>BSBM01000053.1:2975000-4430000 GCA_027924585.1 Larix kaempferi
AGCATGAGGCCCTAAATGAAGATTATGGGCATCCAAGGAAAATAATTTCGCCATGGCCCCCTAAGGGTATCCTTGGCCTCCAAGTGAGGATATGGGCACCGTTAAGAGTTTTTGAGCACTAGGTAAGGAGGTTTGAGCATTAACCATGGTCAATTAGGAATTTTAGGGGTTAGTCTCTAAAGGAAACTTCTAGAGCTCAAGATCCATGAATGACCATTCAAACCACCATAAATTACCTCTTGTCGTGGTGTTTGGCCTTTGAGTGAGCATATGGGCACCCTTGTGATCTTTATGATCAAGGAAGGAAACTCAGACCTTAGACTAGGGCCAAGAACAATACATTGAATCACCACAAGGTGCGTGTTATAACTCAAACACTAGCTGCCACTAGATGTATCCCATCCAGGATGGTAGACAAGCGGACAGCAAGGTTGGTGACACTTCAAGCACCAAGTCCACCGCTCAAATGAAGCGATTGTCACACCGGACAAGGTACTTGTCGCTTTAGACAAGGCACAAGGCAAAGTCAAGGGGGAGACCCTTGTCAACCAATGAAGGTTAATGGCACAATAAAACACCAACACTAAGGGATATGGATGAAGCAAGCAAGTGTGCACTGAGTTGGTGACCCCGGACCAAAATGAACCACTTGTTATCACATATATAGTCGCTGGGCTACCATATTTTATTTCTAGATTCCAGTACATTTTTCAGCCAGTTCCCTTGCATTGAGATGTTGAGATGAGCATCTATGATGGATCACTATTTTGATTATGGACAGCACTATATCCCCATACCATGACTGAGTCTCAGGAAACTCAGATTTGATGAGTGATGTAGCCATTTAGCCATTTACAGAGCAGTCGGTATTGCCTAGAGTTGCAGCAGCAGGTTCTCAGTGGATAGATGATGGTTCAGATTGGTTATTCACAGGTATATGACCCAGCAGGTATCATTTTGTGTTTTGGTTATTATTGCTTTTATACTCGTTCTTGTGGCATGTCTTAGCATTTAGTATCATGATCTGGCGATCATTATAGATATCTTGGACCTGGTTGTATTATTTATATATATATGTCCTCACTTAGTCTTAGAAGTTCTTGACCTATACTCATCGGTTTTACCCTCCTGAGGGAGTGTTGCCAACTATATTGTACAATAGTTGAACCTCCATTGATCCGCCAATGTTGGAACATGATCAGTGTTAATTTCCAAAGTATCAGGAGTTCAGTTTGTGGTGAATAGCCAATTTTGGCTAGCCAATTTTATTTTTCTGTTGAAATGACCATGGTCCCACGGGGTTTGTAATAAGTGTACTAGTAGGGTTTTTGAGTGACTCAGTTCCCCATGACTTGACTATCAACTAAGGCATTCCAGGGAGTTTTTTTCCCTTGTCAATTATGCTTTGCCTATAGCCGAGTAATAATCGACGAGGTTTTCTCCCTCTTCCTCGAAAGCTGAAATGCCCGATTTTGAAAGTCTGAACCTTGGGGGGTTATTAGAGTCCAATTGATGTATATGAACCTACTAGACACCATGTATGTATTAGTTGGTCATTTCCTAGGTCTCTTGTCCATTAAAAACAATGTCCAAAAAAAATTTACCGGACGCGTTGGACAAGTTTTTATTTTTATTATTATTTTTCCAAATATTTAATTGCAAAAATTCAATTTGTAATATGTCAGTCATTTGGGAGTGGTTTCAAGTGATTGGAGGCTTAATTCCTAAGCCAATAATCTCAGTTAAACCCCAAACTCTTTTATCCTAAGTTTCGGATAGTCATTTAGCCATTTAATTAATATTTTCTCAAAATTCAATAAAAGAGAAATTATTAATTAAAATAATCAAAAAATTAATAAATTGGAGATAATCCAATTTGCTCCAAAATAATCCATTTGGATTATTTTAATAGGCTAAATGACATGGAAACAGACATTCATGAAGATTCCAATCAACTCCAAGTGCTTTCAGTGAAGTATCCAGTCACCAGAAGATAATCCATTAAAGAGAATTCACCCTCCTTCATAGGAATCACGAATTGGTGATTTGGCAGTCATTAAATGGAAGGTTGAGTTAATATTTACTCCATGGTGGGCGCATTCCTCATTTTGTGGCATCATCAAAGCTTGGCTTCCTTTGATACTTGAGTTACAACTCCATTCAACACCAAGCTATCTCGTTGGATGGCTCACGCCATTCTCCTTTAGCTCACGTGTATTCCACATGTAGATCATGCATTGGCTTGATGTATATTACGATGGAGTGGTGGAGATTACTATGTTGGAATGGGGGGCACCTTGCCAAGGTGGAGGCCACCTCCCCATTCACCATTATTCAAACTCGAGTTGTGTGGTGTGTTAAGCTCTCCAAGCTTGGATTGATTGGGATTCGATTTTATGTCTATTTGCCTTTGGCTCTCCATTGTTGCCAATTCGAATTAGGGTTTAGGTGTGTAGATTTGTGTATAAAGAGAAGCCATTTGGGCTCTCTTCTCATGGATATTTTGGGCAAGAACACTCTGCCAAAATTATATTGTAATATTTGTTTAACTTTTGGAATAAAGAAGTGACTTTGGAGGTCCATGCAAGAGTTTTATGCATTGTGGTTTCATCTTGTGAGGTGATATCTCTCTCACCCTATTCTCTTGTTTCAAATTACTTTTCAATATTTGCTTTAAGAAGATTATCAATCTAGTACATAAGCATTTGATCTAGTTTGTTTGCTTGAGAATAGTGTTTTGCAAGGTTCACTGAAGGTGGAGAACAGCTTGGACCATCAAGCTTGTCTTCATTAAGCGAGAGTTTTTACCATTTAACACATTCATTTTGCAGGTTCTTCAAGAAGCTTCTCCCTCCAAGAGAAGAAACATAGCTATTAGGGTCTAGCCTTCATCCATCAACACATTTAAAATCAATCATTGGTTACTTTGGTACTTTGTCTCTAAGTTGTGGAAACTCCAAGATCCATTCTTCTCCAAGCTTAGAAACCCCTTCAAGCCTCTCTTTGTTTTCGTTTGGTTTGATTTTTCTCCTTGATCTCATTTACCTTCTACCTTGCCTTCGTTTTATACCTCCCTCCTCCATTCGTTTTCATTCTTGTCCTGCCTCCTTTCGTCCCCTTTCCCCCCAATTCCCTACTCCAAGCTTCCATTCATTTTTTCCCTTTAGCTCCTTTCTCCTTCTTGTTTTGCTGATCTACATCTTCTATCCCCTTCTCTTATCTCCCTTTCATTTTATTTCTCTTCTTTCCATTCTCTCCTCTTCATTTTTCACCTTCCTCTCTTCCTCTAGCTTTCCTCTTCACTCCTTCTTCTTCCCTTGCTGATTTTCTTCCATTTTTCCTAAAGTTTAAGTTAGATCTCAATCGTTTGAGTTAGAAGTTAGTTCATTTCAAAGTTAAGTTGTTAGATCTCATCTTAAAGTCAAAACTTGCATTTAAAAAGTGATTTGGCATATAGATTATCTTGTTAGTGTTGCATTTAGATCTACCTTTACATTTACATTTTAGAGTTTGGATTTCAAAGTTAGTTAGTTTTCATTTTTTGTTTAGATCTTAGATTTCTTTTGATTTTTGCTAACGCTAATGGGTCCTTGAGGTTGATCTATTGTGATAGGTACATTTGAAGAAGATCCAAGAAGATTTGAAGAAGAACAAAACCAAAAAAGGAGCAATAAACCCAAAGAAGATCCAAAACCAAGAGGATGTTAACCATGAAGACATAAACTCACTCTCCTTTTGTAAAAAGCTCTTAAGAGCTTCATATTATTCTTCTAGTTTTTTTCTTTCAAAGTCCTTTTCAAGGGTTGAATTCCCAAGGCAATTGTACTTGATTAATAAAGTTTACAAGTGGGGTTTTTAATCCCCCACATCCAACTTCCTCCATTTGGGGAAGTTTGTAGTGTCTTTTGATTGGTTTCATTGCTTAGATTAGTTTTATTTGTGCAAGTAGAACAATAATTGTTAAGTTAGTTTTCCCATTTTGCATTTAGAAACTAATTGCTAGCTTAGTTCAATTTTGCAGGTATAATAGTAATTGTTAGTTTAGATTTCATCTTCCACTAGTTGCTAGAATCATTTTTTCATCATTACATTGAGCTTTAATTGTTGTGTTTCTTGTTTAATTGCTTGATCTTAAAAGGAACCAAAGTCTCTTGAACTTTGTCATAAGACAAGTCAAGAGCATTCTCTGTCGGAGAGCATTGTTTGCATTTCTGCATTCGCATATAGATTAGATAAGTCTCTTCAACCTCTATCATAAGACAAGTCAAGAACACTCTTTGTCGGAGAGGTTAGTTTTTGTGCTCTAATCTAAAACACTTCCAACTCACACCCCCTTTAAAACTTGAATTTATTCGTTTCTCCTTGCCAAGTATGCTCTTCCCAACCCTAAAAAAGTTGGAATACTCAGAAACGGTATTGGTTGCCTAATCGATCAAGTTCAAACCATAATAAAATCTTCAACCCCATAACCAACAAACCGGCGTTATTCGAATACTCAGGTATGTGGGAAAATTCCAAGTGGGGGCACCGGGTAGCCATGGTCTGACTCTAGCTTGCTGGTTAAGTTCCTTGAACACCTAGCCTAGAGTACCGCTTGGTCCGTCATGTCTTCAAACGGAGCCACTGAAGGTATTTCCGGTTAGATTTCCAGTACCTTGCATATCGGTTGGAAATTCCCTAGCCTTAAATAATCAAGAACACCTAAAATTTACAATAAAATTTACCAAGAACAATTTCAAAACGATCTCACAAACATATCTGGAGACTTGTACTTTTCAGCATCCCAAGCACTTATTGACTCCATTTGGCACTGGTCTTAAGACTTATCTGTATCACTTTGTTTGGACCTTTTGTCCTTCATTGGTTAAGTTATTATTCTGTGGATGCTTTTAATTTCCAAGTCGTCATATATTGTTTATCTCATTATTGAGTTTTGTAATTGCAACGTTGATTGCTAATTTTATTGTGTTCATCAAAACTCCTAAACAACCATCCGCATCACATCACCAAAAAAACACTTAACAAACATACAGCCATAGACAACTTTTTGTTAGGAACAACCCCCCTTGGTTTCGTTAGGAGTTTGCCTAAACGAAGGAGCTGGGATTCAGGTGACAGTACCTGGCACATTGCTTGCCCCCAAGGCCACACGTTCCCCACTTGTAGTGAGGGAACAACTTTCGAAAGATTTATGCTGCTGGTGTGCATCTCGACGAACAGCAGGGAGAATAGAGGTGATCATTCCCACCATACTTTGGCTTGCTAGTGTTGGTCTCATTATTCACTTTCTCCACCCATCCATTACCTTCCAGTTATGTTATTACCCTAACTTACTACCTAACTAGTGGCATGGAGGACCTTCCCCCGCTTTAGCCTCTTTGTTGGATGAGCTTCCTTGTTTTATTGTGTCTCGGCTCTGAGTTGCCTAAGTTGTGTTGGCTAAACCTGAAACAGATGGTGCTACCATCAGTACAGTGTATATGAAAATGAAATGTATATCTTATGAAAGCCCATTCATGTAACAAGTGTTTCTGAACACACGTGAATGCAAGGCAAGCCTAATGAAATTGGTTTTGAAATGTAAATCTATGGAATCGTCTTTCTGAACACACATAGATCATAAAGCCTAATAAATGTAAATCTAAGAATGTGTTTTTGAACACACATGGATCAAAGCTATGGAAATTCAAAGGCCCCCAAAAGCAGTGGTTCTTAAATGTTATATCTGTTACCAACTTTTTTGTACCATAGTTGGATTATCTGAAGAGCGGCCATTTAACAAGCATGATGAATGTTTGTACTCTAGTGTATCAAATGATCCAGCATTTGTGACTAGCCAGTTTTGGCTAGCTTGTTTTGTTTTTTGAGTCAACATGACCATGGCCCCATGGGGGTTTGTAATAAAGTGTGCTAGTAGGATCTGAGTGTCTTGGTTCCCCATGACTTGATTAAGCAACTAAGGTATTCCAGGGAGTTTTTTCCCTTGTCAATTATACTTTTCCTACAGCCAAGCTATAATCGATGAGGTTTTCTCCCGCTTCCTCCAAAGCTAGAATGCTCGATTTTGAAAATTTGGCCATGGGGGGTTATTAGAGTCCAACTGATGTATATAAGCCTACTAGACACTATTAGAATAGGTTTTGGTCATGTCCCAAGTCTTTAGGACCATCAGAAAAAATTTCGAAAAAATTTTACCAGGTCCGTCGAATTTGGGTTTTTAATTATTTTTTAAATTTAATAAATTTCTCTATAGTTTAAATAGAGAAATAATAATTTGTAATATGTCAGTCGTCCGGAGTCCGAATTCAGTGATTGATGGCTCGTTTCATAAGCCAAAAATCACACATGACCTATGGACCAGCTAAACCCAATTTTCGGATGTCATTTCAGCCTCATAATTAATATTTTCTCTAAAAAGTCATTTACAGAGAAATTATTAATTAAATTAATAAATTTGAATATTTTGAAGTCCAAATCTCTCCAAAATAATCAGAAATGAATAAAATAAAAGGCTAAATGACATGGCAAAGACATTTATGAAGATTCCAATCAACTCCAAGTGGCTTCAGTTAGTTATCCAGTCACCAGAAGACTCTACACTTAAGCAAATTCGCCCTCCCTCCTTGAGAATTCGTTTTAGTGATGTGGCAATTGATGAATGGGATGGTTGGTTGGCATTAAAGCTAATGGTAGGCGCCTCCCCTAATCTAGCAATCACCATGACTTGGATCCTTTACAACTTGAGTTAGCACCTACCACAAACTCCACTTGTCTTCCTTCAAAGCTCACGCCATCCTCCTTCAAGCTCACGCATTCTACCTAATAGCTCACCTATGTCCTAGTTGGAGCTTGCCCATTGGATGGGTGGACCTTCCCATGCATTACCAAAGTCGAGTTTGCCACCTTGCCATTCACACCTACCAACAATTCGATTTGTCCATTGAGTTAGCTCTCCAAGCTTGGTTTAGATTGGAATTCGACCTCATGTCTATTGGTTTTTGGCTCTCTCTCAAGCCAAGTTCGATTTAGGGTTTTTAGCTTAGAGTTTTGTTATATAAGAGATGCATTTAGGCTCTCTTCCCATGGAGAATTATTGTAAACTTACTCTGCGGAGATTGTAATAGCTCTTGGTTATCATTGGAAATAAAGTTGGCTTTGGAGGCAATTTGTGTACACTTCTATTGGTTCATGAGCTATTAATTTCTTTGAGGTAATATCTGTAATGTGTTCTTGATTTATGCAATTTCAAATTTTGATTTAAATACATGCTTAGATCTCTTTCTTAAGAGCGTAGGGCAAACATTTGATGGTCCCAATTTGTTTGCTAGGCTTAGGCTTGAATAGTATAAAGAGTGCAAATTGTAATCGGTTTTACTACCTTGTCTCTTCATGCGTTTTTGTCTAACTTTCTATATTTGATCAAGCTTTGTTTGTGTAAGTTTTTTGTGCATTTTGCAGATCTTCAAAATGGTTGAGATGAGATGAACTCGGTTGTATCTCCCTCTTCTCCACCAACAAATTTTTTTTACTAATAGTGTGTTTGCAGGATACTTCCAAGGAGCAAGATCTTAAATTTGGCATCAATGTACAGAGGGTTTCCTCTTCCATCAACACAATTTCTCTCTTCTTGGTTACTTGTTACTTCGACCCACCTTTTTCTTGTGGAAAACCCTTTCTAGATCTGAATCCAAAGTTGAAGTTCTTTACTTTTAAAGCCTATATTAGTTTGCCATAAGGTTGAAGTTCTTTCAACCTTGGGGAATAACTTGGGATTTGTTCCCTTGTGCTCTCTTCAACACTATCGCATGCGTATCATCCAGCTAGCTGGAAGGATTTCTCGGATAGTGTTTCACCCATCAAGTGTTTCACTTGATTCTTCCCTCTCCATCACCCATTTGTTTTACTCTCTTTTCCCATGCTTTAGATCACCTTCCTCTTCCATTCGTTTTTTCATTTATCTTTGTCTTCAAAACACTCCCTCCTTTCGTTTTTCCCTAGAAATAAACACTCCCTCCTCTCGTTTTGCCCTAGAAATACCCACTCCCTCCTCTCGTCCATCCCTTTCAAGTCTCCCTCCTTCCAAAGAGCCCTAAAACTCCAAAAAACGATTTGCTTAAGGTGTAGTGTTAGTTAGATCTCAATTTTTGCATCTTGTTTACAATCACATGCATTGAAAAAAGTTAGTTTTAAAAGCATTCTAGATTTCATTTTACATTAGTATAAACTTGCATTTGTTTAGACATTTGTTTCCATTTCAAAGATAGCAAAGTTTGCATATAAGATAGCTTAAAATCTTGTGGTTTCAATCTCATTCCCATCATGTTTTGGAGCATATTAGCTTGCTGGTCCGTTTCATAAAAATTGAAAATTTTAAATTCAAATCTCATGCTCTTTTATGCTTTAGTCTCATTTTGCAAACCTAGACTTGATAGTTTCAAAGTTTGTTAATTTTCTAACACTAATGGGTGCATGAGTTCGTCGATTTATCCTTTGTTGTAGGATTGTGGGAAGAGAAGAACTCTTGAAATAAAAGACCAAAACAAAGAGAGAAGAGGAAACTAAGTACCAAAAACAAAGGGATCCAAAACCGTGAAATTCTAAACCAAGAGAAGACAAATTTTAATACATATTTTGTATCCTTTGTAAAAGCCATTAAGGGCTTCAAGCTTCTCTTTTCATAGTTTTGTTTTAGTTTATTTCTTTCTCAAAATTCCTTCAAGGTTTCAAAACCCAAGGCATTTGTAATCTCATAATAAAATTTCAAGTGGAGGAGGCTTCCATTTTTTTTTGGTTTCTTCCCCATTTGGGGAAGAGTGTGGTGTTTGGTTCAGTTAGATCTATAGTTTTTATTTTTCATCTTGTCGCTTCTCTTTCAAGTTTTGACCAGAGTAAGGTAACTTTGGGATTGTGTCCCAAAGGCCACATAGTTTTGTGGTAGCTTCTCGTTCCCCCATCAGCATCTTGTGGACATCCAGCTAGCTGGAAGGTTTCCAAGACTGACGGTTCTAGTGATTAGCTTTGTTCGGAGGTTGATCCCACTTTAGAATAAATCTGCTTGGTAGAACACTAGATTTTGTTTTCTGTTATCTTCAAAGCATCTTTCTTTGTGGTTATCCTTATATTTTCAGTCATTTTCAGTTTCATTTACTTCTTTAAGTTTCACAATCGCTTCACTTTTTGCAATAAAACGAACAAAGCCTCTTGAACTTGGCCAAATCCAAGTCAAAAGCACTCTCTGTCGGAGAGCATATAGATTTGCACTTTCCCCTTGCATTAGGCATTTTAAAGTAGGAAGTCTCTTGAACTGTAGTCTTAAGACTAAGCCAAGAGCGCTCTCTGTCGGAGAGTTGAACAAGTGCTCCTAATAAATAAAACATTTTCAACCCACATTTCCCCCTTAATTAATTTATCTTGGTCGTTTGTCAAACACCCGTATGCTCTGCCAACCAGAAACAGTTGGACTAGTACTCAGAAAGGTGAAGGACTTGATAATCTCATAAGTGATAATTAATTAAAACTTTCACCCCCATAACCAACCAATCCGGAGTTGAGCAATAAGATAAGATCAGTGGGTAATCTCTTAGTTGGGGGCGCCTGGTTGCCATGTTCAGCCTCTAGTTTGTTGTTTAGCATTGCGCGACGTGACTAGAGCACTGGGTGGTCCAACATGTCCTTGAACGGAGGCACTTGATACTGTCTTTCCGGACACTCTTGATATCCTTGGTTTTAGCCATAATAATCAAGAACATCTAAAACATTTAAAATTTACCAAGAACAATTTCAAAACGATCTCACAAACAGCTACTTTTGACTTACATTTTTCAGCATCACAAGCATTTCATTTGACTCCATTTGGCACTGATCTTTAAAACTCTTATGTATCTTCCAAATCTGGACCATATGTCCTTGTCATTCGTTTAATCTTTATCTTGTGGATGCTTTGTTTTAATTTTAAGTCAGAAGTATTTTGTTCATCTTCTAAATTGTATCTTGTGGAATTTGCAACGTGGATTGTGTGTTTAATTGTGTTCTCATCATTATACAAAAACTCCTAAACAACACTCATCCGCATCACCCCACACAAAAAACACTTAAAACACAAGAGCCTTAGACAACTCTTTTTTAAGGACTACCCCCCTTGGTTTCGTTAAGGGTTAGCCTAAACGGATGAGCTGGGATTCAGGTGGCAGTACCCGGCTCATTGCTTGCCCCCAAGGCCACACCTCTCTCACTTGTAGTGAAGAGACAACTTTCGAAAGATTTACACTGCTGGTGTGCAGTTTGGCGGACAAGAATATCTAAACAATTGCTAGCCTCACTTGTATTGATTTATCCCTCACTAGCTTGCGAGTTATCATGTGAGATGGAGTTAGGGACAACTCGAGTTATGTCCCCTAGAGTCTCAAGTTACGGTTTGTCGGGCACCTAGTCATGGCGGCTCTAGAAAAGATCCTGACGGAGCTGTATCAGCTTGGATGTGAGTTGTAGGCATTTGTCAAGGTTGAATAAGCACTTCTGAAACAACTTACCCATTTGTGAGACACTGCCATCCCCTGTGTTACTGCTTGTCTAGCATATGCTAGAGTGTGTATTCCCTTTCCACTTCCAAAATGTCACAATGTCAAGTCAATAGTCATCCTTTAGCCTAGCCTTTTGATTTTTAGCCTTCACCCTTCACTAGCAAATTGGTCACAACTATGAAGTGAGTATGGTCTTGAAAGTCTAGTATGAGTCTTAATTAATATTGAAAACTCTTTATATTTGATTTTAGATCGCCAGAGAAATGACTACTATTTGTTATAATTGTCACTTGAATGATTTGTAAAGCATGCCTTAGCCTCTAACACTTGCAGCAACTTATTCTCAGTTTGGGTCATATTATTGGTCATGTTGACTTTGTCAAACCTAGTTTGACCAAAGTCAACTATAGGACATGAGGTGGACAGACCTCGGATGATGCAGATGGATGATATGTGGTCTATTACAGGTCACCAGATGGTTCCATGCATTGGTTACAGGTTTATGATGATGATTTGTGGTTTTCAGCATATTTGATCATTTACAAATTATTATTATTTTTATCTGTCTGGATATATTGGATATTTTATATGATCATGCAGAGATCCATAGGGTGTATGAGTACACACCTCTGATGGATTTGGGCTCTCTGAGTCCAATGAGATAGTCAATTTTCAGTTCCGGGCAGTTTCAGTTGATATTTATGTTAGTTTATCACTCTAGTCCAGGTTTGCCATTAAAAATGGCCAGTCAGAGCAGTGTTGTGATGTGACTGGTTTACCTATGGCGCTATAGATGGGATATAGAGTGTAGCCACTTGTTTTTACTACATTGCTATGTTCCCGGACACATTGATGTAGTCAGTTTTGGCCCTAGGTGACCAGGTAGAGAGTTACAGGCATTATGATGATTTTCAGGTGATTTACAGAGGCATAAAAAATGGTTAATTTGGCTATTGAGGAATTCGATTTGGGCTACTGAGGCAAGGAAATGGCATGGAATGAGCTTTGATGATGAGTGTGATGTCTTCCACCCCTTCTCCAGCAGTTTCAGCTTTCACTGGGGCCCACACCCATCTCTCCGACACATATTGAGGTTTTCTGGAGCCTTTGGAGGCTCACGACTTTCCCAGAGGAGCACGATTTGGTGCTTGGCTTGGTCTTGTGATGTTATTGTGCCATGGGGACACACTAGGGGTGTTAGATATTACCCCCTAGACCCACCATGAGGTATATCTTATGTTATTTTGTCATATTGAGTGGGACCCCCTCTCCTAGGGCGATTTTGTCCATTGACATGTTATATTTTTATGTTGATCCATGTACTTTATGTTGAGCTCATCTCAACCGTAGATTAGAACATTTTGATATTAATCTTAGCCATCCATTCAAAAGGTGGTTAGGGTTTTGGTATCTCTCCATCCTATTTAAAGGAGAGAGCTTCTCATTGTAAAGGGACTTTTGGCTGTGGATTTCTGGAATAGAATAATTTCTTGGAGATACTTGTGTTGTGGTGGTGAATGCTATTGTTGTTCGATTGAAAATATCTTTCCATTGCACTGAGATTATTGGTGATTGTCATTGCTATTATTTTTCCACAACGATTTCATCTGCAGGTGAGGAGGCTGAATTGCTCAAGGAGGACGCATTGGTTGGGGAAGACTCTCCCTGCTTTTCTCTTCGTCAAATCGGTTTGGTTCAGTGAGTATTATTGTCTATGACCTTTAACTTTCTGTATCTTTTCGTCATTTGCATTTCCTTTAGCTTCTGTATTGCTGATTGATTTTATCCTTGGTTTTGCAGGAGCAAGGAGGGCGCACGTGTGGGACAAGGGAATCAAGTTTGGCATTGGTCTTCATCAAATCTTCTCATTTGATCTTTGTGGGGATTGTCTTCGACATCATAGCAACCATTTCCATCAATTAGGTACGCTCTCAAGGTAAGATTTCTATTTCTCAAAACTACCCATCTGTCATTTACATTTAAAACCCTAAGTTAAATCCTTCTAAAAATTCTCTAGGTCAAACCACTTAGCAAATTGATAAAACATTACTGGGTTTTCTGTCTAAGGGAAAACGCAAGGTGGGTTCTCAAGGGCATCACCCTTGGAGGACTCCTTATGGCCCAAATCCCTAGGCACTGGTTCTCCTTACCCTCACGACTTTCCTGAGCTGTTTGGTTTGCCTGTTGTTTGACCTCTTTTCCGAGCTTGTGTACTTTAACACTATCATACCTGTCTATCAAGGTGTGGTAGAAAGGCCCAATCCATAATTTTGCTCTTTGGGTCACTTTCCCTGTTTTAAGGGTCATGTTTCCCAAGGCAGTTAATTTTATCATTTTACACTAGCACTTGAATCATGGAATTGCACTTAATCATCAAGTCACTGTGTGTCATCTATCTCTATCATTTCACATCTTTCCTAAGCCTCCACAATGGTCTTAATTCCTTAATTCTAGGGTTCCATACCTGTCACCCTACGTACTTCCTTTGATTGATTTGATCTGATGATTGGGTCGATCTCTCCTATCGAGAGCGGATCTGGGTCTCCCCCTTGCTACCTTGGCTTTGGTAGCAGAAGCGAAGAGTGCCTTGGTTGGCGTGACAACCATCCATTTGGGAACTAGAGCTCTCTTGGTTCACCACTTTAGTTGCATGTCCCCTCTGCCGTCCTTCTGGATCCATCTATAGGGGCAACTATAAGATTGGTGATAACATTTTGGCGTCGTTGTCGAGGAGGTAGAGACTTACCTTCGGTGTCTGCGAGTGTCCGTGTGTTATCCATATCTTATCTCATCCGGTATTTTTGTATTGGTGATTGCATTTGTCAATTCATAATTATTTCAATCACCATCTTAATTCACTCATCTCACCTCTCCTACGACATATATCATTTCGGTGAATTACTTGTGTGGTTCACCTGGCGACTCCACCCCGCGACTCCACTGAGGACCGAACCCAATGTATTAATCTTAAGTTCTTAGAACATCCTGCTAATTCTGAAGGAATCCCTACAACCTATACTCGGAACCGAAGACAAATTAGAGAGAACTCATCCAATTTCTTTTGGAAGATTTCTAATCCTCTCTCTTCACCGAGTCATCTTTTTGGATCTCCTTCACCTTCTTCTAGTTCAATGGCCGGAACAAACACTTGTGGAAACTAGAACGTTCCTCCTCCACAGAACCCTAGGATTTTTGGAAGGAAGGCTAAGCCATCTCCTTTAGATTTTTCCCAAATTCAGGGAGCCCTTCATGACATGCCTGAGAAGTACTTTGAGAAAGTTCCCAAGTTTGATGGAGTGTCTGCTATCTCCATTGAAGATCATGTTGATAAAGTCTGGGAACATATGGAAGCATACGAAGCATCTGATGAAGATGTTTTCATGAGGGGTCTCCTGGCATCTTTGGAAGGAGATGTCCGGAAGTGGTTTGATAGATTGCCTGCTTCATCCATTGATGGATATGATAATTTTGTCACGAAGCTAAGTAGCGAGTGGTCTTGCAAGTTAGATGGGAAATTCCTCTTGCATCAACTATTTGATATCAAGAAGAAAGAGAATGAAACAGTCCATGAGTTCTGTTATCACACTATCTCTAGCTGTGTGTGGTAGGTATCCCAATAGGGACGGTAGAGGGGACAACTAGGAAGGTGTAACCCACAGTAGCCAGGTCCTCTGTCCAAGGGACAGAAGTCACACCGGACAAGGCTCAAAGCCAAGTCAAGGGGGAGACCCACTCAACCGGTGAAGGTTGAGACTCAGCGATCAGACACCCTAAACCCAAAAGATAATCAAAACAATAAACAGGATGGGTGACTAAAGGTGAGATTTCTTCCAGCCTAATAGAATCGAGATCCTAAAATGAGAAGGTAGTCTATGAGAGATGAAATCAGATCCGATGAAAAAGTATAATGATGAATAAGTGAAAGATCTTAAGGCTGGAAACTAAATTAGAAAATGGAGAATGACTAGAAGAGTGGCTGAAAATTCTGCCTATGGGGGAATGAAGCATATGGTGACTACTCAAGCATGGCAGAAACAAATCAAGCAATTTAAACACATCTTCTAGTAATTATAGAGTGATTACTTAACTGATTTAGAATAGGAAAAATGGACCAGCAAGAAGTGAAGTGAACAACCCTAGGGGAATGAGTTAAACAGTGGACAAATAGACCTAGGGCAGTGAAAAGTAGGCGTTTAAAATCACTTCCAGCCAACGATACTTGATATTCGAAGGTAAAAAGACGTTATAAAACCGATTATCAAGTACCCAGAACCCAGAAATTGACCCAAAGGCGTGATTGGCAGTTTTGCCCAGGGAGGGCGAAATCAGTGATGGACTAGTGCCTGATTCTATGGGCATATGGAGTCGAAATGCAACGAAATTTTAGATATGGTTATTTGATGATATTTCATTAGTGGGATTTAAAGAACTAAGAGTTTTAACGGTTGAAAGTTAAGCTATTGATTTTGGGGGGTTTTACTATGTTTTCACAGCTTAACATTTACAAGAGAAATGAGAACAAGAGAGATCAGCAGTGATTGCCTACCTGAAACAAAGGAGGTGAAGAGTTTGATGAAGAAACGAATGCTGGATGCCAAATGTTGAGCAACAGTGCCTTTCCCTTATGCATTTTGGAGCAGCTAGTTGTCCAAGTGCGCCCTTGTATCTGCCAAAGAGAGACACAAATTAGTATCTGAGGAAAATAGCAAGGAAATACAAGCAAATAACGACAAATAATGAAGGAAAGCAAGATAATAACATAAGTTTTACTCCCCTTTTGCAGAAACCCGGAGAGAAAACCCAACGTGGAGCTGTTGGCTCAATGGCTGCGCCTCCCTCTAGTGGTCGATTTCACCTGCAAGTTAGCTTGGACAAGAAAAGAGATGGAAATAGCTCACTATCACTCAACAATACTCCAGCAATACGCTAATAATCCACATCAAAACACTTCACAACACATATGCACAAGAAGGTGAAGAAATGTCTCTCAAGAGCTCAATAGCAAATCTGAAAAATGTCAAGAAGAAGTACAATGGAGAGAATCCATTCTCTTATAAAGATGGCTCAAAATCAAAAATAGGTTTCCCCCCAAAATGGAGGGTTGAGATCATCTCCCCAATCCACAGATTGAATGGTGGAGATGTCTCTATGAAGGGGGGTGCGAATTGCCCCAAGAGAAGCGCACATGTGGAGGAGAGGGGAGCCATGTGGGGTCCATACCACATTACAACCAGTTGGGGGGTGTCTATATAGGGTTTTATCCCCCCAACATTATACAATAAGGGCCCACATGCCCATACCAAACAAAATCGAATTCCCCCTAAGGAGAAAAAACGCCCCTATGGGCCAATTCGACCTCAAGTGATGAGATGCCATGGAGAGGGCCCCACAATGTGCCAATCATGTATCAAACCTTACCATTTTACCTTTAGAAATTACCTTTACCTTTTCCAACCATTGATTTTTCCATTTGCCTATAGTTTTGTTATCACACAACTTGTAGCTGCCCCTAGTGGTATCCCATCCGAGACGGTAGAGGAGATGGACAACTAAAGAGGTGACCCAAGAGATGCCACGGTTCCCAATGCAAGGTGGGAGTCACGTCAACCGGCGCACTCTTCGCTTTAGATCTAGATAAATCAAGACCTAGGGGGAGACCCTATTACCAATCAAAGATGATTGGACCCAAACAAAGGTTCCTAGGGATAAATGAATAATGAGTTACGGAAACCAATGCAAGGTTAAGTGGACCTAGAAGTTAAAGTATGGTTGATGATGGTTTGAGAGATGATTAGTGTTTCAACCAATATATGATTTAGGCCACATGATTAGTTATAATGACAAAATCTAGTACCATGTGTTTACACAAGTGGGACCTACTTTCTTGGGATATGTGAATGATTCAAATGGGACCCACAAGGTGAAATTAAGGGATGCAATTGGTACTAGTGGATATGTAGTGAGTAGATCTATGGATCTAAGTTGGAATTAGGAATACCCACATATGCGATCTAAGGTTTGACACAATTCCCAAGGAGTGTGACTTGCCTAAGGAGGACTAGTGCCTTGTTGGATGGGTTACTGGAGTCAAGAGATATGTCAAAGTGTAGATCGGGACACCTAGTAGGCAAATCAAGTGGGCTAATTGAGATATAATGGTTGGATCTTTCTAGATCTAATGTTTCATGATATGACCCTAAGTGGACCACAATCCCTTGAAACAAGGAATGCTATCCCCAAGGCAGATCGTCACAAAATGACACATTAGATGTAGGTTTCAAATTATGCTCTTTCCAAATCCACAAAAATCTCAACTACCCACATCCTCAAAGTGGGCAAACTCAATCACCCAAGGAAGTGTGACCTTCCTCAAGGAGGGCTAAAAGATGGGAAAGGGGTGTCAAAACAAGTCCAATGGCCACCAAATTGTAGATCCAAGTAGTTTAGGCAATGATCTATGTGGATCTAGAAAATCAAGACAATCCAAGGGTTAGATCTTACTAGATCCGAGTTTTAAGATGCCAAGTAGTTCAAAAGGGGGTTTTAATCCCTTAAAATGTGGAATGATGCCCACAAGGTAGAAATCACCAAAGTAAGAGTCCGGGGGTAGGTTATCAAATATGTAGATTACCAAAGTATGATGCCCACAAGGTAGAAATCACCAAAGTAAGAGTCCAGGGGTAGGTTATCAAATATGTAGGTTGCAAATCAAGTGGGATCTCACCTACCCATATGTTAGATCTAACCAAACAAGCCTCTCCCAAGGAAGTGCGAATTGCCTCAAGAGAGCTATATTGCCTTGAAAAGTGTGTCAATTTTAACCCAATCACCACCAAACTATAGATCCAACTAGGGGTGGATGCTATAGAGGTGGTTTCTTAATATCTCTTCAAAAGCAAGGCTAGATCTAAGTAGATCTAAGAAAAACCAAAATGAGGGTTTTGATTAATTAAGGTTTTTATGATCTAGAAATTATGGATGATTCAAAGAAGAAGAAGATCATACATTTGGAGCATACCTGGATGAAGAGATAAATGCTAGTTGAGATGAGGATTACTTTTGCCAAAGATCAAATGGAGAATTTTTTAAGCCCTCTTGCCAAATCTATTTTTCCAAGCCACATGTGTATCCCTCTAACCTATCAAAAACCAAGGAGCAAAGCATCAATCAGTTTAACATGTTGAAGGTAGATACAAGCAAGAAAGAGATAAGCAAAGAATAGTTGGTGCAAAGACAAAACCACTCCCTGTTTAACCCAAAACGTCCTCCAAGCTTGAAGGGCAAACCTCCCCACCAATTCGCACTTGTTGAAGAAGTCTTCTCCACCTGTAAAAAGATATGGCAAATATGCAAGATAGCTACAATAGATCCTCCAGTGCAATGGACAAAAACATTTACAATCAAAACAACCAACATCCACTCCAACCCAAAGATGTACTCCAAAAGATAGAAATTTTATTCCAAGAGCCAAGAGCCAAAAATCTCTAGATGATTTTACAATGAGAGGCTCTCTCCTTAAATAGGATGGAGAGAGACCATAATCCTAACCACTTTTTACATGAGTGGCTAAGATTAAAAAATCAAAAGATCTAATCAATGGTTGAGATGAGCTCAACAAATAAAATACATGGATCAACCATAAGTGGACAAAATCGCCCTAGGAGAGGGGATCCCACCAAATCATGATGACAAAATATAACAATAAGCTTATGGTGGTCCAAGGGGTAATTTTAGCCACCCTTGGTCAATCCCCATAGCATAATAATAATAAAATAGTCATCAAAGTACCAAATCATGCCTCTATGGACAAATCGTGGGCCTTAGGAGGCCTCAAAAATCATCAGAAAATGCCATAAGTGAAGGATGTGGGCCCCAATGAAGCTAAAACTGTTGGAGAAGGTGCGGAAGACATCCCACTCATCATCACTGATCATCCCATTCCAAAACTTTGCCTCAATAGCCCAAATCGAATTCCTCTGTAGCCATTTCTACCAATCCAAAACTGCCTCGGGAAGCGTGTACTTGCCCCAAACTGCCTCCTGGAGTGCCTACGCTGTCAAGGTGAGGGCACCAGTGTGTTCGGGAGGGGGGGTAATATGGTAAAAACAAGTGGCTGGACCACCCCCTCCATCATCAACACCCTAGGTGAACCAAATAAAATCCAACTCTGCTCTGACAGGGTCTCTAACAGACCAAAACCACACTAGGACAGCCTATTGAGGCTCAATCATCACTGTAACTGCCCGGAACTGAAAACAGACTACCTCATTGGACTCTGAAGGTCCAAAACTATCCAAGATGTGTACTCATACACCATATGGATCTCTGCATGATCATATAATATATCCAATATACCGGAACAGGTGAAATAATAATAATCAAATAATGCTGAAAACCATAAATCATCATCATAAACCTGTATCTAATGCATAGAACTATCATGTACATGTACATAGACCATATATCATCTATCTGCATCATCACAAGGTCCAATAATCTCATGTCCTGTGATTGACCTTGGTCAAACTAAGTTTGACCAAGTCAATATTGACCAAATATAACTTAGGCTATCATTAGAAGCTGCTGCAAAGTGTCAAAGGTTAATGCGTGCTCTACAACTCATTCAAATAGCAATTATAACAAAAAATAATCATTACTGGTGATCTACCAACAAATATATAGTGTTATTAATTATTATTATGACTCAGACTAGACTTTCAAGACCATACTCACTTCATAGTTGTGATCATTTTGCTAGTGAAGGGTGAAGGCTAAAAATAAACTGGTTAGGCCAAAGGGTGACTGACTGACTTAACATTGTGACACTTTGGATATGGGAAAGGGAATACACACCATAGTATATACTGAATGAGCAACAACACAGGGAATGGCGGTGTCTCACAAATGGATAAGTTGTTTAGAAAGTGTTTATTCAACTTAGGCATCATGTCTACATCAAGTTGATCCAGGTTCATTAGGATCATTCAATTTCATTTCATGGCCTTTTTGGGCTACATAACCCTTCGGATCTCAAGTGTGCTGATAAGCACAACTAGTTGCAGCTTGCATCCAGGGCATGTTTTCATACATATATAAGGTCATCAATTGTTTAGATATACCTTTTAAGAACCATTGCTTTTTGGACCTTTCTTATACTCTTCGAGGAATATTTTTAGCAGTTCATCGCTCTTGCCCTTTTTTAGTTTCCATGGACGAATTTATAAGTTTCCATAAGTAGTACATGAGCTTTCAGTTTTAGCCAACAACATCTCAAGTGACTAGGGGGAGTTCGAGCCAATGCCAAACATTGAGACAACTGACCAGAATGATTTAGGCCTACAATCCAACTCACCAAAGGTAAGTTTTGTCACCAACTCAGAGCCGAGACACAATAAACAGGGAAGCTCATCCAATACAGAGGCTACAGTGGGGAAAGATCCTCCATGCCACTAGTTAAGTAGTAAGTCAGGGTGATGAACTAAAAGGTAGGCAATGGATGGATGAAGACAATGAATAATGGAGCCAACACTAGCAAGCCAAGGTATGGTGGAATGATCACCTCTATTCTCCCTAGGGAAGGTAAAACCAATGAGTATGAATAGTGAACTTCTAAGTCTAAGTAAGGACAGTAGGATATATTTAATAAGATCAACCAGGTCCACATATCTATATGATCGCCAGATCATGACACTAAATGCTAAGACATGCCATAAGAATGAATATAAAAGCAATATAACCAAAACACCATGATATACCTGCTGAGTCATATACCTGAATGCCCATCCTCTGAACCATCATCTGTCCTCTAAAACTGCTACTGTAACTCTGGGCACTACTAACTGCTCTGTATAAATGGTATAATGGCTACATCGGTCATCTCTCTGAGTGTCCTGAGACTCAGTCATGGCATGGGGAATACATACGCTATCTAAAATCTGATGGCAGGAACTGGCTGAAAAGTGCTCTGGAATCTAAAAAATAATGTATGGTAGCCCGGCTACTATATATGTGATAACAAGTTGCCTTAGTCAAATTCTGATTTTCCATGTAATTTTTGCTGGTTTATATGGCTGAAGCTGAAAATTGGACTTTTGACCCACTTTTATTTCCTGGATTGCCGAACCGTCTACTGCAATGCGATCGTGGACCCCAAAAGTAGTAGCGATGACCACTCGAACGACCCCGATCCATCACTTTGGCATTATTTGCCCAACATCCATAATTTTTAATTAAAACAGGTCAAAGTTGACCAATAATAATTAAAAATTTCTCAAACGCTTTAGTATTTTGTAATTCCGACACTTGCATGCTCATATGGGATCCCTGTAGATAATAATTGATCGAAATCGAAATTCCGATCGCAACATTTTTTCGGGCCCATTTTGGCCTAGTCAACTCAGTTTGACCAAGTCAAATTTGGTCAACAATAGTGCTAGCTGAATACCTGTATGCAAGCATGAAGTGACAAGGCTCAATTATACAAGTTAGCACATTACTAAGCAATATAATGATAACATGGTGATCAAAAATACATTAAATCCCGAGATAATACAAGACCCCGGTGAAGTGGGCCCACCACCTCCAAAAGACTAAAATGATATGCACATCTATAGAATTCACCACTTTGCTAACTTTAGGTGATACGGAAAACAAGGCAAAGGACACGGGAAGACAAGGATGAAGATCATGTGACCCTTTGGACAACTCGGGAAAGCGGGGTCCACTGAGGTAAGTATGCCATGACAGAAAACGAGGAAGGGCGATGCCTCACAAATGGGTATAGTGCAGCAAAACCACCACTAGTCATCTAACAAGTATCTCACAACTCACATCCGTATCCGAAGACTCCGTGAGGTTCTGTTATCACCCAAACTGTAGTTACCCCTATGGATGTATCCACTCATGGATGGCAATAGGGAAGGGCAACTCAAAAGGTGCAACCACGATCACCTCGACCTCCAATAGATGGTTGTCACGCTAGTCGAGGCAACCTTCACTTTATGTTATCTAGCCCAGACAACAAAGGGGGAGACCCGATCTACTCCCGACAGGAGAGATCAAAACCAAGACACCAAATCAAGTTAATTCTAAGTGAAGTAAGGTGTATGGTTTATCCTAGACCTTAGGATGAGGTCACAAGACAAGTGGGGGGTTCAATGAGTATAGCTTTGGTTCATTATTGATGTGAGAGTGACTTATGATTTGCGAAATAGGATCCAGGATTAAAGTACTAGTGAGAAAATCCACTGCCTTGGGAACCGTGTCCAATGCAGGGTAGTTAGGGGTTAAATTGGGGCTAACTAGTACAAGTGACAAGCTTGATTATGATACATGATGACATCAAAGAGTTTAGTTCACCACACTAAGGTCAAACCACAAGTTAATCCAACAATCTAGGAAAGTCAAATTGACTTGGAGAGAAACCAGTGCCTTGGGAATTGGGATAATGGAGTCAAAGTAAGGTTAGCTTGTGGTTAAGGACTCTTATTGCATGAGACAAGTGGGCAATTATAGTCTTGATGGATGAGTAGGTCTAGATCTAGGTTTGACCTAAGTGGACCACAATCCCTTAAAACAAGGAATGCTACTCTCAAGGAAAGATTTGACAAAGTGACCTACTAGACCTAGGTTTTGAATTATTCCCGTTCCAAATCCACTGAAATCTCAAGTACCCACGTCCTAGAAGTGGGACAACTCCCTTTTCCCAGGTGGTGCGACTTTACCCAAGGAGGCTAAAATGTGGGTTAAGTGGGTCAAGACAAGTCCAATGGCATTCAAACTTTAGATCCAAGTGGTTTAAGCAAGTGAGAGTATGGATCTACAATTTCAAGGCAATCCAATGGCTAGATCTTACTATATCTGAGTTTGAAGATACCAAGTGGTCCAAAATGGCGATTAAATCCCTTAAAATGTGGAATAGGGCCCACAAGGTAGAAATAAAAAAAGTGACAATTTGGGGGTAGGTTATTGGATGTGTAGATCATGAATCAAGCGGGATCTCAACTACCCACATACTAGATCTAGGTCAACCCACCAAACTAGGAAGTGCGCCCTTGCTTGGAGAGGCTAAATGCCTTGGGAAGAGGGTCAAATGGAGGCCAATCCTCACCAAACTATAGATCCGGGATGCCGTGGATACTATAGAGGTGGGTTTTCAATATCTTACCCAAGAAGCCACTAGATCTTAGTAAATCTGAAAAAATGTAAAAATGAGAGTTTGAAGAAATAAGGGTTTTATCAATTTATGAGTTATGTCAATGGATTGGATCAAGATAAGAGAAACAAACCTGTGGATCTTACCTGGGTAACCTTGTAGATGCCTCGATGATGATGATCTATGCAAACCTGATCAATTTGAGAAGCTTTGAGGTAGTTTTCTATGCAATCGATTTAGTCCAAGAAGCCAATGCGCCCTCTCTCCTGCACAACAAACGTCAACAATATCAGATTTGATGTAATCAAGAGATAAGACTAATGCCACAAGAGAAGTAACAAAAAGATAGCATAGATCACAATGATACTAATGATAACCCCCTGAGACAAGCAAATGCCAAGAAAGTCGATTTGAAGAAGCCTTGCAAAATCGCCCTTGTTGAAGTCGCCCTCCTGTAAACAAGACAATGATTTCCAGAAAAAGATAGATCTTACCACAAATTCGAAATGCTAGGTTGCAATAGACTTTCCAATCACCATCTAAGAACACCAGATGCAAAGGAGACCACAAGAATTTCCACAAGAAAGTTTTTCTATACCAATAATCCAGGAGCCAAAGACCCCTTACAATGAGAAGCTCTCTCCTTTAAATAGGAAGGAGAAGCATCAAAATCCTAACTACTTTTTGAATGAGTGGCTAAGATTAAAAGATACAAATGTCTAATCAATGGTTGAGATGAGCTCAACAATAAAATACATGTATCACTAATAAAATATAATATGAGTGGACAAAATCGCCCTAGGAGAGGGGAATCCCACCAAATCATGATGACAAAATATAATAAGAAGTTTATGGTGGGTCCAAGGGGTAATTTTAGCCACCCTTGGTCAATCCCCATAGCACAATAATAATAAAATAGTCATCAATATACCAAATCGTGCCTCTATGGTCAAATCGTAGGCCTCAAAAGACCTCAGAAATCATCACAAAGTGCCATAAGTGATGGATGCGGGCCCCGATGAAGCTGAAACTGCTGGAGGAGGTGTGGAAGACATCGATCCATCATCACTGATCATCTCATGCCATAACATTGCCTCAGTAGCCCAAATCGATTTCCTCAATAGCCATTTCTACCAATCCTGAAATGCCTCGGGAAGCGTGAAACTGCCCCAAACTGCCTCCTGGAGTGCCTGCGCTGTTAAGGTGAGGGCACCAGTGTGTCCGAGAGGGGGGTAATATGGTAAAAACAAGTGGCTGGACCACCTCCTCCAAGCACAGCACCCTAGGTCAACCGGATAAAAATCACATCTGCTCTGACAGGGCCTCTGACAGACCAAAACTGCACTGGGATAGCCTACTGAGGCTCAATCATAACTGTAAGTGCCCCAAATGGAAAACAAACTGTCTCATTGGACTCAGAAGGTCCAAATCCATCCAAGATGTGTACTCATACACCATATGAGTCTCTGCATGATCAAAATATATATCCAATATATCGGAACAAGTCAAATAATAATAATCTGTAAATGATCAAATACTGCTGTAAACCATGAATCATCATCATAACCTTGTAGCTGCTGCATAGAATCATCATGTATGTGTACATAGACCATATATCATCTATCCATATCATGATAAGGTCCAACCATCTCATGTCTTATGGTTGACCTTGGTCAAACTAAGTCTAACCAAGTCAACATGACCAAATATAACTCAGACCATCATCGGGAGCTGCTGCAAAGTGTCAAAGGTTAATGTATGCTCTACAACTTATTCAAATAACAATTATAACACAAAGTAATCATTACTGGCGATCTAAATCCAAATATATAATGTCATTAATTATTATTATTACTCAGACTAGACTTTCAAGATCATACTCACTTCATAGCTGTGATCAATTTGCTAGTGAAGGGTGAAGGCTAAAATAACTGGCTAGGCTAAGGGATGACTTGACTGACTTAACTTTGTGACACTTTGGCAATGGGAAAGGGAATACACACCATAGTATATACTGAATGAGCAATAACACAGGGAATGGCGGTGTCTCACAAATGGATGAGTTGTTCAAAGAGGGTTTATTCACCTTTAACAGATGCACACAATCCATAATACAAATAAGGCCAGCAATTGTTTTGATAAAGCATTTAAGTTCCATTGCTTTTTGGGCTTGAAGATTCCATAGCCTTGGTATATGTGTGTTTATAAACACAATGCATAGATTTACATCTATTTTAAGCTTTCTGCTGCAGGTGTGTTTTTAAGGCACTTGTTTACCTAAGCACTTCTAGGTGTGTCATGGACAGCTTGTTTACCTAGGTATTTACATTTCCAAAAGATATAACATTTTATTTTCATGGCCATTTTCATTTGGCATGCCTTTCATTCATGTGTGTTTAAAAACACATTGCATGAATGGGCTTTTCATACAAGATATAGCAATTCATTTTCCAGATTTTGTATTCATGGCAGCACTAAAAGTTTCAGGTTTAGCCAACACAACTTTAGTGACTAGGGGGAGTTCCAAGGAACTCCAACTCACCATAGGTAAGTTTTGTCACCAACTCAGAACCAAGACACAATAAACAGGGAACTCATCCAATACAGAGGCTACAGTGGGGAAAAGTCCTCCATGCCACTAGTCAAGTAGTAAGTCAGAGTGATAAACTAAAAGGTAGGCAATGGATGGATGAAGACAATGAATAATGGAGCCAACACTAGCAAGCCAAGGTATGGTGGAATGATCACCTCTATTCTCCCTGAGGGTAAAACCAATGAGTATGAATAGTGAACTTCTAAGTCTGAGTAGGGACAATATAATATATATAATAAGATCAACCAGGTCCACATATCTATATGATCGCCAGATCATGACACTAAGTGCTAAGACATGCTATAAGAATAAGTATAAAAGCAATATAACCGTAACACAATGATATACCTGCTGAGTCATATACCTGAATGCTCATCAACCTGTACCATCATCTGTCCTCTGAAACTGCTGCTGTGACTCTGGGCACTACTGACTGCTCTGTACCAATGGTATAATGGCTACATCGGTCATCTCTCTGAGTGTCCTGAGACTCAGTTATGGCATGGGGAATATATATTGCTGTCCACAATCTGATAGTGATCCAATATAGATGCTCATCTCAGCATCTCAAATGTAAGAGAACTAGCTGAATAGTGTACTGGCATTAGAAAAATAATGTATGGTAGCCCGGCTACTATATATGTGATAACAGGTTCTTTTCTAGAGCCGCCAAACTGGGTGTCCGGCAAACCGTAACTTGAGACTCTAGGGGGCAATCTTGAGCTTGTCCCTTGCTCCCTCTCACCTCCTTGTCCCGCAGGACTAGGTGAGGAATAACCACTACAAATGCTGACATGTATGGCTGACCTGAATCCATGTGTGTTCATAAACACATTGCATGGATTTTACAATGAGTTTCATACTTAGCCCTTTTTTGCCTAGATTTTACATTTACAACATAATGGCCCTTTTTTGGCCTAATTTACATTTCTTCATTAACATCAAGGCCCTCTTACTGCAAAGGTAACGAGGGTGAGCAATACATGCTTCGATGACCAATGGGGAACACCTGGTGAGGCTACACAATCCTAACTGCATTGCAACATCGGGGGCAACCGACAGGAGCAAATCCCAGGTCTAACCGTGTATCTCACACACTAAAGAGCCGAGGCATAATAAACAGGGAGTCATGGCAAACTCAGAGATCAGTGGGGAAGGGGTCCTCGGGATCACAAATCAGAATCCAAGTCGGGAACAAGTATCATGGGTGAGTTGGATGGATGGGGAAAGTGATAATGGAGCTAAAGTCAGCTACCGAGAGGGACTAAGTGATCAAGTCTATGCTAAGTGTAGAGGACATGACTCAACGTGCATATACATAAGTCTAACTGGAGGGGTGGACTGACATCATCAAGGGCCCAAACACATCATATAATAGCTAGATCACCAAATATATCATCTCATGCAGAGTTATTGTACTAACAGGTATAAAGAAGTCTAATCTACAATAGGAGCAATAATAATCAAATGCAATACCTGCTGCACCATACACCTGCTGCTACTGAAGCTGTCAGTGAGCTGGATCTCTGCTGAATCCGGGCACAGAATAAACCAGCGATATACTGTGATAATCTCGACCAAAACATGACTAGGCAACTGTCTCAAATGGGCTTATGTCAAAGCCTGGAAAGGGAAAGATGACCCTGTGGTAGATGGTAAGTGACAATGTGTGTAGCACTGTACAACTGTCTGTCCCCTCTGACATATCTGCTAGGGGAAGTCTGAACAAAACTGCCTCGTCTGAAGGTGGCTGATCTTCGATCTGGAAAAAAAAGTACTGTGCGGTCCTCGGCCGCACAGTCTGCAGTATGGTAGCTCCAGCTAACATAGATGTGATAACAAGTTCAACATTAGATTTGATAAGACTGTAGCCAACATCCCAAAAGAAATTAAACCCAAAGATCAAGTGATTGTAATTCATTATCTGAATGCCTTTGAGGGTTGGCTTGGGTATCACTTGAAGGATAAGAATCCCAATGACTTGAAGACCACTCAATTCAATGCAAAGATGGCTGAGCAGAATGCAGCATCTATGGGTAAGCAAAAAAAACTCGATCACTTTGCCCCATCCACATTAATTTTTTCGATCACTTTGCAGCATCCATATCTTATCGCAAATCACACACTCCAGAGCCGAGGCACAAATAAACATGGAGTCATAATGTACTCAGAGGTCAAAGAAGGGGAAGTCATCAAGGCCACCTATCTTGGTCTCATTTAGGGAAGGAAACAATCATGAATGGGTCAGATGAGTGGGGATAGTGACAAGTGGGACCAATGCTAGCAAACATCTGACAAATGGCCAAATCTATACCATAAGTGGGGAAAAGAACCAATGTGCATAAATGGGAGCCTCCAACCAAAGTGGTAGGCTGCCCATACCAAAAGCCACCAATAAGTACCCAATCAACCAAGAAGATCACCCAATAAGTCACTATATGTTAAGTTAAAGTACTAATGCAAATAAACAAGCTGCAATCATACCTATGAGCATAAACCATAAACCATATACCTTCCATACCATATGTTTTCTCTTACAAGTGGATCTGAAGACTGAACTCTAACATATGAGGGCAAAGAAGTGACAAACTAGCTCTGATCTCTGCTGCTCCTATCAAATTATGGAAAATCCACCCATCTCAGTGGGGTCATGCAAGGGCAACTAGGACAAGGGGGTCTAGAATGTTTATCAATGATGCTCTGAGAGTCTGATATACAAAATGCAACTGTGTCGGCTCTGATCATAGCTCTAGCTCGACACAGCTCATATCTGCTCTGGCTCAAAAATGTCTCTAACAATAACTCTGCATCATGATAGCCTCAACTAGCATGGATGTGATAACAATACATTTCTAAGGAATCCTTGGCCTCCAAGAAAGTATATTTCTACCATTACGAGATTGTGGCACTAGGTATGGGTCTTGATGCCTTCAACATGGTCATGGGATGAAACTTATGCCTTCGGCAGTAAAGGAAGCCTTTAGGCATTTGGGGTAAAGAATGATGCCTTGAACTACTACAAATGACCTCTTGAATGCATATTTTTCCTCTAACTAGGGGTATGTGTTTCATTAGTGTTCTTTGAGCACTAGGTATGGCTCTAATAGATCCCATGGCATTGGCAATAGCGCACACATGCTTAGAACACACATGCACTCAAAATGCACATGTGTTTTCATAGCACATGCGTGTTCTTTGAATTCAAATTTTTTTTGGTACCATTGTCAATTATTCATGAAACCAATTTTACAATTACCAATATATAGATTTAAATATTCAATTTTTTTAGAAACTAGAACAATTACAAAACACTTGGAATCCATTATCCCTTCAAATCTCTATTTTACCCTTCACTTGCACAATGAGAGATTGTGAGAGATATTTCCCTATAGCTAAAAGTGAGAAAATACAATGAAAAAAGGTGTTTTAGAGTTGGACGTGGGACACATCTAGGGCACATGTTTGGCATGTATCCAAGCGTGTCCATGTTCAATAAAAGGCCCCCCAGTTGGATGTCCATGTCTTGTTTCCTAGGTGTTCACTCATTGATGTACCTTTTATGGACCCATTGGGCAGTTTTGGACACTAGTGGGCATTAATATGCGATTAAAATTGAAACATCTGCTTCTCTTCACTAACATCTTTTCATTGTATCCTATTTATGTAGAGTATGTGGTTCATGGAGATCTATACCAAGAAGGGAACAGGTAAACTATTTGGCCCACAAAATTATACAGCACTGTTTTTTCTTCTTTATGTAGAGATTATCTTTGCTCAGATTCTCTCATTTTTGCTCTCAAGAGATGCATCAAGCACTGGCTGTGGTTTACATGCTGAATTATCTTCCCATTGACAATTCTTATCAGTTCATGATACTGAAATTTCACGTTAATTTTCTAAAGGAGAAACGAAAATATAAACAAGAAGTGATGTGCTAGACCAGAAGATGTAAAGCGTTGTCTTGGGACGACCATGTGTTGGATGTACGGCATATCACAATTAATGTCCTTACAATTGACAGAGTGCCTGCCAGAGATTCCAGACTACACAGATTGGTCTGTTGCAATAAGCAGATAATATCACTGACTTTTATCATCAGGCTAAAGTAAGCAAGCATTAACCAACTTATGTCGATCAAGTATATCAGCATGACAAGAAATGTTCTAAAAATGGAGTGAAATGCAAGTGTCAGCCAATAAACATTGATCAAAATGAGACTGGTATTCAAGCAAAAGTTTGTCACTTAGAGCAAGGCACATTAGGTGATACATGACAGCAAATAGACATGAAGAAGCACAAAGAAACAATGGAGCAGTTGATAGAACTTGAGCATAATAAATAGCAATGCAGACCCTTAGCTGTTTGGAATGAAACAGTCCATAGAGTGTATTAAAAAAAAATTCTAAGAATATAGTCAGTGCCAAAAGACATTTGGATAAGCTAAAATCACCTCCAAAGAAATGGATCCATGCCATCGGAATGCATGTCAATAAAGAGAAACCAAACAACAAAGTTAAAAGTGCATACTCTTTGCTTAAACCTTTTGTTCCCCACAAAGGGTGCCAGATGATTAGTTGCTGAGACCCAAGATCCCTTAACGCATGCAACTAATCGTTCGAGATCCGGTAGCTTTCGTAACTTTTCCAAAATAGAGCTAGCAATTCCTGGACGAGCCATGAGCTCCTCCACAGCATCGAGTCTATAATTAATTTCTCCGACACTTCTCAAAGGGTGGCAAATCCAACGCCTCAAAAGGCGTTTTCCAAACGGAGTTGTAGAATTATCAAGATATTTGAAAAGGGTCCCTGTTATATGATGATTATGGCATCAGAAGTTTTGAACTCTATACAAAATCAAGAAATAGAACCCTTTTAGATACTGGAGTCAGAAGATATAAAAAAATAAGCTACCAAACAAATCACAGGATTTTTTTGCAAGCCATAACAAATGAAGGATAATTGAAAATTCAGATCAGGCATGCCATGTTTTTGTGTGTGAATTAACCTTCTTTGCCTCCATCTGCATTATTATTAAAAATCTCAAGGTTTGAAAGTGTTTCTCCATCAAGCCGAAGCGAACCCTTGTAGACTTCGTAGGAAGAAACTGCTCCATTTCGAAGAAGATCATCATCCAACTGGTATTCATGAAACCAAGGGAATATATCACATTACTCTAAAATAAAGACCTTGACTCCGCAAACATATTACACACCTTGACTCCACAAATATATTACACACCTTCATCCTGTGCAAATGTGCTACTAATCCTCCAAGGGCACTTGTTGCAAGTTCTTGATGAACAATTCCATCAAATGCAGCAGACCATGGTGTAGCAAAAGATCCCTTAAAGTAGCCCCTTGACTGGAACAACTCAAACACTGTGGAAGCATCCATGAAATCCAAGCCTGGTTGAAGAGCAGTCAGCTCTAATGCTGAAGAACCTGTCAACCTTACAAAATAGGTATTACTGTTTTAAAATGAATTCTTATTTACAGGATTTGTGCTGCAATGAAAGTTTTATTTATTCCGCAACTTACAAATATTTGTTTGATTTTTTGAAATTAAAACCATCATCTAAAGTCATGAACAAGAAGCAACCTAACACAGCCCTGGAAATAAATCATATTCATTAACAAACAGAAGATGCTACAAGGCAGGAACAACTTTACATGTACTAGGCCACTACTAGAAATACTGAATTTCTTTGAATATAAAAACAGGAATTGGTTTTGGTAGATAGAATTAAAGTGTTCTCCAACTATGGCTGAAATTCTAAGCCTAATATTTATATTTTTCAATTGTTCTGTCAAAAGGCACTGGTTACTTCATTATAAGAGCAAACTACTTTGTAGGTAGTGTCCTTTAAAATGACCTTAGGTTGGGATGACATACCAATTGAATGCAGCCTTGAGCATTTCTATTTCATATAGAATTTGTGTGAGAACAAAGAGATAGTTAAATTTTGGGTACAATTCACTTGCCCATAAGACTTTTGTCATTTAAAAGCATACATGTCCTTACCCAGTCAGTTACCAATTTCTCTTTGCAATATTCACTACATATTAAGGCTTAAGATCTTGACCAAGCGATTTAGCTATTAAATGTTTCAGTTTTTACATTTTATGAAAAAATCATAAATCTTTATTTCGATTGGTTATGGATCTCATTTTGCACAACTCACTATGGGAATCATCCATGCAGCCACACTGCCATAGAAAAATATCCTTTGAAAACTGTTGATTTTACATGATATAGAACAAGTTACAATGGGTCTTACTGTTTTAAAATATTAAACAAAATTATTTATTAATGATAAAACTAATTGTCCTTTTAACCCATATCATCCATCCAAATTGCTTCCCTTCTTGTACAGCTACTTGAGATTTAATCTTATATTCAAGAACAGGATATCCTATTTCAAAACTCCTGTTCAAGTATCAATTCTAGAAGGATCATCCTTTTCATACTTTGTATCGACCCGGATCATATCTTTGGAATTATGCACTCTAGTTTTACTTCCTATAACAGCATAAATTTCAAACTCTTGGATGTTTACACATAATACTAAAATTTAAGCTATTTGCATGCTGCAAAAGGTACAGTTAACTACAGCAAACCAAGATGATTTTAGTCCATAACCAATCTGAGAAAATCTCTCTGGCCAGAAATTTATATGTTGGTGAAACATGCTTACTAAGTAACAGCCAAGATGCTATTAGTTAGAAACCAATGTTAGTAGTTGTCGAAGCATGGAAATTAAAAGCAAATTGATAATCATAAACTGGTTTAACAAAGAGACTGCATACATGCCCTTTATCCAAAGTCAAGAAAGTCCATTCAGTTCCCCACTGCACATGTATTTACATATAAGAGTTATATTTTAGAGTATTAGTGCTATCATTCCCAGTACAATCAAATTATCTAATGACAACATGAACTCCTCTTTACATTTACTATGGTGGTGTTACCTTCTATAAATATGCACCTGTAAGATTCAAGTCCATGCAAGAATACAAATTTAGGGCTACTTAGTAGGAACCCTATACAATGTCACCTCAGTAGGATTTCCCTTCACTTTAGGCCAGCTCTCCTCCAGCACAAGGGGGATTTCCTGTGTATGATTGTTAAATTATACTTTTAATTTTCTTTAACAAACCAGATTTAGCAATCCAATAGTTTATGAAGCATGATGGATATTGTTGTGGTGAATTCAAGCAGATTAGTGCCCATCCTTGGGCTAAATGGAGTCAAAACACTTTGAAGTTAAAAAGACTTGATGAAAGGCAATATTAAACCCAGGAAGATGCTTGAAATAGAAATCAATCTTAGTTATAATAGTGCTGCAAAACTATATTCCAGCCAACCATACCAAGCTTATAAAGAAACATTAGTATTTTTATTGCATTCTTGCCCCTTCACATAAAACCAGAATCTGAAAATGAAGTAGAAGACAGTGTTGTATTAAAGAGAGCAACCCATGTACATAGCATAAATCAGATCTGAAATTAGGGTCTAGAAAAGGACTGTACAGTCTTTTTTCAGACCTCTTAATGCTGAAGATAAACCCCGAAACAACAGCAATAATCCCAGCATAAGAGAGAAAAAAACAGTGTACAACAACAGCCTTAATAATGATGATGGCAGCCCTAAATATTTCCTCAAGAAGCTCCAAACTTGCATGAGATATCTTCAAGAATAGCCCAAGTGCCCCTATGACGATTGTGTGTAGGGAATTGTTATCACATCCATCATCCATGTTAGCTGGAGCTACCATGCTGCAGATTGTGTGGTCAGGGACCATACTACATTTTTTTTCTAGATCGGAGATCAGATGGCATTAGAGGGGGCATCTATTGTATTGAGATTGCCCGGAGCAGAGATTGCAGAGGGGACAGTATGTGTCTTGATGGTCCAGAGCTACCACAGAGCAGTGTGATTACAGGGTCCCTCTTCCTTGCCTAGCTTTGCATGACCCCATTGAGAGGGGTAACTTAGCCATATTATGATGAGAGCAGTACAGATTTACAGCTGGTTTGCCATTTCTTGCCCGGATACAGCAGAGATTGAGTTCCAAATCCACCTTCAGCAGCAGGTATATGGTATGGCAGGTATATCATTCTATGGTTATTGCTCATGTTGTTACTTTGAGGGTTGTTTATTTATGATAGTACATGGACTAGATGTATGATGGTTGACTTGGTGATCTCATGTTTTACTGTGATGCTTATGGTCCATGGTGAGGTCAGTCCACCTTTTTCAGTAGACTCCTGTATATGCACACTGGTTCCTGTCCCCACTTTTGGTATAGACTTGGTCATTCACCTTCTAGGCAGCTAACATTGGTTCCACCTGTCACTTCCTTCCACCCATCTGACTCATCCATTTTTGGTTCTTTCCCGACTTAGACCTTGATATGTGGCCTTGAGGACCCCTTCCCCCAATGACCCCTGAGTATGCCATGACTCCCTGTTTTTTGTGCCTCGTCTCTTTCGTGTGTGAAATGCATTCTCAAACCTGGGATTTACTCCTATCGGTTGCCCCTAATGTTGTAATGCAGTATAGGATTGTGTAGACTCACCAGGTGTTCCCCATTAGTCCTCGAAGCATGCACACTTGCCACCATTACTTTGCAGTATGAGCGCCATTGTTATATCTTATGAGATATGTAAATCAAACCAAAAAGGCTAAGTATGAAAGTGAAATGTAAAGTCCAAGAATGTGTTTGTCAACACACACAGACAAAGGCTAGCCATATGTATCAGAGCATTGTATTGGTTATTTCCTCACCTAGTATTGCAGGGCAAGGAGGTGGGATGGAGTAAGGGGCAGCTAATTCTAAGTGTCCCCTAGAGTCTCAAGTTACGGTTTGTCGGACACCCAGTCATGGCGGCTCTAGAAAAGATCCTCACGGAGTCTGTTGAAGGCACGGATGTGAGTTGCAAGGTGTGTGTTAGATGGCTAGTGGTGGTTTCCCTGCACTATACCCATTTGTGAGGCACCTGTTATCACACCATAGTAGCAGGGCTACTATTCTTGTACAGCAGATATCTGCACATTCCAGAGCTTCATTTATTCCAGAGCATGGCTATATATCACTCATGATCAGAGCAGTATATTATTCAGATTTGTATATGACCTTGTGTCAAGGCTGAACCTTGAGAGTTCAGATTGGATGACTGATGTGACCACTTATCCCATTACAGTTTCAGTTCAGTGCCTAGAGATGTACTTCAGCAGTGTTTCAGATGATGCATGATGATTGCTATTATGATGATGTTGTATGATCTATGGATATGTTCTCACTGACAGTGGATTATTAGCTTGTTGATTTAGTCATGATTATAGCATGTGCTTGGTATATTACTCCTGATGTGGCAAACTATTTAAAATGAACTGTAAACCTTAAAATGGACAATTGCTTGCACTTTTAGGTCATTTAACAAAACTTACTGGTATTTCACCTTACATAGACATGGTCTTTCCCGACACCTGTTGTCTGCTAGTGTAGGCTCCATATCCACTTGTCTCCATCCATACATGACCTTCCTGTTTGACTTTAAACCCTGACTTGTCTTATTTGACTTTCTGATACTGAGGACTTCCCCATTTTTCTACCTCTGTGTTTGGACCGCATCCCTGTTTATTCAGTGTCTCGGCTCTGAGTTGGTGACAGAACTTGCCTTTGGTGAGTTGGATTGTAAGCCTTGGCTCGAACTCCCCCTAGTCACTTGAGATGTTGTTGGCTAAAACTGAAAGCTCATGTTCTACCTGTGGAAACTAAATAAATTCGCCCATGGAAACAAAAAAAAAAGGGCAAGAGCAATGAAAAGCTAAAAATACTCCTCGAAAAGTATAAAGAAAGGTCCAAAAAGCAATAGTTCTTAAAAGCTATATCTAAACAATTGCTGACCTTGTGAATATATAAAAAAAACATGCCCTGGATGCAAGCTGCAACTAGTTGTGCTTCTCAGCACATCTGAAATCCGAAGGGTTATGTAGGCCAAAAAGGCCATGGAAATAAATTGAATGATCCTAATGAACTTGGATCAACTTGATGTAGACATGATGCCTAAGTTGAATAAGCACTCTCTAAACAACTTATCCATTTGTGAGGCACAGCCATCCCCCGTGTTCTTTTGTCCAGCACAGAGTTTGTAGCTTCCCCCTTCTCCCAGTCCAAAGTATTTTTAAGTTAAGTTAGACAAGTCAAACCCTTGGCCCAACCTTGCTCCTAGCCTTCATCCTTCACTAGCAGTTTGACCATGTCCAATGGGTAAGTTTGTCATTTGAACTAGGGTGCAAGTAATTTTATATAATCACGGAATATGTTAACTTGATTAATGCCACTGAATGGAATTTATACTTTGAGCTTAGCTATGAAGTGATTAAAGAAGCATTGTCTTAGTCTACTGATGTGATTTATCCTTGATTATATATATTCTTGGGATCCGTGATGATGTGGACCATGTATGATGATTATTGGTGATGATTTATGGTCCCACATGTTTGATGATGATATCATATGATGGACATATGATACAGATGATGTTTGATCCAGTTCAGCGGGTTATTATTATTACAGATCAGCAGATTATACATTGTCCATATATGGTGGACCCTACAGCTGGCCCACTAGGGCAACCCAGGGTGTATGAGTACTCATTCCTAGTGGATTTGGGTCTTCTGGATCCATTGAGACACTTATCTTTCAGTTCCGGGCACTTCTGACAGTGATTGATGCAGTTTTACACTTGTTGACCAGATTTGGGGCTGATTTCCCAGCCTGAGCAGCAGGGGCCCCGAGAGGCCAGTTCACCTAGGGCGCTGATGATGGAGGGGGTGGTCCAGCCACTTGTTATTACCATTTATCCCCCCTCCCGGAGAGCCTGGTGGGCTCAGATGGACAGCGCTAGCACCCTAGGAGGCAGTTTTGGCACTTTCACAGTTCCCGAGGCAGTTAAAAAATGGGATAAAGTGGTCACTGAGGAAATCGATTTGGGCAATTGAGGCAAGGTTTTGGCATTTGGTTTTCACAAAGGTCTTCCAGGTTGATCTCACTATCTTCCAGTCATTTTTTACCATGTGGGTATCTCCAGATTGATCACAGGAGGACATTTACTGCTCGACTGTCATGGATTCTGAGGACAGTTTTGGTCATTATTATTATATTGGACATATTTTTATTATTTCATTGTGCCTTGGGGTGAGCTAGCAAGGATTTATACCTCCTAGCCCCACCATGTGCTTATTTTATCATGTCCTAGTCATCATGAGGTGGATTATTGTACTTTATACCCCTCTTGTGGGATGACGTCACCCTCTATTGTACCATTTAGTGAGGGCGCTATTGTTATGTTGAGTGATCCATGTGATATTATGTTATGGATTCATCTTAGCCATTGATTATGTTGTGAGATCTTTTAATCTCAACCACTCATTTCAAAAAGTGGTTTTGAGATCTAGGGTTTTGGTCTTTATTATCCTATATAAGGAGGAGACCCCCTCATTGTAAAATTCATCTAGAGATTTTTGGCTCTTGGCTCTTGGAATAAAATTTCTATCTTTTGGAGTACATGCTTGGATTGGAGTGGATGTTGGTTGTTTCGATTGTAAATGCTATTGTCCATTGCACTGGAGGATCTATTGTAGCTATCTTGCGTATTTGCCATACTTTATTTGCAGGTTGAGAGGGCGACTTTGACAAGTGCGAATTGGTGGGGAGGCTTGCCCTTCAAGCTTGGAAGAAGTCGTTTTGGGTTTGACAGGGAGTGGTTTTGCCTTTGTGTCAACTATTCTATGTTTTTCTCTCTCTTGCTTGCATCTACCTTCAATTTGTTAAACTAATTGATGCTTTGCTCCTTGGCTTGACAGGTTAGAAGGAATCACATGTGGCTTGGAAAAATCGATTTGGCAAGAGGGCTTCAACAATTCTCCATTTGATCTTTGGCAAAGTAATCCTCGTCTCAACTAGCATTCATCTCTTCATCCAGGTATGTCCCAAGAGGTATGATCTTCTCTTCCTTGAATCTTCCATAATTTCTAGATCACAAAAACCCTAATCAAATTAAAACCCTTGTTTTTGGTATTTCTTAGATCTACTTAGATCTAGCCCTCAATTTGAAAAGATATTGAAAACCCACCTCTATAGCATCCACCCCTAGTTGGATCTATAGTTTGGTGGTGATTGGCTAAGAATTGACCCATTTTCTAAGACAAAAAGCTCTCCTTGACCTAAAGCGCACTTCCTTGAGAGAGGCTTGTTGGGCTAGATCTAGCACATGGGTATGTGAGATCCCGCTTGATTTGACAACTAGACACTTGATAACACATACCCATATCCTTACTTTGGTGAAAACTACCTTGTGGACATCTCTCCATGTTTTGAGGGGTTGAAACCCCCCTTTGACCTCATTGGTAACTTAAAACTTAGATCTACTAAGATCTACCCATTGGATTCACTTGAAACTTTGAACATGCATAGATCGGGGTACTAGCATCCCGGATCTACATTTTGGTGGCCATTAGACTTGGTTTGGTCCACCAAAACCACTTTTTGCCTCTCCTTGAGAAAGTCGCACCCCTTGAAAATTTTGAGTTGGACCACTTCTAGGAAGTGGGTGTTGGAGATTTTTGTGGATTTGGATTGCCCATGCCTTGAAACCTAGGTCTAGACTGTCCTTTTGTCCCGATCTACCTTGGGGATTGCATTCCTTGTTTTGAGGAATTGTGGTCCACTTTTGGTAATCACCTAAAAACCTAGATCTAGCAAAATCCAACCATTGGATCTCATCCAAACCACTTGACTTGGCTTCTAGGTGTCCCGATCTACGCTTTGACATCTTTCTTGACTCCATTAGCCCACTAAACAAGGCACTAGTCCTTCTCCAAGCAAGGCGCACTTCTTGGGATTAGTGTCCAACCCTAGATCTAGCACATGGGTAATCCTAGAACCAACTCTAACTTGTAGATCTAACTTAGATCTAGCCTATAGTACCATCTTCACATTCAACTTCACCTTGTGGACCAATCTAGAAACATTTCACACTTCCCAAGGCAACAAGATCCACTTGTATAAACACATGGTACTATACTTAATAATCATACCCCATCAAGTAGCCTAAACCATACATAGTTGGAAACACTAGCTATCCATGATATCACCTTCAACCATACCTTAAACAATAGGTCTACTTAACCTTGCATTGGTTTCCGTAACTCATCATTTACCTACCCTTAGAAACCTTTGTTTAGGTCCAATCAACTGTGATTGGGGTATAGGGTCTCCCCCTTGGTCTAGTTATATCTTGACCTAAAGCGAAGAGTGCCTCGGTTGACGTGACTCCCACATTGCATTGGGAACCGTGGCATCTCTTGGGTCACCTCTTTAGTTGCCTGTCTCCTCTACCGTCCCGGATGGGATACCTCTAGGGGCAACTACAAGTTGTGTGATAACAGCACCGTCTTTCCCTTGTGTTTATCAAGGTATGCTTATGTCATTGGGTCCCGCTTTCCCCGCTTATCTGAAGGGTCACACGGTCATGGTCTATGTCATTCCTCTATCCTTTCACCTTGTTTTTCCACCTCACCCAAAGTTAGCGAAGTGACCAAATCTATAAGTGTGCATAGCAGTATTTGAGTCTTTGTTGGAGATGGTGGGCCCACCTCACCTGGGGTCTATATTTTTGAGATATTATTTATTATGATCGCCATGTTGTCATTATATGTTTTAGTTAAGGGAGCCTTGGCATCCCATGTTGCATGCAGGTTTCAGCCACTACCATTTTGTTGACTAGAGTTGACTTGGTCAAACTAGTTTGACTAGGCCAAAAATGGGTCCCGAAAAAAGTTGCAACCAAAACTTCGATTTTGGCTATTTATTATGTGTTGGGGTCCCATACATGCCTCCAAGTATCAAATTGCAAAAATGTTGAAGCATCGATGAGATTTTTAATTATTACTGGCCAGCAAGGCTCTGTTTTAATTAAAAATCCTTGAATTTGGGCAAACAGTGCTCAATTGATGGATCTTGGTCGTTCCAGTGACCATTGCTAGTAGAGTTGGGGTCTACGATCACAATGCAACAAATGGTTCGTCAATCCGGGCAAGATAAGTGGGTCAGAAGTGCAAATTTCATCTTTAGCTATAGAAACCAACAATTAATTAATGGAAAAAGATCAAATTTGGCTAAGTGAACCTTTGAAATGGCAAATGCAATGGTAGGAAAAGGTAAAAGGGTCTTCTACTATCATTTTGATTATGTTTGGACATGAAATATTTGGTGTGGGGCCCCCATTTCTGCCCAACTATGTTTGTGGGACGAATTTGCCCATACTTGGGCGTTTTTGACCATGAGGAACTTCATTTTTTGTAAAAATTATATGTTGAGACTTTGGGCAAGGGGTCTAAGCGGCTAAAACAGCCTAAAGCCACCCCTTAGACACCCTTTGGCTTGTTGTATGGGCCGTACGTGGTCCCTCTCTTCTCCCTTGGGCGCAATAGGGTAACTCGCCCCCTCTCTAAAGCTCATCTCAGCCATTCGATTTGGCAAGTGAGAGAGATAATCTTGGCCCTCCATGTTGGTGGGAAGGGTTTTTGCTTGAGTTTGTTTTCTATAAGAGAGGAGACTCTCTCATTTGGAGCTCTCTCTTGGATATTTTTGGAACACTTGGACTGAATAGAGAAGATTCTTTGAGAATTCTTGAGACATTGTGTGTTTGGATGTGTATTGCCATGACTGATATCTACTTACTACTGCATTATTGAGTAATCTAGTGAGTTTTTCCACAATATATAGCTGATTTGATTTGCAGGTTGAGAGACCATTTGGAGAGGGGCGCAAATCTTGGAGTGGGAACTCCACACTTGCTCTTTCTCTCCAAAGATTTAACAAGGGAGTTGAATTTACTTATTGTCTTTCAATTTTCTTACCATTTGTCTTTCATTTGCTGTGCAAATTTGCTATTTTGCTTCAGATTTCTGATTTTTCCTTTTTTGTGGCAGGTAGCAAGGGCGCACTTGGTCATCTGGCTGGCTCAAACGCTTAGGAAAGAAGGCTAGTTGCTCACCACTTGAACTTTGGAAGTAGTCTTCATGCAAAAATCATCCATTCATCATTGTTTCAGGTATTTCTCTCGTGTTTATTTCTTTATTTAAATTTATGTTGTGTTTGTTGAGCTGAAACTTACTTAAAAACCCTAAAAAATCAAAATCTAAAAATCTCACCGTTAAAACTTCGTTTTTCTTTTAAACCTGCTTTGGAATTAACTTAAATGCTCATATCCAAAATTTCAGTTTGTTCCGACTCCATTTACCCATTAAACCAGCACTGGTCCACTCACTGATTTTGCCCTCCTTGGGCGTTTTTGCCCTTCTGCTTGGCTAGGTCGTTTTGGGTTTGTGGGTACTTTGTCTTTTGCTTATATTGGCCTAAGTAACATCTAACATCAAGACAAAAACACTAGAAGCGCCTATTATCACCAAGCTTGTAGTTGCCCCTAAAGATGGATCCAAGATGGATGGCAGAGGGGATGGGCAACCAAAGAGGTGCAACCAAGATAGCCTCAACTCCCAATGGATGGTTGTCATGCCAATCGAGGCAATCTTCACTTTATGTTATCTAGCCCAAGACAACAAAGGGGGAGACCCAGATCCACTCATGATAGGAGAGATCAGACCAAAACACCAGATCAAATCAAATATAGATGAAGTACATAAGGTGTATGGTGAACCCTAGATCTATGGATGAAGTCACAAGATGAGTAATGGGTTGGATCAAGGGATTTAAGCAGTGTAGCTTTGGTCCATTATGTATATGTGAGTGACTTATGATGTTGAAATAAGATCCAGGATCAGGGTACTAGTCAATTATGAGAAAATCCACTGCCTTGGGAACCGTGTCCAATGCAGGGTAGTTAAGGACCAAATTGGGGCTAACTAGTACCAAAGATGAGCTTGATGGAAGGATATGACAATGTCAAGATACTCAAGCAAACAAAACAAAGATCAGACCACAAGCTAACCCAACAATCCAGGAAAGTCGAATTGGCTTGGAGAAGATCAGTGCCTTGGGAAATGGGCCAAATGGAGTCGGATGTCCACCAAATTATAGAGCAGGGATGTTGAGGTGTCAAGCTTGGTGGATCTTGAAAATTAAGGTCATCCAATGGCTAGATCTCAGTAGATTTGAGATTGAAATGTATCACAAAGTGACCCTAGTGGGGCTCAACCCTCAAAATGAGGAATGGGGCCCACAAGGTGAAAATCACTGAAGTGACACACTAGGGGTAGGTTATCAAATATGGAGATGAAGGATCAAGTGGGATCTCACCTACCCAGGTGCTAGATCTTAGCAAACTCACCCCTCCTAGGAAGTGCGGCCTCCCTTGGAGAGACTGTTTTGCCTTGGGAAATGGGTCAAATGAAGGCCAATCCACACCAAACTATAGATCTGAATTGTCGTGGATGCTATAGAGGTGGGTTTTAAATTTTATACCCAAAAGCCAAGTAGATCTTGCTAGATCTGAAAAATTGTAAAATGAAGGTTTGAAGTAATTTAAACAAATGGATAGATTATGGAATGAGAAATTACCTTGAGATCATACCTGAGTGATGGATGAAGATGCCTTGTTGTTGAGGAAGACTCCCGCAGAGATCAAATGAGAAATTGTTGATTTTGCTTGCCAAAATGATGCCCTGGCCCACAAGTGCGACCTCCTCTACCTGTCAAACCAAGGAAATCGATTCAATCAGAAAGATCAAGTATGGAGGAAATACAAGCGAAATGCAATAGTAACATGAAATAGAAGGTCAAAGATAGTAATACTCCATGTTACCAACAAAGAAACCCAAGAAATAAGTAGGGAGGGTCCTCCCCTACCAATACGTCCTCCTCAAATCAATTTGGCCTCCACCTGTAGATGACAAAATTGTGGTACAAAAGATAACAAGACAAGATCTCCAAAAACCTAGTGCAAAGGAAGAATCAACGAACGAACTCCAAAAGCATTTCACCACAACACAACAGATAGATGCAATAATATTTTCTATTCCAATAATCTTGAGCCAAAAGTCCCATTTACAATGAGAAGCTCTTTCCTTTAAATAGGATGGAGAGAGGCCACAATCCTAACCACTTTTTGAATGAGTGGCTAAGATTAAAAGATCAAAAGATCTAATCAATGGTTGAGATGATCTCAACAACACAACATGGATCAATAATAAAATATAACAATATGTGGACAAACTCGCCCTAGGAGAGGGGATCCCACCAAATCATAATGATAAAATATAAGATCTAGCTCATAGTGGGTCCAAGGGTAATTTTTAACACCCTTGGTCAATCCCCATGGCACAATATCCAAGAATAAATGATCTAGTCAGCAAATCGTACCTCTCTGGGAAAATCGTGAGCCTTAGGATGCTCCAGAAAATCATATAAAATGCCATAAGTGATGGATGTGGATCCCGATGAAGCTGAAACTACTGGAGAAAGTGTGGAATACATCCCACTCATCATCACTAATCATCCCATGCCATAACCTTGCCTCAGTAGCCCAAATCGAATTCCTCTGTAACCATTTTTACCATTTCTGGACTGCCTCGAGAAGTGTGAAACTGCCCAAACTGCCTCCTGGAGTGCCTGTATTGTCAAGTTGAGCTCACCAATGTGTCTGGGAGGGGGGTAATATGGTAATAACAAGTGGTTGGACCACCCGATCCATGCACAGCGGCCTAGGTGAACCAAATAAATCTCATCACTGCTCTGACAGGGCCTCTGACAGGCCAAAACTGCACTAGGATAGCCAACTGAGGCTAAAAATCACTGTAACTGCCCGAAACTGAAAACAAACTGTCTCATTGGACTCAGAAGGTCCAAATCCATCTAAGGTGTGTACTCATACACCATATAGTCCTCTACATGGTCCAAAATAAATGCTCATCATATCCGGCAGACCAAATAATAATAATCTGTAAAAGTGCTGAAAAGCACAAATCATCATCATAAGCCTGAAACCACTGCATAAGCCCACCATGGTGACCTGTATCAGACCATATATCATCTATCTGTAACGTCTGAGGTCTGCCACCTCATGTCTTGTGGTTGACTTTTGGTCAAACTGGGTTTGACCAAGTCAACATGACCAAAATATAACTCAGACTGTCATCAAGCTGCTACAAGGTGTCAACGGTTAAAACATGCTTTACAATCCATTCAAATAGCAATTATAACAAAAAGCAATCATTACTGGCGATCTAAATCCAAATATAATAGGTCATTAATTATTATTATTACTCAGACCCGACTTTCAAGACCATACTCACTTCATAGTTGCGATCAATTTGCTAGTGAAGGGTGAAGGCTTTGTACTGCAAAGGCTAGGCTAGAGGGAATGACTTACTGACTTAACACTGTGACACTTTGGAAATGGAAAAGGAATACACACCATAACATATACTGAATGAGCAACAACACAGGGAATGGCGGTGTCTCACAAATGGGTAAGTTGTTCAAAGAGTGTTTATTCAACTTGACAGATGCGCATAATCCATAATACAAATGAGGCCAGCAATCTTTTTGATATAGAGTTTAAGTTCCATTGCTTTTTTGGGCCTAAAGTTTCCATAGCCTTTGATCTATGTGTGTTTACAAACACATTGCATAGATTTACATTTTATTTAGGCTTCTTGCTGCAAGTGTGTTTTTAAGGCACTTGTTTACCTGAGCACTTCTAAATGTGTCATAGACAGCTTGTTTACCTAGGTATTTACATTTCACAATAGATATAGAATTTGATATTTCATAGCCATTTTCATTTGGCTTTGCCTTTCATTCATGTGTGTTGAGAAACACATTGCATGAATGGGCTTTTCATATAAGATACAACATTTTATTTCCATACTTTGTATTCATGGCAGCACTAAAAGTTTCAGGTTTAGCCAACAACATCTTTAGTGACTAGGGGGAATTCACAAGGAAATCCAACTCACCATAGGTAAGTTTTGTCACCAACTTAGAGCCGAGACACAATAAACAAGGAAGCTCATCCAATACAGAGGCTACAGTGGGGAAAGGTCCTCCATGCCACTAGTCAAGTAGTAAGTCAAGGTAATGAACAAACTGGGTAAGTCATGGATGGATGAAGACAGTGAATAATGAAACCAACACTAGCAAGCCAAAGTATGGCAGGAATGATCACCTCTAATCTCCCTAAGGAGGGTAAAACCGATGAGTATAGGTCAAGAACTTCTAAGTTTGAGTAGGGACAAATATAATATATATATAGTACAACCAGGTCCACATATCTATATGATCGCCAGATCATGATATTAAATGCTAAGACATGCTAAGAGAATGAAAATAAAAGCAATATAACCACAACACCATAATATACCTGCTGAGTCATATACCTGAATGCTCATCATTTCAGCCATCATCTATCCTCTGAAACTGCTGCTGTAACTCTGGGCACTATTGACTGCTCTGTATAAATGGCTAAAGAGCTACATTGGTCATCTCTCTAAGTGTCCTGAGACTCAGTCATGGCATGGGGAATAAAACTGTTGTCCATAATCTGATAGTGATCCATAGTAGATGCTCATCTCAGCATCTCAATGCAAGGGAACTGGCTGAATAGTGTACTGGAATCAGAAAAATAATGTATGGTAGCCCGGCTACTATATATGTGATAACAACACCTTTGAAATCGTAATTTTAATTCTGCCATGTATGCCCTATTGGATTGAGCTAATTTCCCCCATAGGCAGAAATCTAATTGGCATTTCTAGTATAATTTATATCTTTGATTTCATTTCCAGCCATCAAACACTTCAAATTAACTAATTTTATCTTCAAATCAGATCTGAAATTGCTTTAGTCAGCGCCACATCCATCACCCAATTCAGTCTGTTGATTGGATAACAGTCTTAGATGCTCTAGACACCTCCTCTCTGTTTTCTATTGCTTATTTGGGGTTTGGGAGTGTGCGATTTTGAGTCTCAACCCTCGTTGGTTGAGTAGGGTCTCCCTCTTGACTAGGCTACTTGCCTTGTCTAAAGTGACAAACACCTTGTCCGGAGTGACAACTGCCCATCCGCGCAGTGGACCTGGTGTTTGCAGGTGTTACCTGCCTAGCTTCCTACCTCTACCGTCTCGGATAGGATACCTTCAGTAGCAGCTAGTGATTGTGTGATAACAGGAATGTCTCTTGAGCTAACTTGCCAGAAAACTTGGGTACGGAGATGGGTGCAGGGATGAAGACGCAACTTTTTGAAACAGGGAACTTGGGTATTGTTAACCACCAAGCCAGCTAGGTGGGCAACCATGTACCATGAAGATAGATGAAGTGTACCTATAAAAAATTTCAACCTCCAGAAAACTTAGCAAAGCAATATTGCCCCTTTCTTCTCTTCTTCTTCTTCATGAAATTTTCGCACCCTTGCCGTGGATTTTGTAATGATATGTCAGCATGACGGTCAATTTTTTGTAAAACTTAGTTGCCTAGGACTTTATCATTAGGGAAGTCCTTTCATCGAGTGTTTTTTCCCTTGGATAATTAAATTTGTTTTTTAGTGATTTTAATTATCTGAGTTTTTCACTCAAAAATTCCTCCAAAGTGGTGAATGGCATTCTAATGATCGATTCCATGGGGTAATTAAGGTCTAGGAGTGTTGTATACTAAGTCACCGAACACGTCCATATAGGGGCAAGTGTCCCATGGGGACCTGTCGGACACGGACACGAGCCCAACATATGTTTGACATGTGTTTTATCGTGTCCCGATTTTGGGACATGATAAAACACGTGTTGGGCTCGTGTCCCGTGTCTGCACATCCCGTGTCTTGATTCCAGGACACATACCACACGAAAAGGACGCTCACGGCCTCTTCAAAACCGGTTTTTCTATTTCTTTTTGGCATTTGCAAGTTGAAGGGAGAGCTTAGAGTGGGTGTTTTTGCAGGTGAAGGAAGATTTGAAGCATTTGCAAAGGATTCCAAGTGAATTTGAGGAAAGATTTACTTGAGAGAATTCAAGCTCACCATCAAGGAAGAAGAAAAATGTCTCAATCAGCTAGGGCAATAGCTAAAGGGCAAAGGAAAGGAAGAAATGCCCCATCTAATCCCTCTCCTCCTCTTCCTCCTCCAAGCATATTCTCTTATGCTCCTATTAGTGCTCCAACTGCTTCTAGTGAAGCTCATGCTCGTTTTAACCCTGTTTTAGCAAGACAACAGGCCCAAGAGAGTAAATACCCTTTGTGGAAGTATGTGACAAGGAAAGAAGACCCTGGAGCAAAGCTTTGTGGGGGGGCAATGTGTGTTGGACTTGCAATTTCTGCAAGAATAATTTGAAGAGCACATATTACCGGGTTAAGGGCCATTTGTTGGCCCTTCCTTGTGGGATTTATTCATGCAAAGCAGTGAGTGTTACCCAAAGGAGGGAAATGGAAAGAGAGGATCATGTTGGGTTAGGGAAGGTGGCAACAACAAGCAAGACACAACAGAATGAGGATCCTCTTTCATTCTTGAGGAAACCCTCTAGCACTAGGAGTGAGGTTGATGCTTATCCAACAAGAAAGAGGCCAACTTCAAGTGGTCCATGGATAGGATTTTCCAACAAGAGGCACAAGAAGAGATGTGTTGAAGTCTAATTGAACGAGCTCCAACTTGTTATGTGTCTCCTGGTTCAGAGAAGCTTAGAACCACATTATTGGTTAAGGCAAAGAAGGAGGTGGATAAAATTATTGAGCCAATTAGATCAAAATGGTCCACATTTGGTGTTAGTATTGTTTCGGATGGATGGACGGATGCAGCACGCCATCCACTCATCAATTTCATGGTGTTTTCCCCAAATGGATCGGTGTTCTTGAAAGCGGTGGATGCTCTTGGGAAATACAAGGATGCACAATATATGGGTGAGTTGTTCATCAAAGTCATTGAAGACGTAGGTGTTGATTCTTGTGTACAAATCATCACAGACAATGCACCTATTTGCAAGGTTGCTGGCATGCTTGTAGAAGCTAAATATCCACAGGTATTTTCATTTTGGACACCTTGCATAATTGCATTGCTAATTTGCTCATTCATTTGAGTTGTTATTTGTAGTCTTGTAGAGTCTAGAGTCTAGACTCATTTATACTTTCTTTTATTGATCTTACAGGTATTTTGGACAACTTGCATTGTCCATTCTTTGAATTTAGCATTGAAATCTATTGCTTCAGATGTGACATGGATTGGCAAACTTAATGAGGATGCATGCCATATCAGTAACTTTATACAAAACCACACCAATGCCCTCACAATCTACAAAGAGTACATACATATTTCATTGTTGAAGGTTGCAGATACTCTGTTTGCTTCCTCATTCATCATGCTTAAGAGGTTGAAAGAGGTCAAAACCGCTCTTGGGTTTGTTGCCGCCGAGATTGCACACCTAGGGGGGAGCGCAACAGAAATCTTTCGAAGATGCTCGATGTGGCCTTGGGGGCAAGCAAAGAGTCACGTGTTGTCACTTGATCCCGACTCCTCTGTTTAGGCAAACTCCTAACGAAGCCAAGGGGGGTAGACCCTAAAAAAGAGTTTTCTAAGGCTCTTTAAAGTTTGTGTTTAAGTGATTGGAAAGAGTGTTGTTTTTAGGATTTTTTTAATTGATGAAAAAGCTTTAAACCAAGTTGTTCACCAGTTTAATCAATACACATCCACAGCATATAAAATAAGTGACAGCAATGACATTCACAACATGATATCAAATATGAACAACAATTTGAGATAGATACACAAAAGAAATAAAATTGTACTTGGTGCTAATAAAAGACCAGTGCTAATGGAGTCATCGTCTGTTTAACAAAAATGCTGAGAGGATCGTTGTGCGAGTGATTCTTGGTTTATTTTATTGTATTTTTAAGGGATGAGGTTGATTAATTATGGGATGAGGGGATTTCTGATATACCTTGAGCTACGGGAAATATATATGAAATATGATCTAGGTGGCTCCGTACAAGGACGTGTGGACTGGGACGGAGTCTCAAGAGCGGTGTTCGACACTACACCAACAAGGATATAGTCTAACTGTGCTCTAAGGTCGCCTCCCAGTGGTTCCCACTTCCTTAGTCAGAATTTTCCCACATTCGATCACAACGAAGCAATGCAGGATTTTCGTTGGTTTTCGCGGGACTTGATTTTATTAATGAGTATTAATTAAATGTGAAAAATTATGAAGTGCAAAACAGTCGCTTTTGATATCCCAAAGCTCAAACCAACCTGCGATGGGTAGAGCATACGCGGTGTTTGCAAAATTATTCGTTAAGATTGACTCTCCGATAGAGAGCACTCTTTAGAACGAGATTCAAGAGATTTTTTAATAAATTTTAAAATTGACTCTCCGACAGAGAGCACTCTTGATCTGCTCTAAGAGCGTGATTCAAGAGATTTTATGAACACTACCTTGTTGAAGAAATAAAATGCTGAAATGAAAAGAGACAAGTTTTCTAATTATCTATCCAAGAGTCTCTTTCAGATCCGAAGACCATACTCGGGAGAGCAAGGGGATTAGTAGTTCTTTTTAGTATGAAAAATTGGAATCTAAACAAGAAGCATAAATCAACTTTTTTAAGGAAAAGAAACTATCCTAGCATGCTACTTTAGTTTGAATGCAGGTAAAAAGCAAATGAAAAAAAGATACAGGCTTCCCCCAAATGGGGGAAGAAGGGTGTGGGAGCTGTGTAGCCCACTTGCTTCTTTTATTATGAGGATTACAATGTTTTTAGAGCAGCCCCTTTGATCCTTTATAAAACAAGATCAAGGGTTACAAAAAAGAAGAGAAGAAAAGCTCCTTTTTAAGAAGAGAGATATGGAGGTGCTTTGGAAGGTTTAAAACTTGAGTTTTCCACCAACTCTTCCTCTTTACCTAACCATAAAAGCCAAAAAAAACAGCGAGAAATATCAGTCCAAATATGCCCAAAGTCACTTTGAAAGTGATTTGGGAAAAGCTAAAAAATTACTATAAATTAAGCTAAATCTAGGAAAGCGATAACTAAGATAAGTTGGCTTTTCAGACCAACTTTCTTAGGGTCTTGGACAGCCTTTAGAGGGCAGCCAATTAGCAGCACTAGAATGTTTGATTTGAATTTTAAAAACTCAAAAAACAGATCTACAAATTATTTTACTTGAAAGCTAGATCTAAAAAATGAAACTAGTAACCAAAGGAGAGATTTGAATTTTAGAAGATGGAAAAGAAAGCTCTCAAGCCCAAGCTTGAATTTCGTGCAATCAATGGAGAATCCTGAAAGGAAAATAGCATTAGATCCAAAGAGTAGTGAAGAGGAAGAAGAAGCAACTGAGCTCAAAATCCTCCTTCACCTTTAGGAGATCTGCAAAACTACACAACTTCAAAACAAAATATGATCAAATCTAGTATGGTTAGTTAAATGAAACAAAAAAGAGCATCGGTATTGCTGACTACAGTGTGCTACTTTTTAAATCTCATCTAACCAAGCATAAGTGAACAAATTAATACTATAAATGCTCACTCTATGGACTAGATACAGCCTTCTAAGCTAGATAAATGATCAACAAATTGCATAAGAAGAAATACAATTAAGCTAATATCACCTCAATGAAGCATCAACAATTCCTCATAAACAAGATTTGCACCACATGGACCTCCAAAGTCTTGACTTTTATTCAATAAACAACAGCAAAATGATTGCATACATGAGCATAGGTTTCACTCTTCCATCTTGAATGATGGGCAAGAGCCTTGCTTTTATAGAGTTACAAGAGGAGAGGGCGTGCTTAAGATGGAGGAGTGCATCTCATAAATCAAGGAGCAATTTTAGCATTGAACTATGGTTTAACTCCCTCTTGGGTGGCGTGAGGGATAAGGTGGCTGCCACCTCACAAGAGGGGTGCCCCACTCCCTTGGAACCTTCGCCCACTCCATTCGTGAACTTGCATGGTGGAGAGTCTGCCCACGTGAATGAAGAATGGCGCACTTCAAACCTCACGTAATCGCTATCCTAAGTTTGGAATATGTAACATGTGCTTTATTCCACTAAGGTGGGTCGCACTTCACTAATAATTCAATTAGCCACCCTTTCCAAACATTTTTTAAATCATTTTTAGATTTTTTTTAATTTTGTCATTTTGTGCATTATGTGGTTTTTAGCATTTAAATGCCATTTTGTAGCATCTTTAAGGAAAATTGCCATAAATGACAATTTAGACGCCCGAAAGCCAGGAAAAGTGGTTCCTATGTTAAAGAGGACGCTTTCAGTGTGAAAACGAGCATCCCCATGCCAAATTCCGCCTCCAAACCAGGCTTTTATTACATTTTGAAATTTTCCAATTAAACCATTAAAAAATGGTCTAATTTTACGAAAATAAATAAATAAATAAATATATATATATATATATTTTTACTGGAATGAAACCAAACTCCTAGGGGACTTAGTGCATGTCCATACGACTCAATTTAGATGGCTAGCATTTAAAAAATACATAGACACACAGACTTCAATAACCTCTCTAGGTTCAACCACCATGAAAATACTCCAACTTTGGAGGTATGAGTGAAAAACTCAAGAATTATACGTCACTAAAGAATAGCGCATAATTCCTAAGGAAAAAACACTCTAGAGTATCCCCCTGATAGCCAAACCTAAGGTAGGCCAAGTCTTTTACAAAATAATCATGCTTAGACCAACTTATTAGAATTGCCCCATTGGGGTCTGGACATGCAATTATTACAAAGGGACCAAAATGGCCCTGAAAAAGTCTTTTGAACTTTTGAACACTGATGATGAACACTGAACATGTTCATGAAACTGGCAGCTCACAGGAAGTCCAACTATGGTACAAAATAGTTGGTAACACTCGTAACAAATTTTCTTCATTCAGGTGATCGATGCATTCAGTAAGGAATGGGATCATGATATCGAGGAACATGAAAGACAGGCCTTGATCAACCATATATGGCAAGAGACCTTGGGAAACAACCAGAAACAAGATGGTCCTAGCAAAGAAATCGAAGAGGATATTCCATTTGAATTTAAAAATCCTGATCATCCGACAGATGCAGAAATGAAAATAGGTTTTGCTCCTCTTAATTTGTCAAACTTTCCAGGATGTTCAGATGAGTTACCAAAGATATTTTGGCACGCATTCAAGGGCGATCATGGTAAGGCCTTGCACCACTTTGAATGTGTTACCCCTCAAAAATGCATCTGCATTTTGAGTAGCTAGGGCATCACCTGTCAGCAATTTTGCAATTTGCCGAGGGGATCAGTATGTAGTCAATGCAGCTTTTGCAAGGGTTGAAGACGCAAAGGTAATAATATAGATTGTTAGCACCAGATTGCACTAGATGCTGTTGTTTTGACATTTTGTGCACAGTTTGATGCACTCAAAGCACCTATACTTGAAGGATGGACATTTAAAACTATCTAAGACAGCCTTCTACCTAGCTCACATTGGTGGATTTTGACGGAAACCCTCGGTCCTAGATCATTCTTTACAGAGGTTGCTAGGGAGTATATAATACAAGAGTTCTGGTTTGCACTCCTCATATATGGCAGTCAAATGAACCTCACTGTCAATAAAGAGTCACTCAAGCTAAGATTTTATGAACAGGAAGTTGTGAAGCTTCTGGATTTCCCATAAAGTTCAGGCAACTGTTATATTCTAATTCAAACGGAGGAAAGTAATGAAGGTTCAAGCAAATCAGAAATCTCTTTTAGAAGCATTAAAATGAAGGATCTGTTACTCGCTTCAGCAGTTTCCTTGGCGGCCATTTGATTGATACAGGATGTTGGATGCTACGAGCATTCCCAAATCGGGATGACGGTTCCCTATCTTCAAAGAAATGACACCAAATCAAATATTGGAATTGGTGGAGAAATCGAATATCAAATATGGTATTCTCAACCTCAACGGATGACAAAACTCGCTCTGCGTTTTCATCCGGAAACCGTGAACCTCCTAAAATCAACAGTAATGGTACGTTGGATATTCCAAGCATGATCAGATTCAATCTGGTTTCTCCTCTAGAAAAACCACACGTTATCAATTTGAATGGGGAGAGCCTGAAACTATAACGAAGCAGCAAGATTTTTTATGGGAGCTCTCGGGTATGTTCAGTTTTCAGCGCAATCATCACCATCAACAAATTGCAAACCTATAAAGGCAAAAAGGGGATCTCCACGACGCAAAGAGTTCTTGGATCCGAAATCGTGCTTGCACACAGAAGTTTCAACATTTTTATGCCAACGCCGTTTCACATTTAATAGCATCGGAAGTCACGGGTCATCAGCCCATCAGGTTTATTGACAGCTGATTTGCACTGTTGGTATCCAGTGTTTCACAGCTGCTGGGAGTTAGCTTTATGATCATTTGGAGTGTTTAAAGCGAGCAGTAAAAACATGCTTTTGCTTACGTGGAGTTTTGACCTACCTTCATTGGCAGCCAATAGATCGAGACGGAGTTAGAGTCAGTTCTCTATGTTTAAATTAATTAGCACAGCGAAAGTTAAGAGCTCGGGTTTGTTAGCTCACAGTCGAGTTTAAACCTAAAACTGAGGTCATGTCATCCACGGCAGTTTCTGTTAGTTGAAATTTTGGAGCAGTGGGCATGTCCACCGAGTTTAAACGCCAAGTTACAGCACAATTTCCTTCTATTGACATTATTGCGTGGATTTTTCTAAAGGTTCTGGCTGGTAATTGATAACGCGTGGCTATTTGAGCCCTGTCCACTTAATGTTGGAAAATAGTAAATTAAGAAAAAGTGGGTGGTCAGGTATTCGTTGGAGAGGAAAGTGGATATCCACCCACTTTTTCTTCTATTTTATTATTATTTTTCTTTTTTCTTTTTGTTTTTAAGAGGGCCTTTTAGGCCTATAAAAGGAGCCAGCCTCCTCATTGTAATCATGGAAAAACCTTGGGAGCTTTTCTTCCCGTGAACTTAATGAAAAATGTTATGGGCCTTTTTGGATAAACTGAGTATTTTTGTGGTGTGATCTTGTGATTTTTTAGACGAGAGTGAGTAGATCTAGATTTTGCGTCTTCTTTTCTTTGTGTAAGAGGCCATAGAAGGGTGACAATCCACCACGTTGGAAGGTGAAGAACTCTTAGCAGTTGCCTTCTTTTTCCCTTTGGCGAAGAACTCTTAGCATCTACTTTCTTTTTCCCTTTGTGAGCGTGCATACATAGGTATCAATCTTTGCATTTAATCTAGTTTGATTGTGTAATATTGATCTTTGGTTTGCATAGCGCACCTCCTGCCATTAGAGAAGAAGAAGTACTCTTTCTAATTGCCAAACACTAGACTGAGCAGGGCTTGCTCAATAATGCAATCTTCCCCCCTCAGTCACATATGACACAAAGCCCTTTGATCTCTCTTTTGACTCCATTCGCCCCTCTGATATACTGGCATTGGCCTTTCCTCGAGGACTGATCCTCCCAACTTTCCCATCACCCAATCGAAATTATATTTTTGTTACAACCATTTCCTAAGGCAGCCTCTTCAGTTCACCTTGCCCTCCGTTGCACCTGCCTTAGCGATCCTATCTTAGGGATACCCCCCTTGAGTTGGAGAAGAGCCAACCTGAAGCGAGAGGAGAGGAGTGTGGTGACACTAGCCTCTCTCCTGAGAGTTGTCAATCGAGTTGGTGTGTTCAATTTTGGGCTTCAGCACATGCATGCCAGTTTTGGGAGACAACAGAATGGTTTATGACAATGGCTACAAAATACAACATTAAAAAGGAAGAAGACATTTACATGAGATCTTTTGTCCTTCACCTAGGAGGAAAGGCTCTTACTTGGTTTGTGGGCCTAGAAAAAGCATCAATATCGTCCTTTGCAGAATTGGTACAAGCATTCGGTAGCTACTGGGATCCAGAGCAACGTGACAAATGGATGCCTCATGTCGAACATGCAAGGAACTTATTCAGTAAAGAAATCCAGAAGGAAAAAGTTGAAGTTGTTGTTCAAGACCCAATCGATGATATCTCAAGCACAGTGTCTAGAGACAAAGTTCCTCATGAAGATGAATATGATTGTGATCCTACATATGAAGGCCAGGAAGTCCTAATTGAAAAAGGCTGAGCAAAAGGGTGAGTTTTCCTTGCCACCACACAACAAATTCTTATGACATTTCAAAGAATTTGTTGATGTATATGTAACTTCGGAATGTATTTCACATATATGTATATTGTATTCCTATAGAGATGGTATTATTCCTCTATAAGGAAGTGTCGTCATTTATATTGTAAGTGTCGTAACTTATACTTGATGGGTTATTAGACCACCTTGTTTGGGGTCGGCCCTGTATAAGTCATGTGGGTCAAAGGGTTATTAGACCACCCTATTGGGGGTCGGCCCACTCAGCATTATGTTATGTGGTTAAGTTCGAGCCTACATGAGTTAGGTAAAAAGGCAAGTCAAGTCAAGTATAAATAGAGTGCGGGAGGCACTCTATTTACTCACTCACTTCTCACACATGCACTCACGGAGGAGTGGCGCACTTATGGAGGAGGAGGATCTACTGCTAGGTTGTGTCTATCTCTTATGGTTGGTTGTATCATTGCTCTATCTATCTCTGAGGAAGTTATTGGGGTTTTTCACCTTTATGGTTTTCCCCAAGTAAATCTTTGTGTCTCTTGTGTGCTTGCATTATTGTCTCCATGATTGATATGCTATAGATATGCTGTACATGTTGTTCTCTCAGTTAAGATCCTAGATCAGATTGAAGTAAATTCTGAAAATTTAACATGGAATCAGAGCTAGCTTGAAAGAAGGCATGATATGGCATGTATGACACTTGTTGCACTTACGATGCTAGGGCTTGATATAGCAAAAACCAGTCATCGTAGCACTTTCGCTATAAATCCGTTTTGGCGAAGTTTTCGGATCTGAAATTGTTACAGGACGAAGATTAAATCTCCAGGTACCTTGTGTCCAAAGGACAACCTCTAATTCGTTGTACTTTGTGATTTATGATCTGTGCAATATAGGGTTTCTGCCTCTTCCAGATCTGAGTTAAAATCAGGTGACCTTGGGAAAAAGGTCATAACTTGGGCTAGGAAGCTCCAAATGAAATTTCGTAAAAAGTGACAGGTAGTACACAGACTGTACTATCTCAGAAAACTTTTTCAGAGGCCGAAGGTGAACCAGTGACACGTGGCACGCCGTACAAGTTCGCTCTCCTGTATTATCCCATAAACAGGTCACGTTGTGACACTTGGCATAACTCTCTCTCAGAGAATCCAATTGAGGTCAGACCTGTCAGGATGGAAAGATAACAGGCCGAGCTATCTCAGGAAAGATTTTCAGATGCCGAAGTTGAAACAGTGACACGTGGCACGCCGTACAAGTTCGCTCTCCTGTATTATCCCAAAACAGGTCACGTTGCGACATTTGGCATAACTCTCTCTCAGAAAATCCAATTGAGGTCAGACCTGTCAGGATGGAAAGCTAACAGGTCAGGCTATCTCAGAAAACGTTTTTCAGACCCTGTGGATCAAAAATTTCGGAGTTACAACAGAAACAATCAGGTACATATTTCTGTCAAAACAGAATTATTTTTTGGTACCTTCATTCATGGCTTCCGGAATTTAGGGCTTTGGAGAAAGTTGGAATTTTTGTAATCAGAGACCACGGCTGAATGCTACTCATCAAAATAAAAATTTAGAGACCAAGATCAAAATTTTTGGTTGGGCAGAAGGTCGGGCTTGATCAGACCCTAGTTCGGGACTTTGATCAGGAAAGTGGAAAATTAGGGCTTCTGTAAAAATGGGAATTTTTGAAATCTGTGACCACGGCTGGAAGCTCCTCAGAAAAATAGAAGCTTAGAGCTTTGGTTCAAACCTTTTGATTGGGAAGAAGAGTGGGCTTCATCAAACCCTAGTTTAGGGTCACGTCCAGTGAATCCGAAAGTTTCAAAGACAAAATTGAGGAGTGAAACTTTGCAGTTTTCAAATTCTAAATATACTAGCTTGATCAGCTCATCAAGGCGCATATTTCTATCCTTTCGAAAGTTTGAAATTCAAAGATCAAATTTTTGGGGTTTCTCTGACAAACCCATATCCAGCTCCAGGTCCAGTTCTTGCAAATCAAGTGGTTTGGGTTAATCCTAGAAGAAGATGGATTGATCATCTGCATGAGTGAAGAAGTTCCTGTTTCAGAGGGAGATGAGGCTAAGGCTTTACATAAGGAGATTACAAGCGATCTTGACAGGTATGACTCATCGAGGTATGTTTTGAGATTTGTTCATGATTAAGTTTATGGTATGTTTGTCTTCATGTTATTACTGTTAGTACAATATTGATTTTAGATTTGTCATATCACCTTAACAAAATTATGAATGCATGATAGAAGATATTCATTGGTTAGGGTGTTGACACTTATGACTGTACTAATGCATTATGGTGTTGTATGAGGTTTATGTTGTCTACTAACATGAAAGGTACACCAAGAAAGACAAATCATGTTCCAGTTCAAGAACATATGATCATGACAACATAAGGACAAAGATTCATCCATTGTCATGGATTACATAGAAGATCTACTTTCGAGGTATGTATAACTTGTTTCTACAATGGTTAACTTATGAGACATGCAGGTTACTAGCACAAGTCACTGAAGAGAACCAGAAGACATTATGCGGGTATGTTAGACATAAATAGCTAGCATGCTAATCCAGGTATGTTTTTCCTATATCAAGATAGAATCCTACCTTGTGTTAGGATCTTATACTAATGTGTTGTTGATAATGATTATTCACGAAGAGTCATAGGTTTGAATAATCATGGTTGTATGCATATTATGTTTCTTACCATAATTGATGACATGACTGACCAGAAGAATCATGAAGGTATAGGTTTGAATAATCACAAGTTTTATGCATATTATATCTCTTATCTTGATTGATGACTCAACTAACCCGAAGAGTTATAGGTTTGAATAATCACAGGTTTTTATGCATATTATATCTCTTATCTTGATTGATGATTCAACTAACCCGAAGAGTCATGGGTTTGAGTAATTACATGTTATGTCTCTTATGATTTGACTAACCATAAGAATCCTACATAAACCTTGAATGCTAATGCTTATTATTTTCTGTTTAAAATGATCATGACTATACATGCTTAAGATTATTGAGTTTTAATAGTATACTAATGAATGTATGATTTCATATGAGTTCACAAGGATAACACAATCATGATACTAATAAGCATGCATAGGAACCAAGGATGAATGTAAGGACAGGTAATCCAGGAAGCAAAGATCAAGAGGAAGCACACTCTAGTTGTCCCTGCAAGAAAGCAAAGGAGCACACTTCAGTAGTTTCTGCAAGGATACAGATATTCAGAGGGATTTGAACATCTTTCTACATTCCATAATAGAAAGGTGTAGAAGAAGCTACTTCAGCAGCTCCTACAAGGAAGCAAAGACTCAGAGGGAGTCCACCCAGTAACCAAACAAAGATAAGTATTTTTAATTATCATTTCTTGCATATGTGCTTGTTTAAATAATACTGTTCAATGATGTATATACTGATGTTCCTAGAATTAGGTTGTGTATTATGCACATTAAAATAATTGCATTGATGAACAGTATACTACTAATATGCATGGGTAAGTAGCCTATGGCACTGTACAACATTCCATCGCTACTTATCTAGAATGAAACCTCTTTGCTGACATGTTGGGAGTTGTGCACACTCTTAACAATGTTCTGGTAGAGATTGGAAGGCATCTAGAAAGTTACAGGATATGGATAAATATTGTATTGAAGCATTGGCTAAGATAATTGCATGACTGTATGACATATTTCTTTATGTGTAAGAATTTGTTCTGAAAATTATGAGATGTTTCTAATCATGCAATTGAACCTGTTTTGTGGGAAAGACCGTATATCTTCACCTACAAAAGGACTACAACATTTGTTCCAGTAACAAAGATATATATTGAAAATATTGAAGATATTGAAGTTCCCAGGATCTGGGATGAAGAAATGGAATGCCATGATCCGTCAATCATGAAGAATGATGTTTGGGATGTAGTCCCAAGACCTGAAGGGAAGTTTGTTATGACTTCCATATGGATCTATCAAGATCAAGCATGCTGCAGATGGCAGCATAGAGAAATATGAAAGTGATGAAATAGAAGATACACTAGATGGATTTCAAGACAGCTTTCTTGAATAGTTGTATGCGGATAACCTGTTTGTTACAGGTGAAGATAGATTGATTGTCGACATGCAGTGGAAGCTTACTGTCGAGTTCGAGATGAAGAACTTGGGGTTGATGCACTATTTGTTTTTGGCATGGAGGTGTGGCAGAGTGATGGAATCTTCCTTGGACAAGGGAAGTATGCAGTAGAGATCCTGAAGAGGTTCGGGATGATGGACTACAAGGCTATGGCCACACCTATGGCATCGAACCTGAAGCGTCTGTGTGATGCTTCATCTGAGTTGATTGATATCACTATGTATCGTCAGATGATTGGGTCCTTGATGTACCTAACGAACACGAGACCAGATATTTGCCTTACAGCGAACACATTGAGTTAGTTCCTGACGGATCCGAGGAGTGTTCACCTGGTTGCTGTAATGCATGTTCTGAGGTACCTGAAGGGTACAGTGGATTATGGGCTCAAGTATGAAGCGAATCAAAAGTTTAACCTGCAGGGTTATGTTGATTCAGATTGGGTTGGCAGTGCTGCAGATAGGAAGAGCACATGGGATCAAGTGTGATCTCTTGGTTTAGCAAGAAGCAGTCCTGCGTAGCACTGAGTATTGCTGAGGCAGAGTATGTTGTAGCCTGTTCAGCTAGTTGTGAGGCAGTATGGCTATGGAAGCTACTGTCTGAGTTATTTGATCTCCCATTGGATGCTACTGGTATCTTTTGTGATAACCAGAGTTGTGTGAAGCTGTCCGAGAACCCAGTGTTTCATGACAGGTCGAAACACATAGAGATTAAATATCACTATATTAGGGATATTGTGCAGAGAGGAGCTGTGAAGCTCCTATATGTTGCGACAGACGAGCAGATTACAGATGTGCTGACGAAGCCACTAGCCAGGGTGAAGTTCGAGTACTTCAGAGAGAGGCTTGGCGTTCTTCAGATCGAGGACACTTCTAGGAAGAAGTGATGGACACATTTGCTGAAGCCATTCCAAGCATGTTGGAAGGAGGATCCTTCACATGGCTGTGGATGTAAGCGCTGGATGATGAGCATCAGGATGATGTTCTGGTTTTTGCTTGGATATGATCAGTTGGATCATTTTTATGTATGTATGTACACATCATGTTGATGCTAGATATGATCAGTTGGATCATGTGTATGTATTTTGTATATGCATCATGTTGGATGCTTGGACCATGTATCTGTATATGTATCAGGTGGATACATTGTATGATCAGGTGGATCATGTATGGTGATATGTATCATGTATTTGTATTTGTATCAGGTGGATACATTGATGATCAGGAGGATCATGTATGATGATATGTATCAGGTAGATACTTGGTATGCATCAGGTAGATGCATTGATGATCAGGAGGATCATGTATGATGATATGTATCAGGTAGATACTTGGTATGCATCAGGTAGATGCATTGATGATCAGGAGGATCATGTATGATGATATGTATCAGGTAGATACTTGGTATGCATCAGGTAGATGCATTGATGATCAGGTGGATCAGGTATGATGACATGCAGCAGGATGTTGCAGTGATGATCAGGATGATCATAGATGACGAGCTTCAGGATGTTGCTCCAGATGACATGCAATAGGATGTTGTAGTAATGATCAGGATGATCATAGATGACGAGCTTCAGGATGTTGCTCCAGATGACATGCAGCAGGATGTTGCAGTGATGATCAGGATGATCATAGATGACGAGCTTCAGGATGTTGCTCCAGATGACATGCAGTAGGACGTTGCAGTGATGATGATCAGGATGATCATGGATACATCAGGATGATGTATGGTGAGTATCAGGTTGATACTCTGTGGCCGTGGATCAAGTTGTGCAGATGAGCATGTAATCCGGTGCCCTGGGAGATTTGCAGATGGTCTTTCGAGGTTTTGCCTATGGCATGTAATTCGGTGCCCTGGGACATCTGGCAAATGCTCTTTCGAGGTTTTGCTCTGGGAGGACATATAATTCGGTGCCCTGGGAGATCTGCAGATAGTCTTTCGAGGTTTTGCCTATGGCATGTAATAGCACCCTGGGATATCTGGCAGATGCTCTTGCGAGGTTTTGTCCTATGGCATGTAATAGCGCCCTGGGAGATCCGATAGGTTAGGCTGTGTGCCCGTAATCAGTCCTAGGATGCTCTTGCGAGGTTTTGCCATGACCACATATAATAGCGCCCTGGGAGATCCTTCAGGTTGGAGTTGTGTACCCGTAACATCCTGGGATGCTCTTTCGAGGTTTTGTGGTGGGGTCACATGTAATAGCGCCCTGGGAGATCCTACAGGTCGGAGTTGTGTACCCGTAACATCCTGGGATGCTCTTTCGAGGTTTTGTGACGCACGTAATAAGTCCTGAGGATTCCACAGTATGGCCAGTGATGATGAAGACCTGCAGGTGGTGGGCCTACATCCAGTATGAAAAAGGACTGGCTCTGTAGAACTTCCTATGACGAGTAGATTCAGAGATTGATTGAGATAGTAGCAACAGTGACGATGATGATGACTCGATGACGATTATCCAGTGACGATGATCCAGAGAAGATGACTTGTGCTAGAAGAACTGTGCTGAGAAATACTTTCCTAGTTAAGAGAGAGTGTTGATGTATATGTAACTTCGGAATGTATTTCACATATATGTATATTGTATTCCTATAGAGATGGTATTATTCCTCTATAAGGAAGTGTCGTCATTTATATTGTAAGTGTCGTAACTTATACTTGATGGGTTATTAGACCACCTTGTTTGGGGTCGGCCCTGTATAAGTCATGTGGGTCAAAGGGTTATTAGACCACCCTATTGGGGGTCGGCCATGTGGGTCAAAGGGTTATTAGACCACCCTATTGGGGGTCGGCCCACTCAGCATTATGTTATGTGGTTAAGTTCGAGCCTACATGAGTTAGGTAAAAAGGCAAGTCAAGTCAAGTATAAATAGAGTGCGGGAGGCACTCTATTTACTCACTCACTTCTCACACATGCACTCAAGGAGGAGTGGCGCACTTATGGAGGAGGAGGATCTACTGCTAGGTTGTGTCTATCTCTTATGGTTGGTTGTATCATTGCTCTATCTATCTCTGAGGAAGTTATTGGGGTTTTTCACCTTTATGGTTTTCCCCAAGTAAATCTTTGTGTCTCTTGTGTGCTTGCATTATTGTCTCCATGATTGATATGCTATAGATATGCTGTACATGTTGTTCTCTCAGTTAAGATCCTAGATCAGATTGAAGTAAATTCTGAAAATTTAACATCATGTCGAACATGCAAGGAACTTATTCAGTAAAGAAATCCAGAAGGAAAAAGTTGAAGAAGTTGTTGTTCAAGACCCAATCGATGATATCTCAAGCACAGTGTCTAGAGACAAAGTTCCTCATGAAGATGAATATGATTGTGATCCTACATATGAAGGCCAGGAAGTCCTAATTGAAAAAGGCTGAGCAAAAGGGTGAGTTTTCCTTGCCACCACACAACAAATTCTTATGACATTTCAAATCTCTTGGAGCATGATGACAGAATTGATGAGGACAATGATCATTGGAAATTTATGGGTCCTCCACTTTACGATTTTTCAAGACCTGGTAGTGTGGTTTCCAGACTCTATAGTAACAAGGAAGAAGTCAATGAAATCTTTTGTCCATTTACAAAAGAACCAAAGGCTAATATGGATCAGTTTGAGCCAGAATTCGACACTGTTTGGGATTGGGAAGTCATCACTATCTCGGACAAGGATATGGAATACATTATCAGTGAAATCCTTGTTGAACAAGATGCGATTATTCCATCTCCTCGTGATGTTGATAATGAAGATTGGGTCAACCCCTTTGCCCTTACATTGGATGATGTACCCCAAGATGTGGGTCTTATTGCCAGTATAGATGAGTGCCATATGTAGATGTCTTACTATGGTTTGGGGTCCCATATCCCTGGTGATGTCTCTGTGGATTCAACTGAGTCATACTTACCCACCATGGAGGATAGTGAGGCAGGTTATACAGGGGGTTATCTTACAGTTATTCAAAGCCCAACTTATCATTCCCGGCTTTGTTCCTCAAGCAGTATTCAAGCAGTTGCTTAGCCTTTTCTGTCCAATGTCAGTAAGTTTCTAACAACACATTTCAGTAAAGTCAATACAGGTATATGGACAGGTACAAAACTCTTGTCACATTGTCACGATTTCTATTGTTTATCTTTTCGTTTGAAATGTGAAGGCATAAATTATGTGGTTGACAATTTCAAAATTTTAAAGATCATTAGGGGTACTAACATGATAATTATAAAGATGAACAATATGCTTATATCTCCAAAGAAATGTTCAAACAGGTTGCAGTCGATATACGAAGATTTGCAAGTTCCATCTCCGCCAATGGTCTCTCAAATTGACGATCAGGCAACAAATTTCTTGCAAATTTTTTTCTCAATACCAATATATGATGAAGATGGTCCATACCTTAGCCCGGTGGAAGCCTGGATAAATAGAACTTGTGAAAGCAACCCTTCTCCATGGCAGCAATATCAAAGCTTCCAGATCCCTGTAGTCACCCAACCTTCGTCTCCTATGATGATCGAGACCTTGGTACGTATTTGTTTGATGATTGACGATATCTTATCATAGATACATTCTAAAGACAAAGGTAAAGGATCAAGTATGAATTGCTCACTTGAATGGTTACATTGGTAGTATGATTTCACTTAACCCTTCCTAATTTTTATGTTTAGCATATGTAGATTTAGGGCACTTGAGTTAGGCATATATTGTTACCCATGCATTGCATTTGACGTTCTTCATATCTACATAGGTTTGTCACTTGTTTATTCAGTTTTATTTTTATTGTTATCATGAGCAGGGCAGGACGACAGTGTCTGCCTCATGGTAGTTTGATGTCCTTGGTTATTTGATATGTGTGTAGATCTAGAGGTACCCAGATGATTCATGGATTCTCAAGCACCCTCATGAGGAGTACTCGTCCCGCAGTTGGATCCAATGTTGCGTGGTACCAGTACTAGCGCACTTGCAGAGGTCCCCAAAGGAGAGGGGGTCATTTTTTTTGACCAGGAGGGGTGTTTAGCCAGCTTTTTCTGAGTAGGGGTTATGACCAGACCCTTTGGTTTCTCCTTTGTAAGTACTATGGCTTAGTGGCATTGTTGACTGCCTCATGAAAGGGCTTGAAGCCCTGAGGTTGGTGTTTGGGTTCCAGGGGTGGATCACTGGGTCACATGACCCTGACCTTGATTTATCATTCTGGTGACAGATTTTTCAGTACTGAGGCACATGTCTCTCCTCCAGGTCACCTCCCACACCCTCCTGGCCCTCTAGCTCACCAACGCCCTCTCTCCTTGGGCTCCTCTTGATGATGACGTCATTCTCCAGGCCAGGCTACAGTGCTTGATTAGGGGGGGCATTGAGGGATTTTCACTATTGTTGGGTTTAGATGGGGCATGACGACCCTCCCTCTGCATTCCAACCTTCAGAACGGAGTGATTTGCTTATTTTTAGCTATTTTAGTCATGTGGGGGTAAATTCTAGAGAAAATACCCCAAATTACCCACAGATTTGATTATTTTATAATTTTTGTTTTAATTTTAAGTTGGCATGTTATAATTTCAAATTGACATTTTAAAAGGCATGTCGGTCTAGATATTTTTTTATTTTTGTAAAGTGAATGTGAGAAAATATAAATAGACTTCTCCTCACTTCATTTTAACACAACAACTTCATTTTAACACAACAACTTATGGGATGAAACACTATGCTACTTTTTTACCCTTCTTAGGGCTCTTGGAGTGATGCACACCTCTTGAGGATGGATGTATTTTCTAGTTTGGAGGCAAATCTTTTGAAGTTATCTTTTGTTCTTGGTCTTTGCTAAGGTGATGCTAGAGTTGTTTGCTTAACACATGCACAAGGAAGTATCTAATTTTCTTCTATTGATTTCTCTTTGTTAAATGTTGAATGTGATGCTTGTTTAAGGTTGAATGGTAGCCATTAATGTTACATTTTGTCTAAGCTAGGTCATTTTCAACCATTTAGTTACCTTAGCATTGTGAAGGACCTCCTCTAGAAGGAGTTTTTTGAAGTTTGAGCTTTAGGTCTCCAAGTTTTTCCCTAACTAGGCCTCCTTTAACCAACCCTTGTGGTTGTTAGGAAGGCCCTAGTTGACCAAACTTTGCACGTACCATCTCAAGAGGAAGGCCATTTTCCTTAATGCCCTAGAGTTAGGGTAAAACTTTAAAACCCTAAGTTTGTTTATTTTCTCTGCGTCAAACCCTAGTTTGTATTTTTTGTAAATATTAATGCTAGGTTAAACTTGTATTTTCATGTGTAAATTTGCATTTTCATGGTAGAATTAGGGTTAGAATTAGGTCTGCAATTTTATGACAAAAACCCTAAAAATAAAAATAAAAAAATTTTGCAATTTTTGGCCTCCCTAAAATTTCAGCCCTTCTTCCTATAAATTCGGCCTGCCTTTCTTGTTCCTAAAAACCCTAGGGCGAAATTTTAGAAGCCCTAAAAATCCCAAATTTACCAAAAAACCCTAAAAGCCCTAATTTTACATGTGTAAATATTATTTTGGGTTAAATTTGTGTTTGTTGTTAAAATTAAAATAAAATCTTAAAACTAAAACCCTAGTTGCAGCTACACCTAAAACCCTAGCGGTGCTCCTACCTTTTCTTCCCTCCTTCGCTCTTCCACCCTACTCCTCCCACCATATCTTCCTAGGGCACAGCCCTGTTTAGCAACCCCCTTAAACTCAGTTGGGCAGCTTTTTTTCCAAGTTCTGTCCCAAAAGGGCTACCTTCTTTGACTGTCCCAAAACCTTACTTTACAGCTGTGCATGCAAGCAAAAACAGGGTTAAGTGGATGTACATTTTACGTGTCAATTGTTGGCTAATACTATGTAATTAAAGGTCTAAAAATATGCCTTAAAAAAAGTCTGAAAGTTTCATTACAGTCTGGTTCTTTTACAATTACATCACTCAGAAATTTGGACTTTACATCTTTGGGAGATCTCAACTGCTACAAACCTGACATCGGAAACAATTCTGCCATCCTAAAGTTTTGAATTCAGTGTTACATACAGTATGCCATCTTTAAAATCAAATGCATGACAATTGGAGAATGAAGTGGTTTAGGAAATAGGTGATGTTATTCATGCTTCTCTCCTTATCACTTTACATACGGTAATAACCTTACTGCTGCTAATACATTTCTGATATATGCATTTCTGATACACCATTGATTTAGTAAGCAAAAGCGGGCAAGATAGCTGGGTATGGGTGCAAGTGATTACTTTTATTCTTTTGTGATTTCTATGATTGCTAATCATTATCCTACTGATGTCTATGTTAATGTATCAGGTCTGAAAAGAGACTGTGATTGAGTGCTAATATAACTCTATAAAACTTTAAGTTATTAAGGTTGTAGATGAAAGTTGGTTCTAAGTGCAACTAGTAGTGTTTGTGTGTTCTCGTATATCTTGATCGGTTTACCATTGTTAACCTCTGTCATACTGTACATATCAGTCCTTCAAACTGTTATTGGTGATTACACCCCTGTGTCGTTGAAGGACCCATGTTCATGGTTGAAGCTAAATATTCATGAATGATATTGCTTATATGCTAAGATACTATTGAGTGTTCTACTGAATTTGCGCACATTTACTCGATATTGTTGTATGTTGGCACTTGCACTCGATTGAGTTGTTGAACATTGATGAATGATCTTTCTTACATGCTAATACACAATTAATTGTCTCATTTACTAATCATTTATATCAGTGAGTTAAATACTTGCATTCGATACACCTTATCTCTGCATCTACAAACGCTAAACATTAGTAGTATGTCTTCTTCATTCGCTTAAATTCGTTGTCTGAGGCAGTGGTCACTAATATCCTTGTCAAAGAAGACATAGCCTTCCTTGTGCTAAGGTGTTATGCAGATCACATAAGGGCTCTTCCCCTTGGAGGTTCCGACTCTCCGAAGAAGTTAGGGAATTGGCTAAGGTGATAGTGGTCCCTTCTCTCATATTTGTCATCGGAGGCTAGCCCTGCTAGTTCAGCCGGTAACGACTATTGGACTTTTATTGAGAACCCAATCTATGAGACTTGTGAAAATATTTTTGAAAATCCCATCTATGATATGTCCAGTGAGGGGAGTGTTTTATCTGAGATTTATGAAAGCTATAGGGAGGAGCATTCGGAATTTTCATATGATCAGTAAAAGTTATATTCGAGCATCTGTAATAAGGACTTGGAGAAGCAATTCAGTGAAGAGCCAGATTGGGTGCAATTGATTGAAGATCTATCTCATCCATCGTCTTCACATGCAGATGTTCCTTATGATTTGGAGTAGCTTGAGGCTTGTGCTTTTACAAGAAGTTATCATCAGAAGAGCCCATCAGATCAACATGGTGAAGCGGTTAACCTGCATCATCATTCAGAAATTTTTATTAGTCCTATCCAGTCATGGATAGAAGAAGCCTATGGGAGAACTGACCATTTTGGGAAGCAGTTCAATGAAGTCTTAGACAGGTTTGCATTTGTTAAGTAAATTTTCCTTGCTTTGGAAGGTAACCTGATGGTTCATAGTTTGCTCTGATGGTTGCGTATAGATCCATCCTGTCGGGATTAGATTAGGGTCTCCCCCTTTGCTACCTTGGGCTTTGGTGGCATAAAGCGAAGAGTGCCTCCATTGGTGTGACAACCAATCCATTCGGGGATCGAGGCCCTCTTAGGTCACCTCTTTAGTTGCCTGGCTCCTCTACCATCCTTGATAGGATCATCCATAAGGGGCAACTACAAGTTGTGTGATAACATTTTTGGCACCGTCACCGGGGAGTTAGAGGCTTACCTTCGGTGTCTGCGAGTGTCCGTGCGTTATTTCATATCATATTGCATCTGGTATTTGCATTGGTGATTACATTTCTCATTGCCTAAATTAATTTAGTCACCAACGTAATTCACTCATCTGACCTCTCCTTAAGACATAATCATTCAGTGAATTACTCTTCTGGTTCACCTGGCGACTCCACCCCACGACTCTACCGAGGAACGAATCCCATCTATCAATCCAAAATTCTTAAATCATTCATCTATTCCTGAAGGAACCCCTGTAACTTATAATCGGAACTATAATCGAAGAAACCTTAAAGAGAAATCATCTAAATTCTTTTGGAATATTTCTAAACCTTTTGCTTCGTTGAGTCACATTTTAGGGTCTCCTTCCTCTCCTTCACCTACACCTAAATCTAGTCCAATGGCTCGTGAAAACGTTGGGAACCAAAACAATCCTCCACAGAATCCTAGGATTTTTGGAAGAAGGGCTAGGACCTCTCCTTTTGACTTTTACCAAATTTAGGGAGCTCCCCATGACATGCCTGACAAATTCTTTGAAAAGGTCCCCAAAGTTAATGGAGATTGTGCTATTACTATAGAAGATCACATAGATAGAGTATGGGAGCACATGGAATCTTATGGGGCATCTGATGAAGATGTGTTCATGAGGGGTCTCCTGGCATCTTTAGAAGGGGAAGCCCGAAAGTGGTTTGATAGGTTACCTGCTTCGTCAATAGATGGATATGATAATTTTGTAACGAAGCTAACCGATGAGTGGTCACCCAAGTTAGATGGAAAATAGCTCCTACATCAACTGTTTGAAATCAAGAAAAAGGAGAATGAAACGGTCCATGAGTTTAACCTTTAGATTCGATTAGACTGCGGCTAATATCCCAGAAGACATTAGGCCTAAAGACCAAGCAATCCTTATTCATTATCTTAACTCATTCGAAGGATGGCTTGGATATCATTTTAAGGATAAAAATCCTGCTAACCTTTAAGACTGCGCAATTGAATGCCAAAACTGTTGAATCTAATGTGGCATCCATGGGGAAACAAAATTTCTTCGATCATTATGCCCCTACCACTTCTAGATCCGAGCATAGGACCAAAATAGCCAAAGAACCTGTGGTCGAGTCAAAGGACAGTAAGGACACATTGGAGAGTATGCAAGAAATGATGAAACAGTTAACTCTCTTAACTAGGGATGTAATGAAGACTAGAGAGTCTGAACGATATAGGAATCCTTATGGCCCTAAACCTTACTAGAACAACAATAGGAGGCATGAGGGAGAAGATAGTAGACATTGTCCTGTAGTCCGTGAGTCCTCTAAAAGATAGAATGTTAACCGCTGTGATGAACTAGAGGAAGAAACTGAAAACACTAGTTATCCAGACCTTGATGACCAACCCGAAACATCAACCTAATTGAGGACTTATCTTATGATGATGATTTCGAAAGGATTCTTGTTGAAGAAAAAGAGGAACTAGTTGAAGAAAAAGCTTCCCCATGTTGTGCAACTAATCTCCCCGAAGTAAATGGGCAACCTAAAATCCAAATTTATAAAAGACATAGCCATGATCCCAAGCCACCTTCTTTCCTCGATAAACGTATTACTGCTAAAGATGATAAGAAAGAAGAAGAAAATAATTCTCCTTGTGATTACAACTTGAACATTGATATGAAGAAGGAATTGAGTAAGATCATGTGCAATATTCCCATCACTGAGTTGATGAAGGTCCCATCAGTAAGAATCCAAATAGAAGAATTTTTTGTAGGTATTTATCACAAGAATGACTCTGAAGTAGCTTATGAGTCCTGTCATATCCAAAGTCTTAGTGGGAACGTGATTAGGAAGGTTGAAAAGGATCCTCCTATACATATCCAGTCTGCTATCTATGAACGTAAAAATGGTGGTCACCCTCCCTTCTATCTTACCTTGCACATTCAGGATATGCTCCTTCACAACTGTATGTTAGATTTTGGAGCCGCCATGAATGTTATGCCTTGACATGTCATAAAGGAAATGGGTTTAGAGGTCACCAACCCATATGGAAATGTTTGTGGTATTGATTCGAGACATGTACAGTCATATGGTTTGATTAAGAACCTAAGGGCTGATCTTTTTGCATGCTGAGACATTTCCACCATGATGGATGTGGTTGTAATCGACTTGCCCAAAGTTTATGGTATGTTACTCTCTATGAAGTGGGCAGTCAGTTTAGGTGGATATCTCATGATGAATTTATCGTATATTTGTGTCCCTAACTCAGATGGTGCCTTGGTTGGAATCAATAGAGAACCTTTCATCGACAAACACTTAGAAACATTTGAAGATGGGATAAAAAATACATATGGTGATGATCTTTTAAATGATGCAAAGGCTAGGATGATTAAAAATGACGATAGGATTTGGTATTTATCTAAGCCAGAAGATGTGTTTATGGTTATGGGAGATACTGATTCTTTTGAGGAAGAAGAGGGGATTGTTGAACTTGCTAGGAGAATCAACCATGAAATGCATCTAAGTGAAGTTTCAGAAGAAATCCGCAGTGTGAGAATCGAAGCAAATAATGTCCAACTTCAGAATCAAGAGCCTAATAATGAAATATTTCAAGAAGAAATTAATGAAAATCAAATACCTGAAATTGACGATGGTCTAGAAGATATAAGGCAAGACATGTGTAGACCTAGGACCGTGAGGGAATTTCTTGTGTTAGTTGATAATAACTCAAAGAGAGAAAGAGAAGGGCTTCCTCATACTCTCCCTTGGAAACTAACATATGAAGGGGCACCTCTTTCACCTAGTGAAGGAAGTGATATTAATTCTTCTCATTTTTCTTATGCCCCTGATCATTTACCTCTTCAATCCTTAGAAGACAATCCAATAAGGAAAATTAATAATAACACTTCTAGGAGTTGGCAAGAGGATGCTTTAATTAATGATGCCCCGGAGGGAGAATTCTCATTAAACAATCTTGATATCTTTCAAGAACCTTCTTCTTTTGATCAAGCTAATCATTTATCGATACATCCTCATTTAAGAAATGTACCTAATTTCTTGTTGCCACTTGAATTTCCTAATCATGAAGGAAGCAGTTCTCACAATGATCCTTCTCACTTTCCTATTTCTTCTCCAACTTTCTTAGAAAGTCAAGCCCAAATATTTAGAGATATGGTTTCTAATTTTCCTGTGTCATCAGAGTCTCCAACCCAAAGGCTGGAAAGTATGAGCATTCTCATACCTTCTGGGGAAGGCACTAGTCATAGCAATGAATATTCTCATATGCCATCTCCCCTTGAAGAGGATAATGAAAGAGTTTTCAGAGACTTTTGGACTATGGGAGAAATGCCCAAGTATATCATTTACCCACAGAGAGATGAACCGAATGTAAACCATCAAGAGGTGAGAAGTGAGATTAGGGATGTTTTGATTGGTAGGGTAGCTATCCCAATTGATAGAGGTCCCCCTCGATTTGATGCAGTACCTCCTCAAAGGAGCTTGAGAAGAATTGGTCCACATGCAAAATAATGCTAGGATTTCTCCTATCCCTATTCGTGATATTGAAGTCATCCCTTCATATGTAAATCGCCATAGATTCTCTAGTGGTGATAGAGTAATCATGCCTAATCATTTATGTTATACTAGATCTAGGGAATCCGATGACATTTGGGTAGGCCCTTTCACGATAGAATGTTGTGTAGGAGACTTGTGTTTTCTTTCTACTAGTAGTGGACAACATATAATGCTCCCTATCAATCAAAGAGAGTTAAGGGAATACATCCTTGACTTAACATAGTCTGAACTTCCTTTGCCTGGTAGTATAGGGTAGGTAGGAAACCGAATAAGCTTACTTGAGCAGTAGTTAGTCTTTTCCTTCGCCATTGAGTCTGGCGTTTTGAGTACCTTTTACTTTTTTTGTTCCTGCAAAAACATAATAAAACAAAATTTTATTTTTAGTTAGTAGCTTAGCCTTTTATTTTCAATATTGGTTATTTCATGCATTTTATTTTATGTTTTTATCTTTATGACTTGACTAATATTGGGTCTACAGAGATTGGTAGAGCGTTGGCGTGATGCAAGTACTAGTTATATATTTGATGATGATGCAGATGCTCGAGTGCATGTTCAAGGATATGAGTAGCAGAGTGATGAGGACCAGAGATTATGAGGTTCTCAAGTGCTCTATTCAGTAAAGCACTTGTCCCAACTGGAGCCAAATGTTATCACATACATTGTAGTTGGAGATACCATGATGCAGTCCCGATTTTTTTCAGTCTATTGAGTTAGTCCTGTGGTTGAGATGAGCCTCTTTTTCAGCGGTGATCTATATTTTCAGGCCAACAGCAACAGTATGCACCCTTGTCATGACTGAGCTTACATGACCCCATTGAGATGATTCTGGTATAGCCATGGTCCATTCAGTGCAGAGCAGTCAATCGGTGATGATGGTCAAATGCAGATATGTCCAGGGACAGGTACATGGTTGAGCAAAGGTATATATTTATTGCATTTGATATCTCGATTGCTCTATAGTTTATTTTAGTTACTGTGACTATTCATGTTTACTGACAGTGGCATTCTGAGCTTCATGGTTTACACCCTGTGTTGTGAGTTGTTAGTGAGTCCCTAGTGGAAGGTCATTATATATGCTTGCTTGTATCCCCTACTTCACATAGACTTGGCCTTATTTGCTTTGATGGCATCACCTATCACTTTCTCCATTCACCCGTCTCTTCCATTTACTGGTTTTATCCCGACTTGTACTTTGACTAGTGAAATCAAGGATTTCCCCCACTTAGACCTCTTTGTCGAATATGACTCCATGTTTACTTTGTGTCTCGGATCTGAAGTGTGTGGCCTTTTGGTCACCGGGTTGTTCTCTTGTAGTCCTCGAAAGCAAGTACTCTTAACAAAAGTGTTTTTAGACACTAATGCATCGGAGCTTAAATGCTATTATCTAAACGAATGCAAGAGTCAGCAAAAACAGTGTTGCTAAACACCAAATGCAAATAAAATGTCTTATGTAGCTAGTCAGTTGCCAAAGGACGAGCACTCATCCTTTGTATGATGTAAGGTTGTTTGCCCCTACATGGTAACAGGGTGGTAACTCCTTCGCACCTATGGACAATGGCGGGCAATGGAGGTCAGACGAAGTCATTATCTAAGGCCCGCAAGGCTATTCATGGCACTTGCCTTTGGAGGATGGCTAGTGAAAGATGATCTTATATGAAATATTAAATGTGAATGTTAAATGTTAAATTGTAAAGCTGACAAATAATTTAAATGCAAAAGGTTGTGTCTAGAGTCTATAGGAAGAAGTCCAAGCACTCTACCCATTTGTGAAACACCGCCATTCCCTAATTGTTCTTTGTCTGACATACGTCTAAGTGGTTTCCCCTTATCCCGTATATCTGAGAGATCACAGTGTCGAAGTTACAAGTCCTTCCTGTTATCTTAGCCTTGTTTTCCACCTCACCCATCCTAGCACTCTGTCTAAGTCTGTGAGCAAGCATATGTAGGGAGCTTCATGAAAAACTTAATGGTTTCTCTCACACGGGTATATTATTATTAGATTATACTAGCCACGGTCATGTATTTCATGTTTTAGTCCGGTTTCTAACATAAACTTGCGAGCATTGTTCATCTTATATGCATACAGGATCTTCCAGAGTACTGTTCTACGTTCAGTTTGGATACTTTGATTTGGTCAACACGATTCCCAAGGCAGTGACTACAGATCTCCATATTGATTATTTGTGTTCCAAACACTCCAGCATACCACCACCAGTTTTAGTTTGCAACAAATGGTCATAGTTTCTGAGATATAGTGATTATTATCACTTTTTACTGTAGTGGCCATTTTTATTAGTCAGCAATGATGTGCCTTTTTCTCCTAGGGTGCTACAGGGCTTGATGTGAGGTATGAGTAGTCATCATTACCATATTCCTATGTTTCCAGATTGTTCTGTGCAATCAGTTTTGTGCATCAGGCACCTGGCAGTGAGTTATGAACAGTTTTACTTCTCCAAGATGATTTTACCTATAGTTTTTATGACCATGGCTTGTACTGGGAAAATCGATTTGGCTAGTGTTGTAAATATTTGATCCAGAGATCACAATTCCCTTTGGATCGCCCTGAGATCTCAAGTGGTATGAGTCTCAATATCAATATATACTCATAAAAATATAGACTCAAACAACTAGATCTGCATTTACCAACTAAAATATAAATGCAATCAACCACATAAACAACAGATGTACCCTGGAACCTGTTGTCACCTAAACTGTAGTTACCCCTATGGATGTATCCACTCATGGATGGCAATAGGGAAGGGCAACTCAAAAGGTGCAACCATGATCACCTCGACCTCCAATAGATGGTTGTCACGCCAGTCGAGGCAACCTTCACTTTATGTTATCTATCCCAGACAACAAAGGGGGAGACCCAATCTACTCCCGACAAGAGAGATCAAAACCAAGACACCAAATCAAGTTAATTCTCATTGAAGGAAGGTGTATGGTTTATCCTAGACCTTAGGATGAAGTCATAAGACAAGTGAGGGGTTCAATTGATCCAGGTGGATATCGGTGGCGGCCCACCTCTTCCAACTGGCTCAAAACAGTCTTCTGGCAATTTTGGCAAATTACTATTTTTAGCAGTTTTTCGGGTCCTGAACTTCCGGAGCCATTTTGAGGCCCTAAACGACATTTTTTGGCGATTTGGGGGACCAAATGGTTGCCTCCGGCATGCATTTGGGCCCAGTCGAAAGTTGTAAATCTCGGATAGACCTTCCCAACGGGCTACCGAGCGCCCCAAACGGAGATCGTATGCAAAAGTTATGACCCCGGGAAGTTGACTGTTCAACTAACCACCTTGGGGCCGCAAACTTTATGACGGTTCATCTTCTAGGGTTAGGTTTTTGGATGTTTGGGATTCTTTCCCTCATGCTTATGATAAATAGGCCCTTTCGGCCTCTCTTTGGATTCATCTTGGCACGAATGAGCATAGCGGCCACATCTCTTCTCAGAGATAGCTACCACCATTCCAGCTGTTGTATTTTACAGTCTGTTCTATTTCCGCTATTTAATAGAATATGTGTTTACTGTATCACTGTGTTATTTGCAATATATCTCTGTATATGATTCTGTATATGCTATCTTTTGTTTCGTTCCCACATAAATCCGGATCAGTGGTATCAGAGCGGTCTGCTCTTTGATTGTTTCTCGGTGCATGTCCCCGACGAGGTCAGGATACAGAGAGTTGGGTCTCGAACTAGTTTCACTTGGGGAAGACCACTCTCGCCGCCCCAAACGGCCTCCCATGGCGGAAGAAAAGAGAGACGACGGAGCAGTAGATCCTATCAAGTTGTTGCTCGAGGAAGCCCTCGCGCGACAGAGGAACGAGATGATGGATAATTTCGCCCAGATCCTTCAACGCATGCCAACAGCGGCAAATTCACCCTCAACGAGCAGCCATTTCGGAGATACGACTCCCTTCAAGGTACAAGTTAATTTTGATATCCCTTTATTTGAAGGCCAAATCGATGCCGATGCTCTAGATAAATGGTTGAATCTACTAGAAGGGTATTTCTCTGTCCACCAATTTTCCGACAGGGAAAAGATCATCTTTGCGCTCCTTAAGGCCGTCCCCCATGTCAAAAATTGGTGGGAAACTTATTGTGAGCAAAACTCATCAGACGAGTCTGGATTGTTTGAATATTCCAATCCCACTTGGGCCTCTTTTATAGATGCCGTCAAGGAACAATATTACCCTGTTGGAAACTATGATGACCAGTACACAAAATGGACCATTCTGCATCAAGAGAGGGACCAAACGGTGTCGGAGTACACCAACAAATTTCATACCTTGCGCACAAAGCTAGGTATCAAGGACTCCGAGCGGCACCTAGTACTGAAATATCGCAGTGGCCTACACCGGTACATCCGAACAGAGATGGATTTCCTGGAAATCTCTTCACTCGGATCCGCCTATCGATATGCTGTCAAAATTGAGCAGAAATTTCAGCAAAAGAACAAGCGTGACTTCGGACCTGCACAGAAGCAGGGCAAGGGAAACTCTGTCTCGCAGAGCACGGGGCAGGAAAAGGACAACCAGTCCCAACCACAGGCGAAGAAGGGTAAAGAAAAGACAAAGAAGGACACCGGGAAATGGTGCGAGTTCCACAAAAGCCCCTGGCACAACACTGATGATTGTCGCTCAAAACAGTCATTGGTGGCTGAGATCAAAGCTTCAGAATCAGATCCCAGTTTCGATTCTGACTCGGAACCTAATTTCATAGCCGCGCAAAAAGGGAAGCAGATCATTGATGCAGAACCCAGTGCCGTTGTTGCCACCACACAGATTCAGCCAGAGGAGCCTGAAGAGTCGGAGGCAGAGGAGCGCCTTTTCCACTCATAGATGTGGGTGAAGGGAATTCCCCTACACTTTGTCGTGGACAGCGGTAGCCAGAAGAACCTGATCTCAGAAGAAGTCATCAAGAGATTGGATCTACCAATAACGCCACACCCACAACCATACACCATTGGATGGCTAAGCCAAGGACGAAGGATCCGTGTCAGTCACCAATGTCGCCTACCATATGGCATCAAGCCCTTCAAAGATGAGGTACTGTGTGATGTGGCCCCACTTGAAGTATGTGATGTTCTTTTAGGACAACCATATATGTGGAAGCGTCATGCTGTATATGAATCACGACCTCGCAGTGTCATTGTCACTTTGGGAGGACAACTCTATCGGATACCAGAGATAGTTGCACCTACCCCAAACGAGCAAGGAAGGAAGATAATCTCCCACACTGGGAAATTTTCCCTATTCGCAATTGCCACTAAAGGTGAACATCAGATCGCGGAGACATCCACAACCTCTACAGATTATCCTTCTACTCAGCAGAAACAAGAAAAACACAAAGTTAGTGCAGCATCGCCTATTCGGGTACCTCTACAGTGCAAGGCCACGCATTCAAGGGGCTCCTCCAAAAAGAAACCATCCACACTGGTGCATACCAAGGATACCACAACAACCAAAACTGTTGAACAGCTCCAGCGCATCCATCAACAACAATTACAACCCTCTGAAGATGTCAAAGTAAGGCAATCTTTCCACTTTAGCAAATGTCGCACCAAGAGCTCAACTCGACACACAGCTCGACATATGATAAGGGATTTAACGCAATGGAGACCATTGCTTCCTAAGGATGGAGGATTGATCCAGGTGGATATCGGTGGCGGCCCACCTCTTCCAACTGGCTCAAAACAGTCTTCTGGCAATTTTGGCAAATTACTATTTTTAGCAGTTTTTCGGGTCCTGAACTTCCGGAGCCATTTTGAGGCCCTAAACGACATTTTTTGGCGATTTGGGGGACCAAATGGTTGCCTCCGGCATGCATTTGGGCCCAGTCGAAAGTTGTAAATCTCGGATAGACCTTCCCAACGGGCTACCGAGCGCCCCAAACGGAGATCGTATGCAAAAGTTATGACCCCGGGAAGTTGACTGTTCAACTAACCACCTTGGGGCCGCAAACTTTATGACGGTTCATCTTCTAGGGTTAGGTTTTTGGATGTTTGGGATTCTTTCCCTCATGCTTATGATAAATAGGCCCTTTCGGCCTCTCTTTGGATTCATCTTGGCACGAATGAGCATAGCGGCCACATCTCTTCTCAGAGATAGCTACCACCATTCCAGCTGTTGTATTTTACAGTCTGTTCTATTTCCGCTATTTAATAGAATATGTGTTTACTGTATCACTGTGTTATTTGCAATATATCTCTGTATATGATTCTGTATATGCTATCTTTTGTTTCGTTCCCACATAAATCCGGATCAGTGGTATCAGAGCGGTCTGCTCTTTGATTGTTTCTCGGTGCATGTCCCCGACGAGGTCAGGATACAGAGAGTTGGGTCTCGAACTAGTTTCACTTGGGGAAGACCACTCTCGCCGCCCCAAACGGCCTCCCATGGCGGAAGAAAAGAGAGACGACGGAGCAGTAGATCCTATCAAGTTGTTGCTCGAGGAAGCCCTCGCGCGACAGAGGAACGAGATGATGGATAATTTCGCCCAGATCCTTCAACGCATGCCAACAGCGGCAAATTCACCCTCAACGAGCAGCCATTTCGGAGATACGACTCCCTTCAAGGTACAAGTTAATTTTGATATCCCTTTATTTGAAGGCCAAATCGATGCCGATGCTCTAGATAAATGGTTGAATCTACTAGAAGGGTATTTCTCTGTCCACCAATTTTCCGACAGGGAAAAGATCATCTTTGCGCTCCTTAAGGCCGTCCCCCATGTCAAAAATTGGTGGGAAACTTATTGTGAGCAAAACTCATCAGACGAGTCTGGATTGTTTGAATATTCCAATCCCACTTGGGCCTCTTTTATAGATGCCGTCAAGGAACAATATTACCCTGTTGGAAACTATGATGACCAGTACACAAAATGGACCATTCTGCATCAAGAGAGGGACCAAACGGTGTCGGAGTACACCAACAAATTTCATACCTTGCGCACAAAGCTAGGTATCAAGGACTCCGAGCGGCACCTAGTACTGAAATATCGCAGTGGCCTACACCGGTACATCCGAACAGAGATGGATTTCCTGGAAATCTCTTCACTCGGATCCGCCTATCGATATGCTGTCAAAATTGAGCAGAAATTTCAGCAAAAGAACAAGCGTGACTTCGGACCTGCACAGAAGCAGGGCAAGGGAAACTCTGTCTCGCAGAGCACGGGGCAGGAAAAGGACAACCAGTCCCAACCACAGGCGAAGAAGGGTAAAGAAAAGACAAAGAAGGACACCGGGAAATGGTGCGAGTTCCACAAAAGCCCCTGGCACAACACTGATGATTGTCGCTCAAAACAGTCATTGGTGGCTGAGATCAAAGCTTCAGAATCAGATCCCAGTTTCGATTCTGACTCGGAACCTAATTTCATAGCCGCGCAAAAAGGGAAGCAGATCATTGATGCAGAACCCAGTGCCGTTGTTGCCACCACACAGATTCAGCCAGAGGAGCCTGAAGAGTCGGAGGCAGAGGAGCGCCTTTTCCACTCATAGATGTGGGTGAAGGGAATTCCCCTACACTTTGTCGTGGACAGCGGTAGCCAGAAGAACCTGATCTCAGAAGAAGTCATCAAGAGATTGGATCTACCAATAACGCCACACCCACAACCATACACCATTGGATGGCTAAGCCAAGGACGAAGGATCCGTGTCAGTCACCAATGTCGCCTACCATATGGCATCAAGCCCTTCAAAGATGAGGTACTGTGTGATGTGGCCCCACTTGAAGTATGTGATGTTCTTTTAGGACAACCATATATGTGGAAGCGTCATGCTGTATATGAATCACGACCTCGCAGTGTCATTGTCACTTTGGGAGGACAACTCTATCGGATACCAGAGATAGTTGCACCTACCCCAAACGAGCAAGGAAGGAAGATAATCTCCCACACTGGGAAATTTTCCCTATTCGCAATCGCCACTAAAGGTGAACATCAGATCGCAGAGACATCCACAACCTCTACAGATTATCCTTCTACTCAGCAGAAACAAGAAAAACACAAAGTTAGTGCAGCATCGCCTATTCGGGTACCTCTACAGTGCAAGGCCACGCATTCAAGGGGCTCCTCCAAAAAGAAACCATCCACACTGGTGCATACCAAGGATACCACAACAACCAAAACTGTTGAACAGCTCCAGCGCATCCATCAACAACAATTACAACCCTCTGAAGATGTCAAAGTAAGGCAATCTTTCCACTTTAGCAAATGTCGCACCAAGAGCTCAACTCGACACACAGCTCGACATATGATAAGGGATTTAACGCAATGGAGACCATTGCTTCCTAAGGATGGAGGATTGATCCAGGTGGATATCGGTGGCGGCCCACCTCTTCCAACTGGCTCAAAACAGTCTTCTGGCAATTTTGGCAAATTACTATTTTTAGCAGTTTTTCGGGTCCTGAACTTCCGGAGCCATTTTGAGGCCCTAAACGACATTTTTTGGCGATTTGGGGGACCAAATGGTTGCCTCCGGCATGCATTTGGGCCCAGTCGAAAGTTGTAAATCTCGGATAGACCTTCCCAACGGGCTACCGAGCGCCCCAAACGGAGATCGTATGCAAAAGTTATGACCCCGGGAAGTTGACTGTTCAACTAACCACCTTGGGGCCGCAAACTTTATGACGGTTCATCTTCTAGGGTTAGGTTTTTGGATGTTTGGGATTCTTTCCCTCATGCTTATGATAAATAGGCCCTTTCGGCCTCTCTTTGGATTCATCTTGGCACGAATGAGCATAGCGGCCACATCTCTTCTCAGAGATAGCTACCACCATTCCAGCTGTTGTATTTTACAGTCTGTTCTATTTCCGCTATTTAATAGAATATGTGTTTACTGTATCACTGTGTTATTTGCAATATATCTCTGTATATGATTCTGTATATGCTATCTTTTGTTTCGTTCCCACATAAATCCGGATCATCAATGAATATAGCTTTGGTTCATTATTGATGTGAAAGTGACTTATGATTTATGAAATAGGATCCAGGATTAAAGTACTAGTTCAATGTGAGAAAATCCACTGCCTTGGGAACCGTGTCCAATGTAGGGTAGTTTAGGGGTTGAATTGGGGATAACTAGTGCAAGTGACAAGCTTGACAATGAAGTATGATGGCATCAAAGGGTTTAGCTCACCAATCAAGGGTCAAACCACAAGTTAATCCAACAATCTAGGAAAGTCGAATTGACTTGGAGAGAGACCAGTGCCTTGGGAATTGGGATAATGGAGTCAAAGTAAAGTTAACTTGTGGTTAAGAACTCTTATTGCATGAGACAAGTGGGCAATTAAATTCTTGATGGATGAATAGGTCTAGATCTAGGTTTGACCTAAGTGGACCACAATCCCTTAAAACAAGGAATGCTATCCCCAAGGCAAGATTTGACAAAGTGACCTACTAGACCTAGGTTTTGAATTACTCCCGTTCCAAATCCACAAAAATCTCATGTACCCTTGTCCTAGAAGTGGGTCAACTCACTTCTCCAAGGTGGTACGACTTTACCCAAGGAGGCTAAAAAGTGGGATAAGTGGGGTCAAGACAAGTCCAATGGCATTCAAACTTTAGATCCAAGTGGTTTAAGCAAGTGAGAGTATGGATCTACAATTTCAAGGCAATCCAATGGCTAGATCTTACTAGATCTGAGTTTGAAGATACCAAGTGGTCCAAAATGGCGATTAAATCCCTTAAAATGTGGAATAGGGCCCACAAGGTAGAAATAAAAAAAGTGACAATTTGGGGGTAGGTTATTGGATGTGTAGATCATGAATCAAGCGGGATCTCAACTACCCACATACTAGATCTAGGTCAACCCACCAAACTAGGAAGTAAGCCCTTGCTTGGAGAGGCTAAATGCCTTGGGAAGAGGGTCAAATGGAGGCCAATCCTCACCAAACTATAGATCCAGGATGTCGTGGATACTGTAGAGGTGGGTTTTCAATATATTACCCAAGAAGCCACTAGATCTTAGTAAATCTGAAAAATGTAAAAATGAGAGTTTGAAGAAATAAGGGTTTTATCAATTTATGAGTTATGACAATGGATTGGATCAAGATAAGAGAAACAAAACTGTGGATCTTACCTGGGTAACCTTGTAGATGCCTTGATGATGATGATCTATGCAAACCCGATCAATTTGAGAAGCTTTGAGGTAGTTTTCTATGCAATCGATTTAGTCCAAGAAGCCAATGTGCCCTCTCTCCTGCACAACAAACGTCAACAATATCAGATTTGATGTAATCAAGAGATAAGACTAATGCCACAAGAGAAGTAACAGAAAGATAGCATAGATCACAATGATACTAATGATAACCCCTTGATACAAGCAAATGCCAAGAAAGTCGATTTGAAGAAGCCTTGCAAAATCGCCCTTGTTGAAGTCGCCCTCCTATAGACAAGACAATGATTTCCAAAATAGATAGATCTTACCACAAATTCCAAATGCTAGGTTGCAATAGACTTTCCAATCACCATCTAAGAACACCAGATGCAAAGGAGACCACAAGAACTTCCACAAGAAAGTTTTTCTATACCAATAATCCAAGAGCCAAAGACCCCTTACAATGAGAAGCTCTCTCCTTTAAATAGGAAGGAGAGGCATCAAAATCCTAACCACTTTTTGAATGAGTGGCTAAGATTAAAAGATACAAATGTCTAATCAATGGTTGAGATGAGCTCAACAATAAAATACATGGATCACTAATAAAATATAATGTAAGTGGACAAAATCGCCCTAGAAGAGGGGAATCCCACCAAATCGTGATGACAAAATATAATAAGAAGCTTATGATGGGTCCAAGGGGTAATTTTAGACACCCTTGGTCAATCCCCATAGCACAATAATAATAAAATAGTCATCAATATACCAAATCGTGCCTCCATGGTCAAATCGTAGGCCTCAAAAGACCTCAGAAATCATCAGAAAGTGCCATAAGTGATGGATGCATGCCCCGATGAAGTTGAAACTACTGGAGGAGGTGTGGAAGACATCGATCCATCATCACTGATCATCCCATGCCAAAACATTGCCTCAGTAACCCAAATTGATTTCCTCAATAGCCATTTCTACCAATCCTGAAATGCCTCGGGAAGCGTGAAACTGCCCCAAACTGCCTCCTAGATTGCCTGCACTGTCAAGGTGAGGGCACCAGTGTGTCCGGGAGGGGGGTAATATGGTAAAAACAAGTGGCTGGACCACCCCCTCCAAGCACAACACCCTAGGTCAGTCGGATAAAAATCACATCTGCTCTGACAGGGCCTCCGACAGACCAAAACTGCACTGGGATAGCCTACTGAGGCTCAATCATCACTGTAAGTGCCCGGAACTGAAAACAAACTGTCTCATCGGACTCAGAATGTCCAAATCCATCCAAGATGTGTACTCATACACCATATGAGTCTCTGCATGATCAATATATATATCCAATATACCGGCACAGGGCAAATAATAATAATCTGTAAATGATCAAGTACTGTTGTAAACCATGAATCATCATCTTAACCCTGTAGTTGCTGCATAGAATCATCATATACATGTACATAGACCATATATCATCTATCCATATCATCACAGGGCCCAACCATCTCATGTCCTAAGGTTGACCTTGGTCAAACTAGGTCTAACCAAGTCAACATGATCAAATATAACTCAGACCATCATCAGAAGCTGTTGCAAAGTGTCAGAGGTTAATGCATGCTCTACAACTTATTCAAATAACAATTATAACACAAAGCAATCATTACTGGCGATCTAAATCCAAATATATAATGTCATTAATTATTATTATTACTCAGACTAGACTTTCAAGACCATACTCACTTCATAGCTGTGATCAATTTGCTAGTGACGGGTGAAAGATAAGATAACTGGCTAGGCTAAGGGATGACTTGACTGACTTAACTTTGTGACACTTTGGCAAAGGGAAAGGGAATACACACCATAGTATATACTGAATGAGCAACAACACAGGGAATGGCGGTGTCTCACAAATGGATGAGTTGTTCAAAGAGGGTTTATTCACCTTTAACAGATGCGCACAATCCATAATACAAATAAGGCCAGCAAATGTTTTGATATAGCATTTAAGTTCCATTGCTTTTTGGGCCTGAAGTTTCCATAGCCTTGGTCTATGTGTGTTTATAAACACATTGCATAGATTTACATTTATATTAGGCTTTCTGCTGCAGCTGTGTTTTTAAGGCACTTGTTTACCTGAGCACTTCTAGGTGTGTCATGAACAGCTTGTTTACCTAGGTATTTACATTTCCAAAAGATATAACATTTTATTTTCATGGCCATTTTCATTTGGCATGCCTTTCATTCATGTGTGTTTAGAAACACATTGCATGAATGGGCTTTTCATACGAGATATAGCATTTCATTTTCCAGATTTTGTATTCATGGCAGCACTAAAAGTTTCAGGTTTAGCTAACACAACTTTAGTGACTAGGGGGAATTCCAAGGAACTCCAACTCACCATAGGTAAGTTTTGTCACCAACTCAGAGCCGAGACACAATAAACAGGGAAGCTCATCCAATACAAAGGCTACAGTGGGGGAAAGTCCTCCATGCCACTAGTCAAGTAGTAAGTCAGGGTGATAAACTAAAAGGTAGGCAATGGATGGATGAAGACAATGAATAATGGAGCCAACACTAGCAAGACAAGGTATGGTGGAATGATCACCTCTATTCTCCCTAAGGAGGGTAAAACCAATGAGTATGAATAGTGAACTTCTAAGTCTGAGTAGGGACAATATAATATATATAATAAGATCGACCAGGTCCACATATCTATATGATCGCCAGATCATGATACTAAGTGCTAAGACATGCTATAAGAATAAGTATAAAAGCAATATAACCATAACACAATGATATACCTGTTGAGTCATATACTTAAATGCTCATCAACCTGTACCATCATCTGTCCTCTGAAACTGCTACTGCAACTCTGGGCACTGCTGACTGCTCTGTACCAATGGTATAATGGCTACATCGGTCACCTCTCTGAGTGTCCTGAGACTCAGTCATGGCATGGGAAATACAACTGCTGTCCACAATCTGATAGTGATCCAATATAGATGCTCATCTCAACATCTCAAATGTAAGGGAACTGGCTGAATAGTGTACTGGCATCAGAAAAATAATGTATGGTAGCCCGACTACTATATATGTGATAACAGAACCCTTGCGGGAAAAACCAGCTAACTATGGGGCTATCTTCTCTCTCGATCCCAGAGCATATAGATGTATAAATGACAATACAATACAGGATTACGTCAGCTGGTAACTCAATCCCTCTGAAATAGGACAGACTCTAAATTTGCATGCATCCAGCTGATGCATGCACTGAAGAAGTAAGCCCTAACTTCCAAATTGGATCTGAGTGCTCTGAAGGTGCCTCTGACTGATCTGCCCTCTTTGTATCTCTCTGCTCTGATCTGCTCGCTCTGAAGACTGCCCTCTGATGAAATCGGCCTCCTCTGCATGCACAAGTGTGCCCTCCCCTTTGGATTTCAATTGCTCGTATTGGTCCGGATCTCAACAGATCTGAGCTCCGATCGTCCCTAACCTTCCTCCAATGCTGAGGCAAGGCTATCCTAGAAGTCTCAGACTCCGAATCGGTCAATCCAGCTCACATCCCTACTCAGGAAAAACGTCCTCCTCCAAGAGAACTCAGCCTCCTCCAATCTCCACAGAAATCACACTGTTGAGCTCTCTCAACTCACAGTACTAGGTGTCTAGCCTCTCTGGAACTGAAGGTCACTGATCTAGCTAAGATCTGACCTTCCTAGCTCCTGCAGCAACTCCTCTCTATCTCAGAAAGTCGCCCCACATGTGCAGCTACGCCCTCCTCACTCTAGCAGTATCTCTCTCCGACAATGCAACTGAGTAACCTCATCTGGGGACCCCCTGCCTCTATAAATAATCTCACCGATGAATTAGGTTTGCCAAAACCCTAATTCCAGGTGCATGCAAAAAGTGACCTTTTGCATGCATGCATGCAAAAGGTCACTTTTGCATGCATGAGTTGCATGACCTGCCAGCATTCAGTGACTGCATGCAAAAGTGACCTTTTGCATGCATGCATGCAAAAGGTCACTTTTGCATGCAGTCACTGAATGCTGGCAGGTCATGCAATACTCATGCATGCAAAGGTCAATCTCCCTTGAAGCTCCGCATGCAGCCCCCACTGAGCTCATGCCACTGAGTAGAGTGCATCTCACCCTCTACTCTATCATGATGCCTATGAAGCTAATGTACCTCCATATAAGGCATCTGAACCATGGAGGACATCCCGAAGTTACCATAATCTAACACTCCCTCTTAACGAGGGAAGTCCTGAAACTGATGCCTGGATCCATAAAGTCCACTGCTGCTGACACTGATCTAACTGATCTGCCTGTCACTGCTCTCTGACCTGAAGAACTCTGATCAATCTCCATATGTGTGGCTTCAGAAGAAGCCCTCCTGTCAACCATTGCTGACTTTGTCACTGCACTCTGACTCAGACTCCGTCTGAGTCTCTGCTACTGTAAACAACCCTGAAGACCTCTGTCAAGTGGATCTACTACTCTGTAGATCATCTGCCTATGGCCCTGAGTTGACTCAGCTCTGTAAGTAAACTCCCTCGATCTCTGAACTAACTTAGCTCTCTTTTTAGCCAAGTCCATATCAACCATGTCATACCAGCTCACTCTTTGACTGGTGCCTGCATGAGCAGTATGCTCATCCATCTGATATGAGCCCAAAGGCTCAATCTCCTAAGGCTCAACCATCTCGCTCATCCATCGAAACTTCAGATTCACTGCCCTGATCCTCATCATGGTGAGCATCTCGCCCACCCATCTGCTGAATAGGCTCACTCCTCCTGGCCTCATCTCAACTATGAGCATCCCACTCATCATCCCCCTCTGCATCTGAAGAGGATGCACTCAACCATCTTGATGTGCCCGAGGTGGGTTGTCCATGAACCAAATAATCACCATCGATCCTGTGACCAAATAAGACTGGGTCTACTCCTCTAGGATAAGTGAAGAACTGGTCCTTGTGAAACACTACAGGGTAGCCTACTGCTGCCACTGAGAGGACACTCCCTCTTAGTCCTGGAACAAAGAGTACTCCTGAAACCTCCAGGAGCTCCCCATGGTCAAGCAGAAATCTCACTCTGCCCATACCAGTAACCAAATGATCAACCCCCTGACCATCTCGAGTCAACTGTATGGATGTATACTATAAGATCGGGAATGCATCTTGTACTCCTGTCATATGACTGCTGAGAGTGCTGTCAACTCTCCACCTCTGATCAACCTGAGCCTCTGGTAGGCTACTATCATGTCCTGACTGAACTGTGGCTAATGAGAATTCCTTCTCAAACCGAGAAGAGAACTCATCAACCTCCTCTATTGCTGCCACCTGCTCGTCCTTCACCTGCTTCCCCCCCTTCTTATGTGGACACTGTCCCGCATGATGTCCATACTCGTTGCAGGCGAAGCATTTGATCTTGCTCAGATCCTTCTTCTGTCTATCTCTCTATTTGCCGCCTGTTGCGAGAGCCACATCCTCCTCCTCTGGGATGGCAGAAGCTAAACCCTAAATGTACCCTCTCCGGATATCCTCCTATGTGAAATCATCCCACAGGCGATCCCACTTGGGAAGGTTCTCACGACCTATGATAGACTGAACAAACACTGCCCATGACACAGTCACGCCATTCAAGGCCTGTCGAACCAGCTCACTATCCTCTACCTTCTCACCGACTGCTCCCAACTCATCTCTCACTTGAGTTATCTTGGTGAGATAGGTAACCATGCTATCATCCTTCCCCATCTTGATGCTTCTTAGCTTCTCCCTAAGAACCATCTTCCTGTTTTCATTTGAGCTGTGGTACAGATCAGTCAACGCATCCCACATCTCAAACACATTGTCCTTGGTAGAGACATGTGGGATGAGGTGATCCTTGATCACATCAAGAAGGATCCTCTGAGCCTTCACATTTTTCTTGTCATACACTACTTTGGCAGTGGCATCAGACGGAACTGTAACAAGATTTGTCGTTGTGTTGTTCACAACATCCCATAGCTCACTCTCTTTCAACAAGAGAGTAATACGTGCCCTCCATGCACTATAGTTGGAGGCACCATCCAACCAGTCCTCCACCCACAAACTGGTAGCCATACTCACCCAACTGAAGAAACTGTAACCCACAGTGAACAAGAGTCTCTCCTGATCACAGATCTGGCAGATCTATCTCAGATCTGACCACAAAACCAACTGATATGATAGATCTGACCTCTACAACCTCAGATCTGAACGAGGATGTTCAGATCTGGTAGATCTTGTCGCTATCTCCACAAATCTACTAGATCTATCTCAGATCTAGTCACCAACACTGCAAATCTATGTGTGACTGCCCACCCTGACCCTCAACAGGGCTCTGATACCATGTAAATATTTGATCCAAAGATCACTACTCCCTCTGGATCGCCTTGAGATCTCAAGTGGTATGAATCTCAATATCCATATATACTCATAAAAATATAGACTCAAACAACTAGATCTGCATTTACCAACTGAAATATAAATGCAATCAACCAGATAAACAACAAATGTACCCCAGAACCCTTGCAGGAAAAACCAGCTAACTATGGGGCTATCTTCTCTCTCGAGCCTAGAGCATATAGATGTATAAATGACAATACAATACAGGATTACCTCAGTCGGTAACTCAATCCCTCTGAAATAGGACAGACTCTAAATTTGCATGCATCCAGCTGATGCATGCACTGAAGAAGTAAGCCCTAACTGCCAAGCTGGATCTGAGCGCTCTAAAGGTGCCTCTGACTGATCTACCCTCTCTGTATCTCTCTGGTCTGATCTGCTCGCTCTGAAGACTGCCCTCTGATGAAATCGGCCTCCTCTACATGCACAAATGCGCCCTCCCCTTTGGATGTCAAATGCTCGTACTGGTTCAGATCTCAACATATCTGAGCTTCGATCATCCCTAACCTTCCTCCAATGCTGAGGCAAGGCTATCCTGGAAGTCTCAGACTCCGAATCGGTCAATCCAGCTCACAACGAGCTTCTCCCTCCTCAGGAAAAACGTCCTCCTCCAAGAGAACTCGACCTCCTCCAATCTCCACAGAAATCACACTGTTGAGCTCTCTCAGCTCACAGTACTGGGTATCTAGCTTCTCTGGAACTGAAGGTCACTGATCTAGCTCAGATCTGACCTTCCTAGCTCCTGCGGCAACTCCTCTCTATCTCAGAAAGTCGCCCCACATGTGCAGCTACGCCCTCCTCACTCTAGCAGTATCTCTCTCCAACAATGCAACTGAGTAACCTCATCTAGGGAACCCCTGCCTCTATAAATAATCTCATCGATGAATTAGGTTTTCCAAAACCCTAATTCCCAGTGCATGCAAAAAGTCACTTTTGCATTCATGCATGCAAAAGGTCACTTTTCCATGCAATCACTGAATGCTGACAGGTCATGCAATACTCATGCCAATGTTATCGGAACTGGACCGGAACCAGCAAAACCGGCCGGTCAGACCGGTTCACAGGCTTGGCCGATCCAGTTCAGCAAAAAAAATTTGAAAACCGGATTTTGCTTCAGACCATCCAGAAAACCGGCCGGTTCCGTACAGAACTGGTCAAAACGGCTGAACCGGCTGGTTTTGACCGGTTTCGTATGGAACCGGCCGGTCTGTACCCTGCCGTACGGCCGCGGACTGGGGACCCACAGATTTCAATTTTTTTAAAAAAAAACAAAACTAAAACCCTAACCTATGCATCTACCCTAACCCTAAGCCTATCCTAACACTATTTAAAGACCCCCCCACCCCCTACATCACTCACACTATTCATTGCTTATGTTTTGGCATTCTTGAGAGGACGGTTTGGTGGGCAGTTTTACAGTGTTTCTCAGCTGTAGACTACTAGACAGTAGACACTAGTAGGGTAGTGGCATATGATCAATTTATACTTTATTGTTATTCATTAGTACTATGGTTTATTTTTGGATTGTAGTGGCCATTTAGAGCCTCTTTGTTGATGTACTTTGGTTCAGAACCTCAGAGATGTATTGCACTAGGTGCTATTTTGGTTATTTGCACCCATATTTGCTATATATATGAGAAACTTTGCATATTTGTGTATTAATGGTTTGAATTCATATGTATGCACATGAATATATTTTTTTTTTACAAAATATGAATATTTTATGTATTTTTTAGTCGGTCGGTTTTTTACCCGGTTTTTTGCCGGTTCCAGTCCGGTTTCCGGTCTGGTTCACATTTTGGGCTTCGCCGGTTCAATGACCGGTCCAGCTCTGATAACATTGACTCATGCATGCAAAGGTCAATCTCCCCTGAAGCTCCGCATGCAGCCCCCATTGGGCTCATGCCACTGAGTAGAGTGCATCTCACCCTCTACTCTATCCTGATGCCTATGCAACTAATGTACCTCCATGTAAGGCATCTGAACCATGGAGGACATCCCGAAGTTACCATAATCTAACAAGTGTGAGCAAGGAAATGGCATGGGGATGAGTTATCATGAAATGTTATGGCTTTAGATGCATGTTACATGGCTTTGCTTCGTCCAGGATGTTTCTTCTTGATGATATCTTGTCCTAGAGAGGACGTCTTCCTCCCATGGGGCGCACTTCATGAGTTGATCATTTGTATTATCACACCATTATATTGTATATTTGTAAAAGGTTGAGTCCTAGGGTGATTTAGACCCCTAGTGACCCCTTTACAACGTTAGCCCATGTTATATCATGTTATTATATTATGTTGGCCCCTCCTAGGGCGTCCTTGGACAAAAGTGCGCCCCCCTTCTTATGACTTAGTCATTGATCCATTTAATTAAAAAATAAAAAGATCTCTACCGTTGATGATGTATGATGTATCTTTTAATCTCAACCACTCGTTTAAAAAAGTGGTTATGGTTTTGGTCTCTCTCGGATCTATTTAAGAGAGAGGACCCCCTCATTGTAAAGGGACTTTTGGCTCTGGATTATTAGAAATAAAGAAAGATTTTGTGATCAAGCTCTTGGGTTTCTATGGTTCAATGTGAGATGTGGTGACTGAATGCTAGTCTTCTATTGCATTGTTAGATCTTTGAAGTATCTTTCATATATTTTGTGGATCCAATTTTTGATTTGCAGCAAGGAGGCCGATTTGAAGAGGGGCGCAACTATAGAGGAAGCTCACCTTCCTTTCTCTCTCTCGGATTAGGGTTAGAACAGGGAGTGAATTTGACTTATGACCATTTGCTCATTATTTATTTATCTCTCATTGTTATCATCTAACTTATCTTGCATTTCGGATTGAATTTTTCCTCGATTGTGCAAGTTCGGAGGGACGCACTTGGCTCCTCGAGCTTGATTTTGGACGTGGGTACTCAAAGTCTTCATTTGATCTTGTTGGGGCTAGTCTTCACAATACGGCATTCATCTACACGAATCAAGTAAGTGATTGCATTTGTTCATCTTTAGTTTTATTCATTTATCCACTAGTCTTAAGATTAAAATTACATTTAAACCCTAACTCCTAAAAATCTAAAAATTCTCTGGGTCTAATAACTCAAAAATTTGGCAATCCATTTCTGAGTTTTTACCTTAAGGCTTAGCCCTAGGTGGGTTCCCTACGGCATCACCCCTAGAGGACTCCATCTACCCTTTCCCCTAGGCACTGATCTCAAACCAATTCACCCTCTTTGGGTTTGATGTCTTTTGGGTTGTTTTGAGATCCAATCTTGGCTTGTGTGTGTCAACATTGTCATATCTATCATCAAGTCACATCTCTCAGGTGCGAGAAAGCCCTATCCTCATCCAGCTCTTCTACCTTAGTCATGTTTCCCAAGGCAATAAGATTTGATCATTTATATTGGTACCTAGATCCTAGATCTGCATCTAAACTTCTAGCTCACTATAACTAAACATCTTGGGTTGATATTTTATCTCTCTCAAGCCTCTCAATCCAAGCATAATCTCTCCACTAGCTTCATCTTTTAGATCTAGGGTTTCACACATCCATCACCTTACATACTCTAGGTTCATAATTTGATCTGATGGTTGGGTTTAGATCTATCCTGTCGGGATTAGATCAGTGTCTCCCCCTTTGCTACCTTGGGCTTTGGTGGCATTAAGTGAAGAGTGCCTCGATTGGTGTGACAACCAATCCATCTGGGGTTTGAGGCCCTCTTAAGTCACCCCTTTAGTTGCCTCGCTCCTCTACCATCCTTGATAGGATCATCCATAAGGGGCAACTACAAGTTGGATGATAACAAACCCCATTGGGGAAAACCAACAACAATGGGATTTTATTAGGCTACAGAGAAAATGATTTTCAGCAGTAAATACAAGATTTTCTTACTGCCAGAAGAACCCAGGAAATTGACATCCCTTACACAATATGGCCCAGCTAAAACTCAGCGTAGTTATATGGCCTGTACGGCCCAGGTACGGATCTCTCTCAGCTGTCTGGTATGGCCCAAATTTTGGCCTGTTCTGTGGCTTCTTGGTACGGCCTCCTTCCACGCTGCATGTACAGCTCAAATTTGGCCCTCTGCCTTGCTGCATTAACTGACCCAACCCAGCCCTCTCTCTGTTGAATCATACGGCCCAGGTACGGCCTCCTCTTTGCTGCAAAGAACAACCTGTACGACCCCTTCTTCTTGGATTCCTGGTTCTTTCAAACTCGGCCCTAGCTCTCTGCTGCTGAAAACTTTCACTCTCTCAACCAGTCGATCCCTTCTGTCTTTCTCCAGGTCGAAGTGTCCTTCTCACTCTCCCTTCAGCACTTTTATAATTTGACTTTACTCTATTTCTTCCAAGAGATTCAAAATGAAGGGCCCAAATTAGATCTTTTCCTTGAGATTCTCAAACAGAAATATAATTTTCCTAAAGTTAGAAACTTAGGAAATCTAAGTTACAAGCCCAAGGCCAATAATAATTAATTAGATTAATTATTATGCCTTTCCTAAGTTAGACTTAAGCTAAATTAAAAATACTGAAATTAGAGTTAAATAAAATGTCTCCTGCATGCCTGGACACTAGGCCTATGCATAGACACCTTCCTGAGCTATATTTTTAACAAACCGTCACATAGAAGAAGAAGAAGCTTCTTACTTCATTAGCCAAAAACCATTATCAATTGAAGATCTCTTCCATAAGTAAAACATAAGCAACACCATACCATTCAGTAGAAAACACTTTGATTCACCAATTAAAGGAAACCAATAGATACTCTACTAAGTTCAATGGATTTCTTCCCAAATCCAACCATGAAGAATGAAAGAGAGAGCAAAGCCTTACGTAGCTTTTATCTCATCTTCCTCCTACAATTAAATAATGATATAAACTCCTAGATCTAGCCAAAGGAGGAGTAAACGAACCAAAATACTCCAACTACAAGCATAAAATAAGGTGGTCAAAGCCACATGTACAAGTCTCTATGAATAAAGTTAATCATAGAAGTGGGTGGAAGGAAGGAAAACCTGAAAATTTATTTTCGTTCAAATGAATCAAATGAGTAGCGAATTAATGAATGGAGTAATAAAATTAAAATAAATTAATCCTAACAAACTGAGAATTTCATTCCATGTGCAATACGCCTGTGATATTGTCATTTCTCTAGATGATAATAAAAGTTTTTGAGATGTGTGTTTTACATTACAATAACCAGTTTTATAGCATAGTCTGTCAAAAACAGCTATTTTTTGATAAATAAAAATAACACACATGCTTCATATCCATAGTAACTACTCAATGCGATGACTGGATGAATAAAATTAAAACAAATTTACAAAAGGACAATATACTCTTTAATATTTATAATAAACAAAGCCTGAACTATGCATCAAGGGAGAAACAGAAGGTTTGCTGCCTGGATATAACAATAAGAAAGGGTTACTATGATGGAACCACGTTCTTAGACATATCAGCTTACAACCTGAACTCGAATACTTTTTAAGTGCCTTCCGAGTTTCTTTAGATAGTCCTGCAACAAGCAACAAAGTATATTATCATATACTCCTGACCTACATTCTTCAAGGTAGGAAAATTAAAAGCATGCTATACTTCTTTTGGATTCAAACAGGCATCCAGATTATTAGAATAAATGAATACCACCAGTCTCAAATAATAGCTCTCGAGGAGACACCTGTAAAAAATGCATTATTTCAGTTTTGCACTATAATCAAAATGGTTTTGTTGATATCTGCAAGAAATGGCCAAGTAGCAACAGAGAAACATAACTCACTTGCATAAGCAAGGATCCCAAAGCACAACAGGATAAGTCATCAGATAATGAACCCACAAAGAATTGGCAAGCAGCAGCATCAACAAAGGCAAATCCATATGCAACTGAAGCAACATTTTCCCTGCCAACGGTTTCCTGGATAAATTAAACCAAATAGCATGAGATATGCAAATAAAAACTCTGGCAAACAATGAAAACCACCAGAAATGTACACTATTAACTCCTCTCTAAAAGGATAACTAGATTTGTAATAGAACACTCTTAAACATTGATTTGTCAATTTTCTATAATTTTGGGAAGCTGTGTTAAAGCAATTTGGAAATTTTTCTTGAGACAGCTTCTGTGAGAGTGGCACTTTGACGAAAACTATAGAGCATTGCTCAATTGTACAGGTCGATTGTCAATAAAAGAACCATTACAAAATTGATAAAAGATCGTACTGTTGTAAAATAGTGTTGTATGCTCAAATCATGCATGGAGTACAACTATGGAACTCAATCCTACAAAGGTGCAAAGAGAAATCACTACCAATTGCTAACCAATTTTTAGAAGACTCGGAATAACTTCAAAATATCAAAAAATCAAACTTCAAAATAAAACTCATGAAAAACATCAGAGTGATTCAACAAAAAATAAACAAGCATTAAAAAATGCAAAATATTTCAATTTTTCAATTCAGATTTCAAAAAATAATAATAACACCAACTAATGGCATTGCCACACAAATATGAAAACGATATGCATATATTCATATATCGCATTTGTGTAGAGATTGGCCATCGTAAAGGTCTTCGAGTCAAAATGTTATTGAAACGTGGAAACTATAAAATTCATTCAAAAGTTTGGATCATGAAAATACAGCCTTTAGGTGCCGACACTGTCATCAAACAGGTTACCTTCAAGAAACTTGTCCATAAACAAGAAGCCTACTGTTATCACATCCATATTGTTAAAGATAATGCAACTGCGAGAGCCATTCTCTAGGAGGATGGCACCCTAGTCAGTTAACTAGGGTTCCTGGTCAGTTAACCAGGCAATGTAAGTCCTTAGCAAATATCTAGGACCCCCAGCAGTCTACTGGGGTTCTTGGTCTTGGACCAAGCAGGTCGGAGCCATGGCAAAGTCCCTAGCATGTGGCTAGGGCCCCTATCTGTCACTAGGGAATTCTGGTCAGGGACCAGACAGTTTCTTGGTCATGAGGACCAAGCAGATCCTGCAGGCAAAGACAGAGACATCCTGGTCTGGGACCAGGCAAATTCTTGGTCAGGGACCAAGCAGGTCCTGCAGGTGTATTCTTGGTCAGTTAACTAGGTGTATCTTGGTCAGTTAACCAAGATGATGATGTGTGATGTCCTCTCCTAGGTCTTCGAGATGGTTGAGCCAGGTTGTTTCATCAAGGGACTGGCCACCCCTTGATGGAGTCACTAGCATTTGACCTTAGGAGCAGTCAGGAAGACCAGAGGATCACATCATCTCCTTATATGGTGATGATTAAAACTTTCAGTTATTGCATGGGGCATATGTGGATCACATACCATGAGAGAGAGAGTTTAGGGGTTATTGTTCCTTTTGTTTAGCCCTATGTTGAACCTTGGTCGCTCCCTCCTTTGTTATCCTTTGTTATCCTTGTGGTTAATCCTTTTATTGATTTGTGGTTAGAAGGGTTGTTTTTCCTCACCTTGTAGCCCTCTTGTTGGCTTAGTCTTGTGTTGACTCTTTGTGCTAGTGCCCCCCTTTTTAGGTGTCCCCTTTATTTGGTACCCTCTCCTAAGTCATCCTAACTTTATGGTAACCCTCCTTATTTGTGTGACGTCTTGACCACTTGTAGAGTAACCCTAAAGTCAATGAAGACTTAGAAGGTAGAACCTTCTAGAAGTCCTTAAAAGGGTTATAAATACGAGTCCAAGAAATTCATTGTGATCTTATCTTGAAGAAAAAATCAGAGATCTGATTTCCTATGACTGTCCTAGGGTTTTGTTGCTCTTGTTGAATAACGTCAAGGGTGTCGCTGTTGTTTTAAGGGTGTTACTACCTGTTGTGAAGGGGTCACTGCTTGTTGAAGGGTGTTGCTTCCTGCTAGGGTAAGTTTAGGGCTGCCATCGACCCTGTTGAGGTTGCCGCTTCCTGCTAGGGTTGTCGTCCACGTGGTTGAGGTTTGTTATGTCCTGTTTAAGGGTGTCACTCCCTATGTCAGGTTGTCGCTGCCCTGTTTGAGGATGTTGTTGCTTATATGAGGGTGTTGTTTCCCGTTTGAAGGCTGTAATCCTCTGCTAAGTCATCCTGTGAGGCTGCCACTACTTGTTGTGAGGGTTTGAAGGTTGTCACTGCCTTATTTGAGGGTGTATCTGCTTGTCTAGGGCTGTCGTTGCTTGTCTCAGGGTACCACTGCTTATTGAGGGTTGGTTTGGTATGTTGTTCAATGTGTGAACTGTTCTAAGGGCTGTCGTCTATTGTTTTGAGGCTATCTTTCACTGTTGCATGAGATTTGTGGCTGCCTTTCTCTATTGGGCATTTGTTGGCTGACTTGATACGCTCTATTGTACCTGTCTAACCCTATCCTACAACACTTTATCTCTCTCTCTCTCTCTCAGGTATGTACAAACCCTCAGTTAAGGGTCAGTTATTTGTTCCATTTGTTGACTTGCCTCTGAGAGGCAACATCTGATCTGAAAGTCAATTCTGAGTATAAGGAAGGTTCTCTCATTCAAAGATAAGTTATTTAGATCTGAATTTTTTATTTTTGTTAATTAGTTTAATTTGTTTTTGTTGTTGTCCTATTGTTTTACTTCAGTAGTACTAGTTTATTGCTTATGATTTTACTGTACATCTGCATTATTTTAATTTTTTTGTTAAAAACCCTAAACTTTAACATGTTATTAGAGTTGAGCACATGAAGAGCACAAGTTTGAGCAGGTTATTGTTGTCTACATGGATCTTGGTACAAATCTGAACCTTGCAGATAGCAGTCTTGTACATCAAATTTTACTTAACCTTAGGACTCTTTTATACCTGCGTTGAGAAAGTTAGGGCCTGTTGTAGCCCTAATACAGTATGCTACTACTTGTAACCCTTGTGGAAACCTTTGATGGTCTTCTTGAACCTGCCATTATCCCTGTAAGAGATTTAGTGTACCTATGGTGCCTAGTCTGTGACCCTCTCTACCTGCTGTCTGCAGTCTTAATTGGAGCTAGAACGTGACTACTTGGTGGGTACGAAACCCTAAGGAAGTATGCTGTGAGTTGCAGAGGTATGTTGTAACCCTGATCAAGGTTAGTCGTGACCTTCCCTGCCTGTATGGAGCCCAAAACACTTGTATCCATGCCTGTGTTAGGCCTCAAGGGCTAGAACAATGTTGACACAACCTTAAACCTTTCTCAAATAATCTGCAAGAGGTCTATGAAAGGACTAATCTGCTCATTTAAGACTACTCCAATGCTATGAAGAGATAGAACCCAAAAAATAATCTGTTGGCAAACAAGAAGAAATTCAAAGTTGTGTAGAGCTTCTTCATTTATAATTTATAATTTTTCATTGAGGGTTCGTTAGCCAACAAAGTGATAAAGCTGGTAAAGATCTGATATTTAATTTCATCATCAAATTTCTCTTAAAGGAACGTTGTACCATTCAGACACCAGTGCATCCAGTTGGATGGTCACATACAAGTATTAATTGGCTAAGAATAAAATCAATGCTTCTGTCAATCTTGAAAAATGGCTAAAGAAAGGATGTGCTTATCTCAGTTCCAGTAGTGCTGCTAGACTGTGCCCTAGGTGTAACATCAGAAAAGAGATGACGGAATTGGCAAGCTGTGGACTTGATGAGGTATGTCAATTATAACTAGCAATCCTAGAAGGTTTGACTCAGGAAAGACCCACAAGAGAAGGATGATATGACTTGCTCTGAAAGACAAGTGATGAAGTCTGCAGATCCTATTTATGTTCAAAGTTGGATGCACAGTTCCAAAGGGAGCTGAGCGCTCATATACAGAGGGAGTAAGAGGCCCCACAGGATGCAGCATCAGTTATTCTAGATGTTCATCCTCCTAAGTGTCGGCATGATAGAGTTTTCCAAGTCATATGCTTACAAAAGAGAATCTGCTAGATATCGATGACTTGTTCCTTACTAGAGAGGAACAACCGGTAAGTTCAGAGATCAAGAGGGAGCTAACTGTGACCTACAAAATGGGAAATGTGATCCTCCATGAGGAAGTTGTTTCTCGTCACTCCAGAAAGTTTCCTAGTGATAGAGACATGGAAGTGCAAGAAGCACCAGCTTCATTGGGTCTAGTTCATGAGTCATCTCTTTCAGATGAGCAGAGGGAGAAGACCAAGGAGCCTTCAGTTGATCCCTTTAAGGAGCCTATTGAGGGGCTTCAAAGATGCTTCAATTTGATATCTTAATTGAGCCACGTCATTGATTCAGAATCCTCCACTTATGAGGAGGAGGCCAAACATCAGGTTTGGAAATGTGTTATGATAGAAGAACTCCAGTCAAATGACGTCAGGAAAGTGGTTCTCAGACCACAAGGGAAGTCAGTTATAACTTCCAAGTGGATCTATAAGATCAAGCTTCTTTCTGACATCAAGAGTTGTTTGAAGAAAATCCTATGCTTTATGACAAGTCGAAACACATCAAGAGGAAGTACCATTATGTCAAGGACAGGGTGCATAGAAATGCCATCAGGCTTCAGTATGGTCTGTAAGATAAACAGATTACCGTTGTGTTGACTAAGCCCCTATCCATGACGAAGTTTGTGTACTTCTGAGACAAACTTAGTGTTGTTGAGAATGTCTCTCTTGCTGAGAGGGAGTGTTAAAGATAATGCAGTTGCGATAGCCATTCTCTGGGAGGATGGCACCCTAGTCAGTTAACTAGGGTTCCTGGTCAGTTAACCAGGCAGTGTAAGTCCCTAGCAGGTATCTAGGGCCCCCAACAGTCTACTGGGGTTCTTGGTCTTGGACCAAGCAGGTCAGAGCCATGGCAAAGTCCCTAGCATGTGGCTAGGGCCCCTATCTGTCTCTAGGGCATTCTGGTCAGAGACCAGGCAATTTCTTGGTCATGAGGACCAAGCAGATCCTGCAGGCAGAGACAGAGACATCCTGGTCTGGGACCAGGAAGATTCTTGGTCAGGGACCAAGCAAGTCCAACAGGTGTATTCATGGTCAGTTAACTAGGTGGATCTTGGTCAGTTAACCAAGATGATGATGTGTGATGTCCTCCTCTCCTAGGTCTTCGAGATGGTTGAGCTAGGTTGTTTCATCAAGGGACTAGCCACCCCTTGATGGAGTCACTAGCATTTGACCTTAGGAGCAATAAAGAGGACCAGAGGATCACATCATCCAGTTTGAACCTTCCTTATATGGTGATGATAAAAAAATTTAGTTATTGCATGGGACATATGTGGATCACATACCTTGAGAGAGAGAGAGTTTAGGGGTTGTTGCTCCTTTTGTTTAGCCCTGTGTTGAACCTTGTTCGCTCCCTCCTTTGTTATCCTTTGTTATCCTTGTGGTTAATCCTTTTGTTGATTTGCGGTTATAAGGGTTGTTTTTCCCCACCTTGTATCCCTCTTGTTGGCTTAGTCTTGTGTTGACTCTTTGTGCTAGCGCCCCCCTTTTTAGGTGTCCCCTTTGTTAAGTATTTGGTACCCTTTCCTAAGTCGTCCTAACTTTATGGTAACCCTCCTTATTTGTGTGACGTCATGACCACTTGTAGAGTAACCCTAAAGTCAATGAAGACTTAGAAGGTAGAACCTTCTAGAAGTCCTTAAAAGGGTTATAAATATGAGTCTAAGAAATTCATTGTGATCTTATCTTGAAGAAAAAATTAGAGATTTGATTTCCTATGATTGTCCTAGGGTTTTGTTGCTCTTGTTGAATAACGTCAAGGGTTTCAAGGGTGTCGCTGTTGTTTTAAGGGTGCTACTACCTATTGTGAAGGAGTCGCTACTTGTTGAAGGGTATTGTTGCCTGCTAGGGTAAGTTAAGGGTTGTCGTCCACCCTGTTGAGGTTGTCGTTGTCGCTGCCTGCTAGGCTAAGAAACTGGATTCGCTCAAAACCCTCAACGTGTCGCGTCGAGATCGAATCAGACACGATTCGGTCTGAATTCGTGTCTGATTCGAACTTTGAGCGAATCCATTTTCAGGACATGATGGGAAAACGAATCGGACTCGATATGTGAGCGTGTCCCGACTGTTGGACATGAACCGAGAAAACAGGACACGTAAATAGCGGAAAAAGGCATCCGGGTTTGCTTTAAAACAAAATTTTGGCTTTCTTTTTGTCATTTGCAAGGAAGTAATTGGTTGAGAGTGAGTGATTCATGAATACTGAATCGTGATTTGTGAATGACAATGTGTAATCATTAATGTGTTTTTATTCTAATTTCTATTGAATATTTGTAAATGTTCTAGTTTCTAAAGATTTTTGGATCTATATGTCTATATTTTTAAATTTTAATATATTTTTAAAAAAATATATATATGTATATAAAACGTGTCCTATGTGTCCTGATTCTGGGGGTCACCATGTCCGTGTCGGACTCTCGTATTTTCGTGTCCCGTGTCCCCGTGTCAGGTGACAAAATCGGACTCGAAATGTGAGCGTGTCCCGACTGTTGGACACGAACCGAGAAAACAGGACACGTAAATCGCGGAAAAAGGCATCCGGGTTTGCTTTAAAACAAAATTTTGGCTTTCTTTTTGTCATTTGCAAGGAAGCAATTGGTTGAGAGTGAGTGATTCGTGAATACTGAATCGTGATTTGTGAATGACAATGTGTAATCATTAATGTGTTTTTATTCTAATTTCTATTGAATATTTGTAAATGTTCTAGTTTCTAAAGATTTTTGGATCTATATGTCTATATTTTTAAATTTTAATATATTTAAAAATATATATATATATGTATATAAAACGTGTCCTATGTGTCCTGATTATGGGGGTCACCGTGTCCGTGTCGGACTCTCGTATTTTCGTGTCCCATGTCCCCGTGTCAGGTGACTTAGCTGCTAGGGCTACCGTCCACGTGGTTGAGGTCTATTTAGGCCTGTTTAAGGGTGTCACTCCCTGTGTAAGTTTGTCGCTGCCCTGTTTGAGGATGTTGTTGCTTATATGAGGGTGTTGCTGCCTATTTGAAGGTTGTAATCCTCTGCTAAGTCATCCTATGAGGTTGCCACTGCTTCTTGTGAGGGTTTAAAGGTTGTCGTTGCCTTATTTGAGGGTTTATCTGCTTGTCTAGTACTGTCGCTGCTTGTCTAAGGGTATCATTGCTTATTGAGGGCTGGTTTGGTCTTTTGTTCACTTTGTGAACTGTCCTAAGGGATGTCATCTATTGTTTTGAGGCTACCTTTCACTGTTGCATGAGATTTATGGTTTCCTTTCTCTATTGGGCATTTGTTCGTTGACTTTGATACCCTTTGATGTACTTGTCTAACCCTATCCTACAACACTTTATCTCTCTCTCTCTCAGGTATGTACAAATCCTTAGGTAAGGGTCAGTTATTTGTTTCATTTGTTGGCTTGCCTCTGAGAACCAAGATCTGATCTGAAAGTCAACTCTGAGTATAAGGAAGGTTCTCCCATTCAAAGATAAGTTATTCAAATCTGAATTTTTAATTTTTGTTAATTTGTTTAATTTGTTTCTGTTCTTGTCCTATTGTTTTACTTCAGTAGCACTAGTTTATTGCTTATGATTTTACTATACATTTGCATTATTTTAAATTTTTTGTTAAAAACCCTAAACTTTAACACATAGTAGCCGAGATACCATGAAGCAACAGACCATGTTTTTGTCCCAAAGCCAGTCCTACATTTGAGATGAGTATATTTTCACAACAGTGATCAATGGTTGAGTACATACAGAGTGCCAGAGTAGTTGAGCCTTGACCCTTTGTTTAAGAGCTTTCTTGTTGAGCTCGAAGGTAGACTTGCTATGTCATGGTTTATTCTGAGCATGGCAACAGAGGTACATGTTATCACACCATAGTAGCAGGGCTATTGTTCTTGCTTAGCAGATATCTGCACATTCCAGAGCTTCCATTATTTAGAGCTTGGCTATGATGATTGTATATTTTGAGATCACTCATGATCAAAGCAGTGTATTATTCAGACTTATGTTAGACCTTGTGTCAAGGCTGAGCCTTGAGAGTTCAGATTTGATGACCGATGTGACCCTTTATCCCATGCAGTTTCGGTTCAGTGCTTAGAGATGCATTGCAGCAGTGCTTTCAGATGATATATGATGATTATTATTGTGATGATGTTATATGACCTATGGATATTTTATCATTGACTGTGGATTATTATCTTGTTAATTTAATCATAATCACAGCATCTGCTTGGTATAATATTCCTGATGTGGCAAACTATTTAAAATGAACTATAAATCATAAAATGGACAATTACTTGCACATTTAGGTCATTTAACAAAACCCACTGCTTTTCCACCTTACATATATATGGTCTTTCCTGACACCAGTTGTCTGCTAGTGTAGGCTCCATACTCACTTGACTCCATCCATACATGACTTTCCTTGTTTGATTTTAAACCTTGACCTATCTCATTTGACTTTCTGATACTGAGGACTTCCCCATTTTTCTACCTTTGTGTTTGGACTGCATCCCTGTATGTTCAGTGTCTCGGCTCTAAGTTGGTGACAAAACTTGCCTTTGGTGAGTTGGATTGTAGGCCTAAATCATTCTGGTCGGTTATCCCGATGTTTGGCATTAGCTCGAACTCCCCCCTAGTCACTTGAGATGTTGTTGGCTAAAACTGAAAGCTCATGTACTACTTATGGAAACTTATAAATTCGCCCATGGAAACTAAAAAGGGCAAGAGCGATGAACTGCTAAAAATACTCCTCGAAGAGTATAAGAAAGGTCTAGAAAGCAATGGTTATTAAAAGCTATATCTAAACAATTGCTGACCTTATATGTATATGAAAACATGCCCTGGATGCAAGCTGCAACTAGTTGTGCTTATTAGCACACCTGAGATCTGAAGGGTTATGTAGGCCAAAAAGGCCATGAAATGAAATTGAACGATCCTAATGAACCTGGATCAACTTGATGTAGACATGATGCCTAAGTTGAATAAGCACTCTCTAAACAACTTATCCATTTGTGAGGCACAACCATCCCCCGTGTTATTTTGTCCAACACAGAGTTTGTAGTTTTCCCCTTCTCCCAGTCCAAAGTATTTTTGAGTTGAGTAAGACAAGTCAACCCCTTGGCCCAACCTTGTTCCTAGCCTTCATCCTTCACTAGCAGTTTGACCATATCCAATGGGTGAGTTTGTCATTTAAACTATTGTGCAAGTAATTTCAAATAACAAAGGAAATATGCTAACTTAATCAATGCCACCGAATGGATGTTATACTTTGAGCTTGGCTGTGAGAATGATTAGAGAAACATGTCTTAGTCTACTGATGTGATTTATCCTTGGTTGTATATTATTGGGATCCGTGATGATGTGGGCCACATATATACCTATTTATGATGATTGATGGTCCCACATACTTGATGATGATGCCATATGATGGACATATGGTTCAGATGATGATTGATGCAGTTCAGCAGGTTTTATTATTACTTCAAATCATCAGATTATGCACTGTCCATATATGGTGGACCCTATGGCTAGCCCATTAGGGCAACCCATGGTGTATGAGTACACATTCCTAGTGGATTTGGGTCTTCTAGATCCAATGAGACACTTATCTTTCAGTTCCGAGCACTTCTGACAGTGATTGATGCAGTTTTACACTTGACCAGATTTGGGGTTGATTTCCCAGTCTGAGCAGCAGGGGCCAGGAGAGGCCAGTTCACCTAGGGCGCTGTATGAGGAGGGGGTGGTCCAGCCACTTGTTTTTACCATTTACCCCCCCTTCTGGAGAGCATGGTGGGCTCAGTTGGACAGCGCAGATGCGCTAGGAGGCAGTTTTGGCACTTTCACAGTTACCGAGGCAGTTAAAAATGGGATAAAATGGTCACTAAGGAATTTGATTTGGGCAATTGAGGCAAGGTTTTGGCACTTGGTTTTCACAGAGGTCTTCCAGGGTGATCCCACTATCTTCTAGCCAGTTTTCACCATGTGGGTAGGCCCACAGCGATCACAGGAGGTCTTTTACTGCTTGTCTGTCACAGATTATGAGGACAGATTTGGTTATTTATATTTATCTTGGACATATTTTATTATTTTATTGTGCCTTGGGGATGAGCTAATAAGGATTGATGCCTCCTAGCCCCACCATGTGCTCCATATGTCATGTCCTAGTCATTATGAGGTGGATTTTGATACTTTTACCCCCTCTAGTGGATGATGTCACCCTCCATGATTATTTTTAGACTATGACGTCATCACTTTATGAGTGATCCATGTGTTATGTTACTATGATTCATTATTAGCCATTGATCATGTATTGAGATCTTTTAATCTCAACCACTCATTTGATGTAGTATTGTAAAGTGGTATAGGGTTTTGGTCTTTATTATCCTATATAAGGAGGAGACCCCCTATTGTATAGCTCACCTTTGGAGCTCGGGAATATTGGAATAGAACACTTCTTTGTGGAGCATATCTCTCTTGTCTTGTGGATTCTCTTGCATCTTGAGTATACAGTATCTCTTCTATGTATCATTGTGGATTTTGGTGCTTCTACTAGTTTTCTTGCAGGAAAGTCGAATTGGTGGAGAGGAGGGCGATTTCTTGAGGGTTATTGTTGGAGGGATCCACATAGTCTCTCTTGGGTTGATCTTGGTGAAAGGGAGTATCATTATTGTATCTTTGTGACATAGTTGATGCTTTCTATTACATCTTTCCATCATTTTCATAATCATCTTACTTGGCTTGTTTCATGTGATCTTGTCTTGTAGGAGGAGGACGATTTGGCTATCTTGGAGGAGGACGTTTTGGTTGGAGCTCTTAGATCTCACTCTTGAATATACACATAGGAGAATGCTATCAATTTGCAAGGTGGCAATAAGCAATTGAGGTAAGATCTACAAGGTATGTGCCTCTTTCCATCCATTCTCTCTTCATTGGTCACAAACCCTAATTAATCAAAACCCCAAATTTTGGTTTTTCTTAGATCTACTTAGATCTAGCCTTGCTTTTGAAAAGATCTTAAGAACCCACCTCTATAGCATCCACCCCTAGTTGGATCTATAGTTTGGTGGTGATTGGGTTAAAATTTACACACTTTTCAAGGCAATATAACTCTCTTGAGGCAAATCGCACTTCCTTGGGTGAGGCTTATTTGATTAGATCTAACATATGGGTAGGTGAGATCCCACTTGATTTGCAATCTACATACTTGATAACCTACCCCTAGACTCTTACTTGGGTGATTTCTACCTTGTGGGCATCATTCCACATTTCAAGGGATTAAAACCCCATTTTGGACTACTTGGCACCTTAAAACTCAGATCTAGTAAGATCTAACCCTTGGATTGTCTTGATTTTCTAGATCCACATAGATCATTGCCTAAACTACTTGGATCTACAATTTGGTGGCCATTGGACTTGTTTTGACACACCTTTCCCATCTTTTAGCCCTCCTTGAGCAAGGTCGCACTACCTTGGGTGATTGAGTTTGCCCACTTTGAGGACGTGGGTAGTTGAGATTTTGGTGGATTTGGAACGGGCATAACTTGAAACCTAGGTCTAGAGTATCATTTTGTGACGATCTGCCTTGGGGGTAGCATTCCTTATTTTAAGGGATTGTGGTCCACTTGGATCATATCATGAAACCCCAGATCTAGTAAAATCCAACCATCATATCCCAATTAGCCCACTTGATGTGCATACTAGGTGTCCCGATCTACACTTTGACATATCTTTTGACTCCATTAACCCATCCAACAAGGCACTAGTCCTCCTTAGGCAAGTCGCACTCCTTGGGAATTATGTCAAACCTTAGATCCCATATGTGGGTATTCCTAATTTCAACTTAGATCCATAGATCTACTCACTACATATCCACTAGTACCAATTGCATCCCTTAATTTCACCTTGTGGGTCCCATTTGAACCATTCACATATCCCAAGAAAGTAGGTCCCACTTGTGTAACACATGGTACTATATCTTGTCATTATAACTAATCATGTGGCCTAAATCATATATTGGTTGAAACACTAATCATCTCTCAAACCATCATCAACCATACTTTAACTTCTAGGTCCACTTAACCTTGCATTGGTTTCCGTAACTCATCATTTACTTGTCCCTAGGAACCTTTGTTTGGGTCCAATCATCTCTGATTGGTAATAGGGTCTTCCCCTAGGTCTTGATTCATCTAGATCTAAAGTAAAGAGTGCCTCAGTTGACATGACTCCCACCTTGCATTGGGAACCATGGCATCTCTTGGGTCACCTCTTTAGTTGTCTATCTCCTCTACCGTCCCGGATGGGATACCACTAGGGACAACTACAAGTTGTGTGATAACAGTACAGGTGGCTGATGAGATTTCCTTACCATGCCAATGTATCAGAGACAGATCCAGTGCATGTACATGGTTGAGCAAGTATATATATATATATATATATGCATGTGGGTGTTTACATTTGTCTCGTTTACTTATATTAGTAGCTTTGACTATGCATCTAGTGACTAGCTATGGTGATTTGATGTTTCCTTGATTGTTATTGTCATCCTCTGGCAGAGTGGTTAAGTTTCCTTGAATGTTAAGGCTCTAGTATATGCTTACGAGTATACCCTACTTGGTACAGAGTTGGTCATTTTCATGTTTTCCTTGCTAGTCGTGGCACCACCTTTCACTATCTCCACCCATTCATATCTTCCATCTTTGGATTGCTCCCTTGACTTAGACTGAGACTAGTGATCTTAAGGACCTTCCCCTTTTGACCTCTGTGCACACTGGATTCGATGTCTATTTGTGTCTCGACTCTGGAGTGTGTGGTTGCAGGGTCTGAACCGTCAATCCGCTTCTGTTCGGTTACCCCCAATGTTGTGGTGCGGGTAGCATCATGTTTTCCACTAGGCGACATCCCATTAGTCCTCGAAGCAAGTAGACCATCATTACATGCATCAATATGACTTATGCTATATCGAAAGAAAATGCAAGCCAAAGAAGCTAAAGAAATTGAAAAATCAAGCCAAAAGACTAAAATGAAATAAAGTGAAAAAGGCCAAATAAAGCAAATGTGAAAAAAAAATGCAAAATCAAAATGACTGCTGGCCAATTATAAGAAATAAATGTAATGCTTATTCTTCATGGAGCCCAAAAGGGAGTGGATATGAGATGGAGTAAGGGACTACTAATTCTAAGAGTCCCCTAGAACCTTGGCAAAATACAGTCATATGTGTAGTCAACACAAGGGTTCTAGAAAATATCCTCATGGAATCTGGATCAAGCTTGGAAGTGAGTTGTAGGTTGCTTGCTAGAGTCTAGTGGTGATAACCCAAGCATTCTATCCCTTTGTGAGACACATCCCTCCCCTAGTGTCTTCCTTTGTGCACATGTCATTGTGGTCCCCTATTTCCCATGCTTGTCTGAGAGGTCACAATGTCGAAGCCAACAAGCCAAATCCCCTAAGCCTATCCTTGTTTTATCAACCTCACCCATAACTAGCAAGATGGTCAAGTCTGTAAGTAAGCATATGTTAGAGGCTTCATGAAAGGTAATGCAACTGCTTTAACTAAGGTCTGTGTTCGCATTGGTTTTATTGATCGCCATGGCATGTGTCGCTTAATGCTTTTAGTTGGTTACTAATATAAGTAAGGGAGCATTATTCATCCCATTGTGCATGCAGGTTCTCATGGTTTTTTGCTCAGCCATCAATTTGACTAGTTTTGACCTAGTCAACCTAGTTTGACTAGGCCAAAAATAGGCCCCGGGGGGGACTTTGATCTAGAGGTTCAATTTTGTGTTTTTGGTACCCTTAGACCTCCATGGCAACATTCCATGCATCAGTTGGTGATTATTTATCACTTAAATTAAAATATGGAGAAAAATCAAATCCCACAATCAGTGGAAGTTTGTCCCAGACAAAATCTCAGAGGTGGTACACTTAACTGGAGACCAAAAGGAGTTAACTAAATGTCAAATCGGGTTGATTGGAATCAAATCCAAGCAAGGCAAGTTATCTTCACTTGATGAGGATGCATTCTCTCTTAGAGAGGCCGCAATTGTTGATGTGGCACTTCATGGTTTGATGGGAGATAATCCGAAGAGAGGAGGGCGCACCTTTTGAGAGGTGGCGCCCATCCCTCAAGATTGAATATCAATCACATCCCTTATTTCTCTCTACAACTCGCCCTCCATCTCTAGTTGAGGAATGTGCCCCCCTAGGCCTCTCTCTAGCTATAGCCTGCCATCTCCAATTGAGGAATGTGCCCCCCTAGGCCTCTCTCTGGCTATAGAAGCAGGCTCCCTCTCCATTGTTTTGGGATGGAATGTGGAACCTCTCCTCTTGCATGTAATATCATTGTTGAATCATGTTATGAATAAAAGGCTTTGGAGGTCATACATGGTGTCTCTAGCTCAAGTTGGATGATCATTGTCTCACGTGTATGCCGAGGTAATCTGTAGAGTTTGTCCTTTCACTTGCTTCTTCTTGTCAAATACTAGCCTAATGAAGGATTAGTTCTAATCGGTAGGAGTGAGTAAAGTTGTTTCTCTTCCTCATTTAATTGATTTATGTTCAAGATCTAGAATTTGCATGCTTATTTTCTTATATGTATGCTCTTTTGTTCTTTAGCATGAGTTTTTACTAGATTTGACGAGTTTCTTGGCAAGTGTGAAGGTTTCTACAGGTGCTTCCTTTTGATCTGTTGTCCGCCGAGATGCACACCAGCAGCAGAAATCTTTCGAAAGTTGTTCCCTCACTACAAGTGGGGAAGGTGTGGCCTTGGGGGTAAGCAATGAGCCAGGTACTGTCACCTAAATCCCAGCTCCTTCGTTTAAGCTAACTCCTAACGAAGCCAAGGGGGTAGTCCCAAACAAAGAGTTTCTATGGCTCCATGTTTTTTAAGTGTGGTGATGCGGATGAGTGTTGTTTAGGAGTTTTGATGAGATCACAGTTTTTACAAGATAATGAAATAAACACAAGATAAGAAGCAATCCACGTTGCGATACAAGATTATAGATCAACAGTATAATGAAGCCTTGCAAGATAAAGTAGCATCGACAGATAAATAACTTAGACAAAAGGACAAATGGCCCCAATTAATTAATAGATGAAAATGTAAAAGGACCAGTGCCTTATGGAGTCAAAAATGTGTAGTGCTTGGGGATGCTGAAGATCAAGTCTTAGAATAGTGTTTGTGAGAATGTTGTACAAATTATCTTGGTAAATTCAAAAGTTTTAGTGATCTTGATTATTAGGCTAGAAAAAGCAAGGTATGCGTCCAACCAGAAAAGTATACCTTCAGTGGCTTCCCCTTGGAGACATGACAGACCTGTCTGGGATCACAAGCTAGGTGTTCTGAGAATTTAACCAGCAAGTTCCCAGATTGGGTTGCCCGGCGCCACCAGTTAGGAACTTTGCCCACTACCTGAGTATTTCTCAAAAAATCAATGCCGGTTCGTTGGTTGTGGGGTGAAAATTTTATTAGGTTATCACTTTCAAGATTAACAAATCCAATCATCGTACTAAGTACAAGTCCAACCTTTTAGGGTCGGCAAAGCATACTAAGTGATGGATGGCAACGAAGTAGATTTTAATGGGGAATGTGAGTTGAAATATTTTATTATTAAGAGCACACAGTTAAACTCTCCGACAGAGAGTGCTCTTGACTTTGTCTTAAGACAGAAGTTCAAGAGACTTTAGCTAATCTATATGCTTGATGCAAGGAAAATGCAATGGGAATGTTCTCCGACAGAGAGTGCTCTTACTTGGGTTATGACAAGTTCAAGAGACTTTGGTTCTTTTTAGAATATCAAGCAGATTGTAAACATAAACCAAGTAATAGCTCAATAAGATGATAAAATGAAATGAAGAGCTTGCAAAATAATAAACCACTTACAAAAATGAACTGAAAGAGCAACTAGTGTTCTACACAAAAGAAACTAATCTAGCAAAGGAAGTCAAAAATGACTTCTACACACTGTTCATGAAACTTCCAGCTAGTTGGTCATACGCAGTACACAGTGGGGAAAGAGAAGTAGTACGCAAAGTCAATGCGGCACTTGAGATCAAATCCCAAGACATTTCTCAGGTCAAAACTGAAATGACAATTAAAGATCTAAATACAAATAAAATATTCTAAATACTTGAAACAAAACTAAACTAAGAACACCAAGACACTCTTCCCCAAATGGGGAAGAACACAAAAATGGGAGGCCTTATCCCACTTAGCCTTTTTTATTAAGAGGGTACAAATGCCTTTGGGAATGAAACCCTTGAAAGGACTTTGAGAGAAATGAACAACTAAAAGAACAATATGAAGCTCTTAAGAGCTTTTACAAAGGAGAGTGTTAAGTCTTGGTTTGAGATTTGGTTTCAAGCTCCCTTTGGTTTTTTTTTGCAATGGTTCTCCTCTTCACTTGATTTTGTTCCTTTTCTACTTAAATTTTTCTTTTGGATCTAGCTTTGTCCCACACCTACACACAACAAAGATTCAAGCTACAAGCACCCTTTAGCATTAGTCCAAATCAAAAAAGATAGTAATTGAAACTACCTGAACTTGGGCTTGCAAAATGAAATCTAAAGTGCAGTTTGGTGGACATCTTTGGCGCCACTGCCGGGGACAAATCTTTTTGTTCCTGAACGACCTTAGTTTTTTCTAGTTTGTTTTACCTTTTTTGATAGATTCTCAAATCTGTCTGGCGACTCCACTGCCTTTTTTTCCTTTTTTGGTAGATTTTTAGTTTAATCTCTCAAAAATTAGACTTGGATCCACCTGACGACTCCACTGTCAGTTAACACCTCAAGGTATTCGACTAGAAGAAACTATGAAGGCTTGCTTAGTTTCATCCCAGAACCTGAAAAGGTTTATAGGAGAAGACTGAACAAGCTTGCTTCTCGTAAAATCCTTGAAGAACTTAGGTCTCAGTCTATTTCTGACATCCATAGTCTTTTTCAAGAAAATAACTCTGAAAATTTTGAAAACAGTAATAATTGTTTTTCCGATACGATGGGTGATTTCTATTCTCCCCTCAACATTACTCAGATAGCAGGTCAACTGCATGATATTCCAAACAAAGCTATCGACAAACTCCCCATTTTTACTGGCACTGATGCCATTACTGCCGCTAATCATCTCAAGGCCTTCTCAAAATGTACAAGTGGATATGTTAGAGATCCTGCTCACAAGCATGATGATGTATACATGAAACTACTGGCCTTGTCCTTAGATGGGGATGCTGGTGACTGGTTCATCGGCTTGCCAGCTAACTCCTTTGCCACCTTGACTGAGTTCAAAACTGCTTTCACCAACAAGTATGGTGAGAAGAAAGAGCCCCGTCATCAACTTGCTGCTCTAACAAACATCAAAAGAAGTGAGATGGAAACCATGGAAGAGTTCAACAAGAAGTTTACCGACTTATACAATGCAATCCCTACAGATTACAAGCCAACTCCACATACTATACTGGTTTACTACATTGAAGCTTTAAGTGGAGAGATGCAATATGAGCTTAGGGATAAGGAGCCCACCACTTTGTTGCAAGCACAGACAATGGAAACTAAGATAGATAAAAAGATGCAGTCTTCTGGTAAATCAAATTTTCCTGGTTATTCAAGAGCTCAAACTCCATTGAAATCAACTGAGCCTAAAGATAAAGATCATTTATTTGCCATAAAGGATTCGTACGAGAAAAAGATGATGGAGATGTGTGAGAGGATGGAAAAGGCTGAACATAAACATGAATTCCAAATGAAGGAAGTGCAAAATAAAATCATAAACATAGAAAGAGCACATGTCCAACATGTTCAACAAATCCAGCAGACTCAGCCGATTCAAAGAAACTATCCTCCCGAAAACAATTGGCAGAAAAGGGCTCCCAACAATGAAAAGAGGCCTCCGAGTCAAATAGAGGCTGCTAACATAAATGAGATATATATCCCATTCTGTAGAGCTTGCCAAGAATTCCATGAAGAAGACACTTGTCACCTTGCATGCTATATCCAAAAGCATGGTTTCCCTGAAGGGTTTGTTGGTCAGTTTTCATCAAGTGAGCCTGAGTGCATAAACTATGTAAATGACTTTTATGATTTTCCCGAAGATAGTGGGAACCAGTTGGGTCAACCTATTACAGAAAGTATGACATTTTCCCTTCAGATCCCTGATAATCCCATCAAGAAAATTTATCAAAGATCGAATTCTATTGAAGACCCTCTTCATGCCACCGAATCAAAAGACACTTATGAGTGGGAAGTTTTTCAAGACTACTTCCGTAATGATGAACGCATATGTATTCCTGATCCACCTCTAGAAGAAACCATTACAGAGATTGACACTCATGAAGAAATCCATGAAGTTTGTAATATGTGTGATGACACTCCCATTTGTTCTCCACATGGCAGTGAGTATTCGGAAAGTTGGGTCCCTTGTGATATGTTTGAAACCCATTTGTTTGAAGAGGATTGTTATGAAGTTGAGGAGGATAGACATAGCTTGGAGGATGACATAAGTGATGATCAGTCCATCATGGATGACATAGATATTGGAAATGATGAGTGGACCTTTTTAGAGAACCCTATCTATGCCACGTCTAAAGAAGTTAATAATGAACAAAATCCCTTTGGAAATTTTGTTAATGTTAACAATCCCACTTATGAGCATGAGGATACATGTGGCCAGGAAAATGGTAAAATTCATGAAGACTCCCCCATTTGCGGCAGGAATATGGATTTTAGTCAGTTGAGCATAGAGGAAGAGAAGGAAATTATTTCATATGAGAAGTCAGTTGAGCATATATCTTGCCCATCGGAAACCCATTGTATATTAGAGCAGTTCGAGGCATGCACTTTCATGGAAAATTATTTTCAGAAGAGCCTCTTGGAGGAATATGATCAGGTACCAGAATTGCCTTGTCATCCTGAATTTCATCACCCTATCCTGTTCTGGATAGAGTGTGCCTGCAGAAAGATTTCTTACTATATTGGGGAGCACTTCAAATATTTATTACATACTCATGATTCCCCATCCAGCCCTCCCTTTCAGAAGATCCAAGCAGGTTTTCACTTTCTGATAAGCATGCCCTTGTCTTGGCTGGTAACCAAAGACAAGGTAAAAATTTGTTTTTTCATTAATCACATGCTTAAATGGTTACATTGGATTTCTGATTATACTTAACATTTTCCTTTTTGTATTATATTAGAATAGGAAAAGATTTAATTTACCTTCTGCATTTTAGATTTCTTAGAATTCATTTTCAAACAATAAAATATAGTTGGTATTTCATTTTGGGTTTTTCATAACACATGTGCTACTGAAGGTTTTCTGTCAAGTTGAGATGTTTTTACAAGCTATATATATAAACCAGAGATTCTGGTGTTCTCATATCCTCTCCTTGCCTGAATTCCAGATCGAGCACACGTCCCGCAGTTGGAGCCAGATGTTATCACCTATTTTGTACAAATAGCTGAATTTCTCGTGAGCCGCCAGTTCCATGAACATGATTCATGTTCATCGTCAATGTTCAGAAGTTCAGAAGTCATTTTCAGGGCATTTTTGCCCCATTTGTAATAACTGCATGTTCATAACCCCATGGGGAAAATGTAAAAAGTTGGTCTAAACGGGGTCCTTTTATAAAAGACTCGGCTATCCGTAGGTTTAGCCATTTGGGGGATACTCTAGAGTGTTTTTTCCTTAGGAATTATGCGCTACTCATCAATGGCGTATAATCCCTGAGTTTTTCACTCAACCCTCCAAAGCTAGAGTATTTCCCATGGTGGTCAAAACCTAAGGTGGTTATTAGAGTCTTGCGTCTAGGATTTTTTACGTGTTAGCCACATCGATTGAGTCGTATGAACATGCACTAGGTCCCCTAGGAGTTTCGTTTGATTCTGGCAAAAATAATTTTTTCATAAAATTAGACCATTTTTTAATGGTTTAGTTAAAAGAATTCAAAAAATGATAAAAACCTCATCCTGAGGCGGAATTAGGCGTGGGGAAGCTCGTTTTGATGCTCAAAGTGCCCTCTTTACCCTAGCGCCAGCTTTTGTCAGTTTTCGGGCAAATACATCGCCTCTAGGAGCAGTTTTTCATTTTTTTGGCATTTAGTGGCCATAAAATGACAAAAACACATAAAGACAAAAATTTTAAAAAGTCAAAATTGATTAATTTAATCCATGGAAAGGGTTGAATATGATTTGTAAGAGCTATACGACTACCTTGGAAGAGAAAAGCTTAGGTTATAAATCATATGATAAAAGTGGTATTAAATTTGAGTGTACGGACTTCACGTGGGCCTCTTACTCCACATCACCAAGCTTATAAGTTATGCGAATGAGGGCTCCAAGGTGGTGGCATAAGGTTCCATATTGTATTCAATCCACTTTAAAAGTTAAATACACGTGCCACAATGAGTTTGGAAGTGCGAATTGCTTGAAGATATTGACGTGAGCATTGTTCACGTGGGCAGTTTCCATTGTTTGAAGGCTGGGCGATGTTACCAATTGGTGGGCGTTAAAACTTGTGGGATTGGGGCTCCACCTCCACCTCATCCCCACCAACCCCAATCAGCACCAACCTCAAGCGCCATTCAACTCCAAGCTCGCCATTCCTCCACGTTTGTTGGTGTGATTCGCATGGCTTGGCTCTCTCATGCCAAGCTCGATGTAGGGTTATTGATACTTGGTTTTGTATAAAGAGAGGTGCCTTTCACTCTCTTAGGATGGATTGTTAGGCAAAGAAACTCTGGAGAAATTGTAATCGTTTTATTTGTTAATAAAGTTAAGACTTTGGAGGTCAAAAACGTGGAGGCTCTTGGTGTTCATTACTTCACTTGAGAATCAAGGTGATATTGTTTTACATTATATTTGAGGCTTTTAAGTTGTAGATCATGTTCAAGATGGCTAACAATCTAGCACAAGCAAGCATGTATCTAGTTCTTTTCACTTGAATGTTTTGTTTCATATATATTATCCCATGCTTAAGGTTCTTGCAGGTACACTTTCACTCCACATAAGACCAAAGGAGTTCTAGCTTTATGGTTTTGAGAAGCAAGAGGATCTAGCTCTTCTCCATCAAACACTCAAAATACTTTCTTGGTTACTAGTTACTTTGATCTTCCTTCACTCTTGTGGAAACCCCTTCCAGATCTTGATCCCAAGTTGAAGTTGTATTTGTTTTAAGCCTTAGATTAGTTTGCCATAAGGTTGAAGTTCCTTCAACCTTGGGGAATAGCTTGGGATTTGTTCCCTTGTGCTCTCTTCAACACTTGTTTTTGGCGTATCACCGTTTAACCGGAGGATTTCCATAGCAGTGTTTCAAACCCCCAAGTGTTCCACTTGAAAACCACCTCTTTTCCAAGTCTTTCCTCTCCCATTCGCCTCTCCTAGCTTTCATCTTCTCCTAGATTCGTCCATCACCTTTGCATCTCATCCTTTGCTCTCGTCCTTGCCCTTTCACCACCCTTTCACTCCTCCTCCTTTAGCTCCTCTCGTCCACCTTAAGAAAGTGCCCTAAGAGCCCTAAAAAACAAAACAAAGTTTAGTTAATATCATCTACTTTTTATTTGTTTAGAGTTAGCTAGTTGCACTTTTGAAAAGTTAATGGTTAGATTTCTTTTGTAAAATCAAATTTCATGCATAGAAAGGTTAAGGTTAGTTTAGGCATATCAAAAGGTCATTTAGGGCTTTCATCTAGTCTCTTTCCTAAAAGTTTTATAGTTTCATTTCAAAGGTAGACAAGTTGGCATATTAAGTATTGTGAAATTTTGTGGTTGCATTCTCATTCCCATCGATTTTTGGGGCATTTTAGCTCGCTGGTCCATTTTACCATCTTAACATTTTCAAGTTAAAATCTCATGCTTTCTATGTTTTAGACTTTAGTTTTCATTCATAGACTTAGTTTCAAGGTTTGTTTGGTTTTTCCTAACATTAAAGGGTGCTTGTTGAGGATTTGTTGAAATTGTGTAGATCTTTAAAAGGAAATGAGAAGTGCTTATGTGAGGAAGGCATAAAAGAGACCAAGGTCACAATCAAGGAAGGAGCTTGAACCAAGCAAAAGAACCAAATTGATTATCCTTTGTAACTAACCATTAAGGGCTCCTAGAATCTCTCTTTAAAAGTTTATCTCAAGTCAGATCTAAGACCTTTCAAGGAATTTTCCTTAAGGCACTTGTAACAGTTAATAAATGTTTCTAGTGGAGGAGTCCTCCACCTTTGGGTTTCTTCCCCATTTGGGGAAGAGTGTTGGGTTTGTTTGGTTTGTTTAGCTTAGATCTTTTCATTTCTTGTTTTAGAGTAGTTTATTTTATCTTGTCGCTTCTCTCTCAAGTTTTGACCAGAGTAAGCTAACTTTGGGAGTGTATCCCAAAGGCCACATAATCTTGTGGTAGCTTCTCGTTCCCCCATCAGCTTCTTGTGGACATCCAGCTAGCTGGAAGGTTTCCAAGACTGACGGTTCTAGTGGTTGACCTTGTTCAGAGGTTGATCCCACCTTAGTGTAAGATTGCTTGGTAGAATACTAGATCTTTCATACATTTCATTTTATTTTGCAAGTAGTATGTTAGCAGTATTTCACATCTATTTGAGCTATCACATGATTTAAGTATTACAATTTGAAGTATCTTGTTATCACAACTGCTATTTGTTTCTTAAAACGAACAAAGTCTTTTGAACTTGGCCAAATCCAAGTCAAGAGCACTCTCTATCGGAGAGCATTGTTAGACTTGCATCTTTCCCTGCATTAGGCATTTTAAATTAGCAAGTCTCTTGAACTGTGGTCATAAGATCAAGTCAAGAGCACTCTCTGTCGGAGAGTTGAACAAGTGCTCTAAGTAATAAAATATCTCAACCCACATTTTCCCCCTAATAAATTTACTTTTGGTTGATCGTCCAACACCCGTATGCTCTGCCAACCGGAAACGATTGGGCTAGTACTCAGAAAGGTGGAAGACTTGTTAAATTCATAAGTGATAACACTAATTAAAATTTACCCAAAACCCCAACCAAGACAAAATCACTGAGTACTTCCTAAAACAGGTGGTGCCAGGAATCCACTGTCAGACTCGAGGACGGTCAAGCCGTAAGAACACTTGTTCTCTGAATCTGGGTGCTCCCGACCTATCATCTAAAACGTTGCCAGTGTTTTTCTCGGGTTAAGGTTCCACTCCTTTGATATCCTTGTTCTTAGCCTTAATAATCAAGACCATTAAAATCTTCAATTTACAAAGATAATCTGCATAACGATCTCACAAACGACACTTCTTCAAGACCCACACTTTCAGCATCGCAATCTTTATCTTTCTTGACTCCATAAGGCACTGGTTGTTTAAAAGCATATATATTGATCAGGACCATTTGTCCTTGTGTTTATTTCATATTGTGAATGCTTTAGAAATTGATCAAGTCTTGAATCATTTTGCCATCTTGTTATCTTATTTCGCAACGTGGATTGCTTATTATCTGTTGTTTATTTTCTCATATTTCTTGGTCTCATCACGAAAACTCCTAAGACAACACTCATCCACATCCCCCCATACAAAAGACATTTTAACAACACAAGAGCCTTAGACAACTCTTTTTTAGGGACTACCCCCCTTGGCTTCGTTAGGAGTTAACCTAAACGGAGGAGCTGGGATTCAGGTGACAGTACCTGGCTCATTGCTTGCCCCCAAGGCCACACCTCTCTCACTTGTAGTGAAGAGACAGCTTTCGAAAGATTTCTGTTGCTGGTGTGCAGTTTGGCGGACAACAAGGAGAAAAAACAAGAAGAAGGAAAGAGCTTGGGAGAAGGAGGACAAAAGCAAGGCTAAGAAGGAAAACGAGAAACAAAGGAGGGGGCAAAAGGAGATGGGGATGAGAGCTAGCAAGGAAAGAAGGAAGGGTAGAAGAGGACTAGGCAAAGGGAAGTGGACGAAAGCTGGAGGAAGGGAGAGCTAAGGAAAACGAAAGTGGAAGAAAAGGGGCTAAGAGATGGTGGACGAGAGCAAGGTGGAGAAAATGAAAGCCAAAAAACGAGAAGAGAAGGTGTTATAGGGCTTCAAATGTGACCAGGTAACCAGTTTAAATAAGTCTTTTGTGTTGATGGAAAGAAGCAAACTTCTAGCTTCAAATGCAACCTTGAAATCTTGTCTTTTGGAGGCTTCCTGAAAGCACACAATGTTAGAGCAAAATACTGATGGAGAGGAGGGAGAGACAACCAAGTTCACCTCCACTCTATCTTTTTTATATCTGCACACATGCACCACTTATACAAACAAACTAGATCATGCTTAGAGTGTTGGACAAAATTGAAATAAAAGACAAACAAGTATAACCGACTACAGTTTGTGCTCTTAAAACAAATCAAGCCTAATACAAACAAATAACTTGGACCATCAAATATTTGTTCTATGCTCTTAAAAAAAAAGATCTAAGCTAAACAAGATCGAGCATGAAATAATATAAATGAAACAAGGGTATAATATCACCTCAAGAATGGAAAGCTTTGCTCACAAACATGTAGTGTACACCATAGACCTCCAAATCCAATCTTTATTTCCAAAAAGTAGCAATAGCCACAAGCTCTTACAATTTTAGCAAAGTAAGTTTACAACAAAAGTCCATGAGGAATGAGGAGACAATGCCCTCATTATATAACAAAACAAGAGAACCCATACCCTAGTTCGAATTGGCAAAGAGGAGAGAGCCAATGGCCTTGACATAAAATCGAACTCCAATCAAATCCATGTCTAATCCAAGCTTGGAGCTCCATCCCACCATACAACCCGAGTTTGGAGTCTATGTGGATGGGGAGGTGGCCTCCACCTTGGCAAGGTGCCCCCCATCCCATCTTTGGAAGCTCCACCATCAAGTAAACCATTTCCATGTGGCAAACTCGAACTCCAAAAGAAGATTGACGTGAGGGAGATGAGAAAATCGTGAGCCTTTGTGGGAGACCAAGCACAAATGGTGATGAATGCTAACTCGAATTGTAAGGGAGACAAGTCTATGTGATTGCACAATTCAAGGAGATCGCCCACCATTTAATAAATACAAATCAAATCCTCCATTTATTACCAATCCACATCACTAAATCGTGATTTGCATGCAGGAGGGCGAATTCCTTTTGGAGTTAATCACTGAGCTGACTTGATGGTTAACTGGATGATAACTGAGATGATTGGAATCCTTTTTAATGCCCAGTGCCATGTCAATTAGCCTTTTATTTTATTCCTTTTGGATTATTTTGGAGAGATTTGGATTATCTCCAAAATATTCATTTTTAATATTTTAATTAATAATTTCTCTGTAAATGGGTTTTTTGATAAATTATTAATTATGAGGCCGAATTGACTTCCAAAACTTAGGATAAACAGGTCTGGGGGTCATGGATGATTTTTGGCTTAAGGTTCAAGCCTTCAATCTCTGAATTCAGACCCCGAATGACTGACATATTACAAATTGAAATTTTTCCATTTAAACTATGGAATAATTTATTAAAAAATAAAAGTAATAAAAAACCCAAATCCAACGCGTTCGGTAAAAAAAATTCGGACAGTGTTTTTATTGGACGAGGACCCTATAAAATGACCATCTAAGACATACATGGTGTCTAGTAGGCTTATACACATTAGTTGGACTCTAATAACCCCCCATGGCTCAGATTTTCAAAATCGGGCATTCCAGCTTTGGAGGAAGCAGGAGAAAAACTCAAAGATTATTACTCGGCTAAAGGCAAAGCATAATCCAAGAATGAAAAAACTCCCTGGAATACCTTAGTTGCTTAATCAAGTCATGGGGAACTGAGCCACTCAAAAATTCCTACTAGCACACTTATTACAAACCCCGTGGGGCCATGGTCATTTTGACTGAAAAATAAAACTGACTAGCCAAAACTGGCTAGACACAAAGGATGGATCATCTGACACACTGGAACACAAACACTTATCATGTTTGTCAAATGGCGGCTCTTCAGATAATCCAACTTGTTGATGTATATGTAACTTCGGAATGTATTTCACATATATGTATATTGTATTCCTATAGAGATGGTATTATTCCTCTATAAGGAAGTGTCGTCATTTATATTGTAAGTGTCGTAACTTATACTTGATGGGTTATTAGACCACCTTATTTGGGGTCGGCCCTGTATAAGTCATGTGGGTCAAAGGGTTATTAGACCACCCTATTGGGGGTCGGCCATGTGGGTCAAAGGGTTATTAGACCACCCTATTGGGGGTCGGCCCACTCAACATTATGTTATGTGGTAAAGTTCGAGCCTACATGAGTTAGGTAAAAAGGCAAGTCAAGTCAAGTATAAATAGAGTGTGGGAGGCACTCTATTTACTCACTCACTTCTCACACATGCACTCAAGGAGGAGTGGCGCACTTATGGAGGAGGAAGATCTGCTGCTAGGTTATGGCTATCTCTCTTGGTTGGTTGTATCATTGCTCTATCTATCTCTGAGGAAGTTATTGGGGTTTTTCACCTTTATGGTTTTCCCCAAGTAAATCGTTGTGTCTCTTGTGTGGTTGCATTATTGTCTCCATGATTGATATGCTGTAGATATGCTGTACATGTTGTTCTCTCAGTTAAGATCCTAGATCATATTGAATTAAATTCAGAAAATTTAACACAACTATGGTACAAATATGTTGGTAACAGGATCTGTAGGAGATCTTGCTTGTTTCTCTCACTCTCCAAAGTTTTATGTGATTAAGGAAGACATAGTCCCTCTCAGCGCCATCATTGCAACTCCATTGCCCATGTTCCAAGGGTACTTCTTCTTCACCTTCTATCTTCTTAAAATTATCTTAATCTTTTGTTACTGGTTACTTGTGCTATAATTTAGATCCGTTCTTTCTTCAAAGTAATATTTCAAATCAAATCTCAGTTATAGTATGTTTATGCTTAGATCTCAATACTTTTAAAGCTTACTTTATATCTAGATCTAGCATCAAATTTTCCTTTCTATGCAAGCTATTTAAAAGTAGATCTAAAGGTTTGTTTAAAGGAATCTTTTCAGTATTTTAAAAGTAAATATCTGGCATTTGAGTGCTTCTTGTTGGCTGCACCAAAAGCGAAAGCTAAGACCCTAAGGAAGTCTTGCTTTCCTTAGTTATTTTGTTAGCTTTTAGTGTAGTTAACTTAGTTTATTTTTTGAGTAATTTTTTAAGTTTGTCCAAAGACACTTTTAAAGTGTTTTTGGGCATCTTCTACTAATATTTGTTGGCTGTTTTTTATCTTTTGACGAATAGGTAGAGAGGCACTCTGCCCAAATTTTGAAGATCCGGACAATCCAAGGCTTCATACCTTGTTCTGCCTTTCTAGCCTTGACAAAATCTTCCATAAAATTGTAAGCTTAGTGATCCTATTCTTCAAAGGATCACAAGCATTTCTTTTAAGAGTTGTAATAATCAATAATAAAGAGAAAGCAAGTGGACCACCCAACGCCCACACCCCATCCCCCCTGGGGGGTTCACATTTTTCGTAGTGGTGTGATTTTTTTAATTTTCTTGTTTTCTCATTTCGATACCAACTTGCAAGTAGTATACTTTGTTAATTTAGATTAGTTTACTTGTCTTTCAATTATTTTACATTTTGCAAAGTAACGAACAAAGCCTTTGATTTCCTGAAGTATGTTGTCGCCACTTTTGAAAGGGCTTGCCTAAGTAATTGGTGGATGATCAAAAAAGAGATTCCTAGTCTATAGTTATTAGTGAAACATTTGTTTTACTTTCACAATTTGACTTTCAAGTAATTGGAACTAATAATTAGCTACTTCCTGCGTATGCTCTTGTCCATCGCAGGCTTGCCTAAACTTTGGAACAACCAGAAACGAAATCGTAGCACTTGATAAAATTCCACATCTAATTAAAAACTCATATTTTAATTAAAACTTAATCCCCTTAAGGACGAAAAATCTGGTGTTTCACTTTTGTCTCGTGTGGGCAAATTTCACGAAGAAAAGGGAACAACTAGGTAGTGACCGAGGGATCCCGTCATGCTACACCTTCGTTTGGTGTCAATGTTAGACATCCCCCTACAACTCCGAACTAGACCTTCTTCTTGTGTGAAACCACATTCGGCAAATCCAGACTTTGTTCCTCGTACCTCACTGTATATCGGAACTTCCCTCCCCTCAATCAATCCATTCTAATAGTTCTTAAACTGACCATGATACGGTTGCAAAACATTTACCATTACAGCAGCAATTTATTTTATCTCTCGGCACTGGTCTACAATCTACAATACTATTTGATTAAATCCATTCATTACATGTCGTGAATGCTTTATCATTATATGTCATTGGATTAAACTATATTTTGCAATACTTGTTTAGTAAATCACTTTAACTCCTAAGTCACTTCCACTCTCGTAACCTAAAACTAAAAAGGCCTTAGTAACTTTTAGGGATCACCCCCCTTTGTTTCGTTGGGAGTTAGCCTAAACGGAGGATTCAAGATCAAGTGATAGTACTTGACTCGAGACTTCCCCCCAAGGTCGCACCCAGTGACTTGAAGATTTCTGCCATGCTAACCCCGAGATATGTATCAGGTAGCAACAAGGTCTACACATTGACGTCGGGGCATTTGCATTGAATATTTAACAATATTTCTCAGACAAAAATCACAGCCAGTCAGTACGAAAATTGTCCAAACCACAACAAGGCACGTTACATTGTCACACATTAGAGCCGAGACACCAAGGGAAACATGGAGGCCATCTTAACCATGAGGTCACAGAGGGGAAGGTCCTTAAGTCACTTAGTTGTATCCAGATCAACAAGATTTTTAACAAGCAAGGTGAATGAGTGGAATGTGGATAGGGCAATATGTGAAACCAAGGGTCAAGCGATGATTAATGCAACACTCTAGAGACTTGCCAAAGAAAAACATGTATACAACACACAAAATAACACTAAATGTAATACTATGCAACTGTAATGTCCCCTCCCTAGTGGCTCCATGGTCATCCCTCTAACCCATTCAATCCCCATGTGTTCTTTTATCACATCCATAGTAGTCGGGCTACCATGATTGCAGATTAGTTCCCAGTATATTTTTGAGCCAGTCCTTTACACATTTTGATGAGATCAGTTGATGATGAGCGGCATTTTGATGATCACTCTTATGTATTCAGTGGATCCAAAGCTAGTACATTTGACAGTCTCATGCCAGGACTGAGCCCCATGACACCAGGTCGGTGACTGAGATAGCCTTTCCTCTATCATCCAGAGCAGATTGATGACAATGCCCATATTATATTCAGATGCAGTGCTTCAGTGTGATTCAGGTAGTTCAGATCAGGGACTCGGGTATATGATCCAGTAGGTATATTTTGGTACATATGGGTTGTTGATGTGCTCTTCCTCTTATCTAGGTAGTTTATGACTGGGTATATTATGATGGTTGTTGGCTCTATCTTATTTGATGCTTACTTGTTGTTTAGAATAGAAGTGGTTGGGTACTATTAGTAGGAGGTTCTTGAATATGCTTGTTGGTCATACCCTTACTCCATGAAGTACTGACTTGTCCATTCCCTTATTTTAGGGCCTTTGCTATCCATGGCACCATTAGTCATTTTCTCCATCCAACCATTATCTTCCAGTTTTGGTTTTATCCTGACTCACACCTTAACTAGTGATCTCAAGGACTTCCCCCACCTAGACCTATGTGTTGGATAGATTCCCAATTTACGTTGTCTCTCGGCTCTGGAGTGTGTGATTTTAGTCACAGTGGATGTTCTCCTCTAGTCCTCGAAACCAAGTATTCCTACAAGCAGTGTTGTTAAACACTAGAGCATTGGATCTTACATGCTATATCTAAAGGATGCTTAGTCAACAAAAACATTGTTGCTAAACACTAACCATGCATATCTATATTAGCTAGTCAGTGGCCAAGCGATGCGCACTCATCCTTTGCATGGTTTAAAGTCGTTTGCCCCTACAGGGCAACAGGGTGGCCACTCCATCGCGCCTATGGACGGTGGCGGGCAATGGAGGTCATACCGAACCATTATCTGAGGCCTGCTAGGCTATTCAAGGCACCTGCTCTTGGAGGTTGGCTAATGAAAATCTATAAAGTGAAATAAATGTTAAATCTTAAATGTGAAAGCTGAAAAATAAATAAATTGCTAAAAGGTTGCTTGTCTAGAGTCTATTGGAAGCATTCTCATCACTCTACCCATTTGTGAGACACCTCCATCCCCCATGTTATCTTCTATGCGGCATATGTCTAGGTGGTCTCCCTAGTTCCTTCATCCAAGAGATTGCAATGTTGAGGTTGTTGAGTCCTTCCCCTAGCCTAGCCTTTGTTTCTCCACCCTCACCCTTGGTTAGTGTTATCACATATATAGTAGCCGGGCTACCATACATTATTTTTCTGATGCCAGTACACTATTCAGCTAGCTCCCCTACATTTGAGATGATGAGATGAGCATCTATATTGGATCACTATCAGATTGTGGACAGCAGTATGTATTCCCCATGCCATGACTGAGTCTCGGGACACTCAGAGAGATGACTGATGTAGCCATTATACCATTGGTACAGAGCAGTTAGTAGTGCCCAGAGTTACAGCAGCAGTTTCAGAGGATAGAGGATGGTACAGGTTGATGAGCATTCAGGTATATGACTCAGCAGGTATATTATGGTGTTATGGTTAGATTGCTTTTATACTTATTCTTATAGCATGTCTTAGCACTTAGTGTCATGATCTGGCGATCATATAGATATTTGGACCTGGTTGATATATATATATATATATATATATATATTACATTGTCCCTACTCAGACTTAGAAGTTCATTATTCATACTCATTGGTATGTACCCTCCTTAGGGAGAATAGAGGTGATCATTCCACCATACTTTGGCTTGCTAGTGTTGGCTCCATCATTTCATTGTCTTCATCCATCCATGACCTACCTTTTAGATTATCACCCTGACTTACTACTTGACTAGTGGCATGGAGGACTTTTCCCCACTGTAGCCTCTGTATTGGATGAGCTTCCCTGTTTATTGTGTCTCGGCTCTGAGTTGGTGACAAAACTTACCTATGGTGAGTTGGAGTTCCTTGGAATTCCCCCTAGTCACTAAAGTTGTGTTGGCTAAACCTGAAACTTTTAGTGCTGCCATGAATACAAAATCTGGAAAAAATGAAATGCTATATCTTGTATGAAAAGGCCATTCATGCAATGTGTTTCTAAACACGCATGAATGAAAGGCATGCCAAATGAAAATGGCTATGAAAATAAAATGTTATATCTTTTGGAAAATAAATACCTAGGTAAACAAGCTGTCCATGACACACCTAGAAGTGCTCAGGTAAACAAGTGCCTTAAAAACACACCTGCAGCAGAAAGCCTAAAATAAATGTAAATCTATGTAATGTGTTTATAAACACACATAGATCAAGGCTATGGAAACTTCAGGCCCAAAAAGCAATGGAACTTAAATGCTATATCTAAACAATTGCTGACCTTATTTGTATTATGGATTGTGCGCATCTGTGAAGGTGAATAAACCCTCTTTAAACAACTCATCCATTTGTGAGACGCCGCCATTCCCTATGTTATTGCTCATTCAGTATATACTATGGTGTGTATTCCCTTTCCTTTGCCAAAGTGTCACAAAGTTAAGTCAGTCAAGTCATCCCTTAGCCTAGCCAGTTAATTTAGCCTTCACCCATCACTAGCAAATTGATCACAACTATGAAGTGAGTATGATCTTGAAAGTCTAGTCTGAGTAATAATAATAATTAAAGACATTATATATTTGGATTTAGATCGCCAGAAGTGACTACTTTGTGTTATAATTGTTATTTGAATAAGTTGTAGAGCATGCATTAACCTTGACACCTTGCAGCAGCTTCCGATGATGGTCTGAGTTATATTTGGTCTTGGTTAGACCCGGTTTGACCATGGAGGACCATGGGACATGAGATGTTGGACCTTATGATGATATGGATAGATGATATATGGTCTATGTATACATATAGGATGATTCTATGCAGCAGCTACAGGGTTATGATGATGATTCTTGGTTTACAGCAGTGTTTGGGCATTTACAGATTATTATTATTGGCCCTGTTCCGGTACATGGGATATTTATTTTGATCATGCAGAGATTCATATGGTGTATGAGTACACATCTCGGATAGATTTGGACCTTCTGAGTCCAATGGGACAGTTTGTTTTCAGTTTCGAGCACTTACAGTGATGATTTTGCCTCAGTAGGCTGTCTTAGTGCAGTTTTGGTCTGTCGGAGGCCCTGTCGGAGCAGATGTGATTTTTATCCGGTTGACCTAGGGCGCTGATGATGGAAGGGGTGGTCCAGCCACTTGTTTTTACCATATTACCCCCCCTCCCGGACACACTGGTGCCCTCACCTTGACAGCGCAAGCACTCCAGGAGGCTGTTTGGGGCAGTTTCACGCTTCCCGAGGCATTTCAGGATTGGTAGAAATGGCTATTGAGGAAATCGATTTGGGCTACTGAGGCAATGCTATGGCATGGGATGATCAGTGATGATAGATCGGGGTCCTCCACACCTTCTCCAGCAGTTTCAGCTTCATCGGGGCCCGCATCCATCACTTATGGCACTTTCTGTGGATTTCTGAGGTCTTTTTGAGGCCTAAGATTTGACTATGGTGGCACGATTTGGTACATTGATGATTATTTATTGATTATTGTGCTATGGGGATTGACCAAGGAGGGATAAAATTACCCCTTGGACCCACCATAAGCCCCTTATTATATTTTGTCATCATGATTTGGTGGGATTCCCCTCTTCTAGGGTGATTTTGTCCACTCACATAATATTTTATTTGTGATCCATGTATTTTATTGTTGAGCTCATCTCAACCATTGATTAGACATTTGTATCTTTTAATCTTAGCCACTCATTCAAAAAAGTGGTTAGGGTTTTGGTGCCTCTCCTTCCTATTTAAAGGAGAGAGCCTCTCATTGTAAAGGGTCTTTGGCTCTTGGATTATTGGTATAGAAAAATATTCTTGTGGAAATTCTTGTGGTCTCCTTTGCATCTGGTGTTCTTAGATGGTGATTGGAAAGTCTATTGCAACCTAGCATTTGGAAATTGTGGTAAGATCTATCTTTTTTGGAAATCAATATTTGTCTACAGGAGGGCGACTTCAACAAGGGCGATTTTGCAAGGCTTCTTCAAATCGACTTTCTTGGCATTCGCTTGTATCAGGGGGTTATCATTAGCTTCATTGTGATCTATGCTATCTTTCTGTTACTTCTCTTGTGGCATTAGTCTTATCTCTTGATGCATCAAATCTGATATTGTTGACGTTTGTTGTGCAGGAGAGAGGGCGCATTGGCTTCTTGGATCAAATCGACTTGCATAGAAACTACCTCAAAGCTTCTCAAATTGATCGGGTTTGCATAGATCATCATCATCAAGGCATCTACAAGGTTACCCAGGTAAGATCCACAGGTTTGTTTCTCTTTCCTTTATCCAATCCATTGACATAGCTCATAAATTGTTAAAACCCTAAATATTTCAAAACCCCCATTTTACATTTTCTCAGATCTACTTAGATCTAGTGGGTTGTTGAGCATAATATTGAAAACCCACCTCTATAGCATCCACGGCATCCCGGATCTATAGTTTGGTGAGGATTGGTTTCCGTTTGATCCCCTTCCCAAGCCAACTTAACTTCTCCCAAGCAAGGCGCACTTCCTGGTGGTTGTGAGTTGACCTAGATCTAGGTGGTGGGTGTTTGAGATCCCGCTTGATCCATAATCTACACATCAAATAACATACACCCAGATTGTTACTTTTCTGAAATTCACCTTGTGGGCCCTATTCCACATTTTAAGGGATTTAATCCCCATTTTGGACCACTTGGAACACTTAAACTCAGATCTAGTAAGATCTAACCGTCGGATTACCGTAAAATTATAGATCCATACTCCTACTTGACTAACCTACCCGGATCTAAAGTTTGGATGCCATCCGACTTGTCTTGACCCCATTTACACCGCTTTTAGGCCTACTTGGGTAAAGTCGCACCACCTTGGAGAAGTGAGTTTGTCCACTTCTAGGACGTGGGTACTTGAGATTCTTGTGGATTTGGAACGGGAATAATTCAAAACCTAGGTCTAGAGTGTCACTTTGTCAAATCTTGCCTTGGGGACAGCATATCTTGTTTTAAGGGATTGTGGTCCACTTGGGTTAAACCTAGATCTAGACTTACTTATCCATCAAGACCTTTATTGCCCACTTGTCTCATGCTATAGGAGTCCTTAACCACAAGTCAACCCTACTTTGACTCCATTATCCCAATTCCCAAGGCACTGGTTACTCTCCAAGTCAATTCGACTTTCCTAGATTGTTGAATTTACTTGTGGTTTGACCTTAGTATGGTGAACTAAACCCTTGAAGCTATCATGTATCATGGTCAAGCTTGTCATCTGTACTAGTTAGCCCCAATTGAACCCCTAAACTACCCTGCATTGGACACGGTTCCCAAGGCAGTGAATTTTCCAACATTGAACTAGTACACTCATCCTAGATCTCACTTCAAACATTGTAAGTCACTCTCACATCAACTATGAACCAAAGCTATACCTATTGAACCCCTCACTTGGCTTGTGACTTCATCCTTAGGTCTAGGATAAACCATACACCTAACTTCACTTAGAAATACCCTGATTTGGTGTCTTGGTTTTGATCTCTCCTGTCGGGAGTAGATCGGGTCTCCCCCTTTGTTGTCTGGGCTAGATAACATAAAGCGAAGGTTGCCACGATTGGCGTGACAACCATATATTGGAGGTCGAGGTGATCGTGGTTGCACCTTTTGAGTTGCCCTTCCCTATTGCCATCCATGACTGGATACATCCATAGGGGTAACTACAACTTAGGTGAAAACAGTTAGCAAATTGTTCCAGTCAGTAAACGAGTATACACTTGAAAATCCTATTTATAGTAGCTAATTACTTTGATCCGGACTCATATTATTTATATTATTTACATGCTTATGCAGTTAAACATCATTCTATGCTTTGGTCTAGCTACTAATATAATTGAAGGAGCATATCATAACCATTTGTGCTTGCAGCAACAGTTATTCATGGTCTTGATCATTATTTTGATCAGTTTTGACCTAATCAACCCAGTTTGACCAAGTCACCGCAGGGTCCAGGATGAGTTTGGGCAAACAGTGTTCGAGATGCATTATTCATGGCCCATTTGTGTCCATTGGATGGTTCCATGCCTTAGACAGCAGTTTTAGATGATGGTTTGATGGATTTTTATGATTATTATTATTTACGGTCAATTATTTTTATTATTCTGGGCATGGATGAGCATATAGAGGTATCTTTTGATGGTCACACGATGTATGAGTACTCATTCCTAGTGGATTTGAGCATTCTGAGCTCATTGGTGCACTCAGTTGTCATTTCAGGGAATTTACAGGTGATGATATGGTCAGATTACTACTTTTCTCTAGTTTGCCATGCAAAAATGGCCTGACCAACACTTTCATTGAGCTAGCACGTTCTCCTAAGGAGCTACAGAGGGAGATGAGGGTCCATCCAGTCATTATTACCATTTTACCCCATCCCCAGACATTTTGGTACAGTCAAATTTGTGTCCGGGACACTTTGCAGTGAGTTATAGGCATTTTTGTACTTTCAGAGGTGGTTTTCCGACAAAGAAATGGCTCATTGAGGAAATCGATTTGGCTTAGTGGGCAAGGAAATGGCATGAGATTGTTCCAGGATATTTTGACGATGATGTCCACACCTTCTAGCACATGTTCTGACATCAGTGGGGTCCACACGTCCCAGTATTCATCATTTTGGATATTTTATTGTGTATTTGAGGGGCCACAATTTGGTCATATGTTTACATTATGACAAATTTTGTGGAGGCCGAATTGATTTGTTGCAGGGATAGGACTTGCTTGGAGGGTTCGATTGTGAGGGTTTCTCCATCATCTCTTGGGCAAATCGTTTCATCTCAGGGAGTAGCAAATTGTGATTTTTTCCATTGAGGTATTTTCTTGAGATGTCTTGCATAGTTTTCTCTTTTACTTGTGGATCAAATCTAACACATGTTGTTTGAATTTGCAGGTTGAAGAGGGTGCACTTCCTCCATTGGATCTACACGTTTTAGCTTGGAACCACTTGGATCCCACTTGAAATTGTAACTAGGTGAAAGGATAATCAATGTGCTTGGCGGCCGCAAGAATTCCAAGTAAGATCTATGAATTTTTGCTTTGATTTTCAAGTTTCTACTCCATTAGTCACATAAATCTTAAGATAAAACCCTCATTTTCTAGATCTAATATATCGGGCGATCTTTTGGGATTAAGAATCAAAACCCAAGTTAGAAATAATTAAAAACCTCTAGATACCAAGTTTGGACCAAAATCGACTCCATTTTGCCTTAGATCTAACACTGGTCCTCCTCTAGGCCATTCACCCTCCTTGGGTACTTGATCATTTTTCCAGATCTATCATTTGGGTATTGCTTGATTGACGTCTAAAGCCTAGATCTAACCTCAAGCAATCAATCTAAGTGCCTTTTGTCCCTTAAACTCTCCAAATTTGTCCATCTCATATTTTATTGCATAAACCCTAGGTGGATCTCATTTGAGTATTTCTTGTTGGCACTAGATCTATCTAGATCTATTATTCTAAATTTATTGTGGTGAATTTTATTCACGATTGAGCATTGATCCTTTGTCTAAGCCCCCTCAACCGGTCCCTAACCCTCATATCCCACACATTTTCCTAGATCTAGATCTATCCACTCAAGATCTCACTGATTCAACCCATTCACATCATCCAGTGTGTCTGGTGTTGGTTAGCTAGCCCTCATAAGCTGGCTAGGGTCTCCCCCTTGATCTTGCTCTTAGCCAGATCTAAAGTGACAAGAGTCTGTTTGGTGTGACAACCCTTAAATCAAGTGGTGAACGAGGCCCTTGTGAGTGTCACTGGTTTAGCTGCCCACCTCTACCATCCCAGATAGGATACCTTTCATGGCAGCTACTAACTTTGTGATAACAAAGGCCTCCATAATCTAACAAGGATTCGCTTCCTCCATATCCAACAAACTTCTAAAGCCTCTCCAAGGGGATCTACTCCCACTTTTCTGCAACAATTTGTTTAGTCTACAGTAAGGCACACAAAAGGCCTAGCACCCTCTATATCTGGCATCTGTTGCCAAGATCTAGTAGGGACAAGCTCCCTTCGGGCATCAAGCTAAGGGCATGTATTCTGCAGAAAACAAAAGCGCTTACAGCCATATTTTTAATGAGTATCACACCAAAACAACCAAGTGAAGACATCTCTCTTACAAACATGCAGATGCAATTTTTCCAACAGCAACAGTTTTTCAAGCAGCAAAATCAAGTTATATGTGGTTGGTCAATAAGGTAGAAAATATGAGGACTAGCAAGTTGCTTAGTTTATTCCTCTGATTGGCCAAATCTCAATCTTTTGTTCATTAATTTTACTTTCAAAGGGTTTTATCAAAGGTTTTCACTCCCATTCGAAACACATTTCAAGCTCTCAAAGCATAATTCAACCCGCTTGTTGTCAACCAAATCTTTCTAGCCTTTAGATCGTTCCATCAAGATGCCTCAAATTCAATACTCAGAGATACATTGATTATGCTTATGAATACATGCATGTAGTTCTCCCTCTTGACACTAGTAATTTCTTCCCAAGAACGACTTTTCAATGAGAATGAATGGTAAGCTATTGGAGTCTAGCAGTCACGTGGATGGATGCACTATGCCATTCATCAACTTGAGCCGCAGATTATGTTGTACAAAAGGCATTTGAATTACTAGCAAAACCAGCAACAATATGCTAGGGCTTATTCTCAACCAATAGCTCAATGCCTTCTTGTGCTCAAGGACGACAAAGTCCTCATGTTGTTTGATTCAATTTTTTTCAACATCCTCACAGTTCGTGGTTTCGCTACCAAGTGAACACTTACACTACAGAAATATCGACTCTATTTGTACGATGGCCTCATTCTATTCACCCCCTCAGTTGAGAGTTTGGGCAGCTCCTTGGATCTATCTGCCATTTTGACCTTTGTTGCTTCTGGCCATAATCTACTTTTTGTTGTTGGCACTGTTGCCTCCTAATACACACCTCAAGTAACGTGGTAGAAATCTTCAAGCCACTGGGTGAGTCCTTGGGGGCAAGTCATGAATCAATTTTTTGTCACTTAACACTTGACTCCTCCATCTAGGCCATCTCCTAGCAAAGCCAAAGGGGGTGGTCCCTAAAAAAATAACTAAGGCTAAGTAAGTTAAGTAGAAAAGAAATTTAGGAGTTTATTTAACTGCAACAAGAGCAAAATGAAAGTAAATTATTCTAGCAACATATCAACTTGGAGGAAATGACTTAATCAAATAAAGACCAATGTTGAAAAATAAAAATGAATACTGAAAGAAAGTTTTGCCAGTGCTCTTTGTTAGTTTTAAATTATCAGTGGTGAGTTGCTTAAAGTGGGTTTAATCAAGTGGTTTGGCCCACTGAGAGGTCATCCTCAAAGCAATTATAGAGAACAATGTCAGATGTCCAACGGGGAGAGAATGAATCTTAATGCGTATCCCCCTGACTTCACGCCAAGTTCAACTATAAGCTCTCACTCCGACAATAACATTTCAAATGGACTTCCCTATTATACTAGACACTTGATATCCATTTTATGATTGTTGACCAGCGATCGGGTGGGTCTACAATGGTCACAAGAGCGTAGTAAGGGATTCATGTCTAGATTCGTTACTCTTTAAGCAAAATGAAATAAATAAAAGCAATTAAACTAATCTAAGCTAAGAAAAGCAAATGTTTTGGTTAATAAAATAAAAGCGAAAAACAGTAAAAAAATGCACACCACAAAAATGACGCTAACCCCCCAAGGGGGGATGGGAACTGGGCACTGGGTAGTCCACTTATTTTATTATGGATTTTACAATTTTGAAGTGTTTGTGGTCCTTTATAAAATAGGACCAACAAAATTACAATTTATTGGAAGCAAAATGCCTTTCAAGAAAGATAGAAGAGAGAAGGGGGTCCCGGATGGCCCAGATATTCAAAAATTCACCATAACCTCCTTCTACCTGTTCAACAAAATACAAAAAAAAACCACCTAAAAGGAACTAAATATGCCAAATAAAGCGTTTAGAATCTTAGAAAAAATTCCTAATCTTAACTACTGAAAGATAGAACTTTAAGTAAGTTACAAGTACTGATTAGGAAGCTAGATCTACTTTAAAAAAATGAAGCTTTTAAGGATATAGATCTAGTCTTTGAAAAAGGAAAACATACTTAGAACAAACTAGCTTTTGATATTCTTGAAAATGAATCTATTTTGCTTAAGCATGCAAAATGGCAACCAAGAAAGATTGAATTAAAGTGGAGGGAGAGATGGAAGAAAGAGCCCCAAGCTTGAATGTCTGGATCTATGGAGTCTACTGGTGGGAAGCAGAGGGACTATGTCCTCTTAAAATGGTTGAAGAACATGGAGGAAGCAGCCGAGCTCAACCACCTCTTCAGACTAGGAAACCTACACAACTAATAAGACTTGCAAAAAGGGGATTAGATTTGGTACTTCCTACACAAGAGATTAGAAAAACATGCAATACAACCAAATATAACATGTAATTTCTAAATCTCTAAGCATAGAAAAATAAGTAAATGAAATTGAACTCAAATCATTTACCCTATGAGTTGATAGCAACTTTCCAAAAGGCCAGATTAATAACCACAAGAAGCAACGTAAAATAGCAACACAGTTACCTCATACCAAGACAATGCATCCACACACAAGGAAGCTACACACCATGGACCTCCAAAGTCTTTCTATTCATCAAAAAACAGTATTACAATAAACTTCAAAGATTGAGCATAGGTTTTGTTGCCACATAATACGCACATCGGGTAACGTGGAAAAAATCGTCAAGCCACTTGGTACAACCTTGGGGGAAAGTCTCGTGTCAAGTGTTGTCACCTGATACTTGACTCCTCCGTCTAGGCCAACTCCTAGCGAAGCCAAGGGGGGTGGTCCCTAAGAAAAGAAACTATAACTTTTGTTACCCCCCATTTTTGCATGGGTGTCCACGTATGATCTTGATCACACTTTTAACATGCAGTAGTTTCTACTGGCAAGGAAAATTGCCTGGGCATTAAGAAAGGTCTGTGGCCTAGTATTCTTCATAAAGTGGTACTGAGTTGCAGCTCGGATGGAGGACTTGGTTCAGATTTTTATCATGACTGGTACATGCACAGAAAGCATCTTTAACCACTGTGAAGATGGATCCATGGTTTCAGTAGCAGCTTTAAGGCGCAGTATGATTTATTTGCAGAACTGTGTAGGTGATGGGCAAACCCTACCAGCATTTTTGAAGACAACCAACATCATGGGTATGTTCTAATCGACAGATTTTGCAAAGCTACTTCAGAAATATGACCAGGTCCTAACAAATCAGCACTTTAGTACAAGTTTTTTTGGACAGCTGCAGGGTTATGAGAAACTTATCGTGCTTGAAAGTTCTATTGAATGTATGCCTCAAAGCATCTGACTCCTATAAACTTAGAACTTGGGGGGAAATGTCCAAGTTATTGTCGATCCTACAATGGACTTAGAGGTTACAACAAGGCAGGTTACGGTTGGTAAGTGGGCACGTAATAATGGACAAGCATGCATTGCCCCAGATTATAAATCATTCTCTCCTAGAATTGATGGATGCCCTAAAAAATACGTTGGAAAGGATCCATTTCAGTCAGCGGTTTTTTTTTTTCGAATTGTAAATGATGCAACTGTGCAGAAAATGGAGGAAGCTTCAGAAGTTAGCATAAAAGGAAGCTGAAAGAGGAATTTCAGGTAGAGCCATGGAATTTTGAGCAACATCTTGGAGAGGCAGTTTTTATTCCAGCTGGATGTCCACGTCAAGTACGGAACCTGAAGTCATGTATAAAAGTTGCCCTTGATTTTGTATCGCCTGAAAGTGTACATGAATGTATCCGATTGACTAATGAGTTCCGCTTGCTTCCCAAGGAACACAGGGCAAAAGAAGACAAGTTTTGAGATAAAAGGATCATTCTCCATGCTATGAAGAAAGCCGTGACTTAGGGAGCCAACCCTAATTCAAATTTTCTGAGAAATCAAAATGCATCAGTGGTCGGTTTTGCAACTAGCGTTGACAGCTGTTCGGAAAAATTCATATCCATTTTGAAAAACATCTTCTGCAAAATATCTAAGAATGTCAATATCGAGCCAAGTTCCCAGATAAAATTGATCGTTGTTGCTTGGTCAAATTGCGAATGCATGGAGCAGGCAGCATGAACATAAAATTCACATCCCCTGCCCATATTTTACTCACACTTGACTAATGAGTCACTCCGGTTTTAGTTGGCTGATCGCCCTGATGGTGGAGCTATCATTGCAGAGGGTCTCCATTGATGTATGCTCGACAAAGCCCAAAGAATCGTTTTTGGTCGAGATTGAACTGAACTGAGATAGAGGGGATAGTGAGATATTGGATCGTTGTGGTCAGTGCGTGGGATAGCTGTCAAAGCGCCGAGTTTTTTCAATCGTGGAGCTATTGGCACGACAGAGCTTGCTCACCTCACAAGTGGCAGCACTCACGCATGTCCATCCACTATCAAACCTCGGCGCACTTGCCCACGTGGAGTTTTGGAGCGTGGGGACATCTTCCCAAGTATTTTGGAAGCATATCTTTACCTTGGGACAGCGAGTCACTGCTACTGGGTGCATTTTCCGAGGACAGAACTTAGTTCGCAGAATTTTCCATTAAATCTGGGTGTGTTAAAAGCTGCTACAGAACATAGAGATGCATTTCCAAAATTTATAGAAGAGGGCGGTACTTCATCGCCAGCGTGGAGCTCAAACCCGTTGTCATGGGCAGTCGATTGGTTAATGTCAAGTCGGCAGGTTTTAATATTGAAGCTCACCTACTCATGTTCATTTAATATCGAGCTCAAGGGTCAACGAATTCTCCAGTACGGTGGAAGTTAAGCAACAGAGATCACGAGTTTTCAAACCACCGGTACATTGGTGCAGGCAGAGGAATTAGCGGCTGTCAATTTCAGTGATTTCCTAAATTTGTGATTTGGAGCAGTGCTTTATTCTCTAACTCAGTTTATCATCCACGTTTTCAACCTTTTGGTGGGCATCTTTAATGATGTGGCAGCACAGAGCGACCAGTCAACTAGGAGTCTTGTTGGACCTATAGTGCACACAAATAATGAAGGGAGGGTTCACTTTAGTTTTCTTAGACATAAGATGAGGAAAAAGTGGATCTAACTTTCCATTTTTATTTTTTATTATTATTTTATTTCATTTTTCCTTTTTGAAACAAAAAGGTAGGAGAGGCCTCTTTGGTCGATAAAAGAGACCAGCCCTCTTCATTGTATGGATGGAAAAAACTTGGGAGTTTTTCTTTCTCGTGAGCTTAATGAAAAATACTATGGGCTTTTTTGGATAAACTGAGTACTTTTGTGGCATGATCTTGTGATATTTTAGATAAGTGTGAGCATTTCTAGATTCTGCGTTTTCTTTTCTTTATGTAAGAGGCCATAGAGGGGTGACAATCCACCACATTGGAAGGTGAAGAACTCTTAGCAACTGTTTTCTTTTTCCCTTTGGCGAAGAACTCTTAGCATCTGCTTTCTTTTTCCCTTTGTGAGCGTGCATATATAGGTATTGATCTTTGCATTTAATCTAGTTTGATTGTGTAATATTGATCTTTGGTTTGCATAGTGCACCTCCTGTAGCTAGAGAAGAAGTACTCTTTCTGATTGTCAAACACTAGACTGAGCAGGGCTTGCTCAATCATGCGATCTTTCCCCCTCGGTCACATATGACACGAGGCCCCTTTGAGCTCTCTTTTGACTCCATTCGCCCCTCTGATATACTAGCACTGGCCTTTCCTCGAGGACTAATCCTCCCAACTTTCCCATCACTCAATCAAGATACCTTTTGTTACAATTGTTTCTCTAAGGCAGCCTCTTCAGTTCACCTTGCCCTCCATTGCACCTGCCTTAGCGATCCTACCTTAGGGATAACCCCCTTGAGTTGGAGAAGAGCCAACCTGAAGCGAGAGGAGAGGAGTGTGGTGACATTGGCTTTTCTCTTGAGAGTTGTCATCGAGCTGGTGTGTTCATTTTTGGGCTTCAGCACACGCATGTTAGTTTTGGGTGACAACAGCTTTTACTCTAAGTTACGAAAATGAAAGTTAATCTAGGAGTTTGAAATGAATTACTGAAACAAGAGCATAACATATGAATTAAACCAACAGCATGTAAATGATAAACCAGTCATGACACATTGGATTCACTTAATCAAAATATCATTAATTAGACTAGTGCCAAAAAAAGGTAAATGGAGTATGGTGAAAGGAAATGTTATGCGAGTGCTTCTTGGTCGATTTTTAATTATTATAGATGAGTGGATTACGGGAAGGGAAATTCCAATATACTCTGAGGTACGTGGAACAAGTTTGGAGTTCCAAGTGTGGCTCCACACAAGACGAGGGCTAGATTAGAGTCGCAGGGGCATGTCCAACATTGACACCAAACGAGGGTATAGCCTGACGAGTCCCCACGATCACTACCTAGTTGTTCCCTCTTCTTTGCAAAATTTTCCCACGAGAAGCAAATGGAAGGACACCGGATTTCCATCCAAAGGGAGAGTTAATTTTAATTAAATGTGATAATCAATGTTACAAGTCTTGTTTCTAATTGTTCCAAAGCTCAGGCAAGCCTGTGATGGACAAGAGCATACGTGGAGACTGAGCAAAATGGGTTCGTTACTCTTATTACTTATAAAATTCAACTTGCAAAAAGAAGTAAATGTTTTGCTAATTACTAAACTACGAATCTCTTTTCCGAATACCACTTACTCGAGCAAGCCCTTTCAATTGGTATCGTACTTCGAGAATGCATAGCGAATGAGTTCGTTACTTCTTAATGCAAACTGAAAAGCAATTAAGTTAAGCAATATACGCAAATAAATCTAAGCTAATGGTCAATAAATCAAAACAAAAATAAAGCAAAAAGAGTAAAAAGGTCACGCCATGAAAATGATGCAGATCCCCAGGGGGGATGAGGTGTGGGCACTGGGTAGCCCACCTACTTTTATTATTTTTTTACAATTTAAAGGTGGATGCCTTTGGTCCTTATAAAATCGGATCCAAAGGCTTACAAGGCTTATGAAATGAAACAAGAATGAGGTATGTTGCTCTGGGAGGTCTTGGATGGCGTGGATCTTCGATTTTCCGACAGCACGTCCTCTTACCTGTTCGTCAAATGTGTAATACCAGCCACCTATCATGCACCAAATGTGCCAAATAAAGCATTAAAAGCATAAAAATATTAAGTACTTGAAAGATGAAAAATAAGCATAAGTACATAAAGAATGCTAGATCTGCTTGTGAAAGATAAAACCTTTGTAAAACTTTCAGATCTAGGCATACAACACTTATAAATCAGATCTGTAAAGGATTTAAACTTTAAAATAAGAAGATCTAAATAATAAGCAGAAGGTAACCAGTAACCAAAGAATTAGATAGCTTTAGAAGGATAGAAAGTGAAAGAGAAGTGCCCTTGGAACTTGGGCAATGGAGTCGTAATGGTGGCGCTAAGAGGGACTATGTCTTCCTCAACAAAGGCTCTGGAGAATGAGAGAAACAAACAAGATCTCCCACTAATCCAAAGGAAGCACGTATAGAATCCTTCACACTTGCCAAGAAACTCGTTAAATCTAGTAAAAACTCATGTTAAAGAAAAGAAGAGCATACATATAAGCAAATATGCATGCAAATTCTATATCTTGAACATAAATTAATTAAATGAGTAATAGAAACAACTTTACTCACTCCTGCCGATTAAACATAATCCTTCATGAGGCTAGTATCTGACAAGAGAAAGCAAATGAAAAGGAAAACTCTATAGATACCTCGGCATAAACATGAGACAATGATCATCCAACTTGAGCCAGAGACACCATGTAAGACCTCCAAATCCTTTTATTCATAACAATATTCAACAATGAAATTACATACAAGGGCAGAGGTTCCACATTCCATCTTTCAAGAATGGACCTAGAGCCTGCTTAAATAGCAAATGAGAGAGGGGCACACTTCTCAAGAGAGGGGTGCATTTGCCACTTGGAGAGAGCTAAGAGAGGGCGCTTGAGATGATTGAGGGGGGATTGAGAGTGATATGGGGGAGTTTGGTGCCAATTCCCAACTAACAGATGCTCCCCCACTCCAATTGTGACTCCATCAAGGAATGTGCCCTCCTTCATGAAGTGGAGCCCATCCTCAAACAATTTGCCACCACTCAAGTGAGAACTCAATCAAATCTTCAGTGTTGAGTTAACTCTTCAATCAAGGTGCCACCACTCCAACTAATTGAGATCATGTCCAGACAAACTTCCACTGATTGTGGGATTTGAATTTTTCCTTTTTTCTATTTTTTGACATTTTTACTCACTTTTTGCCTTTTTCAAGAGAAATTTAATTTAAGTGATAAATAATCACTCAAATTATTCTCAAAGTGGGTTTAGGGGTATAGTGGGTGCTCTGAGATAGAAAATGAGCACCCCCATGGTAAAACCACCTCCTAACCACTTTTTTATGACTTTTTTTTATTTTTTAGACTAAAAACATTAAAAAATTGACCCGATTTATGGGGAAAAAATTTATTTGCAAAAAATAAAAATAAACCAAGGGGGACCTAGTGCATGTTCATATGACTCAAAAATGTAGACTAGCATGGTAATATGCATAGACACTTAGACTTTAACAACCTCCTAAGGCCTAACCACCAAGACAAATACTCCAACTTTGGCGCTGTAAGTGAAATACTCGGAAATTATACGTTGCTAAAAAGCAACATATAATTAACAAGGAAAAAACACTCTAGACTATTGCCTTGATGTTTAAGTCCTAGGAAAGCCAATTCTTTTACAAAAGACATCATGCTACAGCAACTTATTACAAATTCCCCGCGGGGTATGAACATGCAAAAAATTAAAAAAATCCTAAAGGCCAAAATGGCCTACAAGGACCTTTGAACCCTTGATGATGAACAAGGGACTTGTTCAATACTTCGACGTATTATTGGAAATCCAATTAAGTACAACTTAGGTGGTAACATGTTCCACACTCCAACCATCTAGAATGAGAAGGATGCACTCGCTTTTATAGCCCAAGAGAGCGAATTTTCCCAAGGACGACGAATTACAAGTGGAGAGGAGAGAAGTGCCACATGTGAGGGTGATTTTGAGTGAAGAGGAATGAACTGGGAGAGGTAGGCGCCAACTCTCAAGAGGTTGGTCGCCCCTCTCATCATCATGCGCCACCTCTCCTCAAGAAGTGCACCCCCTCTCAAGAATGTGCCCTCTTCTCCTTGATAAATGTGCCCAACCTCAAGAGAGTTTTCAATCACATCTTCTGTCACGAGATTTGGCTCCTTTCTAACTCACCATTGACTCAAGACTAGATTGCCTCCATTGGAGAAGACTGAAACATGTCCCAGACATGTTCCCTTATTTATGGGATGCTAATTTTTTCCCATTTATCTTGTCTTTTATTCACTTTTTCGAGAGAAAATGAAAGTGATTAAAAATCACTAATTTCATTCTCAAAGTGGATACGTATGTAAAGTGGGCGCTCTGAGTTAGAAAATGAGCACCCCCATGGCATATTACGCCTCCTAGTACCACTTTTATGACTTATTGAATTTTTACAATTAAAATTTCTCATTTTTACGGGAAATGTTTTATTAACGGAAAAGTAAAAAAACCTAGGGGGGACTTAATGCATGTCCATAAGACTCTAAAAAAATGACTAGCATGGTAATATGCATTAGACACTATGCTTTAATAAACCCCTAAGGCCTAACCACCAAGACAATTACTCCAGCTTTGGAGGATTGAGTGAAAAACTTGAAAATTATAAGTCATTGAAAAGCAATATATAATTAACAAGGAAAAAACACTCTAGAGTAATGTATTGATAACCAAGTCCTAGGAAGACCAAGCCTTTTACAAAAATTCATCATGCTACATCATTTTATTACAATTCCCCCATGGGGGTATGGAACATGCGTAAAAAAAAAGGGGCCAAAAAGGCCTGGTTGGACTTCTGAACTCTGAACTTGAACAAGTAAATGTTCAAACTCTTGGCGACTCAAATGCAAGTCCATCCAAGTGCAACTTGGGGGGTAATAGGCACCATCGCGCTTATACTCTTTTTCACACTATCGTTGTTGATGGAAAAGTTGATTTGGTTGGAAACCTAGGTGCTTTGCATATAGATCACACCAATAATGTGGTTGCTACGACTAACAATGATCATACTTTGATTTTTTGTGACAGTTTAATCCATGCCCATGTGTTTTTTGGAGGTATTTCTCATTCTTTAAATCTTTCCAACAGACCAATGATGATAGTACTATCTGCTGCACCTTCAAGATATTCTAGACATCTTAAGGACGATCGGTCCAATCCTCCAGGATATTCTCTTTACTTTGTAGCAGAAGGGTTTGGAAGCAGTTTCCCCTTCTAGGATCATTATGCATATGTTTTGTGCCATTCCACGATACACAAGTTGTAGATATGGATCATCACACCATGCTATTCCAGAGTGGAGGTCCACGCAATGTACAACCAGCTATCCAAATTTGTCCTCCTAGAAATTTTGGATTTTACTTGTGCCTTCAAGCTGGCCCAATGGGAACATCACGACCTCCTCATTCTCATGTATGACTAGATGAAAATGAATTTAATGTGGATGATCTGTAGTTTCTTGCCCAAGCTTCATCATATGTGTCTCACAGAAGTACAACGACAATCTCTTCAGTTGCATCAATTCCTTAAGGCTCTTGGGTACTTTTCGCTTGACTGTACACTGCTCCATAGGTTACCCACACAGTCTACAGAGCTCTCTTCTATGGCAGCACACCCCAAGTTAAAGTAAAATGGGTAAACACTTCTTTAAACCGGGAGGAAAGCATGGATGCTTTCTCTCTAAATCAGCACATGCCTAGACTATTAGTATGGAAGAGTGATGGTTTATTATTAGGTACTTAGAGATAATATTTAAATAAAAGGGAAGACATAGTCACTTTAACTATCTCTATTTTGGTTTGCTTGTGTTTCCTTGTTTCCTCCTAGGAGGTCATAGGTTCAAATTTGGAGGAGGTAGGGTATGTACACCTCTGTAGACTTTAGCAGTTATTGCTGCACAGAGGGGATCCCTTGTTCCACAAACAAGGGGTCTCATACACCAAATTGATGTCTGGCTTAGCTGTGACCTTAAAAATAGATTATTATTATTATTATTACTATAAAATAAGGTGTTTAGTATGTAATAGACAGTTTTGGTTAAATGTGAAAACAATTGTGTTTAGTCTCATAATATGTAATAGACAGTTTTGGTTAAATGTGAAAGCGATTATCTTTCCTACATTTTCTTTTCTCCAATTACATATCAGTAAATATAAAATTTAACTTCAGAGGCTAAAATGAAAGATCCTACCCTTTTCCTATGGAAATACAAAATACACATTTTATCAAATTATTTACTAACAATGAAATATATTAAACATTACAAGGCATCACAAATTGCCAGTTTGGAGGCAAAATAACATTGAATTATTTCAACAAGGTGGTAATGGAAAACTACTCCTACCGAAATTGGAATAAAATTACCTCTTTAAGGGCGAGAAGATGAACAGCCTCAGGCTGTAGGATTTCAATTATGGCCGTTGATGGTGTTAAAACATTAAATAATTCTCTATTGACCGTCTGCACAGCAAATTAACTAATTAGGCGATAACACAGAAATATTTTCAAGATTGAAATGAATTTCAAAAAACACCTAAAATGGCTTCCCTGCAGACAAATATTTTGAGATTCTCTTTATCTTAGGTTTATGGTTTTGGCTGTTACTCTCATTCAATGGTTCAGTTTAGATGAATTGTTTTTTCATAGTTTGTCACTACCGGATTGTATTTTAGAGTTACATTAACCTGTTTTCTATCAGTCATAAACATTAATAAATTATCTTATCCCGTCTATTTTGTCTTTCCCAATTTTTCATAATAATATCAGCCACATTTCATTATATCTTGGAAAAGCTTTTCATAATAATATTAGCCGCATTTCATGATATCTTGGAAAAGCATCTTACTAGGCAGATTTAATCATTTCATTATATCTTGGAAAAGCATCTTCCTATGCAGATTTAGTCACAACAAAGAAGTGCTGAACATGTCACACGGGTAAAATACAGTTATGTCTTCTGCATGGTAAACAGGATATAGTTATCATGTCACTTTCGTGAAATAGCTTTTTGTGTAATAACTATAGTGCATAGCTTCTAGCATGTGAAAAAATAGAGAACAACATTAACTACTTAAAAAAGTTGAGGTCATTCCAATAATGAGCTTCTGGTGCTACTTACAGCTGTTGAACCCCTCTTGGCCTTCGCCTCCTGTGCTGTTTCAATCTGTTCCATCCTCCCAACCTTGTAGCTATAACAGTGCAAATTACATTTTGCATGATCTTCAAATGTAACAAATAAAAAATTGCATTCCAAACCTGAAGATTATACAACACAATCATGCTATCTCACCCACGTGCTAGCAGCTTCTGAACAGCATCTTCGATCCCACTTTCAGGAACACCGACCTGAGCTAATATAATAAAATTTGATCAGATACATTACAACAATGTTCATGTTTATGCAAATAACTACAAATTTACCAGCAAGAAAATTACTTGTCAAGGCATACCATCCCATATTGTCTAAATGCAACGATATATGCACAAAATTAATAGCAAAATTGTATAATCATTAACTGCAACAAAGAACAGACTGAAAATTAGGGGCCATTTAATTTTGGATGTATGACAGAAAATCATTAGAAACTATCTTTTGGCATTCTCCGAAGTGAATGCATGCGGCATATAAAATAACTTCTCAACTCAATAATTCTTATACAAATATGCACAACTCAATTTAACATCTCCAGCACACAGCCCTCGACTAGGTGAAAACATTTCATTCAAATCATTCTCTAGTCTCAAGTTTATTATTTTTCTGTATTAGCAAAGGGGGCTTAACTTAAAAACTGTAGTTAAGACTTAAAAATTCACTGCAAGGCAACAACACACTTTGTGGCTCGAAACGTCGAGAATTTTAACTATCTAACGCAGTCTCCTATCTGATCTTCAACAACACACTATCAAATGAGTACAATCCAATCAAAATTTCATTTTCAGTGGACAATATGGATTTAACTTAAACAGCACTTAACCAAGTATACTCCAAATGACGACTGCTTTTAAAAGGTTGACAACAGTTAAGTTTTCATAAGAAATAAACTAAGCCTAGAAACTGCTTGACATACTGGCAAAACATGATTTCAAAAAGAAGAAGTTGAATGTATAAAGTTATAAACAACTCAAAATTCATCGCAATAGCATGAGGGAACGTGAAGAGATGGCTACTTAGCACATAAAAGGGATGTAAATAAAAAATTAGTGTGAAAAAACAAAGTAAGGCATCTCCAACTCTGAAAATTTAGGAACAGACATATTTTTAGCTGGAAAAACACTTCTTGTTGGAAAGAGTTTTCAGTTAATGTGTTCACATATATTTAATGACCAATTTGGAACAAAGACAAAGGAATGGACATCTTTGATGTCCATTGAAAAGTTCAAAAAACTTCGGCAACAACTTTTTGCTTCATTTTATGATTGTTCAATAACTGCACTGTTACCTGCCTACACTTGCCAACACCACTGATGATCATTTTCCAGTCAAATTCTTTATGCCCGACCTCAGCATCCAGTTCATAAAGTTCATAAAACTTACCCTGTACAGAATCATGTAGAGGAAACCAAGTATAATTAGTATGTTTATTGCACAGAGAGTAGCAAGGTGCTCTACAGCCCAATATGGGGGAGATGTTGAACGGAACATAAAGTTACCAAAAATAAAATAAAAAATTAATAATTTAAAGAATTAGATGTTGAACGGAACATAAAGTTACCAAAAATAAAATAAAAAATTAATAATTTAAAGAATTAGATGTCAGATTAATCCAAAAAAATTAACATGAATAATGCTTATGTGGCAAATATAATCCACATTACAAAAGAATAACATATCCGCTCTATTATCCATCTTAAAGTTAAATTTTACAAAAGTTATAAAAAACTACAATCAGCGTAGATCCATCTTAAATCCGGTTCTACGAAGCTTAAGATAAAATTTACACCTCAATCAATTAGAACCGATCCAGATTTAAGAATTGTTTTGTTTTATTCTGGGTATTTTTCATGTTGTTCAATTCATTTGCCTTGCTTTCACTTATCGATCAGACTTAAGTTCACCAGAACAAGGTTAAAATGCCTGATATATGTTGAAACTGCCACTAATTATGATCAGCACCCAACAGTCATGGCAAATAACACAATTTCTTGCATAACTCACACTCAAAAGATTTAAGGCGAGTAAACGTCTTAAAGGAAATGATATATCCGTTGATCATATTTCCTTGCTAAGAAGAACAAACAGAACTTCAGATTAAAAATGATGCACACTTTGAAGGAGCTTCCAACTTTGGAAGACCTCATGAAGAACACCAGACTTACCACTTTAAAAAATAGTATTGTGTCCATATACTGACTTTTTGTTTTCCAGTACTGTTTCTGAGATGCTGACATTTTATCTAAGACATCTTTGGGAATGTGCAACGTCCTCTTATCATAAAAAGGATCACTTGGCTTCCTTAGATTAGCATCTCGTTTGACCAAAGGATCAAGGAATTCAAACTTTGATCTTGCTTTTTCCCAATCTCCTCCCTGCTCCAGTCCATCTTCCCCTAAAGCTTCAATTAGTTTTCTCCTTGCGTTTGGATACGAAACAGATGAAAGGCCTGTATTCTTATTAAGTTCCAAATCTTCTTCGTGAATCCTTTTTATTTGAGGCACCAAACATCGTGTAGCAGGTGTATCTGGACCAAAAATATCAACTGCAGCATCATTTTGGACTGCATTTAATCGATCTTCAAAGGTATTCCCATAAACATTTGAAACATTTTGCCTGCAGAAGAACCAAACACAAATAACCATGAGTAAAGAGAAGAGACCTTTTAATAAGCAGTTAAGTAGCCTAAGTGATTGAGGCTCCTGGAGCTGGCACTCAGTTACAAGCATCATTAGCAATGGTTCCTGCATTGAGCATGCTCAATCATCTTATCTCGAGTTTTTAAAGACATTATTTTTTAACAAATCAAGTTTTAATATCAGCCATAAGATCTCCTAAAGTAGGCTATAAATTGGTCTAAGATTTTTTTTTAAACGCAGGCAGGCTACTCCAAACTGGTAGTTATATTTAAATAAATAAATTTATCAAAGAACTACGTTAAACATTAAAATTTTAAATCAAGGATAAATCCAATTAGAATTAATCAAACCTGTGTTGCCTGAAGAACCTTCAAAACCTTCAAGCATCTTGCAAGGTATATTAAGAGTGTTCCTAACAAGCAACCTTATTTGCAACGAAATCCTTATCTCAAATAATGTGAGGCACCAGTCTCTAAAAGCAGACCTCAAACAGATTTATCCTTAACAGAATGTATTCGAGAGATTTATTTTTGAAGGCAGGCAAAGCCCTGTGATTGTACCTAAGACTGATTGAAAAAACCACTCCCGGGGCCATTTTGCACACGAACATAAAATAATATTTTTAGCAGTAAAGACCAATGTTAAGGTTAAAATCAATTATTACCACCTAACGGCCGTTTCGCAGACGCTGCTTAAAGTATTTTCATAATCTCGTGATTTATTCTAATATGTTCTGCAAAAGATATTTTGATATGAATTATTGTCATAAATCTGGCATTGTAAAAAGCCTTTGATCAAGTCTATTCTGGGCAGAAACCTGCACAGATTCCAGATATGACTTGCAAAGGCAAACAGAGAAGAGTTCATCTTAATTAAGTTGCCTGTGCAATGTGACCATTGCTTAAAAAACGTCAATACTTAATAAAGATACTTTAATTTAAATTATTCTCATATACATAGCAATGCAAAATCCCTTGATCAACTTTATTCTTGACGGAAAACTGCACAGATGCCAGAGATGACATGCAAAGGAAAACACAAAATAGTTCATCTTAATTAAACTGCCGGCGCGATGTGGATATAATTCTGCTTTCAAACGTCAACACTTATTAAATACTGGAAAAAGAAAGCGAGCTTGTCTGTATTTGACTGATATTTTCATGTAAGACATTAAGAATTGCAATTTTTTAAATTAAATGGCAGTTTATTATCAAAATAAAAACTCTTCATGATTTATTCTAATATATTCTGCAAAAGATATTTTTATTTAAATTCATCTCTTGAATCTGGCAAAGCAACATGCCTTTTATCAACTTTATTCTCTACAGAAACCTGCGCAAATTTCAGAGATGACTTACAAGGCAAAATCAGAAGAGCTTGTCTTATTAATTAGGTGCGTGTGCAATGGGACCATAATTTTGCTTAAAATAAGTAATACTTAATAAAGACACTTTAATTTAAATTATTCACATTTACAGGGTAAACTTGAATCTTGACGGAAACCTGCACGTATGCCAGAGATGAGCAAAGGTAAACTCAGAAGAGGTCACCTTAATTAATCGGCTGGCGCAATGTGGCCATAATTCTGCTTTAAAACATCAACACTTATTAGATACTGGAAAATAAAGCGAGCTCGTTTGTATTTGGCTGATCTTTAGTTTTTAAATTAAATGATGGTTTTTTTATCAAAATAAGTATCCCTTCAACAAAACGCCAAGTAAACACAGAAGATGCTACTCAAACTTTAAGAACCGTCTTTGAGTTAAAAATATTTAAAACAAAATTCAAATTTCAAACAGCAAAGATGCTAGACTACCGGGGATAACATTTTAACCACGCAAATTCGGCAACTAATTGACCTTACTCTTCGATGACAAAATATTTGTAACAGCTTATTATTTTCCAGTAATTTAAGCCGCTGTGCATATGCAAGTTTTGGCTAATTCGAATCTTCACTGGATAATTCTATGGTTTGCCAGTGAAAGATGTTATGAAAGAGCACAAATGGTCTCTTGGTGGATTTAACCTGCGACCTCAGATAAGTAACTTTCATTTTTTTCTTGGACATACCTTTGTCCCCGGGCACAGTAACCGTCCTGGGATTTATCCATTTCCTTGTGCCCAGGCGTCTTGAACCGAGTCCATGGCTGAAGACGAAGAGGAGATTCTTCTTGCTTTGAGAAATAACTCTCTGCAAATAAGTGCCGCTCCTTCTCAGAAGGAGTCTTGATCACCTGGACTTCCGTCAAGTCGGACAAATCCCCACCGACGACGGCAGAAGAAGATTGTGTCTTAGGGAGGGCGAATTTGTGCTTCAATTGGTCGAATATAAGCTGTTTTTCTTCTTGGCGTTTCAACATGTCTGAGTAAGAAACCTGCTTGGGATCCGAATTGGGATTTTGTTTGGGTTGCACAGAAGGCTTGGAGAAGAAGGAATGGAGGGAAGCCTGGCGACTCATGGTTAGCGTTATGTGGATGCACAATCAGTGCAACAATGCTGTAATGGTATGAAATGGATTCTTTTGGCACCAAAATGTATTCACGTAGCCCTTTGGCAAAGAAAAGAGACTGAACAAAGGAGGAATGCAATAAATGGTGAAAGAATTTAAGCGGGAATGATGAAGCAGGAAATGAAAAAACCTTGCGGCTGGATTTTTTATCACTGCATCTGAGATTAAAAAAAAAAACTTTGTTAATAGATTTTTTTAATTATTGAATTAAATGATATATAAAATGGAGAAATATTATGTTTTGATTGAGAGTAAGAAATGTTAATGTTATATAGGTTGAAATATTCTTTGGTTTTGGAAAGTGAGCAGTAATAAACATTATATACATTATGATATACAACTTGATAATTGTTTTAGAGGTTTGATTTAAGTATTTCAAATCCAATGGTGTATCTTGAAACATTAAAGGAATTCTCTTCCATATAGATCCTCTTTCTTCTTCTCATTTAATTTTGATAAGGTTGGCTCTAGCTTTGGACTCTTCCCCGTGTTCTTTCAGATGGGACATCTTTATTGAAGGACCCTCTAACGGTTGGTACCTGGTTTTATTACTCTTGTGAGCAATCTCGAGAGGGTTTACTTTTTTTTCTAAGTCTCTACATTTTCAAGGAGCAAATAAAAGGGCTTCTTGAGAGTCTATCAGGCTCTAAGGTTTGTTGGATGATTATGTGGAAGAGACTGTTAGAACTGCAGTTCGCTCCCCTGTGAAGCATTTGGAAAAGCGTTGTGTTAAGCACAAAGCATCACACATTAATCTAGCTTTCGGAGCCGGTGTCAAAATGAATGAGGTTTTCTCTTTCTCTGAAACAGCGTTGGTTGGTCGTTTTGGAGGTAGGAGCATGAGTATGCATACTTATCGTGCTTGGGTGAATGAAAATTGAAAGGACCTGTTGGGTTATTCACTTCGTATCTATACCATGGCTAAAGGATGGCTAGGAGCCATATTCAACAGTGAACATGTTGAGTTCATTCTTAATGGTGTTTGGCATTGGGGGTTGGTTGTTCTCAATCTTAAACGTTGGACGCCATTTTTCGACGCTCAATGGGAGAAGATTTACCATCAACTGATTTGGGTTAAGATGTCGGGGTTACCAGCAGAGCTATGGACTTTTGAAATTTCTCTATGATTGGTGCGGAGTTACAGAAGTATATCTCGGCAGATTTTAGCTTCCAGCGGACGGACATTCTATTGGTTGCTAAAATATTGGTTGAAATAGACCTTAAAGATGGTCTTCCTACTGATATGACCATTTATGTGGGGGGCTTCTCGCACTTGCAATCTCTAGACTATATCGGGGTTCCTTTTCGATGCAATAGATGTCATTCTTATGTACATCTTGTAAGGGATTACAAATAAACTTTTACTCGACATATCTGGCAGAGAAAGCAGTCCAGGGATCCCTTCTTGCTTCTTGATGACAGGAATCATGTATCAAACATATGCTCTAGAAAGGACTCAATGGTCTCTAGCCCAATCTCTATGGATTATGTTTTTTCTCCCATGGAAGTCGAAGACCGGGTTCCTCCTATTTCAGTCATCATTGATCCGTCTACAGATGTCTCGGGAGTTTATCATCATATGTCTGCGATTCCTACAATGGAGTATCCAGGTAAGCCCTTTTGTCCTTCATATATTTTGAACTCTCATACTGTTTATGGCTTGCCCTCTGTCTCTTATGGGGCTTTTGACTATGGATATCTTATAGGAAGTCAGGTTTCGCCCTCTATCGTTTTGTCTCTTTGGCCTCCTCCTCCTATGTCTACAGAAGCCCCTTTGTCTAGGGGGGTTATCTCTGCCCGTTTCCCTTGGGCCTCTTTGTGCCATTTTCCCTCTATTTTCACCCGAAGTTGGGACTTTTTTTTATCAATACTCTTGTTCTATTGTTTCCAGCTCCTCCCCTTTCGTTCTTTCAAAGCCCCCTCCCTCACTCGAGGACTGTTTGGCTTTATCAGTCCAACCTTTATTTTTGCGAGTTAGGGGGACTGATGGGGCTATGTCTATAGGTTTGTCCATTGTTTCCCTTGAGATGGATTACTCTCTTCATGCACCTTCTTTATTTACTGCTACGCCCTTCACTTTTCTGCTAGAAGACCTCCCCTCTTTGGAGATGATCCTGTTCTTGATTGATGATGGGACATCTCCCTCGGTTTTTAATGACTCGGTGATGGTGTCCTCAATGAAGGAGGGAAGGTCCTGTGTTGTCTCTCAATCTTTGACAGATAAGCTGGAGCTAGCAATGACTATGGATTTCAACGGAACTAAGAATCAGTTTTTTAATCGATCAATTGTCTCTCCCAATCAATCTAGATCTTCTAGATATCATTTCAAGCTAAGATCGACTTCTAAGTGATCTGTGGAGGTAGGGGTAGGAGGTGGCATTAACCATATATTATTGTGATCTACCAACAAGATTAGAGGTCGCAGGTCTTTCATGGCCTCAACCAGGGATCAAGAAGTCCTGGATGTAAGGGTCAGTCAACAACAAACTCTCAAAGGGTCTCTTAGAGCGAGCAAACCCCATGTCATGTTCCCAATTTTTTCTATATTATTTTGGCCATGCCACATAGGTGAAAACCATTAAAATTATTAAATGGGTGGATAAAGAATCAATATTTCCTAAGTTTAATGGTCCAAGGAAAAAATTAAATATTATTTGGACTTAGGTAAGCCACATGAAGAAGATAAGGTTCCCAATTCAAGTTGCTAGGAAAAAGTTGTCCACATTTTACTAGCAAAGTTGGTCCAAGGTGTGAACAAGGTCATTGTGGCACTAAGGAAGCTTATCTAATAAATTGAATGAGTCAAACAAGTCAAGGGGGTGCCTAGGGGAGAAGTTGGACCCATTGGAAGTGCTTATCTCATAAAAATAAGCATTTCCTTAAATTAGGGAAGCTAGTGGACAACAAGATAAGAGAAGTGGACAAAACCCAATTTGACTCCTTAAAAGGGGGAAAAGTCGGTTAAGGAAGTTAGTAGTGGTATTGAATAAGGAGGTTAGAGGATACATTGTTGGGATCTCCATGAAATCAGGAAGGTCATGGACCAATTCAAATTAGTGCATGTGGACACATTATTATGATAATGGACCTAACTCCCTTTTAATCATTCGAGGCCCATTAAATGAGGGAAGAAAGTGGTCAAGGTGGTTAGAGGGAGCATTCACGAAGAGAGTGGAGCAGTTATGAACCCCTAACTAATCGGTGCATGGTTTTGGAATGTTCCATGGAATATGTCTGTCAAAACCCGATATTTCTGAAAAATTTAAAATTTTTATTCATAACAATAAATGTTAACTAGATAGAAATTCTGATTTTGTTTTAATTTAAATAACTAACATAATCTGTTTAAAGACTCTGTCTTATTTAAAAACTTTGATTTCGATGATTGTAATTAATGACTGTTTTATTTCGAACCGCAAGGGAAGAGCTAGTCGTAGTTGACTGGCTTACTTAGCTTACGAGCTAATGCATAAGTTGTTTTCTGTGTCCCAGGTACGCCGGTGAAGTAGGGATCACTGTATTTTAAACTTGGTAAGCATCAATACTCCCTGTACTTTAAAACTTTAAAGCAGATTTATTTACTAATGCAAGTTGTAGTGCAAGACAGTGAAGTTATTCTCATGAACTTACACTTGAATTAAGATTGATAGTCTGCCTCGACATGATATTTCTTATTAGGATAGCATCATCAGGTTTTGCGATAGATTACATTGTTTCAGTTATAATTATGTTTTTATGATTAATACTCTACGTTACTGCTGTAACCATCAATGGTACAATTGTTATATCATAATTATTGGCTGCATAAGCGACGTTAACTTCATGTGATATGTTGTCAACTAATACCGGTGATTTACTGTTGTATTTCCGGACTATTAATGTGAGTTGGGAAATGTGGCGCCTCTAGCGTTGTTCCATTATATTCGACTATACTGCAATGTTCAATGTCTACTTTAAAGTTTATCCTATGTTACCTATTTGTTTACTGTTTAACAAATAATATCGGTAGAAATGCGATGATAGTATATAATGGCGAAAGTGTGCCCCATCATATGAATTTGGTAAGTAACAAGGTATTTTCCTTTGAAAGTTGACCACCACACTGTTTAACTGATTGAAGAAATGTGATATGCTCATGGTATTAACCTATGCCTTGGTTTCAATATAAATGTACATTATCATGATTTTGCCATAGTCATAATGTTTTTCCCATACCATGGATAAGATTTATAATCAATATTGTGTTAAGGTATTAACCACCATACTAAGTTAATAGGAACTCCATATTTGATGTTGACTATGTCTCCTTATTATCGTTGTAGGGATTATACATCCCATGTGCTTGGGATTCTCGACGATTCAGTTGCAAGGCATGCACTAAATGCTAAATGATTGTATATCATATGTTATCTTATACGTTTGACTTACATATATGTAATGATTTTGGAATCGGTGAATAATGATTTGGATTGCAATTTGAACTATATGGTCTCGACCCATATTACGTTGATATATTTGGGTGCTACGTGGTTGACTCTCCTCCATGCAGTTGGTGATATATAAGCTGTTATCAAAACCCTACCAGGTTATTGTAGTTGCCTTCGGGCTCGGGTCCTAAGGATGAAACCCTCCATGTCTGAGTTTTTCGTAGTGATGGCACTGTAACAGAGTGCAACGTGTTGTGGTTCTGGTCTTGTGGTTTCATTCTGTAGTAGAATAAGTCCTCGGCTCTGGTGATATAGTCTGCTACAGTTTCTTTGTTTAGGGGTCTCGTTGTTTCATTCCTTGTTTAAGTTACCAGCTATTTACAGTCCATCACTGTGCCGGTGTGGTTATGAGGCAGGGTTTTGTACCTATTTAAATCCAGAGGTGGTTGCATGTAAGGGTTTGGGGTGTGCTTCTCGACTGGTTCAGCTCCAGTTTGAGGTTTTCGTCTGCAATGTTTGTCTGTCGCGGCCGTCATTGGAAGAGTTTGAGGGTGTTCCTTGCTCTTTCAACCGACGAGGGGGATGGGGTTCAGTGCTTGCTTTCACCGGTGGCTCCCAGATTATCCACGGGTTACATTGCTCAGGTAAGGAAATAACTTTATTTCCGTAATTTCTGTTTTGCAAGCAAGTGCAGGTTTACTTTATATTTACAATTCTTGGCATTGAATGTGTATTAACATCTATCGGCATTGAATGTGCAGGTCACGCGGCTCTGAAGGTGTACAGGGTTTTATCTCCAACGCTGGCTCCTCCGGGGAAGCCTGGTTATCCACGGTTGTCTCTTCCTTTGCTGGTTTTGTGGTTAGGGTTGTGTCATGGAGGAAAACTCCTGTGTAGTGAGGTCGTTTGACGACTTGATGTTCATGGTTGCAGTCATCTGTATGAGTTATTTTGTTTGAAATGAAAGGGGTTGAAACCTTGTTATGTTTATTGGAGAGCCCTTCACGGCTCAGACTGTATGAGGCCAGGGTTTCTGTTATGGTACTCGTATTGGCTAGGCATAGGATTCTATCCTCGCTGCATAAAATTTATACTTAATATATTACTGGGCCTATCATGGCCGTGTTTCATTTTTGTGTTTTGTTAAATTATTAGAATGTGTTTGAATGTAAGGATAAATGGGTTCTTCAGTACCTGCAATGGATGATAACTCTGTTATAGTGAAATCCTATAATTGTCTCTCTGCGTTTTTCTTCGATTTGGAGTGTTAAATAAAAGATGGTGGATGTTCCTCGATTGTGACTGTAATAGTTGAATAGTATAGGGTTTATTCAGGCGAGTTGAGGTTTTGTTTTGTGTTCAACAAATATGTATGAACTTTGTTAACTCGACAGCGACCGGGAATGAATTGTAACAATGTTTATTTTGATTCTTGTATAGTTATTAAATGAAACTGTGGGTAGAATAATATATACACAGAACTATGTGTAAAGATGCTGTAGGTTCTGTCTGCCATATAAGGCATTCTTTTATTTGTTTTCAGTCTGTCGAAGGAATAATATAAGGTTACGGCCGTGTAGGGTTTGTGGACTACCCTAAGGAAGAACATTTATACTGAATAAATATTATTACTGTGTATAATTAAGATGGTTTGTAACAGCCAATGATGGTTGCGTTCGTCGACATTTTCTCTGTTGTGTAATAGGTTTGTTTTTGTTTAAAACAACTCTGTTAATTCTATTATAATAAGCATGGCTAATGTATTATAATACTAGGTTGAAGGGGAATAATACTATACAGTTGCTAAGTGTTTGTATTTGACTCCTGTGTTAATAAATAAGATTATAAGGATGCTTATAACAATGAAATGTTGTTACAGTCTCCTCATTTATTTAATCGATAGCTGTCAAAACATATTCTGAGTATAAACAATATATTAAAATGAGTTTTGTTTATCTTCTAACTTGATATAAGAGTAACCTGTAACTAAAATTGACTATAATATGCAATATATATATATATATACAGGTAGATTACTGGAATATCTATTGTTTAATATTTCTGTCTATTATTTAACCATTAACAGGAATTCTAGAATATGCCTAAACATGATAATTGTTAACTGTAACAGTAACAATTAGGTTCTGTATAAGATAAATACTCCATTTAATAAAAAAATAGGAAATTTCTATAACATATGCGTTCTGAATTTATACCAAAAGAAAGTACAGAGACTGATTTACTGAAGTTGAATACAGTCAAAACATAGTTGTACTAGTCTATCTCATATGAAAATTAAATAAACCATCAACAGGAAGAGTGGCAGAACCTGTAGCTATGGTAGACAATAACAGCAATGGGAGGCTGTTCCTCCCTACCAATTCCTGGAGAGTGCCCAGACAGCACTTCTCAGGACCCCCGAGCTTGCTCTGGTCTAACTGGCTGGAATCTAAGTACGGCCAATAATTCCCTCAGCCAAAACAGCTATACTGGAACCAAGTTACTGCAACTTCCTGCTTCAAAACACTTCCTTACTGTTTCCCCACTTCCTCAATGGGACTCCTGAATAGCATTCACCTGAATGTATTCTCCCTCCAGAACAATTGCTGAACCCCCAGCTCAGTTCATTGAGTAGTATTTAAAAGATTGCCTAGGTCTTAGTTGGGCTAACTGTCATTAATGAACCACCTGCTCAGATTCCACTTTCTTAGGGAATCATGTCCCCAAAATATAGGGAAGTTGCCACCTGCAACTTAGGAAGTGTTTGAGGATGCTGCCACTTGTCTTTTGTCCTTCCACCTAATTCCATCCACCAGTTAGACCAGTAACCTCTTTTAACAGCTCTCCCATGCTGTTGTCTCCATAATTTATTTATTAATAATAATTATTCAGAATTTACATTCCATTTCTGGAGACTCTGCTGAGTCATCCATTCCTACTTAGCATTAAATTTAACATAATGTTCTCAGGAATATTAAAAATAATTACATTATTTTAATAAAATTGGGGTATGTGACATACACACCCCCTTAAAATGTAACATCGTCCTCGATGTTACTTATTCTTCGTCTTCAGCCACCCGCTGGAATAGATGGGGATATGCTTCCCGCATCTTACTTTCCAGCTCCCAGGTAGATTCTTCAGGACTAAGGTGCTTCCATTGCACCTTCACTTGTCCAATTATCCGGTTCCGTAGAGTAATTTCCCTCCTCCCGAGGATACAATCCGGTTCTACCAGAACTTCCCCTTCTGGTTCTACCTGTACAATGTTCCAATCAATAACATGAGTAGCATCATGAACATACTTTTTCAAAACAGAGATATGAAAAACATTATGTACTTTTAAATTTGGCGGTAATGCTAACTGATAAGCAACTTGACCAATTCTAGCTAAAATTTCAAATGGACCACAGTAACGTGGTGCTAATTTTGCACAACTTCCTAATCTTAGGGAGCTTTTCTTTGGTCTTACCTTGATGAACACATGTTCACCTACCTGGAACTCTTTAGGAGTTCTTTTCAAATCTGCTTGACTCTTTTGCCGATCCTGGGCAATCTTCAAGTTTTCCTGCACTTGTTTCACAATCTGTTCCATTTCCTTCAATAAATCAGGTCCTAACACTAATCTATCTACTGGATTACTCCAAGAGATAGGAGTGTTGCATTTTCGACCATACAAAACCTCAAAAGGACTAAACTTAGCTGATGATTGATAGCTGTTATTGTATGCAAATTCGGCTAAGTGTAAATAATCCTCCCACTTACCTGGTTGATCTTTAACATACATCCTTAACAGATCTTCTAATATTTGATTAACTCTTTCCGTTTGTCCGTCAGTCTGAGGATGGAAAGAGGTGCTGAAATTCAAAGTGGTGTTTAATCCTTTGAACAAGGATCTCCAAAAATTTCCTGTGAATTTTGGATCCCTGTCTGATATAATGACCTTTGGAATACCGTGTAACCGAAAAATCTGTTTTAGAAAGATATCTGCTATGTTTGCAGCCTTGTATGTGGTTTTAACAGGAATAAAATGTGCTGATTTACTTAATTTGTCTACCACTACCATAATCGAATCATTCTGATGTTGATTTTTGGGTAAACCCGTAATGAAATCCAGGCTGATTATTTCCCATTTCCAGCTAGGAATAGGTAAAGGTTGCAGCAATCCAGCTGGATGTTGGTGTTCTGTTTTTACTTGTTGGCAGTCCAAACACTTAGCTAAATATTCAGCAGTTTCAGATTTCATATTAGGCCAAAAATATTCTTTTCTCAACATAGTGATAGTCTTTTGATAACCAGGATGCCCGGAGTAAGGGGTTTTATGTATTTCGTCTAAAATTAACAGCTTAACTGTAGGTGCATTAGGGATATACAGCCTGTCCTTAAACAGCAAAAATCCATTTTCGTTTAAACTATACCCTTTTATCAAACTTTCTGTAGGCTGTTCTTTGGCTGTAATTTGTAGATGTTGATAATTTTCGTCTAATTTTATCCCTTCAGCCAGCTGTTCATTTAAATCAGAGGTATAAGTGTTGCTAGCTGATATAAAATTCAGTTTTGCATTCCTGCTCAAGGCATCAGCCACCTTATTTTCCTTCCCTTTTATGTGTTGGATTTCAAAATCATATTCACTTAGGAATGCCAGCCACCTGGCTTGTCTTGCATTTAAATTTGGCTGGTCTAAAAGGTATTTCAGACCTTTATTATCTGTTAGTAAGGTAAATTTTCTGCCTATTAGGTGGTGTCGCCACATCTTTAAAGCATGAATTACAGCAGCTAATTCTAGGTCATAAGTGGCATAATTCTTTTCATGGATTTTCAGCTTCCTAGATTCGTAAGCAATGACGTGTCCTTCTTGAGTCAGCACTCCGCCTAAACCATCATTACAAGCGTTGGTGCAAACTATGAAATCTTTATTTGGGTCCGCTATTCTAAGAATAGGTGCAGTTGTCAATAATGTCTTAAGTTTCTTGAAACTTTCTTCACATTTCGCATTCCAATCAAACTTCTTGCCTTTCTTCTGCAAAGAAGTGATTGGGTTGGCTATTTTTGAAAAGCCTTCAATAAACCTCCGGTAGTAACCGGTAATTCCCATGAAAGATCTAACGTCCGTCACATCTTTAGGTACTGGCCATTCTTCAATCGCCCGAATCTTTTCGGGATCCACTGAAATCCCTTCCTTGGTGACTACATGTCCTAAGTACTGGATTTCGTCTTTGAAGAAATCACACTTACTAAATTTCGCAAAGAGCTGTTGTTCTCTCAGTTCTTGTAAGACTATACGTAAGTGTTCTTTATGCTCCTCCTCGCTCTTAGAATAGACTAAAATGTCGTCGATAAATACAACAACAAATTTATCTAAGTACTTGTGCATTATGTTGTTCATTAAGCACATAAAAACAGCTGGGGCATTTGTAAGTCCAAATGGCATTACGACAAATTCGTAATGTCCGTACCTTGTTCTAAAGGCTGTTTTGAAAATATCTTCCTCTTTAATTCTTACCTGATGATAACCCGATCTCAGATCGATCTTAGAGAATACCGTAGCGCCACGTAGTTGATCAAACAGATCATCAATACGAGGTAACGGATACCTGTTTTTGATCGTCATCTTGTTTAGTTGACGATAATCTATGCAAAGTCGCATAGTTCCGTCCTTCTTTTTAACGAAAATCACTGGTGCTCCCCAAGGGGATACACTGGGTCTAATATAATTCTTGTCTATTAACTCCTTCAACTGAGTTTTCAACTCGTTAAGCTCCAAAATATTCATACGATACGGGGCTTTTGAACTGGGAACAGCACCTGGTACCAGCTCAATTGTAAAGTCAAGCTCTCTCTTGGGAGGCAATTCTGGGATTTCCTCAGGAAAAACGTCAATAAATTCATTGACGACAGGAATGTTCTCTACTGTTTTCTGGTCGTTTTCAGACTTATCTGTCTCATCTGTAATAGCTACAGCATAAGTCTTGCACCCTTTTCTGACTGCTCTTTTAAGTTGTAAAGCAGAAATTTGCCTAACTACTGTTTTCCTAGGGATACCTCTAACAGTTACAGGCTGTCCACTACTATTTATACACCTAAAAGTTTTGTCAAAACAGTTTAAAACGACCCTATGTTGTTCCAACCAGTCCATTCCGATAAGTATGTCATAAGAGCCAAGTGGTAAAACGTTCAGTTTAACTGTAGTTCTAAAATCAGTCATGTTTAAGATGCATTCTTTTACATAGCAGTTTACTTTTCTCTTTGCCCCAGTAGCTAATTGTACAAACCATGAATTATCAAACCTTTCAACAATCAATTTACATTTTTCTACCAGCTGAGGTGAAATATAACTAAGACTAGCACCTGGATCTATTAATATAGTAACTGGGGTTTTGTTAATCATACCTCCTACTTCCACCATGGAAGTTTGGTAGTCAGCCTGGCGGTTTTCCAATGCTGCATTGATTCGAGGCATAGTTCCTGCGAAATCTCCAACTGTCATTTCATCTTGAACAGTATGAATATTGCTGATTTGTTTCTTTCTGTTTGGGCAGACTGAAGCATAATGTGGCCCATTACACTCCCAGCACTTGACAGGTTCTTTTCGCTCGAAATTTTTGGTGTAGTTTCCATGGTTATTAGGAGTCTCTTTGCTGTTTTTGTAATTGTTTGAATGGCTGACAGCTCCATTTTTGTTTCCTTGGAAACTTTTACTATTAAAGTGGTTCCTGTTTTTTCCATTCTTGAAACTTTTATGGGGAACAAATTCCTTTTTCTTGTACTCGATCAGATTGCTGTTCTTTTTGGCTTTCCAGCTGGCTATCCCCTCTTTCTTTTTATTCTGTTCGTAACAGAAATTTGCCTTGCGCATAGCTTCTTCCAGTGTTTTTGGATTGTCATATTCAATTCTGTCCTTGATATGATAGGGCAGGCAACTAAGAAACCGCTGTATTTTTGGTTTCTCTTCGACAAAATACGGTACATAACGCAACAGACTTAAAAATTTACTGTTTAAGTCCTTCATCGTCATAGATCCGAGTTTCAGTTCATAGAATTCTTTGGCCCTTTCTTCATAATACTGCTCAGACAGGAATTTCTTCTTGAAGTATCTTTTAAAGGTACTCCAATTAACTTCTCTTTCTTTAATCCCTTTGACCCTTTTCAGATCTTGCCACCATATGTCCGCTTTTCCCGAGAGGTTGTAGATGGCCATTCGTGCCTTTAGCTGATTTGAGTAGTTATAGATCTGAAAATATTTTCTCATCCCAGATAACCAGGATTCTGCCTCTTCTCCAGTTTCAGCTTCTCCATTGAAAGTTGGGGGCTTTATCTTCTTAAACTCCCCGGAAATCTCTTCATAAGGCCTGTACTTTTTCCTTCGGTTGTGCATCTCAGCTTCACTGCTGTCACTGCTAGTGTGATAACTGAGTTGTCCCTTTCTTTCTTCAGATGAGGAACTGCTATCAGATTTAGTTGGTTTTGTCCTTTTTGACCCTCTTGGATGACTAACTTCTTCTGAGTCAGCTGGTTTGCTCCTTCCGTCAGTCTGAAATTTTTCTATCAATAGCTGATTTAGCTATTCCTGAGTCTTTAGAATCCTTTCATTATCCTTCTTAACTGTTTCCATTTCTGTCTTTAATCCTCTTATGTTCTGCATCAGCTCAGTGGTGTGAGAAATTTCTTCTTCTGTCTCAAGTTCTTTTGACATCTGTCTTGTCACAGCATTGGGAGATTCCTCCTCAGCATATTCTCCCAGTTTTTCCATACCTGTCTGTAAAATTCAGAAAAGAAAAATTTTCTGTTCTATTCATGAAACCGAAATATATGTTAGTGTTTTATAAATAAAAAAAAATCTTCTTTTATGGTCACTGTTTGCGGAAGTTTAGTGGAGTCACATCCAAGCCTAGTGTCTGAACCTGGCTCTGATACCACATGTCAAAACCCGATATTTCTGAAAAATTTAAAATTTTTATTCATAACAATAAATGTTAACTAGATAGAAATTCTGATTTTGTTTTAATTTAAATAACTAACATAATCTGTTTAAAGACTCTGTCTTATTTAAAAACTTTGATTTCGATGATTGTAATTAATGACTGTTTTATTTCGAACCGCAAGGGAAGAGCTAGTCGTAGTTGACTGGCTTACTTAGCTTACGAGCTAATGCATAAGTTGTTTTCCGTGTCCCAAGTACGCCGGTGAAGTAGGGATCACTGTATTTTAAACTTGGTAAGCATCAATACTCCCTGTACTTTAAAACTTTAAAGCAGATTTATTTACTAATGCAAGTTGTAGTGCAAGACAGTGAAGTTATTCTCATGAACTTACACTTGAATTAAGATTGATAGTCTGCCTCGACATGATATTTCTTATTAGGATAGCATCATCAGGTTTTGCGATAGATTACATTGTTCCAGTTATAATTATGTTTTTATGATTAATACTCTACGTTACTGCTGTAACCATCAATGGTACAATTGTTATATCATAATTATTGGCTGCATAAGCGACATTAACTTCATGTGATATGTTGTCAACTAATACCGGTGATTTACTGTTGTATTTCCGGACTATTAATGTGAGTTGGGAAATGTGGCGCCTCTAGCGTTGTTCCATTATATTCGACTATACTGCAATGTTCAATGTCTACTTTAAAGTTTATCCTATGTTACCTATTTGTTTACTGTTTAACAAATAATATCGGTAGAAATGCGATGATAGTATATAATGGCGAAAGTGTGCCCCATCATATGAATTTGGTAAGTAACAAGGTATTTTCCTTTGAAAGTTGACCACCACACTGTTTAACTGATTGAAGAAATGTGATATGCTCATGGTATTAACCTATGCCTTGGTTTCAATATAAATGTACATTATCATGATTTTGCCATAGTCATAATGTTTTTCCCATACCATGGATAAGATTTATAATCAATATTGTGTTAAGGTATTAACCACCATACTAAGTTAATAGGAACTCCATATTTGATGTTGACTATGTCTCCTTATTATCGTTGTAGGGATTATACATCCCATGTGCTTGGGATTCTCGACGATTCAGTTGCAAGGCATGCACTAAATGCTAAATGATTGTATATCATATGTTATCTTATACGTTTGACTTACATATATGTAATGATTTTGGAATCGGTGAATAATGATTTGGATTGCAATTTGAACTATATGGTCTCGACCCATATTACGTTGATATATTTGGGTGCTACGTGGTTGACTCTCCTCCATGCAGTTGGTGATATATAAGCTGTTATCAAAACCCTACCAGGTTATTGTAGTTGCCTTCGGGCTCGGGTCCTAAGGATGAAACCCTCCATGTCTGAGTTTTTCGTAGTGATGGCACTGTAACAGAGTGCAACGTGTTGTGGTTCTGGTCTTGTGGTTTCATTCTGTAGTAGAATAAGTCCTCGGCTCTGGTGATATAGTCTGCTACAGTTTCTTTGTTTAGGGGTCTCGTTGTTTCATTCCTTGTTTAAGTTACCAGCTATTTACAGTCCATCACTGTGCCGGTGTGGTTATGAGGCAGGGTTTTGTACCTATTTAAATCCAGAGGTGGTTGCATGTAAGGGTTTGGGGTGTGCTTCTCGACTGGTTCAACTCCAGTTTGAGGTTTTCGTCTGCAATGTTTGTCTGTCGCGGCCGTCATTGGAAGAGTTTGAGGGTGTTCCTTGCTCTTTCAACCGACGAGGGGGATGGGGTTCAGTGCTTGCTTTCACCGGTGGCTCCCAGATTATCCACGGGTTACATTGCTCAGGTAAGGAAATAACTTTATTTCCGTAATTTCTGTTTTGCAAGCAAGTGCAGGTTTACTTTATATTTACAATTCTTGGCATTGAATGTGTATTAACATCTATCGGCATTGAATGTGCAGGTCACGCGGCTCTGAAGGTGTACAGGGTTTTATCTCCAACGCTGGCTCCTCCGGGTAAGCCTGGTTATCCACGGCTGTCTCTTCCTTTGCTGGTTTTGTGGTTAGGGTTGTGTCATGGAGGAAAACTCCTGTGTAGTGAGGTCGTTTGACGACTTGATGTTCATGGTTGCAGTCATCTGTATGAGTTATTTTGTTTGAAATGAAAGGGGTTGAAACCTTGTTATGTTTATTGGAGAGCCCTTCACGGCTCAGACTGTATGAGGCCAGGGTTTCTGTTATGGTACTCGTATTGGCTAGGCATAGGATTCTATCCTCGCTGCATAAAATTTATACTTAATATATTACTGGGCCTATCATGGCCGTGTTTCATTTTTGTGTTTTGTTAAATTATTAGAATGTGTTTGAATGTAAGGATAAATGGGTTCTTCGGTACCTGCAATGGATGATAACTCTGTTATAGTGAAATCCTATAATTGTCTCTCTGTGTTTTTCTTCGATTTGGAGTGTTAAATAAAAGATGGTGGATGTTCCTCGACTGTGACTGTAATAGTTGAATAGTATAGGGTTTATTCAGGCGAGTTGAAGTTCTGTTTTGTGTTCAACAAATATGTATGAACTTTGTTAACTCGACAGCGACCGGGAATGAATTGTAACAATGTTTATTTTGATTCTTGTATAGTTATTAAATGAAACTGTGGGTAGAATAATATATACACAGAACTATGTGTAAAGATGCTGTAGGTTCTGTCTGCCATATAAGGCATTCTTTTATTTGTTTTCAGTCTGTCGAAGGAATAATATAAGGTTACGGCCGTGTAGGGTTTGTGGACTACCCTAAGGAAGAACATTTATACTGAATAAATATTATTACTGTGTATAATTAAGATGGTTTGTAACAGCCAATGATGGTTGCGTTCGTCGACAGTTTCTCTGTTGTGTAATAGGTTTGTTTTTGTTTAAAACAACTCTATTAATTCTATTATAATAAGCATGGCTAATGTATTATAATACTAGGTTGAAGGGGAATAATACTATACAGTTGCTAAGTGTTTGTATTTGACTCCTGTGTTAATAAATAAGATTATAAGGATGCTTATAACAATGAAATGTTGTTACAGTCTCCTCATTTATTTAATCGATAGCTGTCAAAACATATTCTGAGTATAAACAATATATTAAAATGAGTTTTGTTTATCTTCTAACTTGATATAAGAGTAACCTGTAACTAAAATTGACTATAATATGCAATATATATATATATACAGGTAGATTACTGGAATATCTATTGTTTAATATTTCTGTCTATTATTTAACCATTAACAGGAATTCTAGAATATGCCTAAACATGATAATTGTTAACTGTAACAGTAACAATTAGGTTCTGTATAAGATAAATACTCCATTTAATAAAAAAATAGGAAATTTCTATAACATCTGCGTTCTGAAATTTATACCAAAAGAAAGTACAGAGACTGATTTACTGAAGTTGAATACAGTCAAAACATAGTTGTACTAGTCTATCTCATATGAAAATTAAATAAACCATCAACAGGAAGAGTGGCAGAACCTGTAGCTATGGTAGACAATAACAGCAATGGGAGGCTGTTCCTCCCTACCAATTCCTGGAGAGTGCCCAGACAGCACTTCTCAGGACCCCCGAGCTTGCTCTGGTCTAACTGGCTGGAATCTAAGTACGGCCAATAATTCCCTCAGCCAAAACAGCTATACTGGAACCAAGTTACTGCAACTTCCTGCTTCAAAACACTTCCTTACTGTTTCCCCACTTCCTCAATGGGACTCCTGAATAGCATTCACCTGAATGTATTCTCCCTCCAGAACAATTGCTGAACCCCCAGCTCAGTTCATTGAGTAGTATTTAAAAGATTGCCTAGGTCTTAGTTGGGCTAACTGTCATTAATGAGCCACCTGCTCAGATTCCACTTTCTTAGGGAATCATGTCCCCAAAATATAGGGAAGTTGCCACCTGCAACTTAGGAAGTGTTTGAGGATGCTGCCACTTGTCTTTTGTCCTTCCACCTAATTCCATCCACCAGTTAGACCAGTAACCTCTTTTAACAGCTCTCCCATGCTGTTGTCTCCATAATTTATTTATTAATAATAATTATTCAGAATTTACATTCCATTTCTGGAGACTCTGCTGAGTCATCCATTCCTACTTAGCATTAAATTTAACATAATGTTCTCAGGAATATTAAAAATAATTACATTATTTTAATAAAATTGGGGTATGTGACAATGTCCCTAGCATTAGCAAAGTGGATGAACTAGTTTTGTCTATGGTTTTCTCTAGCCCATGGTTTTGGAATGTAGTATTGGAGACCTATCAAGCTTAAAAGGAGCACCAAGGAGCACTAGCAGGGGTTGGATAGTGTGTGGATCGATTTCTATTGAGAGTTTGCTTGAGCAAATTTGTTTGCTTGGGTGGTGTGCCCCTTGCAATTCCATAGGGTGTTGGGCCCCTCACTTGTTGATTGAGGAGTGAAGCATCCAATTTCATTCACTGATATTTTTGCAGACATTTTACAATAGCATCTAACATATTTGTAGTGGTTGTGGAAAATCGTATTCCGTAATTTTGATATTATTGCATTTCTATGTCATTTTTTATAATATTGTGAAGCATTCTATGTTGTAGAAGAGCCATTGGGCCACCTGGGATGTATCAAGCCATCTCTGATATTATTTGAGTCTCTACAACATCTCCATAATAAAGCTTCAGATATGGTTCTGCAATTTTTTGTCTCTTGTGCAAATTTTTACTTACCTAACATATGCTCAATGTGCCTCCAATTTTGACTATTCTTCACTTTTGGCTTGGAAAAATAACTTTTGTTCACTCAAATGCAAATCTAAAGGCACCTGCAGGTATCTAGGACAAAATTGGACCCCATCCTACCTTCAGATCAAAAATTTGAGAGCCTTTACTATTGTTTAAATCGAGTTGGAAGCAGGGTTTCTATGCAGTCCCACTTTTTTTATTTTGTCTCCAAATTCATAACTCTACATTTCCATGACCTAATGATTTTACCTGGCATTATCCACTGCTAGACAAACCTACCCTGAGTCTAGATACACCCAGTGGATGCAGCAAGAGCCGTTGGGTAACACATAAGTCCCAATTTGGGAGTGGTGAACCCAGAAAATGTGCCCACTTCAGAGTGTATGGAATTATTTCCCATCCTTGCACACCTATGAGTCTCCCTAGCTTCTAATAACATTTTTTCAGACCTATAGGTGAATTTTTCATAACATATTATGAGTTGGGTTGGGAAAGATACAAAAAATTGCCAATTTGCGTAGACCCTAGGGGGGATTGAAAGCAAAATTTGGGAGTGAGGTAGTGAGTGAGCCTAATTTCTAATTTAGGTTCATTACAATGGTATTAGAGAATGGTCCTATGCACCTATGAGCTTCAACACTAACGCTCCACTTTTTAGAGAAGAGAAAAAATTGTAGCCATGAGACTTGCACCAGTTATTGAAGAGATAGCAAGAGTATCTGCAGCAGGCAAAAAGGTGCAAAGGTTGCTTCACTGTCACCGTGGATATCAAGCATGGGATAAGGAGCTTCATGCAGCCATTTCTTTCAAAGAATATTTTTATTTCATGCATGGATTTTGGCCTCAAGGTGCGGATGAGAAATTTTTTGAGACTAACCGATCATTAGTGAAAGTAAATTCTTCTGAGTACTTCCAAAATGATCAAACATCACTCCGGAGAATCTTATCTTTCCGAGAAGGAAGTTCAAGGACAAAATAATGGCAAGGATCCCAAGAACATGAGCATGATGAGAACAACAAACCATCAAGAGAAGAACCAATTTTTTCCACTTCTCCAAGCAAAGAGGAAGAAAAGGAATCGAATGTGAAGTTTCGTTGGATGCCATTGTTTCAAGCATGAAGAGACATTTTGGATCTTCTTCAAAGAGTCTTGATCCTTAGGGAACCAAGGGCAAAGATGCATCATCTCTCTTGAAGGAGCACAAGCAAATTACCAATCAACCATCAAAGGAGAAGAGCAACAATCTTCAAAAGGAAGAACCATGTGGTTCCTCTCATGAATGCATTGAGCATTAAGAAAGAAAACATCAAGCTAAGGTATGAAGGTAATTTTGATTTTTGTGGCAGCAATGTTTTATTGAATCAATCTGAAGAATTCCCCATCTCATGTGATGAAAATGATAACATAGAATTTTCTAATGTTAATGTGTATATTAAGGATGAATGTGATGTTGTGGATGCATGCCACAAGCAATTGGAAAGTGCATTGCAGCCCTTAGAAAGCATGCATATATCCCTTCCTAATGAAGGTTGCTCATCAAATGAACATGATAGGCATTCCATTGAGACACCTACCAAGGAGACTGAAGAACATTTCAATATATAAGGCCAAGCCACAATGCAAGAGGTTGTTGACAGTGTGGAGAGCGAATCCACTCATGGACACCCAAGCTTCTTTGTTGGTGAGTTTGAGATCACTACAAAGGAGATGGAAGATGGGATTGATGGTGATGAGACTTTTTTTGGAACATATCCAAAGGAAGAACATGAATCATATTTATAGTCAGCATTTGAGCTCCATAGTGAAGCAAAAGACATCCATTCATCAGTTGGTTGTGCACCAGATGGTTTGGTGGAAGAAAAGGACATCACCACTACACCACATGAGGAGGAATATATGATGCAAAGGTATAAAAAAATTTATGATTTTTGTATTCCTTTGTGTCATCATGAGATTGCATCTACTTCCGGAGAGGAGATTTGCATGATTGAGTCTTTTGATGGTGAGACTCAAGATTCGGGTGTTGAGGATGATAAGAGTGAGGAAGGAGGCACCCAACCCTTCTCATAGAGGCATATGGCATATATTATGGAGTACTTTCATGTTACTCATCCACTATGGTTGGAGATTCATGCTCTAATTTTTGCTCATGCTATTTGCAGGTGTGTTCGGTAGCAGTGATATGGAGATTGGTTGCAGGGCACTTGTTTCACATCAGGAGGATCTTGAGCTTTCTCTATGTGAAGAAGAATCATTTATGGAGGATGTACCCAAGTGCATTATGTCTAGACCATGCAACATCAGCGACATCTATCCAGATATGGATAAATGCCTTTCATAGTTGAGAGCGGTTCACTATCCTTCATCCTACACATCTATCCTTCATCCTACACATCTATGTCATCTAGAGCACATGGGGATGAAGTTTGGGTGAAGGGATTCTTTTTGTTGGTGCCACATGAGGAGCAGGAGACTCCCACATTCACTATTGATGATTTGATGGTCAAGCCATGTGGTTTGACAAGTGCACCGGTCCCTTTCCTGCAGCAATTGATGCATCCACTTTCATTCTTTGATGCCTTCATCATGTGTAGTAGTGCATGGGTTTTCCACTTCAGCCATTTAAGTGGAACCAATGGCAAAGAGTTGATCCATTGGGTTAGTGCACATGAGGAATCTACAAGCTTTCCATTTGGACCATTTAGTTGGAGTGTTTATTCATCCATTGATTGGGTGAGTAGATACATGTTGGAGATGGGTACCCCAAGGGGTAAGTTTCCTGATTGCATTAGTGGAAAGACACTTGACACATCACATATCTTTTGTGAGCAGTTGCATGAGCATATATGGATGCTAGATGATGCTCTCAACATACATGGGCGGACATGGGATCACCCCTAGTGTCTTTGGAGCAGCAATGATGCAAGTTTCAGTGCTAACTTGCACATGAAGTCTCATATTTCGGAGAGACTCAATATGATTTGGCCCCAGATTTAGGAGTCCCATGCTTGGTGGGAGAGTTTCACAAATGTTCAGTTTTTCATTGGAAGTGATCAACTTCCGGTGGGGTGGTGTGATCTTGACATCCTTCCCGACGATAGATTCCTCCAGCTGATTGTGGTATTTTGGAGGATGCAGTTGAGACAGTGGGATCCTGGCATTCCTTGGAATGCCAGATTGTCACCTAAGACATGTAGCAGTGTTGTGAGACTTAGTGCTATCATGCACTTGGAATATGAGTAGTCTCATACCCTGATGGAGAGGTTCACTGAGGTGATGCACTTGGTTGGGAGTGATGCACTTCCAATATGGTGTTGGGATCCTGGTATCTTTCATGATGATAGATCCCTCTATATGACAGTGACATTGTATGGGTTGCAGCTAAGACAGTGGAATCCAGGAAATCCTTGGCATGTTGGATTGTCTTGGATAACATGGATGATCGTTGGATGGCAGTGCAAGCAATGGTATCTTGGCATTGGTTGGTGTGAGCTCAGTTGGAGCAGCAGTTTGAGTGTTGTCTTGAGAGAGCAAGCCAACCCACATGTGCATGAGTCTAACTATGTAGATTAGTGTTCCAGTTTCCTGTAAGGGAAACCATTCGAGAGGTGGACCCAGTATTCTCATGTTTGGTGGACTTGGAGTCTTTATGAGACTCCGTATGCAAACACTTTGCAATGTAGTGGTGGATGCACCATACACCATGCATTTCTCAGGCTCATTTGGGACCCTGGGATAATTTTGGGACTCGGTTGTTTTAGCTGGTTTAGTGGCAGGATAGTTGGTTGGATGGAGTTATTCATTTGGGAGATGGTTATGATCAGTACGGCACAACAGTAGCATGATGATCACTCTCAGAGTTTAGTTGGGGATTCAAAGATACAGTTGCGGCGCACATTTCTAGTTGCACTCATGTTGTTTCATGTATTGGGACTCTTAGTAGTCTTGGTATGGGATATTGTTGAGTGGTTTTCCTTGTTGATGATTGACATAGAGTTTCCTATATCAATGAGTTGCATCAACATGTATGAGCAGAGTATGCTTCACTTCCATTCACTTGGTTTTGTTGAGACCCATGATTTTGAGAGATTTAGTTGTGGCTACATAGAGTTGGTGGTTTGGTTCACTTGTGACTAATCATCACTATGGATTGAGGCAGTGGTATTCATTGCATGATTGGGGTGGATTTGCATTTCTCCCATGGCTTCAATTGCTTGAGGACAAGCAATCTTGGGAGGGGAGGACTGCCATATTCCCAATTTTTGTTATATTATTTTGGTCAAGTCACCTAGGTAGAAACCATTAAAATTATTAAATGGGTGGCTAAATAAGAAATATTGCCTAAGTTTAATGGTCCAAGGAAAAAATTAAATACTATTTGGACTTAAGTAAGCCACATGAAGAAGATAAGGTTCCCAATTAACGTTGTTAGGAAAAATTTGTCCACATTTTACTAGCAAAATCGGTCGAAGGTGTGAACAGGGTCATTATGGTGCTAAGGAAGCTTATCTAATGCATTGAATGAGTCAAACAAGTCAAGGGGGTGCCTAAAAGAGAAGTTGGACCCATTGGAAGTGCTTATCCCATAAAAATAGGCATTTCCTTAAATCAAGGAAGCTAGTGGACAATAGGATGAGAGAAATGGACAAAACCCAATTCGACTCCTTAAAAGGGGGAAAAGTTGGTTAAGGAAGTTAGTGGTGGCATTGAATAAGGAGGAAGTGGTCCAAGGAGGTTAGAGGACACATTGGTGGAATCTCCATGAAATCAGGAAGCTCATGGACCAATTCAAATTAGTGCATGTGGACACACTATTATGATAATGGACCTAACTCCCTTTAATCATTCGAGGCTCATTAAATGAGGGGAGAAAGTGGTCAAGGTGGTTAGAGGGAGCATTCACTAAGATATTGGAGCAATTATGAACCACTAACTAACCGGTGCATGGTTTTGGAATGTTCCATGGTATTTGTCCCTAACATTGGAAAAAGTGGACGAACTAGTTTTGTCCATGGTTTTCTCTAGCCTATAGTTTTGGAACGTAATATTGGAGACATATCAAGCTTAAAAGGATCATCAAGGTGTAGTAACAGGGGTCGTCCAGTGTGTGGATCGATTTCTATTGAGAGTTTTCTTGAGCAAATTCCTTTGCTTGGGTGGTGTGCCCCTTGCAATTCTAGAGGGTGTTGGGCCCCTCACTTGTTGATTGAGTAGTGAAGCATCCAGCTTCATTCACTGAGATTTTTGCAGAAATTTTACAATAGTATCTACCATATATGTAGTTGTGGTGGAAAAGCATATTCCACAATTTTGATAGTATTGCATTTCTATGTCATTTTTTATAATATTGTGAAGCATTCTATGTTGTAGAAGAGCTATTGGGACACCTGGGTTGTATCAATCCATCTCTGATATTACCTGACTCTCTTCAACATATCCGTAATAAAGCTTCAGATCTAGTTCTGAATTTTTGGTCTCTTGTGCAAATTTTTATTTGCCTATGCTCAATGTGCCTCCAATTTTGACTAGTTTTCACTGTTGGCTTGGAAAACTAACTTATGTTCACTCAAATGAAAATATAAAGGTACCTGCAAGTATCTAGGACAAGATTGGACCCCACCCTACCTTCATATTGAAAATTTGAGAGCCTTTACTATTGTTTGGATCGAGTTGGAAACAAGGTTTCTACGTAGTCACACTTTCTTATTTTGTCTCTGAATTCATAACTCTGCATTTCCACAACCTGTTGTTGTTACTTGAGGTTACTCACTATTGTACCAACCTACTCCAAGTCTAGATACACCCAATGGATGCACCATGAGCCGTTGGGTACCACATAAGTCCCAATTCGGGCGTAATGAACCCATAAAATGTGCCCACTTCAGAGTGTATGGACTCCTTGCCCGTTGGGTACCACATAAGTCCCAATTTAGGCGTAATGAACCCATAAAATGTTCCCACTTCAGAGTGTATGGACTCCTTGACCATCCTTGCACACCTATGGGTCTCCCTATCTTCTGATAAAAAAATTGTAGACCTATAGGTGACTGTTGCAGAACATATTATGAGTTGGTTTGAAAATATACAAAAAAATTGCCAATTTCTGTAGACCCTAGGGGGAATTGAAATCCAAATTTGGGAGTGAAGTAGTGAGTGAGCCTAATTTCTAATTTAGTTTCATTACACCCCATACGTTGTTGTCTTAATTCTAAGTTATGTCCCTTAAGTGTAGAGGTCTTGGGCTGCCCTCCAGATGATTAGCTTGAAAAAGATTGATTTTAGAGCATTGTCTGACTGTTGTTTCTATTCAGGAACCTCTTTCCATTGGTGATGTTATCTTAAAGGATTTAAAATCCCTTCTACTGGGATGGGAATTTGAATGGATTGATGTTATTGGCAGGTTCGGGGGCCTCATAACTGGCTGGCATACTATATTTTTCTTTTGCACTAGTATATGGTATGTTCCTACAGGTTTAGGCACCGACTTATTCTCTCGAGAATTCGGGCAGGCCTTCACTTTCTTGAATATTTATGGTCCCTATCAGAGTAGAATGGACTATTGGGAGCACTTACTCAACTTTGGTCTCATTAATTTGGATAGACTCATCTTGGGAGGTTATATAAATTTCACCTTGGGAGAAGGTGAGATATGGGGTCTAAACACTCAAAAGGATTCTTTATCTGATTACTTTTCCCATAAATTAGAAGAGTCTAGATTAATTGACATTTCGCATGTTTTTTTGAAGCATACTTGGATAGATATGCGTGTTGGTTTTGACAACATTGACACAAGATTCAATCATTTCTTAATCAATGAAGGCTCCCTTAGATATGTTTCCTCCATTAAGTAGTGGGTGGGTTAAGGTGGGGACTCCAACCATTTCCCTATATTTTTGGATATGAAGTTGACTATGGAAAACCCACCTCGTCCATTTAAATTCAATGCCACTTGGTTGGAGATTCATAGTTACAAGCAGATGATTAAAAGCGACTGGTCTCCATTTGATCCAAACAGTCTTATTTCAACGGGTATTCAATTCCAATCAAATCTCAAGAACATCAAGGATCTATATGTCTCTTAGGAAACAGTCAGGAGGAGGGATATGAATGTTGAGTTACACATAATAAATTTGTTTCTTCCAGATTATCACTCCAAAAATATGGATGGATTTGGATTAAAGGATCATAATAAATTCAAAGTTGAACTCGAATCCAAAAGGAGGAAGATCTTACTTGAATAAGAGGCTTCGATGAGGCTCAAGAGCATAGCTATTTGGCTCCAAAAAGGGGATGATAATACAAAGTATTCCCATAATTATGTTCGGCATCGGAAGAACATCAATTCTTTGTGGCAGGTTGAAGATGGTGATGGTAATTTAGTGGCGGGTTTTCAGAACATTGCCAAAGCTTGTGTTAATTACCATTTGAGTAAGTTGTTTAAGGAAGACAACAAGGCTTCAGTTGCTCATATGTTGAGATTGTATGCTCTTTTCCCTTCCTTGGTTAATGATGATCAGAATCAGGCTCTACATGAAGCGGTCACCATTGAAGAAATTCAGGAGGTTGTTAAATCCTTACAGAAGGATAAGATCCCGGGCCCCGATGGCTGGCCTGTCGAATTTTTTATAGGTTTTATGGATATATTTGACCTGGATCTTCTAGCATTTATTGAATAATATAGGACTAAAGGGAGGATTATGGTGGTCTTTAACTCTACTTTCATTGCACTCATTCCTAAGAATGATAGAGGGATTAATTTTGATGAATATCAACCCATTTCTTTATGCAACTTTGTCTACAAGCTAATTGCTAAGATTATTGCAAGGAGATTCAGAGGTACTTATCTAAGTAAGTTCTTCAAGAACAATTTTCCTTTCTTGAAGGTAGTCAAATTCATGGTGTGATTGGTATTGCTCAAGAATATTTTCATTCTGCCAAAAGGAAAATTTTACATGTTGCCATCATCAAAGTGGACCTATCCAAAGCTTACAAGTGAGTGAATTGGACCTATCTGAGACTGATTTTATCACAGGTTGGCATTTAGCTCGAGTTTGTTAATTGGACTTTATCTTGGGTCCAATCAGTCTCTTTTGCAGTCCTTGTTAATGCATCTGCTTCATATTTCTTTAGACCTAGTAGAGGTCTTCGATAGGGTTTCCCCCTTTCCCCTTTGATTTTTTTCTTGATTGTGGAAGGTCTCAGTAGGGAAATTCATCATGCCAAATCAAATGGGGCCCTCAAGGGCATTGGAATACGGGGTAACATCTGCATCACCCATTTACTTTTTGTTGATGATATACTGCTTTTTCTTGATGGATCTCGCTGGGATATTGCTCGTATTAAGGAAATTTTTTATTTATTCTCGATGGCTATAGGTATGGTTATCAATCATCTAAAGTCTACTATATCTTTTATTAATTTGTATATGGAATCAATTGGAAATATGCATGAACTATTTGACTGAGTTAGTTGAGATCCGAAATGGTTTACAGGATCTGGGGATTATTATTGATCCAAATGACTATCAACGTAGGGACTGGTCTTGACTTGTTGGAAAAGTTGAGCGGAGACTCCAACTTTGCTGCAACAAGTGGTTGTCAAGAGGAGGTAGACTGATCCTCCTGAAATCGATTTTAAAGGCCACACTTGTTTACTCGGTCAGTTTGGCACATGTTCCTATTTGTATCCTCGAACAGATCCGAAAGTTGTGTTATCATTTTTTGTGGAATGGTAGAGAAGATGTCAAGGCTTTTCAATAGGCCAATTGGCATCGACTTGCCCTGCCAAAAAATATTGGTGGTTGGGGTCTAAAGGATCCCTAGTGCTTCACCTAAGACTTGGCTATGAAGGGTGTGTGGGGCATCCTTAAAGGTGAGGGTTTATGGGTCAAGGTCATTTATCATAAGTATAATTTTCCACTCACCATAGAAGAATGGTTCAGGTCCATCAAAAAGTCCCTAAGAAACGTGTCTATTATTTGGAAATCTACCATCTTGGATTTTAATATTATCAATGATTCACTTGCCCGAAGCATTGGAAATGGTAGAAGGACTAGAATTGGATTTGATCCACGGATTGGTTGCAGTGAATATTTCAGATTACCTAAGCATATGAGTGATTATTTGATGGATTGGGGCTACATATTTGTTGGACATATTGGTTATGCCCTCTCGACCACGTATCTTCAACAAGCCTATCTTGGGGAAGACGATCTTGGTTCCTAGAATGATGATCGGCTTCAATGGGACAGATACATCAAACTCTTACATGACAGTCATGTGAGATTATCATATCAAGAGGATGCTCTACTCTAGACCAGGAATCCTAAAGGTGGGACTTATTCTCCCAGGTTGGGTTACAGGACCATCACAGAGGAAGAGGATCTTCTAGAGACTCCTTGGTGGTGTGACCCTTTATGGAAGCTCAATTTTCCACTTAAGACTAAGTTATTTTTGTGGTTGGTTCTATCTAACAAGGTTCCTGTTTGGGACAACATGATCAGGATTTCAATTTTGGCCCCAGTTGGTGCCCACTTTGCAAATCCGCCTTTGAGAACTTGGCTCAACTCTTCATTCATTGTTCTTATATTAGTGGAATGTGGGACCAAGCCTCATTGCTAGTAGTTCAATGTTTTACTTGGCATGGAGAGAACTTACAAGACACTTTGTAGTTATTACTCAATGAGGCAGCTTTCACATATTTTAAATCTCTACTAGCTCTTTTGATTTGGGGAACTTGGTTGGCAAGAAATCATGTTGTTTTCAAATATCTTTTTATTCCCCCAGAGGTATATGTTGTTAAGAGTATTGGTATTTTCTCACATTTTCCTCAACAAGCTGCCCCACCAAAGCAGAGAAGCGTTGTAGTTGAATATATTAATAGATTAGGCCGCTGGTCTTATTTCAATGGAGCTTCTCAAGGGGAGCCTACGTTAGGTTGCATTGGTGGTGTCACTTACTTAGTAGAGAATCGATGGATTAAGTTTTTTGTCGGTCTAGGTAGGTGCTCTAATAACAAAGCTGAGTTGTTGGACCTGACATTTGTCTTGCATTTGGCCCAATGTGCAGGTATACAGAAATTACAGGTCTTTGGAGACTCTAAGCTTGTGATTGATTGTATGAGGCTCAAAAGAAATCCTAAAAATATCTTTCTTCTGCCTATTTACGAGGAACCGCTTCAATTATCTGTTCTCTTCCAAAATATTAGTTTCTCCCACATGTATAGAGAAAGGAACTTGTTGGTTGATTCCTTATCTAACAAGGATTACAGGTGGGTGAAGGATCCTGGTAGAATTGGGAAATGACCAATGAAGGATATAAGGAATATGACCCTGAAATTTTCCCATGGGGTCTATAAAGATTCAAAGGTCTCAGTTTTTTTCACAAGAACAACCTATGATTTTATATCATAGAACAAATGATTATCTTGTTATATATGTTACATATTTTCCTAAAAAGATCTATTGTGATAGGACCATTTTGTTGTTTAGTAGGAATCATCTTAAGATGTAATAGCTTATGATGACTATGTGCAGACTTCTTTTGACACTCTCATGGAAGCATAAGATATACTTCCAGTTTCAGTTTTTGTAATGGCCTCTGAAGGCCCATGAACAACGTGGTTCATCTTTTATATAATGAATTACAATTTTTTTTCCATGGAAAAAAAGGTCCTCTTACTTCTAAGAAGGGATTAAATATCAATGTTTCAATCTCAAAACCAAATGGTTATAGAAAGAAGGATTGTGTTTAGGTATTTATTAAGATTGAGAAGACACTATTATTTTCATGCAACAAGTGGCTATCAATAGGAGGTAGATTGTTATTAGTTCAATTTGTCTTGGAGGCAATTCCAATATATTGGTACTTACAGGCACATATTCATAAAGGCATATTGAAGGCATATGAAGGCATAAAGTAGAGAACAACTTGGGACCTAAGATTGTACATGTTTTTGCATGTCACTGACAACAAAAACACTCTAGAATATGATTACTAAAGAGAGTCTCTAGAAAAAGATCATTATACAAAAATATATATCTACAGGGACTCTAACAAATTGGATCATAAAGGATAGGAAGAACATAATTAATGTATCCAACCAGTGTAAGCCATTGACCCTAGCTTTCCCCATAATTGGAACTTACTTGTTGTGGAAGGTTGGCAATGGCTCAAAAGTCAAGTTAAGAGATAATGTAATTATGGGATGTGGAAATGGCATATTTCGACCAACATAATTTATACAATATGTTCAAGAAACTAGTAGGTGTTCTCTAAATCAGTTAGGGAATCCCATCACAACTAGTCTTTGGCACTAAGGGTGGTTGACTGCACAGGAGTAAGGGATGGTGGGAGATTTCAGTCATTCACGAGATATATTTCTCTTTGAGCTAAGTAGAGCCCAAATTTGAATAAAGGATGGATATGATAAATTCATATGGGAAAAGAATAAGGTTGGAGGATACTATTTTTCCAAATTGGGTTATAGTGCACTTCAGGACAATGACATCATATGGTTAAGTGGTGGTGGTCCAAAATTTGGAAGAACAATGCCCCTATGAAGACAACTCTTTATGTGGATAGCATTGAACATTAAGGTACTTACATTGGAAAATGCTTCAAAAAAGGAACAATGTAGGTCAACATTTGTATTTACTTTGTAGAAAGGAATCCAAAACAACCACTCACCTATTTATTGAATGTCCATTTGCTAAACAAACTTAAATGGATAAGGAACTTTGGTTGGGTAAAAATAATGTATGGAAAGAAGCTAGTATTGAGTACTACTTGAAGATATGGATGATAGGCATGATTTGAAAACTTACAGGACTATTCCCTTCTATGACCCGTGCGACATTTGGATTACTAGAAACATTATGTTTTTTGAAGATATAAAAATCCTTATATTCCAAGTGTCTGCACATATGTGCCATTTTTCAAGAATTCCAAACCCCATAAAACTCTATGACTATCACATAGGTGGGTAAAGTCTTGGCGGATAAGTCATTTATGTGGGGGTATTTTGATGGAGCATGCTAGGGCCCTAATTCTATTTGTAGACGGGGTGATATCCTCTATATCTCAAACTCTCATGATTTTCAATTCAAAGAAAATTTATGGTACTCAAATACTTAATGAAGAGTACTGCTATGGATAATGAACTATGATTCATTATTGGTGATCTCTTCGATGAAAAATATATTACAAGTTTAGAACACAACTTTACTTCCTCTTGCTAAGAAACTTAAGATGAATTGAAACTATTTTCAATTGATCACTTTTACTTGTGTATGAGGAATTGAATACTAGAACCAATGCTTGTCCAAAGTAAGTCGGCATCTAGTTGTAGGTCAGTTTCTCTTGAAGGAAGTCCTAAATGATCAAGTTTATGAATTTAGGCCAGGCGTTCTAATAGAATTGTGTTACAACTTGCAAGTTGCTAATGTATAATGGTTACTAGAACTCTGTAATATGTCAGACGTGTGTGGACACTTAACTTTTTACATTCTGTAGAAGTTCAAACAGTTTTTTGTTAATGTTGGCATAAATTTCTCTTACTTATTTCACTATTAAACAATTGTTACCATGATGAACTTTGTGAACACAAGATCCATATATTTTGTAACATGCCATGAGCACCTAAAGAGTGTTTTTGGTTCTCTACTAGAATAAAAATTGCATTTTTTCCATTGAAAAAACCAACTACATAACATGGAGTACTATATTACTAGATTTATATGATAACCCGTGAAATCTACCAAACACACCAAATTTTATAAGTTTTTATCACTTTCACAATCAATGTTACTATATATAAAGGGATTTGATTGACAAATGCATATGTCAAAAAGAACATTTACGATCGCTTCTCCTTGGCACTGAATTTTAGCATGGTATTCCTAATTAATGCTGCACACCTTTGTTGCTAAGTTAAACTTACTCTGGCCCAAAGGGGCTGGATCCATTGGTGAAGAGCGAGGAGTTTTTCACTAGTGGGCAAGGTTCAATTCCAATGAGGGCCAAACCTGGAGCCATGGGAGCACCTTGAGATAGTGGTAGAATGTGTGGTTCCACCCAGAGAGATTGTATTAAATGATCTCGTGACCCGTGGACACATAAGTGGATCAAATCCCACCCCCATGTCCTCCTAACATTTGACAGGGCGACAGGTGCGGGTGGGGTTCTTTTCAACCCTGGTGGAATCATTGTAGAATAATTTGCATGGATCCTAGGAGTGGAGACAAATAATAGGGCAAAAATGTTAGCCTTATGGATGGGAACCAAAGTGCTAGTCGAAAGAAAATTTTCAGAAGTTATCATATTGGGAGACTCTCGAACTGTAATTTGGGAAAGCAGAAGACAGAAACTGCTCAATAACTCTGCGTTAGCTCAAATTCAAACAAGAATTTGGGAAAACCTGGTAGCTCTAAGATCGGTAGATTTCCTACATATTCTTCATGGGTATAAATCTATTGCGGATTCTTTGGCTAATGAGGCTGCCTATAGAATTGAAGGAGAATTCCACTCTAAAAGTCAAGGGTTTCATTATGTGGAAGTCCCCTAGGGATCAATCCAATGATCTTGGATGGAGATATAACATCTTTCTTCTCCTTCCACTTAGAGCGAAAAAGACAAGGCTGATTATGAGCCTCCTGCTTACACCGACGTGAAATATTGTGGATGCATGGAAAACATGCTTCAGGACAGCAATAGGAAAGGAGTATACAGGATACTAAATTCTCCCCCTCGACAATCCATCATTAACATACAAATCTCTAGTAAGTGCAAGTACAAGCTCATGGATTTGGCTCTCGATAATGTGGATGGACGATGAAGCAGTCTTTTCCTTACCAGCTCCCGCGAATGATCTGAACCCGGGTTGCGTCATCCCCAATGGATGTTGGTGTAAATCAGGGTCTTTGCATGCGACAAGACCGTGGACAATTATGGCCATAATTGGAAATTATGTGATTGATAGTGGAAGTAATTTGATTTATAAGGTTAGCCCCCTCGATTCCTTCACTGCATTCTTTGTTTTCCCTCTGCGTTGGATAAGGTTCTCTCTTGGACAAAGGCACAGTTGTTACAGAATTGAAGAAGAGTTGGAGAGAATGAGTCTCGATAGGGAAGAAGCTAGGGTGTTATGCTATGTGGAATGCGGTGTTAGGAAGATACAGTGTGGGCTTCGCAGGCTAAGTCGACGTGTAGACTAGGTCGAACGGGATGGAAACAACCGTGACGGACGCTTGGATGAATGGCAGGAAGAAGAGGACTGCCTAATACTGGAGGAACACAGACGATTCCAGCTACAATTGTACCTTATGGCAGATAAGTTGGATCAGCAACAAGACAAGATGGAATACCTGCAAGCTAAAGTGGGGTCTTTACAGAAATAAATTGTTATCCTCCATCAGAAGCAAAAGGAAAAGGAGGAGGTTGAATCTTCATTAGTTGCTCCCCCCCCTCTCAAGCAGGAATTGCAGGTTCTATGGGTCCTTTTTTATGCAAAATTTATGCAGTTTTTTTTTTGTAATTTTCCTAGGCCAATATGTAAGACAGTATAGCTACTAATCCATAGGATTAGAAGGTTGCTCTCAGGTTAGGATTTTTTAGCAAGGCATAGTTAAAGTTGGTTCTTTGTTGGATTCAAAGACTGAAAGGACCTATATGGGGTTTTGTAACTCTATTTGCTAAGGAGTTTTCCTCTCCCTTTTAATAAAAATACTGTATGTTTCTGTCCAAAATAAAAATTAAACTTACTATGAGAATCTTTTTAGGCATAATTAGCATAAACATCACTAGTCAGTTCTAGAAACCTTGCTTTGTTGGATTTGTTATGCATTGGTCACATGATTGGAGTATGGAAGGGAGAGAGAGAATAAACTCGTGTTGTACACACTTCAATAGTAGGTATAAGTGGAAATACAATGATGAATATTAAAAAATACAAGGATAAATAATAGGGTTCCTCCTTTAAGTTGGTTAGAAATTATACCTCCTCCAGCTCATGGGGATTTGGGAGGTTGTCGGTCCAAGTCCACTTGGCACCCCAACGAATGTTGTTATCAATGGCTTGGTACGTTGTATAGTGCCATGGTGATGGATGCTAGGTTAGGTTAAATACAAGGATGGGTGTTCTTTGGATAAGGCCAAGCATGTGCACATTATGTTATAAATGGGCATGTATATACGCTTTGTTCAATTTGTCTTCTATACAATTAGTGCATTGTAAACACAAACTAATTACAATAATGGAGGAGATAACTATAGATATTGACAAGGTGGAGATCACTACATGGAGTGGCTCTCATCATTTCTTCCATGCTAAGAGGAAGTTTCCTTTGAATTTTATTATAGATGAGGAAACTTCTTGGAAAACCATTTGACTTGTCATGGCAGAGTACCTTTGCAACCAACAAAATAAGTCATGATTAGGGAGAATATTGAAATCAAACAAGGTGTCCTCTAGAAGAGGTGATTGAAAATCTAGGATAGTGTTAGAGGATAGTGTCAGAGGATGAGGTGATTCATGTGTTTGCCTCCAGGTGGTAGAGTTCATATAGATCAAGCTAAAAAACATTGGAAATGTCAAGGATGACAAGTTCAACTCAAAGATCTAAGCAAAAGGCACTGGAATCAAACACATGGATTATAATGCAAGGCCCATATTTGATTAGATTAATCTTCTGATGTATATTATTCTTGAAGATTTAATTATCTGATTGAATCCACATGAGGTCATCAATTGAATTCTAAGAGAATGAGGAGCTCATTGTTGATTATGAAGTGCCTTGAATTTGGCTTGTGTTCACTAGAGAGCTTCCCAAACTACAGAGTGTTATGTTGGGCCAAATTTTTCAAAAGGAGGAAGATTTTATCTACACCTTTTAATGGATGTGTTTTGTGATAGAAGAAAAAAATCAAAATCACATATGGTGCCAAAGTGTTGGAATTCAGAGAAAAAAAAAAGAAAAGAAAAAAAAACTTCAAATGGAGAATACCCTTTGGAACTATATGTTCCCAATTATAGTTGTGTTGAAAAATATATTTTTTCCAAGGAAAACCTCATAGGGAAACACTCAAGCACTTCCCTACATTCATGGATGATACCTAATGCAAACTTGTAAATGTTGATTATAGAACCTCCTTGGAAACAACATTGGGTGAGGCATGCAACAAAGCTAGTTATCCTAGGGAAAGACCCTAAGACCTCTTGCACAAAGTTCAAAGCACTCAACCATTCGAGTTATTCCATGCAACTAGTTATGTTGAAAAATATGTAGACATATGTCCATTATTTTTTTTTTTTTGTTTGGGGGGGGGGGTGGATGTGGAGAGCATGGAATACAACGTGATTGACCACCACTATTTGACCATCAGTTTGTGGATGGAAAGAAGTAAAGAAACATAATTTACAGCCAAGAAGTCTCCATAATGTTCAACAAATGTGGTTAAGGAACTATGAGTTATGAGTAGTAACAATAGTGAAAGGTGCAACAGACTTGTTTTTTAGGCATGTATGGTGCAAAAAAATAGCATCATATGTGCCTAAAAAACAAGTATATTGCCTGTGGAGCATCTATGGGCCTAGTAGATGGAATGAAGATTGTCGTAATGGAGAAGCAAAAAAACACCACAAAAATGGAATCATGATGACATTGAGTCCAAGGAAATCCACTAATAAAGTCCATAGAAATGGACTCTTGTGGGGGAGAAAGCACCAGTGGAGGTTGATACAATATATGATTTTTATTGGTGGGCTTGGATTGACTGCAAAGAGAATACGACGAATGAAAGCTTCTAATTCCTTATGCATGGAAGACTGATGGAAATAACATTGCAAAAGTTGTAAAGTCTTTTGTATTGTAAATTGGGCACCACAAGATGAAGAATGAGCCTCCCCAAGTAGAATATAGTGAGAAAGACTAATAGGGACATTATTGATATGACTTATAGAGGAACCCATACCATGAGTGGTAATCTAAGAAGGGTGCTTGATTAACCTTATTGATAGCACCTTATACTTGACCACCAAATGGAACTATTGGATATAAGAAGTATTTTTCAAGTGGCAATGTTCCTAAATTTTGAATTCATAATTAAAGCACTAGAGAGGTTGATGATCAATATGCAATATATCCTCATTACTCACAAGACACTGTCTCCATCATTTCGATTCTTGGACCAAGTCATTGGATTCATTTCCATGAGTGTTATAGTTCAACTTAGCTTGTGACAAGGTTTATGAATGAGAGATGACTAGGTATTCTCTATTTTTAAGTACCATGCTCATGACATATTGCGATGCATGAGGCTCAAGCTCAAAAATTTCTTATAGAATTGGGAGTTAAGCATTAGAGTAGTGTAAATAGTAGCATTCAATTTACAAAAAAAATCATTTTTGGACCCTAAGTGAGAGTCTTTTGATTTTGAAGCTAATGAAAAGGGTTGGAAATATAAGAGTACAAGAAAATGAACTTCTTATAGAAGTTCATGAACCTAAGAAACTCTTCAAAGAAAAGATGCTGGAAGGAACTTGCCATTCCTTGAGGATAGTGGCTTTAGCTAGATCTATGTAAACTCCATGTGTATTTATAACAAATCCTAAATATTTTATGGAAGTATGAATTTGTTTTCTCATATTTTCCTTAAACTTATATTGGTGAATCAAATACAACACTGTGCATACATGTCCTGAATGATATTCTCAAGTATTACTATAAACAATATTATTATATTCAAGATATTCAACAACAAATACATGAAGATGTGGCCAAACAAATCAGTAGCAAGCTACATAAAAGTGGTGGTTGCATGTGTGAGGTCAAAGGGTATAATCAGCCACTCATAGAGCCCAAATTTCATCTTGAAATCTATATTCCATATATTTTGCGACGCCATACAAACTTGGTGATAAATTCAGGCTAAATCAACCTTGTCGAAATAATTAGCATCTTTTAGTTGGTCCAAGAGATCATAAATCCTAGAAAAAGGGTGGTAGTTCTTCACCATGATTTTATTCAATACTCAATAGTTTGTGCATAATTGCCATTTGTTTTGTTCTTTCTTAGGGACTACAAGAAAGGGGAGTCACAAGGAGAGGTGCTAGAATGAATTTTTTCTTCATTAGTCCATTGCTTGATTTGTCACTCTATCTTTGCACTCTCAATGGCCATGGTGCGATAAGGGGGTGGTCTATTAGGTAATTGAGAACCTAGCATTTGATCAATGGAGTGGATAGATAACATGGGAGGGATCCCTTTTGGTTCATCAAAAACACTAGAGTACACATCCAAAATAGATTTAATGGTAGGAGGAGAGAGCTTATTACCAGCAATTTCCTTAGCTTCTCTAATGATTCAAAGTGTCATGAACTTGCTTGAGAGCTTCCCTACCAAAAAGTAAAGGATCAATAGTAGAAGGGGTGAATTTAATACATTTCCATCCTCATTGAAATTTGTAGGTCTTGCAATAATTATCAAAGAATGATACACCATCATATTGGTAAAGAGTTAGAAGGATCAAAGCACATCAATCGAGTGAAGCAACATCACATTCAATTGCATCTTTGAAGGAGGGAATTGAAAATATATTCCTCTAACTCCCATTATCAATGACAAGATCTATCAAATGATCTTTGATTTGGAAATTGTGGCTAAAGAGTACATCTTGCTTGTTCGAAAAGTAATCATGAACCATGAGTACGAGTTGTAGATTACTCCCTAATTGGGGAATGGGCACTCGAATCTCAACACACTAAGGAGTCAGTTGTATTGGATAAATCGTAGGGAGAAGAAGTAGTTTTTCTTCCAAGATAATTTCACATATGAAATGGGAGGATTTTGAGACTCGTCTTGTATTTTAGCCTCCACCTTGAGTGCAAACTGAAATTCTTATTCCAAAGAAGTAATGATTATCAATTCCAACCTCCCCTTGATATGAGGAAATGGCTTGGAAATTAACTTGATGGACTTAAAATCTCATTGAATTTTTTGATCTTCAGTTTGATAGCAAGTCAACTAAATTGTTCAATGCATTGTTAGACGCAATGTTGCAACATTAGTTGAATGTGGAGCCAACAAGCTAAGAATGTGTCTCTATAGCCATGTGGGTAATCTATTCATAATGTTATTCTTTAATTGTCCCATGTCTAAATTTTGGTTGGTTGGGTGGAATTCAAATGTTGGACATGGGATTTCCATTAGAAAAGGGTCAGATCATTCATGTAGACCTCAAAATATTTATTCATTTCTCTTGATTGAAGGTAGATTTCACTTTGAAATATGCTTCTAAATTGCATAGCCAAGAATCAACTTTATCCCCATTAATAGTACCATCAAAAGGTGAAATGAAGGTCTTTGAATCTGACTTAACCTTCAGTGATGTAATTGTACATACAATGACTTTGTTAGTAAATTGTCATTGTTGTGCCAAGAGAATAGAAAACAAGCACACCATATCATTTAACATTTTTCCCTCAAACTTGTTATGTGCTTGATGTTGTTCACAAAACTCATTTGTTTAAAATTTGTGTATATTGGAGTTGTAGATAGTTCATGGAGCACGAGGAGTGTTTGTAGAGGACTTCATGAAACACGAATATAGTTGAAGAAATACTTGTAAACAATGACACGAAGAGAGAAGAAATGTATTATAAACCAAAACTAAGGAGAAATTTTCCCAAATAGGGGAAACCAAAGATAATTTTCATACATGGACAAAGGTTGGCTCGAAATAAAATATAAACTAGAAATTATGGAATCAAAATCATCAAACGTCACATATCCATTTCTTAATATTTAACAATGGAATCAAAGTCATCAAACCTCACATAAATAAGATATAAATTATGTGGTTTTTAGAGCTCATCATACTTAACAAATTCATCAACATTTCAATATATCAAAGTCATCAAACCTCACATAAATAAGATATAAATTATGTAGTTTTTAGAGCTCATCATACTTAACAAATTCATCAACATTTCAACACACATAAAGAACAATAACTTATATTCTTTCACCCTACACCTAATATCCCCTATCACCTCATCTCATAACCTTAATACCCTACAACACCTAACCACTATAACCCCTAACCCTCAATCCTACTATCTCCTAAACCCTAATACCTACAACACCCCTATCACCTATAATCCCTAGCCCTTATAACCCTAAACTCATATAAACCTTGTTTCTTGTAGCCCCTATAGCACCTATAATAATCAAGGCTTAACCCTCATAGCACCCATAAACACTAACCATCATAATCCATATCACCTAAACATCATAACCCATTACCCCTGATTAGTAACCAAATGATTAACCCTTAACATTTGTAACATCTTAACACTTATAACTTCCATGACCTTTCTAACCCTTACGAACTAACCCATAACTAACACTTATCCCCTTAACCACTACCTATATAAAATGATAATTTATAATACTCTTATTTGTTAATGATTTTCAATATTTAATATATAATATAAAGCAAAGCATTCTGCATATTAATATAAATGAAATGGATGATGTGGAATATATATATATATATACACATAAAAAAATATGTTTTTTCAACCTCTTATATAAATATAAAATTAAAATAAATCTATCATTTAGATATAATTTTGGCACGTGCATAATACTTCATCCTTGCCATCCATCATTGTTAATGAAAATATTGCTCTTATGCTTGTATTTTTAAATTGCATTTGTAATCTTTGAAATTGGTCATAATATAAAGAAACTTAACACATCAACCAAAATTGTTGTTATTCTTTGAAAACCGAACTTGTAATCTTTGAAGTTGGGCATGGTTTTAAGATACTTAACCCTATCAACCAAAATTGATTTTATGGTGAAATGAGAATTGTGAATGTTTAAGGTAATGTCCAATACTTAAAACTAATAAACCTTCATCTATAAACTTTCACAATTGAGATGCATCTCGTATGAATTTAAGCTATATATTTGTGTTTTTTTTTTAAATTGCATTTGTCTTATCTCTAAGTTATGCATTTATTTTGTGTTTATAAAGCTAGACTTATGACTAAGATTCGCTCGTCTTATCTATGAGTTATGCAATTATTTTATGCATGCAAAGCTAAACTTACGACTAAGATTCACCTTCAAAGCATATGGGTAATCCAACATTTCATATTTAAGATTACTCATTACCTTATAGTACAATTTTGCAAATGTAATTTGATATAGATTAAGTATCTAACTTGGCCGCCAATGTGCGAAGACCTTCTAAGGAATTGTCCACTTATATGTTACCCACTATAGGATTTTCCATTTTCCATTATGTTTTCAACAACAACATTTTTACATTTTTCACAAAGTGCACATTACAAGTTTACAATTGATATTATGCTTGGACTATTGGGGTGTTTACTTGGCCATCATGATGTGGGAGCACTTATTAGACGCTATGTTCTATAATGTGTAAAGCTACATGGAGTCCATTTGTATGGTTTTTTTCATGTTACCACACGTCTATGTGGTTGTCATATCGTTCTTGCCAACTGCAACCATAAAACTATATTTAAACATCGCATTGCTCGAATGCACTATGAACTACATTTATCATCATCCATAAGCTTATAGTATAGTAATGTTATCCCTGTGACAACCATCATATCAAATCAATCATGCAAACCACAGAATCGTGATCATGATACTTTCTTGAATTAAGGTAAATATTAAATCATTACGTTAAGTGCACACATGTACACCCTCACCCCTCACCATCCACCCCTAGGAGGATTAGGCCACCATGCATTGTATACATTGAAGTGTATATGCTTTATGGATGTTGCTACAACCCAAACCATTTGCTTCTTGTGATAAATCTTTAGCACAAGCAAGAACTTGGTAGAACTAGGAGGGAGATCATTGTCACCTCACCACCCTCTTACTCTTTAGGTTGGCTCTAATCCAACACAAGGGGGGCTTCCCTTAGAATATGATTGCTAAATTTATATCATGAAAGATTAAGGTGAAAGAAGAGGTTAACTCTAGTGAAACATGGTTTTACAAATATTTATTATAAATATGGGTGATGGTGGGATCAAAACTAGTGTTAGGTTCATTGGGCTATGAAATAATGGGATAGAAAACATACAAGCACACTTTTTTGCAAAGGGAAAGGGGTATACAATAGGATGAATGGCTTGCAACCCAATTTCCCCATTGATTACTAAAGCATATTTTAGCATGTTGATGTAAGCACGTGATCTCTACACCATGGATCATTTACATGAAAAGGCATCAAAACATAGTCCTAACACTTTATTTTCATGAAACAATACTAACGAAATATATGCATTAGGATTAAGATACAAAGACCAGGGAGGAAATTAATTTTCTACTTAGCTAATTCATTTTAAAAATGATTACCATTTTAAAAATCCTTCCATGAAGAAATCTACAACAATGCAAATCAACCCAATAAATTCAACAATGAGGTTCCAATGCTACTACCCAATACTTCATTGGTGCCATACAACAATATATTAATTTCTCTCCAAACCATCCCCCCTCCAAATGAAGAGAGGAAACCTTATATAGGTTTTAGCTCAACTTCCTTGTACAATAAACAAATAATTATTTTCCTAGATCCAGTAGTTCTCCAAGGAATACAATAAAATATAACATTCCTAACCTCCTCAACAAACTCCTTATTAAAAATAGCAATAAGTTGTTGAGATCTACATCTTTTCCTAGGATAAAAAATATAATAATCATTCGCGTCTCTTCTAAGGAAAATAATAAAACAATTATCTCATGTAACTAACTCTTTGAGAAGATTCAATAATAACATAATAATTGAGTTAGTTATAAACAAACTTTGACAATATAGTAAGAAGTTGTTAGGGTGTCTCCCTAGGTTGAGTGACTTGACTAAGCAATATTCTTCCCGAAATAATAAATTAATCATCCATAAGTGCACGCCCTTGAGGGAGAGAAACCCCTACATTTGTGAACAAGGCTATAAGTGGATGAAATATGGTTAGCTAAGCATGTGGTACATCCTCCTTTGTTGACATTTGTAGGTTCCTTAAACTCCATGAAACTAGGGTGCTCCATACATGTGTAACAACTTCCCACGTGTGAGGAGTCAACCATAATAAATACCTTTGGAAAATGTGGATTAGCAAACTTTGGCGAAGGCAAATAATAAATTAGTCTTTAAATAGGAGTGTGCCCTTGAGATGTTATAATCTAACCACCTTTGTCACGACATCTTGATAAATGTGCATGAACAACAACCTTTGTCCAAGCAAAAAATGATATAATAAATGAGGTTCCCCTGCAAAATGTGTCTTGCTAACCACCTTGACCAAGATACTAACCAATTTGTGGAATATTATCTTGTAGAATGTTCTTGGGAGGTTAGAGATTCCTTTAATAGATAATATTTTAAGATCGAAGAAGAGTGTGCCCTATAGAAGAGTTCCTAGGAGTTTATACTTTATACTATGAATTTTAGCTTGCACATACTGTGCATTTTGGCACAAGGAGGTGCATCATAGGGATATGTGTCATCCCCTCAAACAATAAGAACAATATTACAATGAATGCATGCCTTGAGAAATGTGTCATGCTCCAAGGAAAACCATAATCTGCTTCAAAATAACCTCAACTCTAGTGTGAAACCATGCAAATTCTCTAGGGCACTCCTTCAATAAGACATCAATTGGTCAAAACACACCAAATCACCCTAAAAAAGTGTGTCAAATATGAGTTCTCAATAAGAAGGTGATAGGCATGTCATAATAAGGTGGCTCTGGTGTGAAATACCCTTTCATCACCAAGGGTGCTCAGCCAAGGAGGGTTCAAACCTCATTCAATCCAAAAGTAACCAATATTCAATGTGAATAAGGAGAAACTATGTTAGGCAGCCCCAAGGAGAATATTGTCCAATAATTTTAAAGTGCAAACCAAGTAAAATTTGACATTCAAATGGCTAGGGTGCTCCACCTTAATTAAGATCAATGGAACCTTAGAAAACTATGATAAAGCATTGTAATGTATACAATATATATAAACACTAAATAAATATTGATTATTGATTAATAATAATAATAATTAAAATAATTAATGAAATAACATATCTGAACTAAAGGACATGTCTATTCATCCATGGTGACCAGTCAATCCTTATATAAGCACACTGTCCCATAACATTGTATCATATCTCTTGTCTCATATTTTCTCATATTTTATTGTATCCTTATCCACATGGATTCTTTTATACTATCATATCTATTTTGGATATTCATTGTTTGAACTAGATTGGTTCATTTCATTTGGTGTGAGAGCTTCATTTTTTGATTTGTCCCTTATCCACACAAATCAAACATTGTTTGATCCAACCTTTGGTCACCCCCATATTTTTCAGAGTTTCTATGAACTATGGGTCTTTAAGAAAACTCAAGCCTTTGCCCATTCTAAAAAATCCCATTAAAAGAAGATTATTGCACTGCAAATTTAAGGAACATTTCATTGCAAGTTCGAAGAGACCAAAAATCAAGGGAAAAAATTACGAAAGAGAATTGTCAAGGAGAAATTCAGTATTACTAGAAAATTAAAACAAAACCTCCACGTTATTGGAAATCATTACTATCCATAATTTAACAAGTGTTTAATTCATAGGTTAATAATTTTGGGTTAAAAAGTCATGGGAGGAGAAATTGAAATAAATTTACACAAAATCAATAGAGAAACCATTGGCTATTGTTTGGCATAGCTGTTTATTTTATTACAGAGGTAACAAAGAGCATAAAAACGAATAGACGAGTTTTAGGCATGTTGTAACTGGATTAAGGACGTCACCAACCACCACAGCGCTAATATCAGTCCATGTGGATTGACGAGTGTAGAAGTTGTTGACTGAAGATTACCAACGTAACAACTGCCATTTTTTTGTGTTGTTCCTGTCAATCTGCAACCACCATTATCTTTACCCTATCAAATTCCATTGTAACAACTACCAGAGAGGATCCATTACAGGTCTAATGACATTGAGAAACAAGTTGTGAAAATAGAGAGAACCACTTATTCCATTGGTCATCAAGTTGTTCAAGAGAAACATTGAAAATTCGTACTCATTGATGGTCCCCTAAAGTGGCACATTATTTTGTTAAATTTTCAGAATTTACTTCAATCTGATCTAGGATCTTAACTGAGAGAACAACATGTATAGCATATCTACAGCATATCAATCATGGACACAATAATGCAAGCACACCAGAGACACAAATTTTAATTGGGGAAAACCATAAAGGTGAAAAACCCCAATAACTTCCTCAGAGATAGATAGAGCAATGATACAACCAAAATACAAGAGATAGTCTTCTCCTAACAGCAGAGCCTCCTCCTCCACAAGTGCGCCACTCTCCCAAGTGTGAGTGAGAGAATAGACTGTGTAAAATGAGAGAGACACACTCTCTATTTATACACTAACTTGACTTGACCTTTAGTCAACTAGGTCGGCCTCAACTTAACCACTTAACATAATGCTGACTGGGCCGACCCCCACTAGGGTGGTCTAATAACCCTTTGACCCACATGGCCGACCCCCAATAGGGTGGTCTAATAACCCTTTGACCCACATGACTTATACAGGGCCGACCCCAACAAGGTGTTCTAATAACCCATCAAGTATAAGTTACGACACTTATAATATAGATGACGACACTTCCGTATAGAGGAATAATAACATCTCTATAGGAATACAACTACTTCCGTATAGAGGAATAATAACATCTCTCTAGGAATACAACATACATATATGTGAAATACATTCCGAAGTTACATATACATCAACACTCCCTCTTAACTAGGAAGGTATTTCTCAACACAGGTCTTCTAGCACAAGTCATCTTCTCTCGATCATCGTCATTGGATAATCGTCATCGAGTCATCATCATCGTCACTGCTACCGCTATCTCAATCAATCTCTGAATCTACTCGTCATAGGAAGTTCTACAGAGCCAGTCCTTTTTCATACTGGATGTAGGCCCACCACCTGCAGGTCTTCCTCATCACTGGCCATACTGTGGAATCCTCAGGACTTATTACGTGCGTCACAAAACCTGGCTGCAGCATCCCAGGATATTATGAGCACACAGCTCTACCTGTCGGATCTCCCAAGAGCACATTACATGTGACCCATCACAAAACCTGGCTGAAGCATCCCAGGCTGTTACGAGCACACAGCTCTACCTGTCGGATCTCCCAGGAGCACATTACATGTGATCTCACCACAAAACCTGGTTGAAGCATCTGAGGCCTTTTTCATCCTGTCCATATCTCCCAGGAGCAAATTACATGTGGTCCACCACAAAACTTGGCTGAAGCATCTGAGGCCTTTTTCATCCTGTCCAGATCTCCCAGGATCAAATTACATGTGGTCATGGAAAAACCTGGCTGAAGCATCTGAGGCCTTTTTCATCCTGTCCAGATCTCCCGAGAGAAAATTACATGCCATAGGACAAAACCTCACAAGAGCATCTCAGGATGTTACGGGTACACAACTCTGACCTGAATATCTCCCAGGGCACAAATTACATGTCCTCCCAGAGCAATGTCTCGAAAGAGCATCCCAGGATGTTACGGGTACACAACTCCGACCTATAGGATCTCCCAGACATGCTCATCTGCACAACCTGATCCACGGCCACAAAGTATCATCCTGATACTCACCATACATCATCTTGATGTACACATGATCATCCTGATCATCATCACTGCATCGTCCTGATGCATGTCATCTGGAGAAACTCGTCATCCACGATCATCCTGATCATACAATGCATCCACCTGATGCATACCAAGTATCTACCTGATACATATCATCATACATGATCTACCTGATCATACAATGTATCCACCTGATACATCCACAGATACATGATCCACACAATGTATCCACCTGATACATATCAACATACATGATCTCAGTATCCACCTGATACATATACAGATACATGGTCCAAGCATCCAACATGATGCATATATATATAAATGATCCAACTGATCATAACAAGCATCCAACATGATGCATATATACATATACAGAGTAGTAACTAGAGCATCGTTCTGATGCTCATCATCCATGATCCTCCTGATCATCATAGCATCGTCCTCTTCAGATCATCTCATCGTCCATGAAGCACAGCCCAGATGCACATCATCCAGCACTTACACCACCGACATGGGAGAACATATCTACCACCATTCGGGGAAGGCTCCATCCCTTACTTTTTCACCATGGGAGAACACATCTACCACCATGTGAAAAATGGCTCAACAATTACATCACGACCAAGGGAGAACACATCAACCATGTCAGAAAAGCTCATGTGCATCTGCATCTTCCGGACTCATCACTTCCCTTTGGAAGGAACCTCGATCTGAAGTGCACCAAGCCTCTCTCTGAAGTACTCAAACTGCACTCTGGCCAACGGCTTGGTCAATACATCTGCAACCTGCTCATCTGTCGCAACATACTCTGCTTTGGTTGTACTTAGTGCTATGTAGGACTGCTTCCTGCTAAACCAAGAGATCACACCTGATCCCTATCTACAACACTGCCTGCCCAATCTGAATCAACATAACCCTGCAGGTTAAACTTTTGATTCGCATCATACTTGAGCCCATAATCAACTGTACCCTTCGGGTACCTCAGAACATGCTTTACAGCAATCAGATGAACACTCCTCGAATCTGTCAGGAACTAACTCAATGTGTTCACATCAAAGCAAATATCTGGTCTCGTGTTCGTCAGGTACATCAAGGACCCAATCATCTGATGATACATAGAGATATCAACTGGCTCAGATGAAGCATCACATAGAAGCTTCAGGTTCGATGCCATAGGTGTGGCCATGGCCTTGCAATCCATCATCCTGAATCTCTTCAGGATATCTACTGTGTACTTCCCTTGACCAAGGAAGATCCCATCTGCACTCTGCCACACCTCCATATCTAGGAAATGATGCATCATTCCCAAATCTTTCATATCAAACTCAGCAGCAAGCTTCCTCTTAGTATCTGCAATCAATCTGTCATCTCCTGTTACAAATAAGTCATCCACATACAGGAGTAGAATCACAGCATTCCCTTCCTCAACCTTGTAGTAAGGGTTGGAATCCGCTTTACTCTTGGTAAAGCCCAAACTGGATAGAAAGTTGTCTATCCTACCAAGTTCTGCACACATATATGACTACACCATTCAAGAAAGCTGTCTTGAAATCCATCTGGTGTATCTTCTATTTCATCACTTTTATATTTCTTTATGCTGCCATCTGCAGCATGCTTGATCTGATAGTTCCATTTGGAAGTCACAACAGACTTCCCTTCAGCTCTTGGGACTGCATCCCAAACATAGTTCTTCATGATCGACGGATCATGGCATTCTTCCCGTATCCTGGGAACCTCAATATCTTCAATAGATAATTTTGTTGCTTGAACAAATGTTGTAGTCCTTCTTTTGTAGGTGAAGGTATACGGTCTTTCCTACAAAACAAGTTAAATTGCATGATTAGAAACATCTCATAGTTTTCAGAACAAATTCTTACACATAAATAAATATGTCATACAGTCATGCAATTATCTTAGCCGATGCTTCAATACAACATTTATCCATATTCTATAACTTTCTAGATGCCTTCCAATCTCTACCAGAACATTGTTAAGAGTGTGCACAACTCCTAACATGTCAGCAAAGAGGTTTCATTCTAGATAAGTAGCAACGAAATGTTGTACAGTGCCATAGGCCACTTACCCATCAAATGCATATTAGTAGTATACTGTTCATTAATGCAATCATTCTAATATGCACAATACATATCCTAAGTCTAGGAACATAAGCCTATACATCATTGAACAATTTAAACAAACAAGTATGTAAGGAATAGTAATTAAAATACTTATCTTTGTTTGCTTGTTGGGTGGACTCCCTCTGAGTCTTTGCAACTCCATTCTGATGTGGATTGCGATAAGTGGTCAACTCCCTCTGAATATCTGCATCCTTGCAGAAACTACTAAAGTGTGCTCCTTTGCTTTCTTACAGGAACAATTGGAGTGTGCTCCCTCTTGATCTTTGCTTCCTGGATTACCTGTCCTTGAACTTACATCCATCCTTAATCACTATGCATGCTTATTAGTATCAACATTGTGTTATCCTTGAGGTCTCATACATAATCACACATTTATTAGTATAATCTTAATACTATCAAAACACAATAATCTTAAACATGTATAGTCATGATCATTCACAGATAATAAAAATTAGTATTCAAGGTTTTAGGGAAGTCTTCTTTTACTCATGCATATTCTTATTTGATCATAGGACTCTTCTGATTAGTTAAATCATCAATGCATAAACCCATGATTACTCAAACCTATACCTTCATGATTCTTCTAGTTAGTCATATCATCAATTATGGTAAGAAACATAATATGCATACATCCATGACTATTCAAACCTACGACTTCATGAATAATCATTATCAACAACACAATAGTATAAGATCCTAACACAAGGTAGGATTCTAGCTTGATATAAGAAAAAAATACCTGGATTAGCATGCTAGCTAGTTATGTCTAACATACCCGCATAATGTCTTCTAGTTCTCTTCAGTGACTTGTGCTAGTAACCTGCATGTCTCATAGGTTAACCATTGTAGGACCAAGTTATACATACCTCGAAAGTAGATATTCTATGTGATCCATGACAATGGATGAATCTTTGTCTTCATGTCACCATGATCATATGTTCTTGAAGTAGAACATGATTTGTCTTTCTTGGTGTACCTTTTATGTTAGAGAACAACATAAACCTCATACAACATCACAATGCATTAGTACAATCATAAGTGTCAAAACCTTAATCAATGAATATCTTCTATTAAGGTAATACGACAAGTCTAGAATCAAGATTGTTCTAACCGTAATAACATGAAGACAAACATATCATAAACTTAATCATGAACAAATATCGAGACATACCTGGATGAGTCATACCTGTCGAGATTGCTTGTAATCTTCTTATGTAAGGCCTTAGCGTCATCTCCCTCTGAAACAGGAACTTCTTCACTTATGCAGGTGACCAATCCATCCTCTTAAAGGATTAAACCAATCCACTTGATTTGCAAGAACTGGACCTAGAGCTGGGTTAGGGTTTGTCAGAGAAACCCCAAAAATTCAAACTTTGAATTTCAAACATCCGAAAGGATAGAAATATGTGCCTTGATGAGCTGATCAAGCTGGTATATTCATAATTTGAAAACTGCAAAGTTTCACTCCTCAATTTTGCCTTTGAAACTTTCGAATTCACTAGACGTGACCCCGAACTAGGGTTTGATGAAGCCCACTCTTCTGCCCAGTCAAAAGGCTTGATCCAAATCTCTAAGCTTCTATTTTTATGAGGAGCTTCTAGCCATGGTCACAGATTTCAAAAATTCCCATTTTTGCAGAAGCCCTAATTTTCCACTTTTCTGATCAAAGTCCCGAACTAGGGTCTGATCATGCCCAGCTTTCTGCCCAACCAAAAATTATGATCTTGGTCTCTAAATTTCGATTTTGATGAGTAGCATTCAGCCGTGGTCTTCGATTACAAAAATTCCAACTTTCTCCGAAGCCCTAAATTCCGGAAGCCATGAATGAAGGTGCTCAAAAAATAATTCTGTTTTGACATAAATATGTACTTGATTGTTTCTGGTGTAACTCCGAATTTTTTGATCCACAGGGTCTGAAAATTTTTCCTGAGATAGCCCGACCTGTTAGATTTCCATTCCGATAGGTCTAACCTCAATTGGATTCTCTGAGAGGGAGTTATGCCAAGTGTCGCAACGTGACCTTTTTATGGGATAATACAGGAGAGCAAACTTGTACGGTGTGCCATGTGTCACTGGTTCAACTTCGGCCTCTAAAAAATTTTCCTGAGATAGTAGAGTCTGTGTACTACCTGTCACTTTTTACGAAATTTCATTTGGAGCTTCCTAGCCCAAGTTATGACCTTTTTCCCAAGGTCACCCTATTTTGACTCAGATCTGGAAGAGGCAGAAACCCTATATTGTACAGATCATAAATCACAAAGTACAACGAATTAGAGGTTTTCCTTTGGACACAAGGTACATGGGGATCTGATTTTTGACCTGTAAAAGTTTCAGATCCAAAAACTTTGCCAAAATGGATTTATAGCGAAAGTGCTACGATGACTGGTTTTTGCTATATCAAGACCTAGCATCGTAAGTGCAACAAGTGTCATACATGCCATATCATGCCTTCTTTCAGGCTAGCTCTGATACCATGTTAAATTTTCAGAATTTACTTCAATCTGATCTAGGATCTTAACTGAGAGAACAACATGTACAGCATATCAATCATGGACACAATAATGCAAGCACACAAGAGACACAGATTTTACTTGGGGAAAACCATAAAGGTGAAAAACCCCAATAACTTCCTCAGAGATAGATAGAGCAATGATACAACCAGAATACAAGAGATAGTCTTCTCCTAGCAGCAGATCCTCCTCCTCCACAAGTGCGCCACTCTCCCAAGTGTGAGTGAGAGAATAGAATGTGTAAAATGAGAGAGACACACTCTCTATTTATACACTAACTTGACTTGACCTTTACTCAACTAGGTTGGCCTCAACTTAACCACTTAACATAATGCTGACTAGGCCGACCCCCACTAGGGTGGTCTAATAACCCTTTGACCCACATGGCCGACCCCCAATAGGGTGGTCTAATAACCCTTTGACCCACATGACTTATACAGGGCCGACCTTAACAAGGTGGTCTAATAACCCATCAAGTATAAGTTACGACACTTACAATATAGATGACGACACTTCCGTATAGAGGAATAATAACATCTCTATAGGAATACAACATACATATATGTGAAATGCATTCCGAAGTTACATATACATCAACATATTTGGCCCATCTTAGTAACAATCATGGGTTACTTTGAAGATACAAGGACTTAAGTTGCATGGAATATGATAAACTTTATGATATTCTTCCTAAAAGCCTACACATGCATGTTTTATGAATAGCCTGACAATGGTTGAGTAAATTTTCCTAGTTTTGCCTATTTACTTTGATTATTTGATGATATTTTGGACTAAACTTGGTCAAACCAATCTTGATTTGTGGTGGAGTTGTAGGCTGAGGAGATATAAAGGCTAAGTGCAAGAGATCAAGCCACCACAATCATGTCAATCTTTTTCAATGAGTTCACTAGATAAACTAAACATGATCAAGAAATTTAAGGAATTATGTCCCCTCATAATCCTCATGATTTTCCACTACTTAGAGAAAGACTTAATGACCATAAGAATTCAAATTCATGAGGGGAAAATCCAAATTTCTAAGAGGGGAATCAATCCCACCAAACTAGCATGTAGATTTCTAGGAACATGGGACAATTTCCACTAATTAAGGAGTTGATTATGGGGGGACAGTTTGGAGTTTATTCAAGTACAAATAGGAGTAGGATTGAGATTAAATTGATTTTTTTTTCTCTTTCTCTTTAGCATTTCCATTTATCCCTTGTTGGTCAAGGCACATTTTATTAGAAGGCATCTTGCTGCCTACTTTGTGCATGACATATTTTTTAATAAAGAAGACCTGATTTTGTTGCAGTTGTAGTGTTCTTATTTAGAAATGGTTCCAAGAGCTTCATTGGGTTGCACCCACTCAAGGGAAGGAATGGGAACCCTTTCCTTCATTTCCTTTATTGCCCATTTTCTTCATTAGTTATGTTTTCCTACAATACATAGTTTATGGTATTTCCTTTACAATAGTTTCATAGCACTTACTTTTAAACAGTCATGTTATTTGTTTCACATTGTATTTGAAGTTATAATGCTTGCATGAGATGCCATTATATTGGTTTATGCTCTTAATATGCATCACTTAATTATTGTGTTCGATGAATACACTCATCCAACCCAACACACAATGATAAGACAACCATTACTTCCTTGCTTCTTAGCTTGGAAAGGAGGGTTGGTCCTCACTACCTTGATAGAAAGGATGATGGAGCAAATGGGGCCGAGATTGGACATCTTTACCTTGCATTTAATTTTCTATTTAATTCATGTTTTACATTTACTTTCCTTAGCAATAATATTACAAATTAATCCTTTGCAATTGCATAAACAATGCATAGCACCTCTTAAGTTTGTACATACCCTAGGTTGATAATTTAAGTGACCTAAGGGATTCAATGTTATTGCTGCAATTCTTTTTCCCATCACTCATTTGACTGTGTATCACATAATTTGTATATTTGAAAATAAATCTATTGTTGGTGTTACAAATCAACCCCCAAACATAAATTGGTAATAGCACCAAAGGATTTAGATTCTAGACCATCGTGGTTGTGCATAAAATATATGAGAGGACTTATATGATAAGTATATTATGATATAACTTTAACTAAACACTAAATCGAAGACTGAAAATTTATACCTTAACCTATACTTCTAAATTATTAAAATTGTGGCATTTTAAAAACAATCGACCAGGATACCATGCCTTGGGAAATTGTGACACCTTATTTTACATTTGACTTTAAAATATTTAAGTACACAAGCATTTAGAGAGAGGGGGGCGGGTGGGGGGGGGGGTTGTGTAACATATACTTAAAAGGGGTTATTCAAGGTGTATACAATTTCAAAAATACTAATATCAAGGCCTTATTCTTAAGTCAAGGAATCCAATGAAAAATTCACTAAAACACATTATTTTCGTGGGAGAATTGTATTAATATATCAATTAATTATCGAATAAAAGAATTGGGAATAGCTATACAAGGGATTAATATTCAAATAAAAGGATGGTAATTTGTGAACAATGAATTATACAAATAATTCTATATTTTTTAGGAAATGTCTTTTTTTGCTAAGGAATTTAAATGTCGACAATCCTTAAAAAATGAGGATGCCAATTGCATATATTGTAAAAGGTGAATTTCTCTAACAATTTATCAAAGTGAGATGTCGCAAATTAAAAAATTAGAGGAGGCACTAGCACAATCTCAAGGGTACATTAAAAACTTACAAATTCACATGAACATGCATAAAATTTAAAAAAAAAACAAAAACAAATAGAAGAGGGATATAATCATCTCTTAAAAAACCATAATCAAAAGTTTCTTGATCAATTGAATGAATTGAAGGAGGAAAAACAATGCAATCAATAGGAAGTTCAAGATCTCAAGAAAAAATTCAGCAAGAACTTAGTAGAAAAATATGAAGAAAACTATTCTCTAAAAGGTCATAGTGAAAAACTATTTGCATAGATCAAGAAGTCAAATGATACAAAGCAGTGTGATCATAAATTAGACCAAGAGAATCAAGACCTTGAGAAGAAATTATCAGAGAAAGACAAAGAAAATTCTACCATGAAGAAGCTTAAAAAGAAGAAAAGCAAGAGAATCAAGATATTAAAAATGAAGTCAATAAATTAGAAATTGGGAAGAAATTTTTCGCCTAAGGAAGCATCATCAAAGTTGGCTTACACAAATCAAGAAGTTGAAGGATGGAAAGAAAACACAACTAAATTATATCTATGTGTCAACAAGGAACCAACAGTCAACAAATGAACAATGATTGATATAGTTGAAGTGTGGATATTGTCAAGGGTTGAAGTACCAACAATATAAATTCCAAGTATCTCTACCAATAAAACATTTAGTAATCAACAAGGCGACACAAATGTGTAAGGAATACATATTACAAAACGTGAATGAAGAAGACAACTTTACAAATATGAACAAGAAATATAAGGTTATTAAGACATCTTATCGACATCTATTAGAATATTCACCAATACTGAGAGGGGGGGTGAATCAGAACACAACTAAATTAGATCTTGTGTCAACAAGGAACTAACAGTCGACAAATGAACAATGACTGATATAGTTGAAGTAGGGATATTGTCAAGGGTTGAAGTACCAACGATAGAAATTCCAAGTATCTCTACCAATAAAACGTTTATAATCAACAAGGTGACACAAATGTGTAAGCAATACATATTACAAAATGTGAATGAAGGAGACAACTTTACAAATATGAAGAAGAAACATACTGGTTATTAAGGCATCTTATCGACATCTATTGGAATATTCACCAATACTGAGAGGGGGGTGAATCGATATTGAACACTTTTTACCATTAACTATGTCATTCATCATCACATAAAACCATACACAGTACACAAGAGATTTTACGTGGAAACCCAAATGGGAGATAACCACAAAAGATGTTCTTTTATAATTCATTCGTTACAATATCGGGCTTTGACCTGGGAGGGACACCCATCCCTTATGCAAGATCCAACTTACACAAACTGCAGATATCGACCTGTTTACAGTAAGCTCCAACTTACTGATTTGGTGAAGACTCTAACATTCACTGCAAACACCAACTTGCAAAACAAGCTCCAATGTGCTATAGCCAGCTCCAACTGATTGATTTGGTGAAGGCTCCAACCTTCACTGCAAGCACCAACTTACAAAACAAGCTCCAAATTGTTATGGCTAGCTCCAACTAATTGATTTGGTAAATCACCAACTTGTTGACTGACTCCAACCTATCTCTGGGATGAGGAAACCAATCCTCTTGAGCACCAAGTCAACTCCCCTGCACCACACTGCCACCCTTATATGATTAAGAGTATCAACTTGTCACTGTCACTATCTGCACAATGTCATTGTCTTCACACTATCATTGTCACTATTACTATCTATGTCACTTTCACTATCTGCACATTGTCATTGTCTTCACACTATCATTGTCATTGTCACTATCTATGTCACTGTCACTGTCATTGTAGCTATCATTGTCTTTGCCACTATCATTGTCACTATCACCGTCACTGTCATTGTCACCGTGTCAACATGTACATGCCTCAAATATTTTCTCCAAATTTGTAGGCAACTTCTTCCAAGATAGTCTTCAAATATGCAACAAAACCCTATTCCAAATATTCATAAACAAGGCTGAAATGTACCTTTCAAATATGTAATTAAATCCTTCATGAAGAAGACCAAAATATGTCTTCCAAATCTGCAATAAAACCTTCCTTCATGTTTGCCTTCGAATATGCCTTAAGATTTGCTTTAAACCCGCTAATAACATATTCAATTTTGTTCCTGAAAAGATGTCAATACATCCCTCAAATATGCATCAAAAATTTCCTCAAACATGTCCTCCAAATCTTGCAAACAAGACTTCCAAGATGCTCTACAAATATTCAATCAAACCCTTCATGAAGACCAAAGCATGTCTACAATATAACCTTCAAAACTGTAGCAAACTAGCCCTTCAAATCTACAATAAAACCTTCAAGAAGGTACCTTTCAAGTTTGTAATCAAACCCTAGAAGCAGTCATCCATAGACTTCATTTGTTTGCTTCTTCAAATGCTTACCATCATTATCATCTTCAAACCCTAGGTTATTCCAAGAGAGGAACCCTAAAGCATGCCAATAACATCACCATAATCCATGCTAATAACATGACAATAATCTATGATAATGACATCACCATAATCTATGCCAATATCACCATAATCTATGGCAATAACATTTCCATAATCTATGCCAATAACATCACCATAATATATGCCATCACCAAGAGAGAAACCCTAATATATATGTAAGATCCATAACTTTGTCAAGATCACAAGATGAAGTAACAAGAGAGAAACCTTATTCATGCACCGTGTCCTTCACCAAAAGAAACCATAGATCATGTCATCACATAGCCCTTGCAATAAGCTTTCCCACGAGCTAAGAAGTTTGTGATTCTGATATTGTATGAGAAAGTTATGCAAGTTTCTATCAACCTTTGTCACTTGATCCTTCTCTTGAATTTCACTTAACTCCTCCTTATCCTCCTTAGACTTGCGCATAAGAGATCGTAAGCTTGGATGATGAAAATGAAATGTTTCATTTCTTATTTATACGAGTCTAAGGTCACTTTTACTTTACTTTGGGCCGACCTACAACTTAATTTTAACTTTTGTCTTCAATACTTTTAGGGGATTCTTTAATGGTTCAATGGGCTTTGACTTGTCTTCTTAACCACTTCATGGCTTCATTAGGGAATTCCGAGAGGACATATATTCATTGCTTCAAGGGATTCTTCAAATTGCTTTAGATCCTACTTTAGGGCTTCATGTCTTCATCAAGGGGCTTTGGGGCTTCTTCAAGTTTCACTTCATTATGATCATGTGGACACTTTAGATCTTTACTTTAGGGCTTTATGACTTCATGAAGGGGATTTGGGGATTCTTCAAGTTTCACTTCATTATGGTCAGGTGGACAAATCATCATCACTTTAGGGATTCTTCACACTTCTCATCATCATGTTCTCTAGGGGCTTCTTTAATGACTCCACATCATCATCACTTTGGGGGATTCTTTACACTTCACTTCATGTGAAAACATCATCATCGCTTTAGGGCTTCTTCACACTTCTCATCTTCATGGTATTTAGGGGATTCTTTAATGACTCGACATCATCATCACTTTATTGGATTCTTCAAACACTTCTTCAAGACACTTCAGATGGACATATCATTATTTCCTTAGGGGCTTGCTCCATTTGTGTACAACTCAAAGTGGGAATGTGGAAACAACCGCATGTTATCTCATTCCATGAGGACCATGCTTAACAAATACTCCATAAGGGGACCACTTTGGAGTTATATACACTTATGTCAAATCTCTTCAAGGCTTCAAACAATCTCCCTTTATCACTGCCATATCATCATCATCATTACCACACCATCATTACCATTTCCACAACATCATCATCGTTGCCACATTGACATAAATGATAACAACACTCAACAATATTATAAGGTCATGGAATAGATATCTTGACCCTATTGACATCAATGACAACTTTACTCAACAATATCCTAATCATAAGATTTGATTCTTTAGCCAATCAATATATCAACATCGACAAAATCTGTTAACCTATGTTCTGAAGAATACTCATATTGGTACAATTCGATCTCAAAGTAGAATTCATCTTGGAAATCACAATACAATAGGTTCTCTTCAAGAACCCTATAAATATTTAGTTCCATAGAAGATCGAATTAGGATGGGAAAACCCTTTCACAACTCGATAGTTTGACTCTGCACTAGAATATTACATCAACATATATCATCTACCATGACGAGTTTAAAAATGAAGAATTATGTGAAGGCATTACATGCCAAAACCAAGATAACTTGTGTACACTTTTAGGACAAAGCATTTTAAAGGGGTATGCAATGTTATAGAGACACACACACACACACAATAAACAAATAAATAGATAATGAATATTGATTAATACTAATAATAATTAAAATAATTAATGAAATGACACATCTTATCTAAATGACATGTCTATTCATCCATGATGACTAGTCAATGCTTATTTAAGCACACCTCCCATGGCATTGCATCATATCTCTTATCTCGCATTTTCTCATATCTTATTTTATTGTTATATGTATGGATTCTTTTATACTATCATAACATTTTGGATATTTCATATTTGAGCCATATTGGTTTGTTTGAAGCAGTCTTAATTTGATCATCTCTTCAAAGCATAATCATTAACACTTAAAACTTGGGGAGACCCTAAGTCGACAAGTTTGCACTCCATGAAATGAACTAAGTATTAGATAATTGTATTAATGCTAATACATAATCCATCCAACCGTGCCAATACCATCAAATAGGAGGAGTGCACTACATCATGAAGAATTTAATCACCGGTCACATGCACACTCATCCACTAGGCCACCATTAGAACATGAATGCACACCATCCATAACCTCTTAGAGACCACTCAAGCAATAAATCAATCCAATGTGAGCAGCATCTCTAAGCCAAAGCTCACATGTACCCCATTCCATCCAATGAATAACCCTACAAGCTCCGTCCTTGTGATGAAAATAACATGTATAATCCACATAGAATTGGAGGGGTAACATATGCCATGTGACATAAAGTTGAGATACCACATGGAGTCCATTTGTATAAGTTTGCCGATGTTATGGCACACCTATGTTGTATCATTCGTACCAACCACAACCATATTGTTGCATTGAAACCTTTTTGCTCAAACATATTATGAGATATAGTTATCTTCTTTCATAAACTTATGGCCAAGTAATTTTATCCATACAATAAACATCGCACAAAATAAACCATTCAAATTACAAGGAAATGATTTTGGTCGTGACACTTCCCAAACTGAGATAAACACCAATAATCTACCATTTTAATGATCACACAGATGCACACCGTCACCCCCACTACCCAATAATGGATTTCAATGTTTAATTCTTTTAAGAAAAGCTTATATTTATATACCAGCTTATATCCAAATCCTGGGCTCTATCAAGCGCCGAGAGGGATCAAATATCCCGAGGTGCAAACCTCTTCTCATGTATTGCACTCAAGGAGCTTTTCAAGGAGAGGTTTACACCTACATCCAAATGGACAAACGTTATTACTTTTTACTTTTTATTATTACATTTTATTAATGGCCGACAATAATATGGACAAGCGTTACAAGATCCCCCTCATATTATTACTTTTTACTTTTTATTATTACATTTTATTAATGGCCAACAATAATATGGACAAACATGGACAAATTACAAGATCTCCTTCATATTATTACTTTTTACTTTTTATTATTACATTTTATTAATGGCCAACAATAATATGGACAAACATGGACAAACGTTACAAGATCTCCATCATATTATTACTTTTTACTTTTTATTATTACATTTTATTAATGGCCGACAATAATATGGACAAACATGGACAAACGTTACAAGATCTCCCTCATACTGCGCTGTAGAGCGCCTCTCGGCGCAATAACTAAATATTGATATTTTTGCGGAGAAATAATTCCCCTCACCCTTTTGTGTATTGAACTTAGGATATCGATACCTTGCTAGTATCTCATGAATTCCCCCCTTTTCTCTAATTGTGTGGATGGAGGATGATATAACCACCAACTATAATAGTGTTTGGTAATCATGTAGTATTCATTGGGAATGGATTTTGCAAGCTCTCTAGGCATTATGTCTTAGCAAAAGGGTTGAACCAATCGAACTATCCTTTGGAGCTTAACTAAATATATACATATAAAAATATTTAACTGCTTAAGTAGGTTGACAATAAGTAATTAGATTTTTTCACACTCAAATTGAATCCTAAAACCCAACAATGATAGTTTTATAGCATTATTTGAGGAGAAACATCGCCTTGACTACATGTTTAAAGCTTACAACCATCTCAAGGGATTCTAATAATAGTATTTTTCTTGACTAAATATTTTTGGTCAACACTAGAAACCAATATTCTAGTATAATTTAAGATATTTAATGAAGCAGTTGATATGTCCTACAAATTATGAAAGTTACAATTTGATTAAGAGAGTGTGGGATATCTATTCCACCAAAGTTGCCTAAAACTTAAACTTGGCCCTAATGATAAATTCAAATACTGGTGTACATGAAAGTACGAGATAAATTTTAACCTTGGTGGGAGCAATAATAAACATCTCACTTTCACCAACAAAACAATCCATTATTGACAGTGTCTATAATCGTTACACAGTTTTCCTCCTATGGGGAAGAAACAGGAAGGCAGGTTTATGATATTGTGACCAAAAGGCAAGTTAAAATTCAGAGGGGCAGTGATATCCTTCGGTGGGGTCATCGGTCGATAGGAAGGTTCTCCATTAAAGAAGCGTATCACTTACAGACCAGCTTGGCTAATCTTGAGGAAGATCAAATATGGCAGTATTTGTGGGAGGCTAAGTTTTGGCCTAAAATTACTCTATTTCTCTGGTTGGTGTTACGTGGGCGAATTTTGACGTGGGACAACATTGTTAAGCAAGGTTTCAAGGGTCCTTCCATATGCGTTCTCTGTGGCCAGAACAACGAGACTATTTCCCATCTTCTTGACGAGTGTAGCTTTGCTGCAGCTCTGTGGGATGAAGGAGCCAGGGTTTTCAGGAAGACTGCTCGGGTTAGGACAAGACCTGAGCAAACCATTAGACAATGGAACGAGAAACCCTTTCAAGGGAATATACTAAATCGCATTTGGCAACTTTACCCTAGTTTTCTCCTTTGGGAGGTTTGGAAAGAGCGAAACAACCACTTGTTTCAAGGGAAAAAAACTCATGCAAGGTAGTGTGGGGGCATCTTAAGCAGGAGATAACTGAAACTTTGATACTCACTAGATGGAACGAACAAGATATGATTGTTCATGATAATAAAGTGAGATTACTACATACCTGGGGTATCAGGGACCTTCCTCAGTACATTGGACTTCAACATTCTGGTAGCAAGCTGCAGGAGATTCCGTCGCAGTGGACACCGCCTCAGCAGGGATGGCTCAAGCTGAATTTTGACGGAGCTTCCAAAGGGAATTCGGGTATGGCAGAGTATGGCGAGGCAGTGAGAAATGACCAAGGTCACGTCCAGTTCAGTGATTATGGAAACTTAGGCTACGAAACTAATAACGTAGCGGAATGTGAAGCTCTGCTCCAAGGGCTAAGTTTAATGGCCAGGCGTGTAATCAACAGTTGTATTGTGGAAGGCGACTCGGAAATTTTCATACAAACTGCTATTAAACTCTTAAATGGAACTCAGGCTGCGAAGCTGGCTACCTCGTGGCGTCTGGCGTGGCGCGTGTCATGTCTGGGAACCCTTATCAGAGGATTCAATTCCATTGTTTTTCAACACGTCAGGAGAAGTGCCAACTGTCTGGCTGACGAGTTGGCAAATCAAGGGGCAGGGCAAGTAAAGCAAAGATGGGATGGTAATGCTTTGGACGTACCTTCGGATACATGTCGTCTGAAATGCTTTAAGATCGTTGAATGTGATTACGATGGATGGTTGTCGAAAGGTGACGACAGAACCTATCCCATTAACGGAGATTGAATTAATGAGGGTACACGTCTTGCATTATAGGGACAGATGGAACGACGGTAAGATGTACCAAAGGACGATCGTAATGGCTCTCGGAGATATCATCTCAAGTGGTGATTTCAATTCAGAGGATTTGAAGCGTGAGAAAGACAAGGTGGAGAGGCTCTTGCAGGATCTTGATGGAGTTTCATGATAAGCAAAGGACGTTGAGGATGAAGGATGAGTCCTGGTTCAATTATTCCAGCGTCAGGTTCATGATGATGACATTAATGGTGATAGGAGGCGGTTCAACCTTAAATATGGAATGCAGGGGTGGTAACAGTAACAAAGTGTCTTGACGGAATTTCCCCTGTGATACGCTTCGTAAGTATACTTTCGTTGTGAGTGTGCAGAGGATTTGTAAGGGTGAAGGCACCATGCCTCCGAAAGGTCGTGCTATGAAGCGAGGTCGTAGAGCTCCTGGTGAGACTAGCAATGTGGGGGGAGGTGCAACACCTCAAACTGGTCCAAGTCGGGATCAATGGAATGCTGTTGCAACTGCTGTTTTCTTTCGTCGTTTCTTCCCGCCGGGGGTTCGGCAGGAGGTGGAGGAAATTGAAGCTGATCTATGGCGTCTGGTGGGGGAGGCTGACTTACCTGAGGAAGTGGAGGCCATGGCCAATAAGATTCATGACCCGGGGAATACTCTGGGCCGTATGCTCTATATAATCGGGCGATTGTTACCCTTTGCGTGACCAAAACTCTGATCGCTCAGTGTTTAGATACTCGAGGGGATGCGTTATCTGGCTCTCCTCGGCTTAAGAGTTTGGAGGATTTAAGCAAGGACACGGCTGAGAATTGCCATTGGATCCACATGAAGATTGATTTGCTGGCGGATAAACTGGGGATCACCTATCTGGATCACCCGAAGCAGCAGGCTAACCCTCGGGGTCCCTTACCCTCAGATAAAGGGGAGGTTGCGACGACTCCAGTGATGGTGCACAGCGACAATGAGGCGGGTCCTTCTGCATAATGCTATGTCTATTTGGCGCGGCATTTGCCGACGTGACTTCTTCCAGCTTTGGTACAATTTCCTCTTTCTTCAGGGCTCAGGTTCTTTTTGGTTCTGCTCTGGTCGTTTTCTGGGTAATGGTTCTGGGTTCGGGATAATGTTGTTTGGGTCCTTTTTGCATTCCTGGGGTTTGGATAATATGGAATCGCTGGCAACAGCCTTCGGTTTCGTTGACAATTTTTGTGGCTGTTTCATGGCTTCATGTACTGCCTGTTGGCATTTTTGTAATTATGGTTCGAATTTGTGGGTGACTTAGTAGTTGGTGATGCTAGGTTTAAGGGTGGGTTGGTCTGCTCAGTGGTGGCTTGCAAAGCACCAGTATGGATATTCGATGGAAGCTCAGGAAGCACTTTTTGGATTGTAAACAGGACAGTTTGTATTTTCAGTTTATGATAATAGAATGAAAGGTTTCTTTTTTGCTTAAAAAAAAATGGTTACACAGTTTTCTAACATGTGGGTCTTGTGCATTCACAATTTCGGGGGTGGTATTGCTTTAGACATTCACATATTGTTTGTGAAGGGTGAGATGAAAAGGGATCCCCAAGTAGAAGATATGATTTTCTTTAAATTATTTATTTTATACAATTTTTGGGAAGCTCTAAATTGTCAAAATCTATTATGAGTTTCAAAGGTCTCTGTTGAAATATGTTATGGGTTTCAAAGGTGTCAACTAGTTTTACAGTTTTACAGATTTATGTATTTGAAGGTTAAATTTTGTCATCATTTAATATAATGAATATATAGAGATTTCAATCAAGCTTTGTATTGAAGTCACCATCTATCTTAACCACTTTCATATATGAAACATTTTATATATAAATGTTTAAAAAACACTTCATTTATCTTAATCACTTTAATATATGAAACCTTAACTTTCAAAGAAAGCACTTAATTTATACTTTACAAGTACATAACATCTATCACCTAGTTAAAAAGTAAAATAATAACATGTACTACACCCATCTCACTTGGATAATCATAGTGATGACTTTTACTAAACATGTTATCGCTTGTGATAACGAAGTCTTCGAACCCTAACTCAAAATTACTCTTTCATATAACAAATATCGTAATGTCTTTGAATTATTTTATAACATTAACATTACAATCCTTTACCTAAAATAGATACTTTAATCTATTTAAAAATAAATAGTCTTTAGCATTATACATACATTTAATCTATCAATAAACTTAAAATAACTTAATAACTAAATCCTCTTGAGCCGGGTTATGCTTTCTAATCAGAAGGAAAAAACCTTTGTAGCCCTCTTCATTACTCAAGCAATGTGGTAATACTTCCAATCACTACAATTCCATCTTTGACTTTTAGTATCACCTAGGAATTGGATTCTAACCACAAATCCTTTAGCAAAAGTATTTTGCTTATTTATTTATCTCTCTACACACATGGGTAAAGGAGATGTGAATGAAAGTTTAGGCCATTATTTTTACTTGGTAAAGAATAGGCCTCAGAATCACATTGGATATTTTGAATTTTCTACTCATCTAGTTTACAACCACTAATGAATTCCAAACACCAATAGCTTTTAAGACTCAGCCAAACAATAAACAGCATCCCTCACACAAGCCTCGGCCCCCTCAAGACTTTCAACATAGGCACCAGGCAGCCCTCAGATGGCAGAAGAAACCCTCAAAACAGTGTACACGGGCAGCAGGTAGCCCTAGGACAGTCCATACACCAGATGGCAGCCCCTAGGACAATCCACATAGGCAGCGGCCTTCCTTAGCAGTCCAATAACAGTCCACGGCTCACACATGTGAGGGAGAGGAGGAAAGATCAACCTTCAAGTGGGACGGCTAGGAGTAGTAGAGCATAAAACAAGAGAGCGCCCAAGCAAAGAGAGGGTAGAAACCCTAGACGTCACCCACACAAAGCTGTTGTAAAACCCTAGATCAGTCACACAGAAAATCAGATCTGAATTGCCACTTTTAAGATGATCTCATAATGGAGGGTTGGACTCAATTTATAACCTTACAATGACTTCTAGAAGGGTCTTCCTTCTGAATCTTCATTTAGTTTAGGGTTACCATAAAGTTAGGTCAAGACGTCATTCAAATAAGGAATGTTATCCATTATAAAATTATAATTTAATATTATGATGTCTTTAGGAGTGGGTACCAAGGACATAACAAGGAGTAGGTCAACATACAAGGGGGGCGGTAGCACATAGGACCAACAAGGGGTCAACACAAGACCAAACCAAACACAAGGCAATTCATAAATCAAGGATGGGTAAACAACCCTTCTAACCACAAGACCAAAGGTGTAACAACAAGGTGGGAAGACAACCCCTTTACCCACAAGACCAAAAACAACAAGGTGGGAAGACAAGCCATTTATCTCTCTCAAATGTACAAGTCTTCCATACAATAACTGAAATTTCATCATCACCAGATAAGGAAAGTCCAATACTGGATGATGTGATCCTCTGGTCCTCCTGACTGCTCCCGAGGTCAAGTGCTAGTGACTCCATCAAGGGGTGGCCAGTGCCTTGAGAAGACAACCTAGCTCAACCATCTCGAAGACCTAGGAGAGGAGGGCATCACACATCATCATCTTGATTAACTGACCAAGATCCCCCTGGTTAACTGACCAGGTATGTACCTGTAGGACCTGCTTGGTCCCAGACCAAGAATCTGCCTGGTCCCAGACCAGGATGTCTCTGTCTCAACCTACAGGATCTGCTTGGTCCTCATGACCAAGAAATTATTTGGTCCTTGACCAGAATGCCCTAGAGACAGATAGGGGCCCTAGACACATGCTAGGGACTTTGCCATGGCTCCAACCTGCTTGGTCCCAAACCAAGAACCCCAGTAGACTGCTGGGGGCCCTAGATACCTGCTAGGGACTTACACTGCTTGGTTAACTGACCAGGAACCCTAGTTAATTGACTAGGGTGACATCCTCCCAGAGAATGGCTCTCGCAGCTGCATTATCTTTAACAATAGAACCAACCATCATTATGAAACTGGAACAGATCATGTCCAAGATTATAAGGATTGAAATAAATTGCATATAAAGAGAGCTGAACCACCATGTAAAGTTGAGTATTCGATGTTTCGCAGGGAATGTATCCCCAAGAATTTGGGGAAGCAAACATCACATCTACTATGGTTTGGGGATGGGGCGACATAACAGGGACATCCCTAGCAATTTCCAAATTGCAAAGAATGGCTCATGAATGTCCCAAGGGAACATTCTAAACAGCCCAAAATAACAGAAAAAGGAAACAAATGATTTTTTTCTTTAGCTCTAAATGGCTAAACAACCCATAAATCGGGGAGGAATTATTTTTTCTTCTTACGTTGTAATAAGGGCCACAAGGGCCCCAACTCTCTTTCGGAGACCCCCACAAGCTCCCAAAACCCTGAAGATTGTTTTGTAACAGGGTAGATGCAAGGGCTGCAGCAAGAACATCGCAAGCAGCAGCAGTTTTTGTGCATGGAGTAATAATTTTCAGCTTGGAGCAACAAGAATTTCAGCTTGGGTTGATGGGAGGACCCTTTTGGAAGTGAGTACAAGTTTGATTTTGAAGTTGTCTTCAAATTTTAGGTCTTCTGTTTCAAGTTTTCACTTTCAACCATCAAAACCCTCCAATCAAACAAGGAAAACCCTATACCAAAGTCAAAATGAGGCGTTCAAGTTCAGATAGTGAAATGTAGGTCAGCCAAATGGAAGAAACAGAAAGTGGGAGTGCAACCGGAAAGAGAATTGGAACCCAGAAACTGGGACTGCAGCTGGAAATAGAATTGGAATCCAATACCTATCCAAAGTTTTGCCAAAATTTGCGAGGGGTCCTTTCAACCCACAAAATTCTCTCCTTCCAAAATAACCCAAAACAAAACTAAAAACAGTGGTAGGTCACAAAAAAGGTTGTCACATTTGCAATGAAGAGTTTAAAAGGAGTTTAGAAGGGTGAAACAACACCTTTTGTGCATCTCTGGCCATGGATTTCAAATAAGAAAAAAATTAACACTGCAAAAAAAGGATGAAATACTTATGTTGCAAATGGCTTCAGAAACTAAAGGCAAACTTCAAGCAAAAATGAACAATAATTTTCTATTTTAAATTTCTCCTCATATTGTCATCTATTAGTGTGCATTGATGATCGTCTGCCACAACTTGCTGGTTGGGGAGTAAGCAGATAACTGTTGGTTATCATTATCAATAATTAAAAACCCTTCCAAAAGCAAGTATTTACAAAAGCATCTCATAAAATGCCAGCATGCTGGATTTCAAACAACTTGCCAGGTTTGAAGCCTCCTAGAATATAACTGGTAAGGGCATCAATGCACACTAATTTTCTATTTTAGGTTTCTCGTTGGATTGTCTTCTATTACTGTGCAAAGATGCTCTTGTCCACCACAAATTACTGGCTGTGGAGTAGGCTGATAACTATTTTGGTTATCAATAATTAACAACCCTTCCAAAGCAAGTATTTACAAAAGCATTTTACGTCTTTTGTTTCAAGTGTTCACTTTCAACCATCAAAACCCTCCAATCAAACAAGAAAAACCCTATACCTAAGTCAAAATCAGTCGTTAAAGTTCAGATAGTGAAATGGAGGTCAGCCCAATAGGAGAAACAGAAAGTGGGAGTGCAACTCGAAATAGAATTCGAACACAGAGAGGGGACCTGCAGCCGGAAATATCATTGGAATCCAATAACTATCCAAGATTTGCAAAGGGTCCTTTTAGCCCACAAAATTCTCTCCTTCAATATGTGACCAAAATAATCCAAAACTAAACTAAAAACAGTGGTAGGTCACAAAACTGGTTGTCATATTTGTAATAAAAGTTTAAAAGGAGATGAGAAAGGTGAAACAACACCTTTTGTGCATCTCTCCCCATGAGTTTCAAATATGAAGAAATTAACCCTGCAAAAAAAGGATGAAATGTTACAAATTGCTTCAGAAACTAGAGACACATATTTTTAGCAAATATATCTCTTTGTGGCCTTAAAACCAATGTGGTATCAGGGGGATGTTGAGGTTATTGCTCAAACTAGGGAATAAAGGTGTCTCTTTTAAAAGGAACTCTACTAGAGGAACAACAGTATAAATGTAAAGTGTACGACATCGTGAACATGCAGATGACGCAATTACAAGATTTTTTATGCTAATGTCACTCCATTCCATGTTTCCTATTCTCCTTTTACAGGGAAAAGTTGGGCCTTCAACCACAGAGACTTCTTGTACGCCCCAAACTGAAAACAACCTTAAAATGGCTGAATAATTCATCAACAAGTATCTGAACTAACCTTAGAAAAATGGCTAAGTCACACGGTGTGAAGATCAGTCCTAACTGGATCAAGCAAAGCCAAAGAGGATGATGAATGGGGGGTGACCAACAAAGAGTTTGTCGACACCGATTTCAACAATTAAACATCTGACAAAGAGAGATCCCATTGAAGGAGACAAAACTCATAAAAATGCAAGTTTCCATCGACGACATCAACCTTGACTCTCATCAACATCATACACAACCCAATCCAACGATGACACATTTGAAACCCAATATCTAACAACAACAACAAAGGGGCGCTGAAAACAGTCAAGACAACTATCACCAATTCTTGCTCTAAACTGATATTTAAAGAGGATCAAAACTACAAAGAAGGGTTCCACTATTCCTCTAGATTCAATACATTAAGTATGCAATTAAGAGAGCCACTCCAGTGACTTGTCGCACATGTGAAGATGCATGCTCTGCAAAATCAGTCAAACTAGTTCAATGGCTTACACGGGCACTAGAATAGGCACGTTTGCTATGCCATATTGGAAGTTCACTTGGAGATTCTATTCAAGAAAAACAAGTGCTCCCACTGTCATTGGAGGAAGATGGGCCCTCTACAATGCCCACACAATGCTATGATATAGGGGCTTTGGTCAAGCCTCAAGGTTAACCAAGACGAACCTACTGTTGTTGTTTGTGAACAAGAAAACATTACCAGGGAGACTGTGAAAGTCCTTAAGAAAGAGAACAATAGATCTGTGACCATCCACAACTGTGTCAGGTTCCTCTTCTGCTTCCATAGCTCAGATTCTAAGTATCAATTGAATAAGCTTGTTTACATTGAATTCTCATGACTTCTATCAATTGTTGGAAGCAAAAGGGGGTGTTGATGCAAATTAAGTATCATGCCCTAAACAAGGGTTCCATGTGGAATGTGGTATACTTTACCACTATGCACAAATATGCATTCCTAACGGGAAACACCCATTGTTGCTGATAAGGGAAGTGTCAACCCTCATATTGTATGAGGGTAATCCAACAAATGACTATGATGGCTTCTTTCAAATTCTAGATCCCAACACAGCATAACTTGTTACATGTCGCCTAGAGTCCCTTGGAGCAAATTTATCATGATCTATTATTGTATAATATAGATTGACGAATGTACTTACTATGAGGAACACCCCCCTCCTTAAAAAAATGGTGTGCACACTCCATTTAGATCCATAAGACTTCTCAAACTATGCCAGGCGCACTCCCCTGGGAACATAATCCCTGATTTTAGGATTTTGGAGACAAGATCCCCTGATTCTGGGAGCCAAAAATCCTTGATTTTTGGATGGATCTTTGTTGGGGGAATCCTCATTCTATGGGGGCGCATTCTCTTTGAGACAAAATTGCTTGATTCAGGGATGATTTGCCCCTCCATTTGGCTTATTCTATGGTGGTTGCACCTCTAGTTCTCTTGAGTTCCTCTAATAAGTGGCGCCCAAGAGCTCACACACTTGCCTATCCTCTCCTAGATGTGGTGCACTCTCTCATGCATGATTTCAACGCTTCGCTAGGCACCCCTCTTGCATCATGAGGCTATATAAGGAGAAGGCCTCTTCATTGTAAATCATAGTTGGACTTTTGGAGTTTCCTCTCCTTGGAGCCTAATCAATATATCATTCTTGGAGCTTTTGTGACATGTATTCGAGGCGCTCTCTTGTTGATGTGGAATTTAATCTTGTTTGGATTTTTTACGTTGAAATTTCTATGTTTTGGGTTGGAGGCCATAGAAGGGTATTGATACCACAGGCAATAAAAGGGTTTATGTTAATCTCTATCCTCTTTTCCTTTGTATCTATGCACATACAGGCATTGATTTTTGCATTCATTCTTAATTCAAAGGGTGTAATATTGATCTTTTGTGTGTATGGTGCATCCCCAAAGCTATAAAGGAAGCGGATACTTTATTCGATCCCTTCCCTTGTAAAACCTAGTATATTCTTGCACTTCACTAAGCAGGGTTTGATCAATCATGTGACCTCTCCCCCTTAATGACATCTAGAACAACACCCTCTTAGTTTGTACATCTTTGCCTCCATTTTCCCATGGTGGATTGACACTAGTCTCTTGATTGGTTTCTCTCTATCCCCCCATCACCTTTTCCTTTACTTTCTCTACTACAACTGTTTTGCCAAGGCAACCTCTTCATCTCACCTTACTCCAATGTTGCAAACATCGTGTCGTCTAAAATATCATCGAGGGTTCAGAAAACAACTTATCGGCAACATTAGAGAAAATATCGGGAAATCTTGACAAATTTCAAAAAATATACAAAAATATTCATTTTTTCAAATTTCTAAACATATAAAGCAACCCCATCCCTCTAGCCCTTTTATGGGCAAATGTCCCTTGTTTTGCCTCTTCAAACTGAGCAAAAAAAATTCCAAAAATCTACTTATTCAACTGATATTTTGCCAATATTTTTTTTATTTTTGGTGATATTTTGACGATATATCGTGATATTTTCAAAATTAGAAAAAAACACAATTTTTTATAATGATAATATCATGGAGCTGAGAGCATCGTGATATATCGCCAATGTTTGCAACATTGAGTCCTCATCGGCTTTGCCCTAGTAATCCTATCTTAGGGAAGCCCTCGAGTTACAGAAGAGCCAACCAAAAGTGCTAGGGGGATTGGTGTGGGGACATTAGCTTTTCCTTTTGAGTTCCCCTCGGCTATCTTGCTTCTTTGGGACTTAAGTCACACATACTAGTTTGGGACATAATAGGAAGCACACAACTCAAAGGTTGTAGGGCAATATAGTGTGCATTTGAACTTGGCCAATCTACAACAATACTTCTATTAGCCAGCCTGCAGCGTTTTTCTTAAAAGAGATCTTAAACAAATCTTAACAGCCATAACTCAACATATCTAGACAAGAGAAGACTGATGTATATGACAACATAGGAGACTGAGGTTGAGAAAGTTAGGTGTGCTTTTGGAATGGGGAAGATAAGGTTGAGGATGCAGGCTTAGTTGACGAGTGCAAAAACAAAGAACTAACATAGACAAAGATCAAGGACGTGTTACAGGAACTCAAGGACGTTACAAAAAGTGCACAGGACGTGTTACAGGAACTAAAGGACGCTGCAAGAAGTGCACAGGAGGTGCTATAGGAATTCAAGGATGTTACAGGAACTGAAGAACATTACAGGAAATGCAAAGAACATGTTATAGGAACTGAAGAACGTATTAAACTAATCACTAGATTTCCTATAGGTGAAGGTTGACGAAAGTATTGCAGGATTGATAAAGGGAAGATTGAAGACTAAGAATGGAACATATTTGAAAAGGACTATACCAGCATGTATGCCTTTGTTTGAAGACAAGTGGGTAGGTGCCTACACAATTTGTGCTGAGTTGGCGCTCAGCCAAAGGGATTGGTGTCTCCTGCAGTTTGGTGTCTACAAATCCTTTTATATTGGGGACTGGTGTCTCCCACAAGTTGGTGCTTGCAAACATTGTAACACCAAGTTGGTGCTTGCAATTATTGTAAAAGTAGGTTGGTACCTACTCAAGATTCATAAAGATAAATCTATTGTGGTTTTTCTCCCTATTGGGTTTCCACGTTACATCTTGTGCTCTATGGTTTGAGCCTACTTGTGTTTATTGTTATGAATTGATTGATGAATGGATAAATAAAGAAAAAGTGTGTTATATTGATTCACCCCCCCCCTCCTCAATATAACCATAAGTCCAACACTTCCCTTTCATCAAAGAAGATACTTAAGGTGCAAGAGGCATTGCAGTCTTTGGTGTATACAATGATTGATTTAGTGGGGAGAATCAAAGACAAACGAGGGGAAGAGAGTGAGAAAAGGGTGGGATGATGACTAGTGGGTAAACTGCATGTATTTAGTCATAGTAACAACCTAGAATGTAGAGGCCATCAAATATACAGACATTGATTCTCCTAATTGGAGACCAAGAGAGATCTTCCATTCATGAGATGAATCCATTGTACACAATAGATTTGACCAATCATTCAACAGAGGTGGGACCTGTTGCCACCGGAACATGCACCTAGGGGTTATCGCAACAGAAATCTTCAAGTTGCTTGGGTGCGTTCCTTGGGTGGAAAGTCTCAAGTCAAGTACTGTCACTTGATCATGACTCCTCTGTTTAGGCAGAACTCCTAACGAAGCCAAGGTGGGTAGTTCCTATGAGTTACTAAGGCTGATTAAGCAGTTTAGTTTTGAATGGGTGAGTTGTTTAGGAGTTTGAAATCAATTGACTGAAAGCAAAAATTTACTTGCAAAATATAATTTTGAGATTTAACAGCACAACATAATCATGTAACAAATAAGATCTAAATCAAAGATTTAATTATTGTAAAGTAAGACCAGTGCTAAAGTGAGGTCGAAAAAGTAAAGTGTTGTTATATTGTAGATGTTTTGCAAGTGCTTCTTGATCAATTTTAGTTTATTATGAGATGGGATTTGATTACGGGAAAAGGAGAGCTCCAGATATACCATGAAATACAAGGAGTAATGTCTGGAATGTTAACTAAAGGTGGCTCCTCACGAAGACATGTGGGCTGGAATGGAGTCTCGAGGGCGGTGTTCAACACTACACCAACAAGGGTGTAGCCTAACTGTGCCCTGAGGTTGCCTCCCAGTGGTTCTCGCTTCTCCTAAGAAATTTCCCCACACAATAATTAAGGTCCGAGTGTCGGATTTTTACTATGTTCAGGGTTGTTAATTTTATTAGTATGAGTTTTTAATAGATGTGAAAAATTAAGGAGTAGTTGCAAGTCTTTCTGATTTCCCACAGGCCCAGGCAAATGTCTGCAAGGGGAAAAAGCATACTTTGAATTGGAAACTAAATGTATGTTCTGTTTGATTGCAAAAGGTAAATAACTAAAGTAAAGTGTTATATTAATTACTACAGGAAAATAGTCTCTTTTCTGATCATCCGATCACATACTCAGGCAAAGCCCTTTATGTGACGGCGAGAGCATACTTCAGGAGAGCAATGCCAAGTTCGTTACTTTAAGAAAATGAAGCAAAACTTAAATGACTAAAGACAATATTTATGCTCCATTTTAATTGAAAGTATACTGCTTGTTGTGCATGTGTGATTGTGTTTAAACAGAAAATTAAATTCGTTAGAAAAAATCACGCCATAAAAAAATGTGAATCCCCCCAGGGGCGATGGGGTGTGGGTGTTGGGTAGCCCACTTGCTCTTCTTTTTATCGATTATTACAATATAGAAATGCTTGTGATCCCTTGTAAAATGCGATCACTAAGCTTACAATGCCTTAGAAAAACAAGTTTTATGAACAAAAGAGGTCTCGGGATGCCCTAGATGACCAAAACTTCGAAAATTTCCCAGAGTTTCTCTCTTTTTTCTTCAACCTGCTAAAAACCAACAAGTTATTAGTTCCTAAAAGTGCCCAAAAACACTTTGAAAGTGTTTTGGGTCAACCAAAAAAAATTAATAAAATATGTGAAAAAATTTCTAAGTGTAAAACTGCAAAGTTGAACACAAGAAAGCAAGTCTTGGCTTGCCTTTTGGGACAGCCAATGAAAGCACTTTAGATTTACTAAATATGAACTTATGATACCCAAAAAAAAAAGCTAATCTAATAAGTCTTTAGATCTACTAATAAGTGACTTGTAAAAGAAAAACCTTCTTGAAGTTAGATCTAGTTAAAGTAAATAATTTAAATATTTTGAAGCAATCTAGATTTAAGCATGTAAAACTTATAAATAAAATTTGATATTTGATATAAACTTATTTAAAATCAGATCTAAGAAACAAGCCCAAGTAACCAATGAAAAGTTGAGTTTAGAAAGAAGAAGAAGAGTGGAAAGAAAGCCCTTGGAACTTTGGGCTATGGGATCTTTCACAATAGCGTTGAAAGTGGACTATGTTGTCTTTGACGAAAGACTTGGAGGATGAGAGAAACAGACGAGATCTCCTCTCAATCCAAGCAAAGAAGCTGAAACAAAAGATCCTCACACTTGCCAAGACACTCATTAAATCATTAGTAAAAAATCTATATTGAAGAAAAAGAGAGCATACATAAAATCTTATAAGCATGCAGATTCTTATTCTTGAACATAAATTGTTTAAAAGAACAAGAAACTATCTTAGTCACTCATTCTGATTAACACTAATCCTTTAGAATGCTAATGATTAACAAGCATAAAGCAATATGCAAGAGTAGTTCTACAGTTACCTCAATACACACATGCAACAATGCTCATCCACTTTGAACCAAGGACACCATATGAGACCTCCAAAGCCTTTTTATTCACAAGAGAACTTCAACAAAGATCTTACAGATGAGAGCAGAGGTTCCACACATTCCACCTATGAAGAGAGGAATGGGACTTGCTTAAATAGAAAATGAGAGAGGGGAGGGGCGCATTGGCTCAAGGAGAGGAGAGGGTGCACCATAAGAGAGATATGAGGGATTGATCCCTTTGATTGAGGATGGAAGAGGGAGTTGGAGTAATGAGGGAGGTGCCACCTCACAAGAGGTGCGCCCCCTCTACCTTGGGATCTCCTCCCATAAACCACAAGCTGCCACATCCATTCATGTGAAGCATGAGATGGTGGGCGCATCATAAAACTCAATCAAATGAAATCCTCATGATTTGACTTATATCACATGTGTTGTATTATCCTCATAAGGTCGCCCTTCATGTGACATTGCATGCCAAATTACCTTTTTTATTATATTTTTTCTTTTGGGTTATTTTGTACTTTTTTAGCATTTATTTGCCAATTTGTCGCATCTTTAAGGAATAATGCTCCCAGAGACAACGTAGTCACCCAGAACATGGGGAAAGTGGGTCCTAGGGTAAAGAGGACACTCTGAGTGTGAAAACAAGCATCCCCATGCCAAAATCCGCCTCCAGACCACACTTTTATTACAATTTGAAATTTTCCAATTAAACCATTAAAAATGGCCTAAGTTTACGAAAAAAATCATTTTTCTCGGAAATTAAAAAAAACTTAGGGGGGACCTAGCACATGTCCATATGACTCAATTTTAATATCTAGCATGGTAATATACATTGACATTTGGGCTCTAATAACCTCCTAAGGCCGCGAAATCATGCCAACCACCCCAACTTTGGAGGTATGAGTGAAAAACTCAAAAATTATATGTCGTTTATTCAACAACATATAATTGACAAGGGAAAAAACAATATGGGCTAGTCGGACTGATATCTAAGTCTTAGGAAAGCCGAGTCCTTTACAAAACCATCACGCTATGACATTTTTTACAATTTCCCTGCAGGGCATGGACATGAGATTTTATTAAAAAAAATGGGTCAAGGTAGCCTGCTAGGACTTCTGATCTTCTGACTGTGAACAAGTAAACTTCTTCTATCTTCACAGGCTCACTTGAAATCATCCAAGTGCAACTTAGTTGATAACAGGACCATAAGAACAAACCAATGCACATGGAAACCTATTATCTTAATCTTAAATGGTATATAAAGAGATCCATGAGAGTTTCTCATATGATCAAGAGTTGAAGGAGGGGTTTCAAATTATTGCAATGATGTTCACTATTAATGAGGTCAAAAGTTAGAACACTTCAACAATGATTTATTTCATTTGTACAACTTAGTGGTCCCAAGAGAGGATAGTATAGCTCATGAGAGCCAAATTGGGAGGTAGACGATGCATGGGGGTGGAGCTCCAAAGCTACACCAGCTTCTTGTTCATCCATTATCTCAAATCACTAAGTACTCTATGGCTAGGAGGAAGTTTCATCCAATCTATCAAGAGGTATACACTTTTCTCTAGGATATCAAAGAAGCTAGGAGCAATGCACAATGCCTTACATCTTCATTATCAAAAGACACTTGAGTATTTGAAGGGATCAACGACATGATGGCTTCAGAAGCCAATGAACATATGTGATGAGCCAAAGGAGTCTAATAGTGACATTGGTGGTGGCATAGGCATTGATGATGTTGAATATCCATTATAGCCTATCATTGAGGTTCAAGGACAAGAGGATGAAGGAATGAATTTTAGTAACAGCTAGATAGAGCCCCCAAATTTCAAGGGATGATTAATAAAGAGGTATATGGGACCCTTGTAAATTATAGAAAAAAATATACTTTTTTTATTATCATTAAATCATGATTAATCATAAATACAAAATAAACACAATAAACTAGCATGCCAATATGGATAAATAACATAAAACACAACCAGTGTGGAGGACAAAATAATAATAATAATAATCTAATTTTAAGGTCACGTCCTAGCCATACACCAAATTGGTGTATGAGACTCCCTTGTTTATGGTACAAGGGACCCCTTTCGTGCAACGATTTGATTGCTAAAGTCTACGAAGGTGTACATACCGTACCCCCCTCCACATCTGAACCTATGACCTCCTAGGAGGAAACACATGTTCTTAACCATTAGGCCCACATATGATTTGGTGGAAAAAATACTAGTTAGCAAAGCAAGGTAGATAAATAACAAAAAAGCCAACCAATTTGGAGGAGAAAACACTAGCATGCCAATGTGATAAATACTATAAAAGAAAAAACTTGCAAAAAAAAGTTTCAACCCAAACAAGTGATACAATGCAAAAGATATCCTTGAGAAGAAAAAAATTGACATACAAATTTGAATGATATCAATCAATCTCAAAGTTGGGTTCATGGGCATACATGGTAAATTAACAATGTTTCACCAATTTTCCAAGAGCATGGGAGCGGGGAAACGCACATGGGGGACGTGTGGAGATGCCCCCCAATTTTTAGGAAAATTCATGGCGGATGGGGGGACGTCAAGGTCCCTAGCATAAGAGGCTTCGTCTCTAAAATTATAAAAAAATAATAAAAAATTCCCAACATAAAAATTCATCCCCGGGTAAATTAATCATTGTGCAATGTAAATTCTAAATTCAAAACGGTGAAATGATATAAACATGATTCATCAATCACCATTGTTATTACTTAGATTTTTTGTTTTTTATTTCCTCAACATTTTTTTTGTTTTTTATACATTATTGGGTTTTTTGAAAAAAAAATGTGGGGAACACCTAGGAGTCCCGACTTTTTTTGGGGGTAGGGGTTGACCACAAGCCCCCCCATTTGTGAAACGCTTCCTGCTTTTGGGGAGCCGGGCACCCACAAGCCCCCCATTTGTGAAATACTTCCTGTTTTTGGGGAGCTGGGCACCCACAACCCCCCATTTTCCAAAACGTGTCCCACACATTGGCGAAACGTTTCAGTGTGTGTTTCCCCCACATTTCATAAAATGGGGGTAAGGCGTAACTCTTTGCTAGGCACCCTCTTGTCCCAGGGGCATGGGGGTGCACCCCTAACCCTGCAGAACACATCCTCGTGGAACACTGTAAATTAATGACTAAACAAAATTTTCTCCAGAATATATCCAATGTTGCATATCGTTAAAAAGAAAAAGGAAGGTGCATGTATAGTCAATCAAGAACTGAACATAACATGGGCATTATCTCATAGCCATTCAGTAGCGTCAGTAATAAAAGAAATGAACAGTATAGTCTAAATCTACACAAAAACTGATAATCTATGTGTGCTTGAGATGGAGCACATCTCTTGGGCATACCTTGTAGGCTTGTACTAGCATTACTCTTAATTAATGAAATGGCTCAACTATTTTATCTTATGCCATAGATGTGAATGCTATGTTATAGTTTTTTTGTTAACTTTACACTAGTCTGTTCATTTCTTTTAGAACTGGTTGTACTGAATCGCTATGGACTGTTGTCTATGCCATGTTCAGTTGGTTAAATGGATATGCATGTACCATCATTTTTCTTTTGGAATCTTTGCCAATAAGTATTTATTCTAAAGAAAATCTGACTTAGTTTTTAATGAACCATGTATGTCTATGAAGTTATAAACCCAACACACAACATTAAAAAAGAAGCCAGAAACACGCTGCAATAAGAGTACGTATAGGCCTCAGAGGCCACCTATTGCTAAATGGATAATAGCAGCTGATGAAAAGTGCAGTCTTTTACACAGAAGCAGCAGTTCATGTATGCTTTGAGCCATGTCAAAATACAGATCATGCAGTTATGTTGAAGAGGCCCCAAAACAAAGCATGTTGAAACAATTCATGAGTGAAATTGAGAGCCCTTGGTGAACATAAATAAGCTCAAATTTCCCAAAGGAGCTCGATCTATTGGTGAGGAGCAAGGAGATTTACATCAATGAGCAAGGTTCAATTCTTGTGGGGCTTTTTCATGGAGTCATGGGTCACCTTGTAGTAGTGGTCAAATGTCTAGTTGCACACAGAGATATTATGTTAAATGATATTGTGACCTATGCACACATAAGTGGATCAAAGCCCACCCCAATATCCTTCAAATTTAAGCCCTAAGGGTTAGCTCAATAGGTTGAAGTTTTGAACCATCTGCCCAACACATGTTGCCAATGGGAAGGCCATGGGTCACAGGTTTAAATCCAAGCAAGTCCCTCAGCGTCACCAACCTCGATCGTGGCTAGCATGGATTTTCTTAGGAAAAAAATAAATGAGCTCAAATAGCCAAAGACACACCAAAATACCAAGAGTGAGACATTATGAGGCCACGATGGTTCATGAAAATGTCCAAGATCAATAATATGATATGGACCACCCACATAATAATGCTTATAAATTTCTAAGCAAAAATATCAATAATGTGAAATGGGACATCCACATTCATGTTTTTAAACAAATTCTGACATAAATACTTTTTTTATTAGGAACGATTGCCCCCAGTAGCAATATAGGGCAGATTGGATGTCCCTCAAGAAGATCGAGGGACATCCCATTGTCCTTATAACAAGGGATAACCCCATCAAACAATGTATTGCACCGCTATGTCCCCAACATGTCCCTGCATCACAGGGACAAGAGGTGGGCGCGTTTCTTGCCATCCCCACATCCCCAGATGCAAGAAACTCAGGGGACACATCCCCCACCCCATGGATGCATTTTCATGTACACTGGTTGCAACACATGGAAGCAAATGATTGAGCATTGGTGGTTTGCTCCTTGTATATTTTGTATCATCTATAATGTAGATAAGACTATATATAAATTAAAATTTAGAAATTATGTCATAGAAAACATTTATATCGTGCCAGATTATGTGGTATCGGTGAATCACTAGATGATGCATGGACATATGGTATTATGGATCACGTATTTCAAATTGTATAATTGGATGCTATATTGTATTTGTTTGTGATTAAACAAGAATTCTTAATACCGTAATACATCCCAAACCTTTGTAAACATAGATATCACTTCAGCCACGGGTGAGCTATTATTTTAAAACAAAACTTGAAGAACAAAAATGGCATGGTTGTGAAGTTGTTACTGCCCGAGCACTTATAATGATTATTTAATAAACAGCAGATAATGGCAAAGAAGATCAAAGCAACAGCGTAAACCCAACAGCCATTCATTACTAAATATAAATTGCAAGAACTTTCTCAGGTTATCCATCACACCTGTTGTCCACTTCTCTAAGCATATGACATCACAAAATAAATAAATAAACTCTTAAGGTTCAAAGTAATATTTCCATGCATATAATCATTGTTGCAGCAGCCATGCAGGCAGTGAAAATACTGAAACATTTCTCCTTTCATGCATGTGATAGCTTGTTGGTTCTAATATTTAACCAGTCCTGTGTGAAACAAATGAAAAAAACTAGAGATCAACTAGGATATATATTGAAGACCTTCAATAGGCAAGTATTTACAGACAGGCTATAGTGCCTTTTGGGAAACGAATCTTTTGGTATAAACCAGTAAGAGCCCTCCACATTAACTATTAGGCTATTACAATCATATATATGTTACAAAAGAGTCATATTTGACTTGTGCTGGTAGTATGTGGCACTCTTTGGCTTGAAAAACATTCTGACAAGTGCAATTAAAACTAATTACCTAACCTCAAAGGTTCTCCTTTTACAGCAACTTCAATCAATGGCAACGATCTCAAAACATATCATGAGAACCAAAAAACAATGGAGTGATATGTTATCAAAGTAAACGGGAACGAGAAAGACTAGCCAGTGGAAGTATTTACCAATGTTAATGATTTTGATTTTGACCATAACTCCATGTTTATTGGGCATCCACGTCCTCAGCCACTCATATTAGTGACAGAAGCATCAATGTCATCACTCCCCTGCCTAATTTTCGCCAACTCGATCTGAGTCTGCTCCAAAATCCGTCTTTTCTGCATCTCCAAATCCCTGTCAAACTCCATCCTCATCTTCTCCAAATCTAGCATCTGCTGTTTCTTGTTATTTTCAATTCTCTCATAAATCTCCCCAAATCTATGAATGGAATCAGCCAAAATCCTGAGAGAATCATCGTCATCCTTTCGCCGCTTCAACCGCCTCCCCTCTTCTTCCTCCTCCTCTTCCTCCTCCTCGTCCTCTTCTTCGCTGGGCGAATCCCCGGGGGCATCCCTGACCTCCTCAAACCTGGAGTGATTCAAACAAATCTTAGGTTTCAAAGGCACAAATTCCCCAGCATCCACGCCATAGGGCAGCCCAGCCTGCCAAGGAGAAGAATTGAGCAATGCATCCATGTATTTGTAATAGACCCACTTACTATGAGGGCTCCTTTGTCTCTCCTTCTTGTACTTCTTCTTCAGTGTGTCCAACCTGTTTCTACACTGTATATCGGTTTTGAAAATCTTTGAAGAAGCAGAAACGGTCTTTGCAACCTCAAACCACTGTTCCAGCTTCAGGCTCTTCTTGCCCGCCTGCAGAAACTTCTCCCCCCATGTCTCCAACAATATCCAAGTAGCGCCTTCAGACCAATCGTCCCTGGAGCCCTTCACTTCAGGCCTACCCAAATGATATTCGGAGTTGTTTTTAGGGAATAAATTTGGGGACGTGTTTCGAACTCCGAACCTGTCTACAGCCTGCTTTTCGGGTGGCTTCTGTATGTTCTTGCCTCTCGTACCGGATTCCTGGGCTTCTGGGTGGTTTTCCGATTCGTCTGCTTCGTCGTCCCCGTAATTCCCCTCTTCTTCTTCTTCCTCCTCGTCGTCTTCTTCGTCTTCAAAACCAGCGGTAGGTTCGTGAGGCGCCGGCCTCAGGGGAAGCTTGGGGCGATGGAACGGATTGCTGGTATACGGCTGGTGGTATACAGCATAAGCATTGGGCGGGTAGCGGGCATCATCGTCTGTGTCATCCATGATGATTTGAGTTGGATTGTTCGAAAGTCTTCCTTATTTATGACTCAAAACTTCGATCATCTATGAAGTACGGATGGTCAAAGTCATTCGAATGACCTGAGCGAAATCATAGTAAAAATTATTTTTTTCTCAAAAGAGGGGGATAGGCAACAATCAGTCTTGGTTTCTGCCAGGTCGTGGGTTCAACCCCGCTTGCCATCACTTAGACTCAGCAGGCTAGCACATGGAGTGGAGCAAAGAGGGAGCCTTTGAAGTCCAATTTTGACAATTGTGATGTCCCCTTTAGCTTGATCATGACGAGAGGAGAGGTGACTTAGTAGTTTGTATAACTTCCATAGGCTATAATCAGAAGTGGGAGTGAGATAAATTATTGATGTCAATAAGTTAAAAGGTGTTATATTTCTAAAGTGACTAATAGTGGCTTAAATCTAGGTAAAAGTGATTTTTAATTTTTAATGTGGAATAAGTCAATGAGGAAACATTGTAGAAGGAGCTCTCGTGAAAGATAAAAAGAGAGGTAGCGCCGTTGTGGTTTGGTAAAACTCTTCCATTGTGTGAGAAGAACCTGCAATAATTAATTTATGAATACACAATATATCAGATCACAGAATATTTTTATTGATCGCAGGCCACTTCGAGGGGGCAACCTTCTTTGAGCAAGTTCAATACAAAATAACTTCACGGTGCCTTCATAGGCCTCAACACACACTTATATATTAAGTCTAGGCACCAATACTATGGGTCAAAACCATGGGCAATACAAACTATGGATCAACAATATTACGGACGACTTACAAAGCATATGCGCCAAACAACAATAACACAAACTATAGATCAACAAATACTACAGGATGACTTACAAAGCATATGGGTCCAACAACAATATACTAACAAAGTAAAGACATGGGTTCCTAACATCCCCTCCTCCTTAGAAAAAGCTTTGTCCTCAAAGCTTTAGATGTGGAAATTGTTGTTGAATCTGGAGGAGTGGTTCCCATGTAGCATCCTCTGGTTGCATGCCGTGCCACTGAATTAAGACCTATGTGATAGAGCGAGAGCGAAGCTGACGAGTGCGCTTATTGAGGACAGCCTTCGGCTCCAAAAGGATGGATCCTTCATTATCCAGTTCGGGTAAAATAGTTTGTCCTCTGATGTTGGTGCCAAGAACTTTCTTCAGACAAGAGACATGAAATACTGGATGAATGCGGGAAGAAGGAGGAAGTTCCAATTTATAAGCAATGGACCCAATCTTCTGAAGAATCCGATATGGCCCATAGAACTTTGGAGCAAGCTTATGACGCCCTTTGAGTTTCAGGGAGTACTGCTTGTACGGCTGGAGACGAAGAAAAACCATATCACTTGCTTGAAAAGTGAGCTCAGAACGGTACCGATCGGCTTGTTGCTTCATGTGATTTTTTGCCATGTGAAGATTGTCCCGCAAAATGCAAAGAATTTGATCGCAATTTCGAAGGACTATTTCAACTGCCTGAACTGGTGAACTACTGGGGGTGTATGGAAGAAGAACTGGCGGTGACTGACCATAGACTGCTTCATATGGGGTCATTTTAGAGGCAGTGTGGTAAGAGGTATTGTACCACCATTCAGCGAGAGGGAGCCACTTTGCCCACTGATGTTGTTATTCAGAGGTGAAGCAACGAAGATAAGTTTCCAAACATTTATTGGTAATTTCAGTCTTACCATCTATTTGTGGGTGATACCCTGAACTCATCTTCAGTTTGGTGCCAGTGTGGCGAAATAGTTTTGTCCAAAAATGACTAGTGAAAATCGCATCACGATCTAAGACAATGGAAGAAGGGATGCCATAAAGACGAAAGATCTGGTCCAGAAAAATTTGAGGGACTGAGGAGGTTGTATAGGGATGGCTGAGAGCACAAAAATGACTATATTTGGAGAGGCGATCAACCACAACCAAAATCACTGTCTTCCCTCCAAATTTAGGGAGCCCTTCAGTGAAATCCATAGAAATATCTGTCCAAATCCATGTAGGTATGGGAAAGGGTTCGAGCAATCCCGGAAGGAGTGTCGTTTCACCCTAATTGCGTTGGCAGGTATCAATTCAACCACCATCTGTTGAATTGTCATTTTCATGCCATGCCAAAAGAAGTTACGATGTGCCCGCTCATACGTTTTGAGGAACCCAGAATGCCCTGCCGATGGAGAAGCATGGAGTTCATAGAAGACAGTCTGTTGAAGATCTGTGCTCTGGGGAAGCACGAGACGACCCTTGTATCTCAGGGAAGCACCATCCCAAGAGTAATGTGGTATAGCATAAGGGTTGTTGGCCAAGCGTTAGATGATTTGAGATAATGAAGAGTCATTGACATAGCCCTGTTGAACAGATTGCAACCAATTTGGAACAGGCATAGAAATAGCTGAAAGAGAGCCTTGGTCCTCAAATGTGCGAGAAAGAGCATCCGCCACAATATTGTCCTTACCCTTCTTGTAAGTGATCTCATAGTCATAACCCATGAGTTTGCTAACCCATTTTTGTTGTGTTGGGGAGGATACACGTTGTTCCAAAAAATATTTCAGACTCTGGTGATCAGTCTTGATGCATAAATGATTCCCTAATAGGTATGGTCGCCACTTCTGTACTGCATGCAAAATAGCCATCATTTCCTTCTCATATGTAGAGGCAGCTAAACTATTACCTGAAAGGGCTTTGCTGGTGAACGCAATGGGGTGTTCATCTTGAAGGAGAACAGCACCAAGTCAATTGCCGCAAGCATCACTCTCAATATTGAAGGGCTTGGAAAAATCAGGCATAGCTAGAACAGGTATAGTACACATAGCTTGTTTCAGTTTGTCAAATGCACACTCAGTAGCATTGGTCCATGTAAAATCATCATTTTTCAATAGAGTAGTTAATGGAGCTGCAATCTTCCCATAATCCTTGACAAACTTGCGGTAGTAGCCAGTCAACCCCAAAAAACCACGAAGGCTCTTGAATGTCTGAGGATGCGGCCAATTGTTCATGGCAACGATTTTGGCAGGATCCACGCGAACCCCTTATGCTGGGATAATGTGCCCCAGATACTTGACTTCCTTCTGTCCCAAAACACATTTAGACTGTTTGGCGTGGAGATGTTGGTCAGAGAAAAGTTTCATTACAAGATCCAAATGTTGGAGATGTTCAGCCCATGTTTTACTGTAGATGAGGATATCATCAAAGAATACCAGAATGAATTTCTGCAAGTAGCGCTGGAATATTTTATTTATCAAGGCCTGGAATGTGGAAGGAGCATTAGTGAGGCCAAAGGGCATGACCAAAAACTCATAGTGGCCATCATGTGTGCGGAAAAATGTTTCAAGGATATCATCCTCATGAACCCGAATTTGATGATACCCAGAACGAAGATCCAACTTGGAGACAAATTGAGCACCATGAAGCTCATCAATAATAGGAATTGGAAACTTATCCTTGATAGTGAGGTGATTAAGTGCTCGGAAGTCAATGCAGAGGCGCCATGACCCATCTTTTTTGCGGACAAGAAGAACTGGTGAAGAAAAGGACATACTGCTTGGGCGAATAATACCTTGCTTCAGTAAGTCCCGAACGAGCATTTCAATCTCTATTTTTTGGTGAAATGGGTAGCGATAGGGCCTAATGTTGGGAGGAACGCTTCCAGGAAGGAGCTGAATACGATGGTCCTCTGGCCTTGAAGGTGGCAATCCCACTGGTTCAGCAAAGACACTTGTATATCGATCCAGAATTTGTTATAGATCCAAAGGAGTAGTGGAGACCGCTGATAGTTGCATCTGAATGGAATGGATCTGACCGATGACACCACGTGAATTCTTCTTAAGGAGTTTTTCCATGCGATGTGAATTGATGATGCTGAGAGACCCTGGTTGTAAGCCTGTCAATGTGTGTTTTTGTCCATTAGGGGAAAACTGCATCCAAAGTTCAGCAAAATCTCATAAGATGGGGCCAAGTGTACGTAGCCATTGAGCACCCAAAACCACATCACATCCGCCTAAGGTCAAGGCAAACATGTCAGAGCGCAGGTTATAATCTCCCATAGAGATACGCACATTACGATACTTCCCTTTGCAAGGTAAGGTGCCCCCATTAGCAACCATGACTTCAAAGTTGGAGCAAGGATGGATAAAACAATCTGCATGTTTGGCGATCCGAGAGTCAATGAAATTATGAGTGCTACCAGAATCAATGAGAATTGTAAGAGGAAGCTTCTTGAAGTAACCCCTGACCCGCATGGTTTGTGGGGTGGTGATTCCAGCTAAAGCATGGAGAGATATCTCTGGCTAGTCGTCCTGAGACGGAGGGTCAATAGACGGCTCCGGAATGTCAACCTGCGCATCCATTGTATCTGAAGCTTCTTCACCAATTTCAGAGGCAAGCGGAGAATCCATATCCAAGAGATAGAGTTTTTGCTGAACACATCTATGTCCCCGAGTGAATTTCTCATCACAATTATAACAAAGCCATTTTTCTCTGCGTGCCTGCATCTCGATTTCAGACAAATGCTTGATAGGAGTTGGTCGAGGAGCTGGCGGGATGGGAGGCCGTTGAGAACCCATATTTCAGAAGGGAACAAAAGTGGGTTTGGAGCGTCGTTGGGCTGCAATCTTGTCTTCTGCCAACTTAGCCAACCCCAGGGCTTCCATCATTGTGTTGGGATAGAACATTTTGATCTCGGAGCGGATTGCATCCTTTAGACCACTGATAAAACAATTATGGTAGAAGTCATCAGGCAATCCTTCGGTGTGGTTAGCTAGTTTCTCAAATTCGGTTTGGTACTCTCTCAAAGTGTCAATTTGGCGAAGTTTAGTGAGGGCTCCTGTGAAGTCATCAAAAGCACTAGGACCAAATCGTTGCAAAAGGGGCTGGCAAAAATCTGTCCATTTTGGCTCTTCATGAGCCTTGATGTACCAACGGTACCATTGAAGAGCTTCATGTTCTAAATGAAAGGATGCAAGTGGAATTTTGTTGACATCAAAAGTATTGTGCAGATTGAAATACTATTCTGCACGATAGATCCATCCAGTTGGATCAGTACCATTGAAGCAAGGAAAATCAAGCTTCGGACCACGGAAATTGCTGGAAGAAGAGAACTCATTGTCTGATGAAGACTCGGACTGTCGTTTGTTGTTCATGGTTGAATGCTCAAGATGGAGGCCGAGAAATTTTTCATCCAGATCCTGGAGTTTGGCTTGGATGACTGCAAGTGCTTCTTCCATGGTTTTTGCTCCTGCACGGGTGACAACCATAACCAAGAGTTTTTTTTTTAGTGGGTAGAAAAACAAAAATTGAAACTGTTTCAGTAAAGGAAAATCTGGATTTGGAAAAAAATCTGAAGGGTAATTTGGGTTTGACTAGGTTTTGGACAATGTCGAATGGACAGGGAAGCAGAAAATGAGGATTTCAGAAGTGGGGTGAAAGAATGAGAAAAATTGGCAAAGAGAGACAAATAAGCATAATTAAGAAATGAACTTTGTGGTAAAATTTGAAGGCGATTGGGTGAAATCCGAAGAAGTTATGGCAAACCCTAAAAATACACAAATGTGGGATTTCGGGCTTTGGGAAGTGGAATTTTGGATAGGGTCCTCAGGAATGAAATATGCAGAATGGGATTACAGGGGTGTCAGGGAAGTTTCAGGGGAAACGGAGTGAAAACAAGGGAGATAAGGCCAAAAAACAAAAAATTATTTTTTATTTTCAGGTATGAATCTGCAACGGCACGGAAGGGATCGGAAACAGATAGATCTGCAACGGTGCGGAAGTGATTGGAAACAGATAGATGTGCAATGGCACGGAAGTGATCGGAAACAGATAGATCTACAACGGCGTGGAAGTGGTCGGAAACAGAGGGATCTGCAACAGCGCGGAAGTGATCGACAACAGTTCTGGACAGAGAAAATCGACGATTTTGCAGCTGAAAATAGATATGGACCCCAGGTATGCTCGGTTTCCTAACTGTTCAGGGGATTCACTCAGCCACCAATGTTGTCTGACGGCTTGCGTATTGGGGCAGTACCCCTCACTCCACAGCTCAGATAAAATTAATAACCGCTTTGCCACAAACGACAGCTCTTGGTTTACCTCATGGGTGGGAACTAGTCAATCAGGTGTGGGTCGTTGCCCTTTTCGCTGGCAGGTCCTCTCAATGGGCCAGCTACTTCGGGGTTCCTGTGGTACTCCTCAGAATGAGTTTTAGGGATTATGCCCAAGTACTTCCCACAGTGAAGCGGATAAGGATTATTCCTAGATCCGAACCTGCAACAGATGCAGAATTTTTTTTTCATAAATTTCACCCAACGAGCCCAAGAAAGTGCTCTGATACCAAATGAGAAGAACCTGCAACAATTAATTTATGAATACATGATATATCAAATCACATAATACTTTTATTGATCGTAGGCCACTTCGAGGGGGCAACCTCCTTTGAGCAAGCTCAATACAAAATAACTTCACGGTGCCTTCATAGGCCTCAACACACACTTATATATTAAGTCTAGGCGTCAATACTATGGGTCAAAACCATGGGCCAATACAAACTATGAATCAACAATACTACGGGCGACTTACAAAGCATATGCACCAAACAACAATAACACAAACTATGGATCAACAAATACTACGGGACGACTTACAAAGCATATGCGTCCAACTACAATATACTAACAAAGTAAAGACATGGGTTCCTGACATTGTGGTTTGGTTTCAGTGGTGCAATATCCACCATAGCTAAACGTGAGGGAAATCCATCGGGGGTTTCCATTTGTGTTTAATTGCGCAATTTCTCTTCAAATTTGTGGTGTAGTGATTTGTTTGGGAGATTTCCCTAAGGGGCGCAAATAACTTTCTTAACAGGGTCATGGAGGAGAATTCGTGGCCTCTGAAGATTCGTTGGAATTGGAGGGGAGCTGAGTCCCTTCTCTTGTGGATTCGTGGTTTTAGAGGACGTGGAAGTTGTGCTAGAGGGGCAGACCCCTTACTTGTTGACCCACAAGCATTAGGAAGAGTGCCATGGAACTATGGAGGAGGCCATGAGATTTGGGAGGAGGCCGAGAACTTCTAGAGGAGGTCATGAGGTGTGACTAGCACAAAGAGAGGTGGAGGAGGTGTTTAGAGGGATTCGTGGGGTTTGGAAGATTCATGTGGGCTCCAAGAGGGACGATCCATCTAAGAAGGGTTGCCAAGATCTTTGAGGGAAGCCGAAAGCCATTGCAGCAAGTCGTGATCACTTGAGGGGTACAAAAGCCCATTATTGGCATTTGGTGGGTGTGGCATCACTTTAGGCAAGATTGGCAGGCTAGGAGAGCCTTTTGGGGGGACGCCTCAGTTAGTAGAAGAGCCATGGCGATAATCCTAGTATTTGGTTGCAGTTTGTGTATTTTGATTATATCTTGCAGCTGCCATAGCAGCCATTAGAGATTGTATTGTTGCAATTTGAGTTTCCACTCATAATAAAAATACTCATGTTGTCTCTCTCATTTCATGTGTATTTGGAATACTTGCAATGTGTATGACAAAATATATTCATTAGAGTGTATGTAAATTGTTTGAAGAAAGTCATAAACAATTGTCATGCAAATGGTTTGACGAAATCACATAACCTGAACCAATATCTTAAGCCTAGCATAGTTGGACATATTTCTGTGAAATCTCAAGCACATCAGATCTATGGAACAAACACAACAGTTACTAGAGATGCATGTAATAGAATGTATGGAAACCTTGTGCAGAAGGTTTGCAGCAGTAAAATAATCTCATAAACTCAGAAGATAGATTACAATGTGTAACAATGGCTACAATCAGTCAAGCAATTCGAATTCCAAAGGTGGTCATTCGAATTGGTGCATGAGAGTGGCTTACAATGCAGTTAACACCACTCGGCACATCAATTAACCACTTAACTAATCAACAGTTGACTCTAATAGACTCTAGAACTGACTAATTGAGTCTAACTCAATGCAGAACTCAACTGAATGCCAAAAAATAGGGGAGGGCGCCATATGTCTATAGTCTAAGTGAGTGTTAGGTGAGAATCACACCAAACTAGCCCATGTAGTGTAGTAAGGTGCCCTAGGTTCACTAGTTGGATGAATAATGCGCTTGAGGCATGCAAATCACCCCATGAAAGGTGGAGGAGGCTCAGTAGGCGGCCCAGTTGGCTCCTGGAATGTAGGAGGAGGCTCAGTTGATGCCCAGTTGGATTCTAGAATGTAGGAGGATGCTCTAATGACTGAAACTGTGATCTGTTGATGATGTAGGCACATGATGGAGTCAATAATACGTAGGATAAGTGGATAATTAAGCTGGAAGGCTCAATCAAATTATGTGTGGTTGGAAAATGCTCCAACACCCCCCCTTAAGCTTATCTCATGGAGGTATAAAAAATAATAAAAGGGCCCTAGCAACAGTGGCCATAGGTCACCAAGTACAGAAATAATCCAAACAATGCTAGAAAAAAACTCTAAGTGAGGAAAGAGGGAAAAACCCAGTGAGAAAGAAAACCCCCCCTCAAACTGAACACTGAAGGATCTAATCTGTCTTCACCATAGTAGAACTCACCCCCAGCAGTGAACGAAGGTAAGAGAACTTCTTCTTAGTGAAGCTCTTGGTGAAGATGTCTGCAATTTGCTCTTATGTAGGGCAATATTGCAGTACAATGGTATTGTCATGCACAAGATCTCGGATGTAGTGCATGTGGATCTCGATATGCTTGGTCCTCTGTCTCTGAATTGGATCTGTCGAGATCTTGATAGCACTCTGATTGTCACAAAAGATGACAGTAGAAGTGGTGCTACCAATATCATGTTGAATATTGTAACTTCAAAGAATATTATATTTGTATATTATTTATTCCGGAGATGTTCCATACCTCCGATGTGATTATACTATGAATCCGGAGATGTTTATTCCTCCGAGAAGTTGTGGTAACTAGGGTTATTAGACCCACCATGTGGGGGTCGGCCCAGTCAGTTATAATAGGGTATTTAACCTAATGGTTAAATACGAGCCTACATGTACCTGTGTAAAATATATGTCAAAGTAGTGTATAAATAGAGGAGGTCTGTTCCTCATTATATACATTCACTCACTTGTGGAAGAGTGCACACTTGTCTGGGAGATCTGCTAAGGAGACAAAGAAGGAAGGAGCACATCTTGTATTTTGGTTGATCATCTTATTGAGGAAAGCTTTGCTGGGTTTTCTACCCCATGAGGGTTTCCCAGGGTATATTGTGTGTCTATCTTGTGATTGTGTTTCTTTCAGTGATCTTGCTTGTCTATTTGGTTTAAACTTAACATATCAAACTCTGCTAGAATACCCTGCAACCAAACTGCCTGAATGCAAGCATTGACTGCTCCTCGATACTCTGCCTCTGCTGAAGATAAGGCAATGGCAGCCTGCTTTTTGCTTGACCAGCAAATAGGCCCTATGCCAATCATGAAAACATATCCGGAAGTGGACTTCCGAACAATGCTATCACCCGCCCAATTTGAATCAGTGAATCCAACCAAATCTAGATCAGAATCCGCAGCATAGTGTATGCCAAAATGTCTAGTACCCTGCACATAGTGCAAGATTCTTTTGGTTGCCTTCCAATGAAGCTCATGGGATTGTTGCATGTACCTTGACACAGAACTCACGGCATAAGAAATATCAGGCCTAGAGTGTGTCAAATACAAAAGACTACCAATCAACTGTCTGTATAGTGTAGAATCCACCAACGGTGTAGAATCACCATCCTCAAGACTGATTCCTGAGAGGAATGGGAATGGTGCCGCTTTACAATCTGCCATATTAAATTTGTTTAGTAGGTCTGAGCATATTTTGACTAAGATATGGTGATCCCATCAAAATTTTGAGTAATCTCTAAGCCAAGAAATTGTTTTAGCAAGCCTAAATCACTCATGTCGAATGCTAGATGTAGTGCGGTTTTTATAGTGCCGATCGAAGCAAGAGTGTTTCCTATAATCAAAAGGTCATCAACATAAAGGACAATGGTCAACAAATTACCTTCATGTTGCTGTAGGTACACATTTGGATCTGATTTGCATCTTGCAAAATTTTGTGACAGAAGGAAGGAATCCATCTTTGCATACCAAGCTCCTGGGGCCTGTTTTAAACCATACAATGATTTCTCCAGTCTGCACACTAATGTCGGAAATGATATATAACCTTCAGGATTCTTCATGTAAATCTCTTCCTGAAGATATCCATGAAGAAATGCACTCTTCACATCCATATGGTGCACTTCCCAGTGCTTAGATGCAGAAATTGCCAAAATTAGGTGGATATAATCCATCTTTGCAACCGGTGCAAAGGTTTCTGTGTGGTCCACACCATGAAATTGCGAGAAGCCTTTTGCCACCAACATAGCTTTGTATTTGCAGGTTGAGCCATCTGCAGCAACCTTAGTTCGGTAGACCCATTTGCATTGAACTAATTTCCTCCCAGGTGGAAGAGAAACTAGCTCTCATGTAGCATTTTTTTGAAGAGAATTGTACTCTTCATCCATGGCGGTTTTCCATCTCGGATCTCAGTGGGAATGATAGTATGATTTAGGATCTGAACCTATCATCAAAAAACATTTTTCAGACAGTAAAGGATGAAAATATGAAAGATCCATACCTGCTCTTTGAAAGTCTGCTCGAGTTCTTCTTGGATCGACAGGATTTCCAATGTTAGAACCAGCAGAATTGAGAGTCTTTGCTGCCCACTTTGGCAACTGAGGAGGATCATTTGGATATGATTCTGAACCTTATTTTTTATGTTCATCAATGTTTGATAAAATATCAGAGCACAAATTTTCATCATCTTCTTCCGAATCTTCTTCTTATAAATGCGACAATTCAACAATTTCTTCCTCGACTAGTTTTAGATATTGAAGCGGTTCTTCAAATTTGACACTTCGCTCGATGAATATCTTTTTGGATCTGATATCCATGAGTTTGTATCTTTTTTATTCTTCAGCATATCCAATGAGGATGCACTCAGTACTCTGTGGATCTAAAGATATTCTCTTCTTAGTCGAAATTCTAGCCCATGAAGGCTTTTTGAACTTGAACTCTTGATCAGTGGAAGCTAAATCAGCTCCAAGAATTGGTAGATGGTTTCTTGTGATCTCCTTTGAACCAACAAGGGTGAGATCAAAACCAAAATCACCAAAAAATGCATGAGACTTGAACTCAAGGGAATTGTAGTTTCCTCCATCTTCAATGAAACTTTGAGAACATGTGCCAATTATCGAACATAAGTACATAGGAAGCATGTGATCAAGGAGGGCGAATGCATCACCTCCAAAAACTGATTTAACCTCCAAAACATTAAATAGATCATCATTTTTCACACCAACAAACTCATGTGAAAGAGAGGATTTAAGGACCTCTTCAGATTCTAGGGTATGAGCTGGCTTATCTTGCTCATAATTCGAAATAGAAGACATTGAGAACATGAGTGTTGAATCTGTAGTTTCTTCTTCATTTTGAACAACTGTATCTTGAGATATGTTTGAGGCCGAGACATATTTAGAGAAAACACTTGAGGAGGTATCACTGGGCTTGTTCTCCAAATGGCTAGCATGATCCTCTTCTTTATGCTTTCCAAATTCTCTATCCAAATTGGTCCAGAGATCTCTTGGATGTTCAACAGTATTAATGAGGTGGCGCATACTAGGAAACATAGAAATACACATTGCTCCAAAGGCTCTATCACTGTCATTTAGTCAATCATTCTCCTTTTCATAGGAAGCAAAATCTCTCGTAACACAAATGCACATATCAAAAAGACATTGTCTCTTCAGATATGCTATCATCTTTGGTTTCCACTCATCATAGTTGAATGGAGAGAGAGAGGAGTAATTGCTTTGAGATCCATCGAAGAAGTTGTAATCTTTGAGAGAAACCTGTAGTCATAAGCAAACAAGAGCCATTAGGTCGACAACCTGCACTTTTCAAGTTGCATCACACCTGACATAGACTATCAAGCAAGCTTGAAGAGTTGGATGCACAATATCCAGTAATTATGTGGAAAAAATTTGGCTTCTGGTGCAGAGTTGGAATAGTTTTTAGCAAACTTGCTCAATCTCCATATGTGTTTCTGGTGCAGAAGTGCAGAATCACTAGTGCATAAGTGAAGAAGTGCAGAATCACTAGTGCAGAATCACTAGTGCAGAAGTGCAGAATCACTATAGAAAAGTTGTCTTGTCCCTGCCATGGAGCTCTGATACCATGTGAAATCTCAAGCACATCAGATCTATGGAACAAACACAACAGTTACTAGAGATGCATGCAATAGAATGTATGGAAACACTGTGCAGAAGGTTTGTAGCAGTAAAATAATCTCATAAACTTAGAAGATAGATTACAATGTGTAACAATGGCTACAATAAGCCAAGTAATTCGAATTTCAAAGGTGGTCATTCAAATTGGTGCATGAGAGTGGCTTACAATGCAGTTAACACCACTCGACACATCAGTTAACCACTCAACTAATCAATAATTGACTCTAACAGACTCTAGAACTGACTAACTGAGTCTAACTCAATGCAAAACTCAACTGAATGCCAAAAAATAGGGGAGGGTGCCATATGTCTGCAGTCTAACTAAGTGTTAGGTGAGAATCACACCAAACTAGCCCATGCAATGTAGTAAGGCACCCTAGGTTCACCAGTTGGATGAATAATGCGCTTGAGGCATGCAAATCACCCCCTGAAAGGTGGAGGAGGCTCAGTAGGTGGCCCAGTTGGCTCCTAGAATGTAGGAGGAGGATCCGATGACTGATACTGTGATATGTTGATGATGTAGGCATATGATGGAGTCAATAATACGTAGGATAAGTGGATAATTAAGCGGGAAGGCTCAATCAAATGATGTGCGGTAGGAAAATCCTCCAACAATTTCAATGACGTAACAAAGGCCAAAGCCTTCCTTCAGTGCACATGAATATGCTCGAGCCACTCCAACGATGTACATCATACAGATGATGTCAAGTACTTTCTGTCATTTATGTCAGAGGGCCTCCGATGGGCTAAGGATGCACTACATTTCGAGCTAGAGTCCTCGTGATTACGCTTAAGCTCACCTCGAGCATACTTTTCACCCTCCTGTGTGGAGGTTAACTATACTTGTTTTTAGTCTCAATGAGAATTGTCGTCATGGAGATAGAATTGGCATCATAGAGGTGGACAAATGCAATCTATGAGAGTTGAATGAAGATCTCCCACTGACAAGCATCTGGTCGAGATAGTCCACCCATTTCCCTATTCCTATGAAGCAGTGGAACTTTGATAATGATTTTGCGCGTGAACATGGTTCCAACTACTCTCTTGACTTTGCATTTCTTCTTATTTCCAACCATAGTTAAAGTATCTCAATAAAACTCAAGCATGATGGATATTGATCTTTTAATTAAAGACCAAACCAAGTTGGGTTTTTTTTGTATCTAGGGGAATTGGCAACTAGGGCGGGGCTTGTACTCACATGACACGGGGTTGATTCTCATTCGCTACCACTATACCCCTAGGTGCACCCACGCGACCTACAAGCATGGGGCATGGGCTAATCGAGGTTTGCACCTCTGACGTCGCAAGGAGTGCCTCAATAGTGCACTCTATTGCCTATCAGTCTACCTATCAAGTAGAATTGTAAAAGGCAATTTTAAATAGTGTAATCTTCGTAGCTTAAAGGGTTAGCTCAATATATTGCCACTGATGTAGCTAGACATTTGTCTAAATTTATGTTAGCAAGGACCTCGTTTGAATACCCCTAGGTTGGGCGCACTAGTCCTTGATGATGAGTTTACTAGGGATGCCATATACAAATATGGGGAAACATCCTTTGAGTTTCCCTGTGAGGTTTTTCTGGTAAAGTAAAATGTTGTATTATTTGCAAGAGAGAAAAAGAGATTAATAAAAAATGGTGACAATATTTTATCCCCATATATTCATGTGTGTGTTTCTATGAAAGTTTATTTTTTATTTCTTGTGTGGAAATTGTGTTCTGTGTCTTAGCTCTTCAAGGTTTAGCAATTGGTGTCAAAGGCATTATTGGATTTGAGGAGGTGCCTTTCTTGCTAAGTTAAGAGCGTTGTGTGAATCTTATAGTCCAAATTGAGGATCTCGAATCAAAGAGTTTGATGTTGTTGCAATGAGAGATTTTGAAGTAGTTAGTGTTATTTGGAGGCTTGGAATATATACATTGTAAAATAAATGGCATATAGACAAATGAAGGTCGAGAGCACAACTTAAATTTGTGGAACTTAAATATGGAATATCTTATGATTGAGAGATATTTGAAAGAAACGGTTAGGAAAGATACTAAACCGATGAGTATCTAGAAGGAAGAAAAGGACAAGATAAATGAGAAGGCTAAAGCTTTTGATTAGCTTGAATGTGTTTGATTTGATGCTCATGAATGTTTTTTGTGTGCCACAACAATGAAGGGTCTTTGGGATAATCTTTGATTGATGTATGAAGCCAAATCCCTCGTAAATTTGAAATTCCTACAAAAGAAGTTGCATGCACCTTAGAAGAGGAAGGATGGTGATAGACTAGCAAATCACCTCAATGTCTTCAATGCCTGCTTAATCACTGTAAGGCCATTAGTGATGAGTCGATGGCAATATAGTTGAGCATTTGCACACAAGGTTGTTGTGCAATACACACAATATGTGTGTGTGTGTGTGTGTGTGATAATAGTAACCATATTCAATGTGGTATCGACCAGAACATGTGTTATGCATTGTGTTTATTCTAACACACCATGGCTTGCATTTATCGAAAGATCTTTGGCCCAAGTTAAGTTCACAATTAGGTTTGTTTCATGTCAAGAAAGTGTTTAATGTGGAGTTCATAGTCCCTTGAACCCCTTCTCAATTTTAGTGCATCTTTTTGGTTGGAAGAAGGTCTAATCTTGTCATGTCATAAATCTTGCACTAGTCCCTTAACTACTTTGATTAACTTCAGATCAGAGCAGAGTAGCATACCAATGAAGGCCCACAAGTATGTTTTTCCACTTGTGTTGAGGCTATCATCGTCTAATAGAATACTTTCCAAGGGTTTTCACACCGCATTTAATTAGATGGGATGTTTCTTTTAGTAGACATTGTTTTCTTTCTACCTTGCTAACAATTAATTGTGACAAGACACGTCAGACTGCATTGCGATCTTTAGAATGAGTTTTCCGACCAACTTTTTGAAAAGCATCGAGAAAGATTCTAACAATATGATTACCTATTTTTGAACTTCTAATTGCTTTAATGCCTAAACTTCTTCTAACAACATTCAAACTCCTAGATTTTAACAAACACAAAAAAAATTGACATTTAGTTGCATCAAATTTTGGTTCAAAATATTCCTTAATAATTTTAAAGGGATGATAACAAATAATTCGGTCATGTAACTTCCCTTCAAGTGACGCTAGTTCACTTTCATCCACCTGAACGTGTTTAGGAGTTTTTCGGTGCACATTGCCCAATCTAGGTAGGGAGGATGGACCTGTGTTCTAACACTCTTGATCTCTCTGTTGTGGATTTATAATATTAGAAGGAGTTTGGACCTATTCATGGGTAGTTTCTGAAATGCTAGATTGTCAAACAACAGGTTACACCATGGGAACTTCTTCATCTTGAGATAGTGTATCAGTTGCCTCTCTAATTCCATCCATGGTATAATCAGCTGCAAGTAAATCCATGTAACGGCCCCTCTCGTCGAACCAATGCACGGAAGGGAACATGACTGTAGATATTGGGCTTTTTACCAAGACTCAACCCATATCATTAGATTCATACAACTAAATCAAATGTGTGCAGATGCAAATAAATTAAACATGCATAGCGGAATAAAAAACATCATCCACACACACCTTTCATATGCATTCACCATATCAATAATAATCATCAAATTAAAACATTGCAGAAGTAAATACCCATAGAGATTACTTATTTGCATTGTGCAATTGTCCCAAGCAACTAGCTATGTCGTTGCAACGTTCCACCCAACCATAGGTCTCTTTCTAGCCTGTATTCTTTCAGCACTCAGAGACCACCCCTGGGCTAGGCATGATTTCTACAAGGAAAAGGGGACACTCAAGCTCATACTTAGCCAAAGCAATGGATATCCATAACCCATACCCCAACATACTCTTTACACACACAACAAAACACAGTCATTGGGCATGGATAAACAATTACATCCAAGGCATTTACAAACAGGGTCCATGGGTTTTTCCCCAAATCGTGGGCACACCAAAAACAGACTATGGAGACAGAAAACGGGAAACAAACACGATTTTTCCATGGGTATTCTGGGATTCTAAATGGCCAAGACAGCCTCCATGAAACCCCAAAATAGACTCCCTTCTTCCCAGTAGCTCTACAACACCAAAAACGTCTTCCTCCCCAGCTAGAAAACAAGGGAAAACCATAAAAACATGGTTTGAAAACACCCAGGTAGCTCCAAAAACGTGAGAGAGGCAAAACTGGTTGATGGGTAATGGCATGGGGAGCAATTCATGGCTCTTTTTATTTCCCAAGGAGCAAAACACGTTTTTCCATGAAGGGTGGCTTGCCCATACTCGAATTTGGATAGCCATATCTCTCCATTCCCAAGGAATTAACTACCTCAACCAACTCTTGGGAGAAATGAATGATTGGGTACAAAAGTCAACCTGGGTAGTTGAGGGTTTATCGGTTCTCTCATTGAAACTTGGCTTAAATTGATTGGCTCAAGGGTTTGGATATTTCTCTCCCAATTCCTTGTAAAATCATGCCCCCGTCTCTTGTTGCAGTGCCTAGCTAGTTGTGGGTATTTTATTAAAATGCATATTTACGTGATATTCAAAATTTCATTGTGCCTGGCTAGCACGTAAATCATATGCATCAATAAATCGATGGCAGGGCCTTGGCCTTGAGCTCCTCACCATGATTTTATAACAATATTACATCCTTTACATTTTTAATGCAATAGGGTCAAGCTCGGGACATTACAATCCATCATCATTTGGTCATCAACAACAACTTGTCTTGGTTGAATATTCATTGAAGGTTCATTTGTTGTGTTAGAATTTGGATTCTCCTTTGCTAAAAGCCTTTGTTTTTCCATACCGATCCTTGCCTTTTTCCCTTGCTTCATTCTATGGGTTGCTTCTTCCTTGACCATTTCCTTTTTCGATTACGATGGTTCCCCATGTTTGAAGATATCGCAATTACAAGGAAACTTGACAATCCTCTTCCAATTACAAAAAATGCATAAATTTTTCTTCCAATTCACAAGAAGAAAAATGTATGATTCCAATTAAAAAATAAGGCAATTCTAGTATTTAAGAGAACAACAAGACAACAATTGTCTTTCAATTTCACAAGTTGTCTTGTAAAAACACAGTAAGAGAATAGTTGTCTTTCAATTTCACAAGTTGTCTTGTAAATACATAGGAAGAGAATAGTTGTCTTTCAATTTCACAAAATGTCTTCCATTAACATAAAATTTATCTTCTAATTATATAAGAAATCAAAAACTTGCTTCCCAATAACATAAGAAGACAAACATATGCTTTCCAATTACACTAAAATGCATACTATAGTGTTTATTGTCATTGCTGTTGCATGTTTGAAAATATTGAGTCGTTGTTTGGATGTCAGGTGAGCGGCGAGCACAAGTTTTTGGTAGGAAAATCAAAAGCACACATGCGTTGTTTTTCTTAAATGTTCTTATCAATAAATGTTCACAATGAATGCGCACCTAAACATTACGTTCATACCGCCCCAATAGGACCATGCACACACTCTTAAAAGTGTGCACCCTCTTTCTTTATTATCACTCACATCTCCCTCTTATCTCTATCTATTTTTATCGCCCCCCCTCCCCTCTCTCTCCCCACCCCCACTCTATTGGTTGTGGAGCCTGATCTTCCTGATTCAGAGATGTTGTTTTAGTTGTGTTTGAACCCCAGTTTTATATGTTGTGCAGGTGGACTGTGCAGTCATCCCAGTAGGGGGGCATCGCCCCTGAAATAAATTTTTTGGGTTGTTTAGTTGGCCAACAGTTTGCGGGCCCATGGTTTTGGGTAGCCCATAGTATTTTCCCATGGTGATTCCCCTTTAAAAGGAAGACATTATAATACGACTATGTAATGTATTGTAGCATTGTAAAGATCTTTGATTGTGTAAGAGAGACTGTGAGAGAGTGAAGAGGAAGTTGCAGCGGATGTGTTGTAGGTTGTATCCCTTCATTTGTTGGATGATATAATAATAAGGACTGGAAATTTATGTGTGGACGTATCCCATCTTGGGTGAACCACGTTATATTGGTGTATCTCTTGTAATGTGTTTTATGTGATTTATATTTGCATCTTGTTTATTGTTATTTATTTGTGATCTTGTTTTTCTAACACACTCCACCCCTCTCTTTCTCTCCCCCCCCACTCCACCCCTCTTTTTCTCTTGCACCCCCCTCCCCGCCTCCCCCACTCCACCCCACTCTCTCTCTATCTCCCTCAAGGCCTTGCACATGGTATATAGAGGAAAGTTAGGCCTTGATGCCTGAATGCATCATCTAAGCATCTAGGTCCCATAACAACACATTAAACCACGCCTTTAGGCATCTAGGATTCTTACTAGGGATATTAGTTCCATTAGGACATTTTTAGGAGCAAGTATGTGTCTCAAGGCCCTGGATATGGTCAAGGGAAAAGACCCAGTCCTTGGGCCCTAAAGAAAGCTTCTAGGCATATGGGCCATTAACCATGCATGACTTGGTATGGGTATCCATAGCACTATGGATCTTGGTTTTGTGGCCTAGGGGCCTTAGACATGAGCATAAGATCATACTTGAATCTCTAACCCTAAACAAATCTTGTAACTATCTAGTTATAAGTAGGTTGCCTCCACTAACCACACATGTCCTCATGAGGGTATCATTGGGGATTGAGGATGCCATTTCCATGAGGTGGTTTTGATTATAATGTAGGTGTCTCAGGGACATGAGAATGAAGTTTTGGCGAAGAATACCATGCCTCTTGACCTAAAGAAACCATTAATGCATCCAATTCCATTAATAATGCCTCAAAGCAGTACATATGACTTTGCAGGGGTACCCATGGTGCTATGTACCCAAGTCTTTGGGAATTTGGACCTTGGATACGTTCAAGGGAGGAGACCTAAAACTAGAGCCCTAAAGTGATTTTCTAGTAATCCAGGGCTAAGAAGGTTGACTCTTCCAACCACACATGGCCTCTTGAGGGTATATTTGGATTATGATTAAGGATGTCAGTGCCATTATGTGGTTTTGAGTAGCATGTATGTGTCTTATGGCCTTGGGAATGATGTTCCAAGGAAGAAGGCCATGCCTTTGGCCCTAAAGAAATCACCGAGGCATCTAGAGCCATGAACAATACCTTGAATCACCATGCATGACTTGGTATGGTAAGCCATGGCACTATGGAACTGGGTTTTGTGGACTTTGGGCCTTAAACATGGTCAGTGGAGGAGAGCTAAAGCTCGAGCCTTAAATAAATCTTCTAGCCATCCAAGTCTACGAAGGTTGCCTCCAACAACCACACATGGTCTCCTAAGGGTATCATTGGACTATGATTGAGGATGTATGTGCCATTAGGTGGTTTTGATTAATAGTTAGGTGTCTCGGGACCTTAAAAATGACATTCGAAGGAAGGATATCATTGAGGCATCTAGAACCATTGACAATGACTCAAAGCAACACACATGATTTGAAAGGGGTATTGATCATGCTATGTATCCAACTCTTGGGGACTTGGGGCCTTGGAAATGATCAAAGGAGGAGACTTGAACATTAGGCCCTAAAGGAATCTTCTAGCCATCCAAGGCTAAGAATTTTGCCTCCACCAACCACACATGGCCTCTTGAGGGTATCATGGGCATATGATTGATGGTGTTCATTCCATTACGTGGTTTTGAGCAATATGTATGTGTCCTAGGGCGTTGGAAATGAATTTCTAGGGAAGAAGACTATGCCTTTGACCCTAAAGAAATCATTGAGGCATTCAAAGCCATGAATAATGCCTTGAAGCACTAGGCATGACTTTGTAGGGGTGTCCATGCCACTATGTATCCAAATCTTGGGTACTAGGGGCCTTGTACATGGTCAAAGGAGGAGACTTGAACCTCATGCCCTAAAGGAATATTCTAGCTATCTAAGGCTAAGAATTTTTCCTCCACCAACCACACATGGCCTCTTGAGGGTATCATGGTCATATGATTGATGATGTATGTGCCATTAGGTGGTTTTGACACTATAAGGAAAAGGCCCTGTAGTGGAGGTTATAATAGATGCTCCTCTAAAAAGAGCCCAAATATTCGTTTATAGTGGAGGTCACTAGCGGAGGCGAGCGGGTGGAGGTTTTAGTGGATGTTTTTCTCTGGTGTGTTTCTATACATCAAACATACTGGTGCATATAGGAAATGAATGCACCAATGCTGACATAAATCATGTGGAACCATGGCCAGAAACACCAACAAGCGAGAAAAAAAATCTAAAATTTTATAACCGGTGCGTTTAAATTACTAAAGCGCGTCGATACACAACCAATTTGAAAGCACAAAGTAGGGTAAGCAGATTGTGGAGAGCACTAGATTATAGTAATTTTTTATTTTTTATTTTCACTGTCGGTGTGGTAGTTCTAAATAATGGCACCGAGGTGTTCAACATTTGGGTGCACCGTATTAGGGTTAAAATATACTGAAACCATGGATTAAATTAATTTTTTATTTTTAATTTACATTTATGGTGCAATAGTTATCCCCACAAGCACCAGGTTGTTCGATGTTAGGGCACACCGTAAAGTGTTAAATAAAAAAATTTAACAAAATAAAAAACCTATTACATTAATTTTTGTATTTTTAATATCCATTGAAAATGCACTTGTTGTACATTAATTAATTAGTGTTATTATAAATATCAATGTTAATAATAAATATTATTATCTTACCATTTCATGTTTGGTGCAAGTCGTAAACTTTTATATTCCTTATATTAAGTAGGTTGTAAGAGAGCCCCGAAGCTGTAGAGCAGTTGGCGATAGGGTGCACTGTTAAGGAACTCCTTGTGATGTCACAGGTTCAAACCTTGATTAGCCCATGTATCATGTAGGGGTGGCATGGTGCACCTAGGGGTTATAGTAGTAGCGGACGGGAATCAACCCTGTGTAACGTGAGTACGTGCAACATCCCAATTTATGATTCCTATAGTCACACACACACACACACACAAAAGGTTGTAAGAGGATTTGTCACTTGTCACCTGAAATTTGATGATGGTGTGAAGGTTAAAATTGTTGTATTTCAGATATTGTAAGAAGACTATATTTTAATGATCACCATTATTTATATTGTATTGTCTCACATAAAACTAAATTGTAATTCATCATAGTGTAGCTTGCACATTTATAGAGACTATATTGTAAAATCATTGTAGAGACTCTTATAAACTTGTTGTATTTAAAGATGCATTCTCTCATCTTTATTGTTGAAGTGGTTCTCCGTGGAAAAGAAAACTATTCATAATGGATGAGGAAGATCAATCTTACCCTCTTCTTCAATGACTTGTGGGATGAATTTTGCGGAGGAGAAGGTGGTAAGGAACCAAAAATACCTACAACGGACAAAGAACTTGTAATATGGAAGAGCAAAGACAAGAATGCATCTGCACTAATCATTGCTACTAAAACTTCTTATGATGCTGTATGAATCGCATTTAGAATTGGAGCTAATTCGACTACTGTTGAGGCTCTTCAACCTAGATTTGAAGGATAATAATCCCATGGTTGTAGCATATGAAATTAGAAAAATCATGCATGACATCGATACTACTTGTGTGATGATAAACCTTGATCTCACATTCTTCATCAAGGTCCTCTACCCCACATATTCACACTATATCGAATCACTTCAAGCTAGTGGCTAATCGAACGACCTCAAGTTTGACACTTTAGTTTAGAAGATTATATAATGAGAGAAAGACTTTAACAAGAATATAAATCATCCCACTAGAGAGAGCTTGTACCTTACTCATAAAGGGGAGAATTAATCAAATGATTCTTCTAGAGGATAAATAAGTAAGGACATGGAAGAAAAAATTTCATAGGTAGGGGGGTAGACACAATCACAACAAGAGACCAGATCTTCACTTGTTTGCCATGGAAAGAATGATGCAGAACATTTTTGGGATCCATGGGAGATGATTAAATACAAAGACGGCCTGAATAAATAAGCCAAAGGTAAAGCTTATGAATCTGGTAAATCTCTTGAATATGCTTACTTTATTGTTGCACATTGTAATGTTGGAATAAATGAAGTTATGTTCAATACTCATTTGCATCTTGTATAGATTCTCGGCTTCTTAACACTGGTGCAACCTGCCACATGACATTTAGAAAATATTTCTTTGAAGAATTCAATGACAATGTAGATGGTGTAGTATATTTTGCAGATAAGTCCAACATCAAACCAATGGAAATTGGCACCATCAAGCTCAAATTTCCTAGATTCCCTAACTTTCCGTTGCATAATGTTATATATCTTAAAGAGTTGCAAATAAACTTGCTATCTCTTATTAATATATGACAACAAGGTCATTCCATCCACATGTTTGATGGACAAGTTGAGATAATGAGATCCTATGACAACCAAGTCATCGTGACTAGATAGGAAGATGAGAGACTATTGAAGACGAAAGGAACATCTACAAGAATCATAATTTTGCATGCCTCTCTCAGCATGAATAAGGTAAATTTTCATCTAGTCTCCTATGGCATGATAGATATGGACACATTAATTATAACAATCTCACAATGTTGAAAAAGAATGGTGTTTCTAGTTTTCCCACCATTCCAAAGAAGTTGAAAAAGTGTGATGCATGTATTCTTGGCAAACATAGTAGGTAGCCTTTCCATGAAACAAATTTTAGAGCATGTTGAAAATTAGAGTTGATACACGCTGACTTGTGTGGCCCCATGCCCGATTCCTCTACAAATGGTACTAATAAATATATCATAACTTTTATTGATGATTACACTAGGATGTGTTGGGGGTCTATTTACTAAAGCAAAAATCTAAGACATATGAAACATTTAAAAATTTTCATGTATGGATTTAAAATGACGCACAATCTTACAATATCACTCTTTGTATTGATAATGAAAAACGATATATACTCTAATGATTTTCAAAATTATATTCATCAACATGGGATTATACATCAAACAATTGTTCCATATAATCCTCAGTATAATGGTGTAGAAGAAAGAATGAATAGGACAATCTTGAATATGGTACACTCCATGCCATTTTCAAGAATGTATTGAAGTTTTGGGGTGATGTAGTTCTATGAGCAATCTATATGATAAAAAAAATTCCATCTCATGCTCTGGAAAAAAGACTCCATATGGAATGTGGTAATGCCACATTCATTTAGTGATACATCTCAAGGTCTTTGGTTCCACTTACTATGCCTTGATTCGAAATGAAAAAATATCAATGAGTCAAAAGTGCATCTTCTTGGGGTACTCAAGCATAACCAAATTATATCATCTTTACAATGAGGTAAACAAAAAAATTATACTTTTTAGAGATGTCATTTTCCTTGAAATGAATAAAAATTACAAGACTATTGAGAGACAACATGATCATTTGGATAAATTTACCCATGTAAAGAGGTTTTATGAATTTGACATTGATATTTCACATTTTGAATGAGGGATCCCTATCTTGGATCAATATTTGGAATCTCGTTTTGTGGCACCATATCCCCCTCACAGAGAAGTTCATGCCACTTCACTAGAAGAAGAGGTTCAATAGGATGATGTGATTGAGAAGATTGGAAAACTGAACCTTGAAGATAATGAAGCACCTCCTGCTGAGAAAACATGACCCTCCTAGAAAGTTCCAAAGTTGACCATGAAGACACTTCAAAGTGTTCATCCCGATGAATTAAGGAAATATATGAACCACAAGTTTGACAAGACAAGAAAATGGAGGAGATGTAGATAATTCAAATTCAATTGATGTAGAATATATGGGTTTTTCATATGATTGTGAATTGAATTTATCTACTAACCTTGAACCAAGTTCCTTTGAAGAAGATGCTTCTCATGATGAGTGGAAATAAGCAATGTAGAATGAATATGATGCTCTCATCAAGAATGGGACATGGAAGTTGGTGGACCCTTTATTTGGAACCAAACCAATTAGTTGTAAGTGGGTCTACAAGAACAAGTATAGATCACATGGCTCACTTGATAAGCATATGGATAGGCTTTTGGAAAAATGTTTTACACAAAAATAAGGAATTGACTATGATGATACTTTCTCCCTCACAACAAAATGGGCTACCATTCGTACTCTATTGTCATTGGCTGCACATAATATGTGGAAATTTCATCAAATGAATGTGAAGATTTCTTTCTTGATTGGAGACTTGAAAGAGAATGTCTTCATGTCTCAACCAAAAGGCTTTGTTGTGATGGGACAAGAACATAAGGTATGAAAATTTATCAAGTCATTGTATGGCCTAAAACAAGTACCTCATGCATGGTATGAAAAGCTAACCGAGCATCTTCTAAAATTGAATTTCAAACACTTTAATCTTGACGATGCAACACTTTTTTTCAAGAAAATTGGAAGATCCCGTGTATATCGTGTTGTGTATGTAGGCGATGTTTTGATGACAAGGAACACTGAAAGCTACAATGTATCCATCAAGAAAGAATTGAAGAAATGATTTGAGATGACATATTTGGGACATCTTCAATACTACTTGGGAATTGATGACTCATAATCCAAAGTACATTGGAGAATTGTTGAACACATTTGGCATGACTGGGTGTAACTCTATCTCTACTCTAATGGAACAAAACTTAAAGCTCACATAAAAAAAGGAAATGAATTTTAGGATGCAACAGTACATATAGATATTGGGGAGTCGTATCTACCTTACCACCACATACCAGATATTTCTTTTGTTGTTGGGATCCTTTCTAGGTTAATTAAAAAACCATGTGAAGGGCATTGGTCGAATGTATAAAGAGTTCTAAAATGCTTGAAGGGGACTCAAATATTCTAAGGTGGGTGAATTCAAACTGATTGGATATTTTGATTCAGACTTTGATGGTGACAAAGAGAATGGAGTGTTTACTTTAGGAGATCATGCAAGCAATCTATTCTAGAATATTCCACAACAAATGAAGAATATGTGGCTATTAAAAAAGAAACAAAGGAGATTGTGTGGCTTAGAAAAATACTTGAAGATTTGCAGGAGAAATAGGTGAATTCTACTCCTCTATTGATTGGAAATACCTCTGCAATCAAGTTTTCCAAGACTCCCATATTCCATGATCGAATCAAGCACATCAACACAAAGTACCCTATGATTCAATATATTGTAGAATCCAAGATAGTTCATTTGAGGCATTGTTCCATAAAGTAGAAAATTGCAGACATCTTCACCAAAGTGCTTGGAAGAGAGAAGCTTGAAAAGTTGCTTAGACTCACAAACACCCCTTTGGAATAATGGGGGGAATGTTGGAAACCTAATCCACAAGGTTCAAAAAGTTGCTTATACTCACAAACACCCATTTGGATTAATGGGGGGAATGTTGGAAACCTAATCCGTAGGTTTCAATTGTAAATTTTAAATATTGTTAGTTATTACAAAATGAATAGTCACATACCTTTGGAACAAAAGGGAAAAAAGTCACATCACTAATGTATAAATAAGGCATTTATGATCAATAGAAACCATCCTTGGAGTTATTCCTTTAGGTCTGACAAATTTTATTGTAAAATACTTATTATAGTTACAAAAAATTATTTACAACATAGAAAAAAATGTAATGTCCCCATTCAAATAAATCCCAAGAAGGGAAAATTCCACCAATCTACTAGTTTCCTAGGTTGGGGTGGAAACATTAGATTTGGAATAAGGAAAATAATAAACCCCAAATGGACTTTAACTTGACATAAATATATTAAATGGGGCTAAATAAATAGTTATGATGAAAAAATAAGATGGCACTTGGTCATGGAGACACATTGGTGGTGTGGGACCCACACAAAGCTAGATTCCCCATGTCACATGGCATTCCACTCTCACCCATTCGAATGCAAGGTGGATTCCACTATTCTTGGGGGAGTTGGAAGGGCATAATACTTGGCATGACTCAATGAGGTCGACATGTAGAGGAATAGTAACTCCCATGGAATAGGAAGAGGCATTTTGGAGCTAGTGGGACACTTGGGCTAGATTCCCTAGCTTCTATGACACCAATGATAAAGATGCTTATGAAACTTATGACAAAATCAGACCTGATGGATGAAAAATGACATACATGACATGGCAGGGCTAAAAATAGCCTCCAAGAAGGCGCACAAGGGAGTTAGGGCAGCCAAAGAGACACCTATTCGAATTGAGTGAAGGAGGAGGTTAGAATTGGAGGGACAAGTGGCACACTTTGGAATCTCTTCCCAACTTGAGTTGGAATGAGTCTTTTGGAAGGAATTCGACCCATGGAGAACTTGAGAAGTTTATAAAAGTCAGAAACAAAGAAGAATACCAGCTTTTGATCATTTTGCATTTTGCATTTGGAGAGGAGAGCTAGTAGAGTGTCATTCTACTTGCCTTAGCACCAATTTCGGGGGTGAAAGATTCCCATCCTAATTGGAAATTGGAGAGGCCACTCATACCTTTCATTTGGAGCTACAATGGAGTCCTTTGTTATAGGTTGAATCTATAGGGAATCTCTTGGTCACATTTCTTTCAGCTTGCTTCTACAACCATTCTTCCATTTCTTGTCATATTCTTGCTCCTTGAGGAGAGGCGCACTTGGTGAGGTGATGATCTCTTTGGGATAACTCTTGAGGCCCCATATATTTGTAATCTGGTATATATACTCTTTATTTACTTCTTAGAATACTTTCAGGTCGAAATACCAAGTGGAACTATGTAAAAATGCTAAACTATGAATAAATGGTGTCATTTCCCCAATACCTTGTTATTTGCACTTGAAGTGGTATCAAATTCGAATGGTTCAGTCAAAATATGATATATTATTGTTGTATGGAGAGGCATTAATATGATAAAGAAGTTTCATATCCATTAGAGAAGCATTTGGAGCAATATTCTTAAGTTTCATAACCATTTGTGAAGATTTATTATCATTTCCCCCTATGTTAAAGCTAGTATACAAACATCTGATTTATGGAAGTTGCAGAAGCCTATAGAAACTAATTGATGCTGCATTGGGAATCCCATTGAAGTCCTTTATCAGTACCATGTCTCTATTCTGAAATTTTGGAAGGTACTACAGTGTTTGGGAAGCCATCTTTGTCCCCTACCCTTGGGGGTTTTGAACCTCGATTTGACTAGTAAAGTTCCCTATTTTTCCCTGATTACAAATGAATGTTGCAGAAGTGTTTTAGCAGTGTCCAAGAATCCATCAGCCTCATTTACATGTCTGAATACCTTCCAAACTCATTCAGACCCAATTCGGAACCCTTTGGAGCCATTTGGGAGCAGTTGAGTCAATACTAGTCGAAGGGTTGAATTGATCAAAATTTGCAATTTTTCCAAGTTTTTGCAAATTCTTAAAAAGGGACACTACAAAAAACAAAGCAACCAGAGGGTATGTACAATGGTATTCACATTCTCATCCTTAAAAAAACTAAAACTTGGTATGGTATGTACAAAGGTATTTACATCCTCTTCCTCAAAGAAACTAAAAAAACAATGAAATATATTTGATCAACATAAATCCTTTAATTAAAAAGTAGAGATGTACCTCTTCCTTCCATAATTTATAGAATGTTTAAAAAGAACTAACCTAGTTATCAAAAACATATTTGTACCTATGTTTCCAAATAAAAAATGACGTTGATATCTTCAAGTAGTGCCAAATACCACAGGATGAGCAACAAACCAAATATATTGAGTTGCACACTAACACTATTCTCCAATGTTGCCTCCCGTGCAAAATGGTTGCATGTTTAGGTATAACAAACTCTCAATCAAGTCTTAGAGCAAAAATGATCCAAAAGAGGTTCTTCATTAATAATACCAGGAGCCTTCCATCTCATGGAGAAATATCACATATTGCTTATGTCCCAAAATCACCATCCCTACCACATTCCTTGAAATAAGAGAAGTATTCATTTAATGAGTAGAGGGTTGGATAGAGTACTAAATATATTGCTCAATGCTACAATATTACCCAAGGAACAGGCACCTTTATAGGGAATGGGCTACAATTCCCTTGGATGACTTTACTCGAGGAGTGACACTCACTAAACTACTAGGCTTGTCCAAAGGAGTAGGAGATGAATCCTCATTCCTCTTGTTGGACTTAACTTTCCCACCTTCATCAACATCCATATCTTGGGTTTGATAAAAAAACACTTGCAACAAAACCTAGCATAATGCTTTAGCCCTGTGAGCTATCAATAGGGCCAAAGTGAAAACCCTACACTGATTGTGAGGCAAGTACCATAGAACTCATGGTAGACTCCTATGCCACACCCCCACTAGGATATCCTTCAAAATTTTGTGATGGATGAGACAAAGGCTCACTAGCACGGGTTTGAGTATCTATCTGATTGACAACTTGACCTAGACCTACTAACAACCCACCCTTGTATATTGGAGCAATCAATGTTGTAGAACATGTACCCTAAGAATATTTTCCAAGTGCACCCATACCAATTGGAATGGTAAATGTTGTGGCACCAATATCCTATCAAGATGTCATAGGTGGTTTCCAATGTGGGAAACCATGAATGAGGTGGTCTTAAGCTTGACAACAAAAATACATATTAGGTAGATTTAGATAGTGTACCTTTTGCTGATGAACCCCATCCATAATGATAACTAAAACAAAAGGAGGAATCTTCTTCTTTAGATAAACTTTACATATATGATCTAGTGCTACCATAAAATGAATTGTGTTAGCTAGCTAGGAACAACACTTTGCCAAACATGTTGGCAAAAAGGATGTTGCACAATTTAGATAGAAAGTAAGCCTAACCACAAAGGATGATGGGTATGTGCTCGATCCTCTGGATTAAATTCTTCCCTCCACAAGTGAACATAAGCCACAAAATAAAAAAAGTTCCACATATCATACTATAAATCATGCCTTACTGCTATCTCAAATTGAACAACAAGAAAACATATTTGAACCCAATCCCTAATAAAAGTTCAATGACACCCCTTTTTCTTCCCTATTTAGAAATAACCATTTATCAAATTCAAATTCATCTAGCATTTAGTGAATAAAATTCAAGATCAATCATGCTCAAAATTTGGTTTGCTTTCAAAGTAATCCTTGTTGCTAGACAAGTAAATAATTAATTAAATTCTCCTTCCTCTAGGTCACGGTTGGTCTGGTTTAGATTCATTTCTCTATGGAATCAAGGGTACCTGAGAGGAAGAGACAATATTCTCCATAGAAGCTCCACTATTATCAATTAAAATATTTCCATTGATATGAATATTTGTACCTGGGGATTTGATATACTCAATTCCACCCACGTAGTCATAAATAAGCATGGGATCACTCAATGCAACCACCATTTTTTTAAGAAGAACCATCAATACAAGCTTCCTATGTCACCTCAACCATATGCGATTGTATATATGCCTCCAAACAAACAACCAATTTATTCCTTGCAACTCCATAATCTAATAAATTACCATAAGGAAAAGGAGGGCACTCTTCCTACGACTTTGGTTCCAAGCCTACAATTCCATCAAACTTTGCATATAAATAAGGCACCACATTCCATCACATCAATATTTGTTCAAATACTTGCAACCTAGTGGAAGGAATTTTAAAGTGGAGCAATCTTGAGATCGAATTCTTCTAGAGAATGATCAACCTTCATCTTTAGTTACTCATGTGGGTACATGCCCTATGTATTTAGGCAAACCAATCTTGCCAATAGATCGCTCTAATATTTCCTATGATGAATGAGGTTGACCAATAACCATCTCCAAGTATGTGGTGTTTTTTACCCCTGTAACTAGAAATCACACAAAATATAGAAATATTAGGATGTAATAAACCAAAATGTGTAGAACAAAACTAGAATCATGAGACAAGATAAAGATAATATGCCAGGAAATGAGCTTTTATATTATGAGAAACACTATCACTAGCCTCTTATGGTATGGTGACCATTCACTGGAGTAGAGCTCCATTATAATAATACTTGAAAAGGAAATTCATAGCCTTGAAGCTCTTTAAATAGGCTTCCCAACTCCAAAACCCTAACTACTTGACATAGTCAAATTATTAATAAGTACCAACTTCCTAGTGGGTCTTGATTAATAGAGAGACCCTTTTACATTGATTATTGTCTACTAGCTACTTGGCCTTATTCCTAGTAAATGGTTGTATACACTGCATGCATAACTAATAAAGTAAGGAGGGTTATGGTAGGGCCCTAACATGCCCCCCCCCCAATAAAAAAAACAATGTTGTTCTCAATTCTATGACGAAATTCCTATAAAATTTCATCTAGTTTCCATGTAGCATCTTCTAGCATCATATATTTCCACTGGATCGATACTTTTTTTTATGGTGTATTGGCACAATTTTCATTCCCTAGAGGTCAATACTACTATTGGTTGGACTCAAATGGAGCCTTGTTCATCAATTTCTGGTAAGCTGGTATGAACTTTGTAATTAGAGACTACCACTTTTTTGATACAAGAGACATGAAAGATTGGGTGGAACTTGGAGTGATCTGGTACAGTGAGCTTGTAGGACAATTGTCCAATAGACCAGAGGATTGTATATGGTCCATAGAACTTTGGAGTGACCTTCTAGCACAAATGAGACTTGAGGGAATTTTGCTTATAAGATGGGGGTGAAGAAACATTTGATCCCCAACTTCAAAAGAACGCTTAGAGAGGAATTAATATGCCTATTTTTTCATTCAGGTTTGGGACAAAACCGAGTTGTCTTGAAGGTTGTAAAGAATATATGCTTTGGTGCAAAGCGTGTTCTCTTGTTCTTGAACTCTAGAGGTACCAGGTAGGTAGTAAATCACTGATAGAGGCTTCTGGCCATACACTGCTTCACAGGTGTCATTTTAGTGGAACCATGATAAGTGGTATTATACCACCATTCGAGCAGAGGAATCCATTGGAGCCAATGATGCGGTCTATTTTATGAAAAGGATCACAAGTAGGTTTGCAAGCATTTTTTGACCACTTATGTTTGGCCATATATTTGAGGGTGGTAAGATATGTTGAGATTCAATTGGTTGTCCTAAAGTTTAAATAGTTCCTACCAAAAATCGCTAGTGAAGGTAGTGCATGATCAAAGACAATAGAAGTTTGAATGCCATGGAGCTTAAAAAATTGATCCATAAAGACCTATGCCACCAAGTAGGAAGTAAACGATTATGGTAAGGAACATAAGTGGGCATATTTGGTGAGACGGTCAACAACCACCATAATAAATTTTTATGGCTTGCCTTAAGAATCCCCAGAATGAAATCCATAGAGATGTCAGTCCAGAGTTGGTTGGGAATGGGAAGTGGTTGCAAAGAACTTAGCGACTTGCCTATTTCATCCTTATGACATTGCAAAGTGTAGCAGGCTGCAACAAAGTTGTTGATATCTTTTTTCATGCATTCCTAGAACAAGGAGTGCTTGATTTGTTCCTAGGTTTTATGAAATCTTGAGTGGTAGGCTATAGGTGATGAATGCAATTCCTCTAAGATGCAATATTTCAATACTAAATATGAGGCGAGGAAGATGTTCCCCTTATACCACAAGATATTCTAAGTCCATGTATACTCGGGCATAGGGTTCAATTCTTCCTGTATCATGGTGATGAGGCACCGAACTGTGTCCTTGGCCATCCAATCCTATTGTGCTTCATCAAAACATCCTAGAACTGATAAGTGTAAGGCGAAGAGTGAGCTTTCTTCTTCAAACTATCAAGACAAATCATTGGCCACCACATTTTCATCACCATTCTTATAAATGATCTCATAGTCATAACCTAGTAGCTTGGTGACCCATTTATGTTATTATGGGGAGGAAAACCACTATTCTAGAAAATACTTGAGGCTATGATGGTTTGTATTTATCTAGAAATTAAACATTGTCCAATTAAATATGGTCGCCACATGTCATTTACGTGAAGGGTAACCATCATTTATTTCTCATAGGTGGATTTTCCCATCTTCTAATCACAAATCTACTTACTAGTGAAGGAAAACGAGCATCCATCTTGGAGTAAGACTACTCCTAAACCATGACCATAGGCACCACATTCTAAGGAAAATGTCTTATTGAAATTCAACATGGCTAACACATGGGTCATGCACAGAGCTTCCTTAAGGGACGAGAAGGCTTACTTCACTACTTCATTCATGTTGAAAGAATTATTTTTGAGCAAGGTTGTAAGAGGAGTGGCAATATTTCCATAGTTGGGCACAAATTTATATTAATATCCAGTTAGACCAAGGAACCCTCTTAAACTCTTAAGAGTTTTGGGACATGACTAGATTTGGATAGTTTCGAATTTCTTGGTATCCACCCTGATACCATCCTGGCTAACAATATGGCCCAAGTACTCTACCTATGGCACCCCAAAAGCACATTTTGAATGTTTCACAAATAGCTAGTGATACTGTAATAAGTGCAAGGTACAAACAACCTGTTGGAGGTGGATTTCCTAGGTGGGGATGTAGAACAAAATATCATTAGAGAAGACAAGGAAAAAATAGCGGAGGATATTATCCACGAGGATCTAAAAAGTATAAGGGGCACTACAGAGACCGAAAGGAATGACTAAAAAATTGTAATGACCCTCATGGGCGTGGAAGGATATCTTGGGGATATCTGCCACTTTCTAGTTTGGTGAAGAATTTAGCATCGTGCAACTCATCTTAGAGGTCATCAATGACAAGAATGGGGAATTTATCTTTGATGGTTAATTTTTTGAGAGCCTGGAAATCATGACACATGTGCCAAGAACCTTCCTTTTTGAGGACCATGACCAGTAGAAAATAATAAGGGCTTGTTCTAGGACAAAGGACACTAGCCTCAATAATTCTTGAATGATTTTTTCAATTTCATTCTGTTATCTCCTCAAATGGTTTTGCAAATCTTGAGGAGCTTCATTCATTCATGCTTAAAATTGTCACCTTTCTTGGCCATTTGTCATCATTCATTTTTTCAAATTCCCCATTAGGTCTTCACGGATCATGTTTGCTCCAGACTCTTCTGACTCCGTCTTCAACCTGCATTACAAAAGCACAAGGAATGGTTACATTTCCTAAACCCTAGTCTTACACTTCTTTATTATTTTCATCATCCAAAGTAAGAAGTGATGGGTGCTTGAAGTATTCAAATTCTAAGCTAGTGTTATTTTCTTAATCCATTTCCATTATAAGTCAAACCACGAGTCATAGACAAAGCTATAAGTCGAACCAAGCTAAGTCTACAAGCCACAAGCCTTGAGTTAAGTCACGAATCAAACCCCAGCTCGATATTACTTTTTCACAACTCATCAAATATATTAAAGTGTCAAGTGATTACAGGTGTCAAGATTAGAGTTTGTTGTGGAGATGCCCTAAATAGATGATCAGCCCAGTTTTCAGTTTGCAAATATAGAGGTGTCAATTTAAGGTCTAAGGCGCTGATATTGATGCTTGTCATTACACATCGGGTGCTAGGTGTCAAATTGATTATATAGTGTAAATTTTAAGCCAGGATTGAATATTTTTTGCATGAATTCATGAGCAGAATCGATGGCTTAAAAGCACCATCATTTCTCTGTCTCTGTTTTTCTGGGAAGCGTATTAAAATTTTGAAGAACCATGCATCAGAGGACAAACAAATCTTGCGTGTTCGGGTTGTTCTCAAGCTGCAAAAGTTATACCCATGTGCTCAACAACTGACAGTGAAAGAGGTGTGTACAACTTATTGTAAAAAACAGAGGACCACGATGGGAAAGAGTGAATGTGGGAATATTTGTGTGCTACATGGTTTCCATAACATATTGCCTTCATCCAAATCATGGGTAATCACATTGAGTATCAAAGAGTTCTGCAATATCAGTTATTCCAGCTCCTAAGATTTCATCACTGCCTGTACACTCAAATTATATAGCTCTTTCAGAAGGTGGACGTAGCAACAACAACTAATGATCCTATCAACATTTCTATACCTCATTTCATTTAAATTTGATCTCTTTTTGCTTCGGAGATTCAAATATATATTCCTTCTTTTCCATTGTTTTGTGGGTTAACATTTAATGGACAGAAATAGAGAAGGAGAAACCATTGGGTCATACTCTACATGATCTCTTCACAAATGTATCATCACTGGTTCGGGGCAAGTTATAGAGCAAACAATCTGCTGGAGCTGGTTGAAAAGATAAACCTTAGGAACAGCGTGAAGCTATTGCAAATTCCACCTGATGAATGTACTATTTCTACAGTAGTTGACATGGAATTCCCAAAGCCAGTGAAAGTTGAAATGGATGTTCCGAGCCTCCATCTGAGCTCAAATTCAGGGATTGTATGAGCTGATGCCATTTGAGTGTGTGCACTATAAGCAATTAAAGTTATACAACAAACTTTCACTAGTTGATTTAAGCAGGGGTATGAATGCATAAGATAATAATAAATATTATTATCTTACCATTTCATGTTTGGTGCAAGTCGTAAACTTTTATATTCCTTATATTAAGTAGGTTGTAAGAGAGCCCCGAAGCTGTAGAGCAGTTGGCGATAGGGTGCACTGTTAAGTAACTCCTTGTGATGTCACAGGTTCAAACCTTGGTTAGCCCATGTATCATGTAGGGGTGGCATGGTGCACCTAGGGGTTATAGTAGTAGCGGACGGGAATCAACCCTGTGTAACATGAGTATGTGCAACATCCCAATTTATGATTCCTATAGTCACACACACACACACAAAAGGTTGTAAGAGGATTTGTCACTTGTCACCTGAAATTTGATGATGGTGTGAAGGTTAAAATTGTTGTATTTCAGATATTGTAAGAAGACTATATTTTAGTGATCACCATTATTTATATTGTATTGTCTCACATAAAACTAAATTGTAATTCATCATAGTGTAGCTTGCACATTTATAGAGACTATATTGTAAAATCATTGTAGAGACTCTTATAAACTTGTTGTATTTAAAGATGCATTCTCTCATCTCTATTGTTGAAGTGGTGCTCCGTGGAAAAGAAAACTATTCATAATGGATGAGGAAGATCAATCTTACCCTCTTCTTCAATGACTTGTGGGATGAATTTTGCGGAGGAGAAGGTGGTAAGGAACCAAAAATACCTACAACGGACAAAGAACTTGTAATATGGAAGAGCAGAGACAAGAATGCATCTGCACTAATCATTGCTACTAAAACTTCTTATGATGCTGTATGAATCGCATTTAGAATTGGAGCTAATTCGACTACTGTTGAGGCTCTTCAACCTAGATTTGAAGGATAATAATCCAATGGTTGTAGCATATGAAATTAGAAAAATCATGCATGACATCGATACTACTTGTGTGATGATAGACCTTGATCTCACATTCTTCATCAAGGTCCTCTACCCCACATATTCACACTATATCGAATCACTTCAAGCTAGTGGCTAATCGAACAACCTCAAGTTTGACACTTTAGTTTAGAAGATTATATAATGAGAGAAAGACTTTAACAAGAATATAAATCATCCCACTAGAGAGAGCTTGTACCTTACTCATAAAGGGGAGAATTAATCAAATGATTCTTCTAGAGGATAAATAAGTAAGGACATGGAAGAAAAAATTTCATAGGTAGGGGGGTAGACACAATCACAACAAGAGACCAGATCTTCACTTGTTTGCCATGGAAAGAATGATGCAGAACATTTTTGGGATACATGGGAGATGATTAAATACAAAGATGGCCTGAATAAATAAGCCACTGAAAGCAGCTTTCGGTGGCTTACAGGCTCGAATTTTGGTTTCCCTATCCACCGAAAACACAAAACAGGATAGAATGACATCTTTTTACACATATCCAATTTTTGTCATTTCGAATGGCACGAGGATGGTTTCCAAATGAAGTTTATAATTAATAGGAGTTGTTCCATGGTGCTGTTCCAGATTGAAGGTGCCAGCAAGGTAGGAAGGGGAATATTCCTGTCTATTTTGGGAAAAAGACAACCTGCAGGTTCTCTAGGCAGCGGTTTCAACCTCACTCTTCAGCCTCTGGAGGCTCATTACAATTGTCGAATATAGGTGCCTTAGCAATATGTCAGTTACTTTTGAATGTAGGATGCTGTCATATTTTTCAGAACGTTGTTTTTAATTAACGATTTTTAGTAGATTCGATCCATCTTTTCAGGATCTTAAAAGTTTTGTAAAGGCTATAAAGCCCACGGACTGATGTAGAACAAGGGTTCGATTTTGGAGAAACTTTGCTTAACTTGTATTATCAGACTTCTGGTTACATATCAGTTATATAAGCTTCTTTTGCCATATGTGTGTTCAATTTTCTTTCTTATATCTTTTATTCTTGCAGTGAAATGTCTATTTCGTCAGTTTCCATTTGTCTATGCCAGATAGCTGTAATCCTATCTTCGTATTGAGAACTGGATATTCAGTGCCCTTTGCTTATCGTGATTTGCCATTTATATATATATGTTGTATGTATGAGTTTGCTAGCACGATAAGAGTTCTTCTGTCTATGTTTTACAACTTCCTGAACACCAGTGGCTAAAGCCTTGTCTATTTGAATGTATCCTTGTATGTTTTGAGCATGTAAGTTTCGATCTTAGTCATCCAACTTGATCCACATTTACCCCATCCTTCAAGATAAGTTTAAGTTACCAGGCTCATCCGAGTGCAACCTAGGAAGACTCCTGGAGAGATAACACATTCTTTTGTGCAAAAGGGTGGTGAGAAGGGTGTACATTGGGGGTTGACTTCCTGAGATTAAAGGTATACCATGGTCATGTTCCCCATGCGAGGGAGGTAAAGACTTTGGGGCCTCAAAAACCTCTTGACGGTAGGAGAGGATTTGCTACAAGTTAGGGTGATTACTTGATGCAAGTGTCTCTAAGACTTGGATTACATTGAATTAGGAAATGACGTTGGAGTGTAATTTATTCAATAAGTTCTCCATACAATGTGATGAGATAATTTCAGAATAACTAGGTGTAATGTTGTTGAGGTGATGGGTGTGCCCCCATTCTGTAAAGATGAGAGGGAGGAATTTAAAATCCATGGTGATAGTTCCCAAAGTTTGAAACCACTTGACCCCCAAAACTATATCGCAACCACCCATGTTGATGGAAAATGTATGTGTTTTGAGATTATAGTCACCCATTTGGAGTTTTACATTCTCACAATGACCAACACATTTCATTGTACTTCCATTGGCTACCATAATTTGGAAATTTGAAACAGGGTGGATATATCGATGGGTTTCGCCAGCTACTCATCGATGAATGGAATTATGGGTGGTGCCACTAGTAATTAACATGATGACTTTTCGGTTCTTGTTGTAGCCAATCAATTTCAATGTGTGAGGTGTGGAAAAACAATATGATAAAACATAAAGGGAAATTTGGGGTTACTCCTTTAGAATTAGCATATCGGGAGCATCTTCTATGGGTGGCATAGTCTCATCTATGAAGCATCTAGGGTGTTGTCCTATGGGGCATCCTAAGGGGTTGCCTCAAATGTGAGATAACTTTTGTTCTTTGCATTTATGCCCTCTGAAATATTTTTCATCATAGTTATAACAGAGGCCTAGGCACTATCTTTCAGCCATGGCATCAGTCGTCAACTTGTGGATTCGTAAAGGTTGTGTGGAAGAATTACTGGAAGTAGAAGCCATGGGAGACCCAATGTGGGTGGGAAACGATGGGTGTTTGGGCTGGGAATTGATCACCTGTTCAACATCTTTATCTCTATCATAGGCTTCCAACCAAGTTGAGAGCCATTGCATAAGGACATGGGCACAAATGGCCTATTTGAGAACACTAATGAAACATTCCTAAAAAAGAATCAGAGATATATTTTGTGTGGATTGCCAACTACTAGAATGTTGTGATATAGTCTATAATTGTGCCAGTCTATCGTAATTTGGTAAACTGGCCCAAGTAGTGAGAGTCACAGTCAAAATGCTCATGGTGGATCTTCACAAATTGGCTCCAAGGGACATAGCGATGATAATATTTTTGGTACCATTGCCACCGTTGCTATATTTCATAATCTAAATATAAAATCCAAATTTTCAACTTCTGAAGATTACCTTTAATGCTATGGAGAGAAAAATAATATTCCATTTGGGTCACCCAAACCACGGGATTAGAGCCATCAAATGTGCACATGTCAATATTTGGGAGATGGTGCCATGAAGTTTTACCATGAAAGAAGTGAGGCTAGGTGTTTAGGAAGAGAGTGTGAGAACCTTGATCTTCGTTGGTTGGGGTATCAAATGGGGGAGCATAACCGACATGTTGGGAAAGAGTGTTTATTATATGTTACTAGTTTGTCACTTGGATGGAGAGTTGGTCCAACTTTTAATTATTGGGTCATGATTGCATATGTTAATGCTTGAATATCTTGGGTAGATGGGGTTTGAGTGGGTTAGGGTTGATTTGGGTGGGATGGATTCTGGTTGGTGTTCTCCATGCTAGATTGCTTGCAGGTGTGTACCATGGAACAAGTACAAGTTATTCCTTTTCAATGCCCAACACCTTATCGAACTTGAAGAATCTAGTATCCCTGCTCATGCACTTTGATGATCCCACTCCGATCCACTAGATATATATATAGGGGTTGAAGATACTTAAGGGAAACAAATTTTATATTCATGGATGTAAGGGTCAACAGCATGAGTTACTGATGGATGGGAAAGATGGATGTGATGGTGAGTGATTCCTCAATCATTACTTTGGTATCTTGGGTGTCCCCTCCTAGTCCATTTCATTTCCTTTTTATGTTTGAAGGAAATAGTTGTAAATGGTTACCAAGTGGTTCAAGGAGTTGCAACCGAGAAAATTGGTTTGTGAAACTTCCCCAACTCCCCACTTTTGAAATTTTATATTTTTCATGAAATTATGGGGGATTCAAGCCTTGACTAAAGGAAACAAGCAAAATATCTGTTCCTTTCTAGTGTGCAAAGTACAAATGGTTATTTTTTATGTATTCACGCCTTTGTCAAGAGAAACACATGAATGGTCTGCGCCTTGCTAGTGTGCAACGCATGAATTTTCCCTTTTTTGTGGTTACAACTCTCAGAATGGAATGAGATGGTGTCGAGGTCTCACTTTCAATGATCAATGTCATAAATGTAGATCAAATCATGTGCTCTTCCATCTATATGTTTCCTTTTCGTGAGTGAATAGTGACACTTTGAACTGTCGTCACAAATGGAGAATTATCGAATTGCGAAATAACAACATAGAAATTATCTTTAACAACCAAATACATAACATTTTAATTTGGAGGAGGGAAATATGTCAAATCTCTATTAGGAATGGAATGATACAATACAATTACGTATTCCATTGTTCAACACCTTTCAAACCAAATACTAGGTTCCTTTGCTCTTGTACACGAATGATCCCAATTCCAATCTTCCGAATGTATGCAAGATAGAAATCACTTGGACATGATGACTTCAACACTTAGGGAGACAATGATTAGGGACAAGGGTCACTAACATGGAACAAGGGATGGATGTAATTTGATGCAAGATTCCTCTAGCATGATGATGTAATATGTATATCTCCCTCATTGGTCCATCTCGCTTCCTTTTATGATTGATGGAGATAGTTATGTATGGTTACCAATTGGTTTAGAGAGTTAAAACCATAATCCAAACTGTTTGAAACTTCCATAAATTCTTGAATTTTCGAAATTTTATATTTGTTTCATGATTTTTGGAGGCACTCATGCCTTGTTCATGGGAAACCTATATGGCTTGCTTGTTGTGGGTTCAGAAAGAGAGTGTGAGCATTTTTATAGTTTCAACTTCATGGAATCAAGCAAGTATGAACTAGAACTTGCTTTAGCGATTAGGGACATTACAAGGTCTCAAATCATAATCTCTTTCATCTTTTAAATTCCTTTTTTTGTAGAAGGGTAGGCGACCCTTGGGATAGAGGCTCTCCCTTGGGATAAAGGGTCTCGGGATGTCTCGGCCTTTGCTGAGTCACGAGTTTCTGGTATATCTGGCTTGCGGGCTGCTGGATATACCCTTGGGAGGTTGTTGTTCCCATGGTTAAAAAAAAAATCCTTTTTTTGTGAATGACCAATGACACTCATGTGTAATCTTTTGAACCATTGTCATGTACAAATAAGTGTTGATTTGAGTGATAATAGATGCCCCCTAATGTGTGAGGTCATAAGGGGAATTTATGGCCAAAATACATTATAATAGTCAGTAGAATGGGATACAGTGTTATCAAGGCTGAGGTTCCTAATTCTTAGCTCAAAAAGGAACCTAAAACAAAGAAAAAAGGTGTTAGACATACATTTCCCTGAGATGAGCATATCCATGCTCACAATGTGATAAAACATGGTTTCCCAATTGTATACACTCTAGATCCATGACACATAGAGGATTTAGCAATCATGGACACAAAAATATTACACAATGGATCCATGTGATATATATGAAAGTGGACCATGGTCACGAAGATGATACACAGTGGATCCATGTCAATTAGGAGATCATAACCATGAATAGATACAAAAAAAATCTATGTATTAACATGCATCAAGAGAACTAACTGTAGATAACATGAGTGATTTTGGTTCTTTTGATGGTAACAATGTTATATGATGTACGATACAATCTTGCGCAACTTGGGAAATAAAAAAATGTGGGAATGCTACTATTGGCCCAAGGTCTTCCATCCAAACCACCAAAAGGTTTGATTCCTACCCATGTGAATAGAATATATGGAGTTGAACATGGAGGACACCATTTGATTATCGTCATTGATGTATATTATTAACAAACATGAGAGAACTCACCAATGATGATAATGGCCCCAAGGTACCTAGTATATTCTAGCAAGTGTGAACATATGTCTTGGAGTTGAACACTTGTAGAATTCATCAAGTAGGAGACATTGATGTATTCCCATTGCCTGATAGCGAGGGAACTTGCGATTGATGACTGCAAGCCCCAAGGTTCTACCGAGACTCTAGATCTTGTTCCTAGAGCATGATGTGTTGGATTCGATAGGAAGAGATCCATTGGAAGGGAGGCATTAGGGAATCCTCCATCAACTAACACAAGGAAATATCAAGGATTGATTTGACTTGGAAAAGGGAATGAGATAAAATTTTACAGAACAGACCACCAAGTACGTCTCTTGCATGCACCATATTGAATAACGCATGAAAAATACCCTTTGAGCAATAATCGATAATGAAAGCTATTGACAGAGGTGATGAATTCCATTAATGATGAAAATGGGATCTGAGGTACATCATGAATCCAAAACTGTGAATAGATGTTTTGACGTTGAAAATTATGGGAAACCACTCAATCAGTGACCAATGATGAGTTGTCATCTTTTGAGTGCAAGGTTACCTGTCAATGATGTGAACAGGGCTAGGGTGCTATTGCTCTAGGTCAATGTCTTAGAGCAAATGAGTTGTCGTCGATGAGACATGACCCACTAGTGAGAAGTCAATGAGGACCTTCCACACTAGCACGAGTACAAACACTAGTTTTTAATAATACATGTTGAGAAACAATTGACATCAGGAATGGCCAACATATGAGGTCAAGGCAACTGCAGAATGGACGAAAAATGCTAGGACTATATTTGAACAGTGAGCATGACACAATGGTGACTTGGGTAGCTTTTGACACATAGGGACCAATGATATAAATTTGTAGGAGAAATTTACAGATTCTCCATATGACAATATGATTGGAAGAGTAACCAATTAGAGGAGTAAAAACATTGAGATCTTGGTTTAAATCCTAAGGTTGAAAGTAGAACCCAACTTACCGAGGAGACTCTAAATTGGTGCTTTGTTCAAGGATGACACAACTTGTTGCCATGACACAATAGAGATTTGAGATATTTACTCCTCTCTCTTTTATAATATTTGATTTTTTGTGTCTTTTTCATATTATAAAGCTTGGAAAAAATACGAAAAATCTATAGTACAGTGGAAGAAACGAGTGTCGCAGGGCATGAAACTATGTTCCAAGCGCATGGAACAAACCTATGAAAAACAAAATGCGAAAAAGGTGTTGTGAAAGAGTTGGACACGTGGTGGACACTCATCAACATGTTTCTTCTAGGGATATAGTTCATAATGTAAATGCAATGGATGCAAGTGACAAGAAACATGATGAATGTAATGGAAATATGAATGTTGTAACGATGCATTAGGCATAATTGTGCAAGTAGCTGTGAGAAAAGGAAAATGCATAATGAACAAAAATGGGAGCCTTATAGGGAATGGCCAGAAAGAGATGAGAAAGAGAGCAATGCGCCTTCTTCTCAAAGTCGTAGTAAAACTAAAAAGGCTCTTAGGCTTATGAGAAAAAATCAGAATGGACACCAAAATTGAAAAAGAGTGTTCTCTATGACATCCCATGTTAGGTAGGATCTACTGCTAGATTGGTACAAAATTTAGATAGAAATGGTTGACACACCAATATCCAACATATCTGACCCTATGGAAATTTAGGTGACATAAGGCTCAAATGCATCATATAGAGGGGAAGCCTAAGCCTATGTGCAAGTTTCCAAATATACCATATTGGATCAAACAACGTGTAAAGAATGATCCCTAAGCAACCATAAATCTAGTTTAAAAACCTATATCCAAGAAACAACAATACCATGATCATATCCATAAAATATGAAAATAAATATCTGATACGAGACACTTTGGTAGGGGTATTTTCAACTTCAATATATTCAACAATATTCATTACCAAGCCAGAGTTTACCAATGAAGACTTAGGAGTGCCAAGGCATGATGACTTGTAATCAACGAGAGTAAATTCATGAGGAAGACCGAAGATGGAAGCAATAATAGAGACCATGGAAACATACTCATCATCGCATGAGTCAAAGAATATATTGGAAGAATCAAACTCATAGGGAACACCAACTTGTAGCTCAATGGTAGAGTCTAAAGACTAAAGAATGCCATCGTTTGAGGATCCACAAATAGTGAGGTCAAACACAAAAGGAAAATTAGGTTTGGAATTGATTGCATCTAGGTCCAATCTAGGGATATAATCGTTGGAAAGGACATAAGTATCCAAATGAATGATAGACTCAATCATAGCCTCTAGGAGAGATTCATTTGAAGGAATTATGTCATCCCAAAGAGAACACATGTCAGAACATTCGCCTGGACCAACAGGATGGAGAGCATACTCCAATTCCCCCATTGGATCAATCACCTGGTCAATTGTCGGAACCAACTACCAATAAGGTGAGCATGAATGCAAATGCTTGTTCTTAGTAGCAGTTGGAAATGAGGGAAATGAGGCCACATAATTCACCCGTGGTAGGGTAGTGTCCACTAAAACACTAGGAACATACAAAGAGGATACTTGGTCTAAAGTTAGGACATGAGGAGGATTAAAAAATGCAAGATGATCAATAGTGGCAATGCTTTCATTGTAAGCAAAATGCATCACATGAAAGAGCATAGACACTACACCATTCATAACATATACATAATCATACCCGAGGATCATATTGAAGTCCAATGGGCCCTCTATAGCCATAAAATTGGCTAAGACATTTTTTCCACCGAATGTTATAGGGAGATGAGGAAGAAACCCCAAAGGCTCACTGGGTCTTCTATCAAAATCCAACGATTGACTATAAACTGACGTAAGGTTGGGAGAACCCACACTTCTCCAAGCATATGTAGATAAGATAACAATAAAGCCTCCTTCATCTATAATACATCGATAAATATTATAATGTTTAACTTCAACCCTTACTTCAAAGGGTGTAGATGAAGGCGAGGCCCATCTAGACTATTCCAATTAAAGGAAACAATCCTAGAGCTTGGTGGGGGATCATTCAAGGTGAATGGAGTGCCCCCTTCTCCATAAATTTCTAAATAGGTAGTGAAGAATACTTGATCCACATCACTCTCCAAAGGAAGAGTGGGGTTGACTGAAGATTGCATAAGTTCAACCACTTGAATATTGTCTCTCTCCAAGGGAAGAGTGGGATTGATCGAATATTGCATCTGTTCGAACACTTGAATGTTTTCACTCTCCAAGGGAAGATTCGAATCAACCAAATATTGCATTGGTTTGACCACTTGAATGTTTTCACTCTCCAAGGGAAGAGTGGAATCGACCAAATATTGCATCGGTTTGACCACTTTAACAAACAAATGTTGAACATGATGTTGGGAAACTATAGAAAACTCAGTAGCCAAGACCCTATAGACATGGACCACACTCTTTGTACCTTTGGAAATGTAGGGCACACGTGAGTAAGGTGATCTCCCACACAAATATTACAAGGGAACTTAGGCTTGCATGCTATTCGTCTAGATTTTTCCATAATATCAATACGCTCAGCATGACTAGCATTGGCTGGTAGTTTTCCCCCAACATTACTTGTAGCGGCTAGTTGGTTAGAACCATACAAATTTTGAGACATGGACCACACTCTTTGTACATCTAGAAGTGCAAGGAACATATGAGTAAGGTGGCCTCCAATGCAAATGTTACACAAGAACTTAAGATTTTATTTTTAGGTTTATCAATTGTATCAACATTCCTAGCATGACTCACAGTGGCTGGTTGTTCCCCCCATCATAGATTGCAATGGTTGGTTGCTTGTCTCAATTATGACTTGCATTGAATAGTTATTTGTCTCCAACATGAATTATCATTGAGGTGACTCATATTGGTTAATTATGTGTCTTGAACATGACTAGTAGTGGTCAATGACTTATTTCCAGTATGACTTGCAGTGATTGAATGCTTCCCCCAACATGACTTGCAATGGTTGGTTGTTGGTCTCTAGTATGACTTGTAGTGACTAATGACCTATCTCTAGTATCAGTGACTGGTGACTTTCCCTTAGCATGACTTATATTGTCTAAGGAATCCACCCCAACATGACTTGCAATGTCTATTAGTATTCCCCCTTATCTTCACATCTTGTTCTTATTCTTCCTCTTTCTATTCCTTTTAAACGGTTGGTTAATACTATTTAAACTTTCACCACATGAGGTAGAATGAGGAGGGAAAGATGTAATTGATAAAGAAGGTAGATGGTTTTTATGCTCTTGAAGTATAGTGCTTGCTTGAGAAGCATTAGGAGCATTCAATACATTCAGAGTGGAAAACAACCAAATTGATATCCCTATAGTGAATCTAGGAAGATTCAAAGTGGCCATTAAGGGAGGACCATCGTTTCGAACAAATGGAATAAAACAAGGATACCCTTGCACAAGGGTCCCTTGGTTGGTATCCTCATGAATATTATCCATATAATCCGATTCAAAAGTAAGAAATGTCTAAGTCCTTCTATGGAGGTCGAAAAATTGCAATCAAGACACTCCTATAAAAGACTCTCTAGGATACAACCAAGCAAACTCACTCTCATAGAAATCAAACAAGGGTGTTTAGGTCCCGAGTTCAATCAATGAAGATCCAAACATGGGCCTTATGAAAGTCATTATGGGATGATTAAGGCCTAAGTCCAACGAAAAAAGGTGTGAGAGACAGTTATGCTAATCCTCACACAACAATCACCAGGGGTGCAAGTACTCGCCTTTGGAAAATACCCTCCCAAGGAGTTGAAACAAAGATTCTATGCCTGTCTTAGGTACCACAAGATATTCCCCTTGCAATCACATGGGTAGAACCGAGGAAAGGAAACTATGGATACCACTTCATGCTAGGTAGTTGGGTGGAACGGTCGATGGAAAAGGATTCTGTGAATGCGCAGGGAACCTATGATTAATTCCTAGACCCAAAATTGTTAATATAGTAGTGGTGTCACCCCGAGGACTTGCCACAATTGAAAAACTCCTAGACTTGCATAACCTCATTAACTCAAGTGGCATGGGACAATATGACCACTTGAATTAGCTTAAACTACCACTTGGCGCCTATGTTAGAGGCAGTTTCCTGATAAGTACTTCACTTTACTTACGGATTTTACACTCTTTAGTACTCTTAGTTTCATTTTACATGGCCTAGGAGAAGTTCACTCTCCAATCCCACAGCCAAGGCCCTAGAACCTAGACTACTATTGGTTTTCTATCAAAGAAAAACAAGTCTAGTTCATTTTAGTTATGTTTCTTTTGTAGGTTGTTGTTTACTCGGAGGAACGTGGAAGTGAGAAAAATGATTATCTTCTCAACCGTAATAGACACCAAATATGCTATGTGGAATTGGATAATACCAATCGGAATTTTAAAAGAGATACTTGACCATAAACAACTTACTACAAGAACATGGACCAAGTAGAACCTTTTAAAACTTAAGCAATATATAACTTATTAAGGAAATTACTGTAACCAAACCAAACAATTCTTTATAGGCATCACGAGAACAAGCTAATGAAAAGCCATATAACTTTTTCCTTGATATGAAAACAATCTCAAAGGCATCAAAATACTTAAGAGATTCCTAAATGAATTAGAGGGAAAGTATGATTTCATGGAATATTCAAAATTTTCTATTCATTCAAGGTATATTGAACCAAAAAAAAAAAAAAACATTATATGATGATTTTGAAGGCTAAAAAATATAATTTGAAAATCCAAGAAAGACCTGCATCCCCACTAGACCTGATTGACGTAAATCTCCATTTTTTTTAGTTGTTTGATGCTAACCAATTCCATGCTTTTGTTACTCAATAAAGGTGCATGGGGAAGGGTGTCCACACACCTATTTCATGTTAAAAAGTACATATCCATGCTATTTTCACCAAAGAAAGGTCCATGTGTGACCTAGGAAGCCTAAGCAAGTAGAAAACTAAAATAATATAGTAAGTTTTTAGGGGGTAAGGCTATAATGGATCCCATGACACCTACAAAAAGGAATGTTGATATGCCTCTAACTTTGTGAAAATAACTTCTAACACTAGTCTTTTTGACCAATTTTTGCAAGCAAATTTTGAGAAGAAACAATCACATGAACTCTCTTAGACTCAAACAAGACAATTAGGTATACTAAGCAACCAAGGTTCTAAAGGAAATTCCAATTAATGACAAGGTAACAAGAGACACAAACATCGATATTTCACTCTTGATCTTCATACTCAAGTCTACAACATTCAAAATCAAAGAATAAAGCAAAGACACCTCAAAATTTTCACAATTTTCTTCAATACGAATGCAAATGCACTACCAATCACTACCCAGAGCACTCCAAATAGAATACTAACGACACTACTATGCCTAGAGCATCCAAACAAGTCAAGCATTTTAGGAAAAGGGGGAGAAATAAGGAGTAGACAAAAACTTTGCCTCACATGCACTTGTGCAACACATAAATCACGTCTACCCATGCTTGTCTTCAAAGAGAAGCACGATTACACCCTACCACATGCACCTATTCCCACTAGGGAGTGCATGTAACACTTGAGTTTGACTAGGTTAAGTAAATAGTAAATAAAACTTCATTTTTTTATGAAATTTCAAAAGGCATGGACTATGATTAAGCCTTCTTAAGATCGAAACACCCAAAACACAACCAAGAAACTAAGCAAAATACCCTAAAGAGACTCTTAATTCTCCATTGGAGTCATGGTTTCTCTTATACAAAAATTTATTATGACTAGGGTGAGGTTACCAACATTCTAGGTTAAGTAGAGATTGGTCTAATAACAAGTTATGCAAGATTTACTAGACTCATATAAGGAAAATTCAACCACACTTCAAGGATCGTAGCAAGCAAATAGAGATAGGGAAGAAAGATAGAAAGGAGAGGTATACCTTATTTATGAAGGTTGATCCTCGTTGCTCCTTTTGAATTTTCTAGTATGCTCCTTAAAGATGTTGCCCAACCTACAAAACCTAAACCACACACCCTTCCTCAAAGTTTTTGGTTACAAAGGAAAGAACCAAATATCATAAAAACATATGCATGGCATTAAATAATTATGAATGATGCTTCTATGACATATAAATTGTAAGGATTCATCCTTACATAATTATCATATTTGCTAATAAATATATTTTTATAATTGAATTGATGCTTTTACAATAGGAATGGCCGATATTAAATATGGCCCAATGGGAATAGACATGTCATTTAATTATTAATAATTAATTATTCTAATCTAACAATAATAATAATTAATTATCCTAATCTAATAATAAATACATTTGTAATAACCAATTAGGTTTATTACAAGTCATTCTGCTCTGAAAAGATTGGACCACGAATATTCTACGAGCGTGCTGCAGTTGGAATTCTTGCCACGAATAACCGTGCCACAGTTTAGCAGTTCTTGGAATAATTGGTCACATTTCCATTGAAATCTTATCATGCTTATGATTCTGTAGATGAACGCATAACAACTAAGCGGTGTAGTCAAGAAGTGTTGGGATCTACACCCACGACAGAAGAAGTAACTGTGACTCTCGATTTGCCAAGTCAAGAGGAATAAGGGACTATTGTGGCTCCTATGTATTAGAGTAGGGATGAATATAAAATCGATACTACCCCTAGGAAGGAAAGGAATCCTAGCTGACCGACTCCTTATACCCCCCCCACAAAAGATCGGGGCGTGAGAAAATCGCGTGGGGGAGAATGCAAGGGCTGCGTGGAGCGGTGTTGGAAAAGGGCATAGGTGATGTGCAACAAAGGAAACAGTATGTAGGAATGTAGGATTGAGGGGATGTGGTATGTGTGAGGACTACGTGAGGGAAGTGGAGAGATGGCCACCGAAGTGGAGCGATGTGAATGGATTAGGGCTTACGTAGGAGGAAGGGAGAGGCATCGAAATGGAATGTGGAGGTGCGTGGAGGGAATTGGAGGGAGTGTGCAGAGGATTTAGAGTGAATGTGGGAGGAAAGGAGTAACTAGCTAATGGAAGCGCCAAGAGCCAAGAGCTTTGATACCACTTGTAAGGATTCATCCTTACATAATTATCATATTTGATAATAAATATATTTTTATAATTGAATTGATGCTTTTACAATAGGAATGGCCGATATCAAATATGGCCTAACGGGAATAGACATGTCATTTAATAATTAATAATTAATTATCCTAATCTAATAATAATAATAATAATAATTAATTATCCTAATCTAATAATAAATACATTTGTAATAACCAATCAGGTTTATTACATAAATGAACTTTAACAACCAAATACAAAACAGTTTGATTTGGGGGAGGGAGATCTCAAATCTCTATTAGCAATGGAATGTTGCAGTTCAATTACTTCTTGCAATGTTCAGCACATTTCGAACCAAAGACTAGGTTCCTATGCTCTTATACACCAACAATACCACTTCTAATATTCTGAATGTATGCAAGATAGAAATCACTTGGAGATGATGACTTCAACACTTACGGAGACAATGATTAAGGACAAGGGTCATTGACACAGAACAAGGGATGGATGTAATATGGTGCAAGATACCTCCAACCTAATGATGTAATATCGGTGTCCCCCTCATTGGTTTGTCTCATCTCCTTTTATGATTGATGGAGATAGTTGCAAATGGCTACCATTTGGTTTAGAGAGTTACAAGCAAGCCCAAAACTATCAAAAACTTCCATAACTTCTCGAATTTTCAAAATTTTATATTTTTTTCATGCCTTACTCAAGGGAAACCTGCATGGCTCACTTGTTGCTAGTTCAAAAAGAATGTGTGTGCATTTTTATAGTTGCAATTTCATGGATCAAGGGAGCATGAACTAGGATCTTGCTTTAAGGATTAGGGCCATCATACATAGTCAAATAATAAACTCTTCCATCTTTTAAAGTCTTTTTTTGTGAACTATCACTGACACACATGTGTCATCTTTTTAATTGTCATCACATACATAGAAGTGTTGAATTAAGCTATAATAAGATGATGACAAGATAGGTGAGAAAATTTTGGTTGTTAACAGATGGTGAAGACGATGAAGAAGGATTTTTTGTTGGGTCGATAACATATTGAGGAGGTTTACACCTTTATTGAATATGATCTCCATAATGTGACTCTAGGAGGTGGATATGAAATAACATAGATGCTTATCAAATGGGATAAGGATTACTTATCCAAGGGTGCTTGGGTATGCTCCTATATTGGATTCCAAGTTTTATTTTGACTTTCACAAGCATAAGGTCATGGTAAAGATCATACTTGGGTTTTGTTAGGATCATGTCTCTCTTGCCGAGGATCCTTATGAGGTTAGATGTATGTTTAGCTCCAAGTTCTAGAATAATTTTTGTCATTATACTTTAAAGCATGGGATGGTTGTTGCTATAAATGCTTGCTACCATGTGGTACCCCTTAAGGTTTCTTATTTTGATAGGAACATGATAAATATAAAATTTTCCAAGCAAGATACTTTTTGTTGCACCATTATCTTATATGCAAAATACTAAATCTCCAAGTAGCAATGGGTTTCTTTATGATTTTTACAAGGCCATGTGGGATACTATTAGTGATGGATTTTTTTTCTTTCACCTACTAATATTTTTCTACCAGTTAGTTGTATGTGTTTCGGATGATCAAGCTTATTCCAAAGAATGCAATTGATGATTCCATTAGTGGCTAGCAATCTATCACTTTTATGATGGTTGCATATAAAATTATGGCTAAGACTTTTGGATTGCAAATACACTCAATGGAGAAGTATATAGTTTTTCATGAGCATACATGATTTGTTGTGGACTTGTTCAAGGAAAATTCAATCTTGACACTAAGGTTTCAACATGGGAGGTAATGGAGTTGGAAATGAAAATTGGGTAGTATCCTCTAATCTTGAAAATTGATTTTGAAAAAGAATATGATAAGGTTGATTACTATTTTATTTATGAGGCATTGATTTGTTTATGGTTTTCCCTTGTTGTGTTGCCATGGTGAGCACTATGTTATCCAATGCTTCATTTTTTGTTTTGGTCCATATAGCCTTATCTCCTAATATTTATTTTTATTTTTCTACTTGCCAAGGATATCGTAGGCCACTTATATATATGTCTTGACTGTGTCTTGACTACATATGTTGTATTGCATTTTTTGGAGGCTACCTGTATTTGTGTATTTGTGCGTACTCATGTGTATTTGTGCGTACTCATAAAAGTAACTTTTAGTTAGTAGTCTTGGATGTCCCATAGAATTGATCCCTATTACTTGGTATTATATTCATCCTAGTGTTATTGCATGATATTTGTGAATTCCCTTTGAATTTGGGTTGTTTCTAGTTGCCATGTGGGATGGGTGTTTCGAGAGATTGCAAAGTAAGCTTCATATCTTGTATCATAAGGACCTTCCATACATAAGGGATTTGAATGTTGTTGGTCATTATATTTAGGCCTATTAAGTTTAAAATATTTACTTAATTGTTTTATTGGTCACAAATCTGTCCAATATCAATATCCATCTATGTGAGATTGAGTAAGGTGACCACGTGTATGAACCGACGTGGCTAACCAAGCCACCGTACCTTGTATATATAAAACATATCTAGGTACTAAAATAAAGCAAATTGTCTTGATTCCGAAACGGCCACGATGGATTCTGAAAATACCAACATTCGTCTTGATTCTGCAACTGCTACGATGGATTCTGAAAATACTAACATTCCAGAAGAGTACGTGGATATGTTGGTGCAAGAGTTTGCGTATGACCCGATTCGACTGCCCCTTACGGAAGACCGGACTCAGGTGCTTTACAATCGCAGGACATTGGAGAATATTTGGGATGCCAAACACGAAGCTGTTAATCCATTCACCCGTCAGCCTTTTGACATTATCAATGTGATTCCACAGGCTGAGCTCAGACAAGAAATGCATCAATATATAGTCAACCGCTCAAACGTATCCCTAAGTTTAAAGGTCATTCCCGACTATACCCAAGTCTTGAGCGAACGAGAGATGATAATTTTCTTGAATGAATTGATTTCGGATCTTCAATGTCTTATTAATGCTGAGGAAAATAGAGACCCGCAAGCAGCCCATTATTGGAAGGGCTTGTGGCAGAAACTGAATCTGCTCCGTCTTTATTGCCAATACCGCCCAGAAAATAGGGAGGTGTTTGACTCAATCCGAGGATATGATTTGTTGTTCAAGGTAGTAGATAAGTGGTTTCACCTTTTATATGGTTACTGCTTCTCTTCATCATGTAATGATGCCAATGAATGTTTTAAGGAAGTGGCCAAGATCGTCGATGTCATCGGTTTGAAGGATCGCAATTTGCCTCCAGACTTTTTGGCAGGGCTTGTTTGCACGCTGCAATGCCTTCTATCAAATTGCGAGCATCACAAAATCCAGGGTATGGTTTTAAGAATTTATCGTCGGATTTTTTACGACTTGAACATTGAAACACACCTTAGATCTAGGGTGGACAGTTTCTTCATTTCTACAGTCTTCATCGCTCTCTATACGTTAGCACGTCAGAATCGCAGTGATATATCTAATGAAGACCTCTACAACGGATTGGCAATCCTGAGAGCTACGTGGGTGGAAAGCCAAAATATTCCAAGCTGCGTCATGCCAGATAAATACGTTGGCGTTGTAGTCAACTCAGTAATTCTTTGCATTTCCCGTATCCATGACCTGCACAAAGCTGCCAAGAATGATGATGAAGTTAAGAGAAGAATGAAGATGCAGGAGAAGAATGGCGATGAAGATGAAGCAGGCAAGAATGATGATGAAGCGAAGAATGGCGATGAAGATGAAGCAGGCAAGAATGATGTTGAACTACTTAGTGTAGCTCTTGAACGAGGGCTTTGGTTATTGAACTCCATAGTCACAGTCACGTCTGATGAGGAACGAGAAAATCCGTTTTTGTCCGAGGCCAGGAAGACGCTGCGACAGTCGGATATAGTAAGTGAAATCGTGCGAATGGTGGAACTGGTCCTTGCCGGTTTGAAATGGCTAGGATCGACTCATTTGCAATTTGGTATAAATATTGTAGCGGCACTTCTTAAAGAAGAAGGTTTTGAAAGAAGAAACGATGTTGTTCGAGTTTTTGCCGATTTTCTTGGAAGCGACATTTTGGAAGACTATGGTTCACACGTTAAGCTGTTGCTACAAGACATTATGCACACTGCAAATGTATCTGATCAGTAGACATAGTACTTGTTATGAAGAAATCTACAAATTTAGGGGAGAATTGGCATTATAATTATCTAAACTATTTATTTATTATTTTGTAAACTAGTTCTTATATATACAGGAAAAGGATGTAAGGTGTATGGAAAAGACATCATTTTTTCTTCCTCGTAGCAATATGGATTGAAATAAATTCAAAATACACATTTAGGTCCAAAGAGTGCATATTTTATTAATAGAGCCCCTTTGACCAAAAGTTAATGGAGAGCTTCAACCGACCACATAGAGTGAAATGAAGACAATGAGATAACTATATGAGAAAAAACTACCTCACATCTTCCACAAAACTTAAATATAGTTTTGATTTAAAACAATGAGAAATCCTTGCAAGTGTAGCGTGAACTTGAGTGCAACAATCACCAAATAAGACAACACCAATGAACACTTCCTTGAAGCACCCATACACAGTGATCCTTAAGAAACAAATGTAACATTTCTTAAGGATCATTACTTAGAGGCCACCCAGTACCAACAAATGAAAACAACAATTGTCTTATAGGAACCCAAATGCTTCAAAATATGAGGGAACCAAAAGCTTGTAAGAGATAGGGAGATGATATCATATCACATAATCTAAAAGTCCACTGAACTTTGCCTTAATGATGCACTAAACGAATATGATGTTGAAACTAGATCCACCAAGGAGTGAAACCCTCAAGACAACAAACCACCCACTTGGCTACCATAATATTTCCTTGAGTGGAAACATTAATCAAACCAACACCCCCTCATCCTTCGGCATGGTGCAAACAATCCATAGCGCAAGGGAAACCCTCAATCTCCACAATACTTTGACTACATATAATCTCTCCAAATATTGTCAAGTCATTGAAACTAGGAAACCAATATGAGACATAATAAACAGAAGAAGCCTAAATAGAGTGACCAACAACATTCAAGTCCCTTATGGATGGAAGGTCCTTATGATGCAAGATATGAAGCTTACTTTGCAATTCCACAATACTTTGACTACATATAATCTCTCCAAATATTGTCAAGTCATTGAAACTAGGAAACCAATATGAGACATAATAAACAGAAGAAGCCTAAATAGAGTGACCAACAACATTCAAGTCCCTTATGGATGGAAGGTCCTTATGATGCAAGATATGAAGCTTACTTTGCAATCTCTAGAAACACCCATCCCACATGGAAACTAGAAACAATAGTATGCTCATGAAAAACTACATACTTTTCCACTGAGTGTATTTGCAATCCCAAAGTCTTAGCCATAATTTTATATGCAACCATCATAAAAGTGATAGAGTCTTAGCCATAATTTTATATGCAACCATCATAAAAGTGATAGATTTCTAGCCACCAATGGAATCATCAATTGCATTCTTTGGAATAAGCTTGATCATCCCCTTTTGAGAAACACATACAACTAACTAGTAGAAAAATCTTAGTAGGTGAAAGAAAAAAAAGCCATCACCAATAGTATCTCACATGGCCTTGTGAAAATCATAAAGAAACCCAATGATACTTGGAGATTTAGTATTTTACATATAAGATAATGGCACAACAAAAAGTATCTTGCTTAGAAAATTTTATATTTAACATGTTCCTATCAAAATAAGAAACCTTACGGGGTACCACATGGTAGCGAGCATTTATAGCAACAACTATCCCATGCTTTAAAGTTTAATGACAAAAATTATTCTAGAACTTGGAGCTAAACATACATCTAACCTTAGAAGGATCCTCGGTAATAGAGACATGATCCTAACACAACCCAAGTATGCTCTTTACCATGACCTTATGCTTGTGAAAGTCAAAATAAGACCTGGAATCCAATATAGGAGCATACCCAAGCACCCTTCGATAAGTAATCCTTATCCCATATGATAAGCATCTATGTTATTTCATATCCACCTCCTAGAGTCACATTATGGAGATCAGATTCAATAAAGGTGTAAACCTCCTCAATATGCTATCGACCCAACAAAAAATCCTTCTTCGTCGTCTTCACCATATGTTAACAACCAAAATTTTCTCACGTATCTTGACATCATATTATTATAGCTTAATTCAATACTTCTATGTCTGTGATGACAATTAAAAAGACGACACATGTGTGTCAGTGATAGTTCACAAAAAAAGACTTTAAAAAGACTCTGTATGATGGCCCTAATCCTTAAAGCAAGATCCCAGTTCATGCTCCCTTGATTCCATGAAATTGCAACTATAAAGATGCACACATATTCTTTTTGAATTAGCAACAAGTGAGCCATGCAGGTTTCCCTTGAGCAAGGCATGAAAAAAATATAAAATTTCGAAAATTCAAGAAGTTGTGGAAGTTTTTGACAGTTTTGGGGTTGCTTGTAACTCTCTAAACCAAATGGTAGCCATTTGCAACTATCTCCATCAATCATAAAAGGACATGAGACAAACCAATGAGGGGGGCACCGATATTACATCATTAGGCTGGAGATATCTTGCACCATATTACATCCATCCCTTGTTCCATGTCAATGACCCTTGTCCTTGATCATTGTCTCCCTAAGTGTTGAAGTCATCATCTCCAAGTGATTTCTATCTTGCATACATTTAGAATATTAGAAGTGGTATTGTTGGTGTATAAGAGCATAGGAACCTAGTCTTTCGTTCGAAATGTGCTGAACATTGCAAGAAGTAATTCAACTGCATCATTCCATTGCTAATAGAGATTTGACATCTCCCTCCCCCAAATCAAAGTGTTTTGTATTTGGTTGTTAAAGTTCATTTATGTAATAAACATGATTGGTTATTACAAATGTATTTATTATTAGATTAGGATAATTAATTATTAAATGACATGTCTATTCCCGTTAGGCCATATTTAATATCATCCATTCCTATTGTAAAAGCATCAATTCAATTATAAAAATATATTTATTATCAGCTATGATAATTATGTAAGGATGAATTGTTACAAGTGGTATCAAAGCTCTTGGCTCTTGGCACTTCCATTAGCTAGTTACTCCTTTCCTCCCACATTCACTCTCAATCCTCTGCACACTCCCTCCATTTCCCTCCACACACCTCTACATTCCATTCCGCTGCCTCTCCCTTCCTCCTATGTAATCCCTAATCCATTCACATCGCTCCACTATTGTCCTATCCCAAACGCCTCCACGCCCATGCCAGCCTCTCCCTTCCTTCCCTCCCACTGCTAAAACACGCCCTCACTGCTCCTCCCTCGTGCTCCATCCCACACACCTGGAACACTCTCCTCGGCACCTCTTCTCTCCACATCTTATCCCTGTTTCCTCTTCTCGCAGTTCCTTCCCGCAGTGCCCCCAACCGCCACCCCCCAAGCTGCTTCCTTCTTCCCCTCCACCATAGCATCCCTCCCACGCTGCCTCTACTCAACTGACAACATCCCGCACCACCTCCTTCTTCCCCGGCTTACCACTTCTGCGTCCTCCTGCATCATGTGCCCACGTTGCTTCCACACCAGCCACCTGCACCCACACCTCCTCCCACGCAGACTCCCCATCTCCCCATCCACTGCATCCCTCCCACGCGATACCTACTGCGTGCCCTCGCCAGCCACCCCCCTGGGCTTCCTCCTTCCCTTGCGTTCCCTCTCTCACCTACCCAATTTTTGAGAATAATTATTTTCTACTATTATCCTTTTTGCAAAATACTTTGTGTTAAATTATAATTACAAGTTTTGTAATTATGACCAATTAGGTCAAAGATGAATGTAATGACTCATTATTATTATTTAATAAATAAAAATGGGAGACAAACACTCAAGAAAGCTGTTACAAGAGTGTCCACTGGCCCACTAGGAGGAATGGAAGTTGTTGGAAGGATTGGGACAGATGGCAGCATTTGCACTCTACCATTAGCTGTTGTTATGGGACAACTCCCCCTAATTTTGTGGCATTTCCCCCTCCAAGTGGAGGGAGGTGAGTAGGTAGCTCACAAATGACCAGTAATTACAAAAAGACCTAGGCAGCTTATAAAAGGCAATTCGAATTGAGCAGGGAGCTCTTACAATGTTTTCTACAGAAACATTCCTCATGTGCATCAGGTGATGGATGAGAGATTCGAATAGGGAGGCTGTGGAGAGTGCAAGTGTAAGTCTACAAATGTTATGAGAAGGACAGACCAGAGGTGCTGGTGCTGGTCCAATTGATTACTAAGATTGTAAGGCAGGATAAATTTCTTGCTGCTGCAAGTAGAGATCCTAAGCTTCGGAACTTTCTTCCTCCTGGTGGACCAGTGCATAGGCTCGGGGGTCCTAAAGCAAACATCTTGGTTGCTTGGGAACAGGTTGGGCAGAACAGGCTTCTTGAGTGATTTGTTCCTCCCATTACACTCAGGTTCTAGTCTTTTTGTGTTTTTCCCAATCATATGAATGCTCTCAGAAAATGGCTTAGTAATGTTATTAATGATGAGTAGCACAAAAATGTTAGATCCTAATTAATTTAGATTTGCTGAACTGATAAAATGACTCCTCTGCATTTTTTCCCATGCGTAAAGCTGCATCGTACTCCAGTATAGATAGGTAGCATTAAATCTGTTCAGTTAAAAGTGAAACCTAGCATGCATCTAAATATCTAAACCCAAGAGACCACCCATGCACAGACTTATGTTCCCCATGCATCTTATATTTTAGCAGCTGTAGATTAGATCTCTGCATGCATTGTTTTTATTGTTCAAATCTGTATGCTGGAAAGAAACTAGTTGTAGTAGTAATTTCTTTTCTGACTTCTGAAGGTGGACATGGTGTTAACATCTAGGGTTTACCGATCTTTAGTTATTCCTTCAAAAGAAACCAACATCATGCATTCTGTTTAACCACATACCCATTCTTTTATTGTTATTGAATCTGACTGATCTTTATAGAAATTATTGTCATCACTGTATTATTTTTATGCAAAAAAAAAGTATTGTATCGTTCTTTCATTTTCTCCAGAAGGCCAATTGGACAAATACAGGGAGATAGAGTTAAAATAGAAAAAAAAACTGTTGTATTCATAAGCAATTAAATTGACTGACGAATGTATTGTCATTTTCTTGTTTCTGTATTATCAACTATATGTGGCAGAATTTACATCATAGAGTATCATGTTATTAAAAGCAAGGAAAGAATAACATTATTGAATTGACAGAGCAAAATACAGTATCTGTACACCCAAACCAGGGTTGACCCGTTCTCATCACACTATTATTTACAAACATTTAACGGCTGCCAAATCAAATGCTTCATTATCGTAGATATCCTAACTATAGGATCAAGATCTTTTATTCTTGCTTTTTAAACATCAAATACAACCCAACATATTTCATTATCATCGACATGCTAGGGTTTAACATCAGCACAACTGTTTTCAAACAAAACTAACACTGTTCTTTATTATTGGCTTAAACCGAGCATGCACAGAAGTAGCGTAAGCCAAGTAGATCATTATCGGCTTATAGCCACTATTTAATAAACAACTTAACCATGCCTTTCGTTCCTTGGAACATAGTTCAAAAATGAGAAGTTCAAAAGCACCATACATAAACATTAAACCCTAAACATTTATCATTTCCATTTAAAATTACGATGGCAGCATCCTACATATTGCCGCATTGTTTTCTGAAGGTTCCAATCCAAAACCCAATTATTTTTACACTACACAGCTAATGCCGAAACAAAAACCATAGTCAACATTTCTTTTCCACACTTGTTCTTCCATCGACTCAGAAGTGCAAAAACGACAGGCATCAAACGTTAAATACTGTGAAATTCCTTGCAAAACAAGGGTTCAAACCCTATCAAGTTCGCCGAGCCAAAGAATGGCCGGCCATACATTTATGGAATATTCACATCATCTACACTAAACAAACAAAACGTAAACTGCAACATTTCCCAATGCTGCAGGCGAGACAAAATCCATTGCCGAGAAGGCATGCTACCAACACCCTGCTCATCAAGTCCGATTCTAGGAGAACCACGAGGGAGGGATACCACCGAAGCTTACCGGTGGGTTCGCTAGATGTCTTCTCCCCGTCAACTAACCTGGCACCCTGCTATTCGCCGAGAGCTACCTGTCAAACAACCATACAATGAGTTAAATATCAATCATGAAATAGTGATGCATGCAACAAAGAAAACTTTAAAACCCCTGGTAAACTTTACTGTACCTGAGTCGTAACAGAAGCTTGACGAAGCCAGCCATCCATCCATTTCGAAGGAGAAGCACCCAACTCGAAGGCCACACTGTGTGATACCTTTTGGAACTTACAACCCGATAAAAAACCTGGACTTGCAGGTCACTACAACGCCATAACGACCGCACTCATCCCATCGATGTATTGCCACACCTCTCAACCCCATACTTGGCCTCCATTGCTAGCATTCTCTGACAGTCTGGAGGTTGCTGCCGGTCTCAGGATCGAGCCCGAGGAAGGCTAGAAAAACATCAAAACCCTAAGTGCCTCTCGGCCGGTTGGCCTCACCTCCCAAACCCTACCACCGAAACAATGATCAAGAAAACGTTACAAGATCCCATAAGTTACGTTAGGGTTCATCACAATCCCAATGCACAACAATCAACGACGGAGATATAATTTCTTTAAGCCACGTTGGAAGGTGGCAGAAGTAGTATTAAATCACTCATCTATCTCCCAAGCCACGAGGTTGCCAACTTTGTTGACACCGGGGTAGGAGGCCCGTTACAACTTAGCGTCGACGAACCTTCTCATATGCTGGAGACCCTTCACAACTTGCATGTAATATTACCCATAACACGGTGGCCAGGCGAATTAAATTGCAAACCCAATCATTTACTACACCCTTGAATTCGTACGTAGGCTTTATGTAGTGCCATCATTCCACCTGCCAACCATATGGATCAACGTTCAATTTCATCGACTTTATAAATTATATCAAGGTATAACATTCACCGGTAGCATATATTAAAGGTCTTATATGTTCCATTTAATCATTTTCGAGCACACTCATAGTATAAGAATATCCACCGAGGTCGCGTTCAATCCTAGGGTATGGATTGACCCCGCCCCAACTTAATATAAAGTTTATTATAAAGTTCACCATATAGTTCATCAAGTTTTGCCATTGCATAAATTCACAAGTTACAACCCTTAGGGTATAGTTGCCACCCTTGGAACCATCGCATACATTGCATGGCAGGGTATTAATGCATAATGCCTCACCATTATAATTGCCCAGGTAATAGAGAACTAGAATCACCTCATCACTCTTTCTATGGTATGCTTAGAACCATGTGTCCTTGTCTTAAACTTGCCACCATTGAAATTTATAAAAGAATTATTCTTTAACAGCCGCAAGTCATTCGTGGAATGGTAACAAGTGAAGTCATAAACCCCTAATGAAAACATTCACAACAATCACACTTTGAGATTGACGTTTTCTGCAGTTTTTGAGATAGCCAAGTTCATCTTACAAATTGGAAGGAAACCATACCTGTAGCGTCGAAATCATGAGCAGTTTCTATTTATATCACGGTTATTAAACACTTCTGAATTTTAACGCTATCTCTTACCTGTGAATCTGCGCATGAAGGACGAGTACAATGCTTTAGCTAAGTAGCTAAGTAAGCCTCGGGGCACCTCGTGGGACCCCTTTCATCATCATCCAGAAAATTTAAACTGTTAGTACTTGTCGAGAAGAATTTTGTTTTCCAAATACATCACCATTTTCAATCATTCCAGCATATAAATAAAGGAAATAATCATTAATTGGGTTCATGACGTGTCGCCAACACATCAGAAGACAAAAAGACACAGCAGTTCAATTGTTTCCTACCAAATGTCGCATTTATTAATTACTGCTTTATTAATTATTATTATTTCCGCATTTTACAAATATTAGCTTTTAATGGCGATTTAATTTTTTTAAAATTTTTATGAAAATATAGGGATGTTACATGTGGTATCAGAGCTCATGTTCGAACTCTAGGCCTAAAGACGGTCCAAGAAACACGCAAACAGAAAATTTATGACTGTGAAATTTTTCGCTAACTCAAGTTTAAATTATTTTGTCGTATACAGAAAATTTTCTTTGATTTACAGATATGGAAGGATCAGCTGAACACATCAAGGGTAGATTTCCGCCAAAGAGCCCGAGTATGGAACAACAATTCCAAGGAAATCGGGGTAACGATTCATTAGAATTACTGCGTGCTTTTCAAGAATTGAAGGCAGAGATCTAGTCAGTAAAACAGGACAATGAAAGAATCCTAAGGACATAGGAGGAGTTGAAGCAAGCACTGTTCGACCAATATCCAAATTATGAACAGAGCCTTGAACATACTTTCGAAACTAAAGAGCTATCTCATGAAGGCAAGGATAAACAAACAGAAACAGCTGAGGGAAACAACAACTCAACATCATCAAGAGCTGCCAAACATCCACGTAAAAAGAAGCATAACTACTCTAGTGACAGCAGTGAAGGAGACTTCAAGCCAAAAAGAAAAATAAATAAATAGTATGAACAGATATCTGGTGAATTCAAGAAAATCAAACCGCCAACTTTCAATGTCGAAACAGAGAAAGGAGAGACAACGGAAGCATGGCTGTTCGGCATGAAAAAGTATTTTCAAATCTACGACTATTCGGAATCCTTAAAGGAAAAGATGGCAATTTATAATCTGACCGGGAAGGCAGATATTTGGTGGCAAGACCTTAAAAGGGTAAAAGGTATAAAATATCGAGATGTAAGTTGGAGTACCTTTAAAAGACACTTTAAGAAGAAATTCTTATCTAAGCAGTATTATGAAGAAAAATCCAAAGAATTCCATGATCTGAAACTGGGAACGATGAACATGAAAGAATTGAACATAAAGTTTTTAAGTTTGCTAAGGTATGTGTCGTACATGGTGGAAGAAAAACCAAAGGTCCAGAGGTACCTAAGTTGTCTACCTTTCCACATCAAGGATAGGATAGAGTACGATAACCCTAAGACACTAGAAGAAGCCATGAGGAAAGCCACTTTTTGCTTTGACCAGAATAAGAAAAGAGAAGGGGTACCTAGCTGGAAAAACCAAAAACCCAGTAATTTTGAACAGAAGAGGAAAAATTTCAGATATGGTGGCAATTCGAGTTTTCAGAAGAGAAATTTTCAGAATCAAAAATTTCAGCAGAACATAAATAATCAGCAGTAGAAAATTACAGCGCCCAGAAATGTCCCCATTGCTGCCAGGACCAATGAACAGAAGCCACCTATAAAATGCTTTGAGTGCCAAGGGCCCCATTATGCCATAGACTGTCCCCTCAAGAAACGGGTGGCCAACCATATTCACTCTATACAGTCTGAAGCTACTGTAGGAGATGTGGCAAGAGAAGTGCCCAGAATTAATGCAGCATTAGACAACCGGCAAGCTGAACACCATGTCTCAATGGTGGAGGTTGAAGGTATGCTGCAAAACCACCCAGTTTCTATTTTAATTGACCCCAGTGCTAGTCTAAGCTATATATCACCAGTTGTTGTAGAAAGACTCGATTTGAAAATAGGGAAATTCGATAAATCCTGGTTAGTTAGATTAGTGATAGGAACAAAAAGAAAGGTTTTTGATTTTGTGGAAAATTGTGTTTTATCTATGAATCAACTAACAATGCAGGTTAAGTTAAATATTCTGCCATTGGGGTCATATGACATCCTAATCGGTATGGACTGGTTAGAAACCCATCGTGTCATTCTAAATTGTTATGAAAAAAGTTTCATTTGCCTGGATGATGAAGGAAAGACAACAGAGGTAAAAGGCATCCCTAGAAAAACATCCGTTTGACAGATTTCAACCATGCAAGTAAAAAGGGCAATTAGAAAAGGGTGTTAGATGTTTGCAGTAAATGTGGTGCATGATGAGATAAGTACTAAGGAGGACAAACTGAAAATATAGGACATACCTATCTTAAAGGATTTTCAAGATATTTTTCCTGAAGAGATCCCAGATTTACCTCCCAAAAGGGACCTGGATTTTACTATTGAGTTAATACCTGGTGCAGTGCCAAGTTCTAAAGATCCATACCAGATGAATATACTAGAGCTGAATGAGTTAAAATCTCAGCTGAAGGAGTTGATTGATAAAAAATATATAAGACCCAGCATGTCTCCTTGGGGAGCACCGGTCATTTTTGTTAAGAAGAAGGATGTTACCCTAAGACTTTGCATAGATTATCGTCAACTGAATAAAATGATGATCAAGAATAGTACTCGCTGCCCCGCATTGACGATCTTTTTGACCAGCTACGCGGAGCAACAGTATTCTCGAAGATCGATTTGCGGTCAGGATACCATTCGGTTTGTGTTAAGGATGAAGGCATTTTAAAAGCAATGTTTAGAACTCGTTATGGGCATTATGAGTTCGTTGTCATGCCGTTTGGATTAACTAATGCACCTGTTGTATTTATGTGTTTAATTAACAAAATTCTACACAAGTACTTAGATAAGTTTGCAGTTGTGTTCATCGATGACATTTTGGTATATTCTAAGAACAAGGAGGAGCATGATGAACATCTACGTATCATTCTGCAAGTTCTGAGGGAGCACCAGCTGTATGCTAAGTTCAGCAAATGTGATTTTTACAAGGACAAGATTCAGTACTTAGGACACATAATCTTTGAGGAAGGGATTTCGGTTGACCCCGCCAAGATAAAGGCCATTAATGAATGGCCGGTTCGTAAAGATGTGACGGATGTGCGATCATTTATGGGCATCACTGGTTATTATAGAAAATTCATTGAAGGGTTTTCCAGGATTGCAAACCCCATAACGTCGCTGCAGAAAAAGGGAAAGAAGTTTGTCTGGGATCAAAAGTGTGCGGACAATTTTGTAAAGTTAAAAGAATTGTTGACTTCAGCGCCTATTTTGAGGATTGCAGATCCTAATAAAGAATTTGTAGTATGCACAGACGCATGCAATGATGGACTGGGAGGAGTCCTAACGCAGGAGGGACATGCTGTAGCATACGAATCAAGAAAACTGAAAATACATGAGAAGAACTATTCCACCTACGATCTAGAATTGTTAGCAGTGATTCATGCCTTGAAAATGTGGCGTCACCACCTTATCGGCAGAAAATTTACCTTGATGACAGATAATATGGGGCTGAAATATTTGTTAGATCAAACAAATTTGAATGCCAGACAAGCTTGATGGCTAACTTTTTTGAGTGAGTATGATTTTGAAATTCAACACTTTAAGGGGAAGGCAAATAAAGTTGCTGACGCGTTAAGTCGTAATGCAAGGATACATTTTGTTTCAGTCATCAGCACATACGCAACAGATTTGGAGAAACAAATTTTTGAAGGAATTAAGGAGGATGAGGAATACAGAAAATTACAGGAAAGGACAACAGAAAACAACTTTGAAAATTCGGTAACAGATTTCAGTTTGAAGGAAAATGGCTTACTGCTGTACAAAAACAAATTGTACATACCAAACGTACCAGCAGTAAAATTTTTGATTTTGAATGAGATGCACGAAAGCCACTATTCTTGCCATCCAGGTTACCAGAAAACCATCACAATGCTAAGGAAGGAATACTATTGGCCCAGGATGAAGGATGAAGTAGCAGAATATATAGCCAAGTGTTTTGACTGTTAAAAAGTGAAGGTGGAACATCAACATCGTGCTGGATTGCTGCAGCCCTTGCCTATACCCAGTTGGAAATGGGAAGTCATAAGTATAGATTTCATCAATGGGTTACCAAAGAATAAAAAACAGCACGACTCCATCATGGTGGTAGTAGATAAACTTAGCAAGGCAACCCATTTTATCCTTGTCAAAACTACCCATAAAGCTCCTGATATCGCAGAAATTTTTATGAAACAGGTTTTTCGACTGCATGGGATACCCAAGGTAATAGTTTTAGACCGAGATTCGAAGTTCACATGTAACTTTTGGAGGTCTTTGTTCAAGGGGTTAAACACCACCTTAAATTTCAGCACTGCGTTTCATCCGCAAACAGACGGACAGACTGAAAGGGTGAACCAGATATTGGAAAATATGCTCAGAATGTATGTTAAGGATCAACCTGGTAAGTGGGAAGACTATTTGCATTTAGCAGAGTTTGCATATAATAATCACTACCATGCTTCAGCCAAACTTAGCCCATTTGATATTCTTTACAGTAGAAAGTGTAACACACTGGTGTCATGGAGTGATCCGGGTAGCAGGGTCACCTTAGGGCCCAAATTGTTGCAGGAATTAGAACTAATCATGAAGAACGTACAAGGGAATCTTAAAGCTGCCCAGGATAGACATAAAAGTCAAGTAGACCTTAAAATAACTCATAAAGAGTTCTAGGTTGGTGAACATGTTTTTCTTAAGGTAAGGCCAAAAAAGAGTTCCTTAAAATTGGGAAGTTGTGCCAAACTGGCACCCAGGTATTGTGGTCCTTTCAAAATCTTGTCCAGAGTTGGACCTATGGCATATCAATTAGCCTTACCTTCAAACCTCAAAGTCCATAATGTTTTTCACATTTCATTTTTAAAGAAATATGTGCATGATCCTACTCATGTTGTAAATTGGAATAATGTTCAGGTGGAACAAGGCGGCGATTTTTCGGTGGAACCGGACTGTATTCTCGCAAGGAAAGAAACTCTACTCCGGAATCGCACGGTTGGCCAAGTAAAAGTGCAATGGAAGCACTATAGCCCAACAGAGGCTACTTGGGAGTTGGAGAGAGTATGCGGGCTGCATACCCAACTTTGTTCTAGGAACACTCAAGGAGTGAATAAAGAAACATAGAGGATGATGTTGAGGCTTAAGGGGGGGTGTATGTCACCTACCCAATTTTTGAGAATAATTATTTTCTACTATTATCCTTTTTGAAAAATACTCTGTGTTAAATTATAATTACAAGTTTTGTAATTATGACCAATTAGGTCAAAGATGAATGTAATGACTCATTATTATTATTTAATAAATAAAAATGGGAGACAAACACTCAAGAAAGCTGTTACAAGAGTGTCCACTGGCCCACTAGGAGATATGGAAGCTGCTGGAAGGATTGGGACATATGGCAGCATTTGCACTCTACCATTAGCTGTTGTTATGGGACAAATCCCCCTAATTTTGTGGCATTTCCCCCTCCAGGTGGAGGGAGGTGAGCAGGTAGCTCACTAATGACCAGTAATTACAAAAAGACCTAGGCAGCCTATAAAAGGCAATTCGAATTGAGCAGGGAGCTCTTACAATGTTTTCTGCAGAAACATTCCTCATGTGCATCAGGTGATGGCTGAGAGATTAGAATAGGGAGGTTGTGGAGAGTGCAAGTGTAAGTCTGCAAATGCTATGAGAAGGATAGACCAGAGGTGCTGGTGCTAGTCCAATTGATTACTTATCCTGTAAGGTTGGATAAATTTCTTGCTGTTGCAAGTAGAGAACCTAAGCTTCAGAACTTTCTTCCTCTTGGTGGACCAGTGGATAGGCTCGGGGGTCCTAAAGCAGACATATTGGCTGCTTGGGAGCAGGTTGGGTGGAACAGGCTTCTTGAGTGATTTGTTCCTCCCATCACACTTAGGTTTTATTCTTTTTGTGTTTTTCCCAATCATATGAATGCTCTCAGAAAATGGCTTAGTAATGTTATTAATGATCAACAGCACAAAAATGTTAGATCCTAATTAATTTAGATTTGTTGAACTGATAAAATGACTCCTCTGCATTTTTCCCCATGCGTGAAGCTGCATCGTACTCCAGTACAGAGTGGTAGCATTAAATCTGTTCAGTTAAAAGTGAAACCTAGCATGCATCTAAATATCTAAACCCAAGAGACCACCCATGCACAGACTTATGTTCCCCATGCATCTTAAATTTTAGCAGCTATAGATTAGATCTCTGCATGCATTGTTTTTACTGTTCAAATCTGTATGCTGAAAAGAAACTAGTTGTAGTGGTAATTTCTTTTCTGACTTCTGAAGGTGGACATGGTGTTAACATCTAGGGTTTACTGATCTTTAGTTATTCCTTCAAAATAAACCAACATCATGCATTCTGTTTAACCACATACCCGTTCTTTTATTGTTATTGAATTTGACACCACTGTATTATTTTTATGCAAAAAAAAGTATTGTATCGTTCTTTCATTTTCTCCAGAAGGCCAATTGGAAAAATACAGGGAGATAGAGTTAAAATAGAAAAAAAAAGCTGTTGTATTCATAAGCAATTAAATTGATTGACGAATGCACTGTCATTTTCTTGTTTCTGTATTATCAACTGTATGTGGCAGAATTTACATCACAGAGTCTCATGTTATTAAAATCAAGGAAAGAATAGCATTATTGAATTGACAGAGCAAAATACAATATCTGTACACCCAAACCAGGGTTGACCCGTTCTCATCACACTATTATTTACAAACATTTAACGGCTGCCAGATCAAATGCTTCATTATCGTAGATATCCTAACTGTAGGATCAAGATATTTTATTCTTGCTTTTTAAACATCAAATACAACCCAACATATTTCATTATCATCGACAGGCTAGGGTTTAACATCAACACAACTGTTTTCAAACAAAACTAACACCGTTGTTTATTATCGGCTTAAACCAAGCATGCACAGAAGTAGCGTAAGCCAAGTAGATCATTATCGACTTATAGCCACTATTTAATAAACAACTTAACCATGCCTTTCGTTCCTTGGAACAGAGTTAAAAAATGAGAAGTTCAAAAGCACCATACGTAAACATTAAACCCTAAACATTTATCATTTCCATTTAAAATTACGATGGCAGCATCCTACAGATTGCTGCATTGTTTTCTTAAGGTTCCAATCCAAAACCCAATTCTTTTTACACTACACAGCTAATGCCGAAACAAAAACCATAGTCAACATTTCTTTTCCACACTTGTTCTTCCATCGACTCAGAAGTGCAAAAACGACAGGCATCAGACGTTAAATACCGTGAAATTCCTTGCAAAACGAGGGTTCAAACCCTATCAAGTTTGCCGAGCCAAAGGATGGTCGACCATACATTTAAGGAATATTCACATCATCTACACTAAACAAACAAAATGTAAACTGCAACGTTTCCCAATGCTGCAGGCGAGACAAAAGCCACTGCCGAGAAGGCATGCTACCAACACCTTGCTCATCAAGTCCGATTCCAGGAGAACCACGAGGGAGGGAAACCACGAAGCTTACCGGTGGGTTTGCTAGATGTCTTCTCCCCGTCAACTTTCCTGGAACCCTACTGTTCGCCGAGAGCTACCTGTCAAACAACCATACACTCAGTTAAATATCAATCATGAAATAATGGTGCATGCAACAAAGAAAACTTTAAAACCCCTGGCAAACTTTACTGTACCTGAGTCGTAACAGAGGCTTGACGAAGCCATCCATCCATCCATTTCGAAGGAGAAGCACCCAACTCGAAGGCCACACTGTGTGATACCTTTTGGAACTTACAACCCGATCAAAACCCCAGACTTGTAGGTCACTACAACGCCATAACGACTGCACTCATCCCACTTGTGGATTGCCACACCTCTCAACCCCAGACTCGGCCTCCATTGCTAGCATTCTCTTACAGTCTGGAGGTTGCTGCCGGTCTCAGGATCGAGCCCGAGGAAGGCTAGAAAAACATCAAAACCCTAAGTGCCTCTCAGCCGGTTGGCCTCACCTCCCAAACCCTACCACCGAAACAATGACCAAGAAAACGTTACAAGATCCCATAAGTTAAGTTAGGGTTCATCACAATCCCAACGCACAACAATCAACGATGGAGATCTAATTTCTTTAAGCCACGTTGGAAGGTGGCAGAAGTAGTATTAAATCACTCATCTACCTCCCAAGCCACGAGGTTGCCAACTCTGTTGACACTGGGGCATGAGGCCCATTACAACTCAGCGTTGACGAACCTTCTCATATGCTGGAGACCCTTCACAACGTGCACGTAATATTACCCATAACACGGTGGCCAGGCGAATTAAATTGCAAACCCAATCATTTACTACACCCTTGAATTCATGCGCAGGCTTTATGCAATGCCATCATTGCACCTGCCAACCATATGGATCAATGTTCAATTGCATCGACTTTATAAATTATATCAAGGTATAACATTCTTCGGTAGCATATATTAAAGGTCTTATATGTTCCATTTAATCATTTTCGAGCACACTCATAGTATAAGAATATCCACCGAGGTCGCGTTCAATCCTAGGGTATGGATTGACTCCGCCCCAACTTAATATAAAGTTTATTATAAAGTTCACCATATAGTTCATCAAGTTTTGCCATTTCATAAATTCACAAGTTACAACCCTTAGGGTATACTTTCCACCCTTGGAACCATCGCATACATTGCATGGCAGGGTATTAATGCATAATGCCTCACCATTATAATTGCCCAGGTAATAGAGAACTAGAATCACCTCATCACTCTTTCTATGGTATGCTTAGAACCATGTGTCCTTGTCCTAAACTTGTCACCGTCGAAATTTATAAAAGAATTATTCTTTAACAGCCGTAAGTCATTCATGGAATGGTAACAAGTGAAGTCATAAATCCCTAATGAAAACATTCACAACAATCACACTCTGAGATTGACGTTTTCTGCAGTTTTTGAGATAGCCAAGTTCATCTTACAAATTGGAAGGAAACCATACCTGTAGCGTTGAAATCATGAGCAGGTTCTACTTATATCACGGTTGTTAAACACTTCTGAATTTTAACGCTATCTCTTACCTGTGAATCTGCGCATGAAGGACTAGTACAATGCTTTAGCTGAGTAGCTAAGTAAGCCTCGGGGCACCTCATGGGACCCCTTTCATCATCATCCAGAAAATTTAAACTGTCAGTACTTGTCGAGAAGAATTTTGTTTTCCAAATACATCACCATTTTCAATCATTCCACCATATAAATAAAGGACATAATCATTAATTGGGTTCATGACATGTCGCCAATACGATACACCATCAGAAGACAAAAAGACACAGCAGTTAAATTGTTTCCTACCAAATGTCGCATTTATTAATTACTGCTTTATTAATTATTATTATTTCCGCATTTTACAAATATTAGCTTTTAATGGCGATTTAAATTTTTATGCAAATATCGGGATGTTACACCCTCCCTCCTTGATGTGCACCCCCGGCAGCCACCCCCCACGCCCTCCCTTGTGCACCCTCCTTCCACGATCTCCCCAAAACCTTACTTGTCATCTACACTAGCTCACCTCCTCCATTCCTGCTATTCACCAAAAACCCTAAATATCATCCATTCAAAAATAAAAATAATATAGTATTATAATAATTATTATTAGTATTAGTATAATATTTATTTATTTATTTTTCTACACCATTGAAAGTATATAATAGTAAAGACTATTATTTTTATAATAACACTCATTGTTATTATTAATTTTTATTACTATTCTAAATTATTATTATTATTATTGTCAATAATAATAATTATTATTTAAAAATTGTAAACATTACAATTATTATAAAAAAAAGGAAAAACAAAATTCAAATTTTTGAAGATTTTTACAAGCTGCAATCGTTATGTCTCCCTCTTTTAATAAAATCATTATTAGCCCATTCCACAAACCTAAAAGAGATGAAAGAATTGAAGTCGAAGATATAAAAAGAATCGAGGCTAAAGAAATAAAAAGAAACCAACATGAAGAAATAAAAAGCGGATATGAAGACATTATCAAATTAGTTAAGGAATTGATAACACAATGTCAAGAAAAAGCTACAATGACTCCTAAATTCCAAGGTTAAGAAGAGATGGAAACTGCATCTGCACCCACGACAAAGGAAGCAACTGAAATCACAATGGAAGGAGCAACTGCGTCTCCTGGGTTCTCAAGTCAAGAAGTGTTGGGATCTACACCCATGTCAGAAGAAGGGACTCCTATCATAAATGAACAAGCTATGTTGACTCATGAGTTCTCGGGTCAAGCATAGCTAGGGTCTGCATCGACGCTCATGACAAAAGAAGGGACTACGACTAGAAAGGAAGAAGTTATTATGACTTCCGAGTTCTCAGGTCAAGAAGTGTTGGGATCTACACCCACGATAGAAGAAGTAACTGTGACTCTCGATTCATCAAGTCAAGAGGAACAAGGGACTACTGCGACTCCTACATAATTAAGTAGGGATGAATATAAAATCGCTACTACCCCCAGGAAGGAAAGGAATCTTGGCCGACCGACTCCTTATACCCCCCCTCACAAAAGATCCATACCACCAGACACCAAGTGGTATAAGAAAATACATCCCAACTACAAACCTCAAAATGTGATACTTAGTAAAAAGTATGCACGCCTACCGGAAGTTCGTTGTGGATTCTTACAAGGTAAGGAAGTAAGGCACATTAACACGCCAGCTGAAAAATCTATAAAATTGTCTAGTAAAACTCCAGAACAAGGACTTATTAAGGAAGTCGATGATAATGACGATGAAACAAAAGAGGTAGAAGACAAGAATATGGAAGATCAAGATGATATTGACAATCACAATGTCAATATCAAAGAAAATGACGATGTCGTAGATTGTAATAATAAAACACAAAATACAGTTAAAATTGAAGGCATTATTAACAACAATTACGAAAGAAATGAAGCGGTAGAAGAATGCAATGATAAAAGCGTTGAAGATAACCTTAATCATGGTAACGGAGAAGAACGAAACCCAGAAGATGTTGTGACAAATGAAAAGATGAACATTCTACCAGTGATCGCAACTCAAGTTATTCTAGAATCTCAATATCAAAATGGTCACCGGGTACAACTAAAGATAAGCTTGCCAGACAAGGAAGTAAGTACATTATTGGTAATTAATGCTACAGATAAGAAAACAATATCAAAGCATGTAGAAGTATCAAAGATCCACATAAAGTTAGAAGAGCAAAGGAACACCATCAGATTAGCAGATCCGAAATATACGTCACTTAGTTGTTATGCGTTCATCTACAGAATCATAAGCATGATAAGATTTGAATGGAAATGTGACCAATTATTCCAAGAACTGCTAAAACGTGGCACAGTTATTAGTGGCAAGAATTCCAGCTGCAGCACGCTCGTAGAAGATTCGTGGTCGAATCTTTTCAGAGCGGAATGACTTGTAATAAACCTATTGGTTATTACAAATGTATTTATTATTAGATTAGGATAATTAATTATTATTGTTATTAGATTATGATAATTAATTATTAATTATTAAATGACATGTCTAGTTATCAATAGACATGTCTATTCCCGCCAGGCCATATTTAATATCGGCCATTCCTATTGTAAAAGCATCAATTCAATTATAAAAATATATTTATTATCAAATATGATAATTATGTAAGGATGAATCCTTACAATTTAGATGTCATAGAAGCATCATTCATAATTATTTAATGCCATGCATATGTTTTTATGATATTTGGTTCTTTCCTTTGTAACCAAAAACTTTGAGGAAGGGTGTGTGGTTTAGGTTTTGTAGGTTGGGAAACATCTTTAAGGAGCATACTAGAAAATTTCAAGAGGAGCAATGAGGATAAACCTTCATAAATAAGGTACACCTCTCCTTTCTCTCTATCTTTCTTCCCTATATCTGTTTGCTTGCTACGATCCTTGAAGTGTGGTTTAATTTTCTTTATATGAGTCTAGTAAATCTTGTATAACTTGTTATTAGACCAATCTCTACTTAACCTAGTATGTTGGTGACCTCACCCTAGTCATAATCAATTTTTGTATAAGAGAAACGGTGACTCCAATGGGGAATTAATTAGAGTCTCTTTAGGTTATTTTGCTTAGTTTCTTGGTTGTGTTTTGGGTGTTTTGGTCTTAGGAAGGCTTAATCATAGTCCATGCCTTTGGAAATTTCGAAAAAAAAAATGAAGTTTTATTTACTATTTACTCAACCTAGTCAAACTCAAGTGTTACATGCACTCCCTAGTGGTAATAGGTGCATGTGGTAGGGTGTAATCATGCTTCTCTTTGAACACAAGCATGGGTAGACGTGCTTTATGTGTTGCACAAGTGCATGTGAGGCAAAGTTTTTGTCTACTCCTCATTTCTCCCCTTTTTTCTGAAAGGCTTGACTTGTTTGGATGCTCTAGGCATAGTAGTGTCGTTAGTATTCTATTTGGAGTGTTATGGGTAGTGATTGGAAGTGCATTTGCATTCGTATTGAAGAAAATTGTGAAAATTTTGAGGTGTCTTTGCTTTATTCTTTGATTTTGAATGTTGTAGACTTGAGTATGAAGATCAAGAGTGAAATATCGATGTTTGTGTCTCTTGTTACCTTGTCATTAAATGGAATTTCCTTTAGAACCTTGGTTGCTTAGTAGACCTAATTGTCTTGTTTAAATCTAAGAGAGTTCATGTGATTGTTTCTTCTCAAAATTTGCTTGTAAAATTGGTTGAAAAGACTAACTTGTTAGAAGTTATTTTCACAAAGTTAGAGGCATATCAATATTCCTTTTTGTAGGTGTCATGGGATCCATTATACCCTTACCCCCTAAAAACTTACTATATTTTTTTAGTTTTCTACTTGTTTAGGATTCCTAGGTCACACATGGACCTTTCCTTAGTGAAAAGAGCATGGACATGTACTTTTTAACATGAAATAGGTGTGTGGACACCCTTCCCCGTGCACCTTTATTGAGTAACAAACGCATGGACCTAGTTATCATCAAACAATCAAACAAGTAAGAAAAATGGAGATTTAGGTCAATCAGGTCTAGTGAGGATGTAGGCCTTCAAAATCATCATATAATGGTTTTTTTTTTGTTCAGTATTCCCTGAATGAATAGAAAAATTTGAATATTCCATGAGATCATAGTTTCCCTCTAATTCATTTAGGAACCTCTTAAGTATTTTGATGCTTTTGCGATTGTTTTCATATCAAGGAAAAAATTATATGGCTTTTCATTAGCTTGTTATCGTGATGACTGTAAAGAATTGTTTTGTTTGGTCATAGCAATTTCCTTAATAAGTTATATATTGCTTAAGTTTTAAAAGGTTCTACTTGGTCCATGTTCTTGTAGTAAGTTGTTTATGGTCAAGTATCTCTTTTAAAATTCCAAGTGGTATTATCCAATTCCACATAACATATTTGGTGTCTATTGCGATTGAGAACATAATCATTTTTCTCACTTCCACATTCCTCCAAGTAAACAACAACCTCCAAAATCAACATAACTAAAATGAACTAGACTTGTTTTTCTTTGATAGAAAACCAATAGTAGTCTAGGTTCTAGGGCCTTGGTTGTGGGATTGGAGAGTGAACTTCTCCTAGGCCATGTAAAATGAAACTAAGAGTACTAAAGAGTGTAAAATCCGTAAGTAATGTGAAGTAATTATCGGGAAGCTGCCTCTAACATAGGCGCCAAGTGGTAGGTTAAGCTAATTCAAGTGGTAATATTGTCCCCTGCCACTTGAGTTAATGAGGTTATGCAAGTCTGGTATTTTTTCAATTGTGGCAAGTCCTCGGGGTGACACCACTAATATATTAACAATTTTGGGTCTAGGAATTAATCCTAGGTTCCCTGTGCATTCGCAGAATCCTTTTCCATCGACTGTTCCACCCAACTACCTAGCATGAAGTGGTATCCATAGTTTCCTTTCCTTGGTTCTACCCATGTGATTGCAAGGGGAATATCTTGTGGTACCTGAGACATACATAGAATCTTTGTTTCAACTCCTTGGGAGGGTATTTTCCAAAGGCGAGTACTTGCACCCTTGGTGATTTTTGTGTGAGGATTACCATAACTGTCTCTCACACCTTTGTTCATTGGACTTAGGCCTTAATCATCCCATAATGACTTTGAGAAGGCCCATGTTTGGCTCTTCATTGATTGAACTCAAGACCTAAACACCCTGGTTTGATTTCTATGAGAGTGAGTTTGCTTGGTTGTATCTTAGAGAGTCTTTTATAGGAGTGTCTTGATTGCAATTTTCCGACCTCCATAGAAGGACTTAGAGATATCTTACTTTTGAATCGGAGTATATGGATAATATTCATGAGGATACCAACCAAGGGACCCCTGTGCAAGGGTATCCTTTTTTTATTCCATTTGTTTGAAACGATGGTCCTCCCTTGATGGCCACTTTGAATCTTCCTAGATTCACTATAGGGATATCAATTTGGTTGTTTTCCACTCTGAATGTATTGAATGCTCCTAATGCTTCTCAAGCAAGCACTATATTTCAAGAGCATAAAAACCATCTACCTTCTTCAACAATTACATCTTTCCATCCTCCTTCTACCTCATGCGGTGAAAGTTTAAATAGTAGTAACCAACCGTTTAAAAGGAATAGAAAGAGGAAGAATAAGAACAAGATGTGAAGATGAGGGGGCATACTAATAGACGTTTCAAGTCATGTTGGGGGGAATTCCTTAGCCAATGTAAGTCATGCTAAGGGAAAGTCACCAGTCACTGATACTAGATATAGGTCATTAGTCACTACAAGTCATACTAGAGACCAACAACCAACCATTGCAAGTCATGTTGGGGGAAGCATACAGTCACTGCAAGTCATACTGGAAATAAGTCATTGACCACTACTAGTCATGTTGAAGACACATCATTAACCAATATGAGTCACCTCAATGATAAGTCATGTTGGAGACAAATAACTATTCAATTCAAGTCATAATAGAGACAAGCAACCATCCATTGCAATCTATGATGGGGGGGGCACAAATAGCCACTGTGAGTCATGCTAGGAATGTTGATACAATTGATAAACCTAAAAATTAAAATCTTAAGTTCCCTTGTAACATTTGTAATGGAGGCCACCTTACTCATATGTTCCCTGCACTTCTAGATGTACAAAGAGTGTGGTCCATGTCTCGAAATTTGTATGGTTCTAACCAACTACACGCTACAGGTCATGTTGGGGGAAAACTACCAGCCAATGCTAGTCATGTCGAGAGTATTGATACCATGGAAAAATATCGATGAATAGCATGCAACCCTAAGTTCCCTTGTAATATTTGTGTGGGAGATCACCTTACTTACATGTGCCCTATATTTCCAAAGGTACAAAGGGTGTGGTCCATGTCTGTAGGGTCTTGGCTACTGAGTTTTCTATAGTTTCCCAACATCATGTTCAACATTTGGTTGATAAAGTGGTCAAACCGATGCAATATTTGTTCTATTCCACTCTTCCCTTGGAGAGTGAAAACATTCAAGTGGCCAAACCAATGCAATATTTGGTCGATTCGACTCTTCCCTTGGAGAGTGAAAACATTCAAGTGGTCAAACTGATGCAATATTCGATCAATCCCACTCTTCCCTTGGAGAGAGACAAGATTCAAGTGGTTGAAATTATTCAATCTTCAGTCAACCCCACTCTTCTTTTGGAGAGTGATGTGGATCAATTATTCTTCACTGCCTATTTAGAACTTTATGGAGAAGGGGGCACTCCATTCACCTTGAATGATCCCCCACCAAGCTCTAGGATTGTTTCCTTTAATTGGAATAGTCTAGATGGGCCTCGCTTTCATCTGCACCCTTTGAAGTAAGGGTTGAAGTTAAACATTATAATATTTATCGATGTATTATAGATGAAGGAGGCTCTATTGGTATCTTATCTACATATGCTTGGAGAAGTGTGGGTTCTCCCAACCTTACGTTGGTTTCCAGTCAACTGTTGGATTTTGATAGAAGACCCAGTGAGCCTTTGGGGTTTCTTTGTTAGCTCCCTATTACATTCAGTGGAAAAAATGTCTTAGCTAATTTTATGGCTATAGAGGGCCCATTGGACTTCAATATGATCCTCGGGCATGATTATGTATATGTTATAAATGTTGTGGTGTCTATGCTCTTTCATGTGATGCATTTTGCTTACAATAAAAGCATTGTCACTATTGATCATCTTGCATTTTTTAATCCTCCTCATGTTCTAACTTTAGACCAAGTATCCTCTTTGTATGTTCCTAGTGTTTTAGCGGACACTACCCTGCCACGGGTGAATTATGTGGCTTCATATCCCTCGTGTCCAACTGTTACTAAGAAGAATCCTCTGCATTCATGCTCACCTTATTGGTAGTTGGTTCTGGAAATTGGCCTTGTGATTGATCCAATGGGGGAATTGGAGTATGCTCTCCATCTTGTTGGTCCACGCGAATGTTCTGACATGTGTTCTCTTTGGGATGACATAATTCCTTCAAATGAATCTCTCCCAGAGCCTATGATTGAGTCTATCATTCATTTGGATACTTATGTCCTTTCCAATGATTATATCCCAGATTGGACCTAGATGCAATCAAATCCAAACCTAATTTTCCTTTTATGTTTGACCTCACTATTTGTGGATCCTCAAACGATCGCATTTTTTAGTCTTTAGACTCTGCCACTGAGCTACAAGTTGGTGTTCCCTATGAGTTTTATTCTTCCAATAGATTCTTTGACTCATGCGATGATGAGTACGTTTCCATGGACTCTATTATTGCTTCCATCTTCGGTCTTCCTCATGAATTTACTCTCATTGATTACAAGTCATCAGGCCTTGGCACTCCTAAGTCTTCATTGGTAAACTTTGGCTTGGTAATGAATATTGTTAAATATATTGAAGTTGAAAATACCCCTACCAAAGTGTCTCGTATCAGATATTTCTTTTCATATTTTATGGATATGATCATGGTATTTTTGTTTCTTGGATACAAGTTTTTAAGCTAGATTCATGGTTGTTTAGGGATAATTCTTTACACCTTGTTCGATCCAATATGGTATATTTGAAATCTTGCACATAGGCTTAGGCTTCCCCTCTATATGATGCATTTAAGCCGTATGTCACCTAAATTTTCCATAGGGTCAAATCTATTGGATATTGGTGTGTCAGCCATATCTATCTACATTTTTTACCAATCTAGCAGTAGATCCTACCTAACATGGGACGTTGTAGAGAACACTCTTTTTCAATTTTGGTGTCCATTCTGATTTTTTCTCATAAGCCTAAGAGCCTTTTTAGTTTTACTACGACTTTGAGAAGAAGGCGCATCACTCTCTTTCTCATCTCTTTCTGGCCATTCCCTATAAGGCTCCCATTTTTGTTCATTATGCATTTTCCTTTTCTCACAACTACTTGCACAACTATGCCTAATGTCTCGTTACAACATTCATATTGCCATTACATTCATCATGTTTCTTGTCACTTGCATCCATTGCATTTACATTATGAACTATATCCCTAGAAGAAACATGCTGATGAGTGTCCACCACGTGTTCACCTCTTTCCCAACACCTTTTTTGCATTTTGTTTTTCATAGGTTTGTTCCATGCGCTTGGAACATAGTTTCATGCCCTGCGACACTCGTTTCTTCCACTATACTATAGCTTTTTCATATTTTTTCCAAGCTTTATAATATGAAAAAGACAACAGTCAACATCCTTCATTATGCATGCAATGCACCATAAGGGAAACTAGTTGATAGGAAACCAAGCATAACATATAAAGAATATTGGTTTTTTTATTAACAAAAAGAATAGAGATGATACACACCTTGGTGTTGGATGTAGTTGAATTAGACCTTTGTAGCCAAACCAAGGGAGGCTTCTTCTTCTCCTTCAACCCTCCATTCTTAGGCAAGTGATGTACATGAAGGATCCCAAAAGGTGAAAGTAAAAATGTGTAGGAGGTTATTTCTCTCTTTTTGTAGGCAATCTGATAACATAACCTTGCTATTATGGATATGGAATGTGTTTTGGAATGACCGTAAGGGATTTATTTAAATGAAAGAATGTTGACAATTCTTAGATCTAGCTCCATTGCGAATAAGCTCTTTTCATTGATGGTTAAGTGGGAAGATAGGTATTGGAGACCAAATCAAAGGCTATTTTTCTAATAAAGGTTTGGTAATGTCCACTTTTAGCCACTACGCCTTTTAGCAAAATTAGGCTATTAACAACTATGTTTGAACTCTATATGTTGACCTAACTTTATACTTGAGATGAAACTCAAATCTATCAATGAGGTGTATGACTGTAATTAAATCCAAGTCACTAATGTACTAACTACACTTTATTATACTTAGCAGATAAATTTAAAACTCTTTGATTTTCCCTAAAATTTAATTACAAAATATAACTATATCGAACTACTTCCAATACGTTCACATTGAACCTATGTGAAAGTTCTTGTCTAAGCTATATTTTTCAACAACCTATAGGTACTTAAAGACCCTCATGACAATGGTCTAGTGATCCTTGCTTGGATTTTCCATTACTTGCTTGCAATTCCTACCACTTGTGTAATATCCAATATTGTACACACCATTGCACACATAAGACTACTTACTACACTAGCATATGGCACTCTTTCCATCTCATATTCTTATTGTTTGCTCATAGAACTCATGTTAGTTGGAAAACACACTCCCTCTTCAGATGGGGTGTAAATCAATGTACAATTATTTATCCAAAAAATTGCAAGTATTTTGATGTTCCCTCTTCACCTCAATTCCCAAGCAACAATGAAACTCACTCGAGTCCTTCATGTCCAACTCACATGACAATTAGGGCTTGGTCTCCTTAACTAGTTACTTATTGTAACTAATCAAAACAATGTCATCGACATATAAGTATAGGGTAATGAATTGATAACCTTCTTGCTTTAAGTAAACACAATGATCCACATGACTCCGTACAAGCCCTTGTATGACAACATATTTGTCAAATAGTTGGTACCATAGTCTTTGGGTTTACTTCAATCCATATAATGATCTCTTCAATTAACACACCATGCCTTGTCTCCTTTCTACTGCAAATCCTTCTAGTTACTTCATGGAGATTTCTTCTTTGAGATGACTGTGAAGATATATCCATGTCCATTTTCTCCACTTCCAAAAGTCATTGCGAGTGCCACTAACAACCTATTAGAGGCCATTTTGGTTAATAGAGAGAAAGTATCATCATAATCAACACCATCAAATTTAGAGTCTCCCTTTACTGCCAAACAAGATTTGTATCACTCCACATAACCATATGTCTTATTATTAATCACCCATTTACATCGCACTACGTTCCTTCCTCTATGGAACTTTTTCAAATGGAAACTCCAGTTCTATTGCAAGATACTCATTTCTTCTCCATAACTGGATTATAGTGAGAAGCCTCCCATCCACTAAGAACCTCTTTGACATTTATTATCTCATTACCCATGGAAGATAAAAGCTAAACATCTAAAATCAGATAAATCATAGTCATACCTTTCAAGGATCTTTCGCTCATGAAGGCTCCTTGTCATATCCTATGCCCAGTCAAGTTGATCAAGCATGGGATACACATTTTCATTTGGCATAGATGGCAAATTTTCCTATAATTGGAATGTAGGACGATGTTGATTTTCGCCCTCCACCTTTGGTATATCTACATCCGACTAGTCTTAGTGGTTTGTTTGTCTTGATTTTTGATGTAATATTAGAAACTATGATAATTTAGGATCACCAAATATTGTTCCTATCCTTTTGGAACAAATTCTTGATGTTGATCTCCATGAGATGATTTCTCCTCCTTGAAGTTCTGTAATATACCAACTGATATTTTATGTTTTGTTTAAATAAAGTTTATGATGATGTTGTTGCTTGCTTGTAGTTTTATGGTCCAATATTTAAAGGAAACATGAATGCATGTGATGAGCTATACTTGCATGAGCATGCATGCAAATGCATGGGTTTGCCAACCCCTAAATAACCCAAATAATCAGAAATGCTATAAAGTTGGGACAGAAATAATGCATGCACATACCGATAGCAGTAGTAGTAGATGTAGATCAGTATGGAACCAGCATGCGAGATATGTGCCAAGTATCAGGCAATATATGAGGTGATCTTCCTCCAATGATGTGCCCTTATGATAAATGCGCACTCTTCAGTATAAGAATGGATGCATGAGAGATCAATTGATGTCAAAATGCTCTCGGATGAAGGTAATAGGGTCAAAATCCCTCTATGATCAATATGGCATTGGCATGCAAGCCATGCAATAACTCTAAGGCATAAAACATGGAGATCCTCAAGGAAAGTTGCCCATGCATGAAAGGGCACCCCTCAATTACTGATTTTGATGATAACTTGATCCAAAAGGTGAATGAGCAGTTTGTATTCAGTAACTACGCTAATAGTGATGCTCTCAGAGGAGGGAAGCAGCATGCAGAAAAAAATATGACTGTATAATAAGATATGAAGATGCCTTGCTTTGACCAAGTCGCCCATGCAGAGATGACAAGTCCTCCTGCTCTAGAATGTCGCTAGATCCTTCAAAATGCTAAAGAATATTGTATGATGATAGTAGTAATGTTGAATCTGGATGATCCAACCTTGAGAGTGAATAGGGCAGATATATTTCACTGCTAAAATAAACTTGATGGTTGAGTGGCGTGCCCTTATAATTCTCAGTTGACTTGCATGCATTGCTTTCTGTGTGCATGAAGGCTTAATAAAGGTATTTATGTGCATGCATAATGAAATATGGCCTGCATGTAATGCATGCAGGTGGCCCCTAGTTCCCATGGCCCTCTTTTATCTACTGATGATCTAATAACCATGATTAAGACCTTCTTTTAGTCTCAATGGTATCAATCCTCAATCAATTTCACTATATGTTAAAAAGGGAACATTACAGTCCTCACTCGCCAAGATTTCATGTCCTCAAGCATAACCAACACAACTCCATAATCAATCAAACTGAACCAACTGAATCTAGGGAAAATCCCAGTGTCCCAAATCATTATAGGAGATTTGTAGCACCTTCTACTCAAAGTATTGTCCTGCGAGGTACCATGCCATGATACCTCCTGAAAGCATCCTCTAATAACCACTAAAATGCCCATCACTAAAATTTTGGGGTCCCATATCAGTTTGAGAACTGCGGATTACCTACTGCATCCACCACATCCTTGTGCAGTATCAACACAAGGAGCATCCTATAGACTCCTAAGCATCCAAGCCAGTAAACACTGTATCCATCCCTCATAAGGTCCCCCACCTAGGAAGCTAATCCACTCCTCCATATAGATAGGCTCCTGAAAGTGATAGTTGACTCTCGTCCTCATGCTAACTGTTGTACCGTCCACTACTGCAATCTCAGGGTTCCCTACTACCCAAAAAAAGAGACCATCCTGCAGTTGTTGAGCCACTCTGATCATCATCAGTTATCTATCAAGCTCTATCAACATCCACCTCTTCTGGAACTCCAAGCAGAAATATATGTAAGAGTTGGCCCCCTCACTATGAATGGTTTAGTGCATAGTCAACCAAGTGAAGTCTGCAATTATGTTGTCATACTCAACCTCAAATACCAACAAAGGAAATATGCTCCAACCACTGGTAACGACTCTGGGATGCTCATGAACTCTAAGCATCTCCTCAAGAGATAGCTTTATCACTCATGCTGCCCTATATTTTGAGGAAATCACCGGAATTTGCAAGCATGCTAATAACTAGTGAGTCTTTGCACATATATACTTTGCATCTTGCATCCTCAGTATACCTGTGATGCAATCTAACAATAGGCTCCCACATGGTTGCTCAAAATTTGTCGAAGGCTGCATCAATGCAGGTCCCAACTTCCCCTATTGACCTGCCATAATATGCACCCAGTTTCTCCATGCAAACCTACCTCGCATTTGCCTATAAAAGGTGAAGTCATCTGAGTCCCTCACTAGCCTGTGTGATGTGAAGCGCTCTCTACCCTGAGTGCTGGTATGGCTAGTGCTAACACCATAATCCATCTAACTACCCCTGAAGATCCAAGCAATCATAAGCTGCACAAACTCCTCAGAAGACCGCTCTGCCATGCATCCAAACCTAAGCATCCCACGAATAAACACCTTAAAGCAGAAACTGGCCATCTCCTCTGTAGTGGCTCCACTGTCAATCTCAATATTGAATACTAGGAAAGAAATTCGGGTCTGCCATAAAGAAGTCTCAACCTCTCCTCCACTATCATCCCATCAATATAGCGGATCTATCACCCGCACAACTTTGACGATCATCTCTACTATTTGAAACAATCCATCGTGCAGATGAATGCCTAGATCCCACCACCAACTAAGGGGTCCACCAAACCCAACTCCAACGAACTGTTGGCGTATCATGCTCATAGTCATCAGGGTCTCCATGTAATCCTCCGGTAGAAGCTAAGTACTAATAACTAACTCCGCTCCTACCAAACTGCATCTATATATCTGTTAACCCACTCACCGTCTATGTGCTCAAATAATCCATGGAGTCTAAGCCTCTCTCTAGAGAATAGCTCTACCACCTGCGGTGCCTCATACTCATGCAAATACCAAGAATAATCTACCAACTGCAAATCCCGCATAGCCCTCATTATCCTCTCCCTAAGTGAGGACTCAGGGTCTGTACAGGGGCAATCTCTATAGGAGATGATGTCATTCCCTACTCTCTCAATTGCAATCCCTACGAACCAATCTAATCTCCCCTGTGTACTCATTGTACCAATCCCATGGTCTAATTGAAAGATCGTTGTTGCGTCCAAGATGCCATTCACCTCATCTAGCTGTCTTAGGTGAACCTCCCTCCGATCATCCTTGACGTTGGATGATTGGATAACTGCATCATATGTACTATCCTCCTCATGTATTGTCAACTCTATATCAAGTTCACCATCAACCTGTACGTCATGCACCTCTTTCTCTATTCCCCCAACTATGCTTTTAAGGATATCCTCATCCAAATCCTTGGGCTGGCTCCCGAACTAGATGGAGTAATAGTCTTGAAAGGAAAATGCTGCACATACCTCTTTCCCTAAGGCTAGATATTTCTGATATCGAGGCAAGTGTTGAAGTGTTGTTAATGTCCCCAAATTTCCAGACAAGATCCATCTTAGTGTCTTCATGATTTCACTATGGCAAGAAACCTATGCTTTCAGGCATGCACTTAACCCAAAATTGACATGTATTGTTATGCATTGACATTCATCTATATTCATCTAGTTGTTTATAACTGTATGCTCCCACAACTGGCGAGGAAATAACTCTGATACCACTGTAATATACCAACTGATATTTTATGTTTTGTTTATGAAGTTTCTGATGATGTTGTTGCTTGCTTGTAGTTTTATGGTCCAATATTTAAAGGAAACATTAATGCATGTGATGAGTTATGCTTGCAATTGTGGGTTTTTACCTTGCTTGGCGGGTTTGGTAGGGTCCTAATTTGTGTTGTTGTGATTTCTTACGATGTTAGAAAGAGGGTTATGAGGTTGGCCTCCACCTTCCCAATTTTGATTATTTCCTTTATCCTTCCCCTTATTATTATTCTTGTTGTGATGAGGTTTCACATTTTTTATTGTTGGGTGTAGGTTGGTTGGGCATGATTTCTTGGGCATAAACTTGCCCTTTTGGAAAGGGGTAAGTTAAGGATGTTATTGGTTTTGATGTCTCGAGGGAGGGCCAAGGAAAGGGTAATAAGAATTATGGGTTATTGGGCCAATATACATGGTAGAAGTGCTACTACATGAAGGGCCATGAACATGGGGCTTAATAAAAGGAACATCCAATATAGTATGACGTACATGCTCCTACTTGCAAGGATGAGTGCAAAGAATCAGGAGGGACGTAGGGCATATGCAATTGCCCTAGATTGGAGCGCTCACCACTAGGGGTATTACCATACATATAATTACTAGTGGAAGGTGGCATTTGGTTGAATGGATTAAAGGTAGATTCCACTACACCAATCACACCATCCACATAATGGGAATCCCTAGGTGGATCTCTCTGTGAGGAGTCACTTCGAAGTGCATCTCGAATGATAGAATACAAATATCTAGAATGAGCATATATCAAATCACATTATCTAGCCTTTAAAATAACTCCCTCTTCCATTTTTATTATTCAAAATTGATGTCCTTAGCTATGGTGGGTAAGAGAGATTTCAAGAACCAAACTAGAAATAGGTGATCATCTAGTTTGATCTTGTAGAGGTATGAAAAAATAATTTTGTGATATGTGTAGTCATATTCTGACAACGTGGAAAAATACTTTCTACTCCCTCATTATATTGAAAGAGTAACTAGAAGAAGGTAATAAAAGTGGAGGCCAATGACACAAAGTTGGGATATGTTGCAAATGGTTGCTGAATGTACCACTTCATTTCCATGCTAGTTAGGCTTCTTTGTAACAATCACAAATGGATGGAATAATCTATGATACTATTGATGGAGGACCATAAATGGAATGACATGATATGATTTGAGGGATCCTCTTTAGATTTACCTTCAAGCTTAGGTATTTTCGAGGGTAAATTGGTGGGCATCGAAGGTCATTAGGATCATGTCTAATAGGATCATGGGTTAGTCAAGATAAATACAATTATTTCATACTAGCCTTGAAAGGGAGGCTCGACATGGAATTGCAATCGTAGTGGTTGTGTTTGCATTAGGGTTGACATTTGCATTGGGGTAATTGGGAAAGTTGGGGGGTGAAACTCTAGACATAGTGGTTGTTGGATTTCCAAATGGGGTAGTGGTACAAGGTAAAGGTGGATATTCTAGCTATGAGAAGTTTGAATCTAATTATATCGAAGGAAAACTAGGTGAGGTGGGAGGTTGCTGATGTTAGATTCTCATATGTTGATGTGGGTTGATTACCCATCCAAGAATCCCAAGGGTGGGAGGTAATACTAGAATTCATCTAGAATGTCTTCGTAGGAACAATATTGACAATGGGGAATAAACATTGGATCAACTAATAGTTCGATGCGAGACTAATGAGATGGATTCAATTAAAAGAACACTCATTCTAAATATTACTTAATTAAAGACAAGTGCAGTGTTGGTGCAACAAGTGACTCAATTAAGCAAAGAACTAATGTAACAATGAACACATTAGAAATAAAAAGACACACTAGTCCTATGAGGAGAACTATAAAAAAATAATGTGAAAAATAAAAACTTTCTCAAGTCTTCCTAAAAAAGGGGTAGAGAAAGGTACAATGGCTGGGAAGAAGTAGAGAGTTGAACAAGGGCTTTCCAAACACTCCACTTTATGGTATATCAACTCCACCAAAAAAGCAAGTGAAGGTGCAAATGAGATAATTATAGTGAAAGACACTTGGAGCAACTCCATTCAACCTACAACTATCAATCTCAGGTGCCCTCCCTCTTACAAGAGCCACCCAGGTGGGTACCTGAAATATTGGCCACTAAGTTACCTCTTCACAGGTACATGTAATATGTTACCTTGACTTCATGTTGAAATCAAACAATTGGGGGATCTTGAATATTGAAAAAGCTAGGAGTCCCAATGAAAGCTTCAATCCCAACCTTAGCATCATCCACTCTGAAGAGCGTGCCTATTGTCGAATGACTTTTGAACCACACCCAATATAAATTATTTTCAAAGTTCCCTAAATGACAACCTCTAAGTTTCAAATGTGATTGATTGAGGTGAATTATTTGGATGCATATCCCCACTATCCTAACTTAACTAAATAATTCTATTGGTTCTTGAAGTAAGGATTTTTACCGAGTTAGATTAAAGGTTGATTTTAGGCTTAAATTGGTGTCATGAACCAAGTGTTGTTTGATTTAAGGTGTGGTTTGTGTGCACATATGTTGTGTACAACAAAGATTCGATTGCTTTGAAAGGCAAATATTGAAAATAAAAAGTGCAAGGAAAGAAAGTTAATGCTCAATACTTAAGAATAATGGATCCTTTTTTTTTGAACAAAAACAAATGCTTTTCTTAATAAGAAAGAACACTTTTCTAATTTTCAACAACAACCATTCAAATCAAAGCTAGATATGGACTAGTGCAATGTATGGAAGTAAATGAAATAAATACTAATGATGAATACTATAAAGGAAATATTTTCTTAGCTAATTTCTTTCTAACATCAAAAGAGGAAGTAGTCAATTATTATATATTTGAAAAGCAAAGGAGATACGACTCTTAACCAACCAAAACAAAAGAGGTTTTAATCAAACGCTGAAATCAAATCACTATCAATTCTAGAATTTAAATGCTAAATAGAAGAGGCTAAAAACTATCCCAATTTGGAACCATAATTACAACAAATACTATGGTCTTTCAACCTTTTTATTTGCCTACGTAATCCAAGTAAGACAAGAATCAATTATTACAACAAATAAAGGGACACAATCAAACAACCAAATCAATGATGTGACCCAAATCCAAAATCAAAATTGAGTTGGACATAAAACAAGAAAATCAAACCAGTTCAAGAAAAAATTGGATTTTTCCATGGATTTGTTGATTCCTTGGGAAATTCCACAATGTCGTGTCACACTTTTCCTAAGAAAAAATGTGACCCAAAGCTGAAACAAAAACTTGAATACCTATTCATGGTTGAGGCAAACATTAGGGTTTTCCACTATGGTTAGCCATCTATGAGGAGATAACAACAATTATAAAATATAAAACATCAAGTAAATGAAAGAAATCACCTGATGAAGGGCTATAAATGGAACTTACACAACCAATGATGAATGATAGGATTCATATTCTATATGCTTGTCAAATCTGGTGTTAGTGTTTTTGCACCAAAGTGTACCAAAAGTACTTACTCAAGAGTTGTGCAATTTTGAGTACCAAATCAATAAGGTTGAGAGAAACTAAAAAAATAGTCAACATCCTTCATTATGCATGCAATGCATCATAAGGGAAACTAGTTGATAGGAAACCAAGCATAACATATAAAGAATATTGGTTTTTGTATTAACAAAAAGAATAGAGATGATACACACCTTGGTGTTGGATGTAGTTGAAGTGGACCTTTGTAGCCAACCCAAGGGAGGCTTCTTCTTCTCCTTCAATCCTCCATTCTTAGGCAAGTGATGTACATGAAGGATCCCAAAAGGTGAAAGTAAAAATGTGTAGGAGGTTCTTTCTCTCTTTTTGTAGGAAATCTGATAACATAACCTTGTTATTATGGATATGGAATGTGTTTTGGAATGACCGTAAGGGATTTATTTAAATGAAAGAATGTTGACAATTTGTAGATATAGATCCATTGTGAATAGGCTATTTTCATTGATGGTTAAGTGGGAGGATAGGTATTGGAGACCAAATCAAAGGCTATTTTTCCAATAAAGGTTTGGTAATGTCCACTTTTAGCCACTACACCTTTTAGCAAAATTAGGCTATTAACAACTATGTTTGAATTCTATATGTTGACCTAATTTTATACTTGAGATGAAACTCAAATCTCTCAATGAGGTGTATGCCTATGATTAAATCCATGTCACTAATGTACTAACTACACTTTATTATACTTAGCAGATAAATTTAAGACTCTTTGATTTTCCCTAAAATTTAATTACAAAATATAACTATATCGAACTACTTCCAATATGTTCACATTGAACCTATGTGAAAGTTCTTGTCTAAGCTATATTTTTCAACAACCTATAGGTACTTAAAGACCCTCATGACAATGGTCTAGTGATCCTTGCTTGGATTTTCCATTACTTGCTTGCAATTCCTACCACTTGTGTAATATCCAATATTGTACACACCATTGCACACATAAGACTACTTGCTACACTAGCATATGGCACTATTTCCATCTCATCTTCTTATTGTTTGCTCATAGAACTCATGTTAGTTGGAAAACACACTCCCTCTTGAGATGGGGTGTAAATCAATGTACAATTATTTATCCGAAAAATTGCAAGTATTTTGATGTTCCCTCTTCACCTCAATTCCCAAGCAATAGTGAAACTCACTCGAGTCCTTCATGTCCAACTCACATGACAATTAGGGCTTGGTCTCCTTAACTAGTTACTTATTGTAACTAATCAAAACAATGTCATCAACATATAAGTCTAGAGTAATGAATTGATAACGTTCTTGCTTTAAGTAAACACAATGATCCACATCACTCCTTACAAGCCCTTGTATGACAACATATTTTCCAAATAGTTGGTAACATAGTCTTGGGGTTTAGTTCAATCCATATAATGATCTCTTCAATTGACACACCATGCCTTATCTCCTTTCTACTACAAATCCTTCTAGTTACTTCATGGAGATTTCTCCCTTGAGATGACTGTGAATATATGTCATATCCATGTCCATTTTCCCCACTTCCAAAAGTCACTGTGAGTGCCAATAACAACCTATTAGAAGCCAGTTTGGTCAATAGAGAGAAAGTCTTATCATAATCAACACCATATGCCTTATTCTTAATCACCTATTTACATCCCACTCCATTCCTTCCTCTATGGAACTTCTGCAAATGGCAACTCCAATTCTATTCCTAGATACTCATTGAACTTCTCCATAACTAGAATATAGTGAGAAGCCTCCCATCCACTAAGAACCTCTTTGACATTTCTTATCTCATTACCTATGGAAGATAAAATCTAAACATTTAAAATCAGATAAATCATAGTCATACCTTTCAAGGCTCTTTTGCTCACGAAGGCTCCTTGTCATATCCTATGCCTAGTTAAGTTGATCAAGCATGGGATACACATTTTCATTTGGCATAGATCACAGATTTTCCTATAATTGGAACGTAGGACGATGTTGATTTTCGCCCTCCACCTTTGGTATATCTACATCTGACTAGTGTTAGTGATTTGTTTGTCTTGATTTTTTATGTAAGATTAGAAACTATGATAATTTAGGATCACCAAATATTGTTCTTATCCTTTTGGAAACAATTCTTGATGTTGATCTCCATGAGATGATTTCTCCTCCTTGAAGGTCACACCTTTAGAGGAGGTATGATGTTGCTTAGATGAAATCGCATAGCTTGTAGCCATTTGACTCCCTTTGAATAACCAATAAATATACACTTCATTGATATGTTGCCAAGATTCTTCTTATTTACCCAAGAACATGCATGTATGCCTCACATATGAAAACCCTAAGATGTACAATAGAGGGCTTCTTTCCACTCGACACCTCCTTTGGTGTCTTGTTACCCAACACTAATATGTTAATAGTCAACTAACTTATTTGGCCCAAAAACCTTTGCTCAAGCCAATAACTACTCTCAAGCTTTGTGCTTTCTCCATCGAAGTATGATTCTGCCTCCCAACAATGTCATCTTGCTCAAAATTCAATGGAGTAACCTTTTGCCTCTCAATTCCCTAGGATTCACAAAACACCTGATCTAACTCCTTGGAATGACACTCACCACATTTTTACTCCTCAACGCCATCACCATCTTCCCTCTTTGCCTTTCAACTAAGGAAACAAAGGTCTTAAAAGCTTCAAGAGTGTCATTTTTCTTCCTCATGAAGTACACGATGACTCCCTTGAGTGATAAAGCAACAAGCTCCCCCCAATGGAAGTCACATCGATAGGCCCACAAATATTCGATTGCATCCAGCGTACCTCAAATAGTCACATGAGGAAGATGTTTTATGAGCACACAAACCTGAAAAAACTCAAAAGGGTAAAATTGTATACTCAAATGTGAACTATCATTTTGGGCCGCACAACTCTCGTAGGCCCATGTTGCCAAGCTGCTCCCTCCGGCAATGTTGCATGCTGCTCACACAATGAAAATTTCCAACAACATAATCAATCTTATTTTCTTTTTTCTCCTTCAAAAGTTAAACATTGCATGTCTCTTCATAGTTCATGTTACTTTGAGATTTTGAACAAAATATATTTTAAATCAATATGTGTATGAACCGACGTGGCTAACGGCCACGCCACCGTACCTTGTATATATATAAAACATATCTAAGTACTAAAATAAAGCAAATTGTCTTGATTCCGAAACCGCCACGATGGATTCTGAAAATACCAACATTCGTCTTGATTCTGCAACTGCTACGATGGATTCTGAAAATACTAACATTCCAGAAGAGTACGTGGATATGTTGGTGCAAGAGTTTGCGTATGACCCGATTCGACTGCCCCTTACGGAAGACCGGACTCAGGTGCTTTACAATCGCAGGACATTGGAGAGTATTTGGGATGCCAAACACGAAGCTGTTAATCCATTCACCCGTCAGCCTTTTGACATTAGCAATGTGATTCCACAGGCTGAGCTCAGACAAGAAATGCATCAATATATAGTCAACCGCTCAAACGTAGCCCTAAGTTTAAAGGTCATTCCCGACTATACCCAAGTCTTGAGCGAACGAGAGATGATAATTTTCTTGAATGAATTCATTTCGGATCTTCAGTGTCTTATTAATGCTGAGGAAAATAGAGACCCGCAAGCAGCCCATTATTGGAAGGGCTTGTGGCAGAAACTGAATCTGCTCCGTCTTTATTGCCAATACCGCCCAGAAAATAGGGAGGTGTTTGACTCGATCCGAGGATATGATTTGTTGTTCAAGGTAGTAGATGGGTGGTTTCACCTTTTATATGGTTACTGCTTCTCTTCATCATGTAATGATGCCAATGAATGTTTTAAGGAAGTGGCCAAGATCGTCGATGTCATCGATTTGAAGGATCGCAATTTGCCTCCAGACTTTTTGGCAGGGCTTGTTTGCACGCTGCAATGCCTTCTATCAAATTGTGACCATCACAAAATCCAGGGTATGGTTTTAAGAATTTATCGTCGGATTTTTTATGACTTGAACATTGAAACACACCTTAGATCTAGGGTGGACAGTTTCTTCATTTCTACCGTCTTCATCGCTCTCTATACGTTAGCGCGTCAGAATCGCAGTGATATATCTAATGAAGACCTCTACAACGGATTGGCAATCCTGAGAGCTACGTGGGTGGAAAGCCAAAATATTCCAAGCTGCGTCATGCCAGATAAATACGTTGGCGTTGTAGTCAACTCAGTAATTCTTTGCATTTCCCGTATCCATGACCTGCACAAAGCTGCGCCCAAGAATGATGAAGAAGCGAAGAATGTTGAACTACTTAGTGTAGCTCTTGAACGAGGGCTTTGGTTATTGAACTCCATAGTCACAGTCACGTCTGATGAGGAACGAGAAAATCCGTTTTTGTCCGAGGCCAGGAAGACGCTGCGACAGTCGGATATAGTAAGTGAAATCGTGCGAATGGTGGAACTGGTCCTTGCCGGTTTGAAATGGCTACGATCGACTCATTTGCAATTTGGTATAAATGTTGTAGCGGCACTTCTTAAAGAATTAGAAGGGTTTGAAAGAAGAAACGATGTTGTTCGAGTTTTTGGCGATTTTCTTGGAAGCGACATTTTGGATAAGTATGGTTCACACGTTAAGCTGTTGCTTCAAGACATTATGCAGACTGCAAATGTATCTGATCAGTAGACAAGTGCAAGCGGGAGTTTGTAGGCTGTCAATGTCTATATATATATATATATATATATCGTAATCCAGAGGAACCTTACAATTCAAAAATCTTTATTAATGCACTACGTCCTGGAAATAAACTTTTGGAATTGAGGTCAGCATAAATGTTGATGCAAATCGGTCCAAATCAAATAGGGTTAATATATTATCTTTAACATCAGAGACGTTTAGAGTAGCTGTTGTAACTCGAGGAATCTTATGGCTTAATGTAATGTAAACACTGCCGCATGTTATATGCGTACGTTCGATGTAGTTTCCATTCAATTTGAAGCAAATACCTTCTAAAATAATTAGCTTAATGTTTTATGTTATCAGTAAAATAAGTCAAATCATTATATTATGTCTCCCTTAATGTTTTATGTTATCAGTAAAATAATTAAATATTATGTCTCCTTGAGTCACCCGTTTGTTACTCACCATAGCTATTTTAATATGATGCAGCCCCCTCATTGGCTATCCCATCATTTCCTTTCTCGGATTTGTACATATGATTGTTACCATACCTTTTTTTTTCAAGCCTAAAACAAATGTAACTAATTAAAGTTACAACAATTCATAAGACTTATATTCAGTCAAATCCCCTTACTTCCAAAACTTTCGTTTACAATATGCCCAGCAATAATCATAATCCCCTTACTTCCAAAACCTTCTTTTACAGTATGCCAAGCAATAATCATAATCCTACCATAAAGAGCATCTAGAAAAAACCAAAACTGCAAGAACGGCAGTCTGAAAACAAAAAACATAATAACTACCCAGTAAATACAGAAAATGAAGGGCTGATAATTAGAACAGTTTGTAAACACCTTTATGGGTTGATAATTAAAACAGTTTGTAAACACCCTTATCCAGAGTGTTTCCATCTAAAAGTTCCTCAAAATGAATCAGCTCGTCCATAGCATCCACGGCCCTTCTTTTGAAAGGTTAAGATGTTTGTTACCCGTTGATTGTGTTTGCACATATGATTAATGTGTTTATGTATATGGAAACATTACCAGTTTCTTTCTTATGTGGTTGCATGTTAAATATATTTATTTTTACAGTTTTAAAATAAATTCTTAGTTCTCATAATTTTAGTTATGTAAATCTTTCTTAATTTTTGCATCTAAATCACACTAAAGGTATATTCTATTTTCATATTTGATATAAAAAGTTATGTATAACTTTATTTTTATAATAATGTTGAATGGTAAATCACTAAAGGTATATTCTATCTTTATTATGGTAATAGTAATTGTGTTTAGTTTTTTCTATTATACACATGAACAACTTCTTAGGAACATGATATGATATCACATAATTTAAAAGTCCACCAAAAGCTTGGAAGAGATAGGGAGATGACATGATATCACATTATCTAAAAGTCCACCTACTTTGCCTTAATGATGGTGTAATGATGCACTAAACGAATATGATGTTGAAACTAGATCCACCAAGAAGCGAAACCCTCAAGACAACACACCACCCACTTGGCTACCATAATTATTCCTTGAGTGGAAACATTAATCAAACCAACACCCCCTCATCCCTGGGCATGGTGCAAACAATCCATACCCAAGGGAAACCCTCAATCTCCACCATACTTGGACTACATATAATCTCTCCAAACATTGTCAAGTCATTGAAATTGAGCCTGACTAGGAAACCAATATGAGACATAATAAACATAAGAGGCCTAATATAGTGACTAACAACATTCAAATCCCTTATGGATGGAAGGCCCTTATGATGCAAGATATGAAGCTTACTCTGCAATCTCTAGAAACACCAATCCCACATGGCAACTAGAAACAACCCAAATCCAAAGGGAATCCGCAAATATCATACAATAACACTAGGATGAATATAATACCAAGTAATAGGGATCAATTCTATGGGACATTCAAGACTACTAACCAAAAGCTACTTTTATGAGTACTAACTATGGCAATTGAGGCAAAGTAAATTACGTCTAGACAAGCAAGGGCCCCAACAAGAAATGTTTCTTCTACTCTGACAAAGAGAAAATAATCATATGAAATGCTGGTTTTAACCATCTTGGAACCATATGGGAGAAAAATACCATGAATCTAAGCACAAATACATGTAGCCTCCAAGAAATGCACTACAACATATGTAGTCAAGACATATATATAAGTGGCATTGGATAACATAGTGCTCACCATGGCAACACAACAAGGGAAAGCCATAAACAAATCAATGCCTCATAAATAAAATAGTAATCAACCCTACCATATTCTTTTTCAAAATCAATTTTCAAGATTAGAGGATACTACCCAATTTTCCTTTCGAACTCCATAACCTCCCATGTTGAAACCTTAGAGTCAAGATTGAATTTTCCTTGAACAAATCATGTATGCCCATGAAAAACTACATACTTTTCCATTGAGTGTATTTGCAATCCCAAAGTCTTAGCCATAATTTTATATGCAACCATCATAAAAGTGATAGATTGCTAGCCACCAATGGAATCATCAGTTGCATTCTTTGGAATAAGCTTGATCATCCCCTTTTGAGAAATACATACAACTAACTGGTAGAAAAATATTAGTAGGTGAAAGAAAAAAAAGCCATCACCAATAGTATCCCACATGGCCTTGTAAAAATCATAAAGAAACCCATTGATACTTGGAGATTTAGTATTTTGCATATAAGATAATGGTGCAACAAAGAGTATCTTGCTTGGAAATTTTTATATTTAACATGTTCCTATCAAAATAAGAAACCTTACAGGGTACCACATGGTAGCAAGCATTTATAGCAACAACCATCCCATGCTTTAAAGTATAATGCGAAAAATTATTCTAGAACTTGGTCCTAAACATACATCTAACCTCAGAAGGATCCTCGACAAGAGATACATGATCCTAACACAACCCAACTATGCTCTTTACCATGACCTTATGCTTGTGTTCAAGTCAAAATAAAACTTGGAATCCAATATAGGAGCATACCCAAGCACCCTTGGATATGTAATCCTTATCCATTTGAAAAGCATCTATGTTATTTCATATCCACCTCCTAGAGTCACATTATGGAGATCATATTCAATAAAGGTGTAAACCTCCTCAATATGCTATCGACCCAACAAAAAATCCTTCTTCGTCGTCTTCACCATCTGTTAACAACCAAGATTTTCTCACCTATCTTGTCATCATCTTACTATAGCTTAATTTAACACTTCTATGTCTGTGATGACAATTAAAAAGATGACACATGTGTGTTAGTGGTAGTTCACAAAAAAAGACTTTAAAAGATGGAAGAGTTTATTATTTGACTTTGTATGATGGCCCTAATCCTTAAAGCAAGATCCCAATTCATGCTCCCTTGATTCCATGAAATTGCAACTATAAAAATGCACACACATTCTTTTTGAACTAGCAACAAGTGAGCCATGCAGGTTTCGCTTGAGCAAGGCATGAAAAAAATATAAAATTTTGAAAATTCGAGAAGTTGCGGAAGTTTTTGACAGTTTTGGGCTTGCTTTTAACTCTCTAAACCAAATGGTAGCCATTTGCAACTATCTCCATCAATCATAAAAGGACATGAGACAAACCAATGAGGGGGACACCGATATTACATCATTAGGTTGGAGGTATCTTGCACCATATTACATCCATCCCTTGTTCCATGTCAATGACCCTTGTCCTTGATCATTGTCTCCCTAAGTGTTGAAGTCATCATCTCCAAGTGATTTCTATCTTGCATACATATTAGAAGTGGTATTGTTGGTGTATAAGAGCATAGGAACCTAGTCTTTGGTTCGAAATGTGCTGAACATTGCAAAAAGTAATTCAATTGCTAATAGAAATTTGACATCTCCTTCCCCCAAATCAAAGTGTTTTGTATTTGATTGTTAAAGTTTTGTATTTATTATTAAATTAGAATAATTAATTATTAATTATTAAATGACATGTCTATTCTCATTAGACCATATTTAATATATTATCAAAATATATTTATTATCAAATATGATAATTATGTAACGATATTTAATATATTATCAAAATATATTTATTATCAAATATGATAATTATGTAACGATGAATCTTTACAAGTGGTATGAGAGCTCTTAACTCTCGGCCCTTACATTAGCTAGTTACTCCTTTCCTCCCACATTCACTCTCAATCCTCTGCACACTCCCTCCATTTCCCTCCACGCACCTCTACATTCCATTCTGTTGCCTCTCGCTTCCTCCTACGTAATCCCTAATCCATTCACATCGCTCCACTTCGGTGGCCATCTCTCCACCGCCCTCACGTAGTCCTCACACATTCCACATCCCCTCATTCCTACGTACAGTTACCTTTATTGCACATCACCTATGCCCTTTTCCAACACCGCTCCACGCAGCCCTTGCATTCTCCCCCACGCGATTTTCTCACGCCCCGATCTCCACTTCACCTCACTTCACACTAACGCGGCCCTCCTCCACTATTGTCCTATCCCAAACGCCTCCACGTCCATGCCAGCCTCTCCATTCCTTCCCTTCCACCGCTTAAACACGCCCTCACTGCTCCTCCCTCGTGATCCATCCCGCACACCTGGAACACTCCCCTCGACACCTCTTCTCTCCCCATCTTATCCCTGTTTCCTCTTCTCGCAGCTCCTTCCGGCAGTGCCCCCACGCTGCTTCCTTCTTTCCCTCCACCACAGCGGCCCTCCCACGCTGCCTCTACTCGACTGACAGCATCCCGCACAGCCTCCTTCCCCGAATTGCCACTTCTGCGTCCTCCTGCATCCTGTGCCCACGTTGCTTCCACACCAGCCGCCTGCACCCACACCTCCTTCCACGCAGACTCCCCCATCTCCCCCTCCACCGCAGCCCTCCCATGCTCCCTACTGCGTGCCCCGCCATCCACCCCCTGCGCTACCTCCTTCCCTTGCATTCCTTCCCTCCTTGATGTGCGCCCCCTCCAGCCACCCCCCACGCCCTCCCTTGCGCTCCCTCCTTCCACGATCTCCCCAAAACCTTACTCGTCATCTACACTAATTCACCTCAAGCGCTCCCTCCATTCCTGCGATTCACCAAAAACCCTAAATATCATCCATTCAAAAATAAAAATAATATAGTATTATAATAATAATTATTAGTATTAGTATAATATTTATTTATTTATTTTTCTACACCATTGAAAGTATATAATAGTAAAGATTATTATTTTTATAATAACACTCATTGTTATTATTAATTTTTATTACTATTCTAAAAAAAACCAGTATTCTCTCGCCCAGCTTATTGTGATTCGGTACCATAATGGAAAATTCTATTTTGAAACACCAATTGAAATCAATGGCAACTTGATCGGTCAGATCAGCGGACAATCCAAAAAAGGGGATGTAGTACCTATCCGACGAAACCCTGCTTTGGTTAAATATTTCACAGGTATCCCCACAGGAAGAAACTCCATAGGTTTAGTTGTAAACCAAATCATCTATGGCACACACATAATAGTGGCACGGATTGTGTCAGTCGCATTAACAATTACTGGTTGAGGGTACGACATCAAACTCGACATGCTTGAAGCCCTGCAGAGTGTAGCATCGAAAGGAAAAGTCTACCAATGGACCGAACACCTGGCGGAAATTGTCTGAATTATTTGCCAAAAAATCTAGGAGGGATCAAAGATTTGATATCCTTCACTTATCATTTGGATCGCCATGGCTCATCTTCAACCAACAGGAGACAAAGAGTTCACTATAGTCAAAGGACCACTAATGTGGAACTTCCATTCATTCTCACAAGGAGGATGTCGACTCGGTATGAAAACAACAAAAAATTGGCTTGAAAACAGGTTCCAAGCGTTAAAAGTGAAAACAATTAGATGGAGAGTCCCACAAAATGTTCAATGAATTCTGCCACCGCCCGCACACATCCAACTAGCACTCGACCACAAATCAGTTTGGTACTTAGAGGGAGTAGCTGTAGCAGTAGGGGAGCTCGACTTCTATCCTCCAATCGACAGAATATTTGAGAAACTAAGTCGACAATCCAATACTGTCATACAAGTACCACCACAAGCAAAACCAATCGACCAACCAATGGTCGAACCCCTGACAAACAGTGAAAAAGAAGAAGACTATGAAATCCGACTCTATCTTAACACATTCACACTGAAGCCTGAGCAGGTTGTTTATATCAATCCTTTAGGAATTACGATGACTCCTCATCAGGAGCAATTGAATGCATCAGACCAGTCGGATGATAGTATTCAATTGGATACTCCACTTCTCAAGTATGACTTAACAAAAGAGAATATTTATCGAGTGGACGACGACATTTTTTGAGCACGACATAAAAAAATGAAAAAAACACAAGGGAAAGGAAAGTAGAATCTTATCCTCTAGGAACCAACAGAAGAAGCCAACGTTGAACTATTCAACTGTGCAAATTAGGTATTGCAATTGGCTTGCAAACACAATATCTATGTTCCAGAGAAGATAGCAAAATTCATTACAGAAGAAGATTAGCAACAAGAAGAGGAAACACCAAGTAAGAAAGTTAAGTTTGCAGACAAGCCGCATGTTGATGTTACACAAATTCCACCACCTCCTTTCCCTACTGTTGTCATGGAAGAAGACATCATGCCAGCTCCCACGACCGCTGTTACACCCCCACTAAATTCTACTACAACCTCATCTTTTAGCCCTAGATTTGTACAATAGCTCCCCGCTCCCCTAAGAGCGAAAATTGAGACTGATTTCGACCTACAAGAATTTATTAACCGACTACCATCAATCCTCCCCTACTAGAAACGACTCATTATAAAGAAACCATTCATAGCTGACCCCGAATTGCAACCCGACTTACCTCCATTATCGAGAAAAACCTCGATCCTAACAGTGAGGATGGATCTCGACAAACATCCACTATCACACCCTTACCAGTCGACCTCCCCACTACACTCCCATCACCGACCCCTTCAGTTCAGGAAGTCACCGACCAGTTTGATACCGCTGATGAACCACTAGAAACTCTATTTTAAGTTTCAGAACCGAACACTAAACCTGCTGTGACAAATAACATGGAAATACCTTCGTCACAGTAAAATCCGACAAATAACATGGAAATACCTTCATCACAGTAAAATCCGACAAATAACATGGAAATACCTTCGTCGTGGGTGTTGGGTGACATGTACTTTGGATGGGCCCAAATGTTTCCAACAATAATGTGGCACTAGATGACTTAGTGCAATCAGTTAGGAAGAGATTTTGGGTTTGAAGCCTTTATTTGCACCTACCTTTTTGAGAGAGTGCCTACACTATGACCCCACTATGATATCCAGATGAATGGTCGATGGAGCCCCACATGCGATGATGGGGATATATGTGGCTAAGAGGTAGGGGCGGTGTCGTGGGAAATGAATTCCTTTAGGATTGCTTTTCCAAGTGGGACTAACTCCTTACGATCATTGAGGACTACCCCTATGCAAGGATGGACTGTTGAGGAGACCTAAAGCTATCTCAACCACTAGGATATAAATAGGGCTTGAGGATATTTGTGATTTTTATTATGCTTTTTAAGTTGTGCTTACAAACTAGCATAGATGGTATATAAATTTATTTATAGGATACATGTCATTAATTACTCTCCTCTTTGTGTGTGCAGATATTGGACCAATCCCTTCTCAATGACATTAAAGACGATGGGGCATGGTCAAGGATGTTGGTCCTACCCCCCAACACAAAGGCAACGATGGCGAAAAGAGGTGGTCATGGATGGTTTATACCGGGACATAAATTAGTTGTTGGATGGGTTCATGGATGAGGGATGACATAACTTGGTTGAGGTTCTTATCATGATATGCTTCTAGGAACCACCAGAGTGGCAATCAATCATGAGGAGGATAATTGTGGCTAGCCATTCCATTAGAGATATGATGAGGGGAAATGTCCCTCATATTGTTGGTCATGATAGTGATGACGAGGAAAAAAACATGGGCGATGATTTCGATGAGGATGAGGATGATGATGAGTAGGTAGTCTATGGAATTTCCCCCATGTTATGACATGGGATTTTTTACTATGTATCACATATTTTTAATAGATTTGTATACTGTATGTTGTAAGCATTCCTTATTTTTTGTTTGATGATATATATATACATATGTGGTTTTGTGTGCATCGACATTGTATGTGATGTGATATTATGTATGTTTTTATGGTTGCTTATGTACATGTGGATGTACTTATGGTTATGGTTATATACACATGTATGATTTATTTCCTTGTTAGAGATGAATGATATGCCAATGTAGAATCTAGTTTGCAACACTATCTATGAAACTATTGAGACTCCTGGGTATATGAATGAATGTGATCAATTCAAACTGTCTAACCAGTTGTATTCCTTGCATATATTAACTAAATAAGCAACGATAATGGACTAGATAACAATTATTTAATTGTGTGACAAGTAGTTGAGAATCAAGATAAACACGAAGATGGCGAATGTGCAATTGGAGGGAATCAACCAAAAGACCTATCACAACATCATATCTTTCATTATTATTAATGGAAACACCAATACACACACCACTAACATGGATGAGTTAGTGGAATAGGGAATATATGGTCCAGGATATTGAGACAAGATTCTAAGTGTACCTATTTGTGCCATCGGCATAGTCAACGTAACATTGGGATAAACAATCCATTTGAAAAAGGGAAAAAAACAAATCATAAGGCTCATCCAAAGGCGAGGAATATAAAACTAGTATGGTACAAAATATAAAAGGGGTGAAAGTCTCATGAATATAATTTATCTAGTTAAAAAACATTGTGAGGGTTCTTGAGGAGTTGTCCATCTGAATGGTGCTAAAGAGAATGGTGCACACGAGGACGAAACATAATAAATGGACACAATTCCTATAACTTGGTTGGCTAGGTAGTATTTTTTCTTCAATGACTGTGAATTGTTGTTCTAACGACTTCAAGCGGAGCTCAATCAAGGTTGCATAAATATTTTGGAGATTTGTGCAATGGTTTGAATAGAGGCCATATATGCCACATAATTCACGTGGGTGGTTGGTACATAATGCCTTATTACATTGTTTGGGAGAATCATGATGAGTAATATGAACTATAGGAATGGTCGAGTTAGTATTATTTTCTTGAACGTGGATGTGATTACACAAGAGCAATAACTTCAAACATTGATGGATGGTGTGACCAATGATATCACAAATGAAACAAGGTTTAGGAGCCTTCTTAGTCTTTTTATAGGGTGTGGTAACGTCAGCGTCTGGGGTGGACTGAATTGTTGTGGTCTTGGATTTATCCCCAACCTTCTTTTTGGGAGTAGAATGGGTGGAAGCGAGGCTTTATTATTAACCACGGGGAGTGGCACATTAGAAGTACCAATCAATTGGACGTTGTTAAAATCACTTGAGGAGTGGGTTTGGGGTTTGGTAGTGTAAGGAACTAAACATGGAGACCTAAAGTAAGCCCTAGAAGGTTAAAATTAGCCATAATAGGGATTTTGGTGATCTCTGGAGGGGGAAAGAGGAAAGGTACTTGATGAATATGCATTCCCACCCATGGATATCTTTCCACGAAGATAGGGCTTGATGAACTCTATGGTTGAGAAAGAGTATTTTCAAAGGTGAAAGTGCATAACTTTGAATACCCTCTTAGGTGGTAAGAGAGGGACGCCCTTAAAAAGTTCTAATTTGTGAGGCATCTTGAAATACTCTGAGAATGACTCCAGTGAACAAGGATATAGAAAGACTATCCGCAATGGTAGGAAAAAATTTCTCTAGGTTAGAATCCAACTTGGGATCATGGTATGTGGGTTGACCAACTGTAATGATATTCCCATTATGGGGAAACATAATGTGTCGAAACATTGTGGAAGTGATCACTTTCATATCATATATATAACTATGACCAAGTAAGATGTTGTAGTCTAATTGGGTGTCTAAAACTTTAATATCTACCGAGACAATTTTACTAGTGAGTTCTACAAGAACATTCTCGAGGAGGCCTTGTAGCTAGTAAGGTAGGATGTCATATGCATGTAATGTAATGAGGGATGGGGTTAATTCAAGGAACCCAATATCCTTCCAAATATGCGTCGACATCACACATGTTACGGCTACTCCGTCAATAATGCATCGATGGATATTCAAATTCTTGAAAGTGACAAGAACCTGAAAGGGTACCAAAGAAGGAATTTAGGATTTTTCTCTATCCAAATTAAAAGTGATCAAACAAGTGTTAGAAGTATTGGACATGCCAAATGCAAACAAATAGGAATTATCTTGCATAGAACAAATCTGTAGAACTTCCAAGGTGGACATGGCAGCAAAGGATTGGTCCAAGTCTTCCACAACACTATAGTTATGGGAATATATAGAAATGGGGTTATGGGATGTGCGACATAAGGGGATATTGGGTACATTCAAAGTAGGGTCAAAATTAAATCATGACATATGTAAGGTTCCTTCTCATAAAAGTGATTCCTTGTCCTGATCAAAATCGATCGGTTCAACAGGCATACCATATTGATCATGTCGAGTTTGAAGATTAACATTAGTGGAGGTTGTCGATATTTGTAGAGATAAGGGTCATTACGATTGGTTGATGTAGATGACTAATTAGGGTGAGGCAATGTCGATTGTGATGTGACTAACCCTTGTGGTGGTAAGTGATTTTACAGTACTGTCAGTTGTGTTGTGGGAAGATGAGTAGGTGGAGTATTGTTTTGACCTTGAGGGGTGTTAGTAGTCTTACATTTATTGGCATCATCCCACAATTGACAAGCTATGGTAAGGTACAAACAATGTTGAGTATAATGTCCAAAAACTCTACAAAAGGAACATAGATGGTTAGTATGCAATTGTGGGTTTTTACCTTGTTGGGTGGGTTTAGTAGGGTCCTAATTTGTGGTGCTGTGATTTCTTACGATGTTAGAAAGAGGGTTATGAGGTTGGCCTCCACCTTCCCAATTTTGATTATTTCCTTAATCCTTACCCTTATTCTTCTTCTTGTTGGGATGAGGTTTCACATTTTTTATTGTTGGGTGTAGGTTGGTTGGGCATGTTTTGTGGCCAACATACATGGTAGAAGTGCTACTACATGAAGGGCCATGAACATGGGGCTTAATAAAAGGAACGTCCAATATAGTATGGGGTACCTGCTCCTACTTGCAAGGATGAGTGCGAAGAATCGGGAGGGACGTAGCGCATATGCAATTATTATTACCATACATATAATTACCAGTGGAAGGTGGCATTTGGTTGAATGAATTAAAGGTAGATTCCATTGCACCAATCACACCATCCACATAATGGGAAGCCGTAGGTGGATCTCTCCGTGAGGAGTCACTTCGAAGTGCATTTAGAATGATAGAATACAAATATCTAGAGTGAGCATATATCAAATCACATTATCTAGTCTTTAAAATAACTTACTCTTCCATTTTGATTATTCAAAATTGATCATAGGTGATCATCTAGTTTGATCCTGTAGAGGTATGAAAAAATAATTTTGTGATATGTGTAGGCATATTCTGACAGCGTGGAAAGATACTTTCTAGTCCCTCATTATATTGAAGAGTAACTAGAAGAAGGTGAGAAAAGTGGAGTCCAATGACACAAAGTTGGGATATGTTGCAAATGGTTGTTGAATGTACCACTTCATTTCCATGCTAGTTAGGGTTCTTTGTAAAAATCCCAAATGGATGGAATCATCTATGATACTATTGGTGGAGGACCATAAATGGAATGACATGATATGATTTGAGGGATCCTCTTTAGATTTACCTTCAAGCTTAGGGATCTTCAAGGGTAAATTGATGGGTATCGAAGGTCATGTAGGATCATGTCTAACAGGATCGTTGGTTAGTCAAGATAAATACACTTATTTCAGACTAGCCTTGAAAGGGAGGCTCGACATGGAATTGCAATCATAGTGGTTGTGTTTTCATTTGGGTTGACATTTGCATTGGGGTAATTGGGAAAGTTGGGGGGTGAAAGTCTAGACATAGTAGTTGTTGGATTTCCAAATGGGGTAGTGGTACAAGGTAAAGGTGGATATTAGAGCTATGAGAAGTTTGAATCTAATGATATCGAAGGGAAACTAGGTGAGGTGGGAGGTTGTTGATGTTAGATTCTCATATGTTGATGTGGGTTGATTACCCATCCAAGAATCCCAAGGGTGGGAGGTAATCCTAGAATTCATCTAGAATGTCTTCGGAGGAACAATATTGACAATGGAGAATAAGCATTGGATCAACTAATAGTTTGATGCAAGACTAATGAGATGGATTCAATTAAAAGAACACTCATTCTAAATATTACTTATTTAAAGACAAGTGCAATGTTGGTGCAATAAGTGACTCAATTAATCAAAGAACTAATGTTAAACCCTATGAGGAGATAACAACAATTATAAAATATAAAACGTCAAGTAAATGAAAGAAATCACCTGATGAAGGGGCTATAAATGGCACTTACACAACCAATGATGAATGATTGGATTCATATTCTATACGCTCGTCAAATATGGTGTTAGTGTTTTTGCACCAAAAGTACTTACTCAAGAGTTGTGCAATTTTGAGTACCAAATCAATAAGGTTGAGAGAAACTAAAAAAATAGTCAACATCCTTCATTATGCATGCGATGCATCATAAGGGAAACTAGTTGATAGGAAACCAAGCATAACATATAAAGAATATTGGTTTTTGTATTAACAAAAAGAATAGAGATGATACACACCTTGGTATTGGATGTAGTTGAAGTGGACCTTTGTAGCCAACCCAAGGGAGGCTTCTTCTTCTCCTTCAATCCTCCATTCTTAGGCAAGTGATGTACATGAAGGATCCCAAAAGGTGAAAGTAAAAATGTGTAGGAGCTTCTTTCTCTCTTTTTGTAGGAAATCCGATAACATAAGCTTGCTATTATGGATATGGAATGTGTTTTGGAATGACCGTAAGGGCTTTATTTAAATGAAAGAATGTTGACAATTCGTAGATCTAGCTCCATTGTGAATAGGCTCTTTTCATTAATGGTGAAGTGGGAGGATAGGTATTGGAGACCAAATCAAAGGCTATTTTTCCAATAAAGGTTTGGTAATGTCCACTTTTAGCCACTACACATTTTAGCAAAATTAGGCTATTAACAACTATGTTTGAACTCTATATGTTGACCTAACTTTATACTTGAGATGAAACTCAAATCTCTCAATGAGGTGTATGACTATGATTGAATCCAAGTCACTAATGTACTAACTACACTTTATTATACTTAGTAGATAAATTTAAGACTCTTTGATTGAGTCCCTAAAATTTAATTACAAAATATAACTATATCGAACTACTTCCAATATGTTCACATTGAACCTATGTGAAAGTTCTTGTCTAAGCTATATTTTTCAACAACGTATAGGTACTTAAAGACCCTCATGACAGTGGTAGATAGTGATCCTTGCTTAGATTTTCCATTACTTGCTTGCAATTCCTACCACTTGTGTAATATCCAATATTGTACACACCATTGCACACATAAGACTATACTACACTAGCATATGGCACTCTTTCCATCTCATCTTCTTATTGTTTGCTCATAGAACTCATGTTAGTTGGAAAACAAACTCCCTCTTGAGATGGGGTGTAAATCAATGTACAATTCTTTATCCAAAAAATTGCAAGTATTTTGATGTTTCCTCTTCACCTCAATTCCCAAGCAATAATGAAACTCACTGGAGTCCTTCATGTCCAACTCACGTGACAATTAGGGCTTGGTCTCCTTAACTAGTTACTTATTTAAAGAAAAACTAAACTCAAATTTAAAGCACTATAATTAAAATTATTATTTTAAAAAGTGAGTATATTAAACAAAATTTACAATTATTTATGTAGAAAAACTAAATTCAAATTTAGTATTCTATTTGGAAAAACATAATTAGTATTCTATTTTTATATAGAATCAAATTTAGAGAGAAAACTAAACACTGTTAAAGTAATGCCATTAAAACTATTATTTTTAAAAAGTGAGCATATTAAAAGGAAACAAAACTTGTTTCACGTTACAACATCTCCTTGATATTAGGCTATAGAGCTGATACTAGGCTGTAGAGCACACAAAACTTGCTTTACATTACAACATCTCCCTCATAAAACCATACCCTGGATTTTGTGATGCTCGCAATTTGTTACAAGGCATTGCAGCGTGCCAACAAGCCCTGCCAAAAAGTCTGGAGGCAAATTGCGATCCTTCAAACCGATGACATCGACAATCTTTGCCACTTCTTTAAAACATTCATTGGCAGTAACCATATAAAAGGTGAAACCACTCATCTACTACCTTGAACAACAAATCATATCCCCGGATTGAGTCAAACACCTCCCTATTTTCTGGGCGGTATTGGCAATAAAGACGGAGCAGATTCAGTTTCAGTTGAAGATCCGAAATCAATTCATTCAAGAAAATTATCATCTCTTGTTCGCTCAAGATTTGGGTATAGTCAGAAATGACCTTTAAACTTAGGGCTACGTTTGAGCGGTTGATTATATATCGATGCATTTCTTGTCTCAGCTCAGCCTGTGGAATCACATTGTTAATGTCAAAAGGCTGACGGGTGAATGGATTAACAGCTTCGTGTTTGGCATCCCAAATATTCTCCAATGTCCTGCGATCGTAAAGCACCTGAGTCTGGTCTTCCGTAAGGGGCAGTCGAATCGGGCCATACGCAAACTCTTCCGGAATGTTAGTATTTTCAGAATCCATCGTAGCAGTTGCAGAATCAAGACGAATGTTGGTATTTTCAGAATCCATCCTTGCGGTTGCGGAATCAAGACAATTTGCTTTATTTTAGTACCTAGATATGTTTTATATATACAAGGTACGGTGGCTTGGTTACCCACGTCGGTTCATACACGTGGTTATATGGATATTGATTTAAAATATATATTGTTCAAAATCTCAAAGTAATATGAACTATGAAGAGACAGTGCAATGTTTAACTCTTGAAGGAGAAAAAAGAAAATAAGATTGATTATGTTGTTGGGAATTTTCATTGTGTGAGCAGCATGCAACATTGTCGGAGGGAGCAACTTGGCAACATGGGCCTACGTACGGGGGCTTCACTAGAAGGCAATATAATACCACGTTCATTCATAGTGCGGCATTAAATATTCATGAAAACCTGAAAATTATATTGCTTGTATATTAAGGGGCAAGGGGTTTTTTTTATTTAATGTAACAATACAAAAATACTTTGGGGTCTTTTTTATATGGGCGGGCTGACAAATATCCGCCAAATTGAGATGGCGGGATAGCGGCCGGATGAGAAATCGGGTTGAGGCAAGGCTCACACTTACCAGTACGCAGGGAAATCACATCTTGAGGCATGCTTGAGGCCAGGGGGTTTCGTGGTGAAGTGGGTTTCCAGTCGATCATAGTCGAGAGACAGTGGTCATTGACAGCCAATTGTTACCAATAGCACTCATCCAGTTGTTACCAATAGCCTTGGGAGGCTCTAAGCCTCCAGGGCCTATTATAGGCCCTCGATAGGCCTTGGGGGCTTGGATACCCAACCACTTGTGCCTATTACAGGACTTGGGAGGTTTAGTCAGCCTCCTAGAGTTTGTTATAGGCCCCGGGGCTTGGATACCTAGCCCATAATAGGCTTAGTTAGTGATTGGGGAACTGCAACATGCAATCTAAATGTTGTACTATGTGCACTGACTCTAGTGACATACAAGAAGTGATCTCCTATCTCTTCATTAGACCATTAGATGTTGCAAATCATAATGATATGTGGTTGAGTAATTGCATTGTGGGTGAAGTAATGTGCATCCACAATATACATCAAAAGAAGCAAGGTGCATTGTAGAATGCATGTGGGGTCATAGGAGGGGTATCATATCAATATAATAGGTAGAAATATAAAGGGGTATAAAAAATGCTAATGAAAAATTTGATACATACAATATCTAGTGAAAATAGAGGTTTTTTTAAATTGGGAAAGCATATTGAGAGGGGGTTAAAAAAATGATTTTGGAAGGTATTTTCCAATATTTAGTGAAATTAGAGGTATTGTTTCATATGCCACGAATGAATGTGCTATGATACCGGTTTATTGAGTGAAGCCCCTGTGGGCCTATGAGAGTTGTGCGGGCCAAAAAGATTGTTCAATTTCAGTATACAATGATCCTTTTGAGTTTTTTCAGGCTTGTGTGCTCATAAAACATATTCCTCAAGTGACTACAAAGCTTGAGATATGCTGGATGCAATCGAATATCTGTGGGCCTATCGATTTGACTTCCATTGGGAGGAGCTTGTTGCTTTATCACTCAAGGGAGTCATCGGTGTACTTCATGAGGAAGAAAAATGACAGTCTTGAAGCTTTTAAGCCCTTTGTTTCCTTAGTTGAAAGGCAAAGAGGGAAGAAGGTGATGGCGTCGAGGAGTGAAAATGTGGTGAGTGTCATTTCAAGGAGTTAGATCAGGTGTTTTGTGAATCCTAGGGAATTGAGAGGTAAAAGACTATTCCATTGAATTTTGAGCAAGATGGCATTGTTGGGAGGCAGAATCATACTTTGATGGAGAAAGCACAAAGCTTGAGAGTAGTTATTGGCTATGAAGAATCTTGGCAACAAATCAATGAAGTTTATATTTTTTAGTTATTCAAAGGGAGTCAAGGGCTACAAGCTACGGGATTTCATATAAGCAACAACATACCTACTCTAAAGGTGTGACCTTCAAGGAGGAGAAATCATCTCATGGAGATCAACATCAAGAATTTGTTCCGAAAGGATAGGAACAATATTTGGTGATCCTAAATTATCATAGTTTCTAATCTTACATAAAAAATCAAGACAAACAAACCAGTGACACTAGTCAGATGTATATATACCAAAGGTGGAGGGTGAAAATCAACATCATCCTATATTCCAATTATAGGAAAATCTGCCATCTATGCCAAATGAAAATGTGTATCCCATGCTTGATCAACTTAACTAGGCATAGGATATAACAAGGAGCCTTCATGAGTGAAAGAGCCTTGAAAGGTATGACTATGATTTATCTGATTTTAGATGTTTGGCTTTTATCTTCCATGGGTAATGAGATAGGAAATGTCAAAGAGGTTCTTAGTGGATGGGAGGCTTCTCACTATATTCTAGTTATGGAGAAGAAATGAGTATCTTGGAATCGAACTAGAGTTGCCATTTGCAGAAGTTCCATAGAGGAAGGAACATAGTGGGATGTTAATGGGTGATTAAGAATAAGGCATATGATTATGTGGAGTGATACAAAGCTCGTTTGGCAGTAAAGGGGGACTCTAAAGTTGAGGGTGTTGATTATGATGAGACGTTCTCTCTATTGACCAAAATGGCCTCTAATAGGTTGTTATTGGCACTTGCAGTGACTTTTGGAAGTGGAGAAAATGGACATGGATATGACATATCTTCACAGTCATTGCAAGGAAGAAATCTCCATGAAGTAACTAGAAGGATTTGTAATAGAAAGAAGATAAGGCATGGTGTGTCAATTGAAGAGATCATTATATGGATTGAAGTAAACCCCAAGACTATGCTACCAAGTATTTGGAAAATATGTTGTCATACAAGGGCTTGTAAGGACTGATGTGGATCATTGTGTTTACTTAAAGCAAGAAGGTTATCAATTAATTACCCTAGACTTATATGTTGATGACATTGTTTTGATTAGTTACAATAAGTAACTAGTTAAGAAGACCAATGCCTAATTGTCATGTGAGTTGGACATGAAGGACTCGAGTGAGTTTCAGTATTGCTTGGGAATTGAGGTGAAGAGGGAACATCAAAATACTTGCAATTTTTTGGATAAAGAATTGTACATTGATTTACACCCCATCTCAAGAGGGAGTGAGTTTTCCAACTAACATGAGTTCTATGAGCAAACAATAAGAAGATGAGATGGAAAGAGTGCCATATGCTAGTGTAGTAAGTAGTCTTATGTGTGCAATGGTGTGTACAATATTGGATATTACACAAGTGGTAGGAATTGCAAGCAAGTAATGGAAAATCCAAGCAAGGATAACTAGACCATTGTCATGAGGGTCTTTAAGTACCTATACGTTGTTGAAAAATATAGCTTAGACAAGAACTTTCACATAGGTTCAATGTGAACATATTGGAAGTAGTTCGATATAGTTATATTTTGTAATTAAATTTTAGGGACTCAATCAAAGAGTCTTAAATTTATCTGCTAAGTATAATAAAGTGTAGTTAGTACATTAGTGACTTGGATTTAATCATAGTCATACACCTCATTGAGAGATTTGAGTTTCATCTCAAGTATAAACTTAGGTCAACATATAGAGTTCAAACATAGTTGTTAATAACCTAATTTTGCTAAAAGGTGTAGTGGCTAAAACTGGACATTACCAAACCTTTATTGGAAAATAGCCTTTGATTTGGTCTCCAATACCTATCCTCCCACTTCACCATCAATGAAAAGAGCCTATTCACAATGGATCTAGATCTAAGAATTGTCAACATTCTTTCATTTAAATAAAGCCCTTACGGTCATTCCAAAACACATTCCATATCCATAATAGCAAGGTTATGTTATCGGATTTCCTACAAAAAGAGAGAAAGAACCTCCTACACATTTTTACTTTCACCTTTTGGGATCCTTCATGTACATCACTTGCCTAAGCATGGAGGATTGAAGGAGAAGAAGAAGCCTCCCTTGGGTTGTCTACAAAGGTCCACTTCAACTACATCCAACACCAAGGTGTGTATCATCTCTATTCTTTTTGTTAATACAAAAACCAATATTCTTTATGAAGTGTCGCTTTCGGTTATGATCTAGATCTTGAATTGCTGTTGTTGAAACTCGAAAGGGGTTCTAGTTCTGGTATTTATGTGCATTTTTGGGCTATGGGAGGTGTTCCATTGCGTCCGGAGCGTCGTTTCCATTGGGAAATAGTTTTCGTTTGATCGAAAACGATTCCCGATTGCTCCAGAAACGCGCATTTCATTAGATTTGAAGGTATAATGATACAGTGACGCATTTTTTTATTTTATTTTTATTTTTTTTAAAGGAAAAAAATCTCATATTTCATCATTTTTTACTGTTAGATTTTTTTTTGGGTTCGGATTGTTGCTTTCCCGTATGCATATGCTCTTTGTTGTACACCTTGAGCGATCTCGACAATTTAGAAACAGAAAGGGAAAGGGTTTTTCTCGACTGCGTATGTTCTTTGTCGTGCACCTTGCGCGATCTCGGCAAATCAGAAATAGAGAGAAAACGTAGACTTTTTGGGCAAGCTAACAAGATCTAACTTCACAAGTGTAGAAAAGTTTTTTTTGTTTCGATTTGTGGTGTGTTTTGCAGGAAAAAGGGCAAGCACGCAAACCGAGCAAGAAGAATTAAAAAGAAAAGAAAAAAGAAAAAGAAAAAAAGCCCCCTTCCTCATTCCCATATTTTACATACATTTTAATCTAGCTCACTTGTTAAAAGTTACTTTATTCCTTAATAGGTCTTGAGTTCAAGTCTTAGGAAGTTACTTTTAAAAGAAAAAGTGCATGCAATTTCTATTTTCAAGTTATTTTATTGTAAAAGTGCATCTCACTTAAATAATAAAAAATAAAAATACAAGTGAGCCACTTAAGTTTTTTTTATTGTTGCACTATTTAAAAGTAATATCATTGTAAAAGTGAAATCACTTATTTTACAAAAGTGGTTTACTTAAAGCAACTTTCTTATAAAGTGTTGTTAAAAGGTTCATATTGGGAAGAGGGGGGTTCTTATTTTGCTGGACATTCTCTAGCTGCCACGTCACTATTGGGGACATCTTCAACAGTTTCTTTGTTCAAGCATAACTTCATCATACAGAGTCAGTTTTCAGTGCCGTTTTTTTTGAAACCGCCTATTTTTTCAAGCTCTTCACATCCAGACTATTGGTTTATGCTTTTACAGCCATTAATTTACAAATATGGCCGTCCCTTGTGATATTCTACTTAACAGTTCCAACTATTCCTCATGGAAATCTCGTATGGAGGATGTTCTATACGAAGTAGGGGACTTTTCAGAATTACCTCACGGAAAGAAAAAGAACCCACTGATGATGATAAGAAAATAAAATGGGCAAATAGATGTGATGAAGCTCGTGGATTGATTGGGATGTCAATCTCTATTGATTTGCGATTCCACATATCTGGAATTGATGAACCTAATGCTGCTTGGGACAAGTTGGAATCTGTGTTTGGTAAACAAAATGAAATTCGAGGTCACCAAATCGAAAATGAGTTGATTTCTTTAAATCCAAGTGACTTTTCATGCATTCAAGATTATTTATCTAAGTACAAAACTCTTAAACTCTTATGTGCAGAATGTAAGATTGAGAGGGAAGACAAACAATGCATTTATCATATTCTTTCCAAACTTGGACCTGCATATTCTATTTTTGTATGTATATTTTACTCCATGAAAGCATCCTTGAATGCAGGTAGCTATCAAGATCCTAGTCTTGAATCCTTTTGTGATTCTTTGATTAGGGAACAAGATAAACTCATTCATCTTGGAATAATCAACAATGCAGATACATCTGGGAAAGCCTTATTGTCCTAACAGAAAGAAAAGTCCAAGCCTCCCAAGAAACAAAATTTTCGCAATAATAAGTCAAACAAGGGTCCCAAACCCTCTCAGTCAGCTACTTCTTTAAAAAATGACAAAGGATCTAAGCCAAAAGGCAAGAAGACTAAGCGTTATTGCAACTATTGCAGGAAAGATAATCATGATGAATCTTAGTGTTTCAAGAAGATGGCAGCCTTGGAAGCAGCAATAAAGAAGCACCACATCAGCCTAGATTCGTCTTCAGACGTGAATTATGTGGCATATATGGCCTCTATTCAAACCATTGCACAAATCTCCAAAATATTTGTGCAACCTTGACTGAGCTCCGCTTGAAGTCATTCGAACCACAATTCATAGTCATTGAAGCAAAAATACCACCTAGCCAACCAAGTTATAGGAATTGTGTCCATTTATTATGTTTCTTCCTCATGTGCACCATTCTCTTTAGCACCATCTTTGTCATCATTACCTTAAGTGATGGGAGACCTCCATGATATTTCTACCCCTAATTTTCAAAGCAAAGAATAAATCCTTGAATCTCTCACCAACATTGATTACCCATGGGACAATATGGACCACCTAGCTTACTTCCTCCCATAGGAATCCCCTATGTTGGGTGAATCTTCGAGCCAACTCTCCATTGAATCAGAGTATTCTTATTCCTTTAGGATATGTTGACTGGTTTAAAAATCTGATCCCTTCTCTAGATGCCTTTGAGCAGGGGAATGTGGCCATCATAGCACCCACTATCAAAGTGGTTATTTTAATTAAACTTGGTGTCATTGAAAATATCTTACTTGGTGCTTCCTACACTTCATACAAGGTCACAACCTACAATGCTGTACTTCAATAACTTTGTGACATATTTTCTTGGTTTTTGTCAAATTCTAGGGATTAACCCCACAGCATGGAACATCGCATTGATACGTGGCCTAATGTTGTCTATGTGCGCCATTATCATTGACCTATTCATCCTTCCAAAGTTCTAACCATCAAATCCAAAATTGATAAATTTCAGAATGTAGGATTCATCTACCTAATTGGATATACCACCCGGGTATCCAATCTATTCCCAATCAATAAGAAACAAGGCACCGTTCGTGTTTGCTTGCACTTATTTATGGGATATTAAAAAAACTTGTTCCAAAGACAACAACCTAACCCCATGCATAGATCACATTATCGACATTATCGATACTTTTTTGTATTTTTAATATCCATTGACAATGCACTTGTTGTACATAAATTAATTAGTGTTATTATAAATATCGATGTTAATAATAAATATTATTATCTTACCATTTCATGTTTGGTGCAAGTCGTAAACTTGTATATTCATTATATTAAGTAGGTTGTAAGAGAGCTGTAGAGCAGTTGGCGATAGGGTGCACTGTTAAGGAAATCCTTGTGATGTCATGGGTTCAAACCTTGATTAGCCCATGTACCATGTAGGGGTGGCATGGTGCACCTAGGGGTTATAGTAGTAGCGGACGAGAATCAACCCTGTGTAATGTGAGTATGTGCAACATCCCAATTTCCGATTCCTATAGTCACACACACACACAAAAAAAAAAGGTTGTAAGAGCATTTGTCACTTGTCACTTGAAATTTGATGATGGTGTGAAGGTTTACATTGTTGTGTTTTAGAGATTGTAAGAAGACTATATTTTAGTGGTCACCATTATTTCTATTGTATTGCCTCACATAAACTAAATTGTAATTCATCATAGTGTAGCTTGCACATTTATAGAGACTATATTGTAAAATCATTGTAGAGACTCTTATAAACTTGTTGTAGAGATTGTACAACTTGTTGTATTTAAAGATGCATTCTCTCATCTCTATTGTTGAAGTGGTTCTCCGTGGAAAAGAAAAATATTCATAATGGATGAGGAAGATCAAGCTTACCCTCTTATTCAATGACTTGTGGGATGAAGTTTGCAGAGGAGAAGGTGGTAATGAACCAACAATACCTACAACGGACAAAGAACTTGTAATATGGAAGAGTAGAGACAAGAATGCATGTGCACTAATCATTGCTACAATACGTGAAGAGGTTATTTAACATATCTCATCTTCTGAAACTTCTTATGATGTTGTATGAATCACATTTAGAATTGGAGCTAATTCGACTACTGTCGAGGCTCTTCAACCTACATTTGAAGGATAATAATCCCATGGTTGTAGCATCTGAAATTAGAAAAATCATGCATGCCATCGATACTACTTGTGTGATGATAGACCTTGATATCACATCCTTCATCAAGGTCCTCTACCCCACATATTCACACTATATCAAATCACTTCAAGCTAGTGGCTAATCGAAAGACCTCAAGTTTGACACTCTAGTTTAGAAGATTATATAATGAGAGAAATCCTTCGACAAGAATATAAATCATCCCACTAGAGAGAACTTGTAACTTACTCATAAAGGGAAGAATTAGTCAAACGATTCTTCTAGAGGAGAAATAAGTAAGGACATGGAAGAAAAAATTTCATAGGTAGGGGGGTAGACACAATCACAACAAGAGACCAAATCTTCACTTGTTTGCTATGGAAAGAATGATGTAGAACATTTTTGGGATCCATGGGAGATGATTAAATACAAAGATGGCATGAATAAATAAGCCAAAGGTAAAGCCTATGAATCTATTAAATCTCTTGAATATGCTTACTTTATTGTTGCACATTGTAATGTTGGAATAAATGAAGTTATGTTCAATACTCATTTGTATCTTGTAGAGATACCTGACTTCTTAACACTGGTGCAACCTACCACATGAAATTTATATAATATTTCTTAGAATAATTCAATGACAATGTATATGGTGTAGTATATTTTGCAGATAATTCCAACATCAAACCAATGGAAATTGGCACCATCTGGCTCAAATTGCCTAGATTCCCTAACTTTATGTTGCATAATGTTATATATCTTATAGAGTTGCAAATAAACTTGCTATCTCTTATTAATATTTGACAACAAGGCCATTCCATCCACATATTTGATGGACAAGTTGAGATAATGAGATCCTATGACAACCAAGTCATCATGACTAGATAGGAAGATGAGAGACTATTGAAGACGAAAGGAACATCTACAAGAATCATAATTTTGCATGCCTCTCTCAGCATGAATAAGGTAAATTTTCATCTAGTCTCCTATGGCATGCTAGATATGGGCACATTAATCAAAACAATCTCACAATGTTGAAAAAGAATGGTGTTTCTAGTTTTCCCACCATTCCAAAGAAGTTGAAAAAGTGTGATGCATGCATTCTTGACAAACATAGTAGGTAGCCTTTCCATGAAACAAATTTTAGAGCATGTTGAAAATTAGATTTGATACACTTTGAGTTGTGTGGCCCCATGCCCGATTCCTCTACAAATGGTACTAATAAATATCTCATAACTTTTATTGATGATTACACTAGGATTTGTTGGGTCTATTTACTAAAGCAAAATTCTAAGACATATGAAACATTTAAAAAATTTCATGTATGGATTTAAAATGACGCACAATATCACAATAGCACTCTTTGTATTGATAATAAAAAATGATATACCTCTAATGATTTTAAAAACTATCTTCATCAACATGGGATTATACATCAAACAATTGTTCCATATAATTCTCAGTATAATGGTGTAGAAGAAAGAATGAATAGGACAATCTTGAATATGGTACACTCCATGCTATTTTTCAAGAATGTATTGAAGTTTTGGGGTGATGTAGTTCTATGAGCAATCTATATGATAAACAAAATTCCATCTCATGCTCTTGGAAACAAGACTTCATATGGAATGTGGTAATGCCACATTCATTTAGTGAGACATCTCAAGGTCTTTGGTTCTACTTACTATGCCTTGATTCCAAAGGAAAACATATCAATGAGTCAAAAGTGCATCTTCTTGGGGTACTCAATCATAACCAAATCATATCGTCTTTACAATGAGGTAAACAAAAAAATTATACTTTTTAGAGATGTCATTTTCCTTGAAATGAATAAAAATGACAAGACTATTGAGAGGCAACATGATTGTTTGGATAAATTTACCCATGTAAAGAGGTTTTATGAATTTGACATTGATATTTCACATTTTGAATGAGGGATCCCTATCTTGGATCAATATTTGGAATCTTGTTTTGTGGCACCATATCCCCCTCACAGAGAAGTTCCTGCCACTTCACTAGAAGAAGAGGTTCAATTGGATGATGTGATTGAGAAGATTGGAAAACTGAATCTTGAAGAGAATGAAGCACCTCCTACTGAGAAACCATGACCCTCCTAGAAAGTTCCGAAGTTGACCATGAAGACACTTCAAAGCGTTCATCCTGATGAATTAAGGAAATATATGAACCAAAAGTTTGACAAGACAAGAAAATGGAGGAGATGTAGATAATTAAAATTCAATTGATGTAGAATATATGGATTTTTCATATGATTGTGAATTGAATTTATCTACTAACCTTGAACCAAGTTCTTTTGAAGAAGATGCTTCTCATGATGAGTGGAAAGAAGCAATGTAGAATGAATATGATGCTCTCATCAAGAATGGGACATGGAAGTTGGTGGACCCTTTATTTGGAACCAAACCAATTAGTTGCAAGTGGGTCTATAAGAACAAGTATAGATCACATAGCTCACTTGAAAAGCATATGGATAGGCTTTTGGAAAAAGGTTTTACACAAAAATAAGGCATTGACTATGATGATACTTTCTCCCTCACAACAAAATGGGCTACCATTCGCACTCTATTATCATTGGCTACACATAATATGTGGAAAGTTCATCAAATGAATGTGAAGATTTATTTCTTGAATGGAGACTTGAAAGAGAATGTCTTCATGTCTCAACCAAAAGGCTTTTTTGTGATGGGACAAGAACATAAGGTATGCAAATTTATCAAGTCATTGTATGGCCTAAAACAAGCACCTCATGCATGGTATGAAAAGCTAACTGAGCATGTTCTAAAATTGAATTTCAAATACTTTAGTCTTGACGATGCAACACTTTTTTTCAAGAAAATTGGAATATCCTGTGTATATCTTGTTGTGTATGTAGGTGATTTTTTGATGACAGGAAACAATGAAAGCTACAATGTATCCATCAAGAAAGAATTGAAGAAATGATTTGAGATGGCATATTTGGGGCATCTTCAATACTACTTGGGAATTGATGACTCATAATCCAAAGTACATTGGAGAATTGTTAAACACATTTGTCATGACTGGGTGTAACTTTGTCTCTGCTCTAATGGAACAAAACTTGAAGCTCACATAGAAAAAAGGAAATGAATTTTAGGATGCAACCAAGTACATATAGCTTTTGGGGAGTCTTATCTACCTTACCACCACATGCCAAATATTTCTTTTGTTGTTGGGATCCTTTCTAGGTTCATGAAAAAACCATGTGAAGGGAATTGGTCGAATGTATAAAGAGTTCTAAAATACTTGAAGGGGACTCAAATATTCTAAGGTGTCTGAATTCAAACTGATTGGATATTTTGATTCAGAATTTGATGGTGACAAAGAGAATGGAGTGTTTACTTTAGGATACCTCATGAGTCTTGGATCAAAATCTATTTGCTGGAGATCATGCAAGCAATCTATTCTAGAAGATTCCACAACAAAGGAAGAATATGTGGCTATTACAAATGAAACAAAGGAGATTGTGTGGTTTTGAAAAATACTTGAAGATTTGCAGGAGAAATGGGTGAATTCTACTCCTCTATTGATTGGAAATACCTCTTCAATCAATTTTCCCAAGAATCCCATATTCAATGATCAAACCAAGCACATCAACACAAAGTACCCTCTGATTCAATATCTTGTAGAAGCCAAGATAATTCCTTTGAGGCATTGTTCCATAAATTAGAAAATTGCAGGCATCTTCACCAAAGTGCTTGGAAGAGAGAAGCTTGAAAAGTTGCTTAAACTCAAAAACACCCCTTTGGAATAGTGGGGGGAATGTTGGAAACCTAATCCACAAGGTTCAAAAAGTTGCTTATACTCACAACACCCATTTGGATTAATGGTGGGAATGTTGGAAACCTAATCCGTAGGTTTCAATCGTAAATTTTAAATATTGTTAGTTATTACAAAATGAATAGTCACATACCTTTGGAACAAAAGGGAAAAAGGTCACATCACTAATGTATAAATAAGGCATTTATGATCAATATAAAGCATCCTTGGATTTATTCCTTTAGGTCTGAAATTTTTTATTGTAAAATACTTATTATAGTTGCAAAAAATTATTTACAACAGAGAAAAAACAAAGCAACTAGAGGGTATGTACAATGTTATTTACATTCTCATCCTTAAAAAAACTAAAACTTGGTATGGTATGTACAAAGGTATTTACATGCTCTTCCTCAAAGAATCTAAAAAAAAATGAAATATATTTGATCAACATAAATCCTTTAATTAAAAAGTAGAGATGTACCTCTTCCTTCCATAATTTATAGAATGTTTAAAAATAACTAACCTAGTTATCAAAAACATATTTGCACCTATGTTTCCAAATAAAAAATGACGTTGATATCTTCAAGTAGTGCCAAACACCATAGGATGAGCAACAAACCAAATATATTGAGTTGCACACTAACACTACTCTCCAATGTTGCCTCCCTTGCAAAATGGTTGCATGTTTAGGTATAACAAACTCTCAATCAAGTCTTAGAACAAAAATGATCCAAAAGAGGTTCTTCATTACTAATACCAAAAGCCTTCCATTTCATGGAGAAATATCACATATTGCTTATGTCCCAAAATCACCATCCCTTTCACATTCCTTGAAATAAGAGAAGTATTCATTTAATGGGTAGAGGGTTGGATAGAGTACTAAATATATTGCTCAATGCTACATTATTACCCAAGGAAGAGGCACCTTTGTAGGAAACTAGCTACAATTCCCTTGGATGACTTTACTCAAGGAGTGACACTCACTAAAATACCGGGCTTGTCCAAAGGAGTAGGAGATGAATCCTCATTGCTCTTGTTGGACTTAACTTTCCCACCTTCATCAACATCCATACCTTGGGTTTGATAAAAAAACACTTGCAACAAAACCTAGCATAATGCTTTAGCCCTGTGAGCTATCAATAGGTCCAAAGTGAAAACCCTACACTGATTGTGAGGCAAGTACCATAGGACTCATGGTAGAATCCTATGCCACACCTCCACTAGGATATCCTTCAAAATTATGTGATGGATGAGACAAAGGCTCACTAGCATGGGTTTGAGTGTATATCTTATTGACAACTTGGCCTAGACCTACTAACAACCCACCCTTGTCTATTGGAGTAGTCAATGTTGTAGAACATGTACCCTAAGAATATTTTCCAAGTGCACCCATACCAACTGGAATGGTAAATGTTGTGGCACCAATATCTTATGAAGCTATCATAGGTGGTTTCCAATGTGGGAAACCATGAATGAGGTGGTCTTAATCTTGAAAACAAAAACACATATTAGGTAGATTTAGATAATGCACCTTTTGTTGATGAACCCCATCCATAATGATAACTAAAACAAAAGGAGGAATCTTCTTCTTTAGATAAATTTTACATATATTATCTAGTGCTACCATAAAATGAATTGTGTTAGCTCTCTAGGAACAACACTTTGCCAAACATGTTGGCAGACAAGACTACAAAAGGATGTTGCACAATTTGGATAGAAAGTAAGCCTAACCACAAAGGATGATGGGTATGTTCTCGATCCTTTGGATTAAAGTCTTCCCTCCACAAGTGAACATAAGCCACAAAATAAAAAAAAGTTCCACATATCATACTATAAAGCATGCCTTACTGCTATCTCAAATTGAACAACAAGAAAACATATTTGAACCCCAATCCCCAATAAAAGTTCAATGACACCCCTTTTTATTCCCAATTTAGAAATAACCATTTATCAAATTCAAATTCATCTAGCATTTAGTGAATAAAATTCAAGATCAATCATGCTCAAAATATTGTTGCCTTTCAAAATAATCCTTGTTGCTAGACAAGTAAATAATTAATTAAATTCTCCTTCCTCTAGGTCACGGTTGGTTTGGTTTAGATTCATTTCTCTATGGAATCAAGGGTACCTGAGAGGAAGAGAAAATATTCTCCATAGAAGCTTAACTATTATCCATTAAAATATTTCCATTGATATGAATATTTGTACTTGGGGATTTGATATACTCAACTCCACCCACATAGTCATAAATAAGCATGGGATCACTCAATGCAACCGCTAGTTTTTTTAGAAGAACCATCAATCCAAGCTTCCTATGTCACCTAAACCATATGCGATTGTATATCTGCCTCCAAAAAAACAACCAATTTATTCTTTGCAACTCCATAATCTAATAAATTACCCTAGGGAAAAGGAGGGCACTCTTCCTACGACTTTGGTTCCAAGCCTACAATTCCATCAAACTTTGCATATAAATAAGACACCATATTCCATCACATCAATATTTGTTCAAATACTTGCAACCTAGTGGAAGGAGTTTTAAAGTGGAGCAATCTTGAGATCGAGTTCTTCTAGAGAATGATCAACCTTCATCTTTAGTTACTCATGTGGGTACATGCCCTATGTATTTAGGTGAACCAACCTTGCCAATAGATCACTCTAATATTTCCCATGATGAATGAGGTTGACCAATAACCATCTCCAAGTATATGGTATTTTTTACCCCTGTAACCTAGAAATCACACAAAATATAGAAACATTAGGACGTAATAAACCAAAATGTGTAGAACAAAACTAGAATCATGAGACAAGATAAAGATAATATGCCAGGAAATGAGCTTTTATATTATGAGAAACACTATTCACTACCCTCTTATGGTATGGTGACCATTCACCGGAGTAGAGCTCTGTTATAATAATACTTGAAAAGGCAATGCATAGCCTTACTCTTTAAATAGGCTTCCCAACTCCAAAACCCTAACTACTTGACATGGTCAAATAATTAGTAAGTACCAACTTCATATTGGGTCTTGATTAACAGAGAGACCCTTTTACATTGATTATTGTCTACTAGCTACTTGGCCTTATTCCCAGTAAATGGTTGTGTACAATGCATGCATAACTAATAAAGTAAGGAGGGTTAGGTTAGGGCCCTAACATGCCCCCCCCAAAAAAGCAATGTCTCTTTCCGGATCTACCATTTATCTCCCAATTTCATCTTCCAAAACCAACTAAACCAACCTTCCTCGATCCAATTTTATGTTAAATTTTCAGAATTTTCTTCAATCTGATCTAGGATCTTAACTGAGAGAACAACATGTACAGCATATCTATAGCATATCAATCATGGAGACAATAATGCAAGCACACAAGAGACACAAAGATTTACTTGGGGAAAACCATAAAGGTGAAAAACCCCAATAACTTCCTCAGAGATAGATAGAGCAATGATACAACCAACCAAGAGAGATAGCCATAACCTAGCAGCAGATCCTCCTCCTCCATAAGTGCGCCACTCCTCCTTGAGTGCATGTGTGAGAAGTGAGTGAGTAAATAGAGTGCCTCCCGCACTCTATTTATACTTGACTTGACTTGCCTTTTTACCTAACTCATGTAGGCTCGAACTTTACCACATAACATAATGCTGAGTGGGCCGACCCCCAATAGGGTGGTCTAATAACCCTTTGACCCACATGACTTATACAGGGCCGACCCCAAATAAGGTGGTCTAATAATCCATCAAGTATAAGTTACGACACTTACAATATAAATGACGACACTTCCTTATAGAGGAATAATACCATCTCTATAGGAATACAATATACATATATGTGAAATACAATCCAAAGTTACATATACATCAACACTCCCTCTTAACTAGGAAGGTATTTCTCAGCACAGTTCTTCTAGCACAAGTCATCTTCTCTGGATCATCGTCACTAGATAATCGTCATCGAGTCATCATCATCGTCACTGCTGCTGCTATCTCAATCAATCTCTGAATCTACTCGTCATAGGAAGTTCTACAGAGCCAGTCCTTTTTCATACTGGATGTAGGCCCACCACCTGCAGGTCTTCGTCATCACTGGCCATACTGTGGAATCCTCAGGACTTATTACGTGCGTCACAAAACCTGGCTGCAGCATCCCAGGCTATTACGAGCACACAGCTCTACCTGTAGGATCTCCCAGGAGCACATTACATGTGACCCATCACAAAACCTGGCTGAAGCATCCCAGGCTGTTACGAGCACGCGGCTCTACCTGTCGGATCTCCCAGGAGCACATTACATGTGATCTCACCACAAAATCTGGCTGAAGCATCTGAGGCCTTTTTCATCCTGTCCAGATCTCCCAGGAGCAAATTACATGTGGTCCACCACAAAACCTGGCTGAAGCATCTGAGGCCTTTTTCATCCTGTCCAGATCTCCCAGGAGCAAATTACATGTGGTCATGGCAAAACCTGGCTGAAGCATCTGATGCCTTTTTCATCCTGTCCAGATCTCCCAGGAGCAAATTACATGCCATAGGACAAAACCTCGCAAGAGCATCTCAGGATGTTACGGGTACACAACTCCAACCTGAAATCTCCCAGGGCACAAATTACATGTCCTCCCAAGCAAAACCTCGCAAGAGCATTTGCCAGATGTCCCAGGGCACCGAATTACATGCCATAGGCAAAACCTCGAAAGACCATCTGCAAATCTCCCAGGGCACAAATTACATGCTTTCCTGCACAACCTGATCCACGGCCACAAAGTATCATCTGATACTCATCAAACATCATCCTGATGTACACATGATCATCCTGATCATCATCACTGCAACATCCTGCTGCATGTCATCTGGAGAAGCTCATCATCCACGATCATCCAAGTATCCACCTGATACATACATAGATACATGATCCACACAATGTATCCATCAACATACATGATCTACCTGATCATACAAGGATACATGATCCACACAATGTATCCATCAACATACATGATCTACCTGATCATACAAGGATACATGATCCACACAATGTACCCATCAACATACATGATCTACCTGATCATACAAGGATACATGATCCACACAATGTATCCATCAACATACATGATCTACCTGATCATACAAGGATACATGATCAACACAATGTATCCATCAACATCCATGATCTACCTGATCATATCCAGCATCCAACATGATGCATACATACATACATATAATGATCCAACTAATCATATCTAAGCAGAAACCAGAACATCATCCTGATGCTCATCATCCAGCGCTTACATCCACGGCCATGTGAAGGATCCCCCTTCCAACATGCTTGGAATGGCTTCAGCAAATGTGTCCATCACTTCTTCCTCGAAGTATCCTTGATCTGAAGCATGCCAAGCCTCTCTCTGAAGTACTCGAACTTGACCCTGGCTAGTGGCTTCGTCAGCACATCTGCAATCTGCTCGTCTGTTGCAACATACAGGAGCTTCACAGCTCCTCTCTGCACCATATCCCTGATATAGTGATATTTGATCTCTATGTGTTTCGACCTGTCATGAAACACTGGGTTCTCGGACAGCTTCACACAACTCTGTCTATCACAAGAGATACCAGTAGCATCCAACGGGAGATCAAATAACTCAGACAGTAGCTTCCGTAGCCATACTGCCTCACAACTAGCTGAACAGGCTGCAACATACTCAGCCTTAGCTATACTCAGTGCTACGCAGGACTGCTTCCTACTAAACCAAGAGATCACACCTGATCCCATACTGAAGCAACACCCAGATGTGCTCTTCCTATCTGCAGCACTGCCAGCCCAATCTGAATCAACATAACCCTGCAGGTTAAACTTTTGATTCACCTCATACTTGAGCCCATAATCCACTGTACCCTTCAGGTACCTCAGAACATGCTTTACAGCAACTGGGTGAACACTCCTCGGATCCGTCAGGAACTGGCTCAATGTGTTCACAGCAAAGCAAATGTCTGGTCTCGTGTTCGTCAAGTACATCAAGGACCCAATCATCTGACGATACGTAGAGACATCAACCAGCTCAGATGAAGCATCACATAGAAGCTTCATATTCGATGTCATAGGTGTGGCCATAGCCTTGCAGTCCATCATCCCGAACCTCTTCAGGATCTCTACTGCATACTTCCCTTGTCCAAGGAAGATTCCATCACTCTGCCACACCTCCATGCCAAAAACAAATAGTGCATCATTCCCAAGTTCTTCATCTCGAACTCGGTAGTAAGCTTTCGCTGCATGTCGGCAATCAATCTATCTTCACCTGTAACAAACAAGTTATCCTTCAGGTCTTGGGACTACATCCCAAACATCGTTCTTCATGATCTATGGATCATGGCATTCCATTTCTTCATCCCAGATCCTGGGAACTTCAATATCTTCAATAGATAATTTTGTTGTTGAACAAATGTTGTAGTTCTTCTTTTGTAGGTGAAGATATACGGTCTTTCCTACAAAACAGGTTAAATTGCATGATTAGAAACATCTCATAATTTTCAGAACAAATTCTTACACATAACGAAATATGTCATACAGTCATGCAATTATCTTAGCCAATGCTTCAATACAACATTTATCCATATCCTGTAACTTTCTAGATGCCTTCCAATCTCTACTAGAACATTGTTAAGAGTGTGCACAACTCCCAACATGTTAGCAAAGAGGTTTCATTCTAGATAAGTAGCAATGGAATGTTGTACAGTGCCATAGGCCACTTACCCATGTATGTTAGTAGTATACTGTTCATTAATGCAACTATCTTAATATGCACAATACATATCCTAAGTCTAGGAACATGAACATATACATCATTGAACAATTTTATTTAAACAAACAAATATGCAAGAAATGATGATTAAAATACTTATCTTTCTTTGTTCGTTGGGTGGACTCCCTCTGAGTCTTTGCTTCCTTGCAAGAGCTGCTGGAGTCCTAATCTGAAGTAGCTTCTTCTACATCTTTCTATTGTGGAATGTAGAGAGATGGTCAACTCCCTCTGAATATCTGCATCATTGCAGAAACTACTGAAGTGTGCTCCTTTGCTTTATTGCAGGAACAACTGGAGTGTGCTCCCTCTTGATCTTTGCTTCTTGGATTACCTGTCTTTGAACTTATACTCATTCTTGTTAGTATCATCATAATCAAAAAATTCATTAGAATAATCTTAATATTATCAAAAACACAATAATCTAAAGCATGTATAAACATTAGTATTCAAGGTTTTTGTAGGATTCTTATGGTTAGTCAAATCATAAGAAACATAACATGTCTAAACCTGTAATTACTCAAACCTATGACTCTTCAGGTTAGTTGAATCATCAATCAAGATAAGGGATATAATATGCATAAAACCTGTGATTATTCAAACCTATACCTTCATGATTCTTCTGGTTAGTCATATCATCAATTATGGTAAGAAACATAATATGCATACAACCATGATTATTCAAACCTATGACTTCATGAATAATCATTATCAACAACACAACAGTATAAGATCCTAACCCAAGGTAGGATTCTAGCTTGATATAGGAAAAAACATACCTGGATTAGCATGCTAGCTATTTATGTCTAACATACCCGCATAATGTCTTCTTGTTCTTCGTCAATGACTTGTGCTAGTAACCTGCATGTCTCATAAGTTAACCATTACAAAACCAAGTTATACATACCTCGTAAATGGATCTTCTATGAGATCCATGACAATGGATGAATCTTTGTCCTCATGTTATCATGATCATATGTTCTTGGACCAGAACATGATTTGTCTTTCTTGGTGTACCTTTCATATTAGTAGACAACATAAACCTCATACAACACCATAATGCATTAGTACAATCATAAGTGTCAGCACCTTAATCAATGAATATTTTCTATCGTGCATTCATAGTTTTATTAAGGTGATATGACAAGTCTAAAATCAAGAGTGTACTAACCGTAATAACATGAAGACAAACATACCATAAACTTAATCATGAACAAATATCTAGACATACCTTGATGAGTCATACCTGTCGAGATCGCTAGTAATCTTCTTATGTAAGGCCTTAGCCTTATCTCCCTCTGAAACAGGAACTTCTTCACCTATGTAGGTGACCAATCCATCTTCTTCTAGGATTAACCCAATCCACTTGATGTGCAAGAACTGGACCTAGAACTGGATATGGGTTTGTCAGAGAAACCCCAAAAATTCAAACTTTCAATTTCAAACTTCCGAAAGGATAGAAATATGCGCCTTGATGAGCTGATCAAATTGGTATATTCATAATTTGAAAACTGCAAAGTTTCACTCCTCAATTTTGCCTTTGAAACTTCTGGATTCACTGGACGTGACCCTGAACTGGGGTTTGATGAATCCCACTCTTTTTCCCAATCAAAAGGTTTGATCCAAAGCTCTAAGCTTCTATTTTTCTGAGGAGCTTCCAGCCGTGGTCTCAGATTTCAAAAATTCCCATTTTTACAGAAGCCCTAATTTTCCACTTTCCTGATCAAAGTCCCGAACTAGGGTCTGATCAAGCCCGGCCTTCTGCCCAACCAAAAATTCTGATTTTGGTCTCTAAATTTTTATTTTGATGAGTAGCATTCAGCCGTGGTCTCCGATTACAAAAATTCCAACTTTCTCCAAAGCCCTAAATTCCGGAAGCCATGAATGAAGGTACCAAAAAAAATAATTCTGTTTTGACAGAAATATGTACCTGATTGTTTCTGGTGTAACTCCGAAATTTTTGATCCACAGGGTCTGAAAAAGTTTCCTGAGATAGACTGACCTGTTACCTTTCCATCCTGACAGGTCTGACCTCAATTGGATTCTCTGAGAGAGAGTTATGCTAAATGTCGCAATGTGACCTGTTTTGGGATAAAACAGAAGAGCGAACTTGTACGGCGTGCCACGTGTCACTGTTTGAACTTCGGCCTTTGAAAAAGTTTTTTGAGATAGCTCGGCCTGTTATCTTTCCATCCTGATAGGTCTGACCTCAATTGGATTTTCTGAGAGAGAGTTATGCCAAGTGTCGCAACGTGACCTGTTTATGGGATAAAACAGTAGAGCGAACTTGTACGGCGTGCCACGTGTCACTGGTTCAACTTCGGCCTCTGAAAACGTTTTCTGAGATAGTACTGACTGTGTACTACCTGTCACTTTTTACGAAATTTCATTTGGAACTTCCTAGCCCAAGTTATGACCTTTTTCCCAAGGTCACCTGATTTTGACTCAGATGTGGAAGAGGCAGAAACCCTATATTGCACAGATCATAAATCACAAAGTACAACGAATTAGAGGTTTTCCTTTGGACACAAGGTACCTGGAGATCTTAGCTTCGGCCTGTAACAATTTCAGATCCGAAAACTTCGCCAAAACGGATTTATAGCGAAAGTGCTACGATGACTGGTTTTTGCTATATCAAGCCCTAGCATCGTAAGTGCAACAAGTGTCATACATGCCATATCATGCCTTCTTTCAGGCTAGCTCTGATACCATGTTAAATTTTCAGAATTTTCTTCAATCTGATCTAGGATCTTAACTGAGAGAACAACATGTACAGCATATCTATAGCATATCAATCATGGAGACAATAATGCAAGCACACAAGAGACACAAAGATTTACTTGGGGAAAACCATAAAGGTGAAAAACCCCAATAACTTCCTCAGAGATAGATAGAGCAATGATACAACCAACCAAGAGAGATAGCCATAACCTAGCAGCAGATCCTCCTCCTCCATAAGTGCGCCACTCCTCCTTGAGTGCATGTGTGAGAAGTGAGTGAGTAAATAGAGTGCCTCCCGCACTCTATTTATACTTGACTTGACTTGCCTTTTTACCTAACTCATGTAGGCTCGAACTTTACCACATAACATAATGCTGAGTGGGCCGACCCCCAATAGGGTGGTCTAATAACCCTTTGACCCACATGACTTATACAGGGCCGACCCCAAATAAGGTGGTCTAATAATCCATCAAGTATAAGTTACGACACTTACAATATAAATGACGACACTTCCTTATAGAGGAATAATACCATCTCTATAGGAATACAATATACATATATGTGAAATACATTCCGAAGTTACATATACATCAACATTTTACAATAGAAAAGGATGTAAATGAATTGAAATACATAAATATCATTACGTATCTAATCAATTTCAACATAAATGACAAAATATTCTTTACATCAAACATCAATAATAAAGGACACGTGATTGGGGGAGGAAAGATGTCAAATCTCAATTAAGACAGTGGAATAAGTACAAGTTATTCCTTTTCAATGCCCAACACCTTATCGAACTTGAAGACTCTAGTATCCTTGCTCATGCACTTTTACGATCCCACTCCGATCCACTAGATATATATAGGGTTTGAAGGTACTTAAGGGAAACAAATTTGATATTCATGCATGTAAGGGTCAACAACATGTGTTACTGATGGATGGGAAAGATGGATATGATGGTGAGTGATTCCTCAATCATTAATTTGGTATCTTGGTTGTCCCCTTCTAGTCCTTTCATTTCCTTTTTATGTTTGAAGGAAATAGTTGTAAATGGTTACCAAGTGGTTTAGGGAGTTGCAACCGAGAAAATTGGTTTGTGAAACATCCCCAACTCCCCACTTTTGAAATTTTATATTTTTCATGAAATTATGGGGGATTCATACCCTGACTAAAGGAAACAAGAAAAATATTCATTCCTTTCTAGTGTGCAAAGTACAAATGGTTATTTTTTGATGTATTCACACCTTTTTCAAGAGAAACATGTGAATGGTTCATGCCTTGCTAGTGTGCAAGGCATGAATTTTCCCTTTTTTGTGGTTACAACTCTTAGAATAAAATGAGATGGTGCCGAGGTCTCACTTTCAATGATCAGCGTCATCAATGAGGATCGAAACATGGGCTCTTCCATCTATATGTTTCCTTTTCATGAGTGAATAGTGACACTTTGAGTGTCATCTTTTGAATTGTCGTCACAAATGGAGAAGTGTCTAATTGAGCAATAAAAACATATAAATTATCTTTAACAACCAAATACATAAAATTTTAATTTGGAGGATGGAAATATGTCAAATCTCTATTAGGAATGGAATGATACAGTACAATTACATCTTCCATTGTTCGACACCTTTCAAACCAAATACCATGTTCCTTCGCTCTTGTACACGAATGATCCCAATTACAATCTTCTGAATGTATGCAAGATATAAATCACTTGGACATGATGACTTCAACACTTAGGGAGACAATGATTAGGGAAAAGGGTCACTAACATGTAACAAGGGATGGATGTAATTTGATGAAATATTCCTCTAGCATGATGATGTAATATGGATATATCCCTCCTTGGTTTGTCTCGCTTCCATTTATGGTTGATGGAGATAGTTGTGTATGGTTACCAATTGGTTTAGAGAGTTACATAAGGCTCAAATACATCGTATAGAGGGGATTCGTAAACCTATGTGCAAGATTTCAAATATACCATATTGGATCGAGCAACATGTAATGAATGATCCCGAAGCAACCTTGAATCTAGTTTAAAAACCTGTATCCAAGAAACAAGAATACCATGATCATATCCATAAGATATGAAAAGAAAGATCTGATACGAGACACTTTGGTAGGGGTATTTTCAACTTCAATATATTCAACAATATTCATTACCAAGCCAGAGTTTACCAATGAAGACTTAGGAGTGCCAAGGCCTGATGACTTGTAATCAACGAGAGTAAATTCATGAGGAAGACCAAAGCTGGAAGCAATAATAGAATTCATGGAAACATACTCATCATCACATGAGTCAAAGAATCTATTGGAAGAATAAAACTAATAGGGAACACCAACTTGTAGCTCAATGGCAGAGTCTAAAGACTAAAAAATTCCATCGTTTGAGGATCCACAAATAGTGAGGTCAAGCACAAAAGGAAAATTAGGATTGGATTTGATTGCATCTAGGTCTAATCTAGGGATATAATCTTTGGAAAGGACATAAGTATCCAAATGAATGATAGACTCAATCATAGCCTCTGGGAGAGATTCATTTGAAGGAAGTATGTCATCCCAAAGAGAACACATGTCAGAGCATTTGCGTGGACCAACAAGATGGAGAGCATACTCCAATTCCCCCATTGGATCAATCACCTAGTCAATTGACGGAACCAACTCCCAATAAGGTGAGAATGAATGCAGAGGCTTCTTCTTAGTAGCAGTTGGACACGAGGGATATGAGGCCATATAATTCACCCGTGGCAGGTTAGTGTCCACTAAAACACTAGGAATATACAAAGAGGATACTTGGTCTAAAGTTAGGACATGAGGAGGATACAAAAATGCAAGATGATCAATAGTGACAATGCTTTCACTGTAAGAAAAATGCATCACATGAAAGAGCATAGATACCACAATATTCAAACATATACATAATCATTCCCGGGGATCATATTGAAGTCCAATGGGCCCTCTATAGCCATAAAATTGGCTAAGACATTTTTTCCACCGAATGTAATAGGAAGCTAAGGAAGAAACCACAAAGGCTTACTAGGTCTTCTATCAAAATCCAATGGTTGAATGGAAACTGATGTAAGGTTGGGATAACCCACACTTCTCCAAGCATATGTAGATAAGATACCAATAGAGCCTCCTTCATCTATAATACATTGATAAATATTATAATGTTTAACTTCAACCCTTACTTCAAAGGGTGCAGATGAAGGCGAGGCCCATCTAGACTATTCCAATTAAAGGAAACAATCCTAGAGCTTGGTGGGGGCTCATTCAAGGTGAATGGAGTGCCCCCTTCTTCAAAAAGTTCTAAATAGGCAGTGAAGAATACTTGATCCACATCACTCTCCAAAGGAAGAGTGGGGTTGGCTGAAGATTGCATAAGTTCAACCACTTGAATCTTGCTTCTCTCCAAGGGAAGAGTGGGATTGATCAAATATTGCACTGGTTCAATCACTTGAATGTTTTCACTCTCTAAGGGAAGAGTCAAATCGACCAAATATTGCATTGGTTTGACCACTTGAATGTTTTCACTCTCCAAGGGAAGAGTGGAATCGACCATATATTGCATCGGCTTGACCACTTTATCAACCAAAGGTTGAACATGATGTTGGGAAACTATAGACAACTCAATAGCCAAGACCCTAGAGACATGGACCACACTCTTTGTACCTTTGGAAATGTAGGGAACATGTGAGTAAGGTGATCTACCACATAGATATTACAAGGGAACTTAGGCTTGCATGCTATTCGTCTAGATTTTTCCATAGTATCAATACTCTTAGCATGACTAGCATTGGATAGTAGTTTTCCCCCAGCATGACCTGTAGCGGCTAGTTGCTTGGAACCATACAAATTTTGAGACATTGATCACACTCTTTGTACCTCTAGAAGTACAGGGAACATATGAGTAAGGTGGCCTCCACTGCAAAGCTTACAAGGGAACTTAAGATTTTATTTTTTAGGTTTATCAATTGTATCAACATTGCTAGCATGACTCACAGTGGCTAGTTGTTTCCCCCCCATCATAGATTGCAATGGTTGGTTGATTGTCTCCATTATGACTTGCATTGACTAGTTATTTGTCTCCAGCATGACTTATCATTGAGGTGACTCATACTGGTTAATGATGTGTCTTCAACATGAATAGTAGTGGTCAATGACTTATTTCCAGTATGACTTGCAGTGACTGAATGCTTGCCCCCAACATGACTTGCAATGGTTGGTTGTTGGTCTCTAGTATGACTTGTAGTGACTAATGACCTATCTCTAGTATTAGTTACTGGTGACTTTCCCTTAGCGTGAGGGCGGGCGCACAAAGATGCTCCCCAAATTCGTTGCAATAGGGCCGCGCTAGCGGAGAAAAAAATTAGCGCGACCGCACCTAAGGAGATGCGCACACACCTCTAGGTTCGGTACCGAACCGAGGCACATGCGCGTTGATGGCGTGTGGGTGTTGCTGACGCGTACACGCAAAGGGGACACGCACGCGCCCTTGTTAAAAATATAAAAAAAACAGTGGACAATTTCCACATTTTTCATTTAGCCGGCCGAGCGCGTCCTCTTCCTCTGCGTATGCGTCCATTCAACTACCAACGGAGGCCGAATCCACTCCAAAACCACCCAACAACACCCACAAACTCATCACCACTTCGATTAATAGGTAAATATCACGTTTTTTTTTCAATTTTATTCATTATTTGTGTCAATTTTTGTATTTTTTTTGTTTATGTAATTGTAAATAATTCCCAAATTTTGAAAACAATGAACCAATTTTCATCTGCAGATTGCAACTGAGACAATGAGTGAACAAGATGTTAACCCCGAGTCCGGTGGAACACAAGAAAACCCGAACCTTGGACCCAATGCCGAACAAAACCAAAACCCACAACCTAATTTTGAACAAGATGACCTTAACCACTATGTAAATGAAATGCGAGTGCACACTCGCGAACTTAGAAACTCGGGTGAACCATCTCGATTGTCTCTTGCCACGTCAATTGAGAACTCAATCGACTCCCTCATACATGCACACCAGCAATTAACAAACATGACTCAATTTAGAGCTAGGATGCGGGAGTACTACTCCACGGGAATTGCCAAGGAAGCAATAAAAGATTTGAACATTACAAAAGCCCAATTATATAGTATGTTCACCGAGCCGAAAACAGGCCAACCACCGAACATTACAAAGCCACGTGTCTGCATGGATTGGTGTCATTACCAACCGTGGAGGGACAATTGGATGCAGAGGTGGTTCATGGTGTACGATAAAACTCCTTGCAATAATAGGGAGGTTCCACAGTACTTCCTTCGCCAACTGTGGGCTGAGTTTTGCCTCGGTTTACATGTCAACTATTTTGACATAACTGAGTTCCAGGGTGTTGGGTGTGGCTCTACCCAAGATCGACCTACTGCCAAGAGGAACCCACTGAGAGGGCCACCAGCTCCGAGGCATGACCCCAAACCCTCTCCCAAACCACCTCAGTTGCCCCATAAGCTTGATCAGATCGAGGTGGCAATGAGGAATGTTGCACGTGGTCTCCTCAGACACACCTCCTTTGTAGCAGTGACTACAATGGAGAGGTCGGGTGACCTTGATAGAGATCCAGGTGCAGGGCCTTCACGAGAGGGCCAGGATAGATTCATGACCGATGGTAGCCATGCTGGGCATTCCAGTTCGACGGGGACGATGCCACATCTTTGTCCCCATTGCAGGTAGACTTTCCCTGGCCCGATCGAGGGTTGTTATATGGATCAGGTCAGCAATTTTTTTAATGTGTTTTCAATCGTCACTTTATAACTTGTAAAGTATTTTTGTTTGACTTAAACTATTATTTCAATGTACAGTTATTCAGAGCTGACACACCAACATGGGAGAACATGGGATCTCCCAACCTGGATGCAGCAATGGCAGCTGCAACTGAAATTGCGGCACCCCACACGGAGGTATTTTCAGTAGCTAGCACAATATTGTTATTACTTATGTCATTTATATTACTCAAGTATTTATATTTATGGCATACACGTTGATAGTTCGTACAATGTTTTTGAATATCTTGATTGCCTAAATAATGACTTGTTTAACATGTCCATAACATGTATGCATTTTGGTGTCCACAGGTGTTCCCTGACTACGGTGATCAACCACCCCGACCAAGGATTGGCAGATCACCACATACACAGGTACAATGTGTAGTTATAAGCACACTTTTAATTTGAATTGTTGCGACTTACTATGGTTTAATTTATTGTTTGTTTACTAAATTGTGATAATACAAATGTATATGTAGGTGCCACCAATAGATGCGGCTCCCCATTTTAGTCCTATGTATCCACCCTCTCCCATGAGTCCCCCCCCTCACTTCCATCTAGACTCCTCCCTACGCCCACTCCCTCCCTTCCATCCATCCTCCCCTCTCCAGCCATACTCCCCCTTCCATACATCCCCCCCCACTCAACCATGCCCCCGCGTCCATACATCCTCCCCAATTTATCCATGCCCCCCTGTCTATCCATCCTCCCCCTTTCATCCACGCCCCCCCTTCCTTCCAACTTCCCCTCTTCGTCCACAACCTCCCTTCCGTCCATCCTCCTCCCTCTATGTAGGACTTCCCTCCCATGCACCATCCCTCAACATCCCCCCTAGCCCTTTTGGTTCGATACCCTCTATTGTACAACCAACAGGGGTTCATCGTCCACGACGTCCTCCTCCACCCCATACCACCATTTATTCTCCCACCATATCATACTCACTTCCCGCCACTATTGTGGCATCTACCCTTCCAGTATCTTCATCTGTATCTCCAGTGGTTTCCCCCCCCCATCATTGCATCGAAGGTGGTTGTCCGACCATCTGCGCCACTTGCTAGCGCAGTATCCCAACCATGTCCATCGTCGGAGGTGTACACGGTGAGAATCAAACTAATTTATGAAAATATTTTGATGCATTAACACAAATTAATTTAAGCAATTATTACTTTTCAATGAAATGATTGTTGTAAATGTTGTAGGCTAGAATTGCGGAGAGGCTCCGCAGATCCAGGACAATTGTCCAACGTTTCTCAGTCACATCAGAGGTGATTTATTTAAGATTCAAATTCTACATTTGTTTTATAAATGTGGTAAATGTTGCAAATGCTTGAAAATGACGATATCTTATATCATTTGTTCTAGATCCCGAAGAGATGGTCTACTCCTAGACGGAGCAAGACCCAAGGTACTGGTAGCTCGAAGAGTAGGAACGACTTTGGAGATGCGCCTGGGAGTGACGGGGTGGTCACAATGCTTGACACACCATGTGTTATGTACATTAGCCACGATGTGGCACTTTTTTGCACCAGTTTTGATGTACTTTGTATCTATGGCACGAGTTGCCATGTATTTTGGATCTACGACATGAGTTGTCACATTTTGTTTATGGCACGAGTTGCCACTGTACATACATTGGGAACCATGTTCCACTATTTGCCAAAAATTGTATATGTTTGGATGAGTTTTGCAACCTCGATGTACATGGACTTGTAGTTATGTGATTTATATATCTCATTGTCTAATCTCGTTGTCTCATGTTGTGTGTATCAGGATGTGATGTTGTCTAAATTTTGGTTTTACCTAGATCTTAGAAGAGAAGTTGGATATCATAGTGTGTGTGTGTGTTTGTATTGGATATCTATGCAATTGAAAATAGTAGAAAATGAACGTGCATGTCCAAAATTCCTCACTAATGAGAAAATGGGACAAAATAGGCATCTTTTTAGATAGGATTGAATCCAATACTTGTAAACAAAAATAAATCATACACTATTGCAAAATACACATAAACGAAACCTAGTGCATAGGCATGTGTGTGAAAACATGAAAAATACAATATTTTTTCAGTCCATATAAGGAATCAATGTCAATGGATATACTAGAGTGTTGTTATTGACAAACTTATCGCATGTTTTAGTCGAATATATATATTTTTGGTTTTTTTTTTAACGTCAAGCGGTCAATATCAAATAAATGATTGTCGTATAGGAGAGTGGAAAATATTAATATTTTTGGCATACACGCGCCTGTAAAAATAGTACATTGTTTGCTAATTTAATAAACTACAATTATAATTGTGTTATGAAATCATGATCATGTCTTTGATTACTCCTTTGCATCCAAAGCGTAAGTGTTGCAGTGCATTAAATGACATGACATTTTTTAGGTACCCCTATATCATGTATATTTGACATTTGTTTTAAAAATCCTTGTTTTAGGCTTAAAATTTCAATGAATGACATTTGACTGTGTTCAACTATTTTATTAGAGAACTTGCTTAGATTGTACATGATTCCTTAACTTGTTTTTGATACATTAGTCATCTAGTAATATGTCTATGATTTTTTGAATCCATCAAAAGCATGCTAAACTTGGTTGTGGAAGACCAAATTTTATAGTATTACTTATCCATGCCTGAATTGTCTCTATAAACTATCCTCATTGAGGTGCAATAATGTTGGACGTGTAGCTTTATAATTAAGAAACACTCAACCCTTTTTTCTTTTGCACTTTCAAATGTTCAATAATTGCTACGAATGATTGAAATGTTTTTCCACAATACATTCAAAAAGATATGCATAGTATATGATTCACTGTAGGGTTGTTGGTGGATTGTTAGTACATGATCGTTCGACTTGTTTTTGATAAATTTAACTACTTGAGAATATGTTTGTGATTGTTTCAACCAATCAAAAGCATGCTAAAATCGGTTGTGGAACCACTTTTATAACTTATCCACACCTGAATAGTCTACATAAACTTACCTTTATTCAAGTGCAATGGTGATGGATGTGTAGTATACTCCATGCTTAATTACTGGTTGATTTATGTAATTTTATGCACAATGAAGGCCATTGTTGACAACTTGCAGAGTATCTTGGGATTACTTATAGAATATCTACATGGTTGTTGATGGACAATATTTCGTAGTTTAGAGCATACTTGTTTCTAACCTTCAAAATACATTATTTGACTGCTTTGATATCACAAGTTGATCTTTTCCTTTCTAAAGGAAACCTTGTGAGGAAATTGAAGGAACACTTCCCCATATTCAAGGATTGCATTTTTAGTAAACATATCAACATAAATTTGTGTGCATCACCTAGGGGGATTTGAACTGAGCATGTGTTGGAACATAATTAGTGAAATGGCCATAAAAAATGGCTACAAATCATTGAGTTATCCCCTTGGGATACACAAATTGATCTTAACCCTATCCAAACAATTGAGGAGTTAAGTCTACGAATTTTGAGATAGACACTCTACACTTTCTCGATAGATCTTAGCATGAAAGAGATTGGGGGTTAAGATGAATTTTTGCAAATAAAGTTGATTAAAGGATTGAAATTTTTTTCCAAGTCATTGTAGACATTCATAATCTAATATGGAAGTTTTATTTCCAACAAATGGATCCCAGGGACTCTCACTTCATACAACACAAACCATTATAGTAGTTTTCCAAACATGGTTCATCAAAGAAATTGCCATCAATAGTTATATACTGTCTCTGAAAACAACTAACCATTATTTCAGTTTTTCAAAGAAAAGAAGATCAATTTTCGACAAAACAATGTAGTTATTACATGTGGAGGTAGTGGTTTCCCATGGAAAATGAGTGTAGGGTTGAGCAGAGGAAAGATGTTGGGAAATGGGCTATTACATTAGATTTTCCGATGGGCGGCTGTAGGTATCTATGCTTTGGCGGCTGTAGGTATCTATGCTTTTCTTCTGAGGGAAATCCTATTTCCGTCGGAAGAAAAGAATAGATACCTACAGCCGCCATATTTCCTTCTGTAAACTGCTTGCCCATCGGAAAAGCTAATGTAATATCCCATTTCCCAACATCTTTCCTCTACTCAACCCTACACTCGTTTTCCACGGGAAACTGTTGCCTCCACATGTAATAACTACATTGTTTTGTCGAAAATTAATCTTCTTCTCCTAACTACATTGTTTTGTCGAAAATTGATCTTCTTCTGCCTCCGGACGAGAAATGGCCCCCCTTGAGCGAATATGGAATGGCCCTCACTGAGCAAAACCCTAGCTCTGGGGATGGTCCATTGGCACTGCTTCCAGGGCTTCGAGGCACGCTATGGGGGGTCCCCTAGCTAAATACCGGCGTCCTGGACCCATCGGAGTCGACGGATTCGCGAACCGAGCCACAATTCAGGTGCCACGGGCATTCTAGTCGGGCACCCCGGGGCCGTTCAGGGACACTTGGAGGATGTGCCCCGGGGCCACGGAACCCAACTCGGCGAGAGGAATTGGATTCCGTCACCTCCCACAGGTCCACATGGCCATTTTGAACCTGTCCACAGTGGCCACGCACGCCCGGGGGCAACCAGACGAGAAATGGCCCCCTTGAGCAAATTTGGAATGGCCATCACTGAGCAAAACCCTAGCTCCGGAGATGGCTCGTTGGCACCACTTCCGGGTCTTCGGGGCACACTGTGGGGGGTCCCCTAGCTGAAACCCGGCGTCCCGGACCCACTGGAATCGACGGATTCGTGAACCGAGCCACGGTTCGGGTGCCATGGGAATTCTAGTCGGGCACCCCGGGGCCATTCAGGGACACTTTGGGCATTTGCTCCACGACCACGAAACCCAAACCGGCGAGCGGACACGGATTTCATCGGCTCCCATAGGTCCACGTAGCCATATTGGACCTGTCCATGGTGGCCATGCACGCTCGGGGGCCTCCGGATGAGAAATGGCCCGCTTGAGCGAATTTGGAATGGCCTTCACTAAGCAAAACCCTAGCTTCGGGGATGGCCCATTGGCACCGCTTCCGGGTCTTTGAGGAATGCTGTGGGGGGTCCCCTAACTGAAACCTGGCATCCCGAACCCACCGGAGTCGACAGATTCATGAACCAAGCTGCGGTTCGGGCGCTGCGGGCATCCTAGTCGGGCACCCTGGGGTCATTCAGGGACACTTTGGGCATTTGCTCCGCAGCCACGGAACCCAAACCGACGAGCGGACTTGGATTTTGTCAGCTCCCACAGGTCAACATGGCCATAGTGGACTTGTCCACGGTGGCCACGCACGCCCGGGGGCCTCTGGACGAGAAATGGCCCCATTGAGTGAATTTGGAATGGCCTTCACTGAGTAAAACCCTAGCTCCGTGGATGGCCCATTGGCACCGCTTCCGGGTATTCGAGGCACACTGTGGGGGGTCCCCTAGCTGAAACTCAACATCCCGGACCCACCGGAGTTGATGGATTCGCGAACCGAGCCACGATTTGGGCGCTACGGGCATTCTAGTCGGGCACCCCAGGGCCATTTTAGTGGTGATAACAAGTTTATTGTCTGTTGAGTCTGATACTACATCCAGGAGCCGCTCAACAAACATTGAGATAGAATGCTCTGTAATTTTAGGATACTGATTCAACCACTCATACAGTTTCTTACCTTCTCGAGGATCTAAATTTATAATTTCCTTTTGGGTAGATTCAGGCATTCTCGAGGATCTAAATTTATAATTGCCTTCTGGGTAGATTCAAGCATGGAATAATATTTTCCGGCACTTCCAAGCTCCCAAGACCATTTCGTTAGCCATAATATGTGCAACTCCTTTGATGAAAGATAAATTCTGGTGTGGACGGCAACATTTGATACACTAGCCAAATCTATGTTGTTGGAAGAACTTAGATATTTCAACAAAGGAGTGTTTTGTAGGTGACTTGAAAATCTCTTCCATTTTTTAGCAATAAAACAAAGAAGTTCAACGTACAGATTTTCAGGCAAGCTTGTCAACCAATCAGACAACCGAATACAGGGAGATAACCACGCCCAAAACATTCAAGCTATTATAAAACTCTTGTTTATCAAGATAAGGATGGACTATGTGTACATTACGAGAATATAGATGAATGAAGTCGCTTTGATGAACTTGTCCTCTTGTTCTCTCCAAAATGTGTTTAAAAGTGGGGAGTATTGTCCGAGCTTCTGTTGGTTTACATAAACGTTTATTCCAAAGCTGACATCACATAAAACCACTTTTTCAACTTTCAATTGGGTCTGAATGGCATCTCTAACTTGAGTTAGTTGTGGATAACAAGGAATATGAAAGGGAAGGTACTTATAGACCCAAGTTTTCGATGATAGAGGTGAACTACCACTTATCAGAGCACGAAATGCTGAACAAAAGGCCAATGGAACACAACGAAGGATTCCCTAGTTCCACTTGTTATTGAAAATGATACTTTCTCTTGACGAAACCAGTAAAAAATATGCCTGTATTATAAATAGAAATCCTGTTACAATTTCCATCGGAAGAAAAGCATAGATACCTACAGCCGCCATATTTCCTTCTGTAAATCGCTTGCCCATCGGAAAAGCTAATGTAATAGCCAATTTCCAAACATCTTTCCTCTGCTCAACCCTACACTAGTTTTCCACGGGAAACCGTTGCCTCCACATGTAATAACTACATTTTTTTGTCGAAATTGATCTTCTTCTGCTAACAAATGCAAAATGAAGGATTCATTGTCATTGCTAAGAGAAGTTCTAAGGTCAGTTTCTCGTAAAACAGAGATTGTATAAATCCAACGGGTGTCCTTGAATGCCTTTTGGATGCAAGACAGAACGAGCCATAGAATGAAGACCGTGGCTCCGATCGACAAACCGTCAGCTCCGCTGGATTCAGGACATGGGGATAGTGCTAGGGGTGCTCCTCCCCTTCGGCCTCGTGGCCCAGGTGTCACCATGTAGGTCCATCTTGGAAACTAGGGTTTTGCTCAGTGAGGGAGTGCAATTTTTGCAAACGGGGGTCAACTTTGCAAAATCCTCCCCCGGGCACTTTGTGGTTAGCATTCCCAACCAGAACCTCTCTAGACACACTTGTAGGACTCCCCGAAACCAGGTTTTGATGCACGGTTGGAGCTCTATGCCTCGGCAGGTATCCAACGGGTGTCCCTGAAGGCCTTTTGGATGCAAGACGGAACGAGCCATAGAATGAAGACCATGGCTCCAATCGAAAAACCGTTAGATCCATTGGATTTAGGACGTCGGGATAATGATAGGGGTACCCCCCCCCCTCCGGTCCTGTGGCCCGGGTGTCACCTTGTAGGTCCATCTTGGAAACTAGGGTTTTGCTCAGTGAGGGAGTGTGCTTTTTGCACATGGGGGTCAACTTTGCAAAATCCTCCCCCGGGCACTTGTGGTTAGCATTCCCAGCCGGAACCTCTCTAGACACACTTGCAGGACTCCCCGGAACCAGGTTTTGCTGCACGGTTGGAGCTCTATGCCCCGGCAGGTATCCAGCGGGTGTCCCTGAAGGACTTTTGGATGCGAGACAGAACGAGCCATAGAATGAAGACCGTGGCTCCGATCGAAAAACCGTCAGCTCCGTTGGATTCATGACATCGGGATAGTGCTAGGGTTGCCCCTCCCCTCCGGTCCCGTGGCCTGGGTGTCACCTTGTAGGTCCATCTTGGAAACTAGGGTTTTGCTCAGTGAGGGAGTGCAATTTTTGCAAACGGGGGTCAACTTTGCAAAATCCTCCCCCGGGCACTTTTTGGTTAGCATTCCCAACCAGAACCTCTCTAGACACACTTGTAGGACTCCCTGGAACCAGGTTTTGATGCACGGTTGGAGCTCTATGCCCTAGCAGGTATCTAGCGGGTGTCCCTGAAGGCCTTTTGGATGAGAGACGGAACGAGCCATAGAATGAAGACCATGGCTATGATCGACAAACCGTTAGCTCCATTGGATTTAGGACGTCGGGATAGTAATAGGGGTGCCCCCCCCCCTCCGGTCCTGTGGCCCAAGTGTCACCTTGTAGGTCCATCTTGGAAACTAGGGTTTTGCTCAGTGAAGGACTGTGCAATTTTTGCACACAGGGGTCAACTTTGCAAAATCCTCCCCCGGGCATTTGTGGTTAGAATTCCTAGCCGGAACCTCTCTAGACACACTTGCAGGACTCCCTGGAACCAGGTTTTGTTGCACGGTTCGAGCTCTATGCCCCGGTAGGTATCCAACGGGTGTCCCTGAAGGAATTTTGGATGCGAGACGGAACGAGCCATAGAATGAAGACCGTGGCTCCGATCGACAAACCGTCAGCTCCGTTGGATTCATGACATCGGGATAGTGCTAGGGGTGCCCCTCCCCTACGTTCTCATGGCCCGGGTGTCACCTTGTAGGTCCATCTTGGAAACTAGGGTTTTTCTCAGTGAGGGAGTGTGCAATTTTTGCACACGGGGGTCAACTTTGCAAAATTGTCTCGGTGTCACCTTGTTGTTGTTGGTTTCAAGATTTTATTTCTATACCTATCTATCCTACAAGGATAAATCATAATATAATCTCCTAGAGAAATTACTACTTCTCAAAACATTAAACATAATTTTGAAACTACTGAGAATCAAGCGCACTGTGGGATTCCCGATTGTTACCAGACCTAGTTCACTAAATGATAAAGGATTGCTTAATTTCTTGGGTTGTTTGTTGTTGCATAGTGACATCCTTGTTGACATCAAGAGTAATACAAAACATAGATGGAGGGAAGTGCAGTGGGATAAGGTAACGCAAAGTGATATTTTAAAGGAACTCAAGCAAACAAAACAACCTCTTTGAAAATGTGTTGAATATTGCAAGAAAAAAGTTACTCAATATTTAAGGGAAAAGGAAATTCAATAGAGGTCCAAATGATTTATCCAAGTGAGGAAATAAGGTTAAAGGACTAGAGGGATCATTGGCATCATTTTATGAAAGTTCTTATGTCATATTCACTTATGTTCCTTCACTAAGTATTCTAGCTACATCATATTTTAAAGATTAATGGTGTTATATCATAAATGCCATAATTTTCATTTTTCCCTATACATTTGTAATTATGTTGAACACAACATAACGGGGAATGTGAAATAGGGAAAGGCTATGTGAAGTGATATTTTCAAGGAACCTAGGAGATGTGAATAAATAATTTGAAAATGTGTAAAATGATACAAGTCCAAAAGTGCACAATGTTTATGAAAAAGAGAGGGTAAAAATAATAAGAGTGAAAGGGAAAAAAGATGGGAACTATTGGGAGTTAGTCATTGTAGATAGAACCAAAATCTTGAGCAAAAAAATCATTGTACTACCAAAACAAAATCGTAGGTTGACTTGGCAATGTTGGAATTTATTGAATATACTTTTTCCTATAAAAATGGAGGGTAAATTCATGGATGGAATTTCATCATTGTACTACCATCAAATTTGCTCAAGGAGATGATGAAGTAGCTCAAGACAATATGGAAGTTGTTGCATCACATGAACCACATACATATTCACATAAATCATAACTCATGTACATCAAATAAATGATATAAGATAACGATATCAAATTCCTATCTAACATGAATAACATTGATCATGCATGAATAAACAATTACATGGCTATAAATCATAACTTAATCATAACTCAAACATCAAACAAACGATATAAGATAGCGATATCAAATAAACTATCTAACATGAATAAATTTGGACATGCATGAATAAACAATCACATCATTACTATACTATGTACCTCAATCAATTAGGCCTTCTGGATCCTCTCGGTTTTTTATTGTCTCAAACAACCTCTTGTGCTTTGCATGAGGTAGTAAGTAGCGTACCTTGTTTGATGACTTCATTGACATTGTCTGTAGTTGGATGTTTGTACCAATGATCAAGTGCATAAAGTGATACACCCGCGACCCTAGTCTATAATCCGTGTATGTGTAGCCATTTCTCTTTGGTCCCTTTCCATCCATTGTAAGATATTCCCCCTGAACAACCATCGAACCAGTGGGAAAGGTAATGCCTTCACTATCCGTTAATGATGCGAGGAGGGTTTGCTTCCCCTGGATGCATCATGCCAACCAATAATTCATCCCAATTGCACTATCTGTCGGGGCGACAACTGCGTAGATGTGTCCTGCAAAGATACATTTTACGGTCATATTCCAACAAGTAGTGGTTTGATAACTTGGATAATTACATATAAATAAGGAGGGAACCGGGATATGCATGCAGAAATGTTTACCTGGCTGTACTAGATCAGATATATGATCATATTCATTCAAAATAGAGGGTTGGCCTTCCTCTAACTGGATTGTTTCAACAACTGCACGTGGGTCCACTGCAAGTGATACATGATCCCATTCATCAATCCAATCCATTGATTTGCATTCATCCCATTCACAACTGCTGCAAGGCCCACAAAAGAAAGCAAGTTTTCGCGTCCATATTTCAAATAAGGGGTTGTTTGAGCTTCGAACCGAATGAAATCCATGAGTTCCTTGCATAGTACTACAACTATAAGAATGCGATCGGTCTATATCAACTACATGACAGAAAGTTTTGACAACATGTCCTCTACCTGTTGGTATGTGTTGCTCCGTGGTTCGATCTGACATTTTTGCAGAGCACCATTGAACTATGGTTTCTGCATCTCGAATATGAGGGTTTCTCATGCACCTCATCTCTTCCCTTCATAGGGCAGTTTTGAGACATGCCCCAGCACCATCGTGCTCTCCCTTTCCATGATCGGTCTCAAAATAGTTCCACACATGCAGCACATCACAAGTCTTGTGCAAAATACTCAACCACTGGAATACACGTGCATTTTTGAACTGGCCTGCACAACCATCTGACCATATCCAATGCCGATCCATATGTATACCTCTTTCCTTCAGCTAATCATAGAAAATTTTGAAGCAATGTTTCATGTAATGCAGGTCATGGCACCTGTCGTCACTGATGTAGAAGTTGGTCTCTTTCAATATTATCCTCCTGTCATTGCTGCTCTCTGGCGCGTGCCTATACGTGATATGGACCATTATTATAACTTGGTCTGAATGGTAGTATTGACTTTGAATCTCATTCTGTGGATGCAGGGTGTAGTTTTCAGCAAAGTCCACAACTGACAATATTGTGCCATTGAGGAAGGTGTCCCTGCACTGTCTGTACTGTTCATCCTTCCATTGTGCTACATGGACATGCTATACATACTGCTCGGTCTTTTGGTAGAATTCCTTCATGAAATTGCAAATTTGTACCTGGTGCCACAAAACCCGGGGCATTAATACAACGTAACATTTTCAATGTGAATATATATGTACAAATTCAACATGTACAGTATGAAAGTATGCAAACTTAGATTACCTGTGACTTCACCAATGCAATTTTTTTGCTTTCCTTTGAACTATCTACTTGATATGTTATGTATTGGAAGTTCTGCATTTCTATTGACATCCTCCCAAATGCGTGCTCCGCGGTTGCGTGGATGCAGGGGCTCAATAATGAAAATCCACTGCAACTGGAACACGTCCCATATAAACATGATCTTTTATAATATTTTTGTCCTTCAGGTCTTGGACACATTATGCTATGTGTAAATTCTCTGGATGCATTCGGTGGTTGTAACGATAGGAAATCCTGCACAATGTTAGTATGAAAATCACAAAATATATGTCTATATGTATCATAAAAGTACTCAAATTCTACATGGTATCTACAACAACATGTATTGCAATCATTGCAAATTTTAACATACCAGGGTTTGCATTTTTCAAAGGACCTTTGGCCCAAGTTCAATTGTGTGTGCTCATTTTTTAACCTCTTGTAGAGTTCTGTTTGTGTCGTGTCAAGGGAGTTCTTGACATGGGGTTCACCCCCCCTAATACCTTTTCTCAACTTTAAAACATCTCTTTGATTCAATAACAGTCTAGTGTTATCATGCCAAAAATTCTGCACTAGTTCTTTAATAGCATCAATGAGCTTCATGTTCGAACGAGGTAACCTACCAACAAAGGCCCAACAATCTTTTTGGCCTGGGGTCTCAAGTTTTTCTCTAATGGCATAATACTTTTGAAGAGTCTTTCTGTCTACTTTAAAGATTTTATATGTGTGTGATAGTAGGCGACGTTGCCTTGTGGATTTGTCTACAATCGATTCTGACAGTACACGATGGGCCGCATTAAAATCTTTTGTATGAGAAGTTTTTCCAATCAAATTAAATGCAGATTGTATATTTCTAACAACATGATTGTTGACATCTGAACTTCTAACTACCTTTATGCTCAAAATTCTCCTAACATCCGCTAGACAATGTGATTTTAACAAAGCAAGAAACAATTGACATTTTGCTGCATCGGTTTTGGATTCAAAAAATTCTTTCGTTATCTTGCTACAATGGAAATCAATAGTGTGTTTGGGCATCTTACCTTCAAGTCCTGAAAATGAACTTTCATCCACATGAATACGTCTGGGAGTTCTTCGTCGTCCACTTGATAGTTGAGGCAAGGGAATCGGCAAGGAAGTGTGAGTCCCGTCAATGGCTTGTTGTGGCCCTTCGTTCACAACTTGATCCTGCAAGGGAGTGTGTTCTGCATGTGTGTGATCTTCTTGGGGAGGTTTCCAATTAAGAGCTTGTTCAACGTCCATCCCTTCATACTCGACATCAGGCAATATTTGATTAGCTTCAACCACTTCGTCATTGCTTGTTGATGGATCTAAGGCACTAACATTTTGCTTTCTACGGTTTTGCATGTACAACTTGGCTTTTTCTCTTATCTCATGGGCCTTTTCAGGGGGCAGTGCCATCCTTCTAGAATTTCTTATATTATTATGTCTGTTGCCCATATTCAATGCATTTAAAAAAAAAAAATATCACCCCTGCAAGAATGAACAACAAATAAAATATTAAAACTCGATGTGCACATGATTATTAAAGCTCGATGTAGCAATTGATTATGTACAACAACATCTAGTGAGAATGTTTTCATATAATCTTAAAAGCTATTGGGAATGCCCTACATATAACTGCAACGACACCTCTAGGAACTCGATAGGATGGTATTGAATGGTGGTATGGGATGTTAGTAGGAGCAACTTCTATTATGAGGGAAAATAGCCCCGAAAGACTAAGAGTTTTCAATTCTCTAGGTGTTTGTGTGAGTTGTTGTAGTGAAACCATGAGGAATTCAACAAATGTTTGTCTACTAGATGGAATAATGTGATTATGAAATGTTATTGGTGGTGATGCAAGTAATTTTTTTTTTTATCTTCATGAAAGGTTGAAAGCATTGCTTGGTGCATTTTGTAGCTTTTTTTTGGTAAGATGTTTTTATTGTCTATGTTGAAGATTAAGAAAACTAAAATAGATCTATCATACAATTGATGAGGAAAAACCAAAATAGATGCCATTGAAACAAGTGAATGAAGAATAAACTACATTTAACAAGATAAAATTATCACCATACCTCAAGGATTATGATTGCTCTTTGCCTCAAATGTCAAATGCTCTTTTGATGTGTCCACTATATGTAAGAAGACTTCATGTGTGTCCAAGTAGCATGAGAATTCAATCCAAGGTGCCAAATAGAGTCCAACTGTTGTGTATTCACTTGATTGATCCAAATAGAGCCCAAGAGGTGTGTATTCAATCCAAGGAGCCAAAATAGAGCCCAAAATGTTGTGTATTCTATCCAAATGGTTAAGGAAGCACCAAATGGTGTATGAATTCAATCTATCATTTAAATGCTTGTCGAACTGTGCGTGAAACCAGCGAAGAGAATGCGAAAATGAGGAAAAAATTGCGGGAGAAAGAATGCGGGTGATTTTCTAAATTTTATCTTCAACAAGGACGCACACGCGCATCTAGCGCGTGCGCGTCCATTCTGAACGTTGTATTGTTTGGTGGGTAACGTTCAGTGCATTTATTACCCAAGAGATATAAATGTGTCGGGTTATTCCTAGAGCCCCTCCCCATAAAGAGGCCCTCCCCCATAAAAGCCTTTAAGACCTCTTCTAACCCATATTCCCTATGTGCATTTAAGTGCTTCTAGGTGTTTAGGGGTTTAGGGGTATATTTACAAATATGTATTTTAATTTCAAAACATTAATTTAATTTTGAATTATAAACATATGTATTACATCAAGAATAATGCTTCTAGGTGGATGATGATGATGATGATGAAGACGGTGATGATGACTAATGTTGATGATGATGATGATGATCGTGACGAATATGTAGCACATCATCCTCATCATCCTCATCATCTTCATCATCATCTTCTTCTTCATCATCTTCATCATCATCCACAACATGGTCATCATCACCATCTTCATAGTCATCATCATCATCATCATTGTGAGGACGAGGATGATGATGCTGATGATGGTGATGATGAGGATGATGGTGAATGATGATGAATATGAGTACGATGATGAAGAAGATGATGATGATGATGACGAATATGATCATCATCAAAATCATCATATTCGTCATCATCATCTTCACTAGTCATCATCATCACCATCGTCATCATATGATCATGGTCACGGTCATCAATGTCTTCGTCATCACTGTCTTTAGTCATCTTCATCTTCGTCATCGCCATCTTCCCCCTAATCATCATCATCATTGACATCTTCGTCATCATCATCATCATTGACATCTTCATATCATCATTATCATCATCATTGACATCTCCGTATCACCATCATCGACGAAGATGATGATGATGATGAATATGAGTACAATGATGATGATGACTAATTTGGAGATGATGATGATGATGATGGTGAAGATGATGAGGAATATGCAGCACATCATCATCATCGTCCTCATCATCAACACCATGATCGTCATCATCAACTTCCTCGTCATCATCATCATCATCATCATCATTGTGAGGACATGGATGATGATGAGGATGATGAAGATGATGATGATATGATGATGATGATGATGACGATGGGTGATGATGAATACGAGTACGATGATGAAGATGATGATGTTGATGACGAATATGATGATGATCATCATCAACAAAAACATCATATTCGTTGTCATACTCATCTTCATTAGTCGTCATCATCGCCATCTTCATCATCATCATCATTGTGGGGACGAGGATGATGATGATGATGATGAAAATGACGATGAAGATGGTGATGATGACTAATGGAGATGATGATGATGTTGATGATGAAGATGATGACGAATATGCAGCACATCATCCTCATCATCATGATCATCTTCATCATCATCTTCATCATCATCAACACCATGATCATCATCATCAACTTCCTCATCATCATCATCGTCATCATCATCATTGTGAGGACGCGGATGATGATGTGGATGATGGTGATGATGATAATGATGATGGTGATGATGGTGATGATGACGACGATGGTGGATGATGATGAGTATGAGTACGATGATGAAGAAGATGATGATGATGATGACGGATATGATCATCATCATCTTCACTAGTCATCATCATCACCATCGTCATCATATGATCATGGTCACGATCATCACTGTCTTAGTCATCACTGTCTTTAGTCATCTTCATCTTCGTCATCGCCATCTTCCCCCTAATCATCATCATCATTGACATCTTCATTTCATCATCATCAGCGAAGATGATGATGATGAAAATGAGTACGATGATGATGATGATGATGACTAATTTTGAGATGATGATGATGATGATGAAGATGATGAGGAATATGTAGCACATCATCATCATCTTCATCATCTTCATCATAATCATCATCATCATCTCAAAATTAGTCATCATCATCATCATCATCGTACTCATATTCATCATCATCATCTTCACCGATGATGATGAAACGAAGATTTCAATGATGATGATCAATCATAATACTCATCATCATCATCTTCACTAGTCATCATCATCACCATCGTCGTCATATGATCATGGTCACGATCATCACTGTCTTCGTCATCACTGTCTTTAGTCATCTTCATCTTAGTCATCATACTCGTCATCGACATCTTCCTCCTAATCATCATCATCATTGACATCTTCGTCATCATCTTCATATCATCATCATCATCATTGACATCTTTGTATCATAATCATCATCATCATTGACATCTCCGTATCACCATCATCGACGAAGATGATGATGATGAATATGAGTACGATGATGATGATGACTAATTTGGAGATGATGATGATGATGATGACGATGATGATGATGGTGAAGATGATGAGGAATATGCAGCACATCATCATCATCTTCCTCATCATCAACACCATGATCGTCATCATCATCATCATCATCATTGTGAGGACGCGGATGATGATGATGACGATGGATGATGATGAATACGAGTACGATGATGAAGATGATGATGTTGATGACGAATATGATCATCATCATCATCAGCAAAAACATCATATTCGTCGTCATACTCATCTTCATTAGTCATCATCATCACCATCTTCATCATCATCATCACCATCTTCATCATCATCATCATTGTGGGGACGGGGATGATGATGATGATGATGATGACAATGATGATGAAGATGGTGATGATGACTAATGGAGATGATGAGGATGTTGATGATGAAGATGATGACGAATATGCAACACATCATCCTCATCATCATGATCATCTTCATCATCATCTTCACCATGATCATGATGATGATGATGATCATCATCATTGTGAGGACAAGGATGATGATGATGATGATGATGATGATGATGATGACGATGATGATGATGGTGATGGTGATGATGACGACGATGGTGGATGATGATGAATATGAGTACGATGATGGAGATGATAATGATGATGACGAATATGATCATCATCAAAATCATCATATTCATCATCATCATCTTCATTAGTCATCATCATCACCATCATCATCATCATCATCATCACCATCATCATCATCATCATCGTCCTCGTCCTCATCATGATCACCATCATCATCATCATCATCGTCCTCCTCCTCCTCCTCATCATCGTCATATGATCGTGGTCACGATCATCAATGTCTTCGTCATCATAATTTAGTCATCTTCATATTCGTCATCATACTGGTCATCGCCATCTTCCTCATAATCATCATCATCATCGACATCTTCGTCATCATCTTCATATTATCATCATAATCATTAACATCTTCATATCATCATCATCATCATTGACATCTTCGTATCATCGTCGTCGACGAAGATGATGATGAATATGAGTACAATGATGATGATGACTAATTTGGAGATGATGATGATGATGATGAAGATGATGAGGAATATGCAACACATCATCATCATCAACTTCCTCATCATGATCATCATCATCGTCATTGTGAGGACGCGGATGATGATGAGGATGATGATGATATGATGATGATGATGATGGTGGTGGTGGTGGATGATGATGAATACGAGTACGACGAATATGATCATCATCATCATCATGACCATCAAAATCATCATATTCGTCATCATCATCTTCATTAGTCATCATCATCGCCATCTTCATCATCCTCACCACCATCATCATCATCATATGATCATGGTCACGATCATCATTGTCTTCGTCATCATAATCGTCATCTTCATCATCCTCGTCATACTCATCATCGCCACCTTCGTCATCATCTTCTTATCATGATGATGATGACGAAGATGTTGTTGATGAGGAAGAGGGTGATGACAAAGATGACGACGACGATGATGATGATGGTGGTGGTGGATGATGATGAATATGAGTACGATGATGAAGATGATGATGATGTTGATGGTCATCGTACTCATCATCAACATCATCATCATCATTAACATCAATGGTGATGATGAGGATGATAATGATGATGTTGATCTGACATTGATGATCAAGATGATGACCTAGATGTTGATGATGATGAGGAAGAAGAGGGTGGTGACGACGATGATGATGGTGTTGATGATGACGATGATGATGATGGTGTTGATGATGACGATGATGATGATGATGATGATGATGATGATGAAGATGATGATGATGGTGATGGTGATGAGGATGAAGAAGATGATGATGATGGAGATGAAGATGTTGATGATGATGACGATGGTGATGAAGATGATGATGATGTTGATGAAGAAGATGGTGATGATGAAGAAGATGACGATGATGGAGACATTGATGAGGAAGGGGGAGATGACAATGATGATGAAGATGTCGATGATGATGGTGGTGATGATGATGAAGATGATGATGATGATCTTCATCACCATATTCATCACCATCATGATCATCATCCTCATCTCATCATCATCATCATCATCTTCATCACCATCATGATCATCATCCTCATCACCATCATCACCACCATCATCTTCATCATCATCTTTATCACCATTGTCACCATCATCTCATCGCCATCATCATCATCATCTTCATCACCATTATCACCATCATCTCATCATCATCAACATCTTCATCATCATTGTCATCTCCCCCTTCCTCATCAACATCTTAATCATCATTGTCATCTCCCCCTTCCTCATCAACATCTCCATCATCGTCATCTTCTTCATCATCACATCTTCATCAACTTTATGTATCCCCGTGACAAAGGAAATTACATGAACGCGTACGCGCACCTATGCGTGCGCACTGTTAACCACGCGTGTGCGCTTCCATGGACGCATGCGCACCTCTTTGCACGCACGCGTGTAGGAATTCAAATTGTTTTTGGCGCCCTTGCAGGCTTGGAATTAGCTTCGGACTGCACCTTTAGGCTCGGTCTGATTTATCTATGATTTATGGCAGAACACATCAAACACTGCAACTTCCTGTTTTTCATAGCTAGTTCTGCATAAGCTCCACGAGTGCATTGCAGATGAAATTGCACACACTTGTCGAGCTCTGTGTGCAGATTCCAAATATATAATTTTTTAATAGATCTGTTGTTGTTCTCTATTTTTAATTCATTTTAAACTGCACTCATGTCATATTCGTAAAAAACATAGGTCTTTTATTTGGCCTATAACTTTTGATTGGCTTACCTATTTCGAAAATGGAAAAGAACCCACATAAGAGCACGGAAATACCTACAACCTAAAAAAAAAAAAATGCATTTTGATTATTTTTAGACCATGATATGGTGGCTCGACAATTGACCATGTCGTTTTAGGGATTCACTGACTTAGGTAATTTAAAAAATATATAAAATTGAATTTTAAAATTTTGGAAAAATAGCCCCGCACAAGATTTTTCTATTGCCTATGCCTCTACATATTTTTTTTCTCTTAAATTGAAAATTTACATAGAAAACAGGTGGGTCAAAAAAAAAATGTGCATTATGTTTTAGAAAAAAAAATAACATACCAATCTTCGAATAATGACATTTTGGGGTGGTTATACCAATTTTCCATAAATAAAAATTATATATTCCGGAAGGTCATCTGTTTTTCTACGTTTCATCTTTTTACACCTAATCGGAAAAATTTTTGTAGGTACCTCTAATAATTGATTTTAATGATAATATTTCTGTTTTTCCAGAATGTCATTGCAACTAACGTGTCATAATTGGGTATCATTACCTTGCACCAGCCCGTGACTTACATTGGCTAAGGAATCCCCCCAACATGACTTGCAACATCTAGTAGTATGCCCCCTTATCTTCACATCTTGTTCTTATTCTTCCTCTTTCTATTCCTTTTAAACTATTGGTTACTACTATTTAAACTTTCACCACATGAGGTAGAAGGAGAAGGGAAAGATGTAATTGCTGAATTAGATAGATGGTTTTTATGCTCTTGAAATAGAGTGCTTGATTGAGAAGCATTAGGAGCATTCAATACATTCAGAGTGGAAAACAACCAAATTGATATCCCTATAGTGAATCTCGGAAGATTCAAAGTGGCCATTAAGGGAGGACCACCGTTTCAAACAAATGGAATAAAACAAGGATACCCTTGCACGGGGGTCCCTTGGTTGGTCTTCTTATGAATATTAGCCATATACTCCTATTCAAAAGTAAGAAATCTCTAAGTCCTTCTATGGAGGTCTAAAAATTGCAATCAAGACACTCCTACAAAAGACTCTCTAAGATACAACCAAGCAAACTCACTCTCATAGAAATCAAACCAGGGTGTTTAGGTCCCGAGTTCAATCAATGAAGAGCCAAACATGGGCCTTCTTAAAGTCATTATGGGGTGATTAAGGCCTAAGTCCAATGAACAAAGGTGTGATAGACAGTTACACTAATCCTCACACAACAATCACCAGGGGTGCAAGTACTCGCCTTTGGAAAATACTCTCCCAAGTATTTGAAACAAAGATTTTATGTTTGTTTCAGGTACCACAAGATATTCCCCTTGCTATCACATGGGTGGAACCAAGGAAAGGAAACTATGGATACCACTTCATGCTAGGTAGTTGGGTGGAACAGTCGGTGGAAAAGGATTATGTGAATGCGCAGGGAAACTAGGATTAAGTCCTAGACCCAAAATTGTTAGTATAGTAGTGGTGTCACCCCGAGGACTTTCCACAATTGAAAAACTCCCAGACTTGCATAACCTCATTAACTCAAGTGGCAGGGGACAATATGACAACTTGAATTAGCTTAGCCTACCACCTGGCACCTATGTTAGAGGCAGTTTCTCGATAATTACTTCACGTTACTTATGGATTTTACACTCTTTAGTACTCTTAGTTTCATTTTACATGGCCTTGGAGAAGTCCACTCTCCAATCCCACAACCAAGGCCCTAGAACCTAGACTGCTACTGATTTTCTATCAAAGAAAAACAAGTTTAGTTCATTTTAGTCATGTTGCTTTTGGAGGTTGTTGTTTAATCGAAGGAATGTGGAAGTGAGAAAAATGATGATGTTCTCAACTATAATAGACACCAAATATGCTATGTGGAAATGGATAATACCACTTGGAATTTTAAAAGAGATACTTGACCATAAACAACTTACTACAATAACATGGACCAAGTAGAATCTTTTAAAACTTAAGCAATATATAACTTATTAAGGAAAATACTGTAACCAAACCAAACAATTATTTATAGTCATCATGATAACAAGTTGATGAAAAGCCATATAACTTTTAAATTCTTGATATGAAAACAATCGCAAAGGCATCAAAATACTTAAGAGATTCCTAAATGAATTAGAGGGAAACTATGATTTCATGGAATATTCAAAATTTTCTTTTCATTCAGGGTATACTGAGAAAAACATTATATGATGATTTTGAAGGCTTAAAAATTATAATTTTGAAAATCCAAGAAAGACCTAAATCCCCACTAGACATGATTGACCTAAATCTCCATTTTTTTTACTTGTTTAACGTTAATCAGGTCCATGCTTTTGTTACTCAATAAAGGTGCATGGGAAGGGTGTCCACGCACCTAGTTAATGTTAAAAAGTAAATGTCCATGCTCTTTTCACCAAGGAAAGATCCATGTGTGACCTAGGAAGCCAAAAACAAGTAGAAAATTGAAAAAATATAGGAAAGATCCATGTGTGACCTAGGAAGCCAAAAACAAGTAGAAAATTGAAAAAATATAGTAAGTTTTTAGGGGGTAAGGGTATAATGGATCCTATGACACCTACAAAAAGGAATGTTGGCATGCCTCTAAATTTGTGAAAATAGCTTCTAACACTAGTCTTTTCGACCAATTTTGCAAGCAAATTTTGAGAAAAAACAATCACATTAAAACTCTTTTAGACTCAAACAAGACAATTAATACTAAGCAACCAAGGTTCTAAAGGAAATTCCATTCACTTTGAATATCAAGTTATATTTGAATATCAAGTTATATTTTCTTATCTCCTTGAAGAAAAAAGAGCTATGGTCACAATCATATTTACAAATCCGAGAAGGGAAATTGATGGGATAGCCAATAAAGAGGGCTGCAACATATTAAAATAGCTATGATGAGTACCAAACGGGTGACACAAGGAAACATAATATAATTATTTTACTGATGAAATAAAACATTAAGGGAGACATAATATAATTATTTTACTCATAACATAAAAAATTAAAATAATTATTTTAGAAGGTATTTGCTTCAAATTCAATGGAAACTACATCGAACGTACGCATATAACATGCGGCAGTGTTTACATTACATTAAGCCATAAGATTCCTCGAATTACGACGGCTACTCTAAACGTCTCTAATGTTAAAAGATAATATATTAACCTTATTTGATTTAGACCGATTGTTTTTGCATCAACATTTATGCTGACCTCAATTCTAAAAGTTTATTTCCACGACGTAGTGCATTAATAAAGATTTTTGAATTGTCTGTAGGTTCCTATGGATTACGTTATATATATATATATATATACATATATATACCCGTAACTTTAGAGACAAATCTCACCGTCAAGTTTATATTTCAATGACATTGACAGCCTACAAACTCCGGTCGCTTGCACTATGTCTGCTGATCAGATACATTTGCAGTCTGCATAATATCTTGCAGCAACAACTTAACGTGTGAACCATAGTCATCCAAAATGTCGCTTCCAAGAAAATCGGCAAAAACTCGAACAACATCGTTTCTTCTTTCAAAACCTTCTTCTTTAAGAAGTGCCGCTACAATGTTTATACCAAATTGCAAATGAGTCGATCGTAGCCATTTCAAACCGGCAAGGACCAGTTCCACCATTCGGACGATTGCACTTACTATATCCGACTGTCGCAGCGTCTTCCTGGCCTCGGACAAAAACGGATTTTCTCGTTCCTCATCAGACGTGACTGTGACTATGGAGTTCAATAGCCAAAGCCCTCGTTCAAGAGCTACACTAAGTAGTTCAACATCATTCTTGCCTGCTTCATCTTCATTCTTGCCTGCTTCATCTTCATCGCCATTCTTCGCTTGATCATCATTCTTGCCTGCTTCATCTTCATCGCCATTCTTCTCCTGCATCTTCATTCTTCTCTTAACTTCATCATCATTCTTGGCAGCTTTGTGCAGGTCATGGATACGGGAAATGCAAAGAATTACTGAGTTGACTAGAACGCCAACGTATTTATCTGGCATGACGCAGCTTGGAATATTTTGGCTTTCCACCCACGTAGCTCTCAGGATTGCCAATCCGTTGTAGAGGTCTTCATTAGATATATCTCTGCGATTCTGACGCGCTAACGTATAGAGAGCGATGAAGACGGTAGAAATGAAGAAACTGTCCACCCTAGATCTAAGGTGTGTTTCAATGTTCAAGTCGTAAAAAATCCGACGATAAATTCTTAAAACCATACCCTGGATTTTGTGATGGTCACAATTTGATAGAAGGCATTGCAGCGTGCAAACAAGCCCTGCCAAAAAGTCTGGAGGCAAATTGCGATCCTTCAAATCGATGACATCGACGATCTTGGCCACTTCCTTAAAACATTCATTGGCATCATTACATGATGAAGAGAAGCAGTAACCATATAAAAGGTGAAACCACTGATCTACCACCTTGAACAACAAATCATATCCTCGGATTGAGTCAAACACCTCCCTATTTTCTGGGCGGTATTGGCAATAAAGACGGAGCAGATTCAGTTTCTGCCACAAGCCTTTCCAATAATGGGCTGCTTGCGGGTCTCTATTTTCCTCAGCATTAATAAGACATTGAAGATCCGAAATCAATTCATTCAAGAAAATTATCATCTCTCGTTCGCTCAAGACTTGGGTATAGTCGGGAATGACCTTTAAACTTAGGGCTACGTTTGAGCGGTTGACTATATATTGATGCATTTCTTGTCTGAGCTCAGCCTGTGGAATCGCATTGTTAATGTCAAAAGGCTGACGGGTGAATGGATTAACAGCTTCGTGTTTGGCATCCCAAATATTCTCCAATGTCCTGCGATTGTAAAGCACCTGAGTCCGGTCTTCCGTAAGGGGCAGTCGAATCGGGTCATACGCAAACTCTTGCACCAACATATCCACGTATTCTTCTGGAATGTTAGTATTTTCAGAATCCATCGTAGCAGTTGCAGAATCAAGACGAATGTTGGTATTTTCAGAATCCATCGTGGCGGTATCGGAATCAAGACAATTTGCTTTATTTTAGTACCTAGATATGTTTTATATATACAAGGTACACAGAGCTTCTTTAGTTATGACTGGCTGGGAAACGATATCCAGACCAGAGGTATTTGGAGGCTGGGGTTTAAAGGATATCTATGTTTTTAGCAAGGCCCTCAGGGCAAAAAGTCTTTGGAGATGTATATTCAACCAAAATCTCTGGTCCAGGATATCCTTTGCAAAATATATCAATGTAAATCCAGTGGTTTGGATTAGACGGGGAATGCCATTGTGTTCGGGATGCTCTCCCTTATGGCGTGGGATGATGAAAACTTCAGAATGGATCCTTCGAGATATCAGATGGCTCGTTGGTAATGGAAAAACTGTCAGGGTAGGTATTGATGATATTGTGGGTATTTTGGATCCTGTGCAACCAAATAACAGGATTCTGGACTATCTGAATATTTATGGTTTCTGCACTTTGGATCGTATCCACAATAATCTTGGACAGAGGTGGCTCCTGTCTTCTGATTTGGGCCTATATGATGAGGATGCCAGATCCTGGGATAATTATATTAAATCTTTGGAAGCTGCTGGCATCACCCTGGCGCAGAATGATGACAAATTGGTGTGGATTGGGAATAAGAAGACTGGTAACGTTACGGCCAAATATGCATATGATAGAATGATGCAGGAGTATTGTATCTATCCACAACACTGGTGGTATAGAAAAATCTGGAAGTGGAATCTGGCACTGAAACATAAAGTTTTCTTGTGGCATGCTCTTCAGGGTACATTGAAGACTTGGGATAATCTTTCAAGACGAGGTTGGATGGGTCCTAGTAGATGTATATTATGCAAGGAGAATTCAGAAACAATCAATCATCTTTTCCTCCATTGCTCGTTCGGTCTGAAAGTATGGGATTTCTGCAGTACAAAACACACTTTCACTAAAGTTTAGGGGAAAACAGAATTTGGGGATGAATTGCTTTGCTGGTATAGAGAAACCAGTGACACCATTCAGGTTCCGGTGTTCATATCTTGGTCACTCTGGTATTATAGAAATCTTTGTACTTTTCAGGATAAATCTCCAGATGTTGTGGCTTGTGGGATAACTGTCATGAATATGTTAAAGCACTATTCTGAAAATCATACACCGGTAGTGGCCAGAAGGGTTGAACCTTTTTCTTTTATTGTCAATAGACCCATTTGTTTTTTTGATGGAGCTTCACAGGATGGGATGTGTGCAGCTGGAGGTGTTTTATATTTAAATGAGGATCATTACTTTACTCTTTGGCTTAACTGTGGTCGAGGTAGTAATATGAAAGCAGAACTTTTAGCTCTCTGGATGGTACTGAGATGTGCCAATATTTTTGGACTGGTTAATCTATTGGTATTTGGTGACTCAAGAGTCACTATTAAATGGGCCTCAAAGGAATCTGATATAAATATTTTGGCACTTTCTCATTGGTGTAAACGAGTCAGATTGGAGATCGATATGCAGGAAAATATTGCCTTTTCACATATCTACAGGGAACACAATGGAATGGCAGATGAATTATCAAAAAGAGCATTAACAGGTGACGAAGGATATGTTTCCTGGGAGGAGTGGATGGACTCCAGCGTTCAGGACTGCGGCAATCTTTATATTTTCTAAAAGTATTTTGTAATATCCTTTTGTGGACTAATACAGTCTTTTGAACTGTAGGGATATGAGTCAAGCTGATAATTACTATGTTATACAATTTTGATGTATTAGGATTGAGTATGGACTCATCTCAAGTTCATATAGAATGTACCTCTTTCTTTTTAGAAGAGGTGAATTATGCAGATGTAACTTCTCTTTAGAGGAGGGAATATCTTTGTACTATTTGATTCGATGAATAACAATAGTACGTTTTTTTTTCGGTTGAAAAAAAATATACAAGGTACGGTGGCTTGGTTAGCTACGTCGGTTCATACACGTGGTCACGTGGTTATATGGATATTGATTTAAAATATATATTGTTCAAAATCACAAAATAATATTTATGAAGACGACACAAGAAGAGAGAGTGCAATGTTTAACTTTTGAAAGAGAAAAAAGAAAATAAGATTGATTATGTTGTTGGGAATTTTCATTGTGTGAGCAGCATGCAACATAGCCGAAGGGAGCAACTTGGCAACATGGCCTACGAGAGTTGTGAGGGCCAAAAAGATTTGTTTTTTCATAATGAAAAAACCAACTTTATATTAATCACAAAGTTGTATTGACCAGTACATTGAAGGAGAAGAGAGAGAAGCGAGATGCCAGAGTTCCAAAATAAGGAAAAAACTCTGGAGTTTTACATGTCAAGAAGACGCCAGAGTTCCAAAAAGACAAGTAATTAGAAGACTTGAAAAAGTTTGTTTCCAAAAGAGGAATTCCTCAACAATCAGTTCACCATCCAACCCTTCAAGAGCACGTTTAGAAAGATCATCAGCCATAGTATTGAAGGACCTGTAAATATGCTGAAAAAAGATTTGTTCAAATGTGTCAATTAGACTATGTGTGCGTGAGATCCAATGGTGAAGGGATAGAGATCTCAAATCTGTTCTGCCAGCTGCCCAATCCACAATACACATAGAGTCTCCAAGGACCTTAATAGAGCTTAAATTCAACTGCCGAGAAAACCACAAGAAAGACCAGAGCGCCAGAAGTTCAGCTCTCATGTTGGTGCAAGAGCCCACCTGCAAAGTAAGATGAAAAGTATGGAGATGACTTATAGTTTTAAGATTGCACTAGCCCCACAAAAACCATGTTGCTCTGCACCATCAAAGTAGCCCAAAGGGAAAGTAAATGCCTCTTCCTAGAATGACAGAGACTTCGCAACTTTAGTTTTCGGTGGATGATAATACGCCCAAAAGCTAGCAGAGATACATGAAGAAGTGATGGCCGCTGGTATCATTTTATCCTGAAACAATAAAGTATTACGAGCACACCAAACCTCCCATAACAGAAAAATAATTAAATAGGAACAACTCTGTTGAGTATTAAGCCATTAAAAAATATTTTCCTCAATGGAATCAGCATTCCAAATAGCCTCCACCACAAAAACAAATTTGATCTCTTCCCATACCTCCCGAAAATAGGGACAACATCCAAAAATGTGCATAATCTCCTCGGAGGCAGTTCGACATAGAAGACAAATACCAGGACCTGCGATTCCCTTCTGCTGTAAGTTATTCCAGGTGAGAATCCGGTTGTGAAGGACAAGCCAAATAAAACAACTGATTTTAAGAGGACAATTCACCGACCAAATATTTCTAGTCCACCATCCGATATCAGAACCAACCTTCTCCTCCAAAATACATGAATAAGCCAGCTGTGCAATCACCACCTCATGCTGCACATTGTAGGCCCACCTGCAAAGTAAGATGAAAAGTATGGAGATGACTTATAGTTTTAAGATTGCACTAGCCCCACAAAAACCATGTTGCTCTGCACCATCAAAGTAGCCCAAAGGGAAAGTAAATGCCTCTTCCTAGAATGACAGAGACTTCGCAACTTTAGTTTTCGGTGGATGATAATACGCCCAAAAGCTAGCAGAGATACATGAAAAAGTGATGGCCGCTGGTATCATTTTATCCTGAAACAATAAAGTATTACGAGCACACCAAACCTCCCATAACAGAAAAATAATTAAATAGGAACAACTCTGTTGAGTATTAAGCCATTAAAAAATATTTTCCTCAATGGAATCAGCATTCCAAATAGCCTCCACCACAAAAACAAATTTGATCTCTTCCCATACCTCCCGAAAATAGGGACAACATCCAAAAATGTGCATAATCTCCTCGGAGGCAGTTCGACATAGAAGACAAATACCAGGACCTGCGATTCCCTTCTGCTGTAAGTTATTCCAGGTGAGAATCCGGTTGTGAAGGACAAGCCAAATAAAACAACTGATTTTAAGAGGACAATTCACCGACCAAATCTTTCTAGTCCACCATCCGATATCAGAACCAACCTTCTCCTCCAAAATACATGAATAAGCCAGCTGTGCAATCACCACCTCATGCTGCACATTGTAGGCCCACCTGCAAAGTAAGATGAAAAGTATGGAGATGACTTATAGTTTTAAGATTGCACTAGCCCCACAAAAACCATGTTGCTCTGCACCATCAAAGTAGCCCAAAGGGAAAGTAAATGCCTCTTCCTAGAATGACAGAGACTTCGCAACTTTAGTTTTCGGTGGATGATAATACGCCCAAAAGCTAGCAGAGATACATGAAGAAGTGATGGCCGCTGGTATCATTTTATCCTGAAACAATAAAGTATTACGAGCACACCAAACCTCCCATAACAGAAAAATAATTAAATAGGAACAACTCTGTTGAGTATTAAGCCATTAAAAAATATTTTCCTCAATGGAATCAGCATTCCAAATAGCCTCCACCACAAAAACAAATTTGATCTCTTCCCATACCTCCCGAAAATAGGGACAACATCCAAAAATGTGCATAATCTCCTCGGAGGCAGTTCGACATAGAAGACAAATACCAGGACCTGCGATTCCCTTCTGCTGTAAGTTATTCCAGGTGAGAATCCGGTTGTGAAGGACAAGCCAAATAAAACAACTGATTTTAAGAGGACAATTCACCGACCAAATCTTTCTAGTCCACCATCCGATATCAGAACCAACCTTCTCCTCCAAAATACATGAATAAGCCAGCTGTGCAATCACCACCTCATGCTGCACATTGTAGGCCCACCTGCAAAGTAAGATGAAAAGTATGGAGATGACTTATAGTTTTAAGATTGCACTAGCCCCACAAAAACCATGTTGCTCTGCACCATCAAAGTAGCCCAAAGGGAAAGTAAATGCCTCTTCCTAGAATGACAGAGACTTCGCAACTTTAGTTTTCGGTGGATGATAATACGCCCAAAAGCTAGCAGAGATACATGAAGAAGTGATGGCCGCTGGTATCATTTTATCCTGAAACAATAAAGTATTACGAGCACACCAAACCTCCCATAACAGAAAAATAATTAAATAGGAACAACTCTGTTGAGTATTAAGCCATTAAAAAATATTTTCCTCAATGGAATCAGCATTCCAAATAGCCTCCACCACAAAAACAAATTTGATCTCTTCCCATACCTCCCGAAAATAGGGACAACATCCAAAAATGTGCATAATCTCCTCGGAGGCAGTTCGACATAGAAGACAAATACCAGGACCTGCGATTCCCTTCTGCTGTAAGTTATTCCAGGTGAGAATCCGGTTGTGAAGGACAAGCCAAATAAAACAACTGATTTTAAGAGGACAATTCACCGACCAAATCTTTCTAGTCCACCATCCGATATCAGAACCAACCTTCTCCTCCAAAATACATGAATAAGCCAGCTGTGCAATCACCACCTCATGCTGCACATTGTAGGCCCAAGTTAATAAGTCTTCCTCACATTTGAGTATACAATGACCCTTTTGAGTTTTTTTAGGCTTGTGTGCTCATAAAATTAACATATTCCTCAAGTGACTACAAAGCTTGAGATATGCTTACGACGATACAATCGAATATTTGTGGGCCTATCGATGTGACTTCCATTGGGGGGAGCTTGCTGCTTTATCACTCAAGGGAGTCATCGATGTACTTCATGAGGAAGAAAAATGACACTCTTGAAGCTTTTAAGACCTTTGTTTCCTTAGTTGAAAGGCAAATAGGGAAGAAAGTGATGGCGTTGAGGAGTGAAAATGTGGTGAGTGTCATTTCAAGGAGTTAGATCAGGTGTTTTGTGAATCCTAGGGAATTGAGAGGTAAAAGACTACTCCATTGAATTCTGAGCAAGATGGCATTGTTGGGAGGCTGAATCATACTTTGATGGAGAAAGCACAAAGCTTGAGAGTAGTTATTGGCTATGAAGAATCTTGGCAACAAATCAATGAAGTGTATATTTATTGGTTATTCAAAAGGAGTCAAGGGCTACAAGATACGAGATTTCATCTAAGCAACAACATACCTACTCTAAAGGTGTGATCTTCAAGAAGGAGAAATCATCTCATGGAGATCAACATCAAGAATTTGTTCCAAAAGGATAGAACAATATTTGGTGATCCTCAATGATCATAGTTTCTAATCTTACATAAAAAATCAAGACAAACAAACCACTGACACTAGTTGAATGTAGATATACCAAAGGTGGAGGGTGAAAATCAACATCATCCTACATTTCAATTATAGGAAAATCTGCCATATATGCGAAATGAAAATGTGTATCCCATGCTTGATCAACTTAACTAGGCATAGGATATGACAAGGAGCCTTCGTGAGCGAAAGAGCCTTGAAAGGTATGACTATGATTTATTTGATTTTAGATGTTTAGCTTTTATCTTCCATGGGTAATGAGATAAGAAATTTCAAATAGGTTCTTAGTGGATGGGAGGCTTCTCACTATATTCTAGTTATGGAGAAGAAATGAGTATCAAGTTGCCATTTGCAGAAGTTCCATAGAGGAAGGAATGTAGTGGGATGTAAATGGGTGATTAAGAATAAGGCATATGGTTATGTGGAGTGATACAAAGCTCGTTTAGCAGTAAAGGGAGACTCTAAATTTGAGGGTGTTGATTATGACGAGACTTTCTCTGTATTGACCAAAATGGCCTCTAATAGGTTGTTATTGGCACTTCTAGTGACTTTTGGAAGTGGAGAAAATGGACATGGATATGACATATCTTCATAGTCATCTCAAGGAAGAAATGTCCATGAAGTAACTAGAAGGATTTGAAGTAGAAAGGAGATAAGGCATGGTGTGTCAATTGAAGAGATCATTATATGGATTGAAGTAAACCCCAAGACTATGGTACCAACTATTTGGAAAATGTGTTGTCATACAAGGGCTTGTAAGGAGTGATGTGGATCATTGTGTTTACTTAAAGCAAGAAGGTTATCAATTCATTACCCTAGACTTATATGTTGATGACATTGTTTTGATTAGTTACAATAAGTAACTAGTTAAGGAGACCAAGCCCTAATTGTCATGTGAGTTGGACATGAAGGACTCAAGTGAGTTTCACTATTGCTTGGGAATTGAGGTGAAGAGGGAACATCAAAATACTTGCAATTTTTTGGATAAAGAATTGTACATTTATTTACACCCCATCTCAAGAGGGAGTGTGTTTGCCAACTAACATGAGTTCTATGAGCAAACAATACGAAGATGAGATGGAAAGAGTGCCATATGCTAGTGTACTAAGTAGTCTTATGTGTGCAATGGTGTGTACAATATTGGATATTACAGAAGTGGTAGGAATTGCAAGAAAGTAACGGAAAATCCAAGCAAGGATCACTAGACCATTTTCATGAGGGTCTTTAAGTACCTATAGGTTGTTGAAAAATATAGTTTAGACAAGAACTTTCACATAGGTTCAATGTGAACATATTGGAAGTAGTTCGATATAGTTATATTTTGTAATTAAATTTTAGGGAAAATCAAAGAGTCTTAAATTTATCTGCTAAGTATAATAAAGTGTAGTTAGTACATCAGCGAATTGGATTTAATCACAATCATACACCTCATTGAGAGATTTGAGTTTCATCTCAAGTATAAAGTTAGGTCAACATATAGAGTTCAAACATAGTTGTTAATAGCCTAATTTTGCTAAAAGGTGTAGCGGCTAAAAGTGGACATTACCAAACCTTTATTGGAAAAATAGCCTTTTATTTGGTCTCCAATACCTATCTTCCCACTTAACCATCAATGAAAAGAGCCTATTCACAATGGAGCTAGATCTAAGAATTGTCAACATTCTTTCATTTAAATAAGGCCCTTACGGTCATTCCAAAACACATTCCATATCCATAATAGCAAGGTTATGTTATCGGATTGCCTACAAAAAGAGAGAAAGAACCTCCTACACATTTTTACTTTCACCTTTTGGGATCCTTCATGTACATCACTTGCCTAAGAATGGAGGATTGACGGAGAAGAAGAAGCCTCCCTTGGGTTGGCTACAAAGGTCCACTTCAACTACATCCAACACCAAGGTGTGTATCATCTCTATTCTTTTTGTTAATACAAAAACCAATATTCTTTATATGTTATGATTGGTTTCCTACCAACTAATTTCCCTTATGATGCATTGCATGCATAATGAAGGATGTTGACTATTTTTTTAGTTTCTCTCAACCTTACTGATTTGGTACTCAAAATTGCACAACTCTTGAGTAAGTACTTTTGGTACACTTTGGTGCAAAAACACTAACACCAGATTTGACGAGCATATAGAATATGAATCCTATCATTCATCATTGGTTGTGTAAGTGCCATTTATAACCCCTTCATCGGGTGATTTGTTTCATTTACTTGATGTTTTATGTTTTATGTTTTATAATTGTTGTTATCTCCTCATAGGTGGCTAACCATAGCGGAAAAACCTAATGTTTGCCTCAACCATGAATAGGTTTTCAAGTTTTTGTTTCAACTTTGGGTCACATTTTATCTTAGGAAAAGTGTGACACGACATTGTGGAATTTCCCAAGGAATCAACAAATCCATGGAAAAATCCAAATTTTTCTTGAACTGGTTTGATTTTCCTGTTTTATGTCCAACTCAATTTTGATTTTGGTTTTGGGTCACATAATCAATTTGGTTGTTTGATTGTGTCCCTTTATTTGTTGTAATAATTGATTCTTGTCTTACTTGGAATATGTAGGCAAATAAAAAGGTTGAAAGACCATAATATTTGTTGTAATCAGGGTTCCAAATTGGGATAGTTTTTAGCCTCTTCTATTTAGCATTTAAATTCTAGAATTGATCGTGAGTTGATTTCAATGTTTGATTAAAACCTCTTTTGTTTTGGTTGGTTAAGAGTCATATCTCCTTTTCTTTTGAAATATATAATAATTGACTACTTCCTCTTTTGATGTTAGAAAGAAATTAGCTAAGAAAATATTTCCTATATATTTCCTTTATAGTATTCATTATTAGTATTTATTTCATTTACTTCCATACATTGCACTAGTCCATAGCTAGCTTTCATTTGAACGGTTGTTTTTTGAAAATTAGAGAAGTGTTCTTTGCTTATTAAGAAAAGCATTTGTTTTTGTTCAAAAAAAGGATCCATTATTCTTAAGTATTGAGCATTAACTTTCTTTCCTTGCACTTTTTATTTTCAGTATTTACTTTTCAAAGCAATCGAATATTTGTTGTACACAACATATATGCACACTAACCACACCTTAAATCAAACAACACTTGGTTCATGACACCAATTTAATCCAAAAATCAACCTTTAATCTAACTCAGTAAAAATATTTACTTCAAGAACCAAGAGAATTATTTAGTTAAGTTAGGATAGTGGGGATATGCATCCAAATAATTCACCTCAATCATTCACATTTGAAACTTAGAGGTTGTAACGAACATAAATAAGATAATAATTAAATAATTAATAGTTATGTGAACTAAAGATAGGTTATGAAAGGAGGTGTCTCCTCGACATCAAATGCCCAAGCCATATTTAAGGCAGGGCCATCATTGTAACCTATCATCTATTATCTATCCTACAATCAATATATATTGTGTCCTATTAATGGCTTATTTAATATTCCAAGTATTTTGGTAATATTGTGTGTGAGCGAACTATTGTTCGGCTCATTTGGTATTAGAGACCCTTCCTTGGGCATCTGATCCAGGCTTTTAGCCATTCAATAGAGTTTCTCTACATCGTTGGTTTTTTACCAAGAACTCAGGCCTTTGGCCCTCTTCTACCATTTCTCTCCACCGCTTCCTTACTCCATCCCTTCATTTCGGCTCTCCTCCCTCCGCTTTCGTTCCTCTCTTGGCTCTCCTCCCACGCACACAAATCCCTCGTCCTCTCCCTGCCGTGCTCTCCTCCCTCCGGCTGCTGCTACCACCCATCACCGCGCAACCTTCTGCTTCCTCTCCACTTCCCCCGTGGCTCCTCGCCCACACTAACCTCCCGTTCCACCATTTCCGTGCTCTCCCTTCTCCATTAGCTTCCCGCTCCATCCACCCTCCCTTCCATACGACACACCTCCTTCCTTCCAACCAATCCTCCTCCCATAGGTCTCCCTTCTCCCGGCGACCACCTGTCTCCTCCATCCACAACCCTGCCATCGTTGCGCCAACAATTAGACTCCCTTCTCCCGCATGCATCCTTCCACCTCCCTCCATCCTTTCCAAAGACGTCGCACAACTCTCCACCATCACCCCCTCTTCTCCATCTCTTCCCCACGCTGCTACCATCCACCATCACCCTTGCATCCTCATCATCCTTCCCGTTCCATCTACCACACTATCCTCCACATAAACCCTACCTCATTCACTCCGCCTTCCTTCCAGTACCTTCTACCTTCGCGCTCCACTACCAAACCACCCCCCTACGTTCCACTGTCGTGCCACCACCTGCAATCCCTGCGATCCCCTCATCCCCATGCTACTCCTCCTACCTGCAGCTCCCCTGCTGTGCGATCCACACCATCAACACCTTCTCCCTCGTTGCTCCTCTACACCATCGACACCTGTGCCCACACTGAATCTTCCTCCACGCCATTGACGACCTCTTCATCCAATCGTTGCTCCTCTCCTACTCCCTCTCCAGTCCTCGCCTCACGCTTCCCTCTGCCCTCTGCGCCCTTCCTTCCATATCGTCTTCCCACTTTCCCTTGACTTGCGAGCTCTCCCCACCTCGCTGCTTCCACGACCTGTTCTATCACTACCCCCACAGCCTATTCCTCGCTCCACTCTCATCCCACGATCTTACTCCATTCTACACCACGCCGCCACCTTCACTCCACACCATTCATCACTCCCGCCTGCTATCTCCCTCCATCGAGCCCTCTGCGACCTTCCTTCCATTGAAGCTATGCCACCATTCCCCTCCTTCAAACCCTAATCCAAATAATAAAAAAAACGATAATAATATTATTATTATTTACATAATAATATAAATTATTATTATTAAACCCATATCCCTTTCCAATATTGGCATCTATATTTAGTAATAGTTCAAGCAAATAAAAAAACTATTATTTTGGAAAAAAAATATAATAATTACTATTTTTATATTTTCAAAAAAAACTATTATAAAAAATATAATATTGTAATGTTTTAATTTCGCATATTTTTGGTCATAATATTTTTTAAAGGGTTTTCAAAGGAGATTTTTTTTGCAAAGGGAGTCTTTTTTACAAGGTATTTTTCTTCCTATTTCTTTCCAAGGGGTACATTCAAAGAGTTTTTTTCTAAGGCATTTTTGCAAAAGGAGTTTTTATTCCAAGGTATTTTTGCACTTCTTATTTCTTTGCAATGAGTTTTTTCAAGGTATTTTTTCCAATATATTTTTGCAAATATTTCTTTGCAATGGGTTTTTTCAAGGTGTTTTTTTTCCAAAATTGTGCATTTAAAGAGTTTTTATTCCAAAGTATTTTTTGCAAAGAAGTTTTTATTCCAAGTTATTTTTTCAAAGGAGTTGTATTTTTCCTTCTTATTTATTTGAAAGTTCTTTTCAAAGAGTTATTTTCCCAATATATTTTTGCAAATGAGTTATTTCTTTGAAAGGGGTTTTTTCAAAGTATTTTTTTTCTACATATTTTTGCAAAGGAGGTTTTTTTTACAAAGTATTTTTCCAAGTGGTTTTTCAGAAAAGGTTTCTTTCCAAAGGGTGCATTTACAAAGTTTTTATTCCAAGGCATTTTTGCAAATAAGCTTTTATTTCAAGGTATTTTTGCAAAGGAGATGTATTTTTCCTTCTTATTTTTTTGAAAGGGGTTTTTTCAAAGAGTTGTTCTCCTAAGTTATTTTTGCAAAAGAGTTATTTCTTTGCAAGGGTTTTTTCAAAGAAATTTTTTTCCTAGGTAATTTTTCAAAGAAGTTTTTTTTCCAGTGGTTTTACAAAGAAGATTTTTTTAGAAGGTGTTCTTATTCTTTTCCAATGGGTTTTTTCAAAGGTGATTTATTGTCAAGGAGTTCTTATTTCTTTGAAAGAAGGTTTTTTTCAAAGGAGATTTCTTTTCAAGGGGTATTTTCAAATGAAATTTCTTTCCAAGGAGTTTTTCTTCAAAAGACTTACAAGATTTTGATAAGGTGAAGTAAATTTCAGGTCATGTGTTTATAAATTTCGTAATTGTTTTTAAATCTTAATTTTGTTTTTTTACTATGAAGTGATGATTCTTTAATTTATCATTTACAGATTAAACAATCATGGGCAGTAAGAGAAACTGTCAAAGAAAATATGATCATAAATGTGATAATGATGATGATAATAGAGAAAAAAAAACTTAAATATCATGCCAACAAAGCAAACCTTGCAGAAACGCAAGCGGCAATTATTGAAGATATAAATACAGTTTTACATGATAATGTTGATTAAATGGAAATTGAAAATAGAGTACAAGAAGAACAAATTGAAGTTGAAGAGACCATTGTTGAAGATGTAAATAGTGATTTACATACTAATGTCGATGAAGTCAATATTGAAGATCAAGTTCAAGATCCAGAAATTGGACCAGGTATGTATATATCATTTATTTTCCAAATTCATTTTTTATAATGAATTGTATTTTTGGATACATGTTAAATTAAATTTAACTTGATGTATAGGTACTTTCACCATTGATGAAGAAATGTTAGAAGACATTGATTGCAACAAATATGGAAAAAAATAACCATACATGCTGAACGATATCGTGCTAAAATTTTATATGCTGATGTTCTGAAAGATTATTCAATAGCAGGACAAGCACAAATTTTGAGATGTGTATTAGTGTCCAAGAAGTTAGAAGGTGCTACATAATTATTGGGTATTCACAAGGCGACAAAAGAGTCAAAATTGAAACATAATGTGATAGAAAATATAGGTGATGCAATAATTTTTTTTGGAAAATCTAGGAAGAAAGATATCAATGCTGCACGTAGAGCAATTCATACAGCAATTGTTTCAGCTAGTACTAAACAAAAACGTTTGACAACACGACTGGCAAAATCAGTTGGAACCTCAAGAAAGACATTATACAAACATAGCAAATTCAGAATGCAAATAGATGAAAATGATGAACTTGTTTGCTGGGCAATTATTTGTAGACAACCTTACAAAGATAGAATGAGAGCAGCTGTTAAAGATATTGTACAGGAATATTAATTGACACATGCTCGAGTTTCACCAAATTCAAGGGATGTGATACGATAAAGAGTATCACGAGGGGTATATGAAAGCAGTCCAAAACATATAATGGATATGACACAAGTACAATTGTTCAATAAATTCAAGGAAGATCATCGTGGAATTAATATGTCAATAACTACATTTGTGCAACAAAAACCATGGTATTTTAGACCTATTACTATACGTGACACATGTTGTTGCCGTTATCATGTGCAATTTCAATTATATTACAACACGTTTCTTGAATTTGGTAAAATGTTTTGGACGAATTCACCACCTCCGCCTACAGTACGTGAATTCATATCTCAAACTCTATGTGAGAGAGATCACGATGAAGTATTTTATAATAAGAAATTTGTCAATGGAAAACATTGTCATTGTTGTGGAAATCAGGTCTTATTCCACAATAAATATCCTATCGATAATGATCACTCGCTGTCAAATGTAACCGTTGATTGGAGAAGATATGAATACATTGGTTATGCTACAAGTTCTAGTGATGCACATTCCAAAAGAATTGATTTGCGAGAAGATAAAATATGTGTGACAGATTTTCTCAAGAAATTTGAAAGTGAAATTTATAAATACACCAAGCATTCACATAGAGAACAATGGCAAGATCTTCAATTCAAACAATCTAATGAAAATTTTCCACCAGGAACAATTTTGTCAGTGGTTGATTGTGTAGAAAACTACACATTTGCTACACAAAAAGAGATACAGAGTGAATACTATCATTCTGACCAAGTTTCGACATTTGTCCATGTTCTATATAGACATTCTCAACAGGATGTTGATGGCATCGAAAGCACGTGTGACAATCGAGATGTGATTAAAGAATATCACTTTTATATCAACGATGATCGTACACACGATACACATTTTGTTCAGCATTGTATTGAAAATATTTTCTACGATTCACTTAAAGGACGTGAAGTTAAATTCAATGAACATTGGATTATGGTTGTGCGGGACAATTTAAATCTTCGTGATCATTTTATTGGTTATGTCGACTTCATAAAGCATTAAACATTAAACATCGCTGGAATTTCTTTGAAACTGGACATGGAAAAGGTGAACATGATGGTGCAAGAGCATGCGTAAAAAGAGCACTTCAAAGATGGAAAATGAACCATTCTTCTGCATGATTTCATTTAGCTGCAAAGGTTGTCCAATGGTGTAAATTACATCTAAGCCACGATCATAATCAACAATCAAAATATGTGCACAGGTATGTACATGATTTTTTTAATTTATATTAATTGTCAATTTAAAAAAATGTACACTAACATTTAAGTATATGTACACTAACATCAAAAGTTGTCATTTGTGTAGGTTTTTTTTGGCTTGTTGGGGTCCAAGATATAAATAGATCAATACCATACGACGCTAGCACCATACATGGGACTAGATATTTTCACTCTATTCAGACAAAATCCTTCCAAAATGTGTTTGCATTTGACAGTCGAAAGCAATCATGCTTTTGTCATATTTGCACTGAAAATGTTGAATCTACATAAGTTTGTGAAAACATAACAAACAACTATGTAAAACATTGGAAATACACACAGATTAATGCTAAAGGGAAAATGCCACTAGCAAGCGTAGAAGAATTAGAATCAGAAGAAATAGCAATATCATATGATGGCGACATAATTTCAGATCTTGTTAGATAAGGCAATGATCTTACATCTGTTTTGTCGATTGTTCATTCTTGTCCATCACCTTATGTGTATATTGTTACATTAGTTCTTTGCTTAATTGGGTCACTTGTTGCACCAACATTGCACTTGTCTTTAATTAAGTAATATTTAGAATGAGTGTTCTTTTAATTGAATCCATCTCATTATTCTTGCATCGAACTATTAGTTGAGCCAATGCTTATTCCCCATTGTCAATATTGCTCCTCCGAAAACATTATAGATGACTTCTAGGATTACCTCCCACCCTTCGGATTCTTGGATGGGTAATCAACCCACATTAACATATGAGAATCTAACATCAACAACCTCCCACCTCACCTAGTTTCCCTTTGATATCATTAGATTCAATCTTCTCATCGCTCGAATATCCACCTTTACCTTGTACCACTACCCCATTTGGAAATCCAACAACCACTATGTCTAGAGTTTCACCCCCAACTTTCCCAATTACCCCAATGCTAATGTCAACCCGAATGCAAACACAACCACTACGATTTCAATTCCATGTCAAGCCTCCCTTTCAAGGCTAGTCTGAAATAATTGTATTTATCTTGACTAACCAACGATCTTATTAGACATGATCCTACATGACCTTCGATGCCCACCAATTTACCCTCAAAAATCCCTAAGCTTGAAGGTAAATCTAAAGAGGATCCCTCAAATCATATCATTTCATTCCATTTATGGTCCTCCACCAATAGTATCATAGTCTATAGATGATTCCATCCATTTGTGATTGTTACAAAGAACCCTTGTTAAATTTTCAGAATTTACTTCAATCTGATCTAGGATCTTAACTGAGAGAACAACATGTACAGCAAATCTACAGCATATCAATCATGGACACAATAATGCAAGCACACAAGAGACACAGAGTTTACTTGGGGAAAACCATAAAGGTGAAAAACCCCAATAACTTCCTCAGAGATAGATAGAGCAATGATACAACCAGAATACAAGAGATAGTCTTCTCCTAGCAGTAGAGCCTCCTCTTTCACAAGTGTGCCACTCTCCCAAGTGTGAGAAGTGTGACTTTCTGAACGATCAAAATAGAGATCTCCTGATCTCTATTTATACTAACCTGTTTGCCTAGTTACACTATGGGGCCGACTTGTCTATCTAGATACATCCACAATATAATATATATTTCAGGGCCGACCCCACACATGGTGGTCTAATAACCCATCGACAAGTACACACACTTGTGACACTTGTCAATCCACATGACGACACTTCCTTATATAGGAATAACACATCTCTTATAAGGGTACAATAAATATATATGAAATACATAGATGAAATACATTCCGAAGTTACATATACATCAACAACCCTAACTAGCATGGAAATGAAGTGGTACATTCAACAACCATTTGCCACATATCCCAACTTTGTGTCATTGGCCTCTACTTTTCTCACCTTCTTCTAGTTACTCTTTCAATATAATGAGGGAGTAGAAATTATTTTCCCACGCTGTCAGAATATGACTACACATATCACAAAATTATTTTTTCATACCTCTACAAGATCAAACTAGATGATCACCTATTTCTAGTTTGGTTCTTGAAATCTCTCTTACCCACCATATCTAAGGACATCAATTTTGAATAATCAAAATGGAAGAGGAAGTTACTTCAAAGGCTCGATAATGTGATTTGATATATGCTCATTCTAGATATTTGTATTCTATGATTCGAGATGCATTTCGAAGTGACTCATCACGGAGAGATCCACCTAGAGATTCCCATTCTGTGGATGGTGTGATTGGTGCAGTGGAATATACCTTTAATCCATTCAACCAAATGCCACCTTCCACTGGTAATTATATGTATGGTAATACCCCTAGTGGTGAGCACTACAATCTAGGGAAATTGCATATTCCCTACTTCCCTCTTGATTCTTTCAACTCATCCTTGCAAGTAGGAGCAAGTACCTCATATTATATTGGATGTTCCTTTTATTAAGCCCCATGTTCATGGCCCTTCATGTAGTAGCACTTCTACCATGTATGTGGGCCCACTAACCCATAATTCTTATTACACTTTCCTTGGCCCTCCATCGAGACATCAAAACCAATAACATCCTTAACTTATCCCTTTTCCAAAAGGGCAAGTTTACGCCCAAAAAAACATGCCCAACCAACCTACACCCAACAATAAAAAATGTGAAACCTCATTCCAACAAGAAGAATAATAAGGGGAAGGATAAAGGAAATTATCAAAATTGGGAAGGTGGAGCCCAACCTCATAACCCTCTTTCTAACATTGTAAGAAATCACAACCCCACAAATTATGACCCTACTAAACCCACCAAACAAGTTAAAACCCCACAATTTCATACTAACCATCTATGTTCCTTTTGTAGAGTTTTTGGACATTATACTCAGCATTGTCTATACCTTACCAGAGATAGTCATTTGTGGGATGATGCCAATAAATGTAAGACTACTAACACCCCTCAAGTTCAAAACAATACTCCACCTACTCATCTTCCCACAACACAACTGGCAGTACTGTAAAATCCCTTACCACCACAAGGGTTAGTCACATCACAATCGACATTGCCTCACCCTAATTAGTGATCTACATCAACCAATCCTAATGACCCTTATCTCTAAAAATATCGATGACCTACACTAATGTTAATCTTCAAACTCGACATGATCAATATTGTATGCTTGTTGAACCTATCGATTTTGATCGGGACAAGGAATCACTTTTATGAGAAGGAAAATTACATATATCGTGATTTAATTTTGACCCTACTTTGAATGTACCCAATATCCCCTTATGTTGCGCATCCCATAACCCCATTGCTAGATCTTCCCATAACTATAGTGTTATGGAAGACTTGGCCCAATCCCTTGCTGCCATGTCCACCTTGGAAGTTCTACAGATTTTTCATGTGCAACATAAGTCCTATTTGTTTGAATTATGCATGTCCAACACTTCTAACACTTGTTTGATCACTTTTAATTTGGATAGAGAAAAATCCTAAATGCCTTCTTTGGTACCCTTTCAGGTTCTTGTTATTGTCAAGAATTTGAATATCCATCGATGCATTATTGACAAAGTAGTCGTAGCATGTGTCATGTCGACGCATATTTGGAAGGATATTAGATTACTTGAATTAACCCCATCCCTCATTACATTACATGCATATGATAGTCAACCTTACTAGCTACAATGCCTCCTCCAGAATGTTCTTGAAGAACTCACTAGTAAAATTGTCTTGGTAGATATTAAAGTTTTAGATACCCAATTAGACTACAACATCCTGCTTGGTCATAGTTATATATATGATATGAAAGTGATCACTTCCACAATGTTTCGACACATTATGTTTCCCTATAATGGGAATATCATTACAGTTGGTCAACCCACATACCATGATCCCAAGTTGGCTTCTAAGCTAGAGAAAAATTTTCCTAGCATCGTGGATACTCTTTCTATGCCCTTGTTCACTGGAGTCAGTCTCAGAGTATTTAGAGATGCCTCACAAATTAGAACTTTTTAAGGGCATCCCTCTCTTACCACCTAAGAGGGTATTCAAAGTTATGCACTTTCACCTTTGAAAATACTCTTTCTCAACCATAGATTTCATCAATCCCTATCTATGTGGCAAGATATCCATGGGTGGGAATGCATATTCATCAAGTACCTTTCCTCTTTCCCCCTCCAGAGATCACCGAAATCCCTATTATGGCTAATTTTAACCTTATAGGGCTTACTTTAGGTCTCCATGTTTAGTTACTTACACTACCAAACCCCAAACCCACTCTTCAAGTGATTTTAACAACGTCCAACCGATTGGTACTTCTAATGTGCCACTCCCAGTGGTTAATAATAAAGCCTCACTTCCACCCATTTTAATCCCAAAAAGAAGGTTGGGGATAAATCCAAGACCACAATAATTCAGTCCACCCCATACACTGATGTTACCACACCCTAATACAAAAACCAAGAAGGATCCTAAACCTTGTGTCATTTGTGATATCATTGGTCATGCCATCCATCAATGTCTGAAGTTATTGCTCTTGTGTAATCATATCCACGTTCAAGAAAATAATACTGACTCAACCATTCCTATAGTTCATATTACTCTTCCCGATGCTTCCAAACAATCTAATAAGGAATTATGTACCAACCACCCACGTGAATTATGTGGCATATATGGCCTCTATTCAAACCATTGCACAAATCTCCAAAAACATTGTGCAACCTTGACTGAGCTCCACTTGAAGTCGTTAGAACCACAGTTCACAGTCATTTAAGAAAAAATACCACCTAGCCAACCAAGTTATAGGAATTGTGTCCATTTATTATGTTTCTTCCTCATGTGCACCATTCTCTTCAACACCATCTTTTTCATCATCACCTTAAGTGATGGGAGACCTCCATGATATTTATACCCCTACTTTTCAAATCAAAGAATAAATCCTTGAATCTCTCACCAACATTGATTACCCATGGGACAATATGGACCACCTAGCTTACTTCCTCCCATAGGAATCCCCTATGTTGGGTGAATATTCGAGCCAACTCTCCATTGAATCAAAGTATTTTTATTCCTTTAGGATATGTTGACTGGTTTAAAAATATGATCCTTTCTCTAGATTCCTTTGAGTAGGGGAATGTGGCCATCATATCACCCACTATCAAAGTGGGTATTTTAATTAAACTTGGTGTCATTGAAAATATCTTACTTGGCACTTCCTACACTTCAGACAAGGTCACAACCTACAACGCTATACTTCAATAAATTTTCTTGGTTTTTGTCAAATTCTAGGGCTTAACCCCACAACATGGAACATCACATTGATACGTGGCCTAATGTTGTCTATGTGCGCCATTCTAACCATCAAATCCGAAATTGATAAATTTCAGTATGTAGGATTCATCTACCTAATTGGATATACCACCCGAGTATCCAATATATTCCCAATCAATAAGAAACAAGGCACCATTCGTGTTTGCTTGCACTTATTTTTGGGATATTAACAAAACTTGTCCCAAAGACAACAACCTAACCCCATTCATAGATCACATTATCGACACTTGAGTGGGGTGCGAGGTTCTATCATTTATGGATTTTTTTAAAGTTACAACCAAATCCAAATTTGACCTTGGGACTAGTACAAAATTGCCTTCACCACCCCTTCATAACCTCTTCTTATCGATTCATGCCTTTCGAACTCAAGAATATTGGTGCTACATTACAATAGGCCATGTCACATTGGTTCCATGACATGAACGATACCATCTTAGCATATTTGGATGACCTCATGAATTATTCAAATAAATGATCACAACACTTCAAACATCTTTGCAAAGTTTCTTTGTTGTTGTAGATATAATGTTCCCTAAACCCACTTAAGTGCATGTTTTGCATCCCTAGTGGTCAATTCCTAGGATTTATCATTTCCAAACGAGGGATTATTGTTGATCCTTTGAAAATTCAAGCCATTCTTAAACTTTCCTTTATGTCAATCCCTTACATCATCAAGCATTATTTGAGAAAGTGAGCATACTTGTTGGTTCAGATGGACAACTCGTCAAGAACCCTCACAATGTTTTTTAACTAGATAAATTATATTCATGAGACTTGCACCACTTTTATATTTTGTACCATACTAGTTTTATATTCCTCGCCTTTGGATGAGCCTTATGATTTGGTTTTTTTCCTTTTTCAAATGGATTGTTTATCCCAATGTTACATTGACTATGTCGATGGCAAAAATCTGTACACTTAGAATCTTGTCTCAATAGCCCGGGCCATATATTCCCTATTCCACTCCCTCATCCATGTTATTGGTGTGTGTATTTGTGTTTCCATCCATAATAATGAAAAATATGATGTTGTGATAGGTATTTTGGTTGATGCCCTCCAATTGCACATTTGCCATCTTCGTGTTTATCTTGATTCTCAACTACTTGTCACACAATTAAATAATTGTTATCTAGTGCATTATCCTTGCCTATTTAGTTAATATATGCAAGGAAGACAATTGGTTAGACAATTTGAATCGATCACATTCATTCATATACCCAGGAGTCTCAATAGTTTCATAGATAGTGTTGCAAACTAGATTCTACATTGGCATATCATTCATCTCTAACAAGGAAATAAATCATACATGTGTATATAACTGTAACCATAAGTACATCCACATGTACATAAACAACCATAAAAGCATACATAATATCACATCACATACAATGTCTATGCACACAAAACCACATATGTATATATATCATCAAACAAAAAATAAGGAATGTTTACAACATAGAGTACACAACTCTATTAAAAATATGTGATACATAGTAAAAAATCCCATGTCATAACATGGGGGCAATTCCATAAACTACCTACTCATCATCATCCTCATCGAAATCATTGCCCATGTTGTTTTCCTCATCATCACTATCATGACCAACAATATGAGGGACATTTCCCCTCATCATATCTCTAATGGAATGGCTAGCCAAAATTATCCTCCTCGTGACTGATTGCCACTATGGTGGTTCCTAGAAACATATCATGATAAGAACCTCAACCAAGTTATGTCATCCCTCATCCATGAACCCATCCAACAATTGATTTATGTCCTGGTATAAACCATCCATAACCACCTCTTTTCACCATCGTTTCCTTTGTGATAGGGGGTAGGACTGACATCCTCGACCATGCCCCATCATTGTTAATGTCATTGAGAAGGGATTGGTCCAATATCTGCACACACAAAGAGGAGAGTAATCAATGACATGTATCCTATAAATAAATCTATCTACCATCTATGCTAGTTCATAAGCACAAATTAAAAATCATAATAAGAACCACAAATATCCTCAAGCCCCCATTTATATCCTAGTGGTTGAGGTAGATTCAAGTCTCCTCAAAAGTCCATCCTTGCATAGGGTTAGTCCTCAATGATCATAAGGAGTTAGTCCCACTCGGAAAATAAATCCTAAGGAAGTCATTTCCCATGACACCGCCCCTACCTCTTAGTCTCATATCTCCCCATCATCGCATGCGGGGCTCCATCGACTCTGCATCCGAATATCATGGTGGGGTCATAGTGTAGGCACTCTCTCAAAAAGGTAGGTGCAAATAAAGGTGTCAAACCCAAAATCTCTTCCTAACCGATTGCACTAATTCATCTAGTGCCACATTATTGTTGGAAACATTTGGGCCCATCCAAAGTACATGTCACCCAACACCTTCTAGATGACCATCACTAGACTATTGGTAATCCAATGAGGTCTCCCTAACACCAGAAATATAACCACTCATGTCGCCATTACATGGATATCTAAGAGCTCTATATCCTCCATTTGAATGGAGGATTCATGTAGTGATGTGCCCACTATGTAGTGGGACTTTAGATAGTTCTCCATGGTCGCATCCCATAGATGCAACCACTGCATGTCACCTACCATACCATACATCGATATGTCAATCATGAAGTACGCATCTCTCAGGTTGAGGTCAATGTGCTCACCCTACATGAACGCTCATATGTTTTCATCCCAGTACTAAATGATATTTATCAACAGAAGACCACCCAACCTCATCAGTGGGTTCTCAAGGAACTTGAGAATTCCATACTATGCAAGCGTACTTCACATGGTCAGTATATTTGGAATATGCACTTGTAAAGTCAAAAAATCCCTCTCTCTCCATATAAACCCCATACCTATATTTTTATCCAAATAAGTCAAAATTCAACGTGTGTGTTTTACCCAAAAAAGTGCTAGTTAATGTCACAACTTTACCAAGAAAATATGTGATAGGGCATCACACCTATTTGGAGAAAAAGTGTGACCTTGTTGCACTTTTTCCCCTATTAGTTGTGATAGTTGGTTGCAGGATTTTCCTCGACAGGTGCGACCCGATCACACCTTTTGAGCAATTTTCCATGAGCACATCATGGGAAACTACCATAAATTCATGATGAGCAATGATATTTTTTAGGGCTCCCCATGAGCCTAAGAAACCCTAATATAGAAAACTAAATGGGAGGATATATCACCAACCTATAACTCACGAATCAAAAAACGACAGTCATAATGGAAGATATGAGCACCTCCCAAGTCCCACGAGATCCTCAAATGATGAATAGGGAAAATGATTCTGGATTTTGTGGGCTCCACCCTATTTATATGATTTTGTTAAATTTTATTTTTCTCTATACGACCTCATATGAAATTCGTTTCATATGTCGTTCATACTGTTGGATTCCTAATTTTGTGTTCTTCTTAGTCGCATAGCTCAAATTTTGTGATTGAAAACTTTTTTGGGAAGCCCCTATTTCCCTATTATTTTTCTAATGTGTGTAATTTAGGCCTTTATTCTATGTTATATGTTTCTTGTACTATTTCTTTTCTTTCCAAACACATTTTATGCTTTGGTATCATTTCCACATGTGCAAGTACAAGCTTCACCGATATCACAACATTTTTCTACATGTGACCATCCTTATAGGGATATATTTTAAAAGTAGCATGTAGATGATTCCCTTGTACCATCATATTATTAATTACACATGTTTGATACCATCATTCCTATATGACCACCTCTCCTTCCATTTGTTCAGGCAATTGGCCTAGCCCAACCACCCTTGCATTCACCCTTTCCCACTAGTAGAGCCTTACCTCCATGGGTTACTACTCATTAGTACCCCAAGTGCATTTTGGTACCCATACTTATTTTCCCCATATGGATGGGAATTCCTCTAGTATGTGACAATGAATTTAGCCTCACATGATTCTTGAGTTCAGTCATTATCCTACCCCCGATTCCCACATCATCACATTTTTTTTCATTTTACATATCACAAAACTCATCGCTTCATCCATAATGTAAAAGGTTACATCATTTTGTTTCCATTCAACTACCTCTAAGGATATTACCGTCGACATGCCCTACCGCTTGTCTCTTCCATTTTCTATCACATGCATATTTGATTCATTTGATCGCATGTTGGACACTTATCTCCTTGTATATATTCTTGCTCAACCTTTATTATTTTGGAAACCATTTCAAAAGTGCTCCTTAAAACTACTACAAATAACATATGATCTCTTACAGTAGCATCCCTGGTCACCTTTGTTTAGAGCATTACCCAATTTGTCACCACTAGAACCTTTTTTATGTCAACTTGCACATATTTCTTAACCTCAGTATCCCCCCTACCTTCTGTGAGTATTCACCATTGCATTTTTATCCCCTAGTTATCCCATTGTCCCTCCCCTAACATTTTCATGAGTTATAAACATATTATTAGGTCGGTCATGGCTTCATGCTTCGAAGAAAGAAATTTTTGACTCCATTACTATATGACCCTTCATTTTCCCCTACCATCTCATATCAATTTTATGTCACATCCTTGTATCAATCCTTGTGTTGTTAAATAAAGACCTCCTCTTTGCTTTGTTTTTAGTGGACCTCCCCCTATCGAATTCAACACTTTAACTCTAGAGTATAAGCTTGGAGGCATTATGTATGTCATGTCCCCATGTTTTTCATGGTTAAAAATTGCCTAAGTCACCTTAGAAAAATTATTAAAAATTATTAATGGTGACAAATAAGGGGAAAATGCCTAAGCATGGTTCCTAAGTAGTGTGAAAATGGATATTCTTATTGCAGGTTCATTATGAGTTAAGTAAGTGGATATGGGCCATAAAAATAATTATTTGCCCCCAAAATAATATTTGGCACATCCAATTTGAATTGGCAAGTAATATTGGGTCAAAGGCAAAGATTTGTCCACAAAACACTAGTTGAGTTGGTCCAATGTGTGAACATGGACATGGTGGTACTAAGGAGGCTTATCCCATGCATTAAATGAATTTACTAAGTCAAAGTGGCGCCTAGGATGGTTTTTGGACCAAATGGGATGCTTATTCAATGTATTTGGCCATTTCTTTAAAACAAGGAAATTGAGTGGAATTAGGGGAAATAAGGGGTCAAAGTGGTTGGAAAAAGGAGGGAAATGGTAAAGGAGGTTAGAGGGTGCACTTATGGAGGTAGTGGAATAATTATGGGCCATTAATAACTCATTGCATGGTTTTGGATGAACCATGGTATTTGTCCCTAGTTTTGGCTAAGTGGGGGAAAGCTAGTCAAGTCTCTAGTTTTCTTCCTTCCATGGTATTTTCAAGTGGTTTTGGAGTTTCTATGAAGCTATATAAGCAACAACAAGCACACTTCTTGAGGTTTTCTGGTATTTGTATTATTTTCTATTGAGAGTTTGCTTGAGCAAATTCTGATGCTTGGGAGATGTGCCCCTTGCAAACAATAGGGAGATGTACCCCTCTGTACTTTGATTGAGGAGTGGAGCACCCAGATCCATTAACATATATTACTGCAGGTTTTCTATAGGTGTAATACCCCCATTTTGACCCTTAGGATATTTTATCTATAATTTAAATATTGTATTCATGTTATGTATGATTCCTAGCGTGGAGCTCAAGGCCCCGCTAGTGAATGCTCGGCTTTGGAGAGGCAAGTATTTGGTATTATGCTACCCATGTGCTAGTGAGCCATGGAAATTGTAAATATGCATTTTAATAGAAATCCCCACAACTAGCTATGCAATGCAACAAGAGATGAGGGCATGATTTCTACAAGGAATGGGGGGGATATTCAAACCCTTGAGCCAATCAATTAAAGCCAAGTGTCAATGAGAGAACCCATGAATTCTCAACTACCCATGTTGACTTTTGTTCCTAATCATTCATTTCTCCCAAGAGTTGGTTGAGGCAGTTAATGCCTTGGGGAATGGAGAGGTATGGCTATCCAAATTCAGGTATGGGCAAGCCACCCTTCATGGAAATTTGTGTTTGACTTCTTGGGAAATAAAAGAGCCACGAAATTGCTCCCCAAGCCATTCTTCACCCATCAGTTTTTATCTCCCATGATTTTGGAGCTACTTGGGCGTTTTCCCTCCACCTTTTTCTTGTTTTCATTGTTTCCTAGCTGGGAGAAGGGCGTTTTCATGTTGCAGAACCATGGGAAGGAAGGGGAAATCAATTTGGGGTATATAGAGGTTGTTTTGGCCCACTGAATGCTTATATATATGTGGGATAAATCGTTTTCTTCCCTGTGGTCGATTTTTCCGTCTCACAATCCATTTTTGGTGTGCCCACGGTTTGGGGAAAACCCATGGCCATCTTGTTTCTAATCACATTGTTAAAAATGTGTATCCATGCCCAATGATTGTGTTTTGTTGTGTGTAGATAGAGTATGTTGGGGTATGGGTTATGGGTATCCATTGATTTGGTTTGAGATTGAGAGTCCCTCTTCCTTATAGAGATTATGCCCAGCTCAGGGGTGGTCTCTGAGTGCTGAAAGAATATAGGTTGGGCAGCGACCTATGGTTGGATGGAACGTTGCAGCGACATAGCTAGTTGCTTGGGACAATTTCATAATCAAGATAAGTATTCTCTATGTGTCTTTAACTCTGCAATGTTATTTAATTATTGACTATTATGTTTATGAGAATCAATGCATACTAGATATGCATGCAGTGGATCTTGATTCAACTGTGTTTATTTGAATTATACACTTGCACATGTGTTTTTTTATTTATATGAATTTGATGGAAATGGGATGAGAGTTGGAAAAAGGCCCCATAAGTGTATTCATTTTGCCTTCCTTGCATTAGGTTGGCGTGAGGGGACATGACAACAGGTTATGATAATCATCAGTTAGCTTGGTGGAGAAGCATACTTCCCATTTTGGTTTACAGCTACTCATAGTATGTTTTTTTTTTATGTGTCCTTGGGTTTAGTGAGTTTATATATGGACTATTTTGGATCAAATGTCTGTATCATGCCATCCCTGATGTAATACACTCTTTTATTTTCTCTTATAATAAAACACCCAACTCCGTTTTGCAGAAATTCATTCTTGTATTTTTATGTTTAAGAACCTATGCTCAATGTGTGCCAATTCTGACCATTTTTCGTAATTTTCTTTAAAAAGTGTCTTATGCTTGTCCATTTGCAAATATGAAGCAATATTTGGGAATTAAACAAAAACTTGGTTTGGACCCCACCTTCAGATCAAAATTTTGGGAGGATATACTAGTGATTGAGTCGAGTTGAAAACAAGGTAACTGCGTAGTCCCGAATTGGGAAATCTCACTCCTGGGGATCCAATCGGCCAAACAGACCTCTAAAATTTTTTGCAGAAATTTTTACTGTAGTACTTGTAATAAAAGAGACCAGATACCTATTCCAGAACCCTTCCCTGAGTTCCTGAGCCTCCTTCCTTCCAGAAAGTCAATTCCAGTCTCTCTCTCTTTGATCTAGTAGAAATGATCTAGTTTTTATATGTTGGTGTACACAGGAAGCCTTGGATTAGATTTCAGCAGTAGATGATTTTGAAACATAAATGGTCCTAGTACATTGTGCAAAGGATCCTTGAACTAGTGTAGCCATTGTTTTCCTTCATTACATTAGTGTCTTCCTTGACCCATTGAGTTAGTGTGCCTATTCCTTTGTTGTACTTGGATTTGGTACATAACAGTGGTATCATAGCTTAGCTACTTTGGCTGAGTTTTTATTTGGTGTGCCCAGATTGTAGTTTGGGTACATCACAATGTACCTTGGTCACATAACCATCATTGAGGGGAGACATGATTTCCCCTTGGATTTAATAGTTTTCACATGCTTGACTACAACATATTATCGCATCAATGAGAATCATATATTATGGTGGTTCTCTTATCCTAGTTTGGTTGAATACCTCGAACACTCATGACTCCCTCCAGTCCTTGAGTCTAGTCTAGAATCCCTTTAATTTATAGCTTCCTATGATGTCCAAGTTTCATTGGCGACAATGATCTAGTTTTAGTTGGAGCTCCCTGGATTTTTTTTGGCTCAGTCTCAATATTTGAACCATCTGTAAATAGTTTTATTATGTCATCACTCATTATGAATCTTGGGCCTCTCTAGTTTTCAACAGGATCTCAATTTCTAACATTTGTCATCATTTTTTAATGCCATTGTTCCTACTTTTGTATTTCAAATAAGCTATGCGTTGGATCACACTAATGGACTTGCAGTGACTCCTTCTTTGACCCTCATTATTGTGATGTATCGTCGAAATTTTGTATTCATGTACTTTAATCAAGACTCTTTAGGTATTGATCCCATATTGTAATTAGACATTGTTATGAGCACGGTGCTCCTTGTTTGTATTTGAGATTATATACACCCAACCCCATTGGTTAGATTGTTTGTAGGTGTGGCCTCTGTGGCCCCTTCTAGGGTCAGGATTCTTTCTCTTTACTCACTCTCACTCCTTGCCCAGGTGTTCATGGTTTCCTATGGATTGAAGGGTAAAATGATTATGATGTATTTCGGTCATACAATGAGCTCTTGACATCACAAATTACGGGGAAACTGATAACAACCTCGTTTTTCCCACCTACTTTGACTTGAGCATCATCACCCTTTACATAATTTTTTATAGTATTAACACCAATTCTATCGCCTCCATCACCACACGACCTTAATAATATGACCAAAAAATGAACTAAAGTCATAAGTTTACCATAAAAGGTTACTATGCAGAATTTCTCTAAAAATCCAAGGAACCCCGTCACACTAAAATCCTTGAAAACCATGACGGGGACTCAAAAAATAAATCTGGTTACGCTTAATTATTGTTCACCTTCCAAAAAGGTGTATTGGTTGAATATGGACATTCCCAAACCATTATTTCCAAAATTAGCCTTTGATTTGGTCTCTAATAGCTATCTCCCACTGAATCATCAATGAAAAGGGATTATTCACATTGGAGCTAGATTGATGAACTGTCCACATTCTTTCCTTAAAATAAATCCCTCAAGGTCATTCCAAAATGCATTCCATATTCATTATAACAAGGTTATGCTTTCATATTTCCTATAGAAAGAGAGAAATATCCTCCTATATATTTTCCTTTCACCACTTCAGATCCTTCGCATGGATCATTTGGTTGGGAATATAGCATCAAAGGAGGAGAAGAACTCTCCCTTGGGTTGGATGCATAGGTCCACTTCAACTACCTCCAACACTAAGGCGTGTCTCATCTCTATTATTTTTTTAATACCAAAACCAATATTCTTTACATGTTATTCTTTGTTTCCTTTTAGCTAGTTTCCCTTATATTAAATTGCATGCATAATGAAGGATGTTGTCTATTTATTTTATTTTCCCTCAAACTTATTGTTTTGGTACTTAGTATTATACAACCCCTGAGTAGGTACTTTTGTTACACATTGGTCCTAAAACACCAACACAGACATTTTTTTTAAATAGGGACAACGACCAAAAGAGAGGAGAGTAATCAGAGACAAGATAAAGAGGATCAACATGTAATGAACTAGGTTGAAGAAGGGTCATATAGTTGCGGATTTGTACAATGATGTGGATAGACCCAAATAGATATATATGGATCCATATATTCATACAAACATGTTTGTATAGTACAATACATATAGTTGTATGAATAATACCATATAGTCATACATACATATTCATACAATGTCGTATAGTAGCCGTACATGGTCATGCAATTATTCCTTATTTTTAGTGGAAAGTTGTACTCTCTTCAACACAAGCTTACCTTGTAATCTTTGATTAGTTGAATGATAAACTAGTATGAAGGATAAATTCCTTGTGTATGTGTATAATTTTTTTACGATTATGCTATTTACTTTCCATTTATGGTGTGATTGTTGTTATGTGAATAAATTATACTTCTGCAATTAAATAATAGTCTTGTTTGGTTGAGAACATAAGGACTTTAGTTGCCTAGGGTTTGGAATTTTCACATGGTATTATAACTTTTCTAATTGAGGATCTGAAATGTTTACAACAATATATCATTTTCCATAACTAAGTCCCATGAAAAAATACCAGTTGTTAGAGGGTTTCATAGGTAGTGTTTAATTACTGTAATGTCCCCAATTTGAAAATTTTCCCAATTTAGTCAATTTTCGAAACTTGGACTAGTGAAGCCCCAAACTATCCCAAATGATCCCAAATATTTTAGATTCACTTGGGAGTGACTTTTGATCCTCTTCATGTACTTCTTCTTCTACTTCACCGATTTCATAACTAGGTGGCTCATGGGTCTCCTCCTTTTTACTCAAACATATGTGATTTGCTCTCCAAGGTTTTTTGCAAGAAGGGCATAGACCTTTCTTCACTAAATCCACATATTCATTTTTGGGCCTATTTTCAAACACCCAATCAGCAAAGTCTTCAAAAGGAATGGCCTTTTGTGTACCTCCCTTATACAGATCAAGATATGCCTGATATTGTTGGGGCAAGGTTTTACATGTTGCTCTCAATCTTTGTAATTCATTCATGGAATTATCCTTTGGTAGTGTGAGACAATCATATTCATCAGATTCAAGGTCATAAGAATAACCCTCATTCCTTATGAAATTGTAATAAGTGTTGCATGATGGCACCTCTTCCTCAAACCATTCACATTTTGCTTCATATTGCTCACAATCATATTCATATTGCTCATAAGAATTGTACTCATAGGATTCATCATAATAGTAATACATGGCTGCAAATTATTCTTCAATGTATGATATTAATTCATAGGTGCAAGGATGATGCTCCGATACCACTATAATGTCCCCAATTTAGTCAATTTTTGAAACTTGGACTAGTGAAGCCCCAAACTGTCCCAAATGATACCAAATATTTTCTAATGATGTCTAGAGTGGATTGAGGTGTATTTGGACACACTAAATCAGATATTATATTCTTGGAAACTTTCTAAATACTTCATCAAATTGCATTTACAATTAGAGAATGAAAGGCATAATTACTAGGAAAATCGATGTTGAAACCCCCAAGGGTAGATGGCTCCAAAAGACTCATAAGGATTTCGAATTGGGAGTGAGAGTGTTTGAAATGTATTTAGACATAAAAATGAAGCTTATGTATGCTTGGACACTCTCAAAATACTTCTGAAACATTCATTTAATTTCAGGAGAAAATATGGAAATTTACTAGTAATTTCGAGGTTCAAACCCCCAAGGGTAGATGACATAAATGGATTCCAAAATTCAGTACGAACCTACAAAATTTCAGAACATAGAAATGGAATAGTTATAGGACTTCAATGGTCACCCAAATGCATCATTAAACAGTTCCTAAAGTCTGTTTCAACTCCCATAAATTAGAGGTTTGTAGACATGTCTTCACATAGGGGGAAAAGCTAGGAAACTCCACCACTTGTTATGAATTTCGAGATTTATGTTCCAACGACTTATACAATGTGTATGAAACTTCTTCAGGACATTAATGGATATCCATACATAAAAAAAATCATAGATATTGACTGATACAAATCGAAATAAAGCAACTTCAATCTCTCACAATAAGATATGGGGAAAATGGCACCATTTATGCATTGTTTGGTATTTTTACATAGTTTCACTTGGTATTTCGACATGAGGATATTCTAAGAATAAAATACAGTGTAAATATATCATATTACAAATAAATGGTGTATCTTGGACTCTCCCAAAGAGATCAACATCTCACCATGTGCGCCCTTCCTCCAAGAGCAATAATATAGAGAGAAAAATGGAAGAAATGTGGGAGCAAGTTGAAGAAGAGAGGACCACGAGAATACCTATAGCTTCAACCTGCAAAAAATTACTCCATTGTATCTCCAAATGAAATATCTGAATGGCCTCTCCAATTTCCAATTAGGATGGGAATATTTCACCCTCGAAATTGGTACTAAGGCAAGTAGAGTAAACGCTCAACTAGCATGGACAAGCTATGCTCTCCAATTTGCAAAATGAGAAATGATAAAAATATCATTTCCTTCTTTGTTATTGTCTTTTATAAACTTCTCAAATCCTCCATGGGTCGAATTACTTCCAAAATCCTCATGCCAACTCAAGTTGGGAAGAGCTTCCAATGTGTGCCACTTGTCCAACAATTCCTAGTCTCCATCTTCCCTCAATTCGAATGGGGAAGCTTCTTGGCTTCCATAACTCCCTTGTGTGCCCTCTTGGAGGATATTTTTATCCCTAACATGTCATATATGTCATATGTCACCAATCAGGTCTGAAATTTTTCATATGTGTCATAGAATCTTCATCATTGTTGTCATAGGAGTTAGGGAATCTAGCTCCAAGTGTCACAATTCTTCTAAGATGCCTCTTCCTCTTCCATGAGAGTTATTATTCCACTCCAATTCGACCTTACATGATTCATGCCATGAATAATACCTCTTAAACTCCCCCAAGTATGTTACCCTTCATCTTGAACTCGAATTGGTGAGAGAATCATGCCAAGTGTAGTGGGGAATCTTGCCACATGTGGGTCCCACAACCTCTTTTGTGCCCTCATTATCCAATGCAACCTTATTTTCTTTGTATTATTATTTAATTGACCCATATAATGTGAATTTGTAATTCTATGGTCATTTTGGGTCTTGTAGATCCTTTAATCCAACTTTTAATGCTTCCACCCCCAACCTAGGGAACTAGTAATTTTCCTCCATGATAGTTCATTTGGATGGGAATATTACAAACTTGAATTGGGAGTTTTTCTCTAATGTGAACCAGCTTGTCCCTTTGGATCTAATTTTAAATGATTACTAACTTGGACATCATTCTTGGCAATTATTTGACCCTTGGCATCAATTTTACAAAATATCATGAGTATGGCCAAGTGGTTTAGGCCATTGTGACCCAATGCAAAATTTGGAGACATGAAAATTACCTATTAGATTTGGGAGTTTGTGTGTTTTAGTAGAGCTTATAAATGGCATCAACTAGCCTTGGGTTTGAGGATGGATTGGAATTAGTTGCCTCGAATTTCTTGTATTGGAAATTTAGGGTAACTGTCATATTGGAAGAGAATGATCTATGTGATATCATCCAGACTACAATGACTTCGTCAATATATTTGTAAGATTTGGCAATTCACAAGAAGAAAGAATTGAAATCCAAGTGGATGATCGTGGATTCTATAAAGAACCATCTAATCCCTCGTATATTTGAGAAGAAGATGATGAAGCATATGTTTGATGCCCTAGTTATCCTTTACCAGAGGGAGAACCTAAACAAGAAGATGATATTGCATAACATAGATATGTAGAGATGACCAAATTAGATACAATTACTAGTTACTTGATGAAGGTCATGCATATTCATGATCAACTTGTAGTAGTTGGGGAGAATATTGAAGAAAAATAGCTAGTGAATGAAGCACTAAATGGGTTCTCATCTCAATGGGAAAAATTTGTCAAAGGTGTTTATGCTTAGGAGAATAAAGGATGAGAAGTCAACCTCACCGTTGGGGAAGAAGGACTTAAATCAAGTAATTCATATGTGATAAGCACAAACATTATGCATCATGGTGTCTAGACAAGAAAGGGGGTAAAGGGAAGTAGTAGTAGAAACATGTAGAAACCTCTATTGAAACGCAGTTAAACGCGTTTTCCTCCAATTTTGAGAAGGATTTATTGATGGTATCTTTCCTTTATACTAGCATGATTCTAAGGAACACTTGGTATGTGAACATTGGAGTATCTACGCACGTGGCATCATCCACAGAGTTATTTTCAATTCTAAAACATAACAAATTAGGAGTTTAGGTCGAGATTGATGATGATGCCAAGTATCCAGTAGCAGGAGTTGGTACCATTGATCCCTTCTAACTCCAATCAAGTAATATTTAGACTTTGCCAATGCATTTTTTATATATGTCTCAAGAAGAAAATTATTTTAGTTTCAATTATGGAAGATAAGGAATTTACAGTGGATTTCAGGAACCAACAAGTCCTTATAATATCAAAGGATTCTATCATAACCAACATAGGTAATCAAGGTTAAGAAAGACAACTTATACAGGTTACATAGTGATCTTGTTTGATCCCTAGTTCCTAACATGGACACTTTGTGAAAGTTGTGGCACAAGAGGATGGGGCACCTGCATCATATTGCACCACCTATTCTAGGGGAGATAGTCATAGATATTCTAGAGTTCAACATTGAGTACTAGGGAGTATGAAAAGGGTGCGCATTTGGAAAGCATGCCAATGATGCTTTTTGAAGCAATGATCATACATATAGAGAGATTCTAGACCTAATGCATTCAAATCTATGTGGACCGATGTTAGTAACATCAATATTAGGAAGCATGTATTATGTTTCCTTCATTGGTGACTTCTCTCACAAACTTGGATCTACATCCTAAATCCCAAGGATGAAGTGTTTAGAAGGTTTCAGGAGTTCAAAGCTTTAGTTGAGAACTAGAGAAGGAAGAATATCAAATTTTTTAGATCAGATGATGGGGGTGAGTATACCTCTAAGGATTTCAAGTATTTCTACAAGGACACGTGAAATTAGAGGGATTTCTTTGTTTCATACAACCCATAATAGAATGGGTTTCTAGAGTGGAGGAATTCATCCATCATAGGGGTTGCTAAGGCCATGATTTATGTCTAGGATTTGTCGATGTTTCTATGGGTATAAGCATGCAACATGACAGTTTACATCCAAAACAAGTGTCCTCACAAGATCTTGGAGGATAAGACACTAGAGGAGGAATTCACGGGTGTGAAGAAAAAGGCAAGTCATTTCCTAATCTTTGGTTGTCTATTTTATATCCATATACTAAAAGAGAAGAGGACTAGGTTGGAGCCTTCCATTAGGAAGTGTTTGTTTATTGGTTATAGTGAGACTTCAAAGGCCTATAGGGTCGTTTTTCTAGAAAAGAGAAATATATTCATAAGCATGGATGTAAAGTTTGAGGAAAATTTTGCATCCGGGAAGTCTCATGAGCCTATTTTAGTGATAGAAGATGAGAAACATGAAGCTCCAAAGGTTGGGGTAGAGTCACAAATGACTTCTAGCTTAGGGAAGCAACTGTCAAGCATAGAGGAGGATGCACCAACACCTACCAATTCTTGTAAGATATTTCGATGGGTCACTCAGACACTGATGGATGCTCAAGGTCATGTTAAGGATCCTTGGAGCACATTCAAGGAGAGGAGACCTATGAAGAAGTTTCCAAACTACATGGAATTGATGAGCAATGCCATAGATTTCGTTCCTTCCAGTTTTCAGTAGGAAACAAACCAAAAAGTTTAGAGGGATTCCATGGTGGAGGAGTACACATCCATCATGAAGAATTATGTATTGGACACAGTGCCAAGACCAACGGGGAAATAAGTAGTAAGTTCCAGATGGCTCTACAAGATCAAGCATGTGGAATATGGAAACATAGAGAAGTACAAACCAAGGTTTGTGGTCAGAGTATTCTTTGAGAAAGAGGGAGTGGACTATGACGAGACTTTTGCTCCAATCACTAGGTACACTTCCATTTGAGAAATCATGTCTTTAAGTTCCATTATTAGATGGAAGATACATCATATGGATGTGAAGGAAACTTCCCTCAATGGGATAATTGAGGAAGAAGTGTACATAGAGTAGCCTCAGGGATTTAAGATCAATTGGAAGGATTCCCATGTTTGTAGGTTAAAAAATGACTTGTATGGACTCAAGCAAGAACTAATAGCATGGTATTTTAGGATCGATGGGCATTTTTTGAGTATGGGCTTCACCAAATTGAAGCAAATTTTAACTTATATTGTATATTTTTAGGGATTGATATGGTTTCTTTGGTACTATATGCACATGACTTGTTTCTTACAAGTTCAAAGAATCTCATTGTAGGGTGCAAATCAAATATGGCAATTAAGTTTGAGATGGACATTGGCATGATGCATTGCTTTCTGGGTTTGGAGGTTTGGCATACATTAGGAAATATTTTCCTTAGGAAAGGTAAGTATGCAGTTGAGATGCTATGTCACGTACCGTCCCATCTATCCAATGCAAGGAAGGGAACATGGCACTAAAATCTAGGCTTTTAGAACAACTTAGCCCAATTCATTTTGAATAAAAGGTATGGCATTACAGTAAAATGCATATGAATGCAGATGCAAATCAATTGAACATGCACAGCGGAATAAAACATCATCCACCCACATTTCATACTCATCTAGCATATCAAAATAACCATCAAATTAAACATTTCAGAAGTAAAACACAATCAAATACTCATCTTGATGTAATGATGTCCCAAGCAACTAGATATGTCACTGCAATGTTCCACCCAACCATAGGTCTCTGCCCAACCTATATTCTTTCATCACTCAGAGACCACCCCCGAGCTGGGCATGATATCTACAAGGAAAATGGGACTCTCAAACTCAACTCAGCCAAGTCAATGGATACCCATCCCAACCCCATCATTCACTTGCACACAAAACTCAGATATGGGCTTGGAAACACACTTTCATCAATGGGACTTAGAAACTAGATGGACATGGGTTTTTCCCCAGAACGTAGGCACACCAAAAATGGATTTGTGAGAGGGAAAATCGACCATAGGGAAGAAAACGATTTCTCCCACATATATACAAGAAATCAGTGAGTCAAAACAGCCTCTATGGTCCCCAAATCGATTTCCCTTTCTTCCCCACTGTTATACAACACAAAAACGCCCTTCCCAGCTAGGAGAATGAAGGAAAACACAGCAAAACCATGGAGGAAAACGCCCAGGTAGATCCAAACTTGTGAGAGAGAAAAATGGATGGGTGAATAATGGCTTGGGGGTGAAATTCATGGCTCTTTTCTTTCCCAAGAATCCAAACACGAATTTCCATGAAGGGTGGCTTGCCCATACCCGAATTTGGACAGCCATACCTCTCCATTCCCCAAGGCATTAACTACCTCAACCAACTCTTGGGAGAGTAAATGATTGGGTACAAAAGTCAGCATGGGTATTTGAGGGTTCATGGGTTCTCTCATTGACAGTTGGCTTGACTTGATTGGGTCAAGGGTTTGAATATTTCCCTCCCAATTTCCTTGTAAACATCATGCCCCCATCTCTTGTTGCATTGCATAGCTAGTTGTGGGAATTTATATTAAAATGCATATTTACAATTCTCATGGTTCACTAGCACATGGGTAGCATAATATCCAATACCTACCTCTTCAAGGTCAAACGTTCACTAGCGGGGCCTTGGCCTTGAGCTCCACGCTGGGAATCATACATAATATGCATACAATATTTACATTATAGCCCAAAATATTACAAGGGTCAAAATGGGGACGTTACATGCTAAAGAGGTTTCAGATAGAGGATTGCAAACCTATGGTCACTAATTTGAAGAAGGAAAAAACTCCATATCTTGAGATGGTGGATCCCACATTGTATAGGCAATTGATAGGCTCCCTGGTGTTTGAGTGAAACCCATGAATATCAAATGCAACTAAAAATATAATATGAATCCTAAATCCATAAGTCTAATATTAAGGCTCACAATATGAAATATAATATGTATATTGACATAAAGAATCCAATTGATTACCTTTTAGGGTTATAGTGTGACAATGGAAAATATCAAATTCTCTCTTAAGATCTATGATATGCATGAACCAAAACACACACATGTATTCATAGGACAAATCATGTAGATCACAAATCACGTGGATCTTTAAAAACTCTAATCACATAGATTTGGAAAAGGCCCAAGTTAATCCAAAGATCCATGTTTGGTTCAACCAATTCAAAGAAGATCTCTCATGATTTAGCCTATCTATTTCCAAAAGGAAATTCTACCAACAATATTAGACATCTAAACTGACCACTATAAAAATTAGTCACTAATTATGTATTTAATGTATCAAAGATTAAAATAACACCCAAGTATTATCTTTGATATTCAAAACTCAAATTGTAACACCTATGTATCATCTTTAATATTCAAAACTCAAATTGTAACACCCATGTATCATCTTTGATATTCAAAACTCAAATTGTAACACCCATGTATCATCTTTGATATTCAAAACTCAAATTGTAACACCCATGTATCATCTTTGATATTCAAAACTCAAATTGTAACACTCATGTATCATCTTTAATATTCAAAACTCAAATTGGATTACTAAACCCTCAACTACTTCTGTTTTGTGCCATCCATAATCTACACAAATGGTAGAACAAATATCATGCAATTCTCAAAACCGATGAATGAAAATATCTCTAAGGATGTATATAAACCATAGTGTGTAAGATCCCAATGCCCACGTAAACAAAATTAAGCAAGGAAACATGGAAATAGAGGAATGTAAGGATAGTATATGAGAAAATATAATGTAAAAGGATGTACTTATCCTCGGGTTTCAAAAAGGGATATCCCATTCAAGTTTTTTCCCTTTGTTGTACATGGCAATATGTTATCTTTTACTTTTACTATTATTATGCATATGATTTTTTACAATATACTTGAGCATTATCTCAAATCCCTTTGTACTTTATTCATTTCCTAACATGAACAAGATATGACCTAATAATAATGTGGTGTTTGTATTTGGGCTTCCAACTATTTTAAGACATGAAGACACAGTATTGATATTCACATTATCAATAGCATAATATATACAAAGGGTTCTCAAATGGGGTATTACATTCTCTTTGCATTGCATTAGAAGAAATAATGTCACTAATAGGACTTTTATTTATTAAACGATAAACAATAATGGGTAATTTTAATGCATATCATATTTGATTTTCCATGTAGTTTCTTTAGGTTTACCGTGTCTTTGTTAGATTTTTACCTAGATCATGTCTAAGTTTTAAAGCAGCAGAGATTTCCTCTCAAGGATGAAAGGACACTTTGCTTGAAGCTCTTGCTCGCTTTTCATAGACCAGGCAATGATATGATTACAATCACGTGCATATATTTGAAAAATAAACCAACATAAAAGATTATATGCACTTTAATACTAGGAGACAATGGAAGCATGCATGTAATTAACTTAATCTTCTCCAATATAACTCGTAATAATACATGATCCCCTACATAAAAACTATTTCTCAATCTTGTGACAATTTACAAAACGTTTTGGTGAAATTGGGTATTTTTCAAGTATTTCATAATGTTGGCAACTTATTCTTTCATATCTTTCAACATAACCAATTAAACTACATAAAAACTATTTCTCAATCTTGTGACAATTTACAAAACGTTTTGGTGAAATTGGGTATTTTTCAAGTATTTCATAATGTTGGCAACTTATTCTTTCATATCTTTCAACATAACCAATTAAACTGAACTTCTACTAGTTGGATGTGTGGAAATTTATGTATACACGAGCTTTAATAAACAAAAAAAAAATTCACTTTCTTTCTAAAAGGTTTATTGGAGTTTAGCCTAGAATTTGCAGCCTTAGGACTGCTGTAAATTAGACTACCAGAAAACAACAAAAAGAGTATAACAATCCACTTCAAACAACCCTAAACTTATTGTCAATTCAAGGAGAACATATATCAAAGAAATAGATAAATTTAGCCTGTTCCAGAGCATTTTATTAGCCAATAGTTAGATCTGAAAATACACTTTCACAACATTCATTACAATAGTATAACAACAATAAAATCAACCCCTTATATTGTTCCTTGGATGTCAAATCACTTTAAAAATCGCCCCTTTATTTATGTCAAATCAACAAGACATAACGATTTTAAATAACAATGCATAAAGAACATATACAATTGAAATTCAAATATGGGAATTGCACAAATATGGAAATCTAGAAACTTTGTTAATTATCTCAAGATGAAGTACATGTACATACCATAGCCTTCTCTCAAGGCTAGTACAAATCTCCCAACTCTCCAAAACTCCCTAGATAGGGTAAATCAACAAACCCTAGCTCAACCAAGAAGATCCAATGTGCAAGAGTCTCTCCAACACATCCTCCAAGACAAGATGTCTTCCCCTTCTCTTCTTATTCACCAATCACACTAGGGTTTTCCCTAAAAACCATAATATCCACCTTAAATGGATAAACCTTAACCCTATACTTCCAATATGCTCGAAGATTATCCAAGAAGACCAAGAAACCCTAGCACATATAGAGAGAGTACAATTGGAGACCTAAGTGAGAGATATAGTGCACACTCTTCTCTAGGTGACAACTCTATATAAGAGTGAATACAATAAATGAATATGTTTATGGAAACACTCTCTCCTTCCTCTATTTACATAAGAGATAAGGGAGGACAACAATACAATGTGGGCCTTATCCCTTACAAGTAACCTGTAATGACCCTTTGTAGGCCAAAATAAGTGAGACATCCACTCTAAATTACTTGTTGAATGATTCAAAGTGATTTCATTCACAATAATGACTCCAAGTTGATGTATATACACAAGGTAAGTCCACACCACTCATCACAAGCCTCGATAGACTCCATTGACCCTCCAAAACTATGTACTCCATTGGTTCACTAACCCCTGTAAGAACAATATATAATAATCCCAAGGTATCCCTTAGCCATATCCAATCCTCCAAATAGGAATCCAAGTTGTGGCATGCTAACTAGGGCTTTAAGCCCTACTACATGATGCACAACACTCCACATTCCATGTAGGACACACTCCAACTAGGTGATCCCACCATGTGGCCACAGTGAAAGGTGTCCATCATCTAGGCAAGATATCTCCGATGCCTAAGGGAATAAATCCAATCTAACATTGTCCTAAGGTTAAGTATCCAACTATTAATCTATCTCAAATGTGCATATCCATCACAAACCATCTCTCATGCTAAAATCCATCTCAATCAATCTAAGGGTTGAACGTACACCATGTCCCCCAAATCTCACAAAGCACCCCAAAATATGTTGTAAACACTTTCAGAGTAACCTAAAAACCTAACACTCCCTATTTATGAGGAAAACATTTACATTAACAATTGCTAACTCCATTTACAACTCTACTAAATATGTTATTTGCAAATCTATTTTGGTTGTGGTCCTAGAATCAACCACTCCAATATACAACAAAAATATCAACCATGTTATTACAACATCTCGAACATCTAATGAATAACGATCACCTGTGAAAATAAGGAATATTCCCCTGGAGAAAAAGCTAACTTCCAACCTCCATCATCCTTGGCATCACAATCCAATATCGATGGACACCACATCAAGAATTGCCAAAGACATCTTGGAAAGATAATCATATCTCCATAGAATGTTAAGTCGATCCTAGAATACAAGGCTTATGGTATAGTCAACAAACCATGTAAGGCCATCGTCAACTTGTCACCACAATAATCCCTTTCATGCACCACAAATACTATCCATTGAACCAACCTCAACTTGGTCAATTCCTCATCTCGAAAGAAGCCTAAAGTAAGAGTAAAAGTAACAGAAAATCCCTCTTTTTATAGATTCTAGAATCCCTTCTAGATCTATACTCTATAATACTTCCAATAGTTGCAAACCTAGAGTCAATCTCGATATCATTTTCCATCAAGGTATCACACCTCTCTTCTAATGAAAAACTAAAAGGTTCATGGATGAAATCAATATTATCATCACACCTCTCTTCCTATGTACCATTGGTAAGCTCATGAATGGAAGAAATCAATGCTATATGACTCTGCATATCTTCTAGAAGGTACACTCACTCTCATTGAACATCTAGGAACTCATACTTGATCCCAAGCCTTTGAATCTGGAACAATGATCTCCACAATTTTCTCAAACACTAAAGGAGAACCATGTGCACTAATAGATCTCACATCCTCATCAACATGGGATACAATTAGATTATCTGCTACTGATGATGTACCTGCCTCTATGATGTCTTGCTATGAAAGTTCCAACTGAGAACTAGAAGGCCCTACCAACCTCATTGGAATGTATGATTGTGCCACTGGATCAATAGGTAACTTGTAAATGACACCCTCTCTCAGCCATTTAGGAAAAATCCTTGGATTGGCTAGACTATAATCACTAATTTGCACTATTATCCCTTCAAGACAACTTTTCAGTGTATATATGTCATACAAGAAAGTAAAAGGAGGTTCTTCCTGAAACCAAAAATGAATAAAATATAACTCATCTTGAGAACATCACCTGAAGGAACCCAAAATGAATGGATCCAACTCCTCTCATAGGGTATGTTGCATCATCACAAGATCCACAATCATGACTCCCTCTTGCTTCTGGATCTTGATAAATAGTGACTTGTCATATGTCATGTGTATCGAAGCTCCACATGCCAAACAACACAAGACATAATGCTATAATATAAACAAGAATCCATGGAAAGGAATTCTCAAACTAAGTAGTAATCTCCTCTACACCCACTACAATCCCAACTGTAACCTACTTCATGCCCTTTCCCTTCTTCTTCAATGGACACTATTTTGCACAATGTCTTATCTTGTGATATTGGAAACACATAACCTTACTAAAGTCCTTATTTCATGTATATGTCCCATCATTCTTCTTGAATCTTTTCTTTCTATCCTTCTTCATATTTTGGACAAGACCGATAGCATCTACTTCTCCTCATTTCTTTGAACAAGATTGCAATCTAATTTATTCTTGCACAAGATTGACCCACACTTTGGGATATTCGGTATGTTCTCCCAAGCATAAATACCCTAAACAAAAGGCATCCAAGAATAAGAAATCCCATAAAGGAATATGCAAACTAAATTCGTATCCTATATCTTGGTTTCAACAGTGAGCAATTGATCCTAATCAAGTAGCTCACCATAGTATATATCCTGCTCATGCAAATGGATGAAATCTAATTTTGCAAGGGCATCTGTCAAGAAGAATATGAATTATGAAATAACTTGACCAAAGCATCAAATAAATTTTTACCAACATTCTTATTTGTGATATATGAGATGAAATGATCCTTCACCGAATCAAGAATTATTCTCTTCACTTTGGCTTCCTTCTTTGGTTGAGCGGTCAACTATGCTAGATTGGTAGGTTTTGGAATTTCCTTCTCAAGATGTTCCCAAAGTTTGGCTTCCTCCATAAGAATTTGAAACTTGAACTTCCATGGAACAAATTGGACACTCCATTCAACTTGTCATACTCACTTAAATTGAGGGTCACCTTACAAATCCTAAAAAAGTCTTGAGTGCACAAAATCAACTGCATATGAAGTAGACAAAACCCTTCCAAGGATAAAGGTGCTTATTTTAAGAAAGACAGGGTTTCACATCCAATGACCTGAACTAGGTCAAGTACCTTTTTTAGGTAATCTCCAACTGAAATACAAACTCCCTCTTAATCAAGAGTGATCAAAACCAAAATAATCTTTGATACCTTGTGGAAAATTCTCAATACTCAAGCTTTAATACAAGAAGGGAATTTCGACTTCTTCATAGAAGGTTTCTCAAATACGAGCCCCAGAATTTACATCCTTAGGATTGTTGTAAATTATAGTACAAAACAATGATGGAAAGAAACACCATTTCAATTCAAACAACCCCAAACTTATCCACAAATCAAGGATAAAATAAAGCAAACAAATAAATTTGTTTCATCCCCTTCTAGGGAAACTTATTAGTCTAATCAAATATGAAAATACACTTTTACAACAGTATTAAAGTAGTAAAAAAATCCCCTTCTATTCTTTCATAGATGTTAAACAACTTAACAATTTTCCCTTTTGCTTATGTGAAATCAACAAAACATAAATGGTTGTAAATAACAATGCATAAAGAATACATATAGTTAGAATTCAAATATGAAAATTGCATAAGGTATGGATAGGTATAAACTTCACTAATTAGCTCAAGATGAGGAACATGCACATACCATAGACTTCTCTCAAAGATAATACAAATCCATCAATTCTCCAAAAATCCATAGCTAGCATAAATCAATAAATCTCAACTCAATTAAGAAGATCTAATGTGCAAGAATCTCTCCAACATATCCTCAAAGGAAAGATGTACTCGTCTTGTTTTCTTCTTTACAAATCCACACTGGGGTTTTTTCTAAAAACCCTAATTTCTAATATCCAAGGGATAAATCATAACCCTGGACCTCTAAGACACTCCAAGGTACTCCAAGAAGACCAAGAAACCTTAGCACCTCAAGAGAGAGAGAGAACATGTACAAGTGAAGACTTAAGAGAGAGAGAGAGAGAGAGAGACATAGGAAGTGTTGTTTTTTGTAGCTACGTGAGGTATCCTCACTAACTAAGTCGACCCAAAAAAAAATTAACAAATTGTTATTTATTATCCTCACAAGCCGGCCCAACAAAAGAATTAATATTTATTATGAAATGACATTTCAGCTAGCAATAAAGAGATGCATCCTTTCACTTCATTCACTATAGAGTAAAAGTCATAAAATTTCCATTTATTCAATCATTCATCTAGCTCTTTACTACAATGAAGTAATAAGAAGGATGTAGCTCTGATCTCAGTATAAAAATATTTGTTTATGTGCATGGTTTACCTAACTATGATCCTATTTATTTCCGCTGCAAATAATTGAAATATATTGTTGCTATCTTAAAACCTAAAATGGTATCATAGCAGTGTTGAAAGAAACCATTCGGTCAAAAACTAATTAATGGGGTATTTTCCATATTCTCATTAGATGTGGTGTCTTCGTTAATGGTTTGGAGTTGTCAGGGTATTGGCCCATGATATTCCCTTTCAACCCATGGTATTTCATTAGTATATGGTATTTACTAATTTCTATTTACTATGGATAGGTTTTGTATGTGGATTTTCACGTACAAACATGGTATGCCCTTCCAACTCATGGTATTTACTAATTTCTATTTACTATGGATAGGTTTTGTATGTGGAATTTCACGTATGAACATGGTTTTCTTCCCAACACATGGTTTTACCAATTCGTTGGCGATTTTTATGCACGTGTTAAAAATGTTTTTACCACAATTAAAACAATGATTACAAATAAGGAAGTCAAATGTAGCTAATATATTATTTAGAAATACATGACAACTTCCTTCTTACCCATGGTTTCACATAAGGAATATTATCCTATCAAGAGACCGAGGGTTAGTTTATTGCGTATGTTTGATATGCATATTTGCTAGGGGTTTCTTTTATTTTTTTATGTCATGTGAACCATGTTTAAAACGTAGCCTTGTAATAGTTGAAATTCATGTTAAGTGGCACTTGGTGATGGATATTTCAATATGTATTGTGGAAACATGTAAGCCATGGTATGGTTTTGCATTTGAAAATTATTGGAAATAGGCTTATTTTACCCACTCTTAAAGTTTTAAAGAGTGAGAGGAATTTTTGTCCTATGTCTAAGACTTTGCTTGGTAACATTGTAAATGGGTTTCAAAGTAATTTTATAAACTCTTGGATAAATAAGTATAGTTTTGTGGTTACACTTTAGTGATTTATACAAGAAGGCAGAGATCAAGAGGGAGACAACAGTAAAGGTAGATCCATTGTGGAAGCTCACGCAACGGCAAGGAAGTCGGATGAGCTAGATTCCAACTCAAGTCAAGTGGTGATAGGAATAATTCATGTACAAGAAATAAAAGAGAATGCAAAATACTCAAATGCAGAGTGTCCAGATGCAAAGAGTGCGGGATACTTAGATGCAGAGTGATCAGTGTAGAGATAAGCATGTTACTTCAGTATGGGATTCTCAGTTCCAGAGGGAATCTAGATACAGAGGGAGCAAGATAGCTTCTTTGATAGGGGGAGCAGCTACAATGGATGTAATGCTTGAAGACAGATGTGATGTTTCTTCAGGGTGCAGCATTGGGCGAACATTCTACCAGATTGGTCATGTGATTTGACCAAGGAGAATGATACATTCACTCACAAGAAATGGCCATGTGATTTGGCTAGTGGTGAATGGCCATGGCATATCCTTTCTTATCCATGTGATAAGGCTTGAGGTCACATTGCATATTATTTGAGGGAGTGCTCCATGATGGAGTAATATATCTCATTATATAGGAGGTTTGACTTGTTTATTTGATAGGGACTAGCTACCCCTTCTGGATTATGGTTCTAAATGGATCTGACCATGTACCACTAGTTGATTGGTGCCTTGTTGTACCTATTTAATACCAGGCCAAATATCTATTATACAGTGAATGCATTGAGTCAATACATGGTCGAGCCAAGACAAGTACATTGGACAACATCTAAGCATGTGCTGAGATATCTTCGCGGTACATTTGGTTATGGATTGAAATATACCTCAGATAATGAAGTGAAGTCGGTGGGATTTACAGATTCAAATTGGGTTGGTAGTGTTGTTGACATAAGAGCACCTCTGGGTGTTGTTTTACTAGCATGGGATCAACTATGGTTTCTTGGTTCAGCAAGAAACAATCTTTTGTGGAACTTAGTACAACAGAGTCAGAGTACATCGCATCCAATGAAACTAGTAAGGAAGTAGTATTGCTTTGAAAAATGCTTGCAGATTTGTATGTTCATGGGCTTGATGTGACAGTGATATACTGTGATAACCAAATATGTGTAAATCTCTCAGAGAACCCTACGTTCCATGACACGTCCAAACATATTGAGATCAGATATCACTACATCAGAGACATAGTTCAGAAGGGAGCAAGGAAGCTCCAGTATATCTCCACAGATGAGTAGATTACATATATCCTTACCAAGCATTTATCCAAAGTGAAGTTTGATACTTTCATGAAAGGATTGGGGTGGTGTATATTCCCTTCCTCGGGAAGGGATATTAATGACCATATGGTTGTTGATGAGGCACAAGCTGAGACTTGTGCCTAAATCCTTTGTGGAGTGTATCCTTGTGTGGAACGTTATCCTATGTGAGGAGGACTCCTTTGTGGAGTGTATCCTTGTGTGGGATGGTTCTTGTGTGGAGAGGACTCCTTTTTGGAGTGTATCCATGTGTGGGATGGTTCCTATGTTGAAAATTCTCCTATGTGGAGAGGAATCCTTTGTGGAGTGTATCCCTATGTGGGATGGTTCATGTGTGGAACGTTCTCCTATGTGGATAGATCTCCTTTGTGGAGTGGATCCCTATGTGGGATGTTCCCCTATGTGGAGAGTGCTATTGTGTGGAGCATGGGGCCCAGAGGGGTGGACTAGTTGTAGTCATCACCACCTTCTAGTTGTAATGACTGGTAATGTGGAAGAAGTATCTTCCTGGGGAGTATAGCCTCCCTTCGATTTGAGATCGATAAAGTGCTTGGAAGAAGTGTCTTCTTGGGGAGTGTGACCTCCCTTTAGTTTTAGACTGTTAAAGTGCATGAGTAAGTAATCCTCTTTGGTATAGGATGACCAAGTTGATCAAGCATATCAAATATTATCAATGGAAAGATGATATGGTTCTAGTAGGGAATAATGTCCAATGGGAACAGTTGTTCTGGTCAGAAGGACTTGATCGGAATAGACCTTTCTTATTATGACGAGATGTACGAGACAATCTGTGACGATTAGACGATATACAGATGTGTTCCAGCGTGATGATACATCCTTAGCTAAGAGGAAGTGTTGTTGTTTGTAACTACGTGAGGTATCCTCACTAGCTAAGTCGACCCATAAAGAAAACAATTAATAAATTGTTATTTATTATCCTCACAAGTCATCCCAACAAAAGAATTAATATTTATTATGAAATGACAATTCGTCTAGCAATAAAGAGATGTGTCCTTTCACTTCATTCACTATAAATTAAAAGTCCTGAACTTGCCATTTATTCAATCATTCATCTAATATCTCTCTATTACAACAAAGTAATAAGAAGGATGTAGCTCTAAAATTAGTATAAAACTATTTGTTTATGTGCATGGTTTATCTTCTAGTGATTTTATTTATTTTCGCTGCAAATAATTGAAATATATTGTTGCTATCTTAAAATCTAACAGGAAGTCTACACTCTTCTATAGGTCACATGTCTATACAAGAGTGAATATAAGAGTGTGGATTAATATGATTATGGAAATGGTCCCTCATTCCTTTATTTATTTGAGAGGTGAGGGACGTCAACAATGCAATATGGTCCTTAGACCTTACAAGAAACCTATAATGGCCCTTGTAGTCCAACACAAATGTGACGTTCACTTTAAAGCACATGTGTCATGCACAATAATGACTCCACGTCCATTGTAGCTACACAAGGAAATTCCACACCACTCCATTATGAGCCTCCATGGACTCCATCAATCCTCCAAAGAAATGTACTCCATTGGGTCAACTACCCCTACAAGAACATTGTCAAATCCCAAGGAATCCATAGGCCATCTCCAATCCTTCAAATAGGAATCCAAGTCACCAAATTCCAACTAGAGCTTTAATCCCTCTTCCATGATGCACAACTCTCCACATACCATGTACGGTGCTCTCCAACTTTTTGATCCCTCCATGTGGCCATAATGAAGGGAAGAAATATCCAATGCTTAAGGGAAGAAATCCAAGCTGACACAATCATGAGGTCAAGCATCCATTGAGTAGGATATCTCAACTATGCATATCTATCATGGAATATTTCTCATGCTACAATCCATATTAGACCATCCAAGGGATGAACATACACCATGTATCCCAAATATCATGAAGCACACCAAAATATGGTGTAAACACTTTCATAGTAACCCAAAAATCTAACAGTATCACCCCAAATCAAGGAAGCCCTACACCTCCTCCCATAAAGCCCCTAAAAAATACTCATCTTAGGTAATATATGAAAGCTACCATTTTCTGTAAGCTCAAATATCGATGTGGTCTTCCTACTTAGATGAATTGTATCCACAACATACTCTCAAACACTTTATTTACTTTGTATGTTTAAACATCAAAATTATGGATGATAAGTAGCTCTAAAGTTTAGTTGGGTTCCCATAGCTTGAAATTTAATCTTCCAAATGTCGAAAGTGAACTTGAATGTGTCTCTATAAGAAAAATTATTTGTGGCAGCTCCATCTAATGGACATTTTCCTTCACAAAAAATTCAATAAACTTTCGAGCCTCGCAAGTATTTCACAGACGAATGAAATGAACAGCCTAGGTCAGTTTATCCCCAATCAACATAATGGAATCATTCTTACTAATTATCTTGACCAAACCTTTAACCAAATCCATATAGGTTTCGTCCCTTTCACATTTTGGAATGGGAAATGGTTGCAACAAACTAACAATATGATGTGTTGTTAATGCCTAGATATTGGACCATTACATTTTATTATTATATTAATATTGTCTTTATTGGTTGGCTAGGACCGTAATTGTAATTGTATGGTCGGCTAGGATCTTAACTACTTTCGGTAGTAGTCGACACCTTTCATTTTTTGATATGAAGTTTCAGTTGTTGAGTCTTATAATTAAATGGCGGAGTTGCAAGAATCCCTCTGAGGTCCTAGACAATCTTTCAAATGGCTCGAACTAAAAGATTATTAGAGTTACTAAACACTCTAATACTTTTGTATGCATTGTCTTCGTAGGAGTAGATTGAAAAAATATAATGGAACCTGTAATAAAGTTTTTTCATTCTAATACATTATCGCATATTCCATTATTTTTTTCACTATAATATTTGTTGTTGTTGATGAAACGGTCTTAATTAACATGAAAACTCTACAATATGTACTAAATTTTTTATAAGACTCACAAGAGAAAGTTGAATTTATTCACCTTGAATCACAGCTCCAAGATGATCAAATACAACAAAAGAATTAACATTATGAACATGTTCATTCAAAAGTACATATTCAAATTAGTGATGCCACCTCAAAATAAATTGAAGATGAAATTCATCATACAGAGGTTCTACTTGCACTTCTCAAGCCCATCATCATGCCTTGGGAAGAAACCATCTGCAAGCATATAATTGGTGTTGGATATGATAAGGAAGTGACCTTTCACATTCCTGATTATTCCAAACCTATCTAGTTCCAGAATGTTGTATTCCTTCATGAAATTTCATCTTCACCTACTTCATATTTGCATAATATTTTGAAATGCCAACATTTTCATAGATTTGGTCACATGGAAGATCGGTGTTTTGATTTCCATCTCGTTAAGAATTTTGGAGAGCATACTCATTGTTTAGACAAATGCTTCATATTGAAGAAACTTACAAGAGAGAATATTTAGTTTGGGTGGAATGCTTCTCGGCAATGGTCGTCAATAGCCAAGAATATATATATGTCATACTTAAGAGTTTGTTCATGAGGAATGACACATCTTGCAGTTGAGATATTTTATATTTCTCACCTTGTTATTGACAGAGGGGATTGATTGGCAGTTATAAACAAGTGAGAGGGAACAAGCAAGCCTAAACCTGATCCAGATCCATATCCAGAACCTTGTGCAAGTTGTGTTGATGCCCCGAAGATCACAGCATCAAGCAAAAAGGGATTCTCCCCGGTAAACTATCTCAATTAGATTATCTACCGTTTGGTATAGGGAATCCGTCTGGTTAGCGGTTTTGGCTACCGTTAGATTTGGAGATTTGCTTCTTGTACACCGGTTATGGCCCGATCCACCGTTCTTTTTATTTTATTTTATTGTTAAGATGATGTGCAAGTGCCTAAGCTAATTTAATCTAAATGCAGAGCTTAAAACAAATTTGTATCTAAGACTGAAATAAATCTAATATATCCTTGCAAGGAACAAAACTGTAAATATGAGTAATGTGCTGAAAGAAACATCTAAAGATCAACAGATAGCCATTAAATCATAAAGATACATCTACAGCAAGAGATTAAAGATGTAAAAGATAGCTTTTAATCCATATGAAAGCATTCTATTACTCATGTTAGGAGAAACATCATTGCACAGAAAATAGTAAGATCACCCAATACATAGAAATAATTCAGAACAGTAAAGAAAGATCTCACAGTAAGATATGAATGTCACAAGAATGAATCAGCATGCATCCAACACACATTTCCAGGCAAAAGACGTCCTCTCCAGGCTCTTATTAGGCAAAATTCATTTTCTTGGAGCAAGTGCAAACTAGTTTGTACAAGTTTAGAAAATTCCTTTTCCCTGCCAAAAGTCCTTTACACTATTCCTTATTCATCTATTTATAAGTTTACAAAATGCCCCTTGGGATGCCACCTGGCCTTTTACAATGGTTTTTAAAGACTTTCCAAAATTAAAACAATTCATGGGTTCTTTCTCATAACAGAAAAGGACAGTTGTCCTTGTGACCCCACGCTCTAACCATAGGGACAAAACAAATAGACCAAAAACAAAACAATGCATTATGACTAGCGCGTTTATCCTTGGGGTGGCGCCTCTGCTGGGGATGATGTGCCTGTGCTGACTGCTACTGTTGTTGCTGCCTTCATCTCTTCTTCTGCTATGTAACTAAACCATATACCAGTGTCTCTTACAACCACATTTGCTGGTGAGGGGAGCAGGATCTTTTTTGAAGTCGCATGCTTACCAAGCTTTGCTTCAATACCCTGAATTTCTGTTATTGCTACCTGGAGGATCTCTTTGAGCATATGGTTGTGTACTGACGATAGCCCAATGTAGCGATGAAGATCATCGGTGGCCAGCACATCAATCTTCTTTACATACTCTATTTGAATTCCCAGCTCGTCTTTCAAGTCTGATAGGCGTTGCTCTTTGCTTGGAAAATCATCCAGGGTCTGAGGGAAAACAATCTTCCACTGTTCATGAACTTCAAGAATATTTTGATACAGGCCACTACTCTTCCCCATCGTTCCCTGGATCTTAGCTATTAGCTTGGTGCCCCAATTCCTGCAAAACTCCATAAGGGCTACGTCTTCCTTAAAACCATCCACAGATTTGAACAGGAGATGCTTAGGGAAATATACCTTTCCTTCTCTCCACTCCATCTGACTCACAATGTTTTCTTTTACCCGAGTGTACTTTCCTTTAAGCCTAACGGCTTCAGTATTAACTTCCTCATCCTATCCAACATGGTCTTGAGCTTGCACACCTCCTCAGTAATCAGTTCTTGTGTGGCATGCATTTGACTTAAGATGTCGCAGGACTGCTCATGTAAGGGATATATATCCATCGCTCTTCTTTCTGCTTGCTCGAGCTACTCAACCATTTCCTGTTTATCTGCTTCCAGATGAAAAACTCTGGCTTTGGAATCATTCTTTTCTACTTCTGGTACCATCATCTGGATTGCCAGGTGATCCTTTTCTTCTTCCAAATGTCGATACTTATCTGACAACTCTTTGTGATCAGCAGACAGGCAATTATATTTTTTCACCACAAGATCCCTATAAGCCTGCTCGTTAGCCACAGTATGTTGCAACATGCAGGCTCTTCTCTTTGTTGACTCAAACTCTTTTACCATGTCGATCACATTGTCTTCTGTTGCTTTTGCTGCCGACATAGTGGTGGATGCCATGGCTATGGGAGCCTTATTTGTATTTTGCATAACCGTGGTTTCTTGCTGGGTGACAATATATGCCTGGAAAAGTCTCTTTATCCTTTCTTCTGACTTCAGGACCACAACCTTCCTCTTCTTATAATAAGCAAATTTATCCCATCGGGACAAAGTATGATCTTCGGATGGGGTGAAAGGGATGATCGGGAGGTCTCTTATATGGACTTCTGCCTCCGTGGGTGGGGTCTGCACTACCTGAGATGAGTCTATTTCCATGTCTTGGGTGCCAAAGCCACTCGCGTAGGCATCTTGGTTGGCCTTCAGTTCTTCTTTAGCCTTTTTCTCTACTTCAACTTTACGCCTTCTTTCCTCTTCTTCAGCCTGCTGCTGATTTTCAATTACCTCCCTCTGCTCTTGTTCTTCAACTTCCTGCTGCAGTCTTGCTTCTTCTGCTTCCCGCTGCAACCTTGCTTCTTCAGCTTCCCTCTGCAACGTTTCTTCTTCCTTCAATCTTTGTTCTTCATGGTCCAGGGTCCTCAGCCGCTTCCCTTCCTTTCTACAGGCTGGCTTCTCGGGTTGTTGCAGAGCTAGAGCTAGCTCCATTGCTGTGATGACAAATCTGTAATTCATTCATATTACTGAATCCCCTGAATACTTCTTCTTCGGCGTCATAGTAATTGGCATACTCAAAATGAGCATAAAACTCCTTGCAATAATGCTCCGCAACTTTGCTCCACCTGTCATTTCTGTGGAAGATTGCCTCACCGAAGTGAAAATATTTCAGCTCCTGAATGAACTCTTCGACTGCTGCAACCCCTGAAAAATTATAGGATCCTATATAGAAAGGCAAAGGAGGGAAGGAAGCCTTATGCTGCTTATTAAGAACGCCTCCTATTCCACCAAGGAAAACTGGCCTAACTGCTCCTTTCAGGACTACATAGTCAGTGGCGTATTTTCATAAGATGTATGGTGGCTTAGTGCCTCCAAACATTCTGATATAGGTACCCTTTTCTGAGAAGTAGAAATCGCCATAATTTTCCAATACTTCCATGGCATTCTTTGACAGACAATTGGGCTCTTCATTGAACATCTGCTCATATAGAGGCATAATGAACTCTTCACAGATGAGCTTATAGTTTGCTTTGTAATTTTGAGCCCACATTATTTTATAGGTAGTGTATACCGGGGTGTTGGCCTGATCCCATGAGCAACCTAACTTGGGGAAAGGGAGTTTTTCCAGGATGCAATCAATGACGTATGAAGACATGAAAATCTCTGATTTCTTTAGGGCCAAACCTTCTCTAGCTGCAGCGACAGTGGATGCCAATCTATCTGAGAGGATAGTAGCCCAATCAAACACAATTCCCTTAAATGCTATGTAGTGGATTATGGGGGCCCATTGTATCCTATATACGGTTCCATCGGGCATGCCAAAAATTATGCTTAACATGAGGGCAATCAACCTAAAGGGAGGTCTTAGGCTTTGAACATCATACTCATCATTTTCTCTCTTCCTTAGTTGTTTTCCCGTGATTAACATCTTTTTAGCCATTTCGAAATTATTCATCTGTCCCAACCATTCATCGTTCAGTGCCTGCTGGGGATGCGATAATTTGTAGGCTACCACAATATAAGATAGATGGAACAAAGCAAATGCCTCTCCCTTGCTGTCCTGCAACACTCTTGTTTGTGGATTGGCATGTTCCAGTATCCACCCAATTACTTCTGAGCACGGGAATAGCTCAGGGCGAGTAGAAGCCCTGGATATGCCAGAGGTCCTGATGTTTAGGTAGATTTGTTCTTCTTCTAAGAGCACGTCGGGGATATATTGGTTCCTGATCATCCGGTAAATATCTCCCCAACGGACCTCGAGAGGGACGCCCGTGGTGCACTTAGTGTCTTGAAAGAGAGTTTCAGTCCTTGGCTGTATTAGTTCTGGCTCTATCATCTTAGCTTTCTTTCTGCTACCTCTCGGCATTGTAGCTTATCTCTGTCAAGCAATCATACAAGAATAAACATAAGATTGTCAACCATTACGTGAAATATTGAGAAAAATAGAGCGAGACAAGAAAGAAACATGACTAGCACGTATGATATAAACTATAAGGTTGCATGTTGGGGAAGCAGACAAAACACAGACTAGGACTGAAAACATATTATACTCTCCAAATTGACCTTTCTAGGGAGGTGATGCCGAGTTCAGAAAATTTTGAGCGGGTGCACAGTGAGGTTACAAGTTCGTACTACCAAATGAGCGCATATTGCTGGTTTAGCCGGATTGGGAGGAAGTGGCTGTAAAGATTATAATCGCAGGTAACTTTAAAAAAATAAAAATAAAAAAAACTAGTACGATACGAATGTTCACGGGCCATGCAACTGAAAACAAAAATCACCCGAGGAAGTCTCAAAGTAAAAGCTAAGACAAAGATAATGGTAGAACCACCTACCTGGCAATGAAACAGTGGTGAAACGGAACTGACGCGGCTGCAAAAGAGCTAAGCTGGAGAAAATGAGCGTAGTCTCCAAACGGTGTTTTCTAAATCAAAATCTACTAATGGGAACAACAAAACCCTCCACCAGACTTATATCCAAACTTGACACGCGTGGGAATTTATTGGGTAGGTGACTAAATTAAAATGGGGTTAATCACCTGTATAATGGGGTCATTTCCACCCACTTGGCATTTACGCACAACTGTCAAAATCGGAGGGAAAAGGTGAGTCTCGTCTACCATTGCGGGATGATTTTGCGAGTTTCTTCTGAAGCGCGGGCGGACTTTGTGAGTTCAAGTGCGGCATCCACTTGCTGTGGGAAGGAATAGAAAGACGTTCTACTTTTTTTCCGGAATGCTTGACGAGTTCTTCCGAAACCGATGAGCTAAAAGTTTCGCGGTTCAAGTTCTCGAGTTGATTCGCCGTTGCGGAAAGACTCGACGAGTTCTTCCAAAAATGACGGACAGGTTTGATAAGTCTTTTTCAAAAAAGTGAATGGCCAAGGGACTTGGTAAGAAGGTGCCCGCTGCGGCAAAACTTGACGAGTGTTTCCACTGTTTCGGGAAAGAATTTCAAGTTCTTCCGAAGTTGCGGTTGAACATCCCAAGATCTTCCGCCGTTTCGAGAGATAATCTCGAGTTCTTTCGCTGTTTCGGGAGAAAAGTTTGATTTTTTGACTTAGAAGAAAACTTTAACTCGAGAAGAGATCTCTCATTTGAAACAAAAAACTAAGTACAAAAAACTTTCAAAAGGAGACTTAACTTTTTAAGCAGAATTTCTAGGAAAATAGAAGGAGGGGCCCCAATATCTACAAAAACATTTGGGGGGGTGTTGCTGCAACAACAATTGGCGAATCTCTAGAGAACACAGATCTCTAAACAAAACACTCTTCTTGTTCATCGAAACCATTTAAAGCTGCTCACCCTGGGTGCAACAATCGGCTTGAGCGTTCGAATCTCGGTAGAGGAAGTAGTCACTTTATCTGCTAGTTACTGGGAAAGGGGAGCTTTGATGAAGACATCCTTAAAAATTTCTAAGGGCCAAAATATGAGGTTCATTTTAGGAGATTTATCTTTCATATGACCACTGTTATCGGACACCACAGGATTGTAACAACATCTCGTAGACACTATTGCTCTTGTTCCTCATTCCCATGCTACTTGCATCCTTTTCGATGTTTCATATATTTGACAGTTTTTGTTGTTTGAGCCTTCCATAAATATTTTCTTTAAAGTCATGATCTTTGATTTTGGTTCCTCAATCCATAATGTCCTTTTGTGTGAGCGAGAATTTTATTGATTTATCAATCCTCACGGACGGAGAAGAACCTAGCTTGAGCTGAGTCCTTTTGGACAACTTTCCTTACTTGTGTGCTATACTTTATCTCAGCCATGCTTTGATTGAGACGAGAATTTCTAGAAAACAGACCCTTGATTGCAAGCCTTTTGGCTTTTGATTTGCAGCATGGAGTCATTTCAATACCCTATGCCTTCGAGACATGCTTCCTTTCCGTGGGTCCAACTATAGTGATCTTCTTGAGATGCTTTTAAGTGTGAGGGTGAATGGATCCCAAAGAAAGTGATAAAGATAATCATAGATCTCTGCTATTTAAACAAGGGTTAGTGCGACCAGCAAAACAAAATTTCTTCATTCTGGAGAATGATCAGCAAAAGCCGAAAATGCATGAATAAACTTCCTTTTGAGGATGACTTCCCAGTTTCATGAGTTGTGAGATTTCTTGAGAGATCTACCTTCATGAGAAGCCCAATTGCAGGCACTTCAAAAAACAAACTGTACAAAAGGCTCAAGTGTTGAGAAAAGAAAACGACTTTAATAAAGAAAACTAAAGACTAACGTAAAACAAAGAAATCTTTATTTATGTACAGAAAGTCTCAACAAGATTAGGCAAAGTATTGTTTCAAGGTAAGGCCGTTGAGAGGAAGGGTTACTTCCTCTCCCTGGAGGTATGTTAGCTTGTAAGTGGATGGGCCGGGCTTTGCAGAAATTTGGTAAGGGCCTATCCATAAGTGTTGGAATTTCGTGTGCATCCCCTTTCTCTCATGATTATGGTCCCATTTCAGGACTAAATCCCCTACTTCAAAACTTCTTTTCCCAGACTTCCTTTTATCGAACCATCTTTTGACTATATCTTGGTGCTGATGAAACCGGTCTTTAGCTTTCTGTCGGGATTCTTCAAGTTGAAGCAAGGTATTGATCCTAGATTGTAAGACTTGACTACCAGACCCTTGAGAGGCTTGGGACAACTGTAAGGATGGAAGTAAGATGTTTGGAGCGAGTATGGCTTCCTTACCATAGACGAGGGTGTAAGGGGAAACTCCTAACACATTATTTGGAGTCACCCTATCTGCCCATAAGGCATTTGGGAGGGCTATATGCCAGCTTCGCTGATTTTCAATCACGGTTTTCTTGAGAATTCGGATGAGGTTCTTGTTTGAAGATTCAGCTAATCCATTTCCTTGAGGGTAATAATTGGCTGAATAATGCAGTTTAATTCCCCATTCATAAACAAATTCATTTATTTTAAAAGATGAGAAATAGGTGGCACTATCAAATACTACGGAAATTGGAACCCCAAACCTGGTTATAATGTTTTCTTTCAAGAAACTGATGACTGCATCTTCGTTGATCTTGCGCAATGGGATAGCCTCCGTCCATCTGGTGAAGTAATCGGTGGCTGTCAGGATGTATCGATGTTGTAGAGAAGAGATTGGGTTTATCTCTCCAATGACATCTATACCAAACCCTTGAGAGGCTTGGGACAACTGTAAGGATGGAAGTAAGATGTTTGGAGCGAGTATGGCTTCCTTACCATAGACGAGGGTGTAAGGGGAAACTCCTAACGCATTATTTGGAGTCACCCTATCTGCCCATAAGGCATTTGGGAGGGCTATATGCTAGCTTCGCTGATTTTCAATCACGATTTTCTTGAGAATTCGGATGAGGTTCTTGTTTGAAGATTCAACTAATCCATTTCCTTGAGGGTAATAATTGGCTGAATAATGCAGTTTAATTCCCCATTCATAAACAAATTCATTTATTTTAAAAGACGAGAAATAGGTAGCACTATCAAATAGTAGGGAAATTGGAACCCCAAACCTGGTTATAATGTTTTCTTTCAAGAAACTCATGACTGCATCTTCATTGATCTTGCGCAATGGGATAGCCTCCGTCCATCTGGTGAAGTAATCGATGGCTGTCAGGATGTATCGATGTTGTAGAGAAGAGATTTGGTTTATCTCTCCAATGACATCTATACTCCATTGTTCGAAAGGTTCTAAGATAATAACCGGATGCAAAGGTCCTGCTGCCTTAGGTAGTTTCCCAGCACTTCTTTTCCATATGTCACAATTTCGTGCATAAGCATCAGCATCTCGGAATAAAGTGGGCCAATAATATCCAGCTCTGAGTATTTTGTGAGTTGTTGTCTCCCCTGAATGGTGTCCACCAGCGGGGCCATCATGTAATTCTTTGACAACTTTACTTGCATCTTCCTTTTCTAGACATCTACAAAAAATTCCATCGTAATTTTTTCTGAAAAGTATCCCATCAATAATTTGATAAGCTGCTGATTTCAAACGGAGTGCCCTTCTTTGCTTAAAACTCTAGTGTTCTGGTAGATATCCTCGCCGCAAATAATGCACTAGATCTCTATACCATGATTCAGGGGCTGTGAAAATGGGACATACCTCAACTGAATTCAGCTCGGCTTCATTCTTCCAATGTTGTTCTTCATCAATCGGATGCTCTGTAAGCAATTTACACAGGCCTTGTCCCTTAATGATGGTGGCTGGTTTAAATTCTAAATCATATTCTTGAAGAGCCGTGACCCAGTTTCCTCTTCTTTCTCCCAATTCCTTTTGAACGAAAAGAGATCTAACAGCTGGGTGGGGAACTATAACTTTAGTTCTATTCTTAAGAATATATGGTCTGAACTGTTTGACCACTTTGAAGATAGCATATGCATGTTTGTCGACAACGGGATAATTCAGTTCAGCACCCTGTAGGCCAGTGCTCATAAACGAGATTGGGTACTCATCTCCTAATTCCACCTTTTGCTTGAGCACAGCCGCGAGAGAGTCATCTGAAGCAAAAGTATACAGGATAAAATCTTTGTCAAAATCTGGGCTTCTTAAGGAAGGAGCCTTAGCTATGGCTGCCTTAATGTCTCTGAATGCATCCTTTTCCAGGTCTGTCCACTTGAACTGTATGCTCTACTTGACCATTTGATGCAAAGGTTTAACAATTTGAGTGAAATCGGGGACAAATCTTCAGACAAAATTGATAGTGCCCATGAATGACTGCATGGATTTCTTGTTATGAGGCATGGGAATTTTATTGATAGCTTGCACTCTCTCTTTATCTATTGAAACTCCCCTTTTTGAAATGATGTGACCCAACAGTTTACCTTCCGGAACAGTGAACACACTCTTCTTGGGATTTAAAGAGATACCATATTTTCGGCAACAATCAAAAATCTACTTCAAATGAACAACATGATCTTCTCTTTTCTTTGAAAAACCTGTCACATCATCTAAGTATACTCCAACACAGTGGCCACCCAATCCTCAGAAGGAGATATCCATAGCTCACTGGAATGTAGCTCCTGCGTTTATCAGGATGAATGGCATCCTTCGATATGCAAAAGTTCCCCACTTAGTGCGGAAAGTAGTCTTAAGACGGTCTTCTTCAGTCACTAACACTTGATTTTAACCAGAGAAGCCATCAAGAAGGGAAAAGAGTTCTGATCCCGATACCATCTAGAGAATTTGTTCCATTGAAGGGACGAGATAGTTGTCTTTATCTGAAGCTCTATTCAAATTTATGAAGTCAACACATAGTCTTATCTCTCCTGACTTCTTTCTTACGGGAACAAGGTTAGCGACCCATTCAGAATGTCGGACCTTAAAAATTATTTTACCATCCAGTAACTTCTTCAGTTCCTTTTGAATTAGAGGTTCAAGAGTAGGGTGCATCCTTCTTAATTGCTGCTGAAAAGGCTTGACACCCGCCTTCATTGGTATAACATGTTGAATAATGCGGATGTCATATGTTTTCAAATCTTCGTAAGTCCATGCAAAAACATCTTTATATTATCGAAACAGCTTGATGAACTTATCTCTTTCTCCCGGTGAACAACATTTGCCAGGGTTAACAAATTTTTGTTCAGCCTCGGTGCCCAGCTTAACTAATTCATGCTGCATTGATGAGCTATTGGTATTGGTATTTGCTGGCCTTTTGAACTTGCCATGAAGATCAAACAACATTTCAAGCGACCTCACCCCTTTGGGGATGAAATTGCCTTTAGCGGTATCTTTCTTTTGTAAATCAGAATCATGTTCTTCTTCATCTATCACAGCTTCTTGGAATATATCTTCGTTTGTTAGAAAACTTATAATCTGTTCGTCATCATCGAAAACTCTGAAGTTTGTAATATTGTCAGGGACAGAAGGCCTCAAAATCAATTCGATTGAGCACATGTTATTAGTTGGCACCAATCTAGAAGCAAATGTTGCTAATAAATCAGCTGCAGAATTTTGCAGTCTAGGAACATACTTTATATTGAAAGCATCAAAATGCATAATTAAATCCCATACCTCAGCCTAATAACTCTTCAAATGCGGTGAAAGACAGTGAATGGTATCTCTTACATGTCTCACAACTATTTCTGAGTCGCCAAACACCTTCAGGTACTTAACATTTAAACCGATGGCTTTCTTCAATCCGTGGACTAAAGCTTCATATTCAGCAGTATTGTTAGTACAATCAAATTCTAACCTACAGGACAAAAAATACTTATTTCTTTCTGCATCCATCAGAACACAACCGGCTCCGGATCCTTCCAAAGTTTTAGAACCATCAAAGTATAATGTCCAAAAAATATCGTTTGATTCAGCTAAGTTAGTATCTTTATGATCTAAGTCAGTGACTAAACTAACTATATTACAGTCAATATCATCAGTCCGAGAAAAATGAAGGAGATCGGACTGTTCATCTGATTCATGGCTAATAGTTTTAGACTGATAATTACCTGGATCAATTTCTAAGAAATAATTTCCCAAAATTGAGGATGAGAAGGCTACAGCTTCATCCTTTCCTTCTAGTTGAGTTACATTTTGTTTCATGTGCGGTTCTCTCTAAACCTTGATCTGATTTTGTCTATTTTGATATGGAAACCACAAATGGGACCAATCAGTTGCAAAGTAACCGTTCAAATTAGTGGACCAGTCCCTACTTAGGATCAAACCATAGGCTTCGGGAATGTCAACTACCATTATATCAATGAACTAACAAACTCTAGAATCTGCTGACAACCTAATGATGTCATCTTTCATTTCCCCGATAACTTTGATAGCAGTTCTATCTAACTGAATAATCTGGGCGGGAGAGGGAATTGGTTGCCCATTAATCTTTTTACCGATTGACAGTGGCATGACATTCGAATATGCTCCAGAATCTACCAGACAATTGTGTACATTGTGATTGAAGATTTCAAAAGCTAAAAGGAACGGCAACGTCTGAGATTTGGATTTCCCGTCAATACTGGCCTCAATAATTTCAGGGTCTTCTTGAGTATCTGTTAATGGAGTGTTGGCCTGGGATTGAAGAGCATGCAACAACTTGTCTCGTTGCTGGGGCAAACTGCACATATCGAATATTGAAGCATTTGCCTTTACTTTCTTTATATCTTCAATGATGTCATACCCTAGATCACATTCGTTTACAATTCTAGTTGGATGGTCTGTCTTATTCAGTGTGACCTTTGGTTGTTGAACTGTTGTGTCAATGTTTGGTTGCTTGGCCGCTGTTGGGTTAGCTTTAGGCTTTGGTGGAATGACTATTATGTGTCTTCTAGGTAATTCTTTTGAAATTTTAGGCTTGGGAATAGTCGAGATTGGAACTGGATCTGCAATGGGACCTTTACTACGAGTGTTAATGTTTACAACAGAGACTAGGCTTTCCACGGGATCATCTTCTACCAATTCAGTTAAAGGTACCCGATCCCATAGCACCATGGTAGTGTTTGGAGATGGTTCCTCTATCTCAAGGCTTGGTTCCTCTGGAAGATCGTCTTGGTCTGAAATCTGTGAATCCAGCATTTGGTTCATGACTAAACTCATAGAGTTAATCCATTGTGGGCAACTCTTTTCTGAGTGTGGCTCTTAATGAAATGTGCAAAATTGTTCCATGCCTATTTCATTCAGATTTAAAACAGGAGAAGTATTCATAGGTGGATGAGGTTGATCGTTGTCTTCTCTCTTCTTGTAGAATGGTTTGAAAGGCTTCCTAGATGTACTAGCTGCTTTATCTTTCTCGAGATCTACAATTTTATTGGACAATTTTTGCATCATCTTAACTATGTTCTCCATGTCTGCTGATGGCTCTTTTTTATTCCTGGTGAGCAACAAGGTTTTTTTATTAGTTGTCGGTTTTGTTTCTGCATCTAAGGCATGTTTGGCAATGTTGTCTGCTTCTTCTTCCACCTTCCTAGCTTCTTCGAAATTTTCTATCAAGTTGGTTTTCTTAGATCTTTTGATGAACATTGCTATAGGCCCTTCAAGTGCAGTTGTATAATATTCAACTAGAGATTCTTTTGCCGGTTTATTTGCTTCACTGAAATTATTCAAGAGTGTTGTGAACTTTTGGTTGAAGTCTTGAACATTTTCTTTCTTTTCCATTCTCATGGACAATAATACTTTTATGAGTGTAGCTACAGTCTTTTGATTTCCATACTTCTTTAAGAAACATGTCTCAAATTCTTCCCAACAGGAAAATTGAACTAGCTTGTAAGCTAAAATACCAGGAAGAAACTTTCGGTTCAAAAGTGTATGGGAAAAACCTACAAACTACATCTTCATGCTGTACATTTAAAAGATTCAAGGCTAGATAAAAACTCTTGAGATGATCTTCAGCAGAAATGGCTTTTCCTTGGTCGAATTTGGGCAAGACTTTCTCTGGATTTTTAAGCAGATTGTGGAATGGCCCAGCTAAATTTAATGCTCCCCTTGCTCTCCAGGCAAGTACAGCGATGTTTCTATGTGGAGAATCAGGTGGAAAATTGTGTGGTGAATTAAGTGGGGTGTTCTTTGGAGTAACAAGTTCTCCAAGATTTTTTGGATCTGAAAAATTTTCTGGGTTTTCAAGATCGATTTCTTTCAAGGGTTCTGCAATTTCTTCCAAAGTTAAATTTACAAGCTCTTCAAAATTTTGCACAAGAATCGAATCATGGGTGTACTGTCTTTCTTTTTTGGGAGTACTTTTCCTAGGGAGAAAAGTTACTGCGTTTAAACCACCTAGTTGGCTAACATAAGATCGTGTATCTCTTCTTAAATATTCTATTTCGGCAAAAGGAACAACATACAATACTTCTTGATGTTTAGAATCAGAGATGGGGTTTTCTTGATTGACTACTTCAAGATTTGGGCTGTCTGAAATTCCTGTTTCAAGCGGGTTTTCAGTAACATTTTTTGACAATGGGATATTTTCCTTTCTTAGCCATGCACTTTAGGCCCTCCTTCTAGCGCCAAAAACTGTTGATGCCCCGAAGATCGCAGCATCAAGCAGAAAGGGATTCTCCCCGGTAGACTATCCCAATTAGATTGTCTATCGTTTGGTATGGGGAATCCGTCCGGTTAGCAGTTCCAGCTACCGTTAGATTTGGAGATTTGTTTCTTTTACACTGGTTATGGCCCGATCCACCATTCATTTTTTATTACTATTGTTAATATGATGTGCAAGTGCCTAAGCTAATTTAATCTAAATGAAGAGCTTAAAACAAATCTGTATCTAAGACTGAAATAAATCTAATTTATCCTTGCAATGAGCAAAACTGTAAATATGAGTAATGTGCTGAAAGAAACATCTAAAGATCAACAGATAGCCATTAAATCATAAAGATACATCTACAGCAAGAGATTAAAGATGTAAAAGATAGCTTTTAATCCATATGAAAGCATTCTATTACTCATGTTAGGAGAAACATCATTGCACAGAAAATAGTAAGATCACCCAATACATAGAAATAATTCAGAACAGTAAAGAAAGATCTCACAGTAAGATATGAATGTCACAAGAATGAATCAGCATGCATCCAACACACATTTCCAGGCAAAAGACGTCCTCTCCAGGATCTTATTAGGCAAAATTCATTTTCTTGGAGCAAGTGCAAACTAGTTCGTACAAGTTTAGAAAATTCATTTTCCCTGCCAAAAGTCCTTTACACTATTCCCTATTCATCTATTTATAAGTTTACAAAATGCCCCTTGGGCTGCCACCTGGCCTTTTACAATTGTTTTTAAAGACTTTCCAAAATTAAAACAATTTGTGGGTTCTTTCTCATAACAAAAAAGGACAGTTGTCCTTGTGACTCCATGCTCTAACCATAGGGACAAAACAAATAGACCAAAAACAAAACAATGCATTATGACTAGCGCGTTTATCCTTGGGGTGGCACCTCTGCTGGGGATGATGTGCCTGTGCTGACTGCTACTGTTGCTGCTGCATTCTTCTCTTCTTCTGCTATGTAACTGAACCATATACAAGTGTCTCTTACAACCACATTTGTTGGTGAGGGGAGCAGGATCTTCTGTGAAGTCACATGCTTACCAAGCTCTGCTTCAATACCCTGAATTTCTGTTATTGTTGCCTGGAGGATCTCTTTGAGCATATGATTGTGTACTAATGATAGCCCAATGTAGTGATGAAGATCATAGGTGGCCAGCACATCAATCTTCTTTACATACTCTATTTGAATGCCCGGCTCGTCTTTCAAGTCCGATAGGTGTTATTCTCTGCTTGGAAAATCATCCAGGGTCTGAGGGAAAACAATCTTGCACTTTTCATGCACTTCAAGAATCTTTTGATACAGGCCACTACTCTTCCCCATCATTCCCTGGATCTTAGCTATTAGCTTGGCTCCGCAATTCCTGCAAAACTCCATAAGGGCTACATCTTCCTTAAAACCATCCACAGATTCGAACGGGAGATGCTTAGGGAAATCTACTTTTCCTTCTCTCCACTCCATCTGACTCACAATGTTTTCTTTTACCCGGGTGTACTTTCCATTAAGCCTAATGGCTTCAGTATTAACTTCCTTCATCCTATCCAATATGGTCTTGATCTTGCACACCTCCTCAGTAATCAGTTCTTGTGTGGCATGCATTTGACTTAAGATGTCGCAGGACTGCTCATGAAAGGGAGACATATCCATCCCTTTTCTTTCTGCTTGCTCGAGCTGCTCAACCATTTCCTGTTTATCTGCTTCCAGATGAAAAACTCTGGCTTCGGAATCATTCTTTTCTACTTCTAGTACCATCATCTGGATTGCCAGGTGCTCCTTTTCTTCTTCCAGATGTCGATACTTATCTGACAACTCTTTGTGATCAGCAGACAGGTGATTATATTTGTTCACCACAAGATCCCTATAAGCCTGCTCGTTAGCCACAGTACGTTGCAGCATGCGGGCTCTTCTCTTTGTTGACTCAAACTCTTTGACCATGTCGATCACATTATCTTCTGTTGCTTTTGGTGCCGACACAGCGGTAGATGCCATGGCTATGGGAGCCTTATTTGTATTTTGCATAACCATGGTTTCTCACTGGGTGACAATATATGCCTGGAAAAGTCTCTTTATCCTTTCTTCTGACTTCAGGACGACAACCTTCCTCTTCTTATAATACACAAATTTATCCCATCGAAACACAGTATGATCTTTGGATGGGGTGAAAGGGATGATCGGGAGGTCTCTTATATGGACTTCTGCCTCCGCGGGTGGGGTTTGCACTACCTGAGATGAGTCTATTTCCATGTCTTGGGTTCCAGAGCCACCCACCTGGGCATCTTGGTTGGCCTTAAGTTCTTCTTTAGCCTTTTTCTCTACTTCAGTTTTACGCCTTCTTTCCTCTTCTTCAGCCTGCTGCTGATTTTCAATTACCTCCCTCTGCTCTTATTCGTCAGCTTCCTGCTGCAATCTTGCTTCTTTTGATTCCCACCGCAACCTTGCTTCTTCGGCTTCCCTCTGCAACCTTGCTTCTTCCTTCAATATGTGTTCTTCACGGTCCAAGGCCTCAGTCGCTTCCCTTTCTTTCTGGAGTCTGGATTCTCAAGTTGTGGCAGAGCTAGAGCTAGCTCCATTGCTGTGACGAAAAATCTGTAATTCATTCATATTACTGATTTCCCTGAACACTTTTTCTTCGGCGTCATAGTAATGGGCATACTCAAAATGAGCATACAACTCCTTGCAATCCTCTGCAACTTTGCTCCGCCTCTCATTTCTGTGGAAGATTGCCTCACCGAAGTGAAAAGCTTTCAGCTCCTAAATGAACTCTTCGGCTGCTGCAACCCCTGAAAATTTATAGGCTCCTATACAGAAAGGAAAAGGAGGGAAGGAAGCCTTATGCTGCTTATTAAGAACACCTCCTATTCCATCAAGGAAAACTTGCCTAACTGCTTCTTTCAGGACTACATAGTCAGTGGCGTATTTTGGTAAGATGTATGGTGGCTTAGTGCCTCCGAACATTCTGATATAGGTACCCTTTCCTAAGAAGTAGAAATCGCCATAATTTTCCAAGACTTCCATGGCATACTTTGACAGGAAATTGGGCTCTTCATTGAACATTTGCTCATACATAGGCATAATGAACTCTTCACAGATGAGCTTATAGTTTGCTTTGTAATTTTGAGCCCACATTATTTTATAGGTAGTGTATACAGGGGTGTTGTCCTGATCCCATGAGCAACCTAACTTGGGGAAAGGGAGTTTTTCTAGGATGCAATCAATGAGGTATGAAGACATGAAAAACTCTGATTTCTTTAGGGCCAAACCTTCTCTAGCTGCGGCGACAGTGGATGCCAAACTATCTGAGAGGATAGTAGCCCAATCAAACACAATTCCCTTAAATGCTATGTAGTGGATTATGGGGGCCCATTGTATCCTATATACGGTTCCATCCTGCATGCCGAAAATTCTCTTAACATGAGGGAAATCAACCTAAAGGGAGGTCTTAGGCTCTGAACGTCATACTCATCATTGTCCCTCTTCCTTAGTTGTTTCCCCGTGATTAACAACTTTTTAGCCATTTCGAAATTATTCATCTGTCCCAACCATTCATCGTTCGGTGCCTGCTGGGGACGCGAGAATTTGTAGGCTGCCGCAATATAAGATGGATGGAACGAAGCAAATGCCTCTCCCTTGCTGTCCTTCAACACTCTTGTTTGTGGATTGGCATGTTCTAGTATCCACCCAATTACTTCTCAGGACGAGAATAGCTCAGGGCGAGTAGAAGCCCTGGATATGCCAGAGGTCCTGATGTTTAGGTAGATTTGTTCTTCTTCTAAGAGCACGTTGGGGATATCTTGGTTCCTGATCATCTGGTAAATATCTCCCCACCGGACCTCGGGAGGGATTCCCATGGTGCACTTAGTGTCTTAAAAGAGAGTTTCAGTCCTTGGTTGTACTGGTTTTTTCTCTATCATCTTAGCTTTCTTTCTGCTACCTTTCGGCATTGTAGCTTATCTCTGTCAAGCAATCACACAAGAATAAACATAAGATTGTCATCCATTACGTGAAATATAGCGAAAAATAGAGTGAGACAGGAAAGAAACATGACTAGCACGTATGATATAAACTACAAGGCTGCATGTTGGGGAAGCAGACAAAACACAGACTAGGACTGAAAACATATTATACTCGCCAAACTAACCATTCTAGGGAGGTGATGCTGAGTTCAGAAAATTTTGAGCGGGTGCACAGTGAGGTTACAGGTTCGTACTACCAAATGAGCGCATATTGCTGGTTTAGCTGGATTGGGAGGAAGTGGCCGTAAAGACTATAATCACAAGTAACTTTAAAAAATAAAAAAAATAAAAAAAACTAGTACGCTACGAATGTTCACGTGCCATGCAACTGAAAACGAAAATCACCCGAGGAAGTCTCAAAGTAAAAGTTAAGACAAAGATAACGGTAGAACCACCTACCTGGCAACAAAACAGTGGTGAAACGGAACTGACGCGGCTGCGAAAGAGATGAGCTGGAGCAAATGAGCGTAGTCTCCAAACGGCATTTTCTAAATCAAAATCTACCAATGGGAACAACAAAACCCTCCACTGGACTTATATACAAACTTGACACGTGTGGGAATTTATTGGGTAGGTGGCTAAATTAAAACGGGGTTAATCACCCATACGGTGGGGTCATTTCCACCCACTTGGCATTTACACACAACCGTCAAAATTGGAGGGAAAAGGTGAGTCTCGTCCGCTGTTGTGGGAGGACTTTGCCAGTTTCTTCCGAAGCGCGGGCGGACTTTTCGAGTTCGAGCGCAACATCCGCTTGTTGTGGGAAGGAATAGAAAGATGTTCTGCTTTTTTGTGGAAAGGCTTAACGAGTTCTTCCGAAACCAACAAGCTAAAAGTTTCACGACGCAAGTTCTCGGGTTGATTCGCCGTTGCGGAAAGACTCGATGAGTTCTTCCGAAAATGATGGGCAGGTTTGGTAAGTCTTTTTCAAAAAAGTGAATGGCCGAGGGACTTGGTAAGAAGGTGCCCGCTGCGGCAAAACTTAACAAGTGTTTCCACTATTTCGGGAAAGAATTTCAAGTTCTTCCGAAGTTGCTGGTGAACATCCCAAGATCTTCCGCCGTTTCGGGAGATAATCTCGAGTTCTTCCGCCGTTTCAGGAGAAAAGTTTGAGTTTTTGACTTAGAAGAAAACTTTAACTCGAGAAGAGATCTCTCATTTGAAACAAAAAATTTCAAAATGAGACTTAACTCTTTAAGCAGACTTTCTAGGAAAATAGGAGGGGCTGTTAACACCCAAAAAGTGCTCACTACCTCATCTACCCCATTACATGACTCATTTGTCCATATTTCCTACCATATTTGCCTCCAAAACCTTAAAATCCCATTAAAAAGCCTCCAAAAGGCCACAAAACCATTAAAAAAACCTCCAAAAGGCCAAAAAAAACCCCTTTTTCCCCCAAAATAATCCAAAATAGCAAAAACCCTCTAAAAAGGGAATAAAAAATAGAAAAAAGAGGAAAAAGAGGGAAAAAGGAAGCAAAAACCCTATATAGCTGACCTAAAGCATATGGTGCCCAAAACCATGGGCCAGCACTCCACCACCAAAAACCTATAAATAGGTGACGGAGGCCCCTCATTTCATATCCACAGTCAAACACCCCCTTACTCTGCCAAAATCTCTCTTGAAACCCTAGCTCACCCTTGAGCTACTTTCACACTTGAGTGCCCGTTTGGCCCATTTCCAACCATTTGGAGAAAGAGAAAGGAGCAAAACTTGAAGCTTGGAAGCAACCCTCCTGGACTGCTGCAAGAGCTTCACCAACCTTCACATTGGAGGTATAATCTTTAATACAAAAAGAGAAATCTTTTGCCATATTTTCATGTTTTATTATTTATGTTAATGCTCATGCTAGGTTAAATTTCATACTGTTTTACTGTTTTTATTTACTGTTTATTGAACTGCTACTAAGGAGTCCCTTCTCCTTAGTAGGTGCTCATTTGCACAAGCTAGGGTGAAAACCCTAGCTACAGTTTTGGCGACTCCGCTGGGGTTCCTTTGAATTTCTGGTTATAGTTTTAAAGTTTTAAACATTTTCAATTTTCTGCAATATTTTCCTGTTTTTTCCTTTCGGCTGCCGTAAACCGCGTCTTTTACCCCTCGCAGTTGCATTCTGACCGCGTCTTTTAGGCATTTACCTGCGATCCGACCGCGGCTCTCAGACTGTTTCCGGCGACCTACCGGCGGTTCCCAGTCTGTTACCTGCGATATGACCATGGCTATTAGCTTGTTTCGTGCGATTGGACTGCGGCTGTTAGCCTATTTTCCCGCGTCCCGCTTGCGGCTTTCAGCCATTTTTCTGCAACCCGCCTGCATCTTTCAGCCATTTTCCCGCGACCCGCTTGCGGCTTTCAGCCATTTTTCTGCAACCTGCTTGCGTCTTTCGGCCATTTTCCTGCGACCCGCTTGCGGCCTTCAGCCATTTTCCTGCAACCTGCCTACATCTTTCGGCCATTTTCCCGTGTCCCGCTTGCGGCTTTCAGCTATTTTTCTGCAACCCGCCTGCATCTTTCGGCCATTTTCCAGCGTCCCGCTTGCGACTTTCAACCATTTTTCTGCAACCCGCCTGCGTCTTTCGGCCATTTTCCCGCGTCCCGCTTGCGGCTTTCAGCCATTTTCCTACAACCTGCCTGCGTCTTTAGGCCTTTTTCCCGCGTCCTGCTTGCAGCTTTCAGCCATTTTTCTGCAACCCGCCTGCGACTTTCGAACATTTTCTTGCGGTCCGACTGCGTCTTTCGGCCAAAATCCCGCAACCCGTCCGCGACTGTTGAGCTATTTCCCGCGGTCAGACCGCCCAGATTTGCCACAAACCCGCGGTCTGTTTTCTGCACTTTTTTCCCTGTTTTGAACCTAGCACTTTGCTGCAATATTTTCTGCACCTGCACAGCCATCTGTCCTATCTGCAGCCATACTTCCCTATAGCCTTTTTTCTACAGTATTATTTCTGTTCAATTTACAGAATATTTTTTAAATTTCAGCATTTTAATTGAAAAGAGAAAATTCTGCATTTCAAAGTTTAAATTCTGTATTGTTATTTTTAGTTAGAAAGTTTCCCACCCCATGGCACTTTTACTTGGGTTCATCATCTCACACGCACACACTCTGTCACCTAATTCAAGTGAGCCCTAAAATACTACTTAACACAACCAACATTCTAACCCCACCTGGGGAACACATAAGAATTTTTGTAGTTAGGTAGGATCGGGGGGATAGGCATCCAAATAACACCCCTCGGTTGCTTACACTTGAGACATAGCTGTTGTCCATTAGGGAACCAAAATCCCCTAGTATTTTTTGACACGGTTTAAAACCAATTTATCGAGAAGCCCTCTCCCCTAGGAGGGTTGAAGTCGCCAGACTGGTTCCGGATGCCTGAGTGGAATACCGCAATCCATTCAGTAACCGAAGGATACCTTTCGCAGTTCTCGGTGTATCCCCCGTATGGGGATACAGCGGTGATAGAACCAAACGGCAGATTCACCCAACCGAACATGTCATGAATGGGGTATCTTAGTTGCTTTTCTTCTAGGATTGACTACCCGGTGTCCCTCCCGGTAGGGGGATATCTTTAGCTACTTGGCTCTACTATCGATATTGTCTAACTTGGATTTCATCACCTTGCAGAGGATATGTCTAGTTGAGTCAGAATACTATTTAGCTAGGTGTTTGCATGCTCCCTTACCTCCTTTTGGTCTAGCGAGTCCACTATTTTTATTTTTTTTAGGAAACCTACTGCTTGTTGGTATTCTGACCATTTCTGTTGATACTCCACTTATTGTAGCACAGCTATTACTGTAAGTGTTTTGAGTTGGTTGTTGGCCTGAGCGCCATATTTTTTGAGCTCTCCTTCTACACACTCGGTTGCATTAGGGTTTTTTGAGCTGTTTTTCACTCAACACAACCCCCAGATATTTGACACCATCTGTCACCATTGAGTCCCCGAGACATTCTCGACACCTCTGGGGCGAGCCCCCAAAGCACGGTTCACTTGACATCACCCGTCATAGACATAGATCTTCATCACTTGATACCACTCATCATAGATCTCGAGCCTTGTCACTTGACTCCACTCATCGATGGCATAGAACTCTGTCACCCGATCTTGACGCCCCTTATTTTACCTCTAATTCTGAGGCAGAGTCCAAGAACCCCATTTACACTGCACCAACCAGCCCCATGGCTGGCATGACTTCCACCCATTTCTTTGTAGGGACCATTGGTGGAGCATCCACCACCACACCAGCTACCACACCTGCTTTGGGTATGCCCTCAATGGGGCCCACATCTACCATTCCAATCACTGTACCCATTCCAGTAGCTGGCATACCTATCGCCACTCCATCAGTGACTCACACTACCCTTGGCGGTGCAGGACCGTCCCATACCACTTTCATTCCTCCACTTGGGGGAAACATCCCAAACCCAGCTCCTCCACTTGGGGGCATTGGCCCCAACATGGTCACACCCACTAGTATGTCACATCCTTCTACTAGTTTGCCATTCATGGCTAGTCTCAACCTTCCTGACCTAGCTAGACTGACTAACGATCCCATCAGACACGACCCTGCGTGGCCTCACATGCCCACTAAGCTCCCCTCCGACATCCCTAAGTTTGAGGGCAAGGCAGGTGAGGACCCCCAGAACCATATTATGTCCTTCCATCTATGGTGTTCCTCCAACTCCACAGTGGACGACTCTGTCTGCCTTCGTCTTTTACATCACACCCTCACTGGCTCTGCAGCTAAGTGGTACATCGAGCAACCCCATGGGACCCATGCCACCTTTACTTCCCTTGCCTCGACTTTCTTGCAGTTCTTTCAGTTACCTGTCCGCTATGACGCGGGAGTTGAGATCCTACTATTCTGCAGACAGAACACGGCTACCCACATCACTAACCACATTCATGAGTGGCGTCAACGACGTAGCCTCTGCAAAATCAAGTTAGACGATCGTATCTTCTCAGATTGGTTTCTAAAATCCCTCCTTCCTGTCATTGCCAAGGATGTGGCATCCGAATGACCCCAGTCCGAAGAAGAGGCCATCCTCAAAGCCCAGCAATTTGACCTTATTTACGCCCAGTCGGGTTATCTGTATACCATCATACCTGATGCCCCTCGCAGCGATTCCTCCCGACACGATGCACTGGGGGCATCCTAGGCTGCAGATGGCATCATTGGCCGTGTTGCCTCGCATCCTCAACCCTTTTCCATAGCACATCCTAGCCATGGCCCCGACCTTTCGCAGGCTACATCTCAATCCAGAGCAACCAATTCGTATGCTCCCATGGCACATCACCACCATTCCCACGGACCCTCATGTCCACCTCAGTGCTTTGATCATGCATCCCCCGCTTACACCCCCCCGATCGCACCTCAGCCATATTACCACCCACAGGCTGCACCAGCTCCCATGTCCTCTCAATCCCAACCTGCTTATTACCCGCCATAGGCAGCCCCTGCGACAAACCCACAACCCATTCCGTAGATGTATCAGCAACCCCCACATGTTTCAGCACCTGCGCAGCCTCCACCTACTTATTATCCACCGCATCCTGCTCCCGCACTTGCACAACCCCAGAACCCACATGCTGCCCAAGGGAAAGTATACGCCCAACAGAATCCGTAGCATAACCAAAATAACTAGCGCCAACAGGGCCAGCAAAACCATGGCAAAGGCCATAACCGTGGGAATAACCCCCCTCCAGACCAAGGCGGTCAACCTCCTAATCCCCCAAACAACAATAACGCGGCACCTGCCAACCAGAACCCTGATCGGTCGCCCAAGCAGGCCAAAAATCCTAATTTGTGAACAAACCATCCTTGTTCTATTTGCGGGGTCTATGGCCACTACACACATGCTTTCCCACATTTGGAGCAAGCTCGGCAACTCTGGACTGATGATTCCCATCGCCAAGGGCACGCGGCTCCTCAGGCGCCACCCAATCCCCCACCCCCTCAGCATCAACTTTTGGTGCTGCAAAACCCCTTACCAACCCAAGGTGTAGTGAACACTCATCCGTTGGCTCCTCCTCAGGGCAATGCGCCACCACAACAGCAGATCACTTATGCCGCTCCTGATCAACCCATGTTAGACTCAGGTACCCATCACTTGTTAATGATGTCATCCACCGATGTCAACCTCCAAACCCGTTGGAACCAATATGGCTCCACCCCTAAAGCCTCTCCCACCGACAAAAACACTAACGCTCATCCCACTGATCAGACGTTACGTATACCCCCGGCTCCACTCAATGGCGCCTCCAAATCACCTCGCTTCCCACTTCATTGCATCAACAATAACCCCAATGCTCGCGCTGCATCAAATTACAACATTGTAAATGACTTAGCCCAATCTCCCGCAGCCATGTCTACGTTAGAAGTCTTAAAAAACTATCCTTCACAGCGCAAGACTTTGCTCTCCACCATTGGTGCTATTGACCCAAATGATTCACGACTGATGGACTTCGATTTGGACCAGTCCAAACCACGCCTGCCTTCCACTTTAGCGTTCCAAGTTTCTGTTTCCGTTCGGAATCTTGTCATCCATCGATGCATTATCGATGAAGGTGCCTCTACATGCGTTATGTCCACATTCGTTTGGCAGAAGTTGGGATCCCCTACTCTCCAGCAGTCCACGACTGTGTTGCGAGCCTACGACAACCGTTCAGCTCAACCCCAAGGTCTCTTAACTAATGTCCCCATCCAGTTGGTTGGTAAAACCGTGCTCATTGACATAGAGGTCATCAATGCCCAACTTGATTATAACCTCTTACTTGGCCGCAGCTACATGTATGCCATGCGGGCAGTTGCCTCATCTATTTTTCGTACCATGATGTTCCCCCATGATGGATGCATGGTCAAGGTCGACCAACTCACCTATTACGATCCCAATGCCCCCGCTGCACCCGAGAATGTTCTCCCCATGGTTGAACAACCTGTTTGTGGTGCAACTACCTTGTTTGTTTCCTCCGTGGGACCCGGATTTTACTCAAATACGCCGATGACCTCAACATTCCAATCCATTCCACCCCCGTCACCCGCGAGCGAAGTATCTGACCTATGTACCATTTCCCACAATACACAAACACCCAACAATCAACTGCCCTTGTTACCCAAACCACCATTGGTACCTAGTCACATTGGTGTTACACACATCCACACAATCCCCTTCCTATTCCCTCCCTCGGGCATAGTAAGCGCCCCGGTTATGGCTACTCTTAGCCTCCCCGGGTTAACCTTGGGATTACCCATGTGGTATATTTCGCCTCTCGTTCCCCCGCCGACACCAAATGTCATCCTACAGCCGGTGCAACCCATTGCCACTACTATTCAACCACCTCTAGGTGTCACTACCCCTTCGTCATCTACGAATCCCTCTCCTCTTATCAAGCCCACTAGGGGCAGAGGCCCACAACCATACACTGTTGTACCCCCTCCCAAAGCAGTTAACCCCCCCCCCCCCCGCATGTTTCGTGCTCCTCCTAAATGCTCGTTGTGTGATGAGTTAGGCCATTCAACTCATCAATGTCCACAATTACCTGTATTACATGAACACATGCAAATTCTTGATGACGACCACAACATCCCGGTTGTCAAACTAGATCCAACCCCTAAGCCTCGTGATAAATAACTACGTACCAACCACCCTTGTGCAATATGCGGTATTTACGGCCATTACTCACATCACTGTCCTGATCTCCCAGATTACAGAGCAGCTCTCTACAAGATGAATAATTTGGACCTTGAGACGGCACCCCCCACAATTGAGGAGATCCACCCCCCAGTATCACCCTCATCCTGGGAGATTAACACCATTTATATGATCTCTTCGACTACCACTCCCTCGTCAACCGATTTGACAACTCAAATTTTCCGCAATGATGAGGAGATTCTAGAGGCTCTCACTGCCCCAGATTAGCCCTGGGACGACATGCACCATCATTCCTATTTCCTCCCAGAAGAGTCCTCCTCCACCATAGCTACCCAATTTGCGGTTGAGTCCAAAGATTTCCTTCCCACCAAAGTCGACTGGTTTAAGGATCCCATCCTCGCTCCTGAAGCCTTTGAGGAGGGTAACATGGCCAACATCTCACCTGTCATCCACATAGATATCTCTGACCCACATGGTGCTCTTGAAATCATTAAATTAGGAGCCTCCTGCAGTGAGTATGAGATTGGAGAGTACAAAACAAATTTCCAAGAGTTCTGTGATGTCTTTATCTGGTCCTCTACCGAAATGCTTGGTCTCGACCCTGCTATTATAGAGCACCACATTGACACATGGCCAGATGTACCCCCCATTCGCCAGAAACAACGCCCCATTCATCCCTCAAAGCTCCCCGCTGTTAAAGCAGAGATTGAGAAACTTCGCAAAGCAGGATTCATTTATCCTATTGCATATACCACCTGGGTTTCAAACCCCGTCCCTATTAACAAAAAACAAGGCACCATCAAAGTATGTACTGACTTCCATGATTTAAACTGAGCCTGTCCCAAAGACAACTTCCCCACGCCATTTATTGACCAACTCATCGATGTGTGTGTGGGGCATGAAGTCCTATCTTTCATGGACGATTTTTTTGGATACAACCAGATTCAGATCCGTAAGGAGGATCAGTACAAGACTGCCTTTACCACCCCATGGGGCACCTTTGCCTATCGTGTCATGCCTTTCGGCCTCAAAAATGCTGGTGCCACCTTCCAGCGGACCATGACCTATTTTTTTCATGACTTGGTCCATATCCTGCTAGTCTACCTTGACAACTTTACAGCTCGTTCCCGTAAACGATCAGACCACCTTAACGACCTCCGGCAAGTCTTTCTGTGTTGTCGCAAATATCAAATCTGCTTGAACCCACACAAGTGTGTCTTTTGCGTTTCAACAAGCCGGTTGTTGGGTTTCATTGTTTCTCAGAAAGGAATTGCTGTTGATCCCCTGAAAGTCCAAGCCATCATAGACCTTCCCTCTCCTCGCACGCTTTGGCAGCTCCAGAGTCTGCAGGGGCGATCTAATTTCCTCCATCGCTTCGTTCCTAATTATGCCACCACCGTTCATGGTTTCTTACGCCTGCTTCGTATCCACATACCCTTTGTTTGGGATCAGTAAGCAGAAGCTGCATTCGAAGCCCTCAGGAAAGCTCTCACACAAGCCCCTTTGATCCCCCTCCGGATTTCTCTCAGGAATTCATCCTTTACATCTTGGCATCCGATTATGCCGTGTCCAGATTCCTTGTTCAAGAAGACGCTGCTTTCCAGGAGCATGTCATTTATTACGTCAGCCAGACCTTGTCTGGACCACCCCTACGTTACCCATATGAGGAAAGACTAGCCCTTGCTATGGTCTTTTCCGTTCAAAAATTGCGACACTACATTTTACTCAGTCATACCACAGTTGTCGCCGACTCCAACCCCATGGTCTATCTCTTAAACCAATGCCTCCTGCAAGGTCGCATTGCTAAATGGGTAATTATCCTCCAGGAATATGACCTCACTCTCAGAACCCCTAAGAGCACTAAAGCCCTTGCACTTTCCCAGCTCATCACCGATCTCCCCTCCCTTCTGCCATCCCCACAAATCTCCGATGAGTTACCCGACAATCACTTGTTCATCATCTCGTTTGATGATCCATGGTACGGTGATATTTTGTTATACCTTCGCATGCAAAAGTTCCAACCCAACATCAGTCATGATGGACGCCATCGTATCCGTCACCAGGCCTCTCGATATCTCCTCTTAGGCGATGTCCTTTACCGGAAAGGGGTTGACACGATTCTCCGTCATTGCCTTACACAAGAGGAAGCTGAACACGTCCTCAATGACTGTCATAGCGGTGCCTGTGGTGGACATTTCTCTGGAATGGCCACCACCCAAAAGGTCATCCACGCCAGATACTTCTGGCCTACACTTTTCACTGACTGCATCACAGCGGTCAAACATTGCCATAATTGCCAACTTTTTGCCCCCAAGGCCCGAACACCACCCGCTCCGTTACACCCAGTCGTCACTGTTGGCCCCTTTTGTAAATTGGCCATCGACTTCATGGAATGTAAACCCTCATTTTCCAATGGCCATAAGTACATCATTGTCGCTGTCAATTACTTCACCAAATGGGCTGAAGCCATGCCCACCTTCAATTGTAAAGCTGACACCGCTACCCGTTTCTTTTTTAACCATGTTATCACTCGATTTGGGGTCCCCAAACAGTTGGCCTTAGACCATGGTTCACACTTTGAAGATTCCCTTTGGCGCGAGTTATCCACCCTACTAAAGTTCAAACATCAGTATTCCTCTGCTTACTACCCCCAAGGGAATGGCCAAGTAGAGGCCATTAACAAAATTTTAAAAACCATCCTCCAACGCACTATTGACCGGAATAAGTCCAATTGGCACCACATGTTGTTCCTTGCCTTATGGGCTTACCGTACATCCACCAAAACCGCCACCGGTTTTACCCCGTTTCATTTAGTTCACAGTGTAGAGTCTGTCCTCCCCATCGAGTGTCAGATACCTGCCTTACACATCGTCGTCGAGCTTCTCCCAGACACCTCCCCACTCGAGCACCATCTGCTATTACTAGAACAAGCTGATGAAGACCATCGTGCCACTCTCTAGACCATTGAAGCTGCCAAGAACCGCTCCAAATCTAGTTACGACAAACATGTACACCCTCGAACTTTTCGTGAAGGGGACCTCGTCCTCGCCTATGACCAAGCCCATGACAAAACTAGTAAAGGAAAGTTTGAATCCATGTGGCAAGGCCCTTACATCGTGCAGACCTGTCTCGAAAATGGGGCATACATTTTAACTGACTCAGAAGGTCACCCTTTGCGCAACCCCCGTAATGGGTTGTATCTTAAATGCTTTTATCCCTAAATAAACCCGCGGCCCCATTGGTCCGTATTGTACAGTTTTCTCTCTTTTTGTTTTTCACCTTTTTTACCGCAATCTTACATTCATCATTTTTGCATGACCACAGATGGACCATCTTCTACCTCATTACATTGGCTTCGCCGATGGAGCAAGCCACTGGTCTCCAAACCTGGGTTCTGCAGCATGGGTCTTATATTCCCCTTCACATGAATTGATTCACCTTGACGGAATATGTATAGGCGCTACTACCAATAACCAAGCGGAGTATGATGCTGTGACCAGTCTCCTGACTGCTGCCCTCTAGATGGGCATATGTCACCTTCATGTGTTCCTTGACTCCTAGCTACTTGTCTCCCAGCTCAACAACTGCTACCAGGTGCGTGATCCCTGCCTCTTTAGAAAATCCCTGCGCACAAAACAACTCAACCGAAAATTTGAATCCATAACATTCACCCATGTCCCAAGAGCTCAGAATAGTGTTGCAGATCAAATGGCTAACAACATCCTAGATTGGCACATCAATCACACCATGTAAAACCTCCATCATGCACCCTCATCCCATAACATCTCATCAAAAACATATAAAAAATCCAAAAAGATTGTCAGGGGCATCCACGTGCCTATCACCACATAAACATTTGTATCCATGTGCAATAAAAATAAAAACACATTCCTATACAGGGGCATCCACATGCCTAATCCTACATACATCCTGTTGCATAACATAAAATACACAAGGGGCATCCATGTGTCCGTCATTCTATACTACTTGCATCCACGTGCAGTGCAAACATATAACAAACCATAAGCGCATCCACGTGCGTACACTAAATCATCATCGCAAAAAGGTGCATCCATGTGCATATATATATATATATCAAAAAATAAACGTCAATATGCTACACATGTCCTGAGTACCCCCATACTCAGCTATACAAAAAATATCTATACATCAATACGCCTCATAGAATACATGCCGTAGCTACAAAATCGAGGGGAGTCCCCTACACTCCCTAATGAGATTCATACCCTCCATCACTGCCTGCATCAGTTTCCTCCGAGTCCTCACCCCACTCCTCCTCCGGCAGCTCCTCATCCCCTGTGGGCTCCTGTGCCCGACCCCTATCCGCCAAGATAGCCACCCGGATCGCGATTGATCGAAACTCCCATGGCGCCCTCAGATAGTCCTGAATCACCTCCGGATCCACGTCCCGCCACCCATCATCAATCACTCCAATCAGCAACCGATCCAGAAGCATCCGTACGGACTCCAGAGTCCCCTCAGCGTCCTGTAGACGCACCTCCCCTCAGCCTGGCAAGGCTGGTACCACCACATGCCCCCTGCGAGCTACATGTCCTAGTGGTGTTCTCGGGCCAACATCTATAGATCACACATCAATCAGTAACAGTATATCAAAAAACTATCATACACAAGACTTGACATACATAACATGCAAGCAAAACCATACGTACCATCTGGTCCCCACACCTGCCCTGGCGGCCATGGTGCCTCCGGATCCCCAGTGTAGTCCATATCTCTGTATGGATAATCATCTAGTGTCAGTGGCATCTGCAACCACTGGAGGTAGAGCTCCTGAGTAAAGTACCTCCCAACCTCACCGCCACCCCGGCGGCGCATCATCTCTCCCCACCGCACCATGCGCGGCTCCCTCAGTCCTCCTGCCCTAACCGGCACCCGCGGCCACAGTGTAGGTACCCGCTCCATGAAGAAGGCACACACAAAGGATCCATAACAGAATCCCTTGCCAAATTCCTTCACCGATGTCAGTTGCCGCTGAACACAAGTGAGGAACATCTGGCCCCAAGCATAATAAACACCATCCAGCACCCGCTCCACCAGCTGCATCTGGCCCTCGAACACCTTCTCAGGTGATTGGGACCCCAAAACTCGAACCACGCACGCCACAATCGCCTATACTGCTGGCTCCTACAGGTCCACCACTCGGAGTGCATTCCTCTGCACCCTAGCCTCCGGAACGCAGTATCGCTCTAACATATCCTCCATATCCACATCTGCGGATACTCGTGGCTGCGTATCAGCCACTCTACCCAGACAGGGCAACCCCACCAAGAAGTATACATCTGCGAGGGTGAGATCCACCTTCTCTCCCTGCACCCTGAATGCCTGAATGTCTGGCTCCCAAAAGCTCACTAATCGGTTCAGCAGCAGTGCTGCCAAACGCATCATAGGCACCTGTGCGAAATTCAGCAGTCCGCACAACCCCAACATCTACAAAAACATTTGGGGGGGTGTTGCTGCAACAACAATTGGTGAATCGCTGGCGAACACAGATCTTTGAACAAAACACTCTTCTCGTTCATCTAAACCATTTAAAGTTGCTCACCCTGGGTGCAACAATCGGCTTGAGCGTCTGAATCTCGGCAGAGGAAGGAGTCACTTTATCTACTGGTTACTGGGAAAGGGGAGCTTTGATGAAGACATCCTTAAAACTTTCTAAGGGCCAAAATATGAGGTTCATTTTAGGAGATTTATCTTTCAGATGACCACTGTTATCGGACACCACAGGATTAATGTAACAACATCTCGTAGACACTATTGCTCTTGTTTTTCATTCCCATGTTGCTTGCATCCTTTTGGATGTTTCATATATTTGACAGCTTTTGTTGTTTGAGCCTTCCAAAAATATTTTCTTTAAAGTTGTGATCTTTTATTTTGGTTCCTCAATCCATAATGTCCTTTTGTGTGAGCAAGAATTTTATTGATTTATCAAGCCTCACGGACGAAGAAGAACCTGGCTTGAGCTAAGTCCTTTTGGACAGCTTTCCTGACTTGTGTGCTTTACTTTATCTTAGCCATGCTTTGATTGAGGTGAGAATTTCTGGAAAACAGACCCTTGATTGCAAGCCTTTTGGCTTTTGATTTGCAGCATGGAGTCATTTCAATACCCTATGCCTTCGAGACATGCTTCCTTTCCGTGGGTCCAACTATAGTGATCTTCTTGAGATGCTTTTAAGTGTGAGGGTGAATGGAGCCCAAAGAAAGTGATAAAGACAATCATAGATCTCTGTTATTTAAACAAGGGTTAGTGCGACCAGGAGAACAGAATTTCTTCATTCTGGAGAACGATCAGCAAAAGCCGAAAATGCACGGATAAACTTCCTTTTGAGGATGACTTCCCAATTTCATGAGTTGTGAGATTTCTTGAGAGATCTACCTTCACAAGAAGCCCAATTACAGGCTCTTCAAAAAACAAACTGTACAAAAGGCTCAAGTGTTGAGAAAAGAAAACGACTTAGATAAAGAAAACTAAAGACTAACGTAAAACAAAGAAAGCTTTATTTATGTACAGAAAGTCTCAACGAGACTAGACAAAGTATTATTTCAAGGCAAGGCCGTTGAGAGGAAGGGTTACTTCCTCTCCCTGGAGGTCTGTTAGCTTGTAAGTGGATGGGCCGAGCTTTGCAGAAATTTGGTAAGGCCCTATCCATAAGTGTTGGAATTTCGTGTGCATCCCCTTGCTTTCATGATTATGGTCCCATTTCAGGACTAAATCCCCTACTTCAAAACTTCTTTTACCAGACTTCCTTTTATCGAAGCATCTTTTAACTATATCTTGCTGCTGATGAAACCGGTCTTTAGATTTCTGTCGGGCTTCTTCAAGTTGAAGCAAGGTATTGATCCTGGATTGTCAGACTTGACTACCAGACCCTTGAGAGGCTTGGGACAACTGTAAGGATGGAAGTAAGATGTTTGGAGGGAGTATGGCTTCCTTACCATAGACGAGGGTGTAAGGGGAAACTCCTAACGCATTCTTTGGAGTCACCCTATCTGCCCATAAGGCATTTGGGAGGGCTATATGCCAGCTTCGCTGATTTTCAATCATGGTTTTCTTGAGAATTCGGATGAGGTTCTTGTTTGAAGATTCAGCTAATCCATTTCCTTGAGGGTAATAATTGGCTGAATAATGCAGTTTAATTCCCCATTCATAAACAAATTCATTTATTTTAAAAGACGAGAAATAGGTAGCACTATCAAATACTAGGGAAATTGGAACCCCAAACCTGGTTATAATGTTTTCTTTCAAGAAACTGATGACTACATCTTCGTTGATATTCCGCAATGGGATAGCCTCCATCCATCTGGTGAAGTAATCGGTGGCTGTCAGGATGTATCGATGTTGTAGAGAAGAGTTTGGGTTTATCTCTCCAATGACATCTATACCCCATTGTTTGAAAGGTTTTGAGATAATAACCGGCTGCAAAGGTCTTGCTGCCTTAGGAAGTTTCCCAGCACTTCTTTGGCATATGTCACAATTCCGTGCATAAGCATGAGAATCTCGGAATAAAGTGGGCCAATAATATCTAGCTCTGAGTATTTTGTGAGCTGTTGTCTCCCCTGAATAGTGTCCACCAGCGGGGCCATCATGTAATTCTTTGACAACTTTACTTGCATCTTCCTTTTCTAGACATCTAAGAAAAATTCCATCGTAATTTTTTCTGAAAAGTATCCCATCAATGATTTGATAAGCTGTTGATTTCAAACGAAGTGCCCTTCTTTGCTTAGAAGTCTAGTGTTCTGGTAGATGTCCTCGCCGCAAATAATGCACTAGATCTCTATACCATGATTCAGGAGTTATGAAAATGGGACATACCTCAACTGAATTCAGCTCGCCTTCATTCTTCCAATGTTGTTCTTCATCAATCGGATGCTCTGTAAGCAATTTACACAGGCCTTGTCCCTTAATGATGGTGGCTGGTTTAAATTCTAAATCATATTCTTGACGAGCCGTGACCCAGTTTCCCCTTCTTTCTCCCAATTCCTTTTGAACGAAAAGAGATCTAACAGCTGGGTGGGGAACTATAACTTTAGATCTGTTCTTAAGAATATATGGTCTGAACTGTTTGACCACTTTGAAGACAGCATACGCATGTTTGTCGACAACGGGATAATTCAGTTCAGCACCCTGCAGACTAGTGCTCATAAACGAGATTGGGTACTCATCTCCTAATTCTACCTTTTGCGTGAGCACAGCCGAGAGTCATCTGAAGCAAAAGTATACAGGATAAAATCTTTGTCAAAATATGGGCTTCTTAAGGAAGGAGCCTTAGCTATGGCTTCCTTAATGTCTCTGAATGCATCCTTTTCCAGGTCTGTCCACTTGAGCTGTATGCTCTGCTTGACCATTTGATGCAAAGGTTTAACAATTTGAGCGAAATCGGGGACAAATCTTCAGACAAAATTGATAGTGCCCATGAATGACTGCATGGATTTCTTCTTATGAGGCATGGAAATTTTATTGATAGCTTGCACTCTCTCTTGATCTATTGAAACTCCCCTTTTTGAAATGATGTGACCCAACAGTTTACCTTCCGGAACAGCGAACACACTCTTCTTGGGATTTAAAGAGATACCATATTTTCGACAACGATAAAAAATCTGCTTCAAATGAACAACATGATCTTCTCTTTTCTTTGAAAAAACGGTCACATCATCTAAGTATACTCCAACACAGTGGCCACCCAATCCTTGGAAGGCGATATCCATAGCTCGCTAGAATGTAGCTCCTGCGTTTATCAAGCCGAATGGCATCCTTCGATATGCAAAATTTCCCCACTTAGTGCGGAAAGTAGTCTTAAGACGGTCTTCTTTAGCCACTAACACTTGATTGTAACTAGAGAAGTCATCAAGAAGGGAAAAGAGTTATGATCCCGATACAATCTGGAGAATTTGTTCCATTGAAGGGACGGGATAGTTGTCTTTATCTAAAGCTCTATTCAAATTTCTGAAGTCAACACATAGTCTTATCTCTCCTGAATTCTTTCTTACGGGAACAAGGTTAGCGACCCATTCAGAATGTCAAACCTTAAAAATTATTTTAGCATCCAGTAACTTCTTCAGTTCCTTTTGAATCAGAGGTTCAAGAGTAGGGTGCATCCTTCTTAATTGCTGTTGAAAAGGCTTGACACCCGCCTTCATTGGTATAACATGTTGAATAATGCGGATGTCATATGTTTTCAGATCTTCGTAAGTCCATGCAAAAACATCTTTATATTGTCGAAACAACTTGATGAACTTATCTCTTTCTCCCGGTGAACAACATTTTCCAAGGTTAACAAATTTTGGTTCAGCCTTGGTTCCTAGATTAACTAATTCATGCTACATTGATGAGCTATTGGTCTTGGTATTTGCTGTCCTTTTGAACTTGCCCTGAATATCAAACATCATTTCAAGCGACCTCACCCCTTTGGGGATGAAATTGCCTTTAGCTGTATCTTTCTTTTGTAAATCAGAATCATGTTCTTCTTCATCTATCACAGCTTCTCGGAATATATCTTCGTTTGTTAGAAAACTGATAATCTGTTCGTCATCATCGAAAACTCTGAAGTTTGTAATATTGTCAGGGACAGAAGGCTTGAAAATCAATTCGATTGAGCACTTGTTATTAGTTGGCACCAATCTGGAAGCGGATGTTGCTAATAAATCAACTGCAAAATTTTGCAGTCTAGGAATAGACTTTATATTGAAAGCATCAAAATGCATAATTAAATCCCATACCTCATCCTGATAACTCTTCAAATGCGGTGAAAGACAATGAATGGTATCTCTTACCTGTCTCACAACTATTTCTGATTCGCCAAACACCTTCAAGTACTTAACATTTAAATCGATGGCTTTCTTCAATCCATGGACTAAAGCTTCATATTCAGCAGTATTGTTAGTACAATCAAATTCTAACCTACAGGACAAAAAATACTTATTTCTTTATGGATCCATCAGAACACAACCGGCTCCGGATCCTTCCAAAGTTTTAGAACCATCAAAGTATAATGTACAAAAAAGATCGTTTGATTCAGCTAAGTTAGTATCTTTATGATCTAAGTCAATGACTAAACTAACTATATTACAGTCAATATCATCAGTCCGAGAAAAATGAAGGAGATCAGACTATTCATCTGATTCATGGCTAATAGTTTCAGACTGATAATTACCCGGATCAATTTCTAAGAAATAATTTCCCAAAACTGAGGATGAGAAGGCTACAGCTTCATCCTTTCCTTCTAGTTGAGTTACATTTTGTTTCATGTGCGGTTCTTTCTGAACCTTGATCTGATTCTGTCTATTTTGATATGGCAACCACAAATGGGACCAATCAGTTGCAAAGTAACCGTTCAACTTAGTGGACCAATCCCTACTTAGGATCAAACCATAGGCTTCGGGAATGTCAACTACCATTATATCAATGAACTGACAAACTCTAGAATCTGCTGACAACCTAATGAGGACATCTTTCATTTCTCCGATAACTTTGACAGTAGTCCTATCTAACTGAATAATCTGGGTGGGAGAGGGAATTGGTTTCCCATTAATCTTTTTACAGATTGACAGTGGCATGACATTCGAAGATGCTCTAGAATATACCAAACAGTTGTGTACATTTTGATTGAAGATTTCAAAAGTTAAAAGGAACGGCAACGTCTGAGATTTGGATTTCTCGTCGATACTAGCCTCATTAATTTCAGGGTCTTCTTGAGTATCTGTTAATTGAGTGTTGGGCTAGGATTGAAGAACATCCAACAACTTGTCTCGTTGTTGGGGAAAACTGCACATATCGAATATTGAAACATTTGCCTTTACTTTCTTTATATCTTCAATGATGTCTTACCCCAGATCACATTCTTTTACAATTCTAGTTGGATGGTCTGTCTTATTCAGTGTGACCTTCGGTTGTTGAATTGTTGTGTCAATGATTGGCTGCTTGGCCGCTGTTGGGTTAGCTTTAGGCTGTGGTGGAATGACTGTTATGTGTCTGCTAGGTAATTCTTTTGAAATTTTAGGCTTGGGAATAGTTGAGCTTGGAGCTAGATCTGGAATGGGACCTTTACTGCGAGTGTTAATGTTTACAGCAGAGACTGGGCTTTCCACAGGATCATCTTCTACTAATTCAGTTAAAGGCACCCAATCCCATAGCACCATGGTAGTCTCTGGAGATGGTTCCTCTATCTCAAGGCTTGGTTCCTCTAGAAGATCGTCTGTTGGTTGTGGAGCCATATCTTCTAGTCTCATAGATGATATTGTATCAGCCATTTTGTACCCCAGTTTTATATGATATGTAGGTGGACTGTACAGTCACCCCAGAGGGGGGGTGTGGGGGGGCATCGCCCCCCCACGGGGTTCTAGGGGGGACCATCCCCCTTGGATGGGGGGGTCGGGGGCAGTGCCCCCGAGAAATGGGGGTTCAGGGGCGTTGCCCCCGAAGAAAATTTTTGGGGCTGTTTTCGCCAACTGTTTTGCAGGCCCATGGTTTTGGGTATCCCGTGGTATTTTCCCATTTTATTTCCCTTATAAAAGAAAGACATTGGAATACGGCTAGGGATGATGATGTATTAGGTTTTATGCATTGTAAAGATCTCTGAGATCAGGAGAGAGACTGTGAAACAGAGAAGAGGAAGTGCAGCGGTTGTGCTGCAGGTTGTATCCCTTCACCTTGCTGGACAGTAATAATAATAAGGACTGGCAAATTCAGTGTGGACATAGCCCAAGCTGGGTGAACCACGATATATCTGTGTCTCTCTTGTGATGTGTATGTGTGATTATATTTGCATTTCTGTTTATTGTTATTGCTCTGCGATCCTGTTTTTCTAACATCGTCTTGATCTGGAATCTATGAATCCAGCATTTGGTTCATGACTAAACTCATAGAGTTAATCCATTGTGGGAAGCTCTTTTCTGAGTGTGGATCTTGATGAAATGTGCAAAAGTGTTCCATACCTATTTCATTCATATTTAAAACAGGAGAAGTATTCATAGGTGGATGAGGTTGATCGGTGTCTTCTCTCTTCTTGTAGAATGGTTTGAAAGGCTTCCTAGATGTACTAGCTGCTTTATCTTTCTCGAGATCTACAATTTTATTGGACAATTTCTGCATCATCTTAACTACGTTCTCCATGTCTGTCGATGACTCTTCTTTATTCCTAGTGAGCAGTAAGGTGTTTTTATTAGTTGTTGGTTTTGTTTCTGCATCTAAGGCATATTTGGAAATGTTGTCTGCTTCTTCTTCCACGTTCCTAGCTTCTTCAAAATTTTCTATCAAGGTAGTTTTCTTAGATCTTTTGATGAACATTGCTATAGGCCCTTCAAGTGTTGTTGTATAATATTCAACGAGAGATTCTTTTGCCAGTTTATTTGCTTCGCTGAAATTATTCAAGAGTGTTGTGAACCTTTGGTTGAAGTCTTGAACCTTTTATTTCTTTTCCATTCTCATGGACAATAATTCTTTCATGAGTGTAGCTACAATCTTTTGATTTCCATACTTCTTTAAGAAACATGTCTCAAATTCTTCCAAGCTGGAAATTGAACTAGCTTGTAAGCTAAAATACCAGGAAGAAACTTTTGGTTCAAAAGTGTATGGGAAAAGCCTACAAACTACATCTTCATGCTGTCAGGGGAGCAGGATCTTCTATGAAGTCACATGCTTACCAAGCTCTGCTTCAATACCCTGAATTTCTGCTATTTCTGCCTGGAGGATCTCTTTGAGCATATGATTGTGTACTGACGATAGCCCAATGTAGTGATGAAGATCATCGGTGGCCAGCACATCAATCTTCTTTACATACTCTATTTGAATTCACATCTTGTCTTTCAAGTCTGATAGGCGTTGTTCTTTGCTTGGAAAATCATCCAGGGTTTGAGGGAAAACAATCTTGCACTTTTCATGCACTTCAAGAATCTTTTGATACAGGCCACTACTCTTCCCCATTGTTCCCTAGGATCTTAGCTAATAGCTTAGCGCCACAATTCCTGCAAAACTCCATAAGGGCTACATCTTCCTTAAAACCATCAACAGATTTGAATGGGAGATGCTTAGGGAAATCTACCTTTCCCTCTCTCCACTCCATCTGACTCACAATGTTTGCTTTTACCCAAGTGTACTTTCCTTTAAGCCTAACGGCTTCAGTATTAACTTCCTTCATCCTATCCAACATGGTCTTGAGCTTGCACACCTCCTCAGTAATCAGTTCTTGTGTGGCATGCATTTGACTTAAGATGTCGCAGGACTGCTCATGAAAGGGAGACATATCCATCGCTCTTCTTTCTGCTTACTTGAGCTGCTCAACCATTGCCTGTGTATCTACTTCCAGATGAAAAAATATGGCTTCAGAATCATTCTTTTCTGCTTCTAGTACCATCATCTAGATTGCTAAGTGCTCATTTTCTTCTTCTAGATGTCGATACTTATCTGACAACTCTTTGTGATGAGCAGACAGGCGATTATATTTGTTCACCACAAGATCCCTATAAGCCTGCTCGTTAGCCACAGTATGTTGCAGCATGCGGGCTCTTCTCTTTGTTGACTCAAACTCTTTGACCATGTCGATCACATTGTCTTTTGTTGCTTTTGCTGCCGACACAGCGGTGGATGCCATGGCTATGGGAGCCTTATTTGTATTTTGCATAACCGTGGTTTCTTGCTGGGTGACAATATCTGCCTGGAAAAGTCTCTTTACCCTTTCTTCTAACTTCAGGAGCACAACCTTCCTCTTCTTATAATACACAAATTTATCCCATCGGGACACAGTATGATCTTCGGATGGGGTGAAAGGGATGATCGGGAGGTCTCTTATATGGACTTCTGCTTCCGTGGGTGGGGTCTGCACTACTTGAGATGAGTCTATTTCCATGCCTTGGGTTCCAGAGCCACCCACCTGGGAATCTTGGTTGGCCTTAAGTTCTTCTTCAGCCTTTTGCTCTGCTTCAACTTTACGCCTTCTTTCCTCTTCTTCAGCCTGCTGCTGATTTTCAATTACCTCCCTCTGCTCTTGTTCTTCAGCTTCATGTTGCAGTCTTGCTTCTTTAGCTTCCCGTCGCAACCTTGCTTCTTCAGATTCCCTTTGCAACCTTGCTTCTTTCTTCAATCTGTGTTCTTCACGGTCCAGGGCCTCAGCCGCTTCCCTTTCTTTCTGGAGGTTGGCTTCTCGAGTTGTGGCAGAGCTAGAGCTAGCTCCATTGCTGTGATGACAAATCTGTAATTCAGTCATATTACTGATTCCCCTGAACACTTCTTCTTCGGTGTCATAGTAATGGGCATACTCAAAATGAGCATACAACTCCTTGCAATGCTCCGCAACTTTGCTCCGCCTGTCATTTTTGTGGAAGATTGCCTCACAGAAGTGAAAAGATTTCAGCTCCTGAATGAACTCTTCTGCTAATGCAACCCCTGAAAATTTATAGGCTCCTATACAGAAAGGCAAAGGAGCGAAGGAAGCCTTATGCTGCTTATCAAGAACACCTCCTATTCCATCAAGGAAAACTTGCCTAACTGCTTCTTTCAGGACTACATAGTCAGTGGCGTATTTTGGTAAGATGTATGGTGGCTTAGTGCCTCCGAACATTCTGATATAGGTACCCTTTTCTAAGAAGTAGAAATCGCCATAATTTTCCAAGACTTCCATGGCATTCTCTGACAGGCAATTGGGCTCTTCATTGAACATCTGCTCATACAGAGGCATAATGAACTCTTCATAGATGAGCTTATAGTTTGCTTTGTAATTTTGAACCCACATTATTTTATAGGTAGTCTATACCGGGGTGTTGGCCTGATCCCATGAGCAACCTAACTTGGGGAAAGGGAATTTTTCCAGGATGAAATCATTAAGGTATGAAGACATGAAAAACTCTGATTTATTTAGGGCCAAACCTTCTCTAGCTGCAATGATAGTGGATGCCAAACTATCTGAGAGGATAGTAGCCCAATCAAACACAATTCCCTTAAATGCTATGTAGTGGATTATGGGGGCCCATTGTATCCTATATACGGTTCCATCGGGCATGCCGAAAATTCTGCTTAAGATGAGGGCAATCAACCTAAAGGGAGGTCTTAGGCTCTGAACGTCATACTCATCATTGTCCCTCTTCCTTATTTTTTTTCTCGTGATTAACAGCTTTTTAGCCATTTCGAAATTATTCATCTGTCCCAACCATTCATCGTTCAGTGCCTGTTGGGGACACGAGAATTTGTAGGCTGCCGCAATATAATCTGGATGGAACGAAGCAAATGCCTCTCCCTTGTTGTCCTGCAACACTCTTGTTTGTGGATTGGCATGTTCCAGTATCCACCCAATTACTTCTGAGCACAAGAATAGCTCAGGGAGAGTAGAAGCCCTGGATATGCCAGAGGTGCTGATGTTTAAGTAGATTTGTTCTTCTTCTAAGAGCACGTCGGGGATATCTTGGATCCTGATCGACCGGTAAATATCTCCCCAACGGACCTCAGGAGGGACACCCGTGGTGCACTTAGTGTCTTGAAAAAGAGTTTTAGTCCTTAGCTATACTGGTTTTTGCTCTATCATCTTAGTTTTCTTTTTGCTACCTTTCGGCATTGTAGCTTATCTCTGTCAAGCAATCATACGAGAATAAACATAAGATTGTCAACCATTACATGAAATATAGCGAAAAATAGAGCGATCCAGCAAAGAAACATGACTAGCACGTATGATCTAAACTATAAGGCTGCATGTTGGGGAAGTAGACAAAACATAGACTAGGACTGAAAACATATTATACTCGCCAAACTGACCTTTCTAGGGAGGTGATGTCGAGTTCGGAAAATTTTGAGCGGGTGCACAGTGAGGTTACAGGTTCGTACTACCAAATGAGCACATATTGTTGGTTTAGCCAGATTGGGAGGAAGTGGCCGTAAAGACTATAATCGCAAGTAACTTTAAAAAATAAAAAATAAAAAAAAACTAGTACGCTATGAATGTTCACGGGCCATGCAACTGAAAATGAAAATCACCCGAGGAAGTCTCAAAGTAAAAGCTAAGACAAATATAACGGTAGAACCACCTACCTGGCAATGAAACAGTGGTGAAACGGAACTGACGCGGCTGCAAAAGAGCTGAGCTGGAGCAAATGAGCGTAGTCTCCAAACGGCGTTTTCTAAATCAAAATCTACCAATGGGAACAATAAAACCCTCCACCGGACTTATATACAAACTTGACACGCGTGGGCATTTATTGGGTAGGTGGCTAAATTAAAACGAGGTTAATCACCCATACGGTGGGGTCATTTCCACCCACTTGGAATTTATGCACAACCGTCAAAATTGGAGGGAAAAGGTGAGTCTCGTCCGCCGTTGCGGGAGGACTTTGCGAGTTTCTTCCGAAGCACAGGCGGACTTTGTGAGTTCGAGCGCGGCATCCGCTTACTGCGGGAAGGAATAGAAAGATGTACTGTTTTTTTGCGGGAAGGCTTGACGAGTTCTTCCGAAATCGACGAGCTAAAAGTTTCGCGGCATAAGTTCTCGAGTTGATTCCCTATTGCGGAAAGACTCAACGAGTTCTTCCAAAAATGACTGAAGGGTTTGGTAAGTCTTTTTCAAAAAAGTGAATGGCCGAGGGACTTGGTAAGAAGGTGCCCGCTGCGGCAAAACTTGACGAGTGTTTCCACTATTTCGAGAATGAATTTCAAGTTCTTCCGAAGTTGCGGGTGAACATCCCAAGATCTTCCGCCGTTTCAGGAGATAATCTTGAGTTCTTCCACCGTTTCGGGAGAAAAGTTTGAGTTTTTGACTTAGAGGAAAACTTTAACTCGAGAAGAGATCTCTCATTTGAAATAAAAAACTAAGTTCAAAAAACTTTCATAAGGAGACTTAACTCTTTAAGTAGACTTTCTAGGAAAATAGAAGGAGGGGCCCCAATATCTACAAAAAAATTTGGGCGAGTGTTGCTGCAACAACAAGTTGCTAGAGCCACCTAGCCAAAGTTAGAGCTACATCCAGATCCAGAGTCAAAGCCGTGTTCCACGTAAGCATGATTTGGTTTGTGGTCCTCCTAAAAACACCTATTTAGTAGAAGACATATGCTGATGCTAGACATCAGTTTTTGGTGGTCATTAAACCACCATTTTCTAGAGTTAATGTTGAACCTTTAAGCCAAGTTCTAGAGGAAACCACTAATCCAGAACATGAGTTAGCGCCAAGTTCCAAAGGGAACTATTGAGCCAGTACTAGAGTGAGTTCCAAGTTCCAATTTTTTTTGTCATCCTTAAACCACCTTTTCATAGCTTCGATTGGTTGGTTGTCATCCAAAACCACCCATTTGGGAGGAGACATCAACTTCTGCTAGATTTTTATTCAGAGAGAACCTTCAACTATTTGCAGCTATCCTTCTCCATATTTCATCTCTCTGCTTGGACTCCTATACAACCCTTCGGATTAAGGGGGGGGATGTTGGAAATATTAATCCGTTAGGGTTAATAACTATTGTATTTTTTCTTTACTATTCACATCAAGTGATTATACCAAGAGTCTTCTTGGAGTCCAAGAGACCACTTGGAATATGAAACCAAGCATCACCTTACTTTTTATTGATATGTATATTCTCTTAATGGAAAATAGGGAGTGCTTTCACTCCTATTATTTGTTGTCTATAAGTGTCTATGTTTAATCTTTAGTTATTTTCCTAATTGGGAATTCTAACAAGAAAATCCTTCAATGTATATTTCATGGGAAATTTCCATGAGTGATCTAACTTTAGAAACATTCTTTGGAGTAGGCAGACCCATAATGGATTTACTTTTTTGAGGATCATTTCCTTCTTTGTAAATGGTATGTCCCAAACATTAAACATGCTTTTGATAGAATTCACACTTGCTTATTTGACCTTGCATATTATGCTCTCTTAGCAATTGTAATGTAAGGCATTAGTGCTCTTCATTCCCTTCTATTGACCTAGAACATTTCAATATATAATCTAAAATAAAAAGGATGAACTTGTCAAATACTTGTCAAAGACACTATTCATCAAGCACTAAAAGTAGTGGGTACATTGGTTAATAAAATGCACCATAACAAACTCATATTGTCCTAAGCATGTCTTGAAAATAACCTTAAACCCTAATCAAATTATCAAAATGAATGTGAGGCCAAACACAAATGTTTTTCATTAAGGCAATGCATATGTTGAAATAAAAACACCTAAATACTAAAAAATGTAAGGTGGGAAGGTTAACCGACATATTCATTAATCTCATTAAGTATTTATACAAGGTTGATATAATTAGGGTGGTTGCAATTGCCATAGAACTACTTGATGAGTTTAAATTTAGACACATATACAATAATATATGAAGACATTTCTAAAATACGTCTAAGAGGCCCCTGATGCAACCCTGCTGGAAGCTTCCCCATTGGACAACTCATTCTTCCATCCAACATTAAGGTTGTCCCCAACCAAATTTTACCATGATTCCAGTGCAGGTTCCTAGTTTAAAAAGAAGTAAGGTCTAAGATGTTGAAATATTATAACTTCAGAGAATATTCTATTGTATTTTATTATTATTTATTCGGAGATGTTTTATTCCTCTGTCGAGATGTTATTATTGTATTGGTCATCATAGAGTCATGCAGTAAAACATCCTTTGTAAGCCGGGTCGATAGAACCCTCCATAAAGTAATATTATATTGTTTTGAGTCTTCATAGGTAATTTGTCCCAGTTAAGTTTGTTGGGGCAGACCTAGTTAGTGAAAAATTCAAGTAGAAGATAAAGTATAAATAGGAGTGATGTGCTCCTCATTTGGACACACACTCACTTGTGTAATTTGCATAGGAGAGAGAGAGAGAGAGATATATGCAAGGAGAATGAGCACTTGTTTGGGGTTTTGTCTTTGTACTTTTGATCATCTATATTGAGGAAGTTTTTGCTGGGTTTTCTTCCCCTAGAGGGTTTCCCAGGATAAACTATGTCTATCTTGCGATTGTGTTTATTTAAGTGATCCTGTATATGCTATTGTTGTGAAATTGAATTGAATAATGATGTTATATATCTTATCATATTGAATCTTAACATGGTATCAAAGCTAGACTGAATAAGACAGCTTTCACAAGGTGAAACTATCTCTCTTCTCCCTCCGGCAAGAAATTAGGGTTTTTGTCAAAGTAGGAATTTTGGAAATCTGATTGCATAAAAAGTTGTGCATCCCTAGGGCATCTATTGAGTCCTAGATCGAAATTTTTGAGTGGGTAGATATCCGAGAAAGTCAAACCCTAGTTTGACTTTGGACCAATCAAGCGCATATCCTGGTAAGGTTAGTTTTTCATTTTGAGAAATTTCATTTTTTAGTGACCTCCTGGATAAGATGGCCCCAAGCACTAAGCTTGAGGATAAACTAGAAGGCATGGATAATTTCTGAGCATGGAAATCAGGGTATTTTTTAAGGATTCTAATATTATACTTAACTATAGTATTCTAGGTGATTATTTTGGATTAAAAATATATATATATAGGTAGGCGAATATTAAATATGAAACCTACAATTTACTACTAAAACATGTAAATTTTGGCGAATATTATGATAAAAAAACATATTTGATGTAAATATAGGCGATATTAAAGACTAAAAATGACCAAATAACGAATTTATTTTTTGAAGAAAAGCCCGAAAATAGCCAATTGGCGAAATTTCGCCCCTAAAAATTACCCTGATGGAAATATAGGATTGGCCTCATTCTTGAAGAGAATGATCTTTCCAAATACATCAAGGAATAAGTTGTAGAACCTTAAGAGAATGAAGCTAAGGATAAGCACAAAAAGGACTTGATTAGGGCAAAGAGGATCATTGTTGATTCTATCAAAGACCACTTGATTCCTCAAGTGTCATCCAAGAAGACCCCGAAGGAGATGTCTGATTCCATAGCTAGAATGTATGAAGGAAGGAACATCAATAGGAAAATTAATTTGAGAGCTCAATTAAAGAGTACCAATATGTGCCAAGGAGAATCCATCCAAGACTACTTCACAAGGGTCTCCCAGTTCAAGGAGCAACTAGAAGCCATTGGAGACTACCTTGATGAAGATGAGCTAGTTATGACTTCTCTCGGTGGTCTAACTGGACCTTGGGATTCATTCATCCAGACTAAGTGTGCCAGAGAGGAAAGCATGAAATTTGACATTGTATGGGAAGATTACATCCAAGAGGAGGCTAGAGTAACCAATAGAGAAGCTCTACTTAAAGAAGATGATCAATCCCTAGCCACCCATACCAAGAGAGGAAGAATTCAATCTAACTTCAAGAAGTAAATCCACAAGGAGTCTCAACCTCCCAAGAAGTTCCAAAGGACAAGAGGAAACAATCCAAGAAGAAACTACTCCAACTTTCAATGTTTCAATTGTGACAAGCTAGGACACATTGCCATAAATTGTCCATTGAAGAAAGAAGAATTCAAGAAGACGAACAACAAAAAAATACATCATGCACACCTAGCTAAAGATGAAGATGAAGAAGAAGAGGAAGAAGGACATTGAAGAAAACAAGCAAAAGAAGAAGATGAAGAAGAGTATGTATTATTCTCTACACTCTTTGGGTATGTGACACCTCGATAAGATACATGGCTTATTGATAGTGGTGCTTCAAAGCACATGATGGGAAGAAAGAAAACTCTGTCAAAAATTGAAGAGAAGAACACTCCTCAGAAGGTATCATTAAGATATGACTATCAATATCCTATCAAAGGAATTGGTGAAGCAAGCTACAAGCTTGATTCTGGAACCCCCATGAAGATGATGGAAGTCTTATATGTACTAGGTTTGAAGAAGAACCTACTTTCTATCTCAGCATTATATAAGAAAGGATATAGGGTTGCATTCATAGATGGACAAGTACTTATGTGGCCCAAAGGAAAATCAATTGAAGATGCAGTTGTCATTGGTGAAGAAGGAGGATTATATAAACTCAAGGGACATTCAGAAACAACCCTTGTTCATGAGACCACTAGCCCAAGTGAATTATGGCATAGGAGGCTTGCTCACATCAACTACAAAGCACTACCCCATGTGAGGAAAGTAGTTTTGGGATTACTAGATTTGAAGATCGATCATGAAGGCATTTGCAAAGGACGTGAAAAAGGAAAGAATATCAAGAATCTATTTTCAAAGAGTGAGACAACGGACTAAAGGTACGTTGGAATTAATCCATTCAGATGTATGTGGTCCAATGCCCTCCACATCTTTGAGTGGTTATGAATATTATGTTACATTTATTGATGACTATTCAAGAAATACATGGATATATTTCTTGAAAGCAAAGAATGAAGTATTTGGAAAATTCAGGGAATTCAAAGCCTTGATAGAGAATCATTCAGAAAGAAGAATCAAGACACTCAGAACAGACAATGGTGGAGAATATACTTCAAAAAAAATTGAATCCTTTTGTAAAGAAGCTGGAATCAAGAGGGAACTAACTACTCCCTACAATCCTCAACATAATGGTGTTGCAGAAAGAAAGAATAGGACCATTATGGAAGCAGTGAAGACAATGATACATGATCAAGATCTTCCAATGCATCTATGGGATGAAGCAGCAAGGACGAAAGTTTATGTACATAATAGATTATCCCATAGTGGCCTTGGATTCAAGATTCCAAAAGAAATGTTCACAGGAAAGAAGCCTGAAGTGAGCCACCTCAAGATATTTGGTTTCCCAATATATGTTCACATACCAAAAGAAAAGAGAACCAAGTTGGACCCTTCTGGAAAGAAGGGAATATTTGTTGGATACTGTGAAGTCTCCAAAGCCTTCAGAATATACATTACAGGATTCCATCACATGGAGATTAGTAGAGATGTAACATTTGACGAAGGAGCAGCTCTCAAGAGATCCAGAAAGTGCCAACATGAAGAAGTATATGAAGAAGATGTACCTCCCAGAAATGTAGAAGTTGCACCCTCCCCCGAAGATGAAACACCAGAAGACCATGATATGCTAGAAACTCAAGAACCTCCCACTATGAATATGTCACAAAATATAAATCCTTCTTGGGAAAGATAAATTATACAAGAATCAAAGAAGAATGGAGCTCCAGAAGACTCCACAAAAGTAAGAAAGAAGCCAAAACCATTTTCCAGTTATGTGGGTTTGATGTGTGATCTTGTAGATCAAGAACCTACCAATTATGAAGAAACTATACAGAAGAAAGAATGGGTAGAAGCAATGACGGAAGAATACCAATCAATAATGAATAATGATGTTTGGGATATAGTTCCCAAACCAAAAGGAAAAAGTGTGGTATATTCCAAGTGGATCTACAAGATAAAGCATGCAACTGATGGAAGTATTGAGAAATACAAGGAAAGGTTTGTGGCTAGAGGATTCTCTCGGAAAGAGGGAATTGATTATGAAGAGACATTTGCGCCAGTAGCAAGGTACACTTCCATTAGAACCATCATGGCACTTGCATCCATGATGAAGTGGAGTTTACACCATATAGATGTGAAGACAGCCTTCATGAATGGTGTGACTGGGGAAGAAGTGTACATAGAACAACCACAGGGATTTGAAGTTGAAGAAGGCTTTGTATGGATTGAATCAAGCTCCTAGAGCTTGGTACGGAAGGATAGATAGAGTTTTTAAGAGCTTGGGCTTTACCAAAATTAAAGTTGACTCTAACCTTTACTTTAAGGTTATGGATGATGAACCTGTCATATTATTGTTATATGTGGATGATTTATTTCTGACAGGAAATGAGAAACAGATTGTAGATTGCAAGAAGAAGCTCGCTAAAGAATTTGAGATGAAAGACCTTGGATTGATACACTATTCTCTAGGTCTGGAATTATGGCAGAAGCCAGAAGGAATCTTTCTCAACTAGGGAAAGTATGCTAGGGAAATCTATGATGAACCTGCAATAATTAATTAATGCAAATACACGAGATATCAGAAATAATAGAACTTAGAATCACTTTTATATTGATCACGGGCCACTTCGAGGGGGCAACCTCCTTTGAGCAAGCTCAATACAATTAACTTCACGATGCCTTCATAGGCCTCAACACACACTTATATACTAAGTCTAGGCACCAATACCATGGGTCAATACTATGTGTCAATACAAACCATGGGCTAAGTCTAGGCACCAATACTATGAGTCAAAACCATGGGACATATAATACTATGGGACGACTTACAAAGCATATGCGTCCAATACTATGGGTCAATACTATGGGCTAATATAAACTATGGATCAACAAATACTACGGGATGACTTACAAAGCATATGCGTCCAACAACAATATACTAACAAAGTAAAGACATGGGTTCCTAACAAAATCCTAAAAATATTTGATATGTTGCAATGTAAAGCCATGGCCACACCCATGGATACCAACCTAAATTTTTTAGCTGATGAATCGTCAAAGTTAGTGGATGTGACTCAGTACATACAAATCATTGGGTCGTTGATGTATCTGACGAATACTAGGCAAAATATATGCTTTGCTATGAACACCCTGATTCAGTATCTAGTTGAGCCTAGACATGTTCACCTGGTAGATGCAAAGCATGTGATGAGGCACCTGAAAGGTACGATAGACTTTGGTATATACTATGTTGGAGATCATGACTATAGATTGTATGGTTATACAGATGCAAATTGGGAGGGAAGTTCCTCAAACAGGAAGAGCACCTCAGGTGGATGTTATTGTCTAGGATCCGCCATGATCTCATGGTTTAGCAGGAAGCAGTCCAGTGTTGCTCTCAACACAGCTGAAGAGGAGTATATAGCAGCTTGTTCTTCTAGTTGTGAATCCATATGGCTTCAAAAATTGATGCCAGGTCTATTTGACCTAGAGTTGGATACCACGTGATTCTATGTGACAACCAGAGTTGTATAAAGATGACAGAGAACCCAGTGTTCCATGACAAGTTAAAGCACATAGAAATATGGTATTTTTACATACGGTATTTGGTACAGAAGGGAGCTATAAAGCTCCAGTATGTGAGCACTGGTGAGCAAGTTGTTGATGTGTTGAGTAAGCCTTTGTCTCGAGTGAAGTTTGAGTACTTCCGTTACAAGATTGGTGTGGTTCGAAAGGACCTTTCTCGAAAGGGGGAGCAGTGATGATAATGTTTTAGTGGGATTGTATCATCCCTGGACATTAGTCCTAAAGTGATCCACAGACTTTTTTCTCCTTGATGTGGTTGGTATTGTATCATCCCTAGACATTAGTCCTAAAGTGATCCGTATACTTTTGTCTCTGTGATGTGGTTGGGATTGTATCATCCCTAGACATTATTCCTAAAGTGATCCGCAGAATTTTGTCTCTGTGATGTGGTTGGGATTGTATCATCCCTGGAAATTAGTCCTAAATTGATCCTCTTACTTTTGTATTAGTGATGTGGTTAGGATTGCATCATCCTTGGACTTATGTCCTAATTGAGAGGGATTGATCATCCCGTGATTGGATCATGTGTGTTACAGGTTATGTTGTTGCTGATGGAAAGATCAAGAGTTGTTGTTGATCAAAAGATCAAGAGTTTTTGTAGATAATCGAGAGATCAAGTGATGTTGTAGATGATTGAGCAATCGAGTGCTCCAGAAGATGAAGACTCAGTGTTGTAGAAGATGATGCTCCAATACTGAAGATGTTGAAGATGTTCCAGTTGCTGATATTGTTGACGAAAACTTTCGATGATTTATAGATGTATCACCTCGATGTTGTTTATGATGCTTTATCTCCTTGCTCCTACAGTTTATGTTGTTTTTTTCAGTAGAATACCCTTCTCATTAATGGGGAGTGTTGAAATATTGTAACTTTGAAGAATATTCTATTGTATTTTATTATTATTTATTCGGAGATGTTTTATTCCTCCGTCGAGATGTTATTATTGTATTTGGTCATCATAGAGTCATGAGGTAAAACCTCCTTTGTAAGTCGAGTCAATAGAACCCTCCCGAAAGTAATATTATATTGTTTTGAGTCTTCCTAGGTAAGTTGGCCCAGTTAAGTTTGTTGGGGACGACCTAGTTAGTGAAAAATTCAAGTAGAATATAGAGTATAAATAGGAGTGATGTGCTCCTCATTTGGACACACACTCACTTATGTGATTCTCATAGGAGAGAGAGAGAGAGAGAGAGAGAGAGAGAGATCTACAAGGAGAAGGAGCACTTGTTTGGGGTTTTGTATTTGTACTTTTGATCATCTATATTGAGGAATTTTTTGCTAGGTTTTCTTCCCCTAGAGGGTTTCCCAGGATAAATCTGTGTCTATCTTGTGATTGTGTTTATTTCAGTGATCCTGTATATGCTGTTGTTGTGAAATTGAATTGAACATTGATGTTATCTATATTAGCATATTGAATCTTAACATAAGAGGCACTTCAACATCTTCTCCACCTCAGAGTTTTGCTTCATTCTAGAAGCAACCTCAAGTCTTGCTTCATTCTCTAAACAATTCTGCATTGATTCTTGAGGGTGACCTTATTATAAAGAGATATGTAGTCAATATGCATCCTCCAAGTCCCATCCTTCTTAGGTATTGTGATAATAGGTGACCCACAAGGTGAGGTGCTTGGTTGGATTATTCCCTGCTCTAGCAATTGTTACAATTTCTATTGGGCCTGGCCCAAGTTGGGGCAATTTTGGATAGCATAAGGAGGTTGAGCGCAGCTCAACAAAAGATATAATTTTGTGCAAGTGTGGGGGATGCTGTGAAGCTGTGCGCAGCAACAAAATTTTGGCAGTACCGCGAAGGTCAGTGCTACGAGGAAGCAGTGCTGTGAAGTGATCAGGCCAAGTGGAGCCAGCAAAGCGGAATGATGGGAGAAGGACAGATACAGGTACCGGATAGACCAGCGGTGGTCTAATTTTGGCAAGTATGCTCCAGGATATCGAGTTGTGGGCATGAGCATATCAGGAAGGCGGCCAGTTGTACGAGTTCGTTAAGTGGAGAATGACTCAGGGAAAGCGACAGTTGGGCGTGCTTAGTGGTACGATACCGTTAAGTGGAGAACGGCGTTGAGAAAGCAACTGGAGGTCGAGCCAGTTGTACAAGGTCGTTAAGGGGACGAACGGTATGCAAAGAAAGCGACTGGAAGCTGAGCCATTCGTACGAGTCCGTTAGTGGAAGGGCGGCTCGATGAAGATGACATGTTGGTGTGCGCACAGTAGGAAGGCCGAAAGCGACAGAACAAAGGCATGGAGGACTACCACGACAGCACACTTGCTACCAGAGGCCAGCAGGACGGTTTAGAGAAACCGTAGCAGTTTTGGAAACCCTAAGGGTTTCAGTCTTCAGCATTGTAAAGACATGACCTTCGGGCATGGTCTATAAAAGAAGACATTTTTTGTAAGGGAAGGGATTACGTTGGTTGGTTACTTTTGGGGGTTCTCTCATTACTTTTGTTATTGATGTATTGTAAGATATTTTCTGAGTGAGAAGCCATTGTAAAGGCTCTGCAGCTGTGTGCGCAGAGACCTAGCTAAGAGAGAAAAGAGGGTCTGCAGCTGAGTGCGCAGACCAAGAGCGGTTGTCCCCTTCCCATTAAAGATATATATATATAACAACCGTTCTTGTGGACGTAGCTTCCCACCCGGGGGAGTGAACCACGTTAAATATTGTGTTGTGTGATTGAGTGGAACAATGTTGTGTGTGATTGCATTTACCTGTTTTCTGTAGATGAATGTCTTAATATTTCCTTGCATTCTGTTATGTGAAGAATTTTATATGCATTTGCCATCAGGAGAGTATGGAGATGATATGTTAAGTCTACATGAATAGATGAATGGTCAATAGTTAGCTTTGCTTATGAAAGCAGTGAATCAGTTATTTGTTCAAGTGTTAAGAGATTGCTTAAGTACTTTCCTATGCACAACAAACGAATGAAGGATAAGTGATTTACATCTGCGATAGACGCTTAAATAGTAAACATTCTAAGTGTATAAACGAATGTTAGAGTAATAGCCATTTCAGTGCATGAATGAGTGGATGAGTGATACTCAGTTCAGTGCCTTAAACATTTTCCTGTACTCCAAGTATAAAGTTGAACTGGATTGTTCGCAGTCTCAGTAGAAGTCCTGCGGTAGAAGGACTTATTGGTGTGGACCGCGGCGTTGTCCATCGTTGTGCAGTCTCACCTCGCAGCGCATACCCACTGTTGCGTTGCGCAGTACGTCTGTCCAAACAACTCTTCACATATTGTGGAAACCTGATTCTGCAGTACCCCATAGATACACCTCGGGTGAGACCTCAACCTGCTCACAGGTGGTTGCCGAAAGGGCCGGTGCAAAGGGGTTTTGTTGGTAAAATGGAAACTGCGAAGAACCTGGGTCTTATTGAAAACCTATGGGTCAACATCAGTCAAGCCAACAAATGGTTCCGTTTCCACGCTAGAATCCGTGATGAGTTGCAATCGTGATGTGTGACAAAGAATATCAGTTCCCGGAAGGCTCCGACAACTGGCATCCTGAAAAGACATAGATCCAAGCTTGGTGGGACAAGACCATAAGAGACTTTGCAAACCAAGAGAATAGACATCCGCGTCTATCTGACACACAGTGGTCGAATAGATATCTGTGGAAAAATATTCATGAGATTTTCTGGGCATCATTTCCAAACGAGCTGCATGGGTGGATCTCACGACTCGCAAAAAAGAAAACCTGTTTTCAAGGAGGAGTTCCTATAGAGTGGACTCCTGAGCTCATAATGCAGCTCAAAGCGATAGACATCCCATTGACACGCCCATTTGACTTCTGGGTCGATCATATGCTAGAAGGCTTTGTAACAGAATTTGTTGTAAACACACTCAAATCCTACAGCCAAGCATATTTTTTCCAAGGATTCCAAGGTAAGTTGCTGAACAATCTCAGTCTATACATTAAGATGTTGTTAGCTGAGAAAGGTGTTTTAAGAATGCAGTAATATTCTCAAGTTTGTCATGGTAAACAGTATATATAGTGATTCTGACGAAGACACCCATAATCTTAGAAGTGGGAAGAGATATAAATTTAATAAGAATATTGGAGGCCCTGGACTCCATATAGATACCGAGATTCCTTGTGACCTTGACAATGAAGCCGCACCATCATTTACCCCTCAGAACCCACAGGCTGCAGAGACCGCGCCACCCTTATCTCAAAACCCACCCACTACACAACCCACCCCACAGAATACTCATCCCAGTACATCTACCCCGATAAGCCCATTTGTTTTCACTGCACAGAGCCCTTTACAGCAGTCGCGCACTAATCCGGGCACTACACCACCTAATAGGACAATGGAAAACACTGATATGAAGCTACCGATCTTAAAAGGAACTAGTCTAGAAGACCCTAACCAGCATTGGTTCCTTTGCGAAGCCGTATGGAGTGTAAGACAAATCCAGGATGATGCTGTGAAGAGAGCACAGCTCATCACCACTTTCAAAGATAGAGCTTTGCATTGGTTTATGAAGTACTCTCAGGCACAGCCAAGAACCCTTATGGAAATTAAAGATGCGCTTGTGGAAGAGTTTAAGAAACCCAAATCTGAATCTCAGTGTATAACCAAGTTGAAAGAAATAAAGCAAAAACCGACTGAAACAATCTGGGAGTTTGATCAGAAGTTTAAGACACTTTTGGACCAAGTGAGATTTGTTATAGCTCCGCAACAACACAAGGAATGGTTCATTGCTGCGTTGTTTCCCCACATCAGATTACCATTGATGCAGCAAAAGGTTGCGTCGCAGGAAGAGGCCTTGGAGATCGCAATGAATCTAGAGGCTTCGCCGATTGGTGAGACTAGTTCTGGGATGTCTCAGATCCAGAACCAGCTAACCACCCTGACACTAGAGCTGCAAAGCATGAAAAATGGCAAAGAACAAAGGTATGAACCTAGACATGAGGTCTGGTGTACAAGTTGTAAAGGAGAAGGCCATGACCGGGAGCATTGTCCAGTATACCGTGATTATCTTAACAGCGGTGCGCCCAACCCAATAAATTAGAATCAGGCCCCATCGTGTGAAATTTGTAGAACCACAAGACACAAACCTAAAGACTGTTATCTCATACAGAAATATGTGAAAACACCTAAAAATTTATACTGCACTTTCTGTAAATCAGTTGGACATGATGAATCCAACTGCCGCACATATGAACTAATGAATGAGAGAAAACAAGATATGGACTCAATGAGAGGCGTTGGATTGTACCGCGTACAAGAAGAAAACCAGCCAAAACAAGAAAATGCGCAATATGACCAAGGAGGATACAGAGGTCATGGTGGTGGATACCATGGGAGAGGAAGAAATGTTGGACCGGCGCAGGGAAGAGGTCACGGCCAGGTCATTTGTTACAATTGTGTCTAGCCAGGTCACGTATCTAGAGATTGTGTTAACCCATGTACTACATGCAACTATTGTAAATCATTCGAGCATGTTATTGAATACTGCCCAGTGCTAGAGGTGGAAATGCAGAAAAGAAGACGGACGGAAACACCGAATCCAAACATCCAGTGGATAGCAGCAGAGAACAGACCAGTGGACTCGAGCATCAATGTGGTCATGCGCAGTGGTGCTGAGATAGGCCGAGATAGGGGAGAAGAAGCTTCCACGTCAGGGGAGGCTCACACAAAGCAGACCCCTATTGAGACAGTATGGATAAGGAAAGCCTCGGGAAAAATACCTGCTCTCGACCTACGAAAGAACAAGGAAGTCTTCATAGACGCACGAGATGCCTTCAGAGAACTAGAAATAGAATCACAAAGGATCTCGTTGCGCTGTGAAACATCGCATGTTGAAGACATGCCAGAGGCCTATGAAAAAACAAGCACTACAACGGATGTCAGTACCTCCATTGCGCAGTTCCTGCGAAGCTGCATGAAGTTACTAAAAACTGAAAATGCCATAGTATAGCTACAGAAGCTCATAAACCAATATGAACCACAGATGGGAACAGAGACTTCTGATAGCGCAATACATCACATAAGGAAGCATAAAAGAACAGGCCGAGAAATGAGGCTTACTGTGCAGATAGGAGATTTTTAAATGGATGAAGTCATCCTTGATCTGGGATCTGAAGTGAATGTCTTGACTAAGCAGACATGGCAGCAGATGGGTCGACCAAAGTTGTCATGGTCACCTATCCAGTTGAGAATGGCTAACTAGGAGAAAGTCATACCTTTTGGCCAGTTAGCTGATGTGGTGGTCGACATTGATGGAGTCCAAAGTCATGCAGACTTTGAATTTATCAAGATTGTGGATGATAGTCAGCCTTTTCCTGCATTGCTAGGAATTGACTGGGCTATTAATAACTTGGCTATCATAAACCTGAAAACGAAGAAGATGATATTTGAAGGAAAGCATCTTAGGGCCATTGCACCATTGGATCCTGCAGATGGTGACAGATATAGCAAGTCGATTCAGGAGGAATCCAAGGCTCAAGACTTAGACAGACTATACCAACTCTCTGCGAACTAGGAAGATTACATTAATCCAGATGGTGGGCTGTGCACAAGCAGACATTGACCACTTGGGATCAATGCAGGATTAAGATGCAGATTCGGTTTGTCGACAGGGTGACTTTACCCTTTGAGAATTTTAATGGCCAGACAGATCCTAGTCAACACATTGAAGTCTATTCGCAAGCATGGCTGGAAAGGCCACATGAAGAATGGGTGCACCTATTTGTGCATACCCTGGAGGAGGACATTCCAAAGAAATGGTACCTAGACCTGGAGTTGTGCAGGGAAACCACTGATTGGGACATGTTGATTGCCAACTTCCATAGGGATTTCAGCTTTGAGGATGAGAATCCGTTGATCCATGAGGCATTGCAGATAATTAAGGAACGCATATTCAGGGGATACTGTCTTCACAAAGATACGACATGGGAAGAATTCCTCGATACAGATACCATTCCTGCGAACCTACACTCGGAATGGAAGAAATATGAAGAACATCCCATAGAGTGTTATAACCTAGCTAAAGAAGTCGATGATAGAAACAAAGATGATGAGGATGATCCGCGCAACATAAACATACCAGAGTTAGAGGGTGTGCACGATGTAGAAGGACCTCCGTTGGAAATCCCAGATATGAGCAGACCGGTAAAGACACAGAAGGTGAATATTGGCACAAGTAAAGAGCCGAAGTTCGCATCAATCGGAGACTATTGGGACGAGTAGACTGTTGGGGAGATCACAGACACCTTACATGAGTATCAAGAGCTGTTTCCGACAAAATTTACAGAAATGAAAGGAATTCTGGGAGACCTAGGGGTCATGAAGATCCCCTTGAAACTAGGTGCCAAGCCTGTGAAGCAGAGGCCATACAGATTGAACCCACGGTATAAAGAAAGAGTCCGCGCAGAGCTGGATAAGATGTTAGAAGCAGGAATCATTGAACCTCTCGAGGAATCTGAGTGGATTAGTCCCATGGTCGTTCAGGATAAGAAAACAAAGGGTGAGATCAGGATTTGTGTGGATCTCAGAAAACTGAATGATGCTTCGATGCACGACCCATTCCCCACTCCTTTTACAGATGAAGTGCTTGACAATGTTGGAGGGAATGAGGCCTATTCCTTTACTGATGGTTTCTCCGGATATCATCAGATCAGAATTGATCCCGCGGATAGGCATAAGACAACGTTCGCTACAAAATGGGGGTTGTTCCAGTACACAGTAATTCCTTTTGGGCTGAAGAACGCGCCTGCCATATTCTCCCGAGTCGTCGTCGCAGTATTTAAAGATTTCATGCATAAGTTTCTGGAAGCCTATTTTGATGATTGGACTACGTTTGGTCTATTGAAGAACCATTGCGCAAATCTTAGAATGATGCTTGAAAAGTGTAGACAGCATCAGATCTCATTGAATCTGAAGAAGTGCATCTTCTGTGTTCCATACGGAATTTTACTCGGACACATTGTCTGTAAGCAGGGATTGATGGTGGACCCTGTGAAGATTGCCATTATTGTGAATTTTCCTACACCAACTTCCGTTAAGATGTTGCACTCTACCTTAGGCCATATTGGACATTACGGGAAGTTCATAAAGGGTTACGCACAGATAACCGCAGCAATGGAAAAGCTGTTAAAGAAAGACGCACCGTTCATTTGGAACGCGGAATGTGAACAGGGTTTTGACACACTTAAAGAAAAGATGGTTACCGTGTCGATCCTATTCTTCCTAGACTGGGCAAAGTCGTTCCATGTTCATGTTGATGCATCATGCATTGTCTTGGGAATTATATTAGCTCATCTAGGAGAAGGAGGTATTGACCATCCCATTGCATTTTCAAGCAGAAATCTCTTGACAGTGGAGAAAAATTACACTACTACGGAGAGGGAAGGCCCTGCGATGGTATATGCACTGCAGAAATTCAGACACTACTTGCTTGGTGCGCACTTCCTTATGTTCACTAACCATTATGCATTGAAATACCTGGTCAATAAGCCAGTGTTAGGGGGGCACATATGCAGATGGCTGTTACTATTCCAGGAGTATGATTTTGAAATCATTGTCAAGCCCGGCAGGATGAACTTGGGACCTGACCATCTCTCTAGGATTGAGTCAAGAGAAGAGCTGACGAACATTGAAGACAGCCTTCCTAATGCGCAGTTATTTGCTATACAGATTGTCGATGATTATTATAAGGACATCATCAAGTTCTTAACAACGGGATTGGCACCGCAGGAGTTCTCTGTCTAGCAAAAGAAGCAGCTGGTAGTGCGGGCCGTAGACTTCACTATTATTGCAGTTCAGTTATACAAACTGAGACCGGATGAAGTCTTGCGCAGATGTGTACTAGACCATGAGAGACCATTCATCTTAGCAGATGCGCACTCAGGGATCGTAGGAGGACATTATGTAGGAAGGGCTACCACGCAGAAGATATTGCACGCAGGGCTATGGTGGCCTACAATCCATAAAGACTCTAAAGAACACTGCCAGAACTATGATGTTTGTTAGAGGACAGGAAAACCCTCGTGCAGGGATGAGATGCCATTGAATCCGCAGTTGACCTTGCAGGCATTTGAAAAATGGGCCATTGATTTCGTGGGACCTATAAACCCACCAAGGAAAAGAACTGGTGCGAGGTATATCATTATTTCTATTGACTACCTCACTAGATGGGCAGAAGCAAAACCGGTGAAGGACTGCAGTGAAGGCACTGCCGCGCAGTTCATTTTTGAAGAAATATTGTCAATATTCGGGTGCCCAAAGATTTTGATGAGTGATCAAGGCACTCACTTTTTAAACAAGACTATTGAAGCTCTCACAGAGGAATTCCATATCCATCATCAGCGCAGTACACCATATCACCCGCAAGCGAATGGCACTGTTGAGGATTTCAATAAAATACTGGAGAATGTGCTGACTAAAGTTTACAATGTGAATAGAGATGATTGGGATCTGCACGTCTCATCTGTGTTATGGGCATACAGGACCACTTGCAAGAAATTGACGGGGCACACACCCTTTCGGTTGGCTTATGGACAGGAAGCTATAATGCCAATGGAGTACATTGTCCCCAGCTTAAGAATCGTTGCATTCACAAGGATGGTAGACCCCGCAGCGTTAGAAGAAAGGTTGCTACACCTAGTTGGGTTGGAGGAAGATCACGTCATCGCCGGCTTCCACCAGCAAGTCCAAAAGGACTGCGAGAAATCATGGCATGATCGCCATATAAAGAACAAGTGCTTTCAGGTAGGTGACCTAGTCCTCCTGTATGATAGAAAATTCATGAAGTTTCCTAGTAAATTTAAGATGCATTGGCTTAGTCCATATACTGTGATACATGTTACTAACACTGGTGCAGTCCAGTTAAGCAATTTAGCTGGCGATACCCTACCAACTTTGATAAATGGAATCAGGCTAAAGTTGTACCATGACAGCCCTGCTTCGCAAAATCCTGAATGATAAACAGAGGGAGAAATTTCTAAGTGTCAAGTACAGTTGAAATTGGAAACTGGAAATGTAAAGGAGTTTGTACATGTACGATAAGTAGAACAATGTGTGTACCGCGCAGCACTGCTGAAGTTGCACGGAAGGAAAAAAAAAAGAGAAGAAGTAAGGAAAGAAAGAGGGAGTTGCGCAGTTCAAACACCGACACTGCGAAATAACTGTGCAGGATCAGAGATGCACTGCCGCGCAGCTTGGTGCAATACTCAGAAAAATAGCCGTTACCCTACTTTTGAGGAAAATATAGCCGTTAGGTGACCGTTGCAAACACTCGCTTGAGCATTTAACGAAAAGATAACCGTTCTGAACACGCTAATGATGGAAGAGACTGAAGGATTCATTCAAATTGGCCAACGGACACCTCATTAAATGCTCATCTAGCCGTTGGAAGGTGCAAGGGGGACTCAACTGCGCCTATAAATAACACTGCATAAGGACTCGCAGGCATTACCAAACACTTAGAATTTTCATGCATTCGCTATTGTGTTAGCAACCCTTAGCCGTATTCCTGGAACAGTTTCCTACTCTCACCAGTGAATGTCCAAATCACCAGATAGAGAACAAGAGCTTACACTTCAAGAAGCAATCCGAGTCTTTCAGCACGAGGGGATTGCAAAGTTAATGAAAACCCCTGCCAAGAAGGTTGTACTCAAACCCGGTCAAGCATCTAGAAGGTCACCTCGACATAATCCATCCATGCAGGACAAAGGGAAAGCCACAGCTGGACCACGAAGCAAGACTCCCAAGACAGGCCAGACGGCGCAAAGATCATCGGTATTTCAGAAGGAACCCTTGAAGTTGACACTGGAGTACATATCACCTCGGGCGCTGGATGCCCCTGTTTTTAATCTGGTCAAGAGTGCCCGTTATGAAATTCCCTTGTCGCCCATTTCGAAGCACATAGAGGTTGCCCAGAACCTACTAGGAAAGATCCCGGAGTTTAAATGGGAAGACTATGACCTCCTAGGCGTACAGAAGGAAGAACCCCACGATCCTAAGTACCCACAGTTCCAACCTAGCCAATACATGTGCTGGAAGAAAGATGCTAAGGGCATATTTAACTTGGTCGTCGAAAGCTAGTTGACGTCGATAGTGGAGTCCGGATTGCTGAACCTGCTCCAACTACCTCATTTTGATCGTTCACCAGAACTTAATGCAGTGGTTCACACTCTGATGGCGCAAATTCACCAGGGATACCTATGGATGGATCAAAATGTGGATTTGAACATTGACTTAATCCACCGCATAACAGGACTAAGCAAGCGCAGCAAGGATCCCAAGCAGTTCTTCCAAGGGAAGGGTAAGGAAAAAGAAGCTGTCGTGAAAAATGAAGCAAAGCCATGCATTGGTGAAGGGAAAAAGAGGGTTTCCCATAGAAGAAATTGAAGATAAAGTGACAAGATTTGTCACACAGTTGCTCGCAGGAAAAATCATAAGAACAGTCGGGCCTCCGGAGGTGCCTGCGGGCGTAATACTACTCGGTGCCACAGTGGCTGAAGGGACCCAATTCAATTGGTGTCAGTACCTTCTAAATGAGTTCCTGGATGAACTCAATGATACTCAGGAGAATGGAGGTCAATTCCACTTCATGTGGTTGATTATCCTCATTGCATTCGTAGGATGGAAGGAACCGAAAAAATATGTCGGTGTAATTACAGAAAGCAATGATCTCAGAGGATTCCGCTATGCCAACCTTTGGGAAAATCTGAATGCAGAGCGGTAGCACGCAACAACTGAAGTATTATATCAGTATTACACCTAGCTACGGCAGGCCATCTCCCGTACGTCGCGCATTACAAAGCAGGTAACGTTGAAGTACATTCGTGTTATTGATTTCATGGCGAACATGCGATGTATTTTTATCTCACCCAAAGCAAAGATGAAGAAACCAGAATGGTATGCGGGTAATTACCATATGTACGAGGAAGACATTGACATCCTCATGAAGGACGGGTCGGCTGACTTCCGTGTCGAAGTCATGGATGTTGAGACCGATTCAGAAGAAGATGAACCAATCCCGCTATCATGCCCTATTTTTGAAGAAAAGGGAAAGAGGAAAGAACCCGAAACCCCGTAGAAGCCAAAGGCGCGGAAGAAGATGAAAGCAATAAAGATTCAATTTGAGACAGTGTTGAATGAAGAAGACTTCGACATGATTGCAGAAAAGGTTTCAGAATAGATGGAAGGCCCGATGACAGAAAAAGACAAGAAGGACAAGGTCATACAGGATGACCTGCAAAGGACTAGGCTCGCACTGCAAGGGCTTATGAGAAAGATGGACGATGTCTAGAAGAGCCTACCATTGTCACGCGACGCAGGAACTGAAAGGAGGTCGGTAGGAACCTCGCAGAAAGCACCACCACAGCTAGCCATAGCGCTACCTTCAAAGACCAGAGTTGTTCATCTGGACCCATTGGCCATAGCGTTACCAATGTCAGAACATAGCGTTCTGCACATAAAGGGTGTCGAGCATGTAGAGCTCGACTTGGCCAAGATTCCTTTGCCTGGACTACACTTTCTGCATATGCAGATCGTCGATGAGATGCATGAAAGAACAGTAGATTCCATGAAGTCGCAGGCAGAGCTGCAAGCCGCGAACAAGCAGCTCGAGGACTCTAGTTCGCGTACACAGATACAATTTTATGATGAACAAGACCGTCGGCTACGACCGGAGAACACCATTACTGATGTTGCGAAAGATATTGAAGACGTAGAACTCCAGGACGATCCTGTGGACACCGTTCTGAGGATCAAAGAAAGGGTGAAATATTTGAAGATGGAATTACAAGATAAAGAGATTCTTCATGAGGCCGATCTTACCACCTTAAAGGAAAAGCTCAATGCGTAGGCACCATTAACTGAGCAGCAATTAAGAGAGCAAGCAGTTAGCGTCGCAGCACCGAACATAACCAGTGAGATGGCTAAGTGCCAAGATTTGTTGGAGAAGGTTTCAAAGGCATTCACTGCCCTTGAAGAAGATCAAGGGCCACTACAGGTAAAGAACGTGGTAAAAGAAAAGTAGACCGCGCTGGAACAATTGGATGCAGAGGTCAAGGCTCTGCCAACCAAAGATAGGCTGCCAAGGTATAAGGAGATCTCAGGATTGAATAAGGAGGTCCAAGCGCTAAGAGAAAAAGAGACTGAGATGGATAATCAGGCACAGCAACTCCTGGAGGATGCTACAGCAGTATCGCAGTAGATCGAAGACAAGCTAAAAGATCTACGCAACAACCAGGAGCAGGTACAGGAACATATTGGAGAAGAGATAACTCCGGCAATGCTTGATACAGTAAATCAAGTCGATCAAGACACCAAGGAAGCAATGGAACAGTTGATCGGGACTTATAATGAGTTCGTAGCAAAGCTAGATCCACAGGTCGCGAAGTGGATCAAGAAGGCCGAAGCAGAAGGTGGCTCGGGGATGAGCCACATGTAAGTGTTAGGGTCAAGTTGGGGAAATTTTGGATAGCACAAGGAGGTTGAGCTACGGAGTTGAGCGCAGCTCAACAAAAGATATAATTTTGTGCAAGTGTGGGGGATGCTACGAAGCTGTGCGCAACAACCAAATTTTGGCAGTACCGCGAAGGTCAGCGCTGCGAGGAAGCAGTGCTACGAAGTGATCAGGCCATGTGGAGCCAGCAAAGCAGAATGATGGGTGAAGGATAGATACAGGTACCGGATAGACCAGCGGTGGTCTAATTTTAGCAAGTATGCTCTAGGATGTCGAGTTGCGGGCATGATCATATCACGAAGGCGGCCAGTTGTATGAGTTTGTTAAGTGGAGAACGACTCAGGGAAAGCGACAGCTGGGCGTGCTTAGTGGTATGGACCGTTAAGTGGAGAATGGCGTTGAGAAAGCGACTGGAGGCCGAGCCAGTTGTATGGGGCCTTTAAAGGGATGAACGATCTGCAAAGAAAGCGACTGGAAGCTGAGCCAGTCGTACGAGTCTGTTAGTGGAAGGGTGGCTCGATGAAGATGACCTGTTGGTGTGCACATAGCAAGAAGGTCGAAAGCGACAGAACAAAGGCGTGGAGGACTGCCACGACAGCACACTCGCTACTAGAGGCCAACAGGACGGTTTAGAGAAACCGTAGCAGTTTTGGAAACCTTAAGGGTTTTAGTCTTCAGCATTATAAAGACATGACCTTTGGGCATGGTCTATAAAAGAAGACATTTTTTGTAAGGGAAGGGGTTACGTTGGTTGGTTACTTTTTGGGGTTCTCTCATTACTTTTGTTGTTGATGTATTGTAAGATCTTTTCTGAGTGAGAAGCCATTGTAAAGGCTCTGCAGCTATGTGCGCATAGACCTAGCTGAGAGAGAAGAGAGGGTCTGCAGTTGAGTGCGCACACCAAGAGCGGTTGTCCCCTTCCCATTAAAGATATATATATAACAACCATTATTGTGGACGTATCTTCCCACCCGAGGGAGTGAACCACATTAAATATTGTGTTCTGTGATTAAGTGGAACAATGTTGTGTGTGATTGCATTTACCTGTTTTCTGTAGATGACTGTCTGAATATTTCCTTGCATTCTGTTATGTGAAGACTTTTATATCCATTTGCCATTAGGAGAGTATGGAGATGATATGTTAAGTCTGCATGAATAGATGAATGGTTAATACTTAGCTTTGCTTCTAAAAGTAGTGAATCAGTTATTTGTTCAAGTCTTAAGAGATTGCTTAAGTACTTTCCTATGCGCAACAGACGAATGAAGGATAAGTGATTTACATCTGCGATAGACGCTTAAATAGTAAGCATTCTAAGTGTATAAACGAATGTTAGAGTAATAGCCATTTCAGTGCATGAATGAGTGGATGAGTGATACTCAGTTCAATGCCTTAAACGTTTTCGTGTACTCCAAGTATAAAGTTGAACTGGATTGTTCGCAGTCTCAGTAGAAGTCCTGCGGTAGAAGGACTTATTGGTGTGGACCGCGGCGTTGTCCATCGTTGGACAATCTCACCTCGCAGTGCATACCCCCTGTTGCAGTGCGCAGTACGTCTATCCAAACAACTCATCACATATTATGGAAACCTGATTCTGCAGTACCCCATAGATACACCTTGGGTGAGAACTCAACCTACTCACAGGTTGTTTCTGAAAGGGTCGGTGCGAAGGGGTTTTGTTGATTAAAGGGAAACCGCGAAGAACCTGGGTCTTATTGAAAACCTCTGGGTCAGCATCAGTCAATCCAACAATTTATTCATCACTTCTTTTGCTTATAGAATAGATTGTCTGTACAGTCCTATGTTCAGGAATGGAGAATTCGGAAATAGTTGTATCTCATGTTCCAATTCTCTCTTGGGAGGTATCCCTCTAGGATCTTGGAATGCCACTTCTTTGTATGCCTGCAAAAGGTTCTCCAAATGGTGTTTTTGCTCTTTGGTACATCCCTCCATAGATTCCTTTACTTTTACTGATTCACCTTCTTGTTGATTATGTATTAATAAAACCAACATAAACTTTCTACTCGAGCTAATAATTGATTAAAGGAAATTTGGGTAAAAAATGGGCCTCCTAAGGATAATAATAAAATAATAGTAGAGAAAGAGTAAAAAAACTACTTTTTCTCTCATATTTTCAATTTATCGCCTTATAGATTTACCCAAATTTTAAGCAGGGTCACTCGTTGGATGCAGAATTAAATTTTGGATCCAACGAGTACCCATATTGCATACTTTTAACCACATCAAAATCACAAAAATTTGAAAATACATTTAAAAAAAACATGTTTCTAGTGAGAGAGAAAACATATTTTTTTATGTATTTTCAATTGTTCATGGTATGGATGTTGTTAAAAGTATGCTAGGGTACTCGTTGGATGAAAAATTTAATTATGCATCCAACGAGCCCCTCCCTGCTTGAAATTTGAGTAATCCCACACAGCGATAAGTTGAAAACATGATCCAAAAAAGTATTTTTTATTGTTTCCCTCCAATTTTGTTTACATGCACCTTGTTTGAATTTTAAAGCATTTTGATTGGTTAATATGTGATGACAAGGAATTGTGCATTACGGTTAAAAGGCCCATTTTCACCCAAATTTAATCTAATGTTTTTTGCTCGGTTGGAACTTACTAGTGAGATCTTCAATTTACCTTTGTGCACATTGATGATGACAGATTTTCCATCCTTGATCAAGTGGTATCAGTTTTCTTTCCTCGTGATGATCACATCCCTATTATACATGTAGTGGTTTCCAAACAATACACCACAGATAGTAAGGGGTGCTACGTCTACCTCCACTTCATTAATATAATATGAACTTATGGAAAATTTAATCTTACAATGTTTTGTGACCCTAAGTTTTGTATCCTTATTTACCCATCCCACTAGATACGGGTTAGGGTGATCATGTTCTTCCAATCCAAGCTTACTTACCAGATATTTTTCTATGAGATTGTCTTGTGAATTGGATTTGAATAGAGCATATACCTTGGTATTCTTGATATGGATCTTGATATCGAAGTGTTTTTTCATCTCATTCTCTTCCTTGTGGTGAAGGCTACTCATATTCACCTCCTTTTGCACTAAAGTGCACACAATCTTCTCATCCACTTCTAAGCTTCTCTTGACCTCTTTTCTTGAATCTGTAGCTAGAAGGTTCTTCTTATTAGCATCCTTCTTGTGGTTCTTAGGGTCCAGCTCTAGATGTAGATTCCAACACTTTTATCATATGTGACCATCAATGTTACAATGGTTACCTTGATTTTTTGGATCCTTGAACTCATGTGTTGTGGTTATAGTCTTCTTTTATTTTCCATTCCACTTGTTTTTCTCTCCTTGGAAGCGTCTTGGTTCTCTTTCTGTTTGGAACCACTTACTTGTCCTTTATTATGGCCTATATTATCTAGGTATTATGCTTGCACAAAATCCTCATCAATTTTCATGGGCTTGAAGAGAATCACTTACTTCCGTAAATAATTGTGTAGACCCCCTAGATACTTTAGGAGTACATATGGATTCCTAGGTGATATACCCAACATGATAGCCATCTTCCTAAATTTGGTGGTGAACTCTTGCACATTGTGCCCTTTCCTTTGCCTGAAATAATGCCAACGGATCCACTGGTCCTCTACATACCCAATAGGGTAGAACTTGGACTTAACGATGGTTTTTAAATCCTCCCAGTTAGTTACTAGCGGATCACCCTCCATCCTAAGTGCCCCCATGCATCGTTTCCACCAGGTTAATGCATGGTCCTATAATTTCAGTTGAGAAAATGAAATTATATGCTCCTCATCTATTTGATGGATATTAAAATAGACCTCTAATTGCAACAACAAATTATTCAAATTTAAACCATGAATCTCACCTCGGTATGAATTGATATCGTCTTTCTCTTCCATATTGAAGAGAGACTTGGAAGGAATGTCAGTACTAGAACTTTGTTTCTCTATCACAAGCTCTTTCCCCGACTCCTTTTATGGGTCGTCTTTATATTTTGATTTCCCCTATGAATTCATCTCTGAGTTAGAACCTCCAATATCACTTAAATGTCTAAAATTTCTCTCCAAATCCGCCATAAGGATTGACATGTTAGGTGAGATATCGACGACTTGTATTTCCATCTTTGTAAATTGCCACTCATAATAGTCAGTTGCTTATGCACCAGACTCATCCATCATGGCTAGGGTTTGAATACTTTTTTTCACCAAATTTTGGATCCTACAATTTCCCACAAAACCCCAAACAAAAATTCCCTGATACCAATATGATCCATAAAATGTCATGGATATTCCACTCAGATAGTTCGTCACAACGGATCTTGCAACTTAGTTCTTTTTATTATCTTATTTCCACTCAATGCAAATAATTGGAATTGGAAGTAAAATCACCAGAGCAAATAAATACACAATCCAAACAATAAAAACAATATTTACCTTGGGAAAACCCACTGTGGGGAAAAACCTACCCAAGAATGAGGATTATGCCCTGCTCTTTTATACAAAATGAAAATGCAAAGAAAGTGGTACTCTCTATGGAATTACCTATGAGTCTACGGACACAATGGCTATTATGGGATCTCCTCCTTCCTATATGTTTCTCTAATATCCAATCCAGTGTTATTTCTAAAAAATGGAACAATACAATAGCATCAAAAGAATGGGACACATTCTTCTCTTAGCGACTCGATTTTTAACATAGCGTGATAGTCGTGTAGGGTTAAATTTTAGGGTTTTTGCATACCTTGGTTCTCGATTAGGGTTAGGGTTTTGGAGCGTCTATAATGTTCTTGAAATTACACACATGACTAGATCCACATGAGTGAGAAATGAGAGTCGGCATTGAATCCACTCGGTACCATGATGGCCAAATAGATAGGTCAACTTGCAGGAGGCATAACTTCTTCATACGGACTTCGTTTGAGGCGATTCTTGGAACGTTGCAAAGTCATCAGATTGTAGCATAACATGAAGGGTCATTGTAAAGTTATGGAATTTTTTATCCCCAAGAAACATCATTCAGAACCTCAAACAGGCCTCGAAATTTTATGGACCCAAAATATGCAAAGTGAAACCTACCCCTAGAATCGGACCTGCAAGCTAATTCATCCAATATTTCAACCCGAAAATCACCAAAATAGATGAAAAATTAACCTTCCCATTTTTGGAGGCTTTTGGTCCCCAACATGTTTTACTGAATGAGGTGAGGATTTTTTTTCCTCTACCTTATCCGTGGAGTGCCATTTATCCTTTCATGTAATTTGTCCTTTCAACCCCACCTGCCAAAATTCATACTATCCTCAACTAGTTTTTATGGACTTATTATGCAAAACTGTGTCTTCTGATAACTCTTCTTGAGCCTATGGTGCTAATTCCTCTGCAGAAGGTAAGATCTTCTTAGGTTCCTAGTCTAGCATGGAAGGTTCACAAAGTTTCATATTTTCACATTCACTACTGAGTAAATGCACATATATGGGGGTAGACCGAGTCTATAGGAATTATATCCTACCTTCTCCAACACTTAAAAAGTACCATACCATAATTCCTTTATCTTCTTACCACGACCTTGTAGTCTTTCCTTTTTCAAGTGCAACTGTACTCGGTCTCCCACCTTGAATGTTTTCTCAACCCTGTGTTGGTCATGTCTTGTGTTGTACTTTTACTATGACTTATTCAATGTCTCATGTACATCTACAAGGATTTTCCTAATCTTATTGATGAATTTTTTGGCTCTCAATGCTTTATCGGGGTCATTTTCCCTCACTTCCCCTTATTGTCCATAAACAACATCTATAGGTGAAGGTGGTAGATACCCAACACAAGTTTCAAAAGAGGACTTCCTGGTGGAAGTGTGGACTGCTTGGTTATAAGAGTGTTGATGTAGATCATATTTTCATCCCAAGTATTCATATCCTTTTGATTGTAACCCCTTAGAAGTTGCACCAAAGTCATGTTGACTACATGTGTCTGCCTATATTTCTGTGGATGGAACGTTGTATATATCTTCAACTTAGTGTCCATCTTCTCTGAAAGTGTATTCCAAAATGTACTGAGAAATATGGTATCCCTATCGGAGATGATGCTCCTTGGTATCCCAAAGTGCACCCAGACCCATTCAAAGAACATGTTTGTTTTTTCTTGGCCTTTGATGGTATTTTTACAAGGCATAAGAATGCACATCTTGTTTAATCTATAAACTACCACAAATAAATAGTCATGTCCCTTCTTGGTGGTTGGAATACCATCAAAAAATTCTATGTAGATTCTCTCCCATATTGGCCTCAAAGGAAAATGTAAGGGATTGTATAAATCTTGCTTCATATTACTAGGCTTGCTTGTACATCAAATTATGTATCCTCTAATAAATTGAGCTACATATTCTTGCATTGTAGACCAATTAACATACCTTTGCAAGTTGGAAATTTCTTCCCAACACCGAAATTCCCTACAACTTTGGAGGTGTGAGCCTCTCTCATGGGTTGAAATCTCTCACCTTTAGGGACATAGAGATTGTCCATCTTGTAGAGAAAACTATCCTGGAGATGATAGCCGGCCTTGCTTCTACCTTATTCTACATGGAATTGACCTTGCAGTTGGTGAAATACCTCCTTGAATTCCTCACCTTCTATGTATTCCCCCTTCTATGCATCATGGGTGAAAGGCTCCATATGCATAAGAGTACCTAAAAAAAATTTATCTTGTTTATAGGTGGCCTTGAGAGCAAGGCTTCCATCTTTTTTTACTACCCTTCTTATATTTTATGATTAGATGGAATTGTTGTAATAATCCCATCCGCTTGTGGTGTCGTGTTTATTGTAGCTTATTCTGGGCCTCCAAATACTGCAATAGTTGGTGATCAATGTGAATGATGGTCTCCTTTCCCATTAGATAGTGCTTCCACTTCTTAACAACTTGAACCAATTCATAGAATTCCTTGTCATATGTGGGGTAGTTTAGGACTCCTCAATGGAACCTTTTAGAATGATAGCATACTAGCCTACCTCCTTGCATAAAAAGTTCTCCCATAGCATACCCACTTGTATTTGTCTCCCATTTAAAAGGATTCTGTAAGTTATGCAATGTGAGAACCGGTTCCCGACTAATATTTCGCTTGATCTCTTCAAAGGATTTCTATTGATTCTTTCCTCGCTAGAACACCTTGTTGTTGGTTGTTACATATTGGAGAGGTGCATCCAAAACCGAAAAGGAAACTATGAACTTCCAAAAGTATTGTGCTTCCCCCGAAAATTTCCTAACTTTAGTTGCATTTGTAGGAGTAGGACACTTGTTAATTACCTCCATCTTTGCAGGATCAATATTAAGTTCTCCTCCACCGATCACATACCCAAAATACACCAGTGACTGTTGATCGAAATCTTGTTTCTTGAGATTAGGAAGCAACTGATGCTTTTTCAGAGTCTCTAACACCTCCTTGATATGTGATATATGTTCTTCCCAGGTAGCACTAAAAGCCAATATATCATCTAAATACACTATTACAAATGAATCTATGAAAGGGCATAATACATCATTCATCAAACACATAAATGTAGTTGGTGCATTACACAAACCAAGAGGCATTACTAACCATTCATATAGACCTTTCCTAGTCTTGAAGGAGGTCTTCCAAATGTATTCTTCCTTCACTCACACCTGGTGGTATCCTGATTTGAGATCCAACTTAGTGAAGTACTTGGCATTCTACAACTGATCTATCAAATCATTGATCCTGGGTAGAGGGTATCAATTCTTAAGGGTGATCTTATTCAAATATATGTAGTCAATAAACATCCTCAAAGTCATATCCTTCTTGGATACTATGATAATAGGTGACCCACAAGGTGAGGTGCTTGGTCATATTACTCCCTGCTCCAACAGTTGTTGAAACTTCTTCTTCACTTCTTCTGCTTTCAGAACATATTTTATGTATAGTCTAATGTTCGACAATGGAGAATCTGGCAGTACTCACTATCTCATGCTCCACTTATCTCTTAGTAGGTATCCCTCTAGGCTCCTATAACACGTTTGTATGCCTCCAAAAGTTCTCCAACTGGTGTTTCTACTCTTTGGTACATCCCTGAGATGAATTTACTTTTACGTATTCACCTTCTTGTTGATTATGTCTTAAGAAAACCAACACAAAATTTCTACTCGAACTCATCAGCTTTTTCACTTGGTTGGTACTTACCAGTGACATCTTCGATTTACCTTTGTGCACATTGATGACAAAATATTTTCCATCCTTGATCAAGTGGTATCGGTGCTCTTTCCTCATAATTATCACGTCCCTATTATACATGTAGGGGATTACAAACACTACACCACAAACATCAAGGGGTACTACGTCTACCTACACTTCATTAATATAATATGCACTTATGGAAAATTTATTCTAGCATTGTTTTGTGAACCTAAGTTTATATCCTTATTTACCCATCCCAATGGATAGGGGATAGGGTGATCATGTACTCCGAATCCAAGCTTACTTACTAGATATTCTACTATGATATTGGCATGTTAACTGGAATTGAATAGAGCATATACATTGGTATTCTTGATCCCTGATATGGAATATTTTTGTCATCTCCTTTGGTTCCTTTTGATGGAGGCTACTCAAATTCACCACCATATACACTGAAGTGCAAACAATCTTCTCATCCACATCTGAGTTCTCTCAAACTCTTTACTTTAATTTGTGGCTAGAAGGTTCTTCTTCTTAACATCCTTCTTGTAGTTCTTAGGGTTTAGCTATGGATGTAGATTCCAACACTTTTCTCTAGTGTGACCATTGATGTTACAATGGTTATAATGATTTTTCAAATCCTTGCACTAATGTGCCTTGGTTGTATCTTTCTTGTCTTTTCCTTTCCACTTCTTCTTCCCCTCATTGCAAGCGTCTTGGTTCTCTCTCTATTTGGAACCACTTGGCTATCCTATCTTATGGCCTATATTATCTAGGTATTGGGCTTTCACAACCCTCATCAATTGTCTTGGGATTGAATATCATCGTTTTCACTCGTAAATGAATATATAGACCCCCTAGATACTTGGGGAGTACATCTTAATTCTTGGGTGAGATACCCAACATGATATCCATCTTCCTAAATTTGATGATGTACTCTTGCAAACTCTACCCTTTCCTTTTCCTGAAATAATTCCAACAGATCCATTGGACCTCTACATACCCAAAACGGTAGAACTGGGACTTAACGAGGGTTTTAAATCCTATCACTTATTTACTGGTGGATCACCCTCTAGACTAAGTTCCTCAATGCAGCTTTCCCACCAGTTTAATGAATGGTCCTCTAATTCAGTTGGCCAAATGAAATTTTCTCTTCCTCATCTATTTGATGGATACTAAAATAGACCTGTAATTGTTGCAACCAATGATTCAACTTTAAAGCATCAATTTCACCTTGGTACAACTTGATATCAAATTTCCCTTCCATCTTGAAGAGAGTCTGGAAAGGAATGTTGGTAATGGAAATTGACTTCTCTTTCTTGAGTGTTTTCCTTGGCTCTTTTTTTGGGTCGTATTTATATTTTGATTTCTCCTATGAACCAATATCTGAGTTAGAACCTACAAAATCACCGAAAGGCCCAAAATTTCTCTCCACAGACACCATGAGTATTGACATGTTGTGTGAGATATCATCGACTTGTATTTCCATATTTCTAAATCTCCTCTCATAATCATATGCTCCTTCTACACCAGACTCGTCCGCCATGGATAGGGTTGTTTGACGAACAATCCACTCGAGCGGACGCAAGCCGGATCTCCCTAGCTCAAAGTGAGTCTAGAACAAATAATACAGACTACAAACTACTTCCCTAGATCTGATTAAGGATCAAGTGACTAGATGTCTTACCTTAACTTCGCAATCCTTTCTCCTGGATGCTGCTCCACGTCCCACGGTCGTCAGATCTCAGCTGCAAGACTTGTCGATACACATAGAACAACGTAAACGAGTAAAGAGCATCTATGCAATAAGAGATCTAAGTAAACAGTTAAGCAGGTAAACTACACAATATCATCACACATAAACAATATTGGTGGAAAGCATTTATATTACTGTAAATCAAGAAACTACATAGATAAGAATAGACTACAACCAAGGCTTAACGCTACAGTCCTTCTCCATCCAATCCAAATGTCATATCCTCCCAAGTAGGTTTGAGTCTCTCAATGGATGAGTTAGAGATCTCTCCAAGATGATTTCACCAGCATGTAGACACTATAGACTTCCCCCCTTTGGAGAGGGGTAGAGCTTCATTTCTGTTAGGAACCTATGTCAACCCTTCTCTTTACTATGTTAGTATATTGTTGTTGGACGCATATGCTTTGTAAGTCGTCCCGTAGTATTTGTTGATCCGTATTTTATATTAGCCCATAGTATTAACCCATAGTATTGGACGCATATGCTTTGTAAGTCGTCCCGTAGTATTATATGTCCCATGGTTTTGACTCATAGTATTGGGCATAGACTTAGTATATAAGTGTGTGTTGAGGTCATTGAAGGCACCGTGAAGTTAATTGTATTGAGCTTGCTCAAAGGAGGTTGCCCCCTCGAAGTGGCCCGTGATCAATATAAAAGTGATTCTGTTCTATTATTTCTGATATCTCATGTATTTGCATTAATTAATTATTGCAGGTTCATCACAATTTCTATAGGGCTAAGTGGATAGGATATGGATAGCGTAGGTTGAGATATGGTAGGAGAGAGATAGGGGATCCTTCCAAGAGGTTAGGAACCAAGTGCCAGCTCCCCCAAGAGGTCAGGGATAAGGATACAAGTCAGCAGGCTTCGAGAATGAGTTCGAAAGGCCTATTTTTTCCCATTAATTGACTTCATCGCACCCTGCATTAGAGCAAGACGCGACGTCATAGGTTGAATGAGTGTTGCCTACGACGACCTCTCAAAACCTAGCATAAATGCAATGGTATCCCTTCCAGGTAAATGACTTAACCAATGAAACTTCAGGGATATATACACTAAATATCAGGATGGTAGGATTTTAGGTGTAACAAGGGTTTGAAGAATTTTTCTTCACCAACTATTAGATCCTACAATTTTCCATAAAACCCCAAATAAACCTACTCTGATACCAATATGATCCATAAACTATCATGGATATTCCACTAGAACAGTTCGTCATAACAGATCTTACAACTTAATTCTTTTTACTAGCTTATTTCTACTAAATGCAAAATAATTGGAATTGAAAGTAAAATAACTAGAGGAAATCATTACACAATCCACACAGTAAACACACTATTTACCCTGGTAAAACCCACTATGGGGAAAATACCAGCCATGAATGATGACTATGCCTTTCTCTTTTATATAGAATGCAAATACAATGAAAGTGGTACTCTCTATGGAGGTACCTATGACTCAGCGGCCACAATCACTACTACAAGATCTCCTCCTTCCTCTATTCTTATCTAATATCCACTCCCATGTTGTTTCTCAACTATGGAACAATACAATAACTTCAAAATAATGGAATCCTTGCTTCTCCTAGCAACCCAATTTTTAACATAGCTCGATAGCCGCCCAGGGTTAATTTTTAGGGTTTTTGCATGCTTCGATGCTAAATTATGGTTAGGTTTTTTAACCTTCTAGAATGTTCTTGAAAATCCACACATGACTAGCTCTGCATTTGTGATAAATGAGAGTTGATGAGGAATCTAGTCGGTACCATGGTGGTCAACTAGACAGGTCAACTTGCGAGAGACATAATTTTTTCATATGAACTCGATTTGAGACAATTCTTGGAAGGTTGGAAAGGTATCAGAGTGTAGAATCACATGGAATTTTTTACCCCCAAAAATATCATTTAAACCCTCAAATAGGACCCGAAAAGTTTTGGACCCCAAATATACAAAGTGAAACCTACCCCTTGATTGGGTCCTACAAGTCAATTCATCCAATCTTTTGACCAAGCACCAAAATATATGAAAATTTATATATTGATCCATTTTTGGATAATGTATAAGAATAAATCACTGTAAGGAATCCAGAGCTAAATCCTATGATATTTTAGGGTGCAAAGATGAACCAATATTTCCTTTGTATTCTAGTGAATCGCTACGAGAATAGGAGGACAATTCCATCAACAAGATGAAGAAATGCGAGTATCAAGTATCTGAAGTGTGGGTGTATGTGATGAAGGATGAACACTTCAAAGGATATATTTAACAAGTGCAACTAGTGGACTATGACATCCACGATTATGTAGTCTTCCTTGAGTTTACACCATATCAATATAGTGAAAGGAGGGGGAAGGAGGCTAGGATAGGAAGCTGTTTTTGCACTTGTTAAGGTACAAAATTATATCCTTCCTACATGTTCTCTATTTTGGTAATTATAACACCATGTGAAATTGCATCAGGTTATGTTGTCGAGGGTGAAATCTAGTGGAATTTGGATGGATTGGAAGGTCCAAATCATTACAAAGTAATCCATGGAGTAACACAATTCAATGGGTGTGTTTTTTCTTTAACCCACTACACAAAAATATAGGACTACATAGGAACAAGTGGAACCATGGACCTGTGCGTGAAATATGGAGTGGTGAAAACATACCAAGGGTTGAGATAGCCTCCACAAATCACATACAAATTAGCATGGTATCACATCAACTATCTACTAAGGTGTTGTGGACTTGTAGATACAAAGAATTTTTAAAGTAGGCAGTTCATGTGTTGGATGTATGAGCAAATGGAATTAAATGGAAATGGGTGCAATTCCTTACAAATGAGGTATTGTAGAACATGGTATATTCATAGGACAAGAAGTAGGACTCTCAATCGTATAGCTTCTGATCTTTATTGTGTTGTCACAATGAAGGGATCCATTCGATGCCCAATTGTCGAAATGGGACTAATAACATCAATTTATGATGGGTAAGTATGAGACATTGGCCTATTCCACTGGAAAGTTCATCCAAGTTACAGTCAATATGGTGAAATGTCATCATAAGATGTTTGTTTTACTAGCATAGACCACTAGAATTATTACACAGATCATTGATTTGAATGACCATTAATATTTATTTGAAGTGGCTTGACATTACTACATAATGATACTCCAACTACCAGATGCTAGTGTGAATGTGGAAACTATGATATTCATGTTAATACCAATGATCATGGAGAAATCAATTTAAAGATGAACCAATGTGGTGGAAAAGCAATAGAATAAGTAGGGAACGTGGCCACAATATGACAAAGGGGTGGGGGAAGAAGGCATGGGGAAAAAACTCCATGTAGGCACATAGGAGAGAACATTATTTGAGTCAACTATGTGAGATGGCCTTGATGGATATCCCAAGGGGGATTTAGCTAGTTTCACATGGACAATAACCTAATTTGATAATGGGGTGATCCACACTCCCTTCTCTTCCCACCATCAGGGCATCGGGCATTGGTGCACATATAATGAATATCATCTTTACATCCCCATAAGTGAGGACTACTTGTACCACAGTTGTGACCCTTAGACATAATACCTTTGAGGATTCAAATCCAACAAAAATGGATGAAGGTGATTTTAATGCTAGAGAAGTTGTGTTGATTCCAAGACAAACCAAATTCATAGACCAATCACAAGAATAATCCCATCTAGATCCAAGTTACATTGAATTATTCATTGAGGAAGTCCCAACCAAGATGAATCCAACACAACGAATGAAAAGAAAAGTGAAGTCCCTGCATTGGATTTAAAAAAAATCTCTTAATCTTGGAGGAATATCAATTAGGAAATAAAATGAAACAATCAAGGTGTGGGGAAAACAATTTGGGTGGAAATTAACCCTCCTAAGTGAGGAGGAATATGTATTAGTTATTGATGAATGCATGGATGTTCATATGAAAATATATGTGGAATAATTCTTGAGTCACCACCTAGAGCTTATTGTGCAAACAAATCCACCACCAACAACAAAGAACCTTGAGTATATGAGTAAAACATTGTTGCAACCCTATCCAGGCCTATGGTGTAACCCACTTGAGTCTATATACAACATCAATTTGGAGTTGTATTTCAAAGTGAAAACATAACAGACGGAATCCACAATATATTCATTAGGTAGAGGGAGTGATAGGTGGATCCAATTAAGTAGGATGCACTTAAGGATGATAACAAGAAACTAAGAAATCAGGAGGTATGAGAGCCCGTATGAAACTCATAGTGTTAATTCATGAAAATGAAGATGTTTAAACAAAATGTTGAAGTGGAGATTGAAACACTTATCCAGGAAATTCCTATTGCAAAGGAATTAAAAAAAGCATCAACAACTTAGATTCCTTAGAGAATCCAGGATGCTAGCTAGAGATGGATCATTGTTTGGGAATAATTCACTAAGTTTTTGGATGTAGCTATTGAAGAAATTCTAGACTTAGAATCTCATTTTAAGGACTAAGACATAGAACCCAACTCAAATAAAATTTGGAAGGTGTGGTTAGGGAGTAGTTATGGCTAAATTTTGACTAAGTGTTGGTGTAGACCATATTTTAGCAAAAGATGAATATATAGAAGTAGTAAAACCATCGAAGGGCCTGAGTATGTGGTTTCATAGAGGCTTTAATATGTGGGATTGAGGAGGCATATCATATATCCTTTATCTCAGTTTTCTAGATACCATGTGCATGTCTCTAATGGTGTAAACTCTTTTGTACTTTATTTTATGAGTGGGTTATAGCTGGCATATTCCATAGTATATTCTAAAATATTATGTAACCACTACAACCTATTATATATATGAGGTCTATAATGTAATTAGAGAGAAGTGGACATCGGAGGGGTTGTTGTTGTTGCTAGTTTTTTACTAGTGCTCTGCATTGAATTTATGTAATATCATGCATGTTGTTAATATAATGCGCCATTTTTTTGCCTATGTGTTGGTGTTTGTTTTGTATTTGGATGATATTTGTGTGTTTGTTATTAATTTGAATTTTGCTAGTTTGTCTATCTTAGATTAATGCAATTAATAACTAGTAAGGAATATTAACCACACTAGAATCTTTAAAACTCTACACTTTACTTAATGGAAACTATCATGCGTGCCTCAAGTGAGATCTCCTTCATCCTAGAAGGTCGAATATTTAAACACACTAGACTATATCGAGCCGTTGATGGACACCTTTTGTGGAACAAAACCTTGTCTTAGAGGAAATATGGAGGAGCAAGTGGATTCGAGTCTCCCAAACCTTATTTTCCAAGAAAAGTGAGTGTTGGATTAGCAATCCAAGCATTATTGATAGAAGGAAAAGACATGATGTATCTCTAAAATATTTGGGTAATGGTAGAGATTTGGTGGAAAAGACAACATAGGTGGTTGCATATTAATATTGCATCTTAAATAAAGGTTATTGGTTTTTGAAAGTTGTATAAATTCATTAGAATCCACATCCATATGGATGGAGAAACTTATAACTTTCCTCCATAGATATTACCATGTATTTTCCTCTCTCTATCATGTCCCATTCCTGGGACACATTTCCCTTTTCCCCCAAAACCCATATCTTTCAAGTAAGCAATATACACCAAAATAATGAAATATGATCCTTATAACTCAAAGTTCTTAATGATCAATTGAATTTTTAACAAAACACAAATGAATTCATGAAAGGAAAGAAAGTAAATTGCATCTATACCATTGTGTGTAAATTATAACTAGAACTAATCAAATGCTTGAAAGTGTCGACAAGAAGGGATATAAGTAAAGTACGGAAATAAAATTTTACATTCGCATGGGTTGATTTTGTATTAATATTTGATAATCACTAGGAGAATGATGACCGAGTTAGGTAGCATTTAAAATATAATTGAAAAGGATATACTAGAATCGACATACTAATCAAAACAAAGTAGAGGTCGGGAATAATAGACTTGGGTGATGCCAAAATGTAGAACTCAACTGCATAGGGGGGAGACAATGTAAAGAGGATGGAGAATGTGAGATGAACAACCCTAACAAACTTATATTCTAGACCCTAAGGTTGAACATGATAATTCATTATTAAAAGGAAGAATAATGAGGTTGTAGGATCCATGATGAGCTACATCTCTTTGGAGATTCACTTTTATATGAGTGGGATTCATTGTCTGAATCAATATAGAAGGAAGAGAAGGATTTGTTTAACAAAATCAACAAAATTCATTGTGAATATTGAGAAATATGATCTGCAATGGATCAATATATAATTTTTCATCTATTTTGGTGCTTAATAGGTGGAGAAAATGGATGAATTGGCTTGTAGTGCCCATTTTAGGGGTAGGTCTCACTTTGCATATTTGGGGTCCATAACCTTACAGGGTTTGTTTGAGGTTCTAAATTTTTATTTTTATTTTTTTTTTTTGGGGGGGGTTCATAACGAATACTTTGCCCCTTGAAATGATTCTACACTTCGAGACATTTACAATGGTCCAATAATCAACTCAAACGGAATCTGTATGAAGAAGTTATGCCTCCCGCAATATAAATTATCCAATTGACCACAACGGTACCAAGTGGATTCCACATCAGCTCTCATTTCTCCCACATGTGGAGCTAGTAACCTATGTAATTTCAATAACATTCTATAAGGTCCAAAACCCTAACCCTAATTGGGAATTGGGGCCTGCAAAAACCATAGAACTAACCCTAGATAGCTATCGGGCTATGTTAAATATTGGGTCGTTAGAAGAAGGGGTTCCATTCTTTTGATGTTATTGTATTCGTTCCATAGTTGAGAACAACACAGGAGTTGATATTATAGCATAATAAAGGAAGGAGGAGATCATGCAGTATCCATTCTGACCACATAGTCACAGGTAACTCCGTAGAGAGTACCCATTCCTTTATATTTTCATTTTATATAAAAGATCAAGGCATAGTCCTCATTTTTGGTTGGGTTTTTACCCATAGTGGGTTTTCCCAAGGTAAATCATGTATTTATTGTGCGCATTGTGTATTTTTTTCTCATTCAATTCCAGTTATTTAGCATTCGGAGGAAATAAGCTAATAAAAACAACTAAGTTGTAAGATCCATTGTGAAGAATGGTTCCAATGGAATATCCATGGCAGCTTATGGATCAAAGTCATTTTATATATTTTAACCCACTCTCCTTCGATAGGATTGAAGATTATGTGGCTCATTGAAGAGTTGCATTTGATGTTGGGTGAATGTGGAAAAGGATTTCCGAAGGAGGATGGTCAAGTTATAGCATTGATATTGATGAATCTGAAGACACCCTATGATGCTTGTGGTTTGACATTATGTGCTAGTTGGGATTCCCAAAAATAAGATGGTAAGGGATGAACCTTTGGTTCTCTTTTTGGTTTTCTATAAGGAAAATGAAGATTTTATTGATGAGGGTGAACTTGTTATAAACCTCAATAGATTTGAAGATATAAGATAGAAATTAACTTGTGAATAACACAATAAACAAAAAGATAATGAACCCAATCATGTAGGGAAGACCTTTTTTTAAACAGAAACTGGAAAATGGTTTGTATTATAAAAAGGTTGTGCACAACCATTCAATACAAAATTTGAGCTTAAGTCTGAGCTCTGAAGTAAAATGAAGAGATGATATCAAAATTTGTACTAGCCTGGATTTATAGATATTTATGATCTGATTCCTACAAATTACTATAACAGAGGAGGGATAAACCCTTACAAACTGGAAATTAAGAAGAATACAAAAAAACATTCAAACATAAAGAGGAGTACGCTTTGTTGTTTCTGGAAGCCTTGCAGACCCTACATTTGTTGCTGAACAAAATCTTCATCCATTGGCCGCATATCTTCAGCTGGAGATTCTTGACAATGGTTGCATTGAGTCATCTTTTCCATCTTCAATATTTCTTCTTTAATGGTTTCCACAGTACCCATCAGTTCAATCAGATTCCTCTCCAAATCGTCAATGTGAGAATCTTGGCAAGTTAGTTGTTGAGAGAGATATCTCATATATTCAGCAAATTATCTATTGGCCTTGATTCCAGCACAAACTACCTCATAGACCTTACAAAGATGGTAATTGAAGTCCTCTACACTGGCCTTCAGGAAGGCCATTACTTCCACTAAATCTGCCATTGCACCAAGATGTTGGGAACAATCAAAAACACCAGAAAACTGAGATGAGAGAGGAGGGGCTTCCAACTACTTACAAAAAAATTTCGTTGGACTATTCTCAATTAATCTACCTTCCTCGTAGGAAAAAATGTTGAGGGAAATACCTCCCAAATGTTCCCAAATCCGTTGCGATGGGACTTCCTCGGGAACACTATCTTCTGCACTCGAAATAAATGGCAGAATGCTAGACATCTTGTCATGTGTTTAAACTGAGGGAGCTAATGTCTTTGACAAGGATCACATTTATTGCCTCTTCAAAGCGTCTGCCAGCTGAAGGACAAGCGAGGGCCTGGCCATGCCCACGTGTCTTCCCATGAAGTGGAGCTGGAGACAACTCAATACTCCTATGACACCAATGGGTCAAGTCATTTTTAATGGAGCTAGCGAGATTAGGGGATGAATTTGAACCTTTGTTTTCCATCACCATATTGCACTATTCTGATGGCAAGGTTGACGCCTTGATTTTATAACTCATCATCATTTCTGTTGTTTTCTCTTAGTACGTGGAGGAAGATAACTTCAAGTTGATTTTTTAGAAGAGCAATTCTTTTGCATATTCTTTTGCACTAGGGGGTCCCTTTTACATAACCATCTTTCACTTTTGGAATGACTTGTCTAGAGTCTCCAAAAACCATTAATTTAGCAATGTTTAATTTGGACGCAATTTACATGCCGTGTAGAAGGGCTAACCATTCAGCTACATTGTTGGATTTTTTCCCCAGTCCCCAAGCAAAGGAGCTGAAAATTTTTCCTCTGGGATAAAAAATGACACCCCCCCCACCCCCCCCCCCCCCCCCCCCCCCGATCCTGCCTCCCCTACATGTAGGGAATACCATTAATGTAGGGGAACAATGTCAATTATTCCTTATCATAGGAATCACTCCACAAGCCATGTTTATTAATATATAATACTCACATCCAACTTCAATCTTACTCAATGCATTGATACTCATGTTTATTTATAGTTTCTCATGAGTATTCCTATGCCAAACACCCTTTATTATTATATTATTTATTTTAACCACCTAGTGGTCATATTTATTATCCACCAGCAATCGCGTGTTCCTAATCACATTACATTCATTATCCCCCTAGGTACCTCCCTAGGTGTAGCTAGGGTTTTACCCCTAGCTTGTGCCAATGAGCACCTACTAAGGAGAATGGACTCCTTAGTAGCAGTTCAATAATGATTAAATGATTAAGCTAAAACAACAATTAAAAAACTACTTTAAACATTGCATGAGACATAAATGAAAGATGTAAAAAATGGTTTTATATTAATATTACCTCCAATGTAGAGGTTGATGAAGCCCTTTGCAGTGTCCAAGAGGATGCTCCAAGCTTCAGAATGCTCCTTCTCCTTCTCCAATGGTGGGGATGGGCCAAAAGTGGCTCTCAAGGTGAAAATAGTTCAAATGATGAACTAGGGTTTCGAGAGAGATTTTGGCAGAGTAAGGGTGCTTGTGATTGTGGATATGGAATAAGGGATCTCCATCACCTATTTATAGTTTTTTGGTGGTGGAGTGCTGACCCATGGTTTTGGGAAACACATGGTTTTATGCAGCTGTATAGGGTTTTTTTCTCCTTTTCCTCATTATTTTATATTTTTTATTCCCTTTTTAGGGGTTTTTTGCTATTTTTGGAGGAAAAAGGGGGTTTTTTAGCCTTTTTTAGGCTATTTTGATGGTTTTGTGGCCTTTTGGAGGCATTTTAATGGGATTTTTTGGGATTTTAAGGGAGAAATGGTAGGAAAATGGACAAATGAGCCATATAATGTGGTAGATGAGGTAGTGAACACTTTTTGGGTGTTAACAGATTGCCCCCTGATGTGCGAGGTCAGGAGCTCATCGTATGGCCGATGGACATCATAAGTCATGAATGGTTTTCCTGGGATGTGGAGAGAAGAGAAGAAACAAACTGAAGCTCGGAACAACGATCCCGAACAACTGCAAGAACTAAAATTACATAACCTCAATAATGGATGAGGAATCATCTGATCATATGGACGAGGCGGGCATTCCCATGCTCGTATCAGGATATAACGTAACAATAACAATGGGGTCCAAAAAATGGGGACCTGAAATATACATGACCTCAAATACTGACTGAGGTATAATCTCAATATATGGACGAGGCGGGCATACCCATGCTCGTATCAAGATACATAAACATAACTGTGAGGCCCGAAAAAGGGGGACCTGTAAGATACATGATCACTGTGTACATCATAAGAGTCCAGAGGGGACACAAATCTGGGACATACTGCTGAGCTGATCATGTGTGAACTGAAAAACTGGTGCACTGGAACAATCAACAGTGCTACTGAGTGTGATACCAGAGGAACTGATGAGCTGCTAGACCATAATGACTGGGAGCAATAACCTCAATGGTACACTGAGCTGGAACTGAAATGGGTACTCAAGGAAGCATATATCTGGAGGGCTTCCGAATACAATAGCCTAACGCAGCCCGGACATCCACGGGAACATATAACTGGGTGTTCCGAAGGGACTCACCAATGTGCTAGAGTCGGGGGAAATCCGGGGTCTTCGACAAAAACTGATGGGATATAATCCTACGCGATCCTCAACGATGCGATCAAGGTGCTGAAGTCGAGCATGTGAGGAACAACCACTCAGAGAGGCAATGATGACTCCTCTCAGAATGGTCCGTAGGCACTTACCACAGATGGTGATAAGTCCAAGGCGTAGGGACCTCTGGGCCTATCCTCTGGAATAGAGGAGCTTTCGTCGACAGAGGGAGACCTGCAACTATCAAGGCAATGATGCTTCCTTGACAGGAGCGCGAGGTACAAGACCGAAATGTGATAGTGCTGATGGCAGGACTAATAAACTGTGGGGGGACAACTGGGCAAGTAGAGTGGATGGACTCAAACTTCCTTTGTTCAGAGTATGATAATGGGAATGATCTGGAAGCATATGAAACTGACTGAGGGGAAAGGGATCATAGCTGTAATGGATCTGGGAGGGTAACTGGTCTGAGGGAGACTCAAGCTGTGGTAAAATGACAGGAGACTGCAGAATACTCTGAACAAAGGCGACCTGATTGGGGGTGCTGCCGAGATGATCGATCATAGTGCCAGGAGGCATAGGAGGGTACTTCTTCATGGGTTAAGGAACTAGAAGAAGTGTGTGTAAAATGGTACTGTCGTGTGGATTTTACGAGCCCAGGACAGTTCATGCTCGTGGTTGCTTTCAATTTTAAGGAGTCTGAAAGCGATAAGAAGACTCTGAAGTGATGGAATGGTACTGTCGTGTGGATTGTCCGAGCCCAGGACAGTGCATGCTCGTGGTTGCTTTCAATTTTAGAGAGTCTGAAAGCAAGTAAGAAGACTCCAGGGGGTTGCTTTTTCGTAGATTTAGTCTCCAAGGCCCAAAGAAGCATAAAAGGATGCAATGAAGAACTCTTCTAGCCGGTGTGACTAGAGTATTCCTTTTTCGTAATTAGTCTACCAGGTCCGGAAAAGGGTTAAACTTATACCAGATAGACGCCCTTTCAGGTACTTTAACGAGCATGAAAGGAAGCAAGATTGCTCGGCGATCTTTTCATTCTTTTAGGAGTCAGAAAAGAGCTTAACAGAAACTCCCTAAGTGCCTTTTTCGTAAAGGAGTTGTCCGGCCCGAAAAAGGGATAAAATTATACCGAACAAAAGGAATGGCCAGGCAAGGAGGAAGTGTTCGATCAAGGCAGATGTTATGATGACCAAGAACGAGGGTGTTGGGGAACACTGATGGGCCTCCTTGCGGGGGAGATGAAATGGTGGCAAAATAACGAAACATTTGCAGTGTGACAGGAGTGAATGGCTCATGTAAAAAAGTGGAACAATCCGATAGCAGCCGATGTGGCACGCAAACCGAGGCAGCAAGGTGTCGGGACACAATGTTGAAATTGTACCAAGTGAGAGCGAGAAATGATCTCAAGCATCATCACGAGCTCGGAAAAATGAATCCGGCGATATAAAGGATGTCAAAAACGGGTAACAGCCGATGTGGCACGCAAACCAAGGTGACAAGGGCATTTTGAAAAAGGCCCAGAAAATATGAGGGTGAGAGCGAGAAATGATCTCAAGCATCATCACCAGCTTGGAAAAATGAATCCGATGATATAAAACATGTGAAAAACGGAGAACGGCCGATGTGGCATGCAAACCAAGGTGACTAGCGGTGTCTGGACACAATGGTGATATTGGTCCTAGTGAGAGCGAGAAATGGTCTCAAGCATCATCACGAGTGCGGAAAAATGAATCCGACGGTGCAAATGGTGCGAAAAACGGAGGTCATAAGGACTCCGGAATGGTGAAAGGAAATAACTAGGTGAAAAAATGGTTGCAAATATACAAGTGACACGTGACCCCAAAAATGGTTGAGATCACAAATAAAAAAAAATGAGCAGGATTAATGACCTGCCCCCATGCTATGTGCAGGGGGTTTGTGATTTTGGATCACATATGTGTTGGTTTGAACGATGGGTTCATTGACGTGCTGAGATAGATGTGATGGGGAAGGTTCAAAATGATTGATCATGCCCCCTATCCCAGGGTCGAGGGAACCTATTATGCCCCTTGACTCAGAGGTGTCAAGGTGGTGCTGTTTCGGGCGAACGAGGGGTACATCTGGCCATGTGTCAATGTGGTGTTCGATAATGGCGGGGTCAAGACCAGGCATCTCGGTATAGGACCAGGAAAAGACATCACGGAATTCTTGGAAGAGTTTTCTGTACTCCTCAATCTCTTGTTGACTGCAGAATGCTCCTAAAGTGATGAGTTCAGGGGCACGTCCTGGGGCAGCGATATCAACTTGGATGACAGGTGAGATGTTGGCCATGTTACCCTCCTCGAAGGCGTCAGGAGCAGGAATAGGGTCCTTGAACCAGTCGACCTTGGTGGGGAGGAAGTCTTTGGATTCAACCGCGTATTGGGTAGCGGAGCTAGAGGAAGACGCTTCGGGGATGAAGTAGGAACGATGATGCATATCATCCCAGGGATAATCTCCTCATCGGTACGGAAAGTTTGCGTCGTCAAATCGGTTGACGAGGGGGTAGTGGTGGAAGAGATCATATAGATGGTATTAACCTCTCCGGAAGGTGAAGAGTCTGGGGGGTAGATCTCCTCAATGGTAGGTGGTGCCGTCTCAAGATCCAGATTGTTCATCTCATAGAGAGCCGCTCTGTAATCCGGGAGATCGGGACAATGATGTGAATAGTGCCCGTAAATACCGCATATGGCACAGGAGTGGTTGGTACGTAGGGACTTATCTTTAGGCTTAGGAGTGGGGTTTAGTTCGACAGTTGGTATGTTGGGGTCATCATCGAGCATTTGCATGTGCTTCTGTAATGCGGGTAACTGTGGGCATTGGTGGGTCGCATGGCCCAACTCGTCACACAGCGAGCATTTGGGAGGAGCACGAAACACTGGAGGGTTCTTGCCTGTCTTTGGAGGTGGTACGGCAGTGTAAGGTTGGGGACCTCTGCCCCCAGTGGGTTTGGGAGTAGGAGGAGGTGTCGTGGAGGACGAAGGGGTAGAGACACCGGGAGGTGGCTGGGTGGTAGTAGCCATGGGTTGCACCGGCTGGAGGACGACATCTGGTGTCGGCGGGCGAACGGGAGGCGAAAGATACCATACAGGTAATCCCAAGGTTAACCCGGGGAGGCTAAGGGTAGCCATGACCGGGGCGCTTACTACTCCCGATGGAGGGACTAGGAAGGGGATCGTATGGATCGGTGTAACACCAATGTGGCTAGGGACCAGTGGTGGTTTTGGCAACAAGGGTGGTTGAGTGTTAGGTGGTAGGTTGTCGTGGGACAAGGTACATAAATCAGACATTTCGGGCGTAGATGACGGCGGAGGAATGGATTGAAAGGTGGAGGTCATCGGCGCGTCTGAGTAAACTCCAGGCCCCGAAGAGGAAACAAACGAAGTGGTGGCAGGAGAAACAGGTTGTTCAACCATGGGGAGAACATTTTCTGGTGCCGCCGGAGCACTGGGATCATAGTATGTGAGCTGGTCAATTTTAACCACGCGTCCCTCATGGGGGAACATCATGGTGCGAAAGACGGAAGAGGCAACCGCCCGCATGGCATACATGTAGCTGCGGCCAAGTAAAAGGTTGTAATCCAATTGGGCATTGATTACCTCTATGTCAATAAGGACGGTTTTACCACCTAACTGGACGGGAACGTTGGGCAGGAGGCCTTGGGGCTGGGCCGAACGACCGTCGTAGGCACGTAACGCAGTGGTGGACTGCTGGAGAGGAGGGGATCCTAGCTTCTGCCATACGAATGTAGACATAACGCATGTGGAGGCACCCTCATCGATGATGCACCGATGGATAACAAGGTTCCTAACGGAGACAGTAACTTGGAAGGCTAAGCTAGAAGGTAGGCGTGGTTCAGACTGGTCTAAATCAAATGCCATCAAATGCGAATCAGTTGGGTCAATCCCTCCAATGGCGGAAAGTAAAGTCTTGCGCTGGGAACGGCAGTTCTTCAAGACTTCTAATGCAGACATGGCTGCGGGAGATTGGGCTAGGTCGTCTACGATGTTGTAGTTTGACGCAGCGCGCACATTAGGGTTATTGTTGATTCGGCGAAGTGGGAAACGAGGTGCTTTCGCAGCGCCGTCTATGGGAGGCGGAGGTATACGTAACGCCTGATCGGTGGGATGGGCGTTAGTAGTTTTATCTGTGGCAGTGGCTTCAGAGGTGGAGCCATATTGGTTCCGACGGGTCTGTAGGTTGACGTCAGCAGATGACATCATCAGCAAGTGGTGGGTACCTGAGTCAAACATGGGTTGATCAGGGGCAGCGTAAGTGATCTGTTGTTGTTGGGGTTGCACGTTAGCTTGAGGGGCCAACGGCTGAGTGTTCACCACGCCTTGGGTTGGTAAGGGGTTTTGCAGCACCAAAGGGGGTTGCTGAGGTTGGGGGGGGTTGGGCGGTGCTTGGGGAGCCGCATGCCCTTGGCGATGGGCCTCGTCAACCCAGAGCTGCCGAGCTCTCTCCAAATGTGGGCAAGCGTGTGTGTAGTGTCCATAGACCCCGCAAATAGAACAAGGGTGGTTCGTTCGCAAATTGGGGTTTTTAGCCTGCTTGGGCGGGCGATCAGGGTTTTGATTAGCGGGGGCCGCGTTGTTGTTGTCGGGGGGATTCGCCGGTTGCCCAGCTTGGTCTGCAGGTTGGTTGTTCCCCCGATTACGGCCCTTGCCGCGGTTCTGTTGGCCCTGGTTTCGTTGGTTATTCTGGTTTTGCTGCGGGTTCTGTTGGGCGTAAACTTGCCCTTGGGCAGCAGGTGGATTCTGAGGTTGCGCAGGTGCAGGAGCAGGCTGCGGAGGATGATAAGCAGGTTGAGGCTGAACAGGTGCAGCAACTTGAGGGGGTTGCTGATAGGACTGCGGAGCAAGTGGTGGATGTGCCGCAGGGGCTGCCTGGGGCGTATAATAAGCGGGTTGGGCTTGTGAAGGCGCAGGAGCTGGGGCAGCCTGCTGATGGTAGTAAGGCTGAGGGGCGACTGGAGGAGCATAAGCAGGGGTCGCATACCCGAAGCACTGAGGTGGACATGAGGGTCCATGGGAATGGTGGTGTGTCATGGGAGCATACGAGTTGGTTGCTCCAGACTGGGAGGTAGCCCTCGACAGGTCGGGGCCAGAGGTAGGACGTGCTATAGAAAACGGTTGGGGATGCGAAGAAACACGGCCAATGATACCATCTGCAGCGTGGGATGCCCCCGGCGCATCATGATGGGAGGACTCGCCGCGAGGGGCGTCAGGTATAATGGTATAAAGGTAACCCGACTGGGCGTAAATGAGGTCGAACTGCTGTGCCTTAAGGATGGCCTCTTCTTCAGACTGGGGTCTTTCTGAGGCTACATCCTTAGCAATAACAGGAAGCAGGGACTTGAGGAACCAATCGAGGAAGATACGGTCGTCTAGTTTGATCTTGCATAAGCTACGGCGTCGACGCCACTCATGGATATGGTCCGTGATATGGGTAGCCGTGTTTTGTCTACAAGATAGAAGGATCTCAACGCCCGCGTCATAGCGGACAGGCAACTGGAAGAAATGCAGGAAGGTAGAGGCAAGGGAGGCAAAGGTGGCGTGGGTCCCATGTGGTTGCTCAATATACCATTTGGCTGCAGAGCCAGTAAAGGTGCGCTGTAAGAGACGGAGGCGAACAGAGTCATCCACGATGGAGTTAGAGGAACACCATAGGTGGAAAGACATGATATGGTTTTGTGGGTCCTCACCGGCCTTGCCCTCGAACTTAGGGATGTCCGAGGGGAGCTTGGTAGGCATATGAGGCCACGTGGGGTCGTGTCGAATAGGATCGTTGGTCAATCTGGCCAGGTCAGGTAGGTTGAGGATAGCCATGAATGGAAAACTGGAAGAAGGCTGCGACACAGTAGTGCTATGGACCAAGTTGGGGCCAGTGCCCCCAAGTGGAGGGGCAAGATTTAGGGTGGTGCCCCCAAGTGGGGGGACTGAGGTAGTGAAGGATGGTCCAGCACCACCATTGGTAGTGTGAGCCACTGATGTAGTGGGGATAGGTATTCCCGCTGCGGGAATAGGTACCGTGAGGGGTACAGTAGATGGGTTCCCCATGGAGGGCATACCCAAAACAGGTGTAGTAACTGGTGTAGTGGTGGATGTGCCACCAATGGTCCCTATGACAAACGGAGTGGAAGTCGTGCCAGCCATGGGGCTAGTAGGGGCAGTGTAAATAGGGTTCTCAGACTCTTCGTTAGAATCTGAGGTAAAGTAAGGTGCGTCACTATCGGGTGACGGAGACCTACGTCGCTGACGAGTGGAGTCAAGTGACAAGGCTCTAGATCGGTGATGAGTGGTATCAACGGATAATGATCGGAATCTACGACGTGTGGTGTCAAGAGAACCGTGCTGTGGGGGCTCGCCCCTGAGGCGCCGAGAATGTCTCGGGGACTCAATGGTGACAGATGGTGTCTAATCTCTGTGGGTTGAGGTGAGTATAAAAACAGCTCAAAAAAGGCCTAAAGCAACCGAGTGTGCAGAAGGAGAGCTAAAAAACAAGGCACTCAGGCCAACAACCAACTCAAAACACCCACTTCAACAGCTGTGCTACAATAGGTGGAGTGTCAACAAAGATGGTCAGAATACCAACAAGCAGCAGGTTTCCTAAAAAGAAAAAATGGTGGACTCACTAGACCAAAGGGAGGTAAAGGAGCATGCAAACACCTAACTAAAAGTATTCTGACTCAACTAAACATATCCTCTGCAAGGTGATGAAATCCAAGTCAGACAATATGAGTAGGAAAGCCAAGTGGCTATGATATCCCCCTACCGGGAGGGATACCGGGTAGTCAATCCTAGAAGAATGGCAACTAAGATACCCCGTTCATGACACGTCCAGAAAGGTGAATCTGCCGTTTAGTTCGTTGACCGCAATACCCCTATACAGGGATATCCCGCGAAAGGTAGCCCTTCGGTTACTGAATGGAGTGCGGTATTCCACTCAGGCCTCCGGAACCAGTCTCCCGACTTCAACCCTCCTAAGGGAGAGGCCCTCTGATAAACTGGTCGTGACCGTGCCAAAACGTACTAGGGGATTTTGGTTCCCTATTTGGACAACAACTATGTCTCAAGTGAAATAACCAAGGGGTGTTATTGGAAGCCTATCCCCCTGATCCTACCTAACTACAATGATTCTTTTGTGTTCCCCAAGTGGGGTTAGAATGTTGGTTTAGTTAGGTACTTTTTAAGGCTCACTTGATTTTATGTGACAGAGTGTGTGCTCGTGAGGTGTTGAACCCAAAAATAGAAGTGCCACAAGGGGGGCAACTTCCAATCTATCAATAATATGGAAATTGAAAGTTTAACTTGCAAAATTTTCTGAATTTAAAAAACACTAAAATTTTTAAAAGAATTCTGTAAATGGAATAGAAATTATATTGCAGAAAGGCTGGTAAGGTAGTGAGGCTGCAGGTGGGACAGGGGGCTGTTCAGATGCAGAAAATATTGCAGCAAAAGGGGCTGGGCTCAAAACAGGAAAAGAGCAGAAATCAGACCGCGGGTCTGTGGCGAATTGGAACAGGCCGACCGCGGGTTTAAGGGAAATAGCGGCGGTCAGGTCGCGGCTATCGGGCCAACAGAGGCAGTCGGGACGCAGGAAACAGGGAAAAAGACGCAGTCGGGTCGCGGCAGAAGGGCTAACAGGCGCAGTCGGGACGCACGAAAGAGGCAGAAAGCCGCAGTCGCGACGCGGGAAAAAGGCCGACAGGCGCAATCAGATCGCGGCAAACAGGCTGATTAGCCACGGTCGGATCGCAGGTAACAGACTTGAATCCGCCGGCAGGGCGTCGGAAGCAGTCTGAGAGCCGCGGTCGGATCGCAGGTAAAGGCCGGAAAGGCGCGGTCGGGACGCGACTGCAGAGGGAAAAAACGCGGTATGCGGCGGCCGAAAGAGACAGCCGAAAGGAAAAATTTAGAAAAAACGGAAACCAGAAATTCGAAAACTAGGGGAGTCGCCAAAACTGTAGCTAGGGTTTTACCCCTAGCTTGTGCCAATGAGCACCTACTAAGGAGAATGGACTCCTTAGTAGCAGTTCAATAATGATTAAATGATTAAGCTAAAACAACAATTAAAAAACTACTTTAAACATTGCATGAGACATAAATGAAAGATGTAAAAAATGGTTTTATATTAATATTACCTCCAATGTAGAGGTTGATGAAGCCCTTTGCAGTGTCCAAGAGGATGCTCCAAGCTTCAGAATGCTCCTTCTCCTTCTCCAATGGTGGGGATGGGCCAAAAGTGGCTCTCAAGGTGAAAATAGTTCAAATGATGAACTAGGGTTTCGAGAGAGATTTTGGCAGAGTAAGGGTGCTTATGATTGTGGATATGGAATAAGGGATCTCCATCACCTATTTATAGTTTTTTGGTGGTGGAGTGCTGACCCATGGTTTTGGGAAACACATGGTTTTATGCAGCTGTATAGGGTTTTTTTCTCCTTTTCCTCATTATTTTATATTTTTTATTCCCTTTTTAGGGGTTTTTTGCTATTTTTGGAGGAAAAAGGGGGTTTTTTAGCCTTTTTTAGGCTATTTTGATGGTTTTGTGGCCTTTTGGAGGCATTTTAATGGGATTTTTTGGGATTTTAAGGGAGAAATGGTAGGAAAATGGACAAATGAGCCATATAATGTGGTAGATGAGGTAGTGAACACTTTTTGGGTGTTAACACTAGGTACCCCATATTATCCTTCCTAGGTACATTACATTCCATCCACCTTCACATGTTTTGTCCTCAAAACATGGGAAGAATTCATATAATATGATCTACTAAGTAATGTAGTCAACTAGTACCAAGCATGAGCATCCATCCATCCTAGTGAAATGTGGACATGGGCTTCATCTGCTTCATTTCCACCTCAATATCCATTGTGGTTGCTCCTTTGGTTCCGTGGTGTCACCATAGTACTATGATATCTCCATGCATTTCTTTTAGTTCCCCATGTTCCTCCATATTGGTTTCCTTTTTAATTCCATGTGTGTCCATAGTAATTATTCCAATGCTCACGACCTTGCCTTATCATTTTTGTTTCTTTAGGTGGTGTGGGTGGTAATATATAACAACCTTATCTATTAATTATTTGTCCTTTGACTCTTCAACATATGGTTACTTTGAGTCATGTATTCCCTTAAAAAAAAAAATTATCCCTTCCTTGGGATTTTCTTCATGTGCTTCTATAGCCCCTTTTTTAATTCAACCTCAGACTCTTCATATGTTGTGTCTATAGGTACTTGAACTATTTTACCCACAAAGGCTTCTTTATGTGCTCCCTTAAGCCCTTTTTGTTTAGTAAGAGAAATATCATGCAATGTAATTTTCTTTTTCTTATACCAAACCTTCATAAAATTCTTTTACACAACAATATTAATACCAACTAAGTCATCCCAAAGATATCCCAAAACAATGTCCACGGTATACATATGTATAGCATGAGAATTTGAACGCAACACATAATTTTCCATAGTAATCTTCAAATGTTTAAAAAGTTGAACATTTTCACCCTCAACTTAATTGCTTTGTATATGATTTTTGGGGACTTGCAATCTTTAAGCCAAATAACATCGATAAAATTATGCTTGCTACTATGGTCTATAGAAGTAATAACATTTTCCTACTAAATACATCCAAAAACTTATAATAGGAATTTTATGCATGCAAATAAACTCCTAATGCTTTCTTAATCAATCTTCATATAATGAGACTACTTACCTAAAGATATTTCCTCATATGCTTTATCTGAAAGTTTTAATAGCTCTTCAAAAAAAAATGTTTGACCCAATATGGTTGCTCCATATCTTAGATTATCCTATAGCGTGTTTTTTCCAATGGAAGCCAGATTGCTTATAATATTCAATGTATTATTGAATACTAGGACTATTATATTTTCCTATCAAATGTATTTTTCCTGGAATAAAACCCACAACCAAAACTAGGGTTTTGAATAAATAATTTACCTTTCAATGTAGCTTCTTAGTGACTTAGATTTTGAGGGGAACAATTTAAAATTATCATAAGCCTCTCAATATTGCTCAAAGTATCAATTATGAGCATAAATATGAAATGTGGAGGTCAGTATGCATCTAGTGGCACTAGTTTGGCGGAAATATAGGGACTCAATAAAAATATATCAACTCTACAATCTATGTAGCCATCACCTGAAAAAATTAAAATAATAATAATAATTAATTATTAGAAGAAAAAAAATGTCTTTAAATCAGTGATAACTCCAATTTGGATGATTTCTTTTAATTGGGTGTTTTCTCGAGAGGAAAACAAGTATGCAACTGGTTTATTCAAGTTATACACAGAGTTTTAGAAATTGATATGAATACCACCATTCTCTTTTTTCCTTCAAAAGTATGCAAAAAGAAGAAGGAAAAAAATCCTCCACATTTTTATGCAAGAAAGGACTCTAATACAAATGTAATATGCCTCAATAGATATGAAGATGGAAGATAGAAATTAACTTGTGAATAACACAATAGATCCACACATTAAACAAGATAATGAACATAATAATGTAGAGAAGACCCTTAAGGAAGGCAACACCGTCAATTATTCCTTATGGAAGGAATCACATCATAATCCATGCATGTTACAATAGAATACTCACATCCAAGTTCCAACATACTCAATAGAATGATACTCATGTGTATTTATGCTTTCTTGTGAGTATTCTTATTCCATCTACCCCTTATTATTATATTATTTATTCTAACCATCTAGTGGGCATATTTATTACCCACCAAGTATCAAGTGGGCCTATTCACATTACATTCATTATCCCCTTAGGTACCTCCCTTGTACATTACAAAACCTTAGAATAAGCAACATGCCCATCTCCTTAAGGGAAGGTTCAATAGAACTACAAATAAAGAGGTTGTGGATTCAATCAAGTGAAACATCATAAAGGTTACCATGATAAGGATGTGACTACCAAAACGAAAACAAGAAGCATGATGATCAACCAATGACTAAGAAAGGTTAGAAGAAGACAGGTTAGTACTGTGAAAAAGTAGGAAACGTCAATAATACTTGATGAAATAAAATCATCAATCTTAAGGAACATGTCAAAATATTAAAGGTGAGGTGTCAATTGATCAACCAACCAACCGAAAACACCACCTTTTTGAAGGTGAGGAAGATAACATACATTTTTTGTTAGTGCTTCCCATGCAATGCATGCTCACATTATAAAAAATGAGTAGTAGTCTACTCTAGTTGTACCCATCATCATGGCTAAAGATTCTTCTCTCTTTTCTTCCTAAAATAAAGCTACATAAAAAGAAATATGTGTTGCATACGATTATGCACTTACTCATGTTGGTTGTGGTAGTATTGAATTTAATAATGGTGTGATCATTGATGTGTATCATGTACCAAGTTTGAGTACCAATTTGTTGTATGTACCCCAACTAACCCAAACTGGAAAGAAGGTTCAATTTTGTCTTGATAGGTTTGTTGTGAAAGATATTTAGAATGACTTTATTGTTATTGTAGAGGGTATTCTTCACCCTAGACACAACAAATATAAGTTTGGTGACTTTCCTAAGCAGAATCCGGGACTAAATACACTCATAACCAAGATTGCTAACCAAAGTAGAATTTTGCATGAGAGGCGTGGACATCTAAATTTATGAAGTATGGAATACATGGTTAGGTTCAATCTGGTTAATGGAATTCCTGAGGTAGTGCCTCCTAAATATGGTGTATGTGAAGGGTTTGTGCTTGGAAAGCATCACTAGGTTGCATTTGAGACCAGAAAGTATCAAAGAGTAAAAATTCAGATAGGAATTATCCATAGTGACCTTTATACGATGAATCTACCATCATTGGCTAGTGAAAGGTATGTTTTGACTTTCACTGATGATTTTTCCAAGTATACTTCAGTATATTTCTTGAAGAATAAGGATTGTATATTTGGAAATTTCAAGGAATTTAGGGAATATGTTGAAACTTGCAAAGTGTGTGACCTATCAAATGTATGGAAATAAATCAAAACATGTAAAAAATGCATTGGAGTGTTACTTGTCATAATATGGTATCTTGTGGAAAATATTTGTAGCTTACATGCCTCAGAAAAATAGTGATGCTAAAAGCAAGAATAGAATATTGGTTTAAATGGAAAGGTGTTTCCTTTAGGACAAAGGAATGTTGACTAAGGTTTTGGGAAAAGGCTATCTATTGCCTTCAAATTATTTTATAAACATGGTTGGGACCAAAGTTGTGTGGAATCTGATTGTATTAATGGAACATCTCGGAACATTTGGATGTAAAGCTTGAGTTCATATTCCATATGAGAAGTGGAAAAATGTGGATTCGAAGAGTCATGCTTGTATTATGGTAGGATACTCTTACGAGTTGAAAGTTATCTACAATCTATTTGATCCAATCAACAAAATGTTATTTGCAAGAGGAATGTTGTATTTTATGAGTATACTTCAGGTGTTGCCTTGTTGAATTTATCTTATATCATTTTAATCAATGATCCATTTGAAATTTTGAGGAATTGTGGATCAATTGACCTATACACTGCATTGACCAATGTATGAACCAACTTGTTGACTAGACACTCAACATGTGTAACCAACCCAACTTGTTGACCCTCCTTAATAGTGTCGACTTGGCTAGAAATTGATTGCCTAACTATTCCACTATGACCTTGCATGGTCAATATATTGCAATAACTCCTTCCACAAAGGAAACTGACCTGCCCCAATGGGAGAATAAGATAATTGAATTTGTTGGTATTGATGCAAGTAATGTAAATGACTCGAGGAAGACTAAAGGATAGAAACAACATGGTTGTATCATTGGTGGAACATGTACTAGATGCATGTGATCCTAATACATATGCATATGCACACAGTTGACCTAAAGGGGAGAATTCTATGGTCGAATAGTCCAATTCCTTGATGAAAAATAAGACTTGGGAATTAGTTCCTCGACCACAAGGAAAGAATGTGGTTAAATGTCGATGGGTCTACAAGACTAAATCCACATTAGAATGTATTCTTCAAAGACATAAGTCTCATTTGGTATCTAAAGGGTTTTCTCAATGGGAAGGTTTTAACTACAATAAGACATTTTCTCTTATTGCAAAGATGAATTTTGTTTGACTTATTCTCTCACTTGTTGCTCATTTTGGATGGAAGGTACATCATATTGATGTGAATAGTGTTTTCTTACATGATGATCTCACTAAGGAGACTTATATGGAACAATCTCCAAGCTTTGAGAGGAATGGCATTCTTTTGTTTTAATTGATGAAATCCTTGTATGGTTTGAAACAAGCTCCTACGAAATGGTGTGATAATATTGATAGGTTTTTTCTCCCTTGGTTTCAAGCACTATGAATCAAATCATAGTATTTATATATTAAATGTGACCGATGATATTTCGATAGTTTCTCTATATGTCAATGATTTCGTCATCACTGGTGGTAGTGCTAACTTGATTTGGGTTTAAAGGAGAAACTGAGGTATAGTTTTGGATATCCATTCAACGTAAGTATGCTTTGGATCCATTGAAGAGATTCAAAATGGAAAATTGTAGTCCCTGTACTACTCTATATCAAGTGGGAATGAAGCTAACTTGTATGACTCTCCAAAATTTAATGCTACTCTCTATAGGAAAAGTATTAGTATTCTAACTTATTTGACTCACAATCAACTTGATATTTATTTTGGTGTTAGTGTTGTTTCTAGATTCACATAGGATCCGAAATAGAGCCACTTATAATCCACAAAGAGCCTATAGCTTGTTATATAAAGGTTACATGGAATCTTGGTATAATGTATAGTGGAAAGAATATAAACCAATTGAACTATTACAATGAATGAAAATGGGTTGTGGAAATGACAAGAAGTGGATTTTAGAATGGTTTTCATCTTGGATCTAGTCCCATAATATATTCTTATAAAAAGAAAAAGGTTTTTTCCTTATTGAACACTGAAGCTTAATATAAAGGTGAAGGTAATGTTGGCACAAGGGTTTTTTGTATTTGAAACCTGATAGGTGATATTAGATTTCATTTTGGGAAGTTGATAGTAGTGTATTGTGACAACCAAAATGAGATACAAGTAGTTCATAAATTTTTTGCTTACATTAAGATGAAGCATGTAGATATTCATGCATGTTACTTGAGAAAGTTGGTATAGGATAAAGTTATGTCTCTTGTTTATTTCAAGATAGAGGATCAAATTGTTGATATATTTACGAACACATCGACATAAGATAAGATTATGAAACTTTGGGTATGCTTGGACTTTAGGAAGAAACAATTGTGGGGGGGGCGTACAAGATATTTCCACCTCTTGAATCTTCTCAAATTTGTATTGATGGAGGGGGCGGTCAAAATAACATAATATTCATGAGTCTGGAGTTTCTATAGTCATCCAATATCATTCTGAAGATGGTCAAAGGTTGACTACAAGGTCAACTTACTAGTCGAATGGTCGATAAGACCAACTAGAAGTGGTCCTCACAAGATCCATTGGTGTGTAGATCAAGGCATAAAACTTGGGTCTCAAGTGCACATAAGGTGATTATTTTAAGGAATCTAGTTACAATTTTGAGTTAATATTGATGATACTATGAATTGGTTTGTCATACATTCATTCGGCTTGCCAGTAACTAGGGATAGAACGTGTGCGCAAAATTAGCTATATAATATAAATAATTTACCCCTTTGTTTCGGTAATTTATCCTTTTTTATTTATTATCTAGGTACCGAAAGCAATGTTGAGCTATGCTCACTTGTACTTCATTGTTGTAATGATTTCTTTATACATCACCCCTCTCTCTTGAAATCCATAGTTAATCACTTTTACAATTCCTAGTTCTCCAAAATTGTTATCATGTAATAGGGCATATAAATAAGGACTATGCAAATTTAATTATGAGAGAAGAAAAATGAGCGATGAGGCTAGATTCTCTTTGGCACACTCTTGAAGACAAAAATATGGCAATGGTTGTTTCTTCAATAAGTTGGTATCTATAATTTGGTGTTCTTTTTGACATATCAGTCTATTGAAAGGGAAGTGAGGTGATATTTAAATATAGAGCCAACCATTAAGTTCCATGCAATGGGACAATTTTAGTGTACATGATGGATGGTTCCTACAAGGAGATTCTAATTGTCTTGCATCTTCCTACATTGAATAAGAACTTGTTGTTAGCTAAATTTAGATCCTAGAATGACTATAGAATTCAATGAAATTGGAAGTAAGAATGGGCATGTGATTGCAAGAGATATGAGGGATAATTATTTGTACAAACTCTATGCATGAAGTGGTATTGAAAATTATTAATTAGGTTAACGATGGTGTCATTTTCCATCATATATCTAGGCATGGCTATGCATAGCCTTTCAAGACTTTGGGGGCTGAAAAGATGGTAGAAGGTAGAGCTAAAAAATTATATTTCACTTGGCATTTGTGAAGGATGTATTTTAAGAAACAATATCAATTTCCTTTCTCAAAACACGGATCCTATACAGTTGTTAAATGGTTGGAGATGGTCCACTTACACATATGTAAATCAATGCCTACAATTCTCACATAATAGAGTTATTTTTTGCATTCAATGATGACTTACAAGGAAGACATTTGTTTAATTATTGATAAATAAATCTAATACAATAGTAAATTTTCAAATTGATCTATGATTTGGTGGAAAAGGAGACTAGAAAACCATTGAAAAGGTTGAGGTGTGACAATGGTGTGGAGTATGGCTCAAACACCTTCAATTCATTTTGAGAACACGAAGGAATAAAAACTAATTTATAGAACCGAAAAATCATTAGCAAAATGGAGTAGAAAGGAATAATAGGAAACAAATTGTAATGTCTTATTCTGCTTAAGCATAGAGGACCATCCCGCTAACTATCTAATTCCCATAGGTTCGAGCGGGCACTAACATCCAGGGGCTTAACTGAGGACCGATTCCATTTACACCATAAGAAGCATGGTTATTATATCATTAGTATATAAATAGGGGCCACCTACATGCATGACAGACGATCTATATTTCATGTTGCATGGGATGAAACTCCTTCAATGAGGCTCTATGCACTCCAGAAGCATTGCATGCACGTCAACTGGAAATTAGAAGATAAAGCAACCTAGTCATGCAAAAGTTAGGTCAAAAGTTAGGCCAAGAAAGTGAATGTTACAAAAGAAAGGTAAAGCGAGTGAGTAAGACCTGCTTATATGATTATTGATTTGAGAAGTTGACTCGGAGAGTTCAGTGAGCTATTTTGGGGTTGAGTGCACACACTCAACTATTCAGTGTATTTCGGCAGTGAAATCTATCTACCCTAGTCACTATCAGGTTGGATCATCTAGATTCAGCATCGTTATCATCATCAGGTGTCGATCTTTAGCTTATTGCAGGGTTCGAGTTATATTTTGGACTGAAGGAGTTCTCCCTCCTTGCATGAGCGAATTGCTCAAGGAGAGACACATTCGTATCTCAGGCTACAGGGTTTGGATCTGCTACATGATGGCTCCATTCTTCCGAGAGAAACATTATTACCCTACCCATGGAAGAGGGGCTTCTTAGTTGGACTCTCGAGCTAGTTATCATCATCTCCATACTCCAAAAGACGTCCTCCCTTGCATGGGCGACTTTCTCAGAGGAGGGGTTCATGTTTTAGACTTCTTAGCCATTGCATGATCTACATGTAGTCTCCATTGTGATCAAAAGGGGATTATAACCCCAGTACACAACTTCCAGATCCATCTTCCATCGGTATGCTATCTCTACTCACTAATTACCATTGAAGAGGGTGCATTATTACCAAGGGCACATTATTGGAGGAGAAGCACTCATTATCTCGCTCATCCACTGGCACAAGTCTTGCATGTTGGTACTATATTGACGTACATCGTCTCCTCTATCTGATGGTATGCACATGCATAACTTCTCTTCCTATTTTATAGCATTTCTAATTATTTGGTTTAATGCATCTACATGCAAGTGCATGCATGCTTAGCTCAATAAATGCATTCATACTTCCTTCATATATTGAGCCATAAAGACTACTAGCAAACAACAGAACTTCATAAAAAGAAAAAAAATATCAGTTTGGGATATTACAGTGGTATCAGAGCATGTTCCTCACCAGCTATGGGACCATGAAATTGTGAACAGTAAATGAAAACAAAGGACCCACACAATATTACTTACAGGAGGAAGATATTTAGGAACATTGGAAGAAGAGAGGAAGAAGAGTTTGAGGACATAGAACAGGGGGATACAGATACTCAGTTTGGAAAGGGTAAAGGAAAAGAAACAATGGAAGATGATGATAAAATGGATTCAGTTGCCTCCTTTCCGCTTTAAAGGAACTAACTTCAGGACACAAAGAAATGGTGAGTGCCATCAAACAATTGACAAATAAGTCAGGTCCCACCCCACACAGTCCTATGTTTCCCAACAGTGACAGGGTATCCACAAGTAGCAGTGGGGAATAGTTACATACCAATCTGCAGAGCCACCTCCATCTCTACAACAGGTCCTCTGTACCTAACATGCCACAGTTCTTAGATAGACCGGCAGCAGTGCCCATTGTACAGGTAGAACCAAAAGAACCAATGGGGGCATATTTGAGAGAGTACAGAGCATTGGGAGATGAATTCCAATCATCCATGACCTTCACAATTTTTTTCCATTTTAAAAGTAAGAACAGACTGAGAGCTTACAACAGGCCTTTCAACCAGAACTATGAGTTACAGTGCACGGTAGGGAAACTGACTATTCCTTCCTTTGAGGGGACCTGGAGTGGCCCAGTGCGAAATTGGGTGCATAAGTTGGATACTTACTTCCAACTCAACCCCATGATAGAGACAGATGCCATTAAGTTTCCTACTTTGCATTTAGACAGGGAAGCCCATGAGTTGTGGTACCATGGGTTAGTGACCTTGGGTCACAATACCATCACCTCATACACATATTTTACACAGAGGTTCATTGAGCGCTTTGACAGGAAATACCCCGAGGTGCATTTCAGAAAGCTAGCACAACTCAAACAGACAAGTAGTCCAGATGCATTCATATCAGAGTTCTAGAGGGTAGTAGTCATGCTGACAGACATTTCAGAGAGCAGATTGATTATGTTGTTTACTGAGGCCCTCATTGAGACCTTACGTGGATGGGTTAAGTCTTATAGACCCACCACCCTAGCATATTCCATGAGTCGTACCAGAGATTTACAGGATTCATTTCCCAAAAATAAGTTTCCTCCCAGAACCAATTTTCCCATAAAAGATAAGGAGAAGAGACCCTTCCAAAAAGAATGGCCCAAGAAAGAGTGGATGGATAATGATACCCGCCAGGACCTTAAAAGGAAGAAACTATGTTTCAGCTGCCAAGAACCATGGGTACCAGGCCACATATGTTCAGGGAAGGGGAAGGCCCACTACATAGAGGTCTACTCCGACAGTGGAGAGGATGATGATTATCAGGATTAGGAACAAGGAGGGGCACACGAGGCAGTAGAGGAAGAGCAGACTCCTGAGGAGGAACCAGGAGGTGTCATTGCTACATTATCTGGGGTTCCTAGATTCCACACTCTTTGGATCAGAGGTTTCATACAGGGAAACAGGGTTGGAGTGTTGATAGATGGTGGGGAATCCCACAACTTTATTGACACTGCCTGGATAAAAAGAAAGGGTATTCCGACTAAGATATTTGATGGATTTACAGCAGCCACAGGGGGTCACCACACCATGGAGTGTAGTCAAAGGATCCCAAAATTGCAAGTAACACTCGGGAACTATACAGTGACCGTTACATTCTATGTGGTTGACATATCGGACACAAATGTGGTATTGGGGGTTCAGTGGCTTTATTCCATTGGAAAGTATTCTACGAACTACAAAACCATGGAGATGGATTTTCAGGGAACTGACGGGAAGAGAGTAGTCTTGAGAGGGATGAATACCTACCCTCCCAAAGTAGTATCATCACACAGGATGGAGGAGGTACTCTGATAGGGAGACATAGAGTGGGAAGCAGAGTGCTTTGTTACTTTCAAGAAGCCACCATATAAAGCCACGCAACATCCAACAGATATACAGGCACTACTGCAGAAGCACAAAGCAATATTCGGAGACCTTCCAGCACGTATACCTCCAGATTGGGGATTTGAGCACATTATTGAGCTAGAGGATGGGACTCAAGCAGTCATCACTACCCCTTACCGACACCCCAAAAGATATAAAGATGAAATTGAGAGTACGATTAAATAATTTCTCAATTTAGGGTGCATAAAACCTAGATCCAGTCTGTTTGCAGCCTCAGTGGTGATAGTAAAGAAGAAGGATGGAACCTTACGCATGTGCATTGATTACAGGGCACTTAACAAGAAGACAATTAAAAATAGGTATCCAATCCCCAGGATCGATGAATTGATGTATGAACTACAAGGGGCAAATTACTTCTCCAAGATTGACCTCCAATCAAGTTACCATCAAATTTGGGTTAGGGAACAGGATGTTCCAAAGACCGCTTTCCATTGTCACTACGGACACTATGAGTTTCTAGCGATGCCATTTGGGCTCACTAATGCACCAGCCACTTTTCAGTCATGCATGAACAACATATTCAAGGCTTAGTTACGCAAGTATCTTCTTGTATTCTTCGATGATATATTGATATATAGTAGGACTTGGGAAGAACATTTGAAATGTTAGGATATTCCTATACTCCATCCTAGTCCTAGCAGCATTTTTATTATTTGCATTTTCAGTCATGCATGAACTTTTAGGGTTTGCATGCATCCCAGTCATCAGTCCCAGCACCTAGCCCTTAGTTAGCTAGCCCCCGGAGCTTCCTTCCACTCAGTTTCAGCCCTCCTAGAGCTTAGTGCGCCCTCCTTTCACCTACTACATGAGAAAGGCACCCTTCCTTACCTACCATTCAGTTATCTTCAGTTCTCTCCTTGATTTAAGGCTAGATTGACTGTCAACTGACTATATCACTCCAATGGACCTCCAGTGAGACTTGACTGCCCATTCTGACTTCAGTTAGCTCCTCATGCGCCCTCCATTGAGCCTCCTTCATTTAGTTAGTTCCAGTTACACATACCACACTCAGTTAGACTCAGTTTTACTAATGGTTTGACAGTTACTTGAGCATTGATGACTCCACTGATGATGAGATAGACTACTAGTTGTGATCCGATGACACTCTAGTGATATTTTGATCACTCCATGAAGTCTAATTCGAATTGCCACCTTAGGAATTCGAATCCTCATGCATTGTACTATTTATTTGTCCATATTGTGATTAATTAATTAGTGTGTGTGAAGTAGTTTTGCTTCTATCCGAGTTCTACTGTATTATTATTTTGTTGCTCATTATACTGCATTGACCACTCTTCTTCTATTTTCCTGCTTAATCAATTACTTTCTTGTGAGGTATACATCATCTCTTAAATCTGCTGTGAGGATTTTCACATGGTATTAGAGCATGTTGAGAGTATTGTTTATCTCCATTCCTGAGATTTTTTTGTAGGTTGATTATCAAGATTTTGAGTGCAGCAGTTTCTGCATTTATGCAGCAGTAGCCGTTGCAAATATTCTCTATTGTTTTTGCAGGTCTTCTACAGCTTCAATGTATTCAGAAGAAATCCCTCCTCTTTCTCCATTCAACTATGATCTTCTTTCTCCATTCAACTATGATGAATGGAAAATTAATATGATAGCACATTTGAAGAGAAATTGTCTCTTTGATTACTATTTTGAAAGAGAGTTCGAATCCTCTGAAGAAGAGTATGACTGGTTAGTTGAAGGTGACAAAGCTTGTGCAGCCATGTTGTTTGTTATGCCTCAATGCATGATACACCAATTCATTGATATTGAAACTCCAAAAGAGCTATGAGCCCAACTTGATGTAATTTTTGGCATAAAGAATGAAGGAATTGGTCCAAACCCCTTCAAGAGCAAGCAAAGTGATGCATTCGCCCTCCTTGATGATCTCATTGATCATGAACTAGTATCAAACACATCTCATATTGAAGTTGTCCACAAAGAAGAAGAACTTGCAGATTCTACACTCATGCTCCAAATTTCTTCTCTTTCTGTTCCAGCTCACACTCTAGATATTGCAGAAGGTCCTAAATCCTCTCTTGCACCAGAGTCTGTTGGTCTGCATCATGATCTATTGAATGTTTCAGAGGTCAAATCAGCTATTGGAGGTAATGCATTCACTCTCCTCAAGCAATCACCTCTTATTTACTACTATATGATCATTATTCCATGCTTTCAGAAGGTTATTGAAGAATATGGCCATTGCCATTCGCTTGGGATAATTTCTCATGCACATCATGGTTTTGATCTCACCCCTGCTGGTTCAAAGGAGATCTCAAGAAACCATGGCCATTCGCTTGGGATAATTTCTCATCCATCTACTAGTTTTGATCTCACCTCTTATGGTTTAAAGGAGATCTCAAGAAACCATGATTCAAGTCTTGGATCCAATCTGGATTCTAAGCAATTACTACTTGGGATAATTTCTCATGCATATGATAGTTTTGATCTCACCCCTCCTGGTTCAAAGGAGATCTCAAGAAACTATTCTTCAAGTCTTAAATCTGATTTGGATTTCAAGCAATTATTTGATGGTTCTTTTCAGCATAATCTCACCCATGATGGTTCGAAGGAGAAGACAAAAGACTATCTGCACATTCATGTTTTTGATCCTACCTCAGCTGATTCGAATCACAGGTTCAAGGATCATCCTCATACTTTTGGATTTGTTCTCATCACATTCGATCTGAAGAGCAAGTACAAGCACATGCTTTCTGAGCATGATCCACTTCTTCCCAAGAAGAAGATACCTCCAGACATATGACCAAGCATCACACCTGCTTGAGTTTGGAGCATTTATTTTTGTGTGTGCCTTACAGTCTATTTTGAGGGGGGGTATTTTTCCCATGAGGTTTTCCCCATTTCCTCGGTTTATTGACTGTTATTATTCATTGTATTGGGTGACCTTTGGTCTTAGTTACCAGGGCCCAGGATGGATTAAGGGGGGGTGTTAGGATATTCCTATACTCCATCCTAGTCCTAGCAGCATTTTCATTATTTGCATTTTCAGTCATGCATGCACTTTTAGGGTTTGCATGCATTATTTAGGGTTTGCATGCATCCCAGTCATCAGTCCCAGCACCTAGCCCTCAGTTAGCTAGCCCCTGGAGCTTCCTTCCACTCAGTTTCATCCCTCCTAGAGCTTAGTGTGCCCTCCTTTCACCTACTGCATGAGAAAGGTGCCCTTCCTTACCTACCATTCAGTTATCTTCAGTTATCTTTAGTTCTCTCCTTGATTTAAGGCTAGACTGACTCTCAACTGTATCACTCCGATGGACCTCCAGTGAGACTTGAATGCCCATTCTGACTTCAGTTAGCTCCTCATGCGCCCTCCACTGAGCCTCCTTTATTCAGTTAGTTCCAGTTACACCTACCACACTCTGTTAGAATCAGTTTGATTGATGGTTGACAGTTACTTGAGCATTGATGACTCCACTGATGATGAAATAGACTACTAGTTGTGCTCCAATGACACTCCAGTGATCTTTTGATCACTCCATGAAGGCTAATTCGAATTGCCACCTTAGGCATTCGAATCCTCATGCATTGTACTATTTATTTGTCCATATTGTGATTAATTAATTAATGTGTGTGAAGTAGTTTTGCTTCTATCCGAGTTCTACTGTATTATTATTATGTTGCTCATTATACTGCATTGACCACTCTTCTTCTATTTTCTTGCTTAATCAATTACTTTCTTGTGAGGTATACATCATCTCTTAGATCTGCTATGAGGATTTTCACATGAAACACTTAGACGAAGTACTTGGAATTTTAAAGGAACAATCACTATATGCCAAGATATCCAAATGTGAGTTCGGTATTTAAGAGATGTTATATTTGGGACATGTGATAGGATAAAATGGGGTACAGGTACATTTAGAAAAGATTAGAGCCATACTGGATTGGCCTACACCTAGAAATGTGACAAAGTCAAAAGGATTTTTGGGCCTTTGCACTTACTACAGGAGATATGTAAGTGGGTTTTCATATATGACCACACCTCTCACCGATCTTACCAAGAAATGGGTATTCATTTGGTCAGAGAAAGCACAACAGACATTTGAAAAAATGAAAAAGGTAATGAGTTCATACCTAGTACTAGCACTACCATATTTTACACAGCCATTTGTATTAGAATGTGATGCTTCGGGAGAGGGTATAGGGGCAGTATTGATGCAGAAAAATCACCCAATTACATTTGAGAGCAGGAAACTCAAGTACTATGAGAGCCACTATTCAATATATGACAAGGAAATGTTAGCCATTCTCCATGTGCTAACCAAGTTCAGGCAGTACCTAGTTGGTGGCAGATTCAAGATTAAGACAGATCACAACAGCTTAAAATATTTCCTGGAACAAGAAAATTAAATGAGAGGCAACAGAAATGGGTGAGTAAGATTCAATCCTATGACTTTGAGATCAAATACATAAAGGGAAAAAACAATGTGGTAGCAGATGCACTTTCTAGACGACCAACCACTTTATCCCTTATGAGCATTTCGTCGGATTGGAGATCTCATCTTTTGGTTGAGTATTCCAAAGATAAGTTCGCTTGCAAAATATTGGATGGAAGGATTCAGGATGAAAGGTATAGAGTAATAGATGACATCATATACTATAAAAACAGAATCTACTTGGTCCCTGAGTCTTCACTTAAGAAAAATATTCTGCAAGCTTCTCGTGACTCACCTTTAGCAGGACACCAGGTATTTCTTAAGACTTACAGGAAGATTAGAGAGAGCTTATCATGGAAGGGCCTCAAGAATGATGTGATGCAGCATGTGAGGGAGTGCAATTTGTGCCAACATAACAAGATAGAGTATACTCATCCGGTTTACTACAACCATTACCCATTCCCGAGCAAAAATGGGAAAGCATTTCCATGGATTTCATTACAGGGTTTCCCAAGGTATAGGGTAGAGACTGTTTATATGTAGTGGTGGATAGGTTGACCAAGTTCGCTCACTTATTTACCATTCCTTCTGATTATTCAGTCGCACAGGTAGCCGAGTTGTTTTTTAGAGAGGTGTTCAAATTGCACGGGTTACCTAAGACCATCGTCAGTGATAGATATATCAAGTTCACTGGAGCCTTTTGGAAAGATATTTTCAAGTTGGTGGGGACGGAACTAGCTATGAGCACGATTTATCATCCACAAAGTGACGGACAGACAGAGATACTTAACAAGTGGATTGAGGGATACTTGAGGAATTATGTAGTAGGTCAGCAAAGGACATGGATTAAATGGCTACACTTAGGGGAACACTGTTACAATACTACCCACCATATGACCATCGGTATGACGCCCTTCAAATCCTTGTACGGTTATGATGCCTTATCTTTTGCAGATCTGATATTTGGCGATAGCAGGGATCCAAAATCCAAAGAGTGGATTCAAGAGAGTCGAGATATTCTCAAAATACTCAAGGATAACATACAGGTTGCTCAGAATCAACAAAAGGTATATGCAGATAAACACAGGATTGAGAGCAGTTTGAGGTATGGGACCTGGTATATTTACGTATACAACCTTATCAACAATCATCCCTTAAGAAGAATGGAGCAGAGAAACTTAAGCCTCGCTTCTATGGCCCTTACAAGATAATCCAGAAAGTCGGAGAGGTAGCATATGAGCTCGAATTACCACAAGAAAGCAAGATTCATAACGTGTTCCATGTGTCTAACCTTAAGAAGGAAGTAGGTCAACAGATTGTAACGTCATTAGAGCTTCCCCCCTTGATGATGAGAGGAAACTGATTTTGATTCCAAAACGAATCCTAGAGGTTCGAGAGAGAAAACTAAGGAACCAGATCATTAGAGAATACTTGGTTCAATGGAAAGAATTGCTTATAGAAGAGGCCACTTGGGAGGGAGAACAGGTATTACAACACCCAGCATTACAGTTGCTTGAGGAAAATCAATTTCGAGCGGGGAGGACTATAATGTACTCTTCTGCTTAAGCACAGAGGAGCATCCCGCTAACCTATTTGATTCCCATAGGTTTGAGCGGGCACTGACATTCAAGGTATTAATTGAGGATTGATGCCATTTACACCATAAGAAGATCTTAAGCACGGTTATTATATCATCAGTAGATAAATAGGGGCCACGGGAACTAGGGGCCACCTACATGCATGACAGGTGAGCTATATTTCATGTTACATGCACTGAAAATCCTTCAATGAGCCTCCATGCACTCTGGAAGCACCGCATGCAAGTCAACTGGAAATTAGAAGATAAAGTGACCTAGTCATGCAAAAGTTAGGTCAAAAGTTAGGTCAGGAAAGTGAATGTTATAAAATAAAGGTAACGCGAGTGAGTAAGACTTGCTTATATGATTATTTATTTGAGAAGTCGACTTGGAGAGCTCAGTGAGCTATTTTGGGGTTGAGTGCACACACTCAACTATTTAGTGTATTTCGGCAGTGAAATATATCTTCCCTAGTCACTATCAGGTTGGATCATCCAGATTCAGCATTGCTATCATCATCAGGTATCGACCTTTAACTTATTTCAGGGTTCGATTTATATTTTGGAATGAAGGAGTTTGACCTCCTTGCATGAGCGAATTGCTCAAGGAGAGACACATTCGTATCTCATGCTACAGGGTTCGAATCTTCTACTTGTTGGCTCCATTCTTTCGGGAGCAACATTATTACCCTACCCCTAGAAGAGGGGCTTCTTAGTTGGAATCTCGAGCTAGTTATCATCATCTCCATACTCCAAAAGACGTCCTCCCTTGCATGGGCGACTTTCTCATAGGAGGGGTTCACGTTTTAGACTTCTGAGCCACTACATGATCTGCATGTAGTCTCCCTTGTGATCAAAAGGGGATTATAACATCAGTACACACCTTTCGGATTCATCTTCCATCATTATGTTATCTATACTCACTGATTACCATTGAAGAGGGCGCATTATTACCAAGGGCACATTATTGGAGGAGAAGCACTCATTATCTCGCTCATCCACCGGCACAAGTCTTGCATGTTGGTCCTTTATTAACGTGCATTGACTCCTCTATCTGATGGTACGTACATGCATAACTTCTCTCCCTGTTTTATAGAATTTCTTATTATTCGGGTTAATGCATTTGCATGCAAGCACATGCATTCTTAGATCAGTACATGCATTCATACTTCATTCATACACCGAGCCATAAAGACTAATAGAAAACAACAGAACTTCATAAAAAGAAAAAAATATCAGTTTGGGATATTACACAAATGGAGTGCGAGGAAACGTGAGACCATCATGATTGTATATTATGGAGATGTGAAATTTATATGCATTTAAATCTAGTGAGTCATAAACTTGTAGAGAATAGGGATATGATTTTTCTATCATCATGTAGTATTGTCGATGGAGAAAGTGGGAAATTTTAACATTGACCCTATTACAGAGAAACAATTTACAATGCTCAAGTCCAATCCTGATATTGCTTTTGTTGGTTCATCTAAAGGCATCAACATGAATGTGGGGGTCCATTCCCTTCATGAATATGAAGTGGAAGTACCTATCGATCATGATGATGACGAAGCTATGGAGGAATTTCATCATAGACCATCGATACCATAATAGAGGTGGAGGAGACTATTCCTAAACCACCAATTATGAGGGTTCAAAGGCTAGTAAAAATATATAATAATTCCTCCTTGATGCTTGTAGAAGAATTAGAACTCAAATACGCAAGTGAAGTGCTTAAGCAAGATAAAGAAAAATTAATAGAAACAAGTAGTGGATCATAAATGTGAGTTTCGCATAAATGAGTCTTGGAATCTTATAGAATCGATTCCTACGAGGAAACTAATGCCAGTTTGTAATTTAAGATCAAGTATAATCAAGATGGTTCATCTGATAATTATAAAGCAAACTTGGGGTAAAATGAGCACACTTAAGTAGAAGGATTTATATTATATTCAAACCTTCTCATCAACGATGTGCATGTCCTCAATAAGGGCACTATTGGAACTTGTAGTTTTACAAGACCTTCATATGTACCAACTTAATCTTTCTCAATTTGATCTAGAGGAGGATGTTTACATGCAACAAACAAAAGTAGGTGTGTCCAAGAAAATGGCATTTTGGTTTTTATCTAGTTGTATAAGGTTGTATATGGATTGAAACAATCTTCTAGAGCTTATCACTAGAAGACTGGTGCTTACATAAAAGTAAGGCTTTCAACATTCAAATACAAATTTGTATTTGCTCATAAATTTCAAGGGTGAGGAACTTCTCATTTGGGATTTACATGTGTATGATACTATTGATTTGTGCAAAGATTATTTGTATTAGACGAATTCAAACCAAATCTTATAGCTGCATTTGAGATGACTAATTGATAGGAGATACAATGTTGTCTCATAATTCATGTGTTAAGAGATATATAGAACATGTAGATTTGCTTAAACTAAGGTTATATATTTAAACATTGTTCAAATGTTTAGAATTAGTTAATGTGGGCCAATGGGAACCCCAATCAAGGTTGGATTTAAATTTTAAGGGTATGGGTACAATGATTGAGTTAGAAACTAAAGCCTTGAAGAAGGTTCCATGTATGGATGTAACATGAAATTTGATATATTCCATGGAGTGTGTTAGTATATTGCTTATGTTTTGAGTTGGGTGAGACAGATCTCAAGTTGGGATATTAGATCACGATGAAGAATATTTTAAATATCTCAGAGGTACCATGGACATGTTCATTAGATTTAATCGGAGTTGAAAAAATGCATCAAGGTTGATCAAATTTTGCGATGTGGATTGGTCAAGGGGTATGGATGATCAAAGGTCAACATATGGATATTGTTGTAAGCTGCCTAGAGAGATTATTTCATAGGCAAGAAGCAACCAACTATTTTATAATCAAGTTGAGAGAGAATATATAATTGCATGATATTCAACCAAGGAATCAATATGAGCCAAAATATTACTATAGGGCATTGGTGTGCACCAAGACGGTTTCCCTATAACAGGTTATCTTTTGAAATGGATGAAGTGGTTGCATTTGGAAAAACATTGGTATAATATTGCATCTACAAACAAAATGAACCCATTTAAGGCATTATAAGTACCTAAGAACTATATGATATCACACTTCAAGAAATGTAAAGCACTTTTAACGTCCTCAAGGAGAATTAAACGATGGAAGCTTTTACAAGTAAGTAATAGGATGACCAATATCATCGAAAACAACACTTCAAAATGCAAGATAAGGATTTTATGCATCTTCAATCCTACTAGCATACAAATCTCGAGCAATAAGGTAAGAAAAATCTCTAACTCAAGTTTAATGGTCCATATAGAGTGAGAACAAAGTGTGTGATATGACATATGCACTAAGGATTCCTAACAATTATCCATGAAGTTTTCAACACCTCATGCTTCAAATATTAGGTAGTGAGATTCTTTCCCAAACATAGCTTCCTCTCACTCTTGAAGAAGCCAAAAGATATCGAAACTAGAGAGCATCATAGAGACAAGGGTGACAATTCTCCACAATAGGAACACGTGTGCTACAAAATTTGATGCAAGGCCCTTCTTGCAAAACACGGACACAACCTAGGAGCATGAAACACTCATGCAATAATATTCACACTTGTAGGGGTTTAATGAGTGCACCTTTTAGCTTTCTCTTTCTTGTAGATGGCCTTGCAAGGGACCTTCTTTCCATCAACGAATCAAATTTGAGGGAGAAAAGCAAAAACTTTCATTTCATTCTTGACATACAGCTGTTTTTAATGTAATTGGTGGAATAATTTTTTCTAAATAATGTGGTTTGGGTTTTAAATATTGTCCCATCTTGCAATAGTCATTTTGTTGCACAATGCGCCCATGGTTTATTTTGTAACATTAATCATTGTTATAGTTTTCCTCCCTTTTCACAAGTTAGTTTATATTAACAACTACAACCTCCTAGTGAAATTCATGCATTTCAAAGTCACGAATCATTCATGAGGTTACAATGTACAACAATTTTACATATTTTGGCCATCTATTTTTTTCTTAGTTTCAAGATATTTTTACATTTTTTAGGTTATTCAACTATGTATTTTAGATTTATATTGTGGGGGGAATGCATTTTCATGTTAAGCTCATCCACAAAATTTTCGCGTCAAGCATACGTTGTTTGGGTCTTTCAACTTTGGGGATAAACATTCCTAATGGAGTGTGTGTTGGATACTTAAACACACCTTTATTTTGTAAGTAAATCCCATGCATATTATGTAGGCCCAAGTCACAGGCTAATTGGTTAGGCCTAGGTGTTTGTCAACCCTAATCCACTATTTGAATCTTTTAGAAGCCTCCATATGAGCATGTCATCTAGTCACAAGTATGCCAAGGAAATCACTCTGTCTCGAGAGATGCTATGAACTTCAATCACCTCGAGAGGTCAGATACTCATCATCACATCCCACAAAAAAATGATATTATATATACTGATGATTTTTTCATAATGTCTTAGCCCTAATTAGAGTTCAACAATGGTAAATAACTACCTTCACAAAATAAGGGCCTACATGTGCTCTTAACGATAACCTAGACCTCATGATAGGGTTTCTTTCACTTTTTTAAAGATAAGAGTTTTCTCCCTTTTGTAACTTCCACTTCAACAATCTAATTAACATTTTTTATTAGAGCTCTTCATCCATGTATTGGACTTTCAAGAGCAATCCACTTGTGGTTCACCCCAATATTGTGTTTTATCTTGTTCTTTATTATTTGAGTTTTGATTTCATATCGTGTTTATGTTACTATCTTCAACAACAATGGTGTCATTTTGCATTCCAGGATTCTCATCACCCAACATTAATATATATCACCTTCTATAAGGTATTAAAAGAGAACTAAGGTGACAATTTATTAAGTCAGATTAAAATGTCAACTCTTGAGGCTGAAAAAAGCCATTTTGGTGTGAAACCGTGACCTTGAAAAATGCATGATTTTGCATCCAAGGACTCTCATCCCCAATACAACTACATATCACCTTCTATAAGGTATAAAATTAGAACTAACCCCACAATTTATCAAGTCAAGTAAATTAATTTTTTTGAACTCTTAAGCCTATAAAACATAATTTTTGTCTGAAAACCAAGAAAGATTCATTTAAGGAAAGGCCTATCATATGTCAACATTGATTGGTCCATTTCAATTGAGTATCAAAAAAAACCTTGGTTATCACTGTTGCAGTAGAATTGTCACAAAAGCAAGTAGGTGAATTACTAATTCAAATAACTAATGGAAATTTATCTCATTTAAATTTTGTTAAAATAAAAAATTATACCGATAAAGCTCAATGCATTATACAATCATAGTGGTGCTCATCTTTCTATATATAGACATCCATGAAATCCTTGTTATTTGGCCCACAATCATAACCATATCAACTATCTATTCATATATATCACAAATAAGTAGAGTGCCTATCAGCAATTAAAAAAATTAGGATCTTGTGTGAAACTAATTCATAAGAAACCTTAATTTGAAGCGACTATACTCTAATTTACCTTACAGATATTTTACAAGTTTTAAAAATTATTTATTTGCAAGTTTCGTGATTTATCATCCAACTACATATATACATACACACTATAATCCCTTAATTTTATTTTCATTTTTTTAATAAAAACAAAATACGATTCCTTAATTTTATTTTCATTTTTTAATAAAAACAAAATACGAATCTGTTATTTATATTTTTGAATTAAAAATAGATCTCAAGTCTTATTTGTAGATTTTAAATAAAAACAAATTTCAAAGTTTATATCGAATACCGCAATTTGTAAGAAATTTAAATATCATTTCTAGAATGTTTATTACGAACCAAGATTATACCTAATGTAAATTCAAGTGAGCTAAATTCAAGTAAGCTCAAACTCATTATTGAATACTGCAATTTGTAAGAAATTTAAATATCATTACTAGAATGTTTATTACAAACTAAGAGTATACCTAATGTAAATTTACAAACTAAGATAATGCAACAAATTGCATTTAAGAAAACGTTTGATATAATAATAATAAATTAGATACTAAAATATTAAATCAAATGGCAAAGATATCATTTTGAATTACTTGAGACATGAGAGGTTTCAATATTGCTTTCAAATGTTTAATATATATTATTAGTGTGGTTCACAATCTACCACACAACAAACACAAATGCCAACCACAAAAAAGCAGTGGCAGTGAAAAAATGTATCTAAAATACCCAACCACAAAAAAGCAATGGCAGTGAATAAACGTATCTAAAATAGTAACATCATTAGTTGTTATCACTAAAAATCAAATAAATAATATTTTAAAGAAAGCAGTGAATAGTAACACCGTATTCACCATTAGTAGCTCAATAAAAATCAAATAAATAAATTTTTAGAGTTGACTCTTTGTTTTATTTTGAAGCTTTATTAGCAATTAGTGTGGCACCACTTGGGGTTAATACTACAAAATAATATAAAATTCCACGAGCAAGGGGTTAATACTGCAAAGTAATATAAAATTCCACAAGCAAGGGGTTAATACTCGAAAGTAATATAAAATTTCACGAGCAAAATATTAGGTACTAGCCCAGGATTCATTATCATTTTTTCAATTCAATATTCAAATTGACGAGCAAAAAGTGCCTACAAGATCTACAATTGAGTTTACCCACAACAAGCTTCCACAACTTACCATTCAACAACAGGCAGTGAACAGAGGACAGATTATTTTCCCATTAACTGATCCTAACTATCAACTTTCAACTTTTAGAAGGATGAGTATGAACCACCAACTTTCAACTTTCAAAAGGATGCGCATGAACCACCACCACTGCATTTATATAGCATCAACAACTTACCATTCAACCAATGGGCAATGTGATGAAATATTGTAACTTCAAAGAATATTCTATTGTATTTTATTATTATTTATTCGGAGATGTTTTATTCCTTCGTCGGGATGTTATTATTGTATTTGGTCATCATAGAGTCATGAAGTAAAACCTCCTTTGTAAGTCGGGTCGATAGAACCCTCCAGAAAGTAATATTATATTGTTTTGAGTCTTCCTAGGTAAGTCGGCCCAGTTAAGTTTGTTGGGGCCGACCTAGTTAGTGAAAAAGTCAAGCGGAAGATAAAGTATAAATAGGAGTGATGTAATCCTCATTTGGACACACACACACTCACTTGTGTAATTCCCATAGGAGAGAGAGAGAGAGATATCTGCAAGGAGAAGGAGCACTTGTTTGAGGTTTTGTCTTTGTACTTTTGATCATCTATATTGAGGAAGTTTTTGTTGGGTTTTCTTCCCCTAGAGGGTTTCCCAGGATAACTCTGTGTTTATCTTGTGATTGTTTTTCTTTCAGTGATCATGTATATGTTATTGTTGTTAAATTGATTTGAATATTGATGTTATCTATCTTAGCATATTGAATCTTAACATGGTTTCAGAGCTAGCCTGAATAAGACAGCTTTCACAAGGTGAAACTCTCTCTCCTCTCCCTCCGACAAGAAATTAGGGTTTTTGCAAAGTTGGAATTTTGGAAATCTGATTGCATAGAAAGTTGCGCCTCCCTAGGGCGCATCTATTGAGCCCTAGATCAAAATTTTTGAGTTGGTAGATCTCCAGGAAATTCAAACCCTAGTTTGACTTTGAACCAGAAAACTGCAGATCAGAATTTCACAAGTCAATTTTGAGAGGTGAAAATTTGCAATCTCCAGAAACCAAGTGTACCAGTCAATTTGCCTCAGTCAAGTGAATCTCCTGGTAAGGTCAGTTTTTCATTTTGAGAAATTTCATTTTTTGGTGACCTCCTAGATAAGATGGCCCCAAGCACTAAGCTTGAGGATAAGCTAGAAAGCATAGAGAATTTCCGAGCATGGAAATATAGGATTGGTCTCATTCTTGAAGAGAATGATCTTGCCAAATACATCAAGGAAGAAGTTGCAGAACCTGAAGAGAATGAAGCTAAGAAGAAGCACAAGAAGGACCTGATTAGGGAAAAGAGGATCATTGTTGATTCTGTCAAAGACCACTTGATTCCTCAAGTGTCATCCAAGAAGACCCCGAAGGAGATGTATGATTCCCTAGCCAAAATGTATGAAGGAAGGAACATCAATAGGAAGATGAATTTGAGAGCTCAATTAAAGAGTACCAAGATGTGCCAAGGAGAATCCATCCAAGACTACTTCACAAGGGTCTCCTAGTTCAAGGAGCAACTAGAAGCCATTGGAAACTCCCTTGATGAAGATGAGCTAGTTATGACTTCTCTCAATGGTCTCACTAGACCTTGAGATTCATTCATCCAGACTATGTGTGCCAGAAAGGAAAGCATGAAATATGACATTGTATGGGAAGATTGCATCCAAGAGGAGGCTAGAGTAGCCAATAGAGAAGCTCTACTTAAAGAAGATGATCAAGCCCTAGCCACCCATACCAAGAAAGGAAGAAGTCAATCTAACTTCAAGAAGGAAATCCACAAGGAGTCTCAACCTCCAAGAAGTTCCAAAGGACGAGACGAAACAATCCAAGAAGAAACTACTCCAACTTTCAATGTTTCAATTGTGACAAGCTAGGTCACATTGCCAGAAATTGTCCATTGAAGAAAGAAGAATACAAGAAGAGGAACAACAACAAAAGACACCATGCACACCTAGCTGAAGATGATGAAGAAGAAGAGGAAGAAGGACCTCGAAGAAAACAAGCAAAAGAAGATGTAGAAGAGTATGTATTATTCTTTGCACTCTTTGGGTCTGTAACACCTGCAGAAGATACATGGCTTATTGATAGTGGTGCTTCAAAGCACATCACGGGACAAAAGAAAAATCTGTCAAAACTTGAAGAGAAGAACTCTCCTCAGAAGGCATCATTAGGAGATGACTATCAATATCCTATCAAAGGAATTGGTTAAGCAAGCTACAAATGTGATTCTGGAACCCCCATGAAGATGAAGGAAGGCTTATATGTACCAAGTTTGAAGAAGAACCTACTTTCTATCTCAGCCTTAGATAAGAAAGGATATAGGGTTGCATTCATAGATGGACAAGTACTTATGTGGCCCAAAGGAAAATCAATTGAAGATGCAGTTGTCATTGGTGAAGAAGAAGGAGGCTTATATAAACTCAAGGGACATTCAGAAACAACCCTTGTTCATGAGACCACTAGCCCAAGTGAATTATGGCATAGGAGGCTTGCTCACATCAACTACAAAGCACTACCCCATGTGAGTAAAGTAGTGACGGGATTACCATATTTGAAGATCGATCATGAAGGCATTTGCAAAAGATGTGCAAAAGGAAAGAATATCAAGAATCCATTTCCGAAGAGTGAGACAGAGACTAAGGGTACGTTGGAATTAATCCATTCAGATGTATGTGGTCCAATGCCCCCCACATCTTTGAGTGGTTATGAATATTATGTTACATATTGATGACTATTCAAGAAAGACATGGATATATTTCTTGAAAGCAAAGGATGAAGTATTTGGAAAATTCAAGGAATTCAAAGCCTTGATAAAGAATCATTCAGAAAGAAGAATCAAAACACTCATAACAGACAATGGTGGAGAATATACTTCAAAAGATTTTGAAGCCTTTTGTAAAAAAGCTAGAATCAAGAGGGAACTAACTACTCCCTACAATCCTCAACAGAATGGTGTTGCGGAAAGAAAGAATAGGACTGTTATGGAAGCAGTGAAGACAATGATACATGATCAAGATCTTCCAATGCATCTATGGGCTGAAGCAGCAAGGACGACAGTTTATGTACATAATAGATTATCCCATAGTGCCCTTGGATTCAAGACTCCAGAAGAAATGTTCACAGGAAAGAAGCCTGAAGTGAGCCACCTCAAGATATTTGGTTGCCCAGTATATGTTCACATACCAAAATAAAAGAGAACCAAGTTGGACCCTTCCGAAAAGAAGCGAATATTTGGTGGATACTGTAAAGTTTCCAAAGCCTTCAAAATATACATTCTAGGATTCATAAACATGGAGATTAGTAGAGATGTAACATTTGATGAAGAAGCAACTCTCAAGAGATCCAGAAAGTGCCAGCATGAAGAAGTATATGAAGAAGATGTACCTTCCAGAAATGTAGAAGCTACACCCTCCCCCGAAGATGAAACACCAGAATACCATGATATGCTAGAACCTCAAGAACCTCCCACTATGAATATATCACGAAAGAGAAAGCCTACTTGGGAAAGAGAAATTATACAAGAAGCAAAGTATGGAGCTCCAGAAGGCTCCACAAGAGTAAGCAAAAAGCTAAAACCATTTTTCAGTTATGTGGCTTTGATGTGTGATCTTGTAGATCAAGAACCTACCAATTAAGAAGCTCGCTGAAGAATTTGAGATGAAAAACCTTGGATTGATACACTATTTCCTAGGTCTGGAAGTATGGCAGAACCCAGAAGGAATCTTTTTCAATCAAGAAAAGTATGCTGTGGAAATCCTAAAAAGATTTGATATGTTGGAATGTAAAGCCATGGGCACACCCATGGATACCAAACTGAAATTGTTAGCTGATGAATCGTCAAAGTTAGTGGATGTGACTCAGTACAAACAAATTATTGGGTCATTGATGTATCTGACGAATACCAGGCCAGATATATGCTTTGTTGTGAACACCCTGAGTCAGTATCTAGTTGAGCCTAGAGGTGTTCACCTGGTAGCCGCAAAGCATGTGATGAGGTACCTGGAAGGTACAATAGACTTTGGTCTATACTTTGGTCTCAGACAGGAAGAGTACCTTAGGTGGATGTTATTGTTTGGGATCCGCATGATCTCATGGTTTAGCATGAAGCAGTCCAGTGTTGCTCTCAACACAGCTGAAGCAGAGTATATAGCAGCTTGTTCTGCTAGTTGTGAAGCCATATGGCTTCAAAAATTGATGTCAGGTCTATTTGACCTAGAGTTGGATACCACGGTGATTCTATGTGACAACCAGAGTTGTATAAAGATGACGGAGAACTTAGTGTTCCATGACAAGTCAAAGCACATAGAAATCCGATATTTTTACATACGGAATATGGTACGAAAGGGAGCTATAAAGCTCTAGTATGTGAGCACTAATGAGCAAGTTGTTGATATGTTGACTAAGCCTCTGTGTCGAGTGAAGTTTGAGTACTTCCGTGACAAGTTTGGTTGTTGATGTATATGTAACTTCGAAATGTATTTCATCTGTGTATTTTATATATATTTATTGTATCCTTATAAGAGATGTGTCATTCCTCTATAAGGAAGTGTCATCATGTGGATTGACAAGTGTCACAAGTGTGTGTACTTGCTGATGGGTTATTAGACCACCATGTGGGGTCGGCCCTGAATTATACATATTATAATGTAGATGTACCTAGCTAAACAAGTCGGCCCCATAAGGTCACTGGGCAAAAAGGTTAGTATAAATAGAGATCGGAGATCTCTATTTTACTCATTCGGAAAAGTATCTCACTCTCACTCAGAAAGTGGCGCATTAGTGAGGAGGAGGATTATCTGCTACTAGGAGACTATCTCAGTGTATTTTGGTTGTACTTTGGTTGAGCCATTTCTCTTTCTATCTCTGAGGAAGTTGTGGGGTTTTTCACCTTAGGGTTTTCCCCACGGAAACTCTGTGTCTCTTGTCTCTCATGCTTTTGATTCTTGTGATGCTTGTCATGCTTATTGTGATTGTCATGCATTTATATACTGTATATGTTATTCTCTCAGTAAAGATCCTAGAGTATTGTGAATTAATGCTCAAAATTTAACATGGTATCAGAGCTAACCTGAGAAAAAAAACATTTTGCAGTGACGGAAACTTGAGTTTCTTGTTTATTGGGTTTCTCTCCACAGATTTTGGAAAAGCAGTATAGTAGATTAACTCTACTCATCAAGGCGCATCTATCTGTCCAGTCAGAATTCCATTCCGAGCATTTTCAGATTTCGCCCTAAAAATTAGGGTTTCCACAAAAATAGGAATTTCTGAAATCTGAAGACATAGCTGGAAGCTCCTTGCAAAAATCTAAGTTTAGAGCTTTGGATCGAGATTTTTGACTGGGTAGATCTCCGGGAAACTCAAACCCTAATTCAGGGCTCTCCCTAGTGAACCCGGGAGGACAAAAAGGCAAATATGAAGGGTAAAGCTTTGCTGATCTCAAATTCTGAATGCACCAGGCTGATCAATTCATCAAGGCGCATCTTTCTATCCTTTCAGAAATTTGAAATTCACATTTTGAATTTTTAGGGTTTTTCCGACAAACCCTAATCCGGGACCAGATCCAGTTTTCAGCATTTCAAGTGGTAAGATCTAAATCTTTTCTATTTCCATTTGAAGTACTCTTTAAGATGTCTCACCACACCAAGCTTGAGGATAAGCTTGAAGAAGATGATAACTTCCGAGCTTGGAAGTATAGGATTGGGTTAATCCTGGAAGAAAATGAGTTGGACTCATATGTGAAAGAAGACATCCATATCCCAGAGGATGAAGAAGCCAAGGTATTGCATAAGAAGAACTTAGTCAAGGCAAAGAGAATCATTGTTGATTCCATTAAAGATCATCTCATACCCCATGTGTCCTCTCTAAAGACACCCAAGGAAATGTTTGACTCTTTGACCAAGCTATTTGAAGGGAAGAACATAAATCGGAAGATGACCCTGCGGAACCAATTGAAAGGAGTAAAGTTTCAGAATGGAGAAACCATTCAATCTTATTTTTCAAGGGTCTCCCAGATCAAGGAACAACTAGAAGCAGTGGATGAAATGGTGGAGAATGGTGAAGTGGTGATGACCACTCTAAATGGCCTACCCAGGTCATGGGACTCCTTCATTCAAGGAATCTATGCAAGGAAGAAGTTGATTTCTTTCAGTAGACTACGGGAAGAATGCTCACAAAAAGAAGCAAGGCTTGTGGCATGAGAAAAAAAGATGGGGAATGAAGATCAAGCTCTCACAGCTCACACCAAGAAAGGAAAGTCCAAGAGAGAGCCATCTTACTCCAAGAAATCTTCACATTACTTCAAAGAAAGAAGAATATGCTTCACCTGTAATGAGAAAGGACATATTGCCATAAATTGTCCCAAGAACAAGAAGGACAACAACAACTCCAACAAGAAAAAGAAGGTTTCATGCTCATGCTGCCGAGGATGATGAACCACCCAAGAAGAAGGCTAGGGCAGAAAGTAATAGTGATGATGACTCATCAAGTGAAGAAGAATATCTTCTAATTTCTACTCTCACAGGTACTATCTCTCATGGTTGTAATGATTGGTTGATTGACAATGGGGCTTCCAAACACATGATTGGGTTTAAGGAATCTTTTGTAAATCTATCTGAACATGAATCACCCCATAAGGTGAAACTTGGGGATGATTATCAATACCCAATCAAAGGAAGTGGTAAAGCCTCCTACAACCTAGATTCTGGAAAATCTTTGAAGATGAAAGAAGTCCTTTATGTACCTGGGCTCAAGAAGAACTTACTCTCCATCTCTACATTGGATGCAAAAGGTATGAGGGTTGCATTTATGGATGGCCAAGTCCTAATGTGGCCAAAGGGAAAGAACATAGATGATGCAGTAGTGATTGGAGAGCAAGAGGGAGGTTTGTATAAATTGAAGGGACAACCTGAACATGTCATAGTACATGAATCCATGGAGCCAAGTGAACTTTGGCATAGAAGACTTTCTCATATGCACTATAGAGCACTTCCAATTGCAAGCAAGGCTGTAGAGGGTCTTCCTGAAATCAAGACCAAACATGAAGGTGTTTGCAAAGGATGTGCAAAAGGTAAGAACATTAAGAAGGCTTTTCCAAGCAGTGAAAGCAAGGCAAAAGACATCCTGGAAATCATCCACTCAGATGTATGTGGTCCTATGTCATCCAGTTCTCTGAGTGGGTATGTTTACTATGTCTCATTTATTGATGACTTCTCCAGGAAGACTTGGGTATACTTTTGAAGAACAAAGATGAGGTGTTTGATAAATTCAAGGAATTCAAAACCTTGATGGAGAATCAAACTGACAAGAAGATCAAAACATTCAGATCCGATAATGGTGGAGAATTCACCTCAGGTGACTTCAAGAAGCTTTGCAGTGATTCAGGGATTAAGAGGGAGTTGACTACTCTTTACAATTCACAACAGAATGGAGTTGCAGAAAAGAAGAACAGAACAATCATGGAAGCAGCAAGAGCAATGCTCCATGACCAGGATCTACCTATGCATCTATGGACAGAAGTAGCTAGAACAGTTGTATATGTGCAGAACAGAACACCCCACAAGATATTGGACAACAAGACACCAGAAGAGGTCTTTTCTGGTAAGAAACCTGAAGTCAGCCATCTCAGAATATTTGGTTGTCCAGTATACACTCATGTCCCAAAATAAAAGAGGACTAAACTAGATCCCTCAGGAAAGAAGGGTATCTTTATGGGTTACAGTGAAAGCTCGAATGCTTACAGAATATACTTTCCAAGGTTCAAGAAGATTGATGTCAGCAGGGATGTAACATTTGATGAAAACTCAGCATTCATCAAATCAAGGAAGACACCTATCGAAGTTTATGAAGAACCTAAGGAAACCAGATTTCAAGACACTACCATGACTGAAGCAGTTCCAGATGTTGTTCATGAGTTTGAAGATCCACAAGAACCTGTAGATCTACCCCGTGAGGATAACTCTCACAAGAGGAAACCTGCATGGGCTAGAGAGCTCATTCAAGATGCGGAAATATTTGGCATTCTAGAAGAAGAACACAGAGCAAAGGAGAGAACCAGAGCACATACCAGCTATGTTGCTTTACTCTGTGACATTATGAACAAAGAGCCTTCCAGTTATGAAGAAGCAGCGGAAAAGAAAGAATGGAAGGATGCCATGGTTGAGGAATACCAATCAATAATAAAGAATGATGTTTGGGATGTTGTCCCAAGACCTAAAGAGAAGTCCGTTGTGACTTCCAAATGGATCTACAAAATCAAGCATGTTGCAGATGGCAGTGTAGAGAAATACAAGGCAAGATTCATAGCTCGCAGCTTTTCTCAGAAAGAGGGAATAGATTATGAAGAAACTTTTGCACCTGTAGCCAGGTATACTTTCATCAGAACAGTACTTGCCCTGGCTGCAACAATGAGATAGAAAATACACCAAATGGATGTCAAAACTGCTTTCTTGAATGGAGTTGTTGAAAAGAAAGTATATGTGGAGCAGCCACTCGGTTTTGAAATACATGACAGGGAGTCATATGTGTGCAGATTAAAAAAAGCCTTGTATGGCTTGAAGCAAGCTCCCAGAACTTGGTATGGTAGGATGGAAAGTTTCCTATCTAGTTTGGGCTTTACCAAGAGTAAAACGGATTCCAACCTTTATTACAAGGTTGAGGAAGGGAATCCTATGATTCTACTCCTGTATGTAGATGACTTATTTGTAACAGGAGATGACAGACTGATTGCAAATACTAAGAGGAAGCTTGTTGTTGAATTCGATATGAAAGATTTGGGAATGATGCAATATTTCCTAGATATGAAGGTGTGGCAGAGTGCAGGTGGGATCTTCCTTGGTCAAGGGAAGTACACAGTAGATATCTTGAAGAGATTCGGAATGATGGATTGCAAGGCCATGGCCACACCTATGGCATCGAATCTGAAGCTTCTATGCGATGCTTCACCTGAGCCGGTTGATGTCTCTATGTATCGTCAGATGATTGGGTCCTTGATGTACCTGACGAACACGAGACCATATATTTGCTTTGCTGTGAACACATTGAGCCAGTTCCTGACGGATCCGAAGAGTGTTCACCTGGTTGCTGTAAAGCATGTTCTGAGGTACCTGAAGGGTACAGTGGATTTTGGGCTCAAGTATGAAGCGAATCAAAAGTTTAACCTACAGGGTTATGTTGATTCAGATTGGGCTGGCAGTGCTGCAGATAGGAAGAGCACATCTGGGTGCTGCTTCAGTATGGGATCAGGTGTGATCTCTTGGTTTAGCAGGAAGCAGTCCTGCGTAGCACTGAGTACAGCTAAGGCAGAGTATGTTGCAGCATGTTCAGCTAGTTGTGAGGCAGTATGGCTACGGAAGCTACTGTCTGAGTTATTTGATCTCCCATTGGATGCTACTAGTATCTTCTGTGATAACCAGAGTTGTGTGAAGCTATCCAAGAATCCGATGTTTCATGACAGGTCGAAACACATAGAGATCAAATATCACTATATCAGGGATATGGTGCAGAGAGGAGCTATGAAGCTCCTGTATGTTGCGACGGACGAGCAGATTGCAGATGTGCTGACGAAGCCACTAGCCAAGGTGAAGTTCGAGTACTTCAGGAAAAGGCTTGGCGTTCTTCAGATTGATGACACTTCTAGGAAGAAGTGATGGACACATTTGCTGAAGCCATTCCAAGCATGTTGGAAGGAGGATCCTTCACATGGCTGTGGATGTAAGCGCTGGATGATAAGCATCAGGATAATGTTCTAGTTTCTGCTTTGTATGATCAATTGGATCATTTATATGTATATGTATGTACGCATCATGTTGGATGCTGGATATGATTAGTTGGATCATTTATATGTATATGTATGTACGCATCATGTTGGATGCTGGATATGATCAGTTGGATCATTTATATGTATGTATGCATCATGTTGGATGCTGGATATGATCGGTTGGATCATTTGTATGTATTTTGTATATGCATCATGTTGGATGCTTGGACCATGTATCTATATATGTATCAAGTGGATACATTGTATGATCAGGTAGATCAGGTATATTGATATGTATCAGGTATGATCAGGTAGATCATGTATGTTGATGGATACATTGTGTGGATCATGTATCTATGTATCAGGTGGATACACTGTGTATGATGATATGTATCAGGTAGATACTTGGTGTGCATCAGATGGATGCATTGTATGATCAGGGTGATCGTGGATGACGAGCTTCTCCAGATGACATGCAGCAGGATGTTGCAGTGATGATGATCAGGATGATCATGTGTACATCAAGATGATGTATGATGAGTATTAGATGATACTTTGTGGCCGTGGATCAGGTTGTGCAGATGAGCATGTATGGGAGATCCTATAGGTCGGAATTGCGTACCCATAACAGCCTGGGATGCTATTTCGAGACATTGCTCTAGGAGGACATGTAATTTGTGCCCACGGAGATCTTCAGGTCGGATTTGTGTACCCGTAACACCCCGAGATGCTCTTGCGAGGTTTTGTCCTATGGCATGTAATTTGCTCCTGGGATATATGGACAGGATGAAAAAGGCCTCAGATGCTTCAGCCAAGTTTTGCCATGACCACATGTAATTTGCTCCTGAGAGATCTGGACATGATGAAAAAGGCCTCAGATGCTTCAGCCAGGTTTTGTGGTGAGATCACATGTAATGTGCTCCTAGGAGATCCGACAGGTAGAGCCATGTGCTCGTAACAGCCCGGGATGCTTCAGCCAGGTTTTGTGATGGGTCACATATAATGTGCTCCTGGGAGATCCTACAGGTAGAGCTGTGTGCTCGTAATAGCCTGGGATGTTGCAGCCAGGTTTTGTGGCGCACGTAATAAGTCCTGAGAATTCCACAGTATGGCCAGTGATGATGAAGACCTGCAAGTGGTGAGCCTACATCCAGTATGAAAAAAGGACTGGCTCTGTAAAACTTCCTATGACGAGTAGAGTCAGAGATTGGTTGAGATAGCAACAGCAGTGACGATGATGATGACGATGATCCCGAGAAGAAGACTTGTCTAGCAGAACTGTGTCGAGAAATACTTTCCTAGTTAAGAGGGAGTGTTGATGTATATGTAACTTCGGAATGTATTTCATCTATGTATTTTATATATATTTATTGTACCCTTATAAGAGATGTGTCATTCCTCTATAAGGAAGTGTCGTCATGTGGATTGACAAATGTCACAAGTGTGTGTACTTGCCGATGAGTTATTAGACCACCATTATATATATATATTATATATATTATAATGTGGATTTACCTAGCTAGACAAGTCGGCCCCATAAGGTCATTGGGCAAAAAGGTTAGTATAAATAGAGATCGGAGATCTCTATTTTACTCATTCGGAAAAGTATCCCACTCACTCAGAAAGTGGCACATTAGTGAGGAGGAGGATCATCTGCTATTAGGAGACTATCTCAATGTATTTTGGTTGTACTTTGGTTGAACCATTGCTCTCTCTATCTTTAAGGAAGTTGTGGGGTTTTTCACCTTAAGGTTTTCCCTACGGAAACTTTTGTCTCTCATGCTTTTGATTCTTGTGATGCTTGTCATGCTTATTGTGATTGTCATGCATTGATATACTATATATGTTATTCTCTCAGTAAAGATCCTAGAGTATTGTGAATTAATGCTCAAAATTTAACATTGGTGTGGTTCGAAAGAGCCTTCCTCGAAAGGGGGAGCAGTGATTATGATGTTGCAATGGGATTGTATCACCCCTGGACATTAGTCCTAAAGTGATTCGTAGACTTTTGTCTCCATGATGTGGTTGGGATTGTATCATCCCTGGACATTAGTCCTAAAGTGATCCGCAGACTTTTGTCTCTGTGATGTGGCTATGATGTGGTTGGGATTGTATCATCCCTGAACATTAGTCCTAAAGTGATCCGCAGACTTTTGTCTCTGTAATGAGATTAGGATTGCATCATCCTTGGACTTATGTCTTAAAGTGAGATTGATTGATCATCTCGTAATTGGATCATTTGTGTTGCAGGTTATGTTGCTGCAAATGATGTTGTTGTTGATCGAGAGATCAAATGTTGTTGTAGAGGTTCGAGCGATCGAGTGGTGCAGAAGATAAAGATCAAAGATGAAGACTCAGTGCTGTAGAAGATAATGCTCCAGTACTGAAGATGTTGAAGATGTTTCAGTTGCTGATATTGTTGTGGAAAACTTCCAATGATTTATAGATGTTTCACCTTGATGTTGTTGATGATGCTCTCTCTCTCTCCTTGCTCCTACAGTTGATGTTGTTGTTGTCAGTAGAATACCCTTCTCATCAAGGGGGGGTGTTGAAATATAACTTCGAAGAATTCTATTGTATTTTATTATTATTTATTCAGAGATGTTTTATTCCTCCGTTGGGATGTTATTATTGTATTTGGTCATCATAGAGTCATGAGGTAAAACCTCAGTTGTAAGTCGGGCCGATAGAACCCTCCAGAAAGTAACATTATATTGTTTTAAGTCTTCCTAGGCCCAGTTAAGTTTGATGGGAATTACCTAGTTAATGAAAAAGTCAAGTGGAAGATAAAGCATAAATAAGAATGATGTGCTCCTCATTTTAACACACACTTGTGTAATTCGCATAGGAGAGAGAAAGAGAGAGAGAGAGAGATCTGCAAGGAGAGGGAGCACTTGTTTGAGGTTATCTTTATACTTTTGATCGTCTATATTGAGGAAGTTTTTCCTGGATTTTCTTCCCCTAGAGGGTTTCCCGGGATAAATCTGTGTCTATCTTGTGATTGTGTTTCTTTCAGTCATCTTGTGTATGCTATTGTTGTTAAATTTATTTGCATACTGATATTATTTATCTTAGCATATTGAATCTTAACACAATGGACAGAACATAGTATTTTCCCATTGATTTTCATGGCACGCATCCTAGCTATCAACTTTCAACTTTTGAAAGGACGAGCATGAACCACCTCCGTTGCATTTATATAGCTTCCATACAAACATAAAATTTCCAGTCTTTGGATAGCATGCATATGAAAAGGAACTCGGAGGATGGATATTTGAGATCGCACATTTCAAATTACACAGTTTTTTATAACAATGGCTGGTATGTTCTAGAGAATACTGCAGAAATCTCTCAATAGCCACAGATCAATCGAACGTTTCTTCAGATCAAACGTTTTCAAGATTGTCATTTGAGTGCCATGTAGTCCATACAAAGATCTATACACTGGAGCACGGTATAGAACCTGTAAAGCAAAGATGCACTTTGTACACATTGAAGGCCACTGTGCACTTTGTACACATTGAAGGCCACTGCAAACAACAATATAATCCATGTAACAGAGCCAAAATAGATTCAGCATGAAAATAGCTTGAAATTCAATATAACATCTCACAATCCAATTATACATCTCAAATAAAAAATGTAGGACTTTCATGAGGCACGTTATAACTATGGATTGTTATCTAGACTCTACAAAGTAGAAAAGAACATTGCTGCATTGAGAATCCTCAAGTAAAGAAACATAGCACATAATTAATCACAGTTCCAGCTGCTTATTTCAAACGAAATGGAGAATATTAATAGAACAGCAGTCCATTACAGACCAGATATTCAAAAAAACGATTTCCAAAAATACAGATTAATAGACTTCCAAATAAAAAGTAATGTCCAAGAGAGAATACAGAATATAGACTAGTCTTTGATTACAAGAACAAAGACCGTATCATTCCATCATCTGCCAATTGGCAGCTCAAATAGGAACTTTTGCATATAATATTGTAAGTTCATTTCAGAAGAAAATCCAATAGTACTATGGCTTATTCAGTGTACACCAAATTAAAATACAAACAACCGGAATATACGTATTGATAGATTCATTTTGGAAGAGAGAGTATTCACTCGCACAACTCATTTTGTGTGAAATAATAAATGGAGATAAGTACACACTGTAAGTGAAACCCAGAATGCAGAATATGTTCTATGATTTAAGTTCATTTATTCGTCTCTCTGATTTGCAGACCAATTAAAATACACTTTCATATTGTAGCCATTTACGGGTATAAACAAATTCTGATATAAGGCACCACACTATACCCCCGGGCCCCAGCATCATCGGCACCTTTAATCTGGATGGGTCTTTCATTCTGCTTTACAGAAAAGAAAAGAAAAGAAAAAAGAATACTGGAAATAATGTTATTGAGTGGCAGTATTGCAAATAGTGTGTTGTATCCCCCAGATGTATATTCCCTTGCTTCAGTGGAATCATGGATGCCAATATTGCAGAAAAGAATATTAGAAATAAAATTTCATCTATGAATCTTACATTAAGCACATACAGAGATGTATCTTAAAAATGGCCATCATAATTTCGAGATTGAAGTTCACGTTACTAGCAAATGCCCATCTCAGCATGCACAGACACACACACCCAGTGAAAGTCAGTCCCAGTTAATGTTTTACAGTGTCATTATTTTTACATTGTTCCACCACAGACCAATCGGAACTCTAAATGCTATGTTCTTGGTCTTACTCTCCTGCCATTAATATCAGTACCATCAGAAAGTTGAGCCCAGACACTCCTACTTTTTCCTCCACTACTGCAATCATCCTCAAAGCCAGCAACTGTCTTTAGAAGTTCTGACTGAAGTAAAGGGCATTTCTCCTTCAAATACTCAAAACCCTTTGAACGCATAACCCCTGCATCATAGAAGAAAAGGCATGAACGCTAGAATTCAAAAAGAAATTGCATTATACTACAAAATAATGCAGACTTTAAATTTAATTTGATTACTAGACAAGATATTGACACTGGTTTTCAGCATGTTTCACGAAAGAAAGGAGGATATGCCTTTTTAGTCGTGCAATTTATTTGAAAATCTAGTCTGTTTCATTTACTCTGCAGAATATCTCTACCAAGTGCATGTATGTTGAAAGTTGAAACATAAGCGCATTCAATAAGTGCAAAACTGAACTCAGCCCCAGACAATATAAATTATTATTTTGCAAGATGTAGTTCTATAGTTAAAATGCTCGAGTAAAAGTAGGAAGCCGGGGTCGATATAAATGAAATAAATTCCAAATATCTTGAACAATTGGCAATTAATGTCCAGTGGACCAGCGTATCAGTAATTTGGAGTGCTTGCAGTGAATATAACCCAGGTTTAAGAACTAACAGGAGTACATTTTATATCAACAGGTTGATGCAGTTAAGACCAGGTACAAGTATTAGGTTGACGCAATTGAGAACAGATACAAGTACTGGCTGACTTTAATGGAATAAATACCTCAAATGATGAATCTAGGCCAAAGATATAATAGTATGGTGTGTAATGGTGCTATAATTGGAGGCGGAGGACAAACTTGACTATTATAAGAAAAACAATGTCAAATCAATTCTGGAAAAGTGACGTACTTCCTGTATCAACAGGTTGATGCAGCTGAGACCAGGTACAAGTACTGGGTGACTAATGTAATAACTAATAAATACCTCAATTGATGAATCTAAGCCAAAGATATAATAATAGTATGGTGTCAGGGTGCTATAAGTGGAGGCAGACGCCAAAATTTACTAATATAACGAAAAAGTGACATAGAAAAGAGGAATTACAAACAAAAAAAATTCATTTTAGGATATCATGGAGTGAAGATATATTATTTTAAGGCCAATTTAGCATTTCGAGCAGTCTTTTTTCTTTGTCCAATTGCCTTTGACTCTCATGATATGGCTGTTTGCAATTTTCAACCTAATTTCACTAGCAGTGGGCAATCACTCTGCCACAGAGAGCTGTTGAACTTATTCAATGCATTTTGAATGGCAGTTTGCACTCCAGAGAGATCCTGGAAAGCAAAGGACAATTGGTGTTGGGTCAATCACCACTGGGGCAGTACTCAAATGATAAGTCTCTTCCCAAAGACCTGAGATATAGGTTTCCCTCAGGCCCCACACCTTTTATGTGCTAGATAGTAATCCGGCTGGTAATCAAATAGTCAATACAGTTGATAAAGATCAAAAACAAATCATATTCAATTCAATAGAGAAAATGCATCCCAAATATCTTGAACAACTTGCAATTAATGTCCATTGGACTGGTCTATTAGTAATTTCGAGTGCTTGCAGTGAATATAACCCAAGGTTTCAGAACTAGTGGGCATACTTCCTATGTTAATAGGTGAAGCAGCTTTGGCCTGGTACAAGTACTGGGTTGACTTTAATGGAATAAATACCTCAGTTGATGTTCTATGCCAAAGATTTAGTAATATGGTGTATTGGTGCTATAAGTGGAGGCAGAAGCCAAAATTTACTATTATAAAGACAATAACGATGTAATATAGATTCAGAAAAAGCAACATAGAAATGAGGAATTACAAAGTAAAGATAATCATCTTAGGATATCATGGGGTGAAGATATTGTTTTCCCAAGGAAAACCTCATGGGTAAACCAAAGGTCTGCTCCTCCACATTCATGGATGGCATCCTTAGTAAACCCATCAGCATAGACTAGTGGACCTTGCCCAGGGGTATTTAAATCAGGCACCTGCTGGCACGAAACTAGCCAGATGCCCAACATCATTGGCGAGAACCAGTTGAGCTAACCCCTTCGGCTTCATGGAGTGAAGATATATAAATGAAGGCCAATTTAACAATGCCTTTGACTCATGATATGCCCGTTTTGCAATTTGCAACCTAATTTCACCAGCAGTGGGCAATTACTCTGCCACAGAGAGTTGTTGAACCTATGCATTCTAAATAGCAGTTTGCACTCCAGAGAGATCTTTTAAAGCAAAGTACAATTGGTGTTAGGTCAAGCACCACAAGGGCAACAAGCGGACCATGAGATGGGTTCCCTCAGGCCCAATACCTTTATGTGAGCTACATATTAATCCGGCTAGTCATCAAATAGTCCATAAAGTTGATGAAGATCAAAACAAAGCATAGTCAATTCAATAGAGACAATGGAAAATATAAATGACAAGTTGTCATGTTTTTACACAATTTTATTGAACATTGAAAAAGAGGCAGAGGCTGGGACTTTCCATCAGGCTTCTGAGCTCATGATTAATGGAAGAAACTCAGAAAGTACCGACTAACAACCTTTCAATTTGGATGGTGCAAAGATGTAACTCCAAAAGTAAGCTGATCAATGACCAAGTCAATGGCTCTAGCCACTAAATACTGGATTTTCGTAGCTGCTAAAGACTGCAGAAGATACTTATTACTTCTATTGTTGGGTCCACTCAAAAACAACATAAAGGAGGCTTGATATTATGTGCAAGCAAAGACCAAGGAGATATTGTTTATGTGGAACACATTTTGATAGACATTCAAGTTACAGGAACCTGTGATTTGATTTCTGAGCATGCAACTCCCCAAAACAGCGTGTTTAAAGATCTTCCCACTGTGCATCCTTATGCTGGCCTGAGAAACATATTTTTCCTCATTAACTCACCCCTTGATTGGTGTTTAACTTATTCTTTGGAATATTGTGGATGACTACTAAAATCATAAATGTGACAAATGTCTAGTAATCAACATTCTCAATAAATTCTCTTCTGAGTGTATGTGCTGGGGTGTAAGTGGTAAGCTTAATATATACTATATACTATATCATAAAAACTGAATTTTAAGCTGAGCGTATCCTGACTTGAAATCTCTTCTTTGCTCACTACAATGCTGCTTTAGAGAAAAGTAAACTTGGTCAGAGCAGCTCTTAAGCACAACCCACCGATGTCAATGGGTAGGGTACCTTACATGTATAAAGGATTGTTCCATTTAATTGTACACATAGAGAGAGAAACAGTCGTATAGAATAGAATTTTACTAGCAGCCTATGTTTGTTAGTTTTTGGTATTTTGCCTGTATAATATGCTTCCTTATTGCCTCGAGTTCCACTGGGTATAAATTTGTTTCTGCCATAAATATTTCATATGAAACGGTTGCCTTTATTATGAGAAGGGATGTTATTATGTGTTTCTGCACTCTTTATCTGATTCCATTTGTCTATGGTTATGTCAGGCCCCCACATCTCACATCATCATAACATCATTGTTATGAGTGATTGGAAGAGAGAAGGTGGCAAGCCCTAATTCCATTTTTTTGCCTTGATTGATTTTAAAGTAGTTTCCAATTTAACTTTTTCGGTGTAGCCTTTTCCCTATGCATGCCTCCCAATTTAACTTTCCATTGAACTCCAACTCTAGGTATTTATAGTTCTAGGTTGATTTCAAGTATTTCTTTTAAAAACTAATTTCGGTCTGATTTGGCTTCTTTTCAACCGAAAATAAAACCACATTAATATTTCATGTGTTCATATCCATCCCCACCTCTGTGCAAAGAGTCTCTAATGTTGATAGTTGTGCCTATAAGTTGCATAGTGTCTTGGTTGTCAAAATTTAATTATCCACATAGAGTAGGGATTTTATTGTAAATCCCTCTACATTTACCCCTCCCCTTCCAATCAATCAAATCTTCTAATTTATCTATACAGAGCCTTGCTTCACTCCTCCATCGTTGTTGAAACTCTCCAACAGTCCTTTTCTTATGCATATAACATATGTACCACTACTCTCCGTTGGTCCAGTATTCATGTTCCCACAAGCCTTTCACATAACTTTTACCACAATATTGTGTGAAAGGCCCTCTTTCCGAAGTCTAAAAAATAACACAACAATTCCTAATCCTTGGTGTCCCATGTCTTCTCTATCACAAGTCTTCTCTATCATATCACAAGTCTTCTCTGTGGTGGATGTTGCACATGTGCCAAATTTTCTCTTCAGATGTAGGTAGTTTCTTTGCCTACATTTGATGCGTTTCTTTTCCATAAGTCCTTGTCTTCAACTAGCCAAAGCAAGTGTCCATTTTCTATGTAGTTTGCTATCTTAGGTTTTCCATCCTCCCATTAAAGTCTCCAAATTTTCTCTCAGATGTAGGTAGTTTCTTTGCCTACATTTGATGAGGTTCTTTTCCATAAGTCCTTGTCTTCAACTAGCCAAAGCAAGTGTCCATTTTCTATGTAGTTTGCTATCTTAGGTTTTCCATCCTCCCATTAAAGTCTCCAATCAACATTACATCTACTTTTCCCTTAGCTTACTTACAATCTAATATGTCAATCAACAAATGGTAGTATGGTTCTTTGCTAATGAGGCCATATTTTGTAAAAATCTAATTTTTGCAAGGAAAAATAACACTTTGCAGTGAAATTGCTAGAGTACTAGTGCTATTTTTTATCCCAATCAAATGTAATGGTTGTGTGTGTCCATGTTTCTCATGGTGTGGCTATGTTGCCATGTCTCTCTCAATAGAGACAAGTTACTCCTCCATGTCCATTATGTATTTTTAAACATTTGTTTCCATACTGAGCATTTGTTGTACCTAACCTTTTTTCCATATTGAGCACTTGTTGTACCTAAAGATGTCTTGGTCTACATTCGTCATGCTCCTGTGTTTCAACTAGAATGATTATATACTACACTATGACCCACATATATCCCCCACATCATTATTTTTATTTTGTCCTACGTCACAAAATCCATGCGCTACTATTTTTTCTATTTGTGTTTCTAGACACCTCCACCTTGGTCCTATCACTCCAATGAACTACTTATTTTCACTTGTCTTGCTTCTTTGACTTTTTCCCCACTTCATGTAGAGTCAATGTAAGGTCCTCATCTATGTTGAAATATTCTCATGTAGGGATCAAGGACGGATGTGTAATTTGCAAAAGTGCCAAATAAGGTTGAGAGGCCCTACTTGAATCATGGAAACCCGATGTAAGGTCAAGAGGACCTATGCAATTTTGCAAAACTTAACTAAGGACGAGTTTAAGCTTGCAAGTTTCGCAAACCCTGAGATATTATGGGGGAGAACTTGTTTGTTCTATATTGACCAAAAAATGGACTTGCATGTTTTATTGTGCCCAAGAAATGATGAAAGAGGGCTTGCACATTTTGGAAAGCCTCGAAAATGACAGGGAAGTGCCTGGGCATTTTGCAGGGTTTGGATATACATAAGGTAGGATTGTAAAATACACGAGAACCCCAAGAAGGTCAGGAGGACCTATGCCTTGTGTAAATCCTAGGTATCACAAGGAGGATCTACACAATTCATAGGAACCCTTGAAGAGGTAAAAACGGCTTGTAATGTTTGCAAGAGGTTGGGGGAGGCCCAATAGGGGTCAAGAAAGAGAGAATAGACTTTGATTAAAATATACACAACACCAACTAATCTATAAGACAAAACAACTTACATCTCATTGTAGCATCATTTTTTAAAGATTGAGATAGAGAGGGAGGTCTAATGTTGTATGTCTCTTCAAGTCCAATCGCCACCTTTTTGCTTTTGCATCCAATAGCTAAAGCGAGGAGTATACAGCCCACCCACATCCTCAAACCTATCACATATATTCCAACCAAGATTTCAAATTTAGCTTCTTTTCGGAAACCCAACCATACTAGCTTTAGCATAGTGTTGCTCAAGAGTTTGTCGACCTAACAGTGGAATCCAAATTCCTACTTGCAACAATTAGCTGAAAATAGTAATTAAAATATAGCAATCAGAACTCTTCTCCCATATTCAATAAAATTTGGGCAAAGCATTCCTCATCTAATGCTATATACAGTTCTTTGAAAAGGATATTTCTATGTTTTATGATTAAGATAACTTGAGCACTCTTGGGTTACAAGACTTACACCTTTCCCTTGGCATATTTTTCAGTCATTGCTACCTTTACATTTTCTTCCACAGTTAACCTTTTTAATTAGGTTCAGGTAATTTTTTAGATCACAGTCCTTGCTAGCACACCAGATTTGACATATGAGAACCCCATTGTGGTGAATCACACACCCTACCCCCCTTGGGTTTCAACCTCGAACATAGCACAGGCATCGATCTAGACTTGCCAAAGTGCCCAAACCTTTCAAGCATAACACATAGTCAGCTTAAGCTCTCCACCTTTAGTTTTCTTTAACTTCATGTACATTCATAAGAAACTTTACATTTTTACATTCCTCTCTTACAGCTTATATGCGCAATCCTCAATATGTAAATGATTGTTACTATTTTATGAAAGGATGATTATTGGTTCTATTCTCCCCAGTTACATCAGATACATGAAGGGATTAACCATAATCATGAAGAAAACACTGGTAAGCCACCTACAACCGATTATGGCAAAGAAAAGACAATCATAAACCGTTCTTGGTTTTGCCACTGACCCAAAGAGCTTCAGGAATAAGCATACCAGTTTAGAAAACACGTAGCAGTGCAGAAGTTCAGCTGGGCCTCCATAATATTGGGGAACCTGGAATCAATGCTTCAACTAATTTCGAGTCTACATGGCAAATTCCAACTATATAGATTTTGTTTACAAAATTAAAAACAAGAAATTTAATTGAGGCTTGTCATAAAAAACCTTGAATAAGTAGTAGTACCACAATCTTGTACAACTGTGCGATAAAGTTCTAGCAGTCAGAATACTAGTGAAGAGTCCCATGCACAACTTTTATGTACCCATACCAAGCTCTAAGAATGCACGCCATGTTTACATACCCAGCTTTAAAATCACAAATGCAATGTTACAAAAATCAAGTGCAGCAGTAACTCAAAAAGGGTTCAAAAAATAAAAACTGGAGAAAAATCACAAACATTGAAAAACAAATGTTAAAAAAATAAAAAATCATCTTCTATGCAAGTGTAATTTTATGAAATAAATTTCAGATGACGTGAAGATCAATATAAGATAAAGCTCATTCACTTTATGAAATAGAATAAAGCTTGAGAAAGGATAGGAGATACTACAGATAGAATGATACAAGAAATGGCTTAAACGCAGATGAACCCAATGAAGCTAGAATATATGCCTAGGTCCTAAAATAATATTGCTCACTAATATTTCAAATAAAGCTTCTATCTGTAATACAATGTGACATTTTTGTCATGTTAAAGGAGTGTTTGTGCTTATAACAAAGAAAGCTGGGAGATGTTGAAAGAGTTGTTTGAAGCTAAAAAATTGTATTACAAAATTTGAATGAAGATGAAGATTAACCTAGGTCTGCAGAAAAAGAAATAGCCTACTGCAGTAAAGAGAATGCATTTTAAGGTCATTACCAAACTTCTAATGGTTATTTGATATTCAAGAGCATTGGGGGGGCACTTTGGGATACGAGAAGATCAATCAAAAACAGACCAAACGTTAAACTCCCTTGGGAAGCTCCTCTCTAAAGCAAAATGTCATATTCGCCATCCAAAGTGCACAAAGCCTATGTTTGGAAATGGTTAAGGAACAGGGCACAGGGAAACAAATTTCAGGGACAGCTGGATACAAACACCAAATTTCAGGGTATGACAATGGGCATCAAGGACTTGGGGATATACCCCCTACACAAAAATATACAAAAAGATCATAAAAAATATGTTTTTAAAAATATTTTGTATTAATGTATTATGATTCACAAATAAACAGAATGCAAGAACCAATTACACACGAATTGAAATTCAAACAGGTCAACCCATACATCCATACACCATACAAAGGTACATTCATACATCATCATCCAGCATGATATAAAGGTATTGTGATATAATTTTAAGTTTAGTCTTAGATACATCATACATGATACCATAATTAAAATAAAACATACAAGAAGCAAGCCATTATCCAAGCTTAAATAGCCTGTGCTTGGTCTTCTGCTTCACATACTGCAACAATCTTCAGCATCACCAGTGCCAATGCATCAGTGTCACTGACAGTCATTTTGCTCATCAAAGATTCTAAGAGACACCCTAACCAATAACTACTGCAATTCTGCACCCTCCACATCATTTATCAATGTGGCCTCCTTTGTATCAACATCCCATTGTGTTGTTGACTACTTCAGATAAGGTGTTTTCTGCAAGGCACTGTGCACTGCAACTAACTTCTCTGCTCTCATAAAGGAAAATTTTGTTCCTCTTAATAGAGTGGATAAAGTTGTAAGTGGACCAGTTCCACCAAATCTTGCAATAGAAGAGGAAGATCCAAGAAATAATGCAGGCAACGAGTCATTAAATACAGAGTGGAGGAAATCAGATCATCCACGATAAAGATTAGTGAGAAGATCACAAATAGAACAAGCAAATAAAATTCCAAGCATGCAAGCACCTAGTAATAGAATGATGAGGGCCAGTAAGCTGGATCGATGTAGAGAGAAGAGAAGAGAATAGCCTTATTTATCATGACTAGGTTAGAAAAGGTTGGAAAACATTTCGAAGATGCTCCTGAGTCCTGTGTACATATGAAAAGCAGTATCTGGGCTGTTGCAAAGAAGAAGAAGGCAAACAGAGATAACATCCGGATACTGTAGGGTAGCTCAGTGCCACTAGAAATTAGGTAATGCAAGACTGGGGACCCGGACTACCACAAAAAGAAGATATATTTATGTCCTGGCTGTAGGGGTCAGAAAACAAATGCTTGTTTGTTTTGGAGTGACTCTTCTAAAGGACAAGCTAGAGTATCCGAAGCAGATACAAAAAATGCTCAAACACTCTGGGAACTCAGGAGATCCAAGTAGAAAGGAGAGCAGTCACAGCAGAAAAGCTCTGTTTCGATCTCCTCAAGAAGCTGAAGAATGTTGAGACAAACTTCCAAACCTTATCTTCCTTGCTAGCCAAATATATTTTATGCCTGAAAATTTAACTCCACAAACACATACAAGTGGAAAAGGTCATCATTCAACAGGGTGGCAAGGGAAGGGAACAGGGAGGAATGTCAATTGTTCGGCAGTGACCATGAATCAAAGAGGTTATATGTTGCATTTGTCAGAGCAGTCATATCTAGTAACCTCATCGGCTGTCTCTCCCATGCAAGCAGGCCACTTCAAGTGGTTAGGACCAAGTGCAAGTCCTTGCCAAATTTGGCAAAATAGATACCTCCCACCTGTGGATTCTTAGCCAGAGGGATCTCTCAAGACTGTTGTAAGCCAGGTACAGAGTCCACTGTCAATTCTGAGATTCTCCCAGATTGGGGAGGGGTTTGCTTGCTTCAGAAAAATATTTGGAAGCATCTTGTCAAAAAAAAAAAGATTCCCCTTGCTATTGCTATATGAATGGATTCTCAAGTCCGATGATTTTATGAATGGATAGAAATGACCTTTTGCTTCAAGTCAGATTCTATATTTGCATTTTAGGAGTACAAGATTCAAATAATCTATTCATGAGGTTTTCAAACATGCTAATTACAACCTCTTTCGTGTGAAATCCTACTGAGTTGACCTTTCTTTAAGTTTAACTAATAATATGGCATTACAAAAAGTACAAAATCATATTATTTCAACTCCAATGGACAAACACTTTGTCATGGTCACTGATGATTGTTGCCTCTAAAGTCTAAACAAATTCTCTTATCAGCAACTTGTATACCTATGAATCAACTACCATATGTTTACCACTTTCCCTTCTTTAAGTGAAAGTAGACTTTCATCATAATTTTGAGATATAAGATGAATTTGAAATTTGGTAAAAAGGTTTGGGGCTTCTTGCCTGAAATAGTTTGCACAATTAAGCCTACTTCAAACCCATATCTTTTGTATGATCTACTTACCGTAGATTTGATGACTGGGGTCACTCCAATTTTAGTACTTGGCAAGCATATGGCAGGCTCTATTGGATTTTCCTCCTGAATTCTATATCAAAAATTGGATATGCAAAACACTAAATGTTCTCTCCTCCTTTCTTCAAATGGCTCCACCAATGACAACCCCCTCCTCACTGCACATTGCATCTACAGATGTCTTTAATATTTATTAGAACTATAACAGCAGTACAGGAATAAGGGGCTATTTGTCATAGTGTAGCAACCTAAAATGTTAGGCCAGTTTGTCATCAGAAGTTGTAAACGATACACTTCTTAGCAACAGTGGCCTTATTGAAGCCAACTAGTTTGCCTCATCCTTGATGATCATACCATGCCAAAAAGCTCACACATCTTCTTTGTTGCTATCTAAGGCATCAGATCAACATATTGACAGCCAAGAAACTTCAGTACATGTGATATAGGAGAGGAAAGGATGCTACTTGTCATGATTGTCTTGAACAAACAAACTCCAGCTAACAGTCATCTCACATTGAAGAGAAATGGAGGCACAAGGATAGCATTCAGAATTCATAAGCATGGCTTCAGGATCAAATTTAAGAAGTAAAGGACCTATCTGTGGAAGGATATTTTCCTAAATAATATTTTGGAAGTAATCTGAGGAATGGGATCATTTTTCCAATAAACGTGATTTCCCAACGGACTTCCATATCAAGATCATTTGTTGTGAACCCAACTCGCAACTGTAGATAAGTTAGCACTGGTTTAAAGCATAACCGTCCTCAGACAATTGTTAGGAGTGGTGTGTAGGCATGTGGATTCACTAAATTTCCAAGTTGGTTTACTAAGAGTGGACAAGAGTCACTTGACATGAAACTATGTCACAGGGTTTGCCGAATTTGAACCTTCAGGTTCGAAATTCGGCAAACCTCAACCAAAAGTTCGAATTCATTGAGGTTCACTATGAAAATCGACCAAAAATACTGTGGCAACTTGAGAGTGGGTATTCTTGTCTTAACGCAGGTTATTCCCTTCATGGCTCAACAGCAGCAATCCTTCCCCCGACAATGCTATTTGTGTATTCTTAACTGCATATTCCTATCTCGACGGCGGTAATTCTTTCCCCAACAGACGGGGGTATTCCTGTCTCAACGATGGTATTCCTGTATTCCTAACCGTATATCCTTGTCTCAATAAAGGTATTCATTTCCCTGGCAACGTTATAGTTTGTTGGTTAGCCAAGGTTGTATTATTTTTCGGTGGCATTTCTTCCTTTATAAAAAGTGATATATTATTATAAATTACTACTTCTAATTATATTTTATTTATTATGATATTGCTACTTATAAATTTAATTTATTATGATATTACTAATAATTTGATGTTATTAATTTTATATATAATATATTAAATTGTTACATGTATATATGATATTTTAATATATCATAAAATATAATATATAATGGAAATATACACATATACATGTGATATTTTATTATTTTAATATATTAAAAAATATAGTATATTAAGAAAATATGTATATGGACAGACCTAATGGAAAACCTTATCCGAACCTCATTGAAAATATCAAACCCAAATCAAACTAAATGGTTGTCGAACCCAAGCCTCCTCTCCTTTATGTATGTTTTAGAAATCTAGAATAGACATCTTATCTGGCAAAAGTCAAATGTGCTTGGATTGGAAGTATCTTTGATATATCTCTCATAAAAGGTGATTGCATTAAAAATTAAAATAAAGCTCATATTTCTGAGATAGATAGCTAGTAGTAATCTGTCAAAGGGATTTAGCTCAAGTGGTTGTAAGGAAAAGTTGTTACCCTATCCACCTGGGTTCAAATTCCACTTTGTGACATGTTTTCTCTTAGTGAGCTGATTATTGATGAGATATAAATGATCTATCATGAATTGTTGACCTGGCCTTGTGCCCCGAAGAATTTAGGGTTTACCTTGGGTCCCATCCTTGAAACGAGGGGAAGTGCCCAGGTGGTTTTCCCTAGGATATATTGCTTGGAAAAGAAAGATAGCTAGTAGTATCTAATTTTATCCACCTTGTTGTAGATTAAATCAAGACATGGCTATGGAATATAATGGAGTGAAGAATTTCATGAAGCTTTACTTGAATAAGTTGATAAATGAAAGGATCTTTAAATCTTTCATGTGGACCAAGAGAAAACAAAGTGAATCAATAAACAGAAAACAGGGGCAAGGAAATTGGAAAGAATGCTAAGAGATGACAAAGATGAAGAGGAAGTGGATATACTTCCCTCCTTTATATTCGCAAAATAATGTGGACAATGATTAAGCAATATTTCAGTAATTTCAGCAAAAATAAGGCAACTAATAAAGTATAATCATATCTTCCCCAAGCATATGTATACAGCGCTAACAAAAAGACTGATTATCAAAAGATTATCCATTAAGGAATGCAATTAGAACGTTACAATCAACCACAACAATTAATACTATTTGGATGTCATACCGACAAAGACAAGAAAATGACTTCAGGGCAAAAGTAATCCTATGATACAATTGTAAGGACAAAACATACATCAGAGCATGGAAAAATGTGTAAGAAGATATACAAACAAGAAGACTTCATTGTTTGCAAGAAAATGCAAGAAACCACTATATAGTGACCAGTAAAATGAAGATAATAATGACATTCTAGATAATAATGATACAAGGCTGCAAATCAACAACTATTGACTTTAGCAATAATAAGAGGTACATAAACCAAGTACATTGAAGACCGGAATCCTTGTGGAGAAGACCCAAGTGAGATACTTATTGACCCCAATGTTTGCATTTTGTGAACAGGAGACAAAGCAATTCCACTAGGTCTACAAGTGAAACGATGAACCACAAAAGGTCACAACAAAGAATATTAGTAGGCAACTATTTTCCTATCTAAGGCAATTGGTTGGTGTGTTGTTGTCTTCGGCATCCATGGGCCAAAAACTTCAATAACATAATGCATACACCAAAACGAAACTTCATCCATTTTATATTAGTTAGCCTGATGTATCAACTGCTAAGATAAGTAGAAAATTAGAAAACAGATATCAGAACCAACTCCCTATACAAAGCACGTCTTATTATTGAAACCCCATCCCAAATCAAATACTATGTCTATCAAAGAGGCATAAATATGCACATGTTGCAAAAAAAATTCAGACATTTACGATCAAGGTATGCACAGCATTTTAGGCATAAGCATAGCATGTTTGATATCTTATTGATACCCATGCTGGAAAGAACAAATAACCTACCTATAAATCACAAGAATGTCTGTAGGATAGCATTTGCAAGAAGTTCTAAAGCAAATCAACATATTATGAGCTACTACAATAGGTTGCAAGGCATAATTATTATGAAGCCACAAATTACTACTGTGGGGGGGCAGACTAAAACTCAACTTTTGCAGAGCTGATTCATCTGACCCAAGAGCAATAAGTTGTTGGACCCATCAAGGCCTCTCATAATCAATTTTCTCTGTTTGAGCCAGAAAATTTCTCAGTTAGTTTGGACTACCTTAGGATAGATGATCAAATGTGTTATTTCAGTAACCATATTTGCTGAAATACTTATAAAACACTCAACAAACCTTTCTCCAACCAAGTCTAACATGACAATAATCAATCTGTCAATCAAACCTCAATATGTGCACCATTCAAAGTTTGCAAGTGGTTTCTTCCTCGGGTATGATAGGTCCATATGTTACTTGACCTTAATGGTCTTTTAAATGTGTAGTAAGAGCCCAAATGTAAATTCGGCGTAATGAAAGTGAGTGCAGTTTTAACAAAATATCACAAGGGAAGTTAAGATGATTGCCATCCATATCTTAGATTGTGGACTCTTACATATAATAGTAGTTTTGCATACTAGGGTCAAGGTCTAGTATAACGTCATTGGTATTAGAGTGTAAAAGTCAGTTTGCAGTAGCATGCAAGTTTACTATAAATTGTTGACCACAATATTACTTTAAAGACGGGATAAATTAAAAACATTGAACGTTAATTAACTGGTTCAAATTTATTCCACATTCCAAGAAATTTATAGAAGGTTGCCCTAAACCTATGCTTGCCCTTCAAATAAAAACCATCGGGAAACCTAGTATGGCTATATTGCATATATAAACTTAGAGGCTACAAGAACCAAGAACAAGTATTTACTTCAATAAGCTTGGCCACGAGCTAAAAGATGCCCAGATGCCCACATTGATCAATATGTTGAATGAGTTTCGAGGGGAAAACAGCACCACAGAATAATCATATAAAGAGTTGATAACCCTTGGAAAGTTGCCTTTCCTTCAACCAAGAAACATATATTAGTTTATATAACTGACCTTTGGAAAATTACCTTTCTTTGAACAAAAATAAAACTACTATTAGCCTCCTTGAATATACTGATGAAGAGTTTGACATTGCCAAATTTGTACTATACAATAGGTCAGAATGAACCACAACTACAAACGAACATTTGGGAGAACCCAGCCATGGAAATGTATATTAGAGTAATCAACAATAGAATTATGACAATTGCATCTATAAACCAACGAATCTATGGCAATAAAACTCACATATTTTGAGGAAAAGAAGAGACTACAACATCAGAAAAACAAATAGAAATGAAGATGGTACGATAACTAAAACATCCAGTATAAGACATGAATGAAGAGTTATCAACAGGATTGTCGTAAATCAATGTTTGAACAAAGCTGCAGAATGCAGTTGTAATATATATCTTAAAATATCTTCAAGCAAAACTTATTGAAAGATGGATACAAGGAAACAGATATCAATATGTGTGGCTTTTCTAGTCTAAAAATGATACCATACCTCAAGTTGGTAACAAGTAAAAGAGTAAGATGGATTAAGTACTTGCGACTTGAGTCTTTGACAAAACTCAAAGTAAAATGACTAAAAGGGTGAAAACTTGTTTGAGAAACTTAGTCAGGCATTAAACACAATGGTAATTACGATAATTAAAATGCAACACCGACACCTCTATTGCAGTACAACACTCTCTAAATGCTGAGAATCATTCTTCATTACCTGATAATATTAACATATATTATCTCTGCCATGCAGATGTTGAAAGCAATAACTGCCATGAAGATGGAAAGACAGACTGGTATATGGGAAAATGTCATTGAGGCCTACCCAGATCAGGGCTGTCCAAACATTGATGGCAAAGACCAACGTATAGGCCATCATAAGGAGAAGATATAGTGGAAGATTCCCAAGGCCAATCAATTTATGACAATGTTACCATCCATGTGTAAAATATATTTTCTCAAGTCCAAGTAGATCTAAGAATGTTGGGAATGTAACTGTTTGTGCAAGCCAGGTTCAAGTCCAATAAACTAGCAGTTAAACCCAGTCTAATATAAAGTTTTAGTGCTGGAAAAGCTAAGTGCTAGTTGGGTAATGATGGATACGAAGTTAGGCAGCATACTTTGCTTGGCCTGAGTCTGATGTGGAGCAAGTCCCTGTGCTGAGAGCAAATCCACCCAAAGTTGCAAGTTTGAAAATGAAAATGAGACAAAGAATTAAGAAACAATATGTGTGCACAACTTAAATAAATAGGGTAGAAAAATAAAATCACAATAATCAACGTACATATCTAAATGTGAGCAAAGATGGAGGTATGGATGTATAGTGCACAACATAAAATGGCATTGCCTCTACTCATGATAATCACTCAACTGAAAGAGGAGCGGTGAGGGGCAGTAGGGGGGGGGGGGGGACTTTTATGCACATAGAAGCCCTATGTACACGAGGGCTCTAGAACACAACTATTAACCTAACTAACTAGGATCGCCTGAGGGCTTCCTAGTGGCATCTTTGCTCCGTCAACCACATGGGTAAGTAACTAAAACACAAAATAGACTATATAACAAAATATAACATAGTGAATGGCTAACATCTGCCCCCTCTTATATACTTAAGCATCCTCGCTCAAATTTTGAAAAGAGCATTATCCATCTCCAGCAATGTGTTTGATTTTCCAATCAATGTTGCTACAGTACCTTCTCTTGAGCTCATCCTCACTTACTTACATATCTATTGCTTATCTCCCATAATGATTCTCATATCCTCTATTGTGCGATCTTATTTGAAAAACTACTAACACTCTTCCTTACATCAATGAGTTGGAGTCTTATTCAAGAGCATATACAGCCAAGGGATGGTTGCTTTCTTTACCAAGTTTTGATCTCCATTCTCCTTTTTGTAAATGATGTGATCCTATTTGTCCTCCACCCCATAAGGGTTACAAAGACAACTTGATGCCTTAGCTAGTTATTTTTGCAATCTTCATCAGTCAACAATCAACCTTGATAAAACCAAGTTAATGATCTTCAATGGGACAAAGCTCTAAGGTTATGATCTTCAACACATCAAAGAAAGCTCTAGCAAACATACGTTTCTACTTCAGAGGGGAAGAGATTGAGATCACCACTTCATACATTTACCTAGGAGTACAGTTCACAAGGGCTCATTTTGGTATGCGTCAAGTCTTCCAGCCCCGGCTCAGCAAGGGTTATGGTTCCCTACCCTCAACAAGAGACAATGCTTCCAAAGTCAATTTCAAGACATCTCATCTAAACTCTACCTCATGGAGGTGATCATTAGGCCCACAGTCCTCTGTGGCTCCGATATTTGGGGGTCGAGCTTGTTACAAACAAATTGGGCCCAAACAGATAGAGTTCAGACCTTGCTTCTCATGCGCATCATTCGATGCAAACGTACAGTTCCACAACCCCTTGCTTCTCAGGGTGCATCATCTGATGCAAACGTACAATTCCGCAACCCATTATTTAGGCAGAGTTTGATGTCCATCCCTTCCACCTTGCTTGGTCTCCTTTCTTGACAAAGTCAGAGCTTTCAAAGATTCAGCCGCAGGAAGAGAGAAGTACCCCTACCTTGCACTCTGCTCCTTGGAGGCCATCGTTGCAGCTCACCCCATTGGTTGAGCACGAGTATGGTATTTAGAGGCATCTCAACTTCTCCAGTCAGTGACCATTTCCCCAAAGCACCTTCCCCCATTCAAATTCTCCTCCGATACACTGCGCTGTCTCTACCCGCCTACACCGGTACTAAATCAATTCATCAGAGAGGACATTTACAGATTGTACATTCTGGTCACTTGCACTTCACCTCCGACAAGCCTTGGCTCGAAGATGTCCTTCTACCTTGAACACTTCTAGGAGTTACATGATGACAACATCGTCCGCCCTCCACACACACGCAGGCATTGGATGCACTCCCTTAGGATTCCTTTGGGAGAGCTTCTAGTGGGATCTCATAGACTCCGAGTGGAGACAGACCATCATATACCACGATCTGATAGGATCTACTAGGTGTGTCACGTACAAGAGCCAGAGACAGAGGTACACCTCATTTTCAGGTGCCCCCTATACCATGAGATCAAAGGACATTATTACTGCTTCTATAAAGACTCAGGAAGTTCCCTCTCGACTTTCTTTCGATATCAGGACTAGAGATGCCTAGCCCTTTTCACCAGAGAGATTTTCAACCACATATCTCAACTCCTACACACCCTGCCTCGCTTTGGGATGACCAGGGAGATCACATCATATTTTCATGTTGATCAATCGGAGCGGAGCAACAAGCAACGAGCTGAGTACCATAGCACTTCAGATTGTAGAGTGGTGAGACCTCAAGCCTCCTCTCAGCCTCTTCCTCTGGGAGATCGACCAATATCTTTGAGAGCGATTCAGAGGCGTCAAACAGCACATGAGTCCACGACTCCACACACACCCAGAGCGTCAGAGGGATCATCTCCCGACGGATCCTGTGCAGGGCGCCTCCCACTCATTGAATTCCTTCCCAATCCCAATGGAGCAGTCAGAGATCTATATAGAGTTTCTTTCCTTCGCCCTCAAATGTTAGGAGTATTATTCACTCCAACATCCCCCCAAGATCGTTCAGTGTGACATCTCAGGGACTCCAAAGGACTCCGATAGTGAGCCAATGCCCCAATCACACCCATCGTCGTCGGTTATTAGACCCGACGTTCTTGATTTCATCAACCTCATTGTTCGTCTTCTCCTACATCACCATGTCTTATCACGGCCTTATACATGTTTATGAGGACTTCTCACTACTTGTATTTTTCTTTATTTTTCTCTATTTTATGTAATGTCCCCATTCAAATAAGTGCATAGTAAGACAATCCCATCAATCCTACTAGTTTCCTAGGTTGGATGGGAACATGTGGGATGGTAATAAGGAAGCTAATAAATGATATTTAGACATTAGAAGGGTTCAAGTATTTAATAAATATGATGAATAAATAAATTCAAGAGAAATTCTAGGTGGCAAGTGGTTTTGGAGACATATGGAGGTGGTGGGACCCACACTAGCTTGATTTTTCAATGACACATGGCAGCTCTCTCTTGCCAATTCGAATTCATGGGAAGGTGAACACTCTTGGGTGAGTTGGTAAGTCATAACACATGGCATTGAGCATCTTAGGTCGAAATGGGATGGAATAGTAACCTCCATGGGAGAGGAAGAGTCAAATTGGAGACTAGTGGACACTTGGGCTAGATTCCCTAGTTTTATGACAACAATAATGAAGCATCTATGACATTTATGACAAAATTCAGACCTGACTTCTTACACCTGACCATTATGACATGTCAGCCCCAAAAATAGGCTCAAGGAAGGCGCTCATGGAGTTGGAGGAATCCAAAGAGACTCAAATTCGAATTTGGGAGAAGATGGAAGGTTGGAACTAGGAGACAAGTGGCAAATGAGGAATATTTCCTAAATGGAAAATTATTGAATCTATTGAGAGGATTTCGACCCCTTGAAGGCTAATGTTGGTTATAAAATGTAGAAATCAAGTATGAGAATGGCTTTTGATGATTTGAGAAAAAATTGCATTTGTGAAGAGAGAGCTAGTGGATGACTAGTTTCTTGCCTTAGCCAATTTCGAGGGTGAAAGATTCCCATCCAAGTTGGTGTTTGGAGAGGCCACTCAGGTCTTTCATGGTGCTTTAATGGAGTTTGTATTTGCAGGTATCAGCTACAGGAAGTTTCATGGTTTGGTTTAGTGCAGCACTTTCTCTCCACCGTTTCCAGTTTTGAAGGCATATTCATGCTCCTTGAGGGAGGGCGTTTTTGGTGAGCACTTGTGCTTCTTGAGAGAGCTTCTCATTATATATTTATGATTGTAATAGCTTCATATCCTATGTTATTCATATTCAGAAAGTCTCAGGTCGAAATACCCACTGGTTGTATGCAAAACTATTGATTAATGAGCAAACAATGTCCATTTCCCCAATGCATTGATGTATGACACTATAATGTTGATTATTTCGAATGGATGGATGATTCTCTGATATATTTGTGATCAATATAATGCCATGGATGTCTTCTACAAGTTTCATGTACTGTACTTGAGCATTTGAAGCATTTTTACTCAGTTTAGTTGTATTGGGAGATGAAATAGTGCCATTTCCCCAAGGGTCGAATTGGGGGTTTTTGCTGTTGAATGTGAGAGAGTTATAACAGTAGTAAAAATCAATTAATGGTGCATATGAGACCTCAATAACATACTTAGCACATTATATACCTCTGTTCATAAATTTGGGGGAGTTTGGAGGCATTTGGAAGGCCATTTTCAGTGTTACCCGGGGGGGATTTGATGCACAAATTACTAGTCAAAATTACCTATATTGATCCGAATACAAATCAAGTTTGCAGCAGTATTTGGAGGTCCATAAAACATCCCTGAACCTGATATTCAAGTCTAAATACCATTAATACACTCATACAGAAGATTTGGGAGCATTTGGGATGATTTGGAGGTCAAAACAGTTAAACTAGTCAAAGGTCGAAATTGGGGAAAAAGTTGAAAAATTGGCATTTTAATAAAATTTGAAAAAGGGATATTACATTTTAGGTTTAGCTTCAACATCATGTATGAGTTGTGTTTGCACTCCCACATTGTATTCACACTGTTTGCATCCTTTTAGTCCCATTGACCTGCTTTTGTGGTCATTCATTGGACATTAATTAAATTATCTTATCTTATCTCAAAGTACCATTTTTACTTTCAAGGGTTGTAGGACGAGATCACCACTACATACAAATACCTAGGGGTTTAATTCTCCAAGCCCAAATTCAACTTTAGGAAAGCCCTTTAACCCCGAATCAACAAGGCTATAGCTCCCTTGCTCTCCTCAAGTGCCAACACTTTCAAAACCATTTCTAGGACATAGTCCAAGATGGGCATTATGAAACCTAGAGTTCTTTATGGTTCAAAGGTATGGAAACCTAGTCTACTTGAGTAGGTATAGGCCATGACAGAGAGAGTTCAAATCCTAGTACTTCATTACATCATCAAACCCAAGAGGACAATTCCACATGCCATTGTTCAAGCAGACTTTGAAGCCCATACCTTCAAGATTGAAACCAATTTTGGTCTATTCTAGGTCCAATGCAATGGTGACTTGTCAACCACTAGAGACCACTATCCTTACCTTGCTTACTACACTTTGGAGGCCATAGCCACTTCCAATACTTCTTTTCATGATCGTTGTTGGTTTGTGGAGCTCACTTGTCTACTTTAATCGATTGGATTTTCAATGGACCACCTACCCCCTTTCAACTATTCTCTCAATGCCCTCAATCAACTCTTGTTAACCAAGCAAGAGTTGAATAAGATTATCAAAGAGGACATCCTTAAACAATATATTCAGGTTCTTTTGGTAGATCCTCTGAGGGGGTTAAACCCCAATATGGCCTTTTATGTAGAACACTTCATGGAGCTGACAGATGGCCTTATTCTTCGGCTCCCTTATACACTTAAACACTAGATGCATGCTCTCCAAATTCTACTTGGGCAATTTCCAATGGGCTTCCATCAACTTTGAGTTGAGATAGATCATCATATTGCATGGGACAACAAAATCCACCAAATCTACCATCTTTAGGAGATCGACACAAAGTAGCACTTTATCTTCAAGTGCCCCATATATTATGAGATTAGAGGGATGGTTTCACTATCTTGTCAAGGAATCTCGAAAATCTCTCCCCTTCTTCTTTTGATTCTCAAACCATAGATGCATAGCACATGCAAGAGACCCTTGACCTTAGATCTCATTCTATCTAACTACCTCACCCCCAGACAAGACACCTCCAAGTCGATCACTTCTTTCTTTCCAATGCTCACATCAAAGGCACCAAGAGGCAAGTAGACAGTTGCAAATCATCACGCATTCGATTCGTGAGGACCATAACCCAAGCTCAGTATGCCAAGCCTTTATAAGTGTGTCGTCCTAGATCCCAAGACAATTCACACAACACGAGTAAACAAGGAGCTTCCTCCAAATCTCAACAAGGCTACCTTAATCGAGTAGCAAGACATATCCCAAACCAAATCTTCCAACTCATCCAGATCCTTTGATCAATCATCTATCATTAGTTCCTTCCCTTCGACCTCAAATTTCAATAGTGAAAGCAATGAGGGTGGTTGATCATCAACCATCAAGCAAGACACCATCCCCTCCCCCTTGTTGAAGGAATTATTCTTGGGTCCTCAACAACACTCACGTGTTTATGCATCATTAATCTGCTTTTCCATTTCGTTATACTAGACTACAAAATCTTATCTAGTATAGCATAGTTTAGATCTACTTTTACCTTGTTGCTTTTATATCTATTTTTTTGGATCATCCTTTGCACTCGCACTTTTTATAGGAGCATCCTTAGCAGTCTATGTGACCTATTTGTGGTCATCTTGTTGGACATTCATAAATTATCTCATGTAAAGACTAATACACACATCATACATTGATTGATACATGAAATTTTTTAATACTCATTGCTGGACTTCACCACACTGGAATGGGATGTCATTTAATGTGACTTCACTCAAGGAATAAATTATCCAAAATAAGTTTTTATGAACCTTTGCACTATGTGACATGTCCTAAAAAAGGTTTTGACATCATTCACAATCTCTAAGTCATCTAGTTTTTCTTCGCTTCATCTTGACATAAAATCGCTTTTAAAGCTAAGTGTTTGATGAAAGAAGCTAAGATCTCCACAACTTAAATGTCTATGACACTACAACTACGTTTCTTCAAAAACATATGCAATACTAGTGTTACAAACATTGACGACATTGATGACATCGTGATATGTCGCGATGCTCCCAACTTGGGGATATTATCGCTAAAAAATCACCATCTAAAAATATCACGATTTTTTAAAATATCACCAAAAATTGGAAAATATCGCCAAAATTGGAAAATATCGCCAAAATTGGAAAATATCGCCAAAAATCGAAAATATTGGCAAAATATACACCAAGTCAAAAAATTAATATTTTTGTATTTTTTAAGTCCGACAATATATTGTCGATGTTTGCCGACATTTTCCCTAATATATCCGATACATTGATTTATGGACCCTCGACGATATATTCATCGACACGATATTTGTAACTTTGTGCAATACCCACATTCCTTTACTATTCCCTCAAAACATTGACTAACAATTGGAACATAGTTTCACTACAAACCTTGTTTCCCCATCCTTCTTTGGAATTAATAAGAATAAATTATGCTCACATAGTATTTGATTAGTTTTATTATTGGGGTTTCACTAGAATAGACATACTTAAAGGGGATTGTGGAACCTCCTCCACTCAAAAGGTATCTTCATATTTTTGTTCCACCTCATATCTACTTTCTACATCCTCTCTTTCCTCATGCTCTTTGTTGCAGCTACCTCATCATCCCCATTTGTAATTCTAGTTGCAAATGTGATCTGTCAATACAACTTATACTTCCTCATCCAAACACACCTTCAATCTCATGCTTACTAGCTTTGCTTTCTTTCATGTGTTTGAATATGAACTTTTATTAGCTCAATATCCATAAGCTGAACAACTCCCTTAGAACAACCTCCTCTCATCTTGCTCTTTAAAACAATCAAATTCCACTTTCTTATCATCTACCACAAACTTTGTGGAAGTATACTCTATTGTCTGCTTTAATTCGGCAAAATGGCTTGAATCATTGCATATCCTTGTGCATATCTACCTTCAAATCATCTTGAATGTCATTTTGCATGTCATCCTCATCACATGACATTACCATTTCTCATGATGCCCCCAAGCACATTACTTAATGACATTCACAACAATCTCAACATTTTGTACGTCATCCTCATTAGATCTTGATTGGGCAAGAAGTCTTTATCGAGCAAGACATCTTCTCTAAGTAGGCCCTTTGTAGGTCGATCATCTTCATGCAAAACATCATCATCCTCTTTTAGCCATACTTTGTCATTTTGCATCACCATGAGATAAGTCGCCATCATTGTCTTGGATGCCCACATTTATGACATCATTGCACCGAGTGAAACGAGGTGCTCCACAGCCCAGTATGGGGGAGATGTTGTAACGTGTATGATGTAGCGTTACATCTAATAAAACGTAAAAAGTAATTTTTTTAATTAAAAATATTCATGTCGACTCATAAAATAAAAAATTATGGAAAGTATTTAAAAAAAATCCATGTTGGTTCATAAAATAAAATATTATGAAAAGTAATTAAAAAATAGATGTTCGTTTATAAAATAAAAACTTAAAACTTAAACCCGGATCTATAAATCAAGAGAGATCAAATTTCTTGAGTTTAAATTTAAAAAAAGAAATACACCTCAAGAAATCGGATCCCTCTCGGTGCTTGATAGATATGGGTTTAAGATGGATCTATGTTGGTTAATATGTAGTTTACACTAATCTAATAGGTCACCATTCTTCTTTGTTGGGCATTCTCATTGAGCAAATGTATTCATTAAATGAATCAACACTTAGGACATCCTTAATATTCATGACATTATCATTGTCTTTTTAACAAAATTGATTGTGGCATGCTCATTAACAATGGCATCTTTAACTAAAATGTGCTCATTAATAAGGTTGTCCTCCTTAATGAGATGTGATCTCTAACTAGGACCTCATCATAATACAATGTCCACGACTAATTATACATCAAACAATGTTTGCCCCTTGCATTTAATTTCCAATAAAATCGATAATCCACATTAAGGTGGCAACCAATATTTCAATTAGATATTGTGTTGGTTCAATAGACTGAATTTAATGTCAACTAGGTCTAGTTCAAGCAATTGTGAGGAGCAATATCCTCGCTACCCAAGTTAAATTCCTATGGGTGACATGTTGAGTTATTAAATGAGTATATTGTTGTAATGGCCTTGAGCCCTACGTTGACACTTGACAAAGCCTCAAGATTCTACGAAATCCAATTTACCCTAGGTATCATCCTTGAAATGAGGGGAAGTGCCCAACAAGTTTCTCCGTGAAATGTATTTCAAGGAGAAACAAATACACTAAATGTAACAAATTTCCTTCTGTGAAATAACAATGCAAATTGATTCTCAATAAATTACCTAATTTGGCATTTGCTAATTACTAGCATAGATCCATCTTAACCCTAGATCTCTTAAGGGTTGAGAGGCATCCAAAAACATCCAAGTAATAAATCAACTCTATTTTTTTATTTTTCCATTTGGTAATTAAGAGAAATAAGACAAGACTCTTTTTCATTTTTTAATCTTTACATATGTACATGCATGCACACACACACACACACAAAGTATTGAACATCTCCCCCACTCAGACAATAGAGCACCTCCCTTCAATGATTGCAAAAATAATTAGGATTTATATACATTTCAATTTTAGGAGTTTCCTTGCAATTCCCTTAACAATCCTTGTATCTCACAATTTAGCATAGCTCCATGTGGCATCAAGGCCATCTATTTGTAATTTGAACCAAATATGAACCTTGCAGATATATGTAGTGTCAAACCATGGAATTGATTCCAAATAGATACATGAGCATAGTCATTAATCTAGCTCTACTTCAAATGAATGCATTAGGTTGTCCATTCATAATCCACTTTCAATTTATTTTGCATAGGTCAAGTTACTTCATAGCTTGTGACATCTTGTGCATTTCTATGTTCAGTAAGCAATATAGGTAAACTACAAATGATAAACAACAATGTACTCAACTAAATAATGCTTTGCAAAATACCATCATAGAATACATGTGTAAGTACACATTGGGAATGTGTAAGCAACTTCTATCACTACTTTACGCAAAGCAAAAAGAAAAAAAGAGCTAAGAACGAAGAGCTAAAAAGGAAAATATTAGAAGTTTGGTGGGGAGAAGGGAATGAATGCATCAGCACATCGAGCATTTCAAACAAACAACAAATACATCCCAATATGATCTAGGGCATGCATTCCATCCAACCTTATCTAAGGCATACATTTATGATTTTGTCCATCAAGGGCATATCAGCATACATTTACCAATCCTGAACATGCATCCGACAGCCCTTCCCATAAAAACATAGCCAACAATGGCATCTCAACAGAACACTCGTATTCACAGTGCAATAACACACAGAAGTAAGGTTTATAGTGCCATTGTTGCAAATATCATTTCAGGGAATCTATCACCAAGGGTCCAGAGAGAAACTTATTAGAAATATTGAGGGGAATATCAAAAAGTATCAACAAGCATAAACTTGGCACTGAAAAACTCAAAAAAAACCGCAGCCTTAAAAACTCGGAAAATATATGGAAATATTAGGAGAAATTGGAGATATTTACAACATTAATTTATACTCAATAATATTCAGCAAATTTAACCGAATTTAATCAATTGTCTTTATATTTGTTTGTTTTTTAATTTATTTCTTAAAATCGACCAAACAAAGTGACAGAGATTATAGTAATTAATAATATCTAGTGTCTCATGCTCGTGGCCACAGAATGTTTTGGCTGCCATGCTAAAAGTATAGATCATGCAATAGGAGGTCTTCTCTCATAGTCTAGTAGCAACAGGGATTATTTTGGGAGAGTAGGGAATCGTTTAAGGAGTGCAGGGAATCATATAGGGAGGTTTCTTTTAGTCTTATAAGAGAAGAGACACTTTGTATGGATGAAGACTAGATAGATCTTCCACATTTTCTGAAACCCTTTTTTATATTCTGGTACAGACTGTTTCTCCAACTCGTCTCCACTTCTAAATAACTATTCATTTACAAGTTTCCAACAAGAACTTGTAGCTCTATTGCACCTACACCATGGTTTCTTTCAGTTTTATTTTGACTTATTTTGGTAATTAGAGCTGGGGTTTGGGAGGAGCACTTCCCTACAGCTGGGGGGCAAGAGTGGCATCCTCAAATCCATCTCATCTTACATACATCAAAAAATAATTTTTTATCTTATTAGAGAGAAGACAAACTTCATATGGATGAAAACTCGACCTTCCACCTTTTCTAAACCCAATTTTGATATTCTGGTAAAGTCTGTTTCTCCAATTCATCTCCACTGCTAAATAACTAATCATTTATAAGTTGCCAACGAGAACTTGTAGCTATGTTGCACCTATAAGAGGTCATTAGAAGGCACTAATATCATACCAGGCTGCAACAATATCTCATTTCTGGAAGTAGCTGTCTAAAGGATCTTCCAATCAGCACATATAAGAGGTCTAAAAAGGTCTGTTGCATTCCCTTTATATCCATGAGCTGGTAAATCTGCCTTGGGCATATCTTTTCCTTTTGGACTTTACTCATAATATACAGCTACAAATTTCTGTTTTACTTGGTTTCCTACAAGATGCAGCACTCTGATACTAAAAGTTCCAGCCTAAATTTTCTTTAGAAAGCGAAATCAATAGGGGAAGATTATACCCACAATTTGCAATCTAGACAGCATCACTATGAAAAAACTACACAATGATTAACAAAGTCGAAATGCACTCATCCAGTGCACCTATGGACTACAGTTGGTCCATAACTGTATGGGATATGACTATAGAGAAACAAATGCTTTCACGTTGCTAAAATTACATCACCATGAGGATGAGGGGAATGCTTCAATACAATTCAATAGCCAATCGAGAGGCAATCATTCTTATTTTAGAAATGAGTTATCTGAGATGGGGGAACCATAGTATTTAATGAACTCGACGAATTAAGGGATGGGAAGTGTGAAAAGCAGCATTGTAGCGGGAGTCAATCTGGGAAGTAATCATTCTTATGGTCCATAACTGTATGGGATATGACTATAGAGAAACAAATGCTTTCCCGTTGCTAAAATTACATCACCATGAGAATGAGGAAAATGCTTCAATACAATTCAATAGCCAATCGAGAGGCAATCATTCTTATTTTAGAAATGAGTTATCTGAGATGGGGGAACCATATTATTTAATGAATTCGATGAATTAAGGCATGGGAAGTGTGAAAAGCAGCATTGTAGCGGGAGTCAATCTGGGAAGCAATCATTCTTATGTGTTATTTGATCATAATCCAAAAGAACAGGCAAGAAGAATGCACCAGTTCTTGCACATAGATTGATGAAAACCAAAACATTCTGTAGATTTGAGAACAAGATATGACTGCTTCCAAAATATTGAACTTGAGGTTCCACACTTCTTCATTCATTTACAATAATAAGCTGGAATTTCAGTGAACATGTAGGAATCCAGACCTGCAAGATTTTCTGCGGCAAATTTGAGACATGCCCCTTTCAAGTCAGTAGCATGATTATTCTCAGCCAGGGCAAGAGTGGAGGCAACTGTATTTACAGATATGCTTCTGCATAATTTTGACTCACAAAGTAGCCTCAATCGACGCAAACCATACATATGAGCCACAGCAAGCAAGCGCTCTGTCAATGTCTCAGTTGTTGATGAAGATGAAGATGAAGATGAATTGGGTGACGTTGGTTCTTCATCAGGAAGGGTATCTCTATATATATAATGCAGCATAGCCTGTAGCTCACCCAGTAGAACAACAGTAAAATTTGTCAGCTACATCAGCAAGGATGAAATAGAATTGGTAAACTAATCAGGAGACAAACCTGCACACATTGGTAACATGTTCAGGCTCTGGTATTGAGGGCAAACAGACTGCACCCTCAAACCAGGACCATAACCAACTGACCGGCTCAGTTGACCATGTTCTGAATTTTTTGTGTTCCAAAATCAATTATAAAGTCTACACACTATTAGATCTTTAACCACCATAAAAGTCAAAAAAATTATCGTTACCTTGAACACCATGGGTTCCATATCTGTAATGACAACTTCATTACTCTGCTCTGAAGAATCAAAAAATTTTGCTTTGAATAATGGTGATCGTGCAGCCAAAACAAGTTTATGAGCATGAAATTTCTCCCCGTCTACAACAAAAGTCACATCTGAGGCTTCTTGCTTCTCCAAAAGTTTACCAAAGTGTAAACCTAAATCTGAATCAGGAACAGGTATTGAATGCAACCTAGGGCGTTCGGTGGCAGAGACCACAACACCCACTGTGCAATTTAATTTCAGGCAATCATCCTTGAGATAATCGGATGTTTCAAGCACAGCCCGTCTGAAGAACCGTTTGTAGCCCCTACACACAACAAAATCCAAGATAAATATATAGATTACAGTTTTGACACATTATGTTTGTTATAATAATTAGCAGATAGTATTTGCCAAATACAGCTGAAATATCAATTTTGATGGTCTTGTCACTCCTATTCATGATTTAAAGAGAAGAAAAAAACTAACCTTGAAAAAAATGTGTGATCCTAACTAAAAACAGGGAATAAAGATATGATTAAGGTCAATGGATCCTTTCATTTGACGATCTGTGGTGGTCAAGAGAACAATTCTAATAAAGCATACACCCAAAGGTTAGGGGATGCACTGCATAAAATGGAGGTCTGAGGGGTAAATATTCTGCCAAAATGACCCAGGACTTGCACCCAGCCTCGTCCCTTTCTGAGACATGCCATTAGCAAACACCCAAAGGTCTGGGGATGCACCGCATAAAATTGAGGTCTGAGGGGTTATTATTCTGCTAAAATGACCCAGGACTTGCACCCAGCCTCATCCCTTTCTGAGACATGCCATTAGGTGGGGCAGACCACAGCAAGAATGGAACCCTGGTGGACAGCTTAATACCTCCCTCAACCTCACCAATGAACCAAGGCCCCATTGGCAGATATAATTCTTGAACGTCCATACAATATAAGATCAAAGAAATGTTGGCTACCTCTGCCAACACAGCAGAATGCTAAGTTACTCACACTTGCTCTTGCCATCTCTGGAGTTTGAAGCCAAAAAGACTCCTGAGCCTGGCCAAAATGCTTTGTCACCAATCCAAAGCCTGATGCAGATCGCTGAGGCATGCCATTAGGTGGGGCAGGCCACAGCAAGGATGGAACCCTGGTGGACAGCTTAATACCTCCCTCAACCTCACCAATGAACCAAGGCCCCATTGGCAGATATAATTCTTGAACGTCTATACAATAAAAGATCAAAGAAATGTTGGCCAACTCTGCCAATGCCAACACAGCAGAATGCTAAGTTACTCACACTTGCTCTTGCCATCTCTGGAGTTTGAAGCCAAAAAGACTCCTGAGCCTGACAAAAATGTTTTGTCACCAATCCAAAGCCTGATGCAGATCGCTGGGGCCGACCCCCAATGATCGTCCACTCAGCACTGGGCTAATCGCAACTGCTGTTTAGTCATGCTTAATGATGCAGGAGCATTACAGCTCTCGAGCCATTCAGCCTTTGAAGGACAAAACTCCAAAAAAAGGGGTCTTGACTTTTGAGAAGAATTTATATTCTTCTATGCAAGAATTTTAATTCTTAAGTTGATATATCCTATAGTGTTAGATAAGACAAGTGATAGTCTAGAATGTTTGAATAGATTTGAATTTTGAATCAGTTATGACGTAATCGGATCTGCACCTGTTAACAGAATTCAACGAGTCGTTAGAAGATGGATCAAAATTCTATTATTAGAAACAGTTGTAATCAGTTACAAGAATTTAGGAGGCAGTTGGACAGTCTAGAGTTTATTTTGTACTTTCTTTATATTGTAAGTCTTGGGGCATGTGTTGAGGAAGTTGGCCAAGAACAGTGAGATTAGGTCACAGCAAGATAGAGGAGGGTTGTTTTATTGAAGAGTATGTATAGTTTCAATTATGAATCAAAAGGCAGATTCAACAATCACTGTGTGTTATGATTTCTTTGTATTTATGTGTTATTGAATGCAAATGGGATCTGGTAAATATTAGTTGATTTATGTGAAATTGACTAGTTTGTGAATTTCCCTGATAGAAGAGATCAATCTGTATTTAACTGACAGATTATCAAGAGAGTAAATGAGATGGGTTGATTTTATTTGGGGCGTGGTTAACTGGGTAGAATTTCAGTTGGAAATTCCAGTTAGAGTAGAACTGGGTAGAATATGAGTAAAGATTCCAGTTCAATTGAGTCGGGCAGAACCTGTGAAAAGTTCCAACTTTGCAGAAGTCTTTTAAAAGACTTAGTTGAATTTTGTTAGATATAATTGTTCCAGAGCCCAGAAGTCATTGGTCCTTATTGGATTCGATGGTGGGAAAAGGTATGCCACTAGTATGAGAATACACCCTATGTTATTATAAAACATACGTAAGTAGTTTTATGAATAAAGGAGAGATGCTCAGTGGGAGGAGAGATAGTGAGTGCTCCTGTTATATGTTTAAATATGTTTTGCATATGAAGGATGCTCAAGAAATATAATGAATTTAATTGATCATGGAATATTGTGAATAAGTCAAGCATGAATATGTTTTGGCCCTTTGGTATTACACCAAGACTGCAGAACCCAAGAGATGAACGTGCAGGAAAAGTAAAATTTTCCTGCATTACTTAAGGACGTGTGTTAATGCAAGGCCTTGTTTTCTTTAATAATCTGGGATTTATGTATCATGTTTTATGCCTATGGAGTCTAGGTTTATGGGCATTTTTGGTTTCTAAACTAGGCAAGTTTTTATTTTAGCTAGCACTTGTAGTGGCTACATTTATAGACGACTTATTTTTGTATAAAATGTCAAATAGGCATTTCCTTGTTTAGATTAATAGTTAAAGGATAAAAGAAATATTTATGCATTATAACACAAACAAGTAGAGGATAAGGATATACAGATAAGGGATCTGAATTTACAGTGTGTGAATAGGATATATGGGCCCAAAAGCCAAATGCACAATTGTGAGAGCTCCGAAAATAATAGAATAATAAAGATGCAGGGCAGCAGTTAGAATTAGCCAACTAGTGTCTGCCAATGAAATCATTTTTCTCAGATATTACGTCCAGCGACCTGGAAGTTTCAGTTTTTCCCATCAATACGAACAGAATAAAAATAAAAATAAAAATTAGGGTTTCAGGTGGCATCTATGATATATTACTTCACTACTGCAAATACGAATCACAAGATCAACTATCAAATCTAAATCAAAAACCAATATGAAATTCAATGCCAGTGGACCAATTGCAATGCTATGAGAAACTCGAGAGGTAGCTAATGAAAATGTTTGGCGGTGGCATGTGCAAAACGGTAGTCAACAGAGACAATCACCGAATTATAGCGTCGTCTCTTGAGAAATCATTCATTAGAAATAACTATCGGGGTTTTCGACCAAGGAAATTTATCGTGTCCACTAAATAAAGATGCACACCTACGCATATTTAACAGAGGCGGAAAAGACCCTAGGGTTTCATAGCTCATCGCAACGACATTGTTAAGAAATTTAAATGCATTCCACAATTTAGTTTTTTAAGACCCAAAACCCATAAAACAACAAAAAAAGCATTAACCCTAAAAAAAACTCACCACATGCTTCCTCGATACTTCAAAGTGTAAGGCCCGCTCTCTAGTGCCCTGTCAAAATGGCTGTGAACTTTGTTCTTGCCCTTCCCGCTCTGATCCACCAACGTCAATTCGAACAGAGCGCGAACGTCCGTGCCCTCACTGGCCAGCGCGATGAAAACCGAAACATAAAGCGAATTGTCCTCGGCATTCTTGCCGTCGGGATAAAAATAGATGGCCCACTGATAACCTCCTACTGTGAAATTCTCGCTGGCAATGTGCCTGCCGACGCCCATGCCCTTGGCCAGAGAGTACCCCTGTATTACGAAATTGTGCGACCCGTTGACAGTGTTGGTAACCGATCTCGAGCTCGACGGCGAGCCGTCGCCGTTCTCAGGGATTCCATCCTGCATTGTCGAGGGAAATCTAGACCCGAACGACCTTTTCATTTCCAACGGCCGGGCATTTAAAAAGAAAAGAGGAACGAAACCCTAGGGCACCAAATTCGTCCGTTGAAATTACGTAAATCGAAGAAATTCACAGAGGATTCATCAACTCGAGACCTGTGAGACAAATTCCCTGATTTCTCATCGATCGCTTCGGACCGTGGCTCCACGGAAGCAGTTCTGTACGATTTCGGGGTCGAATTTAATTAAGACTTTCGGTAAATTTTGCGTTACTGGCTCAATACTCTCTGATGGCGAATAACAAGGGGCGTGTTGTGTTGGATTTCTCGATTCAATCAAGAGAAACTGGTGATTGCAGACAATGTAATACCCCTCGCGAAAGTTTCACACGGCCGAAACGCTTTGATTGTATTTGTTTTTGTTTATTTCTCATCAAAAATAAATCCGATTTCGAGGGTTCCGTTCTGCTGTATCCAACGGTGTATTTTATTGGGAGAGACGTATCTACGACGAAGTATACATATGACACGTGGCTATGTTCCTTTGGTTGGAGGAGAACCGGGGTTTTAAATGAGGTTCTGGGGCGCCAAGTGCGGGCATTGTTTTCGGTGTGTTTCGTGTAGGATGATGTGGTATTTTTCGTTGTTTTTTGTTGAACAGTTTTTAGCAGGTTTTCCTACTCGCTTTTATTTGTGATATGTGGGTAATTAGTATAATTTATTTTAAATTTTGATTTATTAAGAATTGAGAGGGATTGAATTTTTGGAGTATTTTTTATATATATAAAATTTAAGATAAAAAAAATTCAAAGAATAGTTGTGATGATTCTATTTTATTTTTTTATTTTTTATTATTAAAATATGTCACCTTATATCACAACATCTTCCCCCTACTATGTTGTAAGCACCTCGCTACTCTGGGTGCAAAGATTGTTAGTTAAGTCGTTGCGAGTTAAATGCCAGATCTTTCTCTGTAAAGTTGTTTTTTGAAAAAATGATGATTCTAAAAAATAAAATAAAATAAAAAACTTAAGAAGTGTGATATTGAAATTATTGGTAATGTTATATCGAATGAAAAAATAAGAGAGTATTAAGTAGGACAAAATATAGCGGTGTAGCTTGATTGGCAAATGAAATGAAATGAGATGATATGTTGTACAAAGAGGCCACAAGTTCAAAACACCTTGACTTACACATGCCCCATGCTTACAGGTTGTGTGGGTGCACCTAGGGATATAGTGGTAGTGGACGAGAATCGACCTCGTGTAGCGCAAGTACCTGCGCTGCCCCTATCGCCGATTGTACAAAAAAAATAAGTAGGACAAAATATGTACATAGAGATAAGTCATTATAATAATAATGCTTGCTATAGACATCCCTAAGATTATAAGTATAAGTCAAAGAAGGGACGGGAGACATGGGATTAAAATCATCAATAATGTTCATATAAAATTAAGGACAGGTGGTGTCTCATAAATTCATAGGGTTGCACCCCAAATCAATTTCCAAAGGAAAACTCTGTCACGTGAGTAAGGAAGAAATTTAGTCCATCTTAACTCCAAATCTACCAAGCACTGAGAGGGATCAGATCCCTTGAAGTGCAAACTTTCCTCAAATTTTGCACTTTAAAAAAGGTTTACACCTCAAGGGATTTGATCCCTCCTGGGCTTGGTAGATATGAACTTAAGATAGATCTATACTGATCCAATAAGTAAATATTTAGTATGTTTTCAAATCCCTCGTATGTAAATCCTAGTTTAATAATGGCTCAACTCCCACGTTGCATATCAAAAAGTATGCAAGTTTCATTAATTATCCTAGTTTTAATTATACTAGGTTGTAGAAAGCGTTGAGAACTATAATTATATTATCTCAAAGGACATAATAACTAGTTTTCAACCATATGTTGGATGTGAAGTTAAATTGTACCAGGGTTAGTATATAGGTTTGTGTATAGGACTAGGGCTAGATGTTACTTATAAGCACGTCACCCCATTATATTAGCCTTAACGATGATCTACGAGGGACATTGGCTTGCTTGTGGATACCATCTAGGTTGAAACCATCTTTTGATCATGGAGTATGGCCTTGAAGAAAGCATATCTCGATGCAACAAGAACTATAATTATATTATCTCAAAGGACATAATAGCTAATTTTCAACCATCTGTTGGGTGTGAGGTTAAATTGTACCAAGGTTAGTATATAGCCTCATGTATAGGACTAAGGCTAGATGTTACTTGTAAGCATGTCACTCCATTATACAGCCTTAACGATGATATGTGAGGGACAATGGCTTGCTTGTGGATACTACCTCGGTTGAAACCATATTTTGGTCATGGAGTATGTTCTTAAATTACTTTTGATTGACTAAGAGATTGTTTTCCTTGGACGTAAGAAAACAAGTTAATGACTCAAGACCTGGATGCATCTAGAAAGAGTCAAAGTTACCCCCTTATAGACCACCAATGACTTAATCTATATGGCCAAGTTTTATTTGCACACAATGATCAATTACACATTGGAGTCGTGAGATTGTATCAATGGAAACTAGGTGGATAACCCTAAATATGGTAAGCTTTTTTCCGCTTTGAAAAAAATAGTAATGATAAATAAATAAATCAAACTCTTATAAAAGTCACATATAAATATATTATGTGACAATCTCATTGCAAAATAGAGATGTTTAATTTAAATGGTAAATATAGAATGTTGTATGTTGAAGCAATAAGGGATTTATGTATTGGGGTAGGATCATCTCGACAAAGCAATATGTCAACATGGTTAACATACCATCATAGATTCATTTTAAATTTGGATTTACTAAACATCAAGAGGGATCAAATTTATTGAGGTGTAAAATTTGAATCTTTAATTTTTTCTACATCAAGAAAAAATTCACCTCGAGAAATTTGATCCCTCTCGGTGCTTGGTAGATTTGGATTTAAGATTGATCTATCTTGATTTTAAGTTTTTATAACTTATATAAAATTTAAATTTAAGATGGATAATAAGGTCGACATGTTATTCTTTTGTAATGTGGGTTATAGTTGCCACATGAATGTTACCCTCATCAAATTTTTTATTTTTCAAATCGATATCAATTAAACTTTTTAAACCGATATTTAATATTTTCATTTTGATCAGACTACATTACAACATCTCTCATATTGAATTGTAAAACACCTCACCACTCTCTATAAAATCAAATAATAATATATCTTAACCTGCTACTCTCTATAAAATCAAATCAATAATATATCTTAACCTATATATGAAAAAATACACCTTACACTACAAACAAGGCTATTCCCTTTAACACTAATTAGAGATTAACCCTTAAACAAATGTGTTCAAGCTACAACACTCGCCCATTGCCCAAACAATGGAAAGAATCTCAATAAGGAGTACAATACACTATTTCATTATTATAATATAATTGTTATAGTTTGTCCTGCAAAACATGAATTAATAATCAATATGGTTGTAGTCAAAATAATAAATATGGTTGTAGTCAAATCTATTTGTGCCTCTTGGATATTGTTGTAAATACACCGAGTAGTACAGACCAACAAAGTAAGTTAAATAGTAAGTTAACAGTAAGTTAAATTTTTTTCTCTGAAAAAGTACAGACCAACAAAAATAGTAATTTATCATAAAGGTCATCTTATAAATTTCATTTTGCCATTATAAGCATAAAGGTCATCTTATAAATTTCATTTTGCCATTATAAGCATACTTCTAAATTGAAAAGGAATGCATCAAAGGAGTGGGACATGGAGACGTGGAAGAAGGATAGAAGGTTTTTAATTAAATTGAAAAGGAATGCATCACGGAGTTGGGAGATGGAGACGTTGAAGAAGGATAGGAGTTTGTGTTGGTGTTTTATGTGAGGTAGAATGACACTTAAAAGTATGGAAGGGTGAGTTTTTTAAGTTTATTGGTGTAGTTAAGGTGTGGGTTAATAAAACAATTTTATTAGTGCTTGGTAATAAGTCTTAATTTCCGGATGTGTTTTAGGTATTGTATTAAGTTTTTATAATATTGTTGCTGTTTTATTATTGTATTTAATATATTGTTATATTGAGTTTGTTGAGTTTTTTTTTGTAAAGCTGCAGTTGAAAATTTATATTAATAGTACAAAAATTACATGGCAGTTTGCTAGCCTTGGCAGTCTAGTTTGGTGGAACCATCAACCTAGACGCTCAAAAACGCTAGGCTGATAAGTAACATGGTAGAACAGACCTATCCATGGAGGCCAGGTGCCACATAAGTTATTATATAACCGTGCATATAACATAACCGAGCAAGAAAACAAATAGTATAGCCAAAAAATGCAGAACCTTTGACCATCACAGAGTGAGCTAGGGACAGGCATCCGCAGTATTTGCTTCTTCATTCTAGGGGCTAGGTTTGTCCTCAACAATGGGGCAGTTGCCGAAGAATTTGTTGTCCCATCCCGGGGGAGGGAGCTTTGGCGTCAGAGGCTCAGTTTTGCGGCAAGGGGAGGCGTCCCCTTCAGACTTTCGAACCCGTTTGCAATAGAATCAATAGTTGTTGGCACAGGAAAGGTGGTGTGCAGGGAAGCCAAACCAGAGGAAGCACCGGAAATAGGCAACCTGGCCCAGAGGGGTTGTCCACCGTGGCCGCAGAGCTTCCGGCCACTACGTCCATCATTTCCCCCGAAATTGACGGAGCTTTAGGAACCGGAGACAACCTGCCAGTGTGAGCTGCTGCCATTCCATCCAAACTATCTCGAGTGTTTGTGGGCTCTGCAGAAGCCGAGCCCCTGTGCACCATAGAGCATTTCTCTAGAGAAAACTTACCGCCAGCGAGGCTGGCATCCAGACTGACCAATTTTGCATCCAAGTGGACCAAGAGAGCCCTGATATCCATGATGGAGGCTGTGGCAGAGGTTCAACTTGCCAACATCTCCTCAACCAAATTGCCTAGCATGTTTTTGATAAGCCAGTAGTAGTTGATTTGCTTGTCATGGTTACCTGTAGCGAGGATATCTTCCACCTGATCGGATTCCCAATCGTCAATTAGCCTGCGAACTGGAGCCGAGACGTTGCTATCATAGCTGTTGATGACAACCTTACATTTTCTAGGAGACACAGCATCCTTGCCAACACCATGCCCCGCTCCCCGACGAGACGTGCCTCACGGACGAGTCATAGTGTGGAGATGGAGCTCCCAGGCGATAACAGATTGCGCAGAGCGAAACACAACCGGGCTATTCAACACAGAGTTCAACTTTGGAATGCAAATGAGGAGGGAGCAGGGCATGTTCGCAATTTCAAGCGTCGAGGAGGAGGGATACATGTAGGCCGCACGTGGGAGCTGCAGCGTACACCTACTAACGTTAATGCCATGGGACTTCCGCAGTCGCATCGAGCCTCAGCTCATTACCACCATTAAACCTCTCATGATCACGATGGCCTGCATTAAGAGACAGCCTACCCTCATTACGGAGAGGTGACAAGTGTAGCGTGCCAACTCCAGCTGGCTGGAGAGAGCTACCAAGTGGGGACTGCTCGGGGAAAGCACCCACATCCGAGAGAGTTTGTTGAGGTGTTGAATTTGTGGGTGGTTGTATCTTTTATGAAATGTAAGATAAGATTTTCTAGAACTTACATATTGAAGTTTTTTCAGCGTTAGATTTGTAAGAGTGTTTGAGTAACTTTAAACATTGAAAGGGTTGTATTCTCTTGTATTGAAATCATATTTGGTGTTTGAAAGTAAAAAAAGGGGCTTCCTATAAAAAGAGGGGCCTTTATATTCACGTGTGAAATATGATAAATGGTGTAACAAGGAATTTCCGTGCATTATTATCAAGCACATTCATTGACATCATGATGTCACATGCCGAGATATGATTGGTGTATGTATCTAGTGTTAAACAATTATGATGTCACCGATAACGATGTGGCACATTTTTTGTTTTCCACGTGCCCCTTTTCATGTCCATGTCAGTTACTTTCCCTTTTTTTTCCAGCGAAAAAAAGCATACTATTTATATTCAAAATTTAATTAAAATAGTACAATGATAGATCGGTCAAAAGGATGACAAATATCACTTCTTCCTCCAAAACCTATCAGTCCTTGTCATTACAAGCTGCATGATCAAAAAAGCAAAAAAAAACACAGATATACACATCCTTTCTCTAATGTCCCTTTTATGACCAAAACATAAAAAACACCCATATCTAATTCAGGAAGTAAAGAGATCCACTGTCTTGAATCTCTTCTTCAAAATATTCTTCCCAAATAAGGAATCCATCTTCTCCTGTAAGTGCCTGTTTGGATAAACTATCAGCTGCCTGATTGTGTTCCCTATATATGTGCTTAATGTCTAAATCCTCAAACTTCTCCAGTTCAATCCTTATTCTGTTGCATCAATGTGTTAATGTTATGATATTCAGCTTGTATTCACCTAATGCCCATTTTATAGTTACTCTGGAATCTCCAAATAACTTAAGTCTTGGAAAACCAAATTGATTTGCCAATCTCACAGAAACCCACAGTGCTAATAGTTCTGCCTTCATATTTGTGCCCATTCCACATCTAAGACGAAAAGTGAAATAATGATCCTGATTTAAATATATTTTACCACCCACAGCACACTGTCCCAGAGCTGCTGCACCATCAAAAAATATAATAGGATCATTGTATATCAAAATAAATTTTCCTACAATCCTTTGTGATGTTTTTTCCTTCATCTATTTGTATGGCAAGTAATGGCTTAAAGTTTGTGAAAAAACCTTTTCAATATTTGCCTCTTGATCTTCAAAAATGCACTTATTCCTCATCCTCCATATTGTCCAAGAAATGGAAACTGGTAGTGTGAGATGTTCAGCACAGTTTTTAATCCAAAAGTTTAAACTTGTTATAAAATTCCCATGTCTCCAAACAGTACTAATATTCAATGTATTACATACCTTTCCCCATATATGTAATGTAAATGTGCAATCCATAAATATATGTGAAGCAGTTTCTATCCAATTCTTGCACAATGTGCATCTACTTGGCCCATTCCAGCCTCTCTTTACTATATTATCCCAAGTTTTCATTCTATCCATAAGTACAAACCAAAGAAAACATTTTAATTTCAATGGCATATTCCAAGTCCAAATGACCTTGTACCACCACTGCTTTGGAAAAATGCACTTCCTGTTTATGATAGATTTGTATGTTGTGTTTGCAGTCACCATACCTGTACTTTCATTCCCTTTCCAAACTAAAATGTCTTCTTCATTGTTTAACCTGCAACCAACTGAATTTAAAGAAAAGACATAGCAATCCCATTCTGTAGCCAAATCTCCACTTAGACCTAATTCTTCACCACTGTACCAATAGTTGCCATATCCCTGCTTCTTCACACTGTTTAATGTATATAACCCTGCACCATTTAATACTCCTCTCAGATCAGAAGAAATTGAGAAACAATCACCCAACCCTATAATAGGATCAGTGCCAACATTGGAATATACATTGATTCATTGGCATTTATTAACTATAACTTAACCCAAAAGATTATGGAATGGTTAACAATGGCATTGGATCCAAGTATAGACTTGTGCAACCAAGTTACGAAGCATAAGAACTTGAATCCACATGGACACCTTGACCCGAAAAATTATAAAATAAATTAAGTACGTCATGTTTTAGAACATTTAAGGTTGGTAAATGTTGACTAATGCACTATTGCCATAGGGAAAAACGTTGGCACTCACTCACACTCACACTCCAATTGTTTTGATGTTGTCTCCATATGTGCGTCTATTAGTCATTGTATTTGTTTAATGCAATGCTATAGTTGAGCTTCCATGTAGGATGAGTGATGGAAAAACTTTGAAATCACAAGATCTCCCTATCCTCCCCATTTTCTTAAGTCAATAGTGACATTTGGTAGAGTGTGCTTGGTCCACAGGTTGCATTCTTGTACTTAATAAATCCTTATGGTGCCTTGGTTCTTTTCTTAGATTCAAAATATTATAGATTCTAATAAATTTAGGGGCGGGGTTCATGGAACAAGTTATGCACTGTGAAATACACAAGGCCTTGAATATACTCGAAGACATGAACCCCAAGATTTATTAAATTTTGTTAAGTTCCTAGTTATTGGGTCCATGAGGGGCTCATTGCACTATGAAACATAAGGAGTTGAATTTTCAAGGGTTGGCAATGATCTAGCTGGCCATCCACGACAATCGCATAAATAATCTTGATATTGACAAGTTTTGGTACATCATTTTTTAGCATATTTTTAAGGCCTTCCCAAGCCTTTTTCACTGTTTTACACCCATAACACAAGGAACCAACTCAATCTACTATTTTTCTTTCTAACAAGCTAAAGAAGACAAAAAATGAAGCACCTAGCAAAAATTTACGACACTACTACACTTGGGGCCAATTTCTAACAAAAAATTGATGTTTGTAATGTTGTCACAATGTCAAAACATGAGTTTAATGAACATTAGAAAATGTTAAGCAAGCATTGATATTAGTTTGACTTGCACGACATCAATAAAACGTCAAGCCGATAATAGTGCCCACATTTTTTCCTTAATGGCCTTATACATCAATTAATCGGAACCCCATTAAGATGTGTTCAAAATTGATAACATTGTTTAATTCATTTTCCCTGATTTGTTTTAGCTACACATCATTAAATCAATATCGCATCAATGTTGTTTTGACATTATTAACATTGTTAATGATTTTTGTTGCATTATTAATTATACACATCACATGACTGGTGTGTACACAACATAACAACATCTCTTAATCATCGATGGGTTAAATATTTTCCCTCCCACATGGCAAGAACCACATCAACAAAGGCTGACATGTAATTTTCCTTGGCACATGACACATGGCAATTACAAGATTTATCTTCAGGATGATGAGTAAGCAACAACTAGGTTGAACCTTCGACATTACTACAACCACCTTAATGTTGAAATGAGATCAAAAAGTGATGTATGATATTTTTTACCAAAAGGAAATATGAATTGGAGGCATACTAGGAACCTATGACAGCATATCATTAGTGAAGATGGTATCCAATGGTAGTTGCCACAAAGGTTTAATTTGAATTAAAAAAACAAAACATTGTTGATTAAAACAATATCTATACAAGTAAATGTGTGTAAATGAAATTCCTAAATCTTTTCTATTTAAAACAATGAATTAATATGATGTATTATGGATAATTACCCAATTAAACTTGATTAATAAAAATAAAATTATATTAGAAATACTAATATACATATCAAGCCATTTCTAAATCCATTCAAGTTGAACAAAAATGAATGGTAGAATGGAACTCAACTTACATTTTTTTTATGTACTGGGATCCTTCCAATTAACCCTTTTTAAAGTTAATATGTAATTTGCATAATGGAAGGGCTACCAAAAATCCATTGATAAACTCTTTGCACTAACTCCTTTTAGGCAACATTTCTTTGCCCTTCCATTTTTCAACAATTTCATATGGATTTGTAATAAACTCTTTGCACTAATTCCTCTTAGACAACATTTCTTCGCCATTCCATTTTTCAAAAAAATCATATGGATTTGTGTCTTTGACTTTGACCTATCTATTTTTTGTCCCTCCTCAAAAGTATTCTCAGTAATCCAAGTCTTATATAGAAAAATAATAACCTAAGTCATCCAAGTAATCCAAAGATCATATACAAAAATAATAACCTAAGTCATCCAAGTAATCCAAGGATCATATAGAAAAATAATAACCTAAGTCATCCAAATAATCCAAGGATTATATAGAAAAATAATAACCTTAAGTCATCCAAAAATCATATAGAAAAATAATAATCCAAGAGTTATTGGCTAGAAAAATAATTCACTCTTATAATTGAACTTTTTATTTACAAAATATCAAAATGCAAATTTGAAGACTTTGAACTTGTGTGCATTTAAATCTATCTATATCTATAATCATCTTGTGTTGATTAATTAGACTATTGAAGACAACCAAATCCCATTTGTATGTAATTTCTTTGGGGAGTGCCAACAAATAAGGACTTGATAGAAAATCTCAAATTAATCAAGATAGGACGTAATCCCAACAAGATCGATGTTGAAGTGAATAAGTATTTGAGGTAGGTGGTTGGAGTTTTTTTTAATATAGCCTTATAAGCATAGATCTCTTAAGGAAGATGGAACTTCAACTTGGGCCTAGATATCATGGGCTTTATAAAATATTTGCAAGAGTAGGACATGGTGCATATACTCTCGAGATGTTAACTGAAACCTAAACACACAACACCTTTTGTGTTTGTTTTTTCAAAAAGATATTAGGTGAAAAGGTTAAATTATTAAAAATAGTGCTTCTCAAAATAGAGAGAGGTTTTTTTTTTCCAAGAAAAAAAGCGTAATTTTATTTCAGCAAAGGTGAACAAAATTACATTCTGTATATGCAAGTATGCATGCGGATATCCATTTAAGGACAATCAAAACTGTAACGTGTAGGATCTTCATTACATTTGTCTGGTGTGTTCAACAACATCATGTTTAAAAGTCTAAAAAAAAGAAAACTGAACATAATATACCTGGGGGCTCCCCGAGCCTCCTATTTTACCAAGAAAAGTCTTTTAAGGAACAGTAATATAAGTCTTCCAAATGTCGCCACAAAAAACACTGATAGTCTTCTCCAAAAAAATTCTTAACAACACTACTATTCTTGTAAAGCCAGATCATCAACAAAAGGCCGATGATAGTACTCATATAGTGTTCCTGCACGGTATTCTTTTACTTTCCACACGCCCATTGCCAGGACCCTGCCAGCTTTAGAAGCCTTGTCCGCCTCCTTGTTATTCTCCCTGTAAACATGTATGCAAGAAAAGTGTAAAAAGGAGAGCTTTAGTTCTTGAATGTCCTGTAGTATGTTTGCAAGTCTAATATCTCTGCATTGTTGTGTGCCAAGTGACCAGTTTGTGACGTTCATAGAATCTCCAAAAACATTTAGAGATTGACAACCAGTCTCAATAGTGAACAAGAGTAGAAGCTTGAGACTCATGATTTCAGCATAATTATTTCCACCCTCCCCAAGACCCCAGAACAGGTGATAATAATGGTTTAACGTAAGATGTAATACCGCCCCTCCCCCACAGATGTTTTCCTGAGCTGAGCCATCTTAGAATCCCCAAGGAACCGAGTGGTCAATGTCTAGATCAAGGACAGTTCGTTGATTCGCGACTCTAACATGCTGGGGATATGTCGTTATGGATATGTGTATGGCTGAGACTGCCGGTGTACAAGGTTTATCAGTGAAAATCATTCTGTTCCGCGCCAACCATATCCCCCAGGCCACCATCAAAGGAAGGGCTTTGAAAGAGATGCCGATAGGATCAATACCCCACTGTGACCAAGCCTGTAACAACGTGTCCCCCTCCCAATTAAACTGAACATTTGAGATTCTGGAGCATTTTTCCCATACCTACACCGTGTATGGGCATTGGAGGAATAAGTGAAGACGGGTTTCCTCATTTTCCTTGCACAATATGCACCACCCCGGTCCAACCCTATTCTTTCGTTGCAAATAATCCCAGGTAGGAATGGAGTTTTCAAGAATATTCCACATGAATAATCTGTGTTTCATAGGACAATTTAACTTCCAAATAGGTTTCCACCACCAGACCACTTCACATGGATTAGTGAAGTAACTTAAACTAATGTACCCGTTCTTTGGTGAAAACACACCATTCGACGCCCCTTCCAATACCAAAACGTCCTCCCTATCACGGATGAGAATTTGTGAAAGAATAAGAGCCCTGTAGTAATTCCTTAATTCATCCTGTTCCACGACTGAAAGATCCAAGGCGTTCACATCTAGCCAAGATTGATTCCATGGGTGAACCAAATCTCGAATAGCAAGCTATGATAGATAAGTGATACCTATTTCACAGAGTGATGTAATCAGTCTAACTGATAAAATATGACGACCTTCGCTCCCAAACCAGGGGTCTTCCCCTACCCGAAGAGACCGTCCATTCCCAATATTCCAGGCCAAAAGATCACCAACCACAAAAAAAGATTTAATAACAGCTTTCCAAATAACAGAACCACCACGGTGAGACTTATTCGGATTCCAAACCCAATCCATAACTGTTACAGGAGCAATGTATTTCTGAATGACAACTCTTATCCAAAGACTGTCAGTTTTTAACATTCTCCATACCCCTTGGCTGCCAGGGCTTTAGAGAAAAGATGGATATTTTTTAGGCCCCATCCTCCTAGAGCCTTAGGTATAGCTATTTTCTGCCAACGAACCCATGGGGAAACATAGTCTCCTTTACCGCTCCAAAGAAAACAAAAACATAGTTTCCGGGCTTTCTCCAACGTCCCTTTGGGAATCTAGGATAGGGACATCCAGTAAACCGGAATGGCCTCTAGGATTTATTTCACTAGAACCAACCTTCCTGCTCTCGAGAGCCATTTGTGACTCCAAACCTTCAAACGTTTGTGGATTTTCTCAATAAGCCAGTTCCAGTCTTGTTTAGTGTATGCATTAGGTTTTAATTGAAACCCAAGGTAGCTCAAGCCAGCATCAAGAAACAAGTAAGTGTAAGGAAAAATCCTTCGAATCGCCAAGATCTCATTATCACTAAGCAGATGAGCCGACAAAGTGGATTTCCTTTCATTAATCTCCATACCAGTAGCTTGAGAGAAAAGATGTAATATGCCTTGAAGGGTTTCAATGTCCCCAATTGAACCAGAACAGAAAATGAGAATATCATCCACAAAAAGCAGATGAGTTATAAATAAATCCGGAGCCACCTGAATTCCCTGAAGGGTGCCTTCCCTACAAGCCTTTTTCAGAGCCCTACTTAATCCTTCTGCCACCAACAGGAAAAGTAAAGGTGATAAAGGACAACCTTGACATAGACCTCTTTCCGAACGGAAGAAGGGAGAGACTGCCCCATTGATGAGGACCACAAAGGAGACTGTAGTGATACAACTCATGATCCACCTGATAAAGTCCACAGCAAAGCCCATATGAGTAAGTAGTAAATGTATATACAGCCAACTCACCTTGTCATATGCTTTAGACAAATCAATCTTGATAATGGATCCTTTGATTTTCCTTGATTTCATACTATGAATGCCCTCTTGTGCCACTCCAATTGCCTCATGAATCTGTCTTCCTTCCAAGAACCCAAATTGTTCCGCTGAGATATGCTTGGACAAAATAACTTTTAACCGCATGGCGATAATCTTGGATACAACCTTATACACACAGTTGCACAGAGAGATAGGTCTGAAATCCCCAAGGGAGGAGGAGTTATCAGTTTTAGGAATAAGGGCAATAAAGGTAGAGTTGAGGGCAGCTGGAATATGCCCATAAATTCTTGTATCTTCGACCATCTTCAGGAGATCATTCCCAATAAGCTCAAAAAGGGCCAGGAGAAATTCAACAGTCCAACCATCCAGCCCCGGGCTTTTGTCTTTCTAAAAGCTCTGCAAAACCCCCTTCAATTCTTCTTCCGTGACAATTGCCATCAAGGATTGATTATCCTCTTCTTCCACGAACCGGGGGAAGAGTTGTGCCATCCTGACAACTTCAGCAATATTAACCTGTGTCGGGGCTTTAAATAGTGTCTGGAAATGATTCACCCCCACCCCCGCCATGCCATCAAAGGAGGTCTGTGATTCCCCCATTGAGTCCTCGAGGTTCCATATGGTGTTGGACACCTTCCTTCCTTTTGCATATGCATGAAAAAATTTTGTATTCTCATCGCCTGCTGCAAGCCAAACCGCCCTACTTTTCAAGCGCCAAGTTTCCTCTTTTTCCAATAAAAGCGTGTTCCTCCTACCTTCCATTGCAACCAGGTGGGCTCTTTCCTCCAAATATCCCAGGCCCCCAGATCCAGATTCATAAATTGACTGCAGTTCCAGTTCAATCAACTTTAATTCTATGTCGTCTCTTCTATTCTTTTCATGAGCCCACGCCTTAACCGGTCCTTTAATTCTTTTGATATTTGCAGTAAACTGATGTGAGGCGGAGAGAGCATCCCTAGGGTTAAAAGGGACCCAAAGAGAACCCACTAGGTCAGTGAAGGTCTCATCTTTTAACCAGATTTTATTGAACTTAAATGGCCTAGCCGGTTTAGTAGGTCCATCTCGGAATTCAAGAAAAATAGGGAAGTGATCAGATGATCCCCCAGAGCCTACCCACTGCCTCAATAGGTAGTTTCTGTCCACAAAAGAGTTAGACACCAAAAATCTATCCAAGCACTTCTCGACACGGTTTTTTCCAGTTCTGTTATTTCTCCACGTAGGCTTAAGGAGAGAAGGCTCAATGTCCAGCAAATTATGAGTGACCAGCTTATGTGTGAAATAATCGGCCAAAGGGTCAGAGCGAGCTTTGCTACCCCAAACTTCTGCCGAGCCAAGAGATAAATTTAAATCACCTCCGATAAAAGGTTTCCTTCCTGTAACAATGGATTTGAGAGGAGAGAATCCCAGAAGGGGACTCTGTTCAAATAAGGACCATAGATATTTACCACAGTGAAAAATTCACCAAAATCAAGAGACGAGCAGGACAAACCCAAAACATAGTCCATCCCCCACAAGTTATGACACATCACCATTCTAGTATTCCAGCCAATAGCTTGACCGCCAGACCAACCACGAGCATCCAAGGTAGCAAAAGACCAACCACCAAACCAACTTTCTAACATCGGCTTAATCACCTCACCAACACCCAAAGTTTCTTGAAGTAGAATGATATCCGGGTGTTCAAGAGATACCACTCTACGCAATGCTAATATTTTACGGGGACCAGCCAGACCCCAACAATTGAAAGACATAATTTTCATTAACGCCCCCTCTTTTGGGCACGCACCGCTCTAAGCGCCCGATCAATAGTTACCTGTTTACCTTCCAGCAAATCCATCCTGGCCTTGGATTGAACTTTTGATAGATGAGACTTCCTACCTCTGCCTTTTCCCAGTTTACAAACCCCAGCACCCATCCCCCCAGGGGAAATCTCAGTAAGGGATCGTAAAAAATATCCAGAGTTCAAGGAGTTGGTTGGGGAAGAAGAAGAAGGAGCTTCCTCGGGGGTAGGATCAGGTTCAGGGGGTAGGTCAATAAGCATCACACCATGATTTAGAGAGGTTTGTAGAGCTGATGGGGGTTCAGGAACATTGCATGTAATGTCAACCATCTCCAAAGAGGGAGAGATATTCAAATTTTTTAAAGCCTCCATCCAATTCGGATTTTCCATAGAGAATTTTTTAAAAACAAAATGAAAGGAAAGGGGATTTAAGGAAGAAGGAATACCTGCAGCCGTAGTCCCTGAGGCCGAGAAGGGAGATGGTTGAGATAACCTAATAGGTGCTGATATAAGAGCCGGTCTCTCCTTTCCAGTCGCAAGCCTAATCGGTTCCAGATGTGATCCTCCAGCCACTTCCTTAGTAGTAGAGGGGTTCGAGAGAGCAAGACCAATAGGGATAGGAACATCCAAAGCTCGGGAATGTCCATGCTCTGCGTCCATCTCCAAAACCACCTTATTGGTGGGCTCTGATGGTGGAGTTCCAACAAGAGGAGGAGCCTCCATAGCATTTGAAGGTTTGTGACTACCACCATTTCTCCGTCGTAAGGGTAGTTTACAGTCAGCAACCAGATGACCATAGGCATGGCAACGACGACATCTAAAGGGAACATTTTCGTAGTCAAGTTTCTGAACATATGCATAGGGCCCCCAACTGAGTGTGACATCAGGTGCCAATCCATCCCTGACATTTAAATTGACCAAGATGCGAGCAATCTTCCTCTGACGAGTTTGCAAGAAACTATAATCACCATCCAGATAAGTGCCAATCAAGTTCCCAATACCTTTGAAATGCCGCTCCGACCAATAATATAGAGGTAGACCTAGTAGCCGGACCCAAATAGGAACTAAATCCAGGCGTTCACGGCTGGCATCAAACATCAAATGCCAGGGTTTAATCATAACCGGACAATGGTCCCAACTCCAGTTGGAATTTAGAACCCATTTTGCATGATTTTCATTATGGAAGTTGAAAGCAAACCAGTTTCGATTTAATTCAACTACCTAAGGGGTATAGCCCAACTCTGCAACCCAATGCTCTGCCACCCAAGCCTCAATAGTACGAAGAGAGAAGGATATACCCAGAGCCTTAACAACCAAGGTGATGTTGGTCATCTTGACCAATTAATGCCACTCAATATCTTCCCCAAGAGCATAGTTGTATTTAGTCCTGCTCAACTTCAGCCAACGTTTCCTGCCGCGCTTCGCTGGTTGGGATGCATCATCCGATGAACGCCCTCCCCATTCTTCAAAACTGGTACCAGAACCCACACAAGGGCTAGCAAAACCACGTTGTTCGTGAATCTCCAATAAACCCAAACCCGGATCTATCCTCGGCTCTTCAACGTTCATACCAGGGAGTGAGTCCGAAGAGGGGATGTGTAAACTGCCAGTTCCATGGATACCGCCGAATGTAGAACAAATGCCCTTGTCAGCCGCCGTCGAACCTTCAATGGCCTGTATCACCTGTTCAGAAGACCAGAGTGGTGTCACAGTATTCTTCAGGGGAGAAACCGATGGTAGGCGAGGCGATGCGGCATTTAACGACAAAGTGCCAGGGGATAATGCGAGAAAACTTGATGGTGAAAACCCCGGATCCAAACGAGTCTCACCGGCTGTTAAACCACCTAGCCCACACCCTGTATGGTATGCCACATCTTGCCACCCGGCGCCAGATGGCTGGGTCCAAATAGGCAATTCATCCGACGGGTCAAAAGAGTAATCCACTTGATCCTCATAGTTTGCCATAGCAGGTAAAACAGGAGCAGTAAGATAAAAAACCCCGGTAGTAAAGACAGTCTAGGGTTTAGTCTTCCAAGACGCTTAACCCAAGAAAAGAGGCACTAGTAACGAAAAAGGGAGGCCTCCACGTCGCTGAAGAACCCTGTCAGTGCGATAGACTCCAAAGCCTGACAGCAGCAGGCCGCAAGCGACCATCCGTGGCTTGGGTTCCGCCAATTTTAGTCAACCCTAGCTATCTCTCGCATAGAAAATCAATCCTTTCTTTCAATTTTCCATGTTGCTAATTGGCACAATGCAATTTTCCATTCAGATAGAGAGAGGTTTGTTAGGTTCGTTATTTTAATTATATTTTATCCATCCAATAGAAGAAACTAAAGATTGAAGTGATGTCAGAGAATTCTATATATTGTAAATACTATCTATTGAAAGATGAAGGAAGCATCTGAGACACTTCAAAACATAACATAACAATTTCTTTGGAGCTTGGAACAAAACAATTCTATAAAAAAACATTGTCACAATGCCCAAGGATGCTACTACTACTCATCAATGAATAGATTAATTTTGAATGCTTGGATGTTACTATTACTCGACAATTAATAGATCGATGCTTGCTTTTGTATTAGATGGCATGGTTATAGATGAGAGATTTATTATTTAGATTGTAGATGGCAATGTTAAAATATGATAGCTTTGTTAGAATAAATGGCCATATAACTGCAATATAACATACTTTTGAAATATTTGAATTTGTGTAATCAATGCATAGCTCACTTGGTCATTATTCACTCTTCTTCTCCATCCTTATATGCTTAATGTCACACTATTGTAGTCCTTTGATGGGGCATAAGTTCAATATTTGTATGATGTCACTTTTTACAATTAGTATCACATTAATATACTTTCATCCGTAATTTGATGGCCAAATAATACATATTTTGGACATATATAACCACAAGAACATTTTAGCTTCGGATAAGCACTTGGAAATCATATAACATGCATACAAAATGATCAGATTGACCATTTCAAGTTTACCTTTGGCTAAAAATTTGCAACATCTACTAATGTGGCATATCCAATATTTATAATTGCATGCACTCTCATTGCAATAAAAAAATCGAGCTTTGTTGAATTCATTGAGTACATGACAAATATTTTGCACCAAGTAAATGACATTCTCATGCAGACCACTATAAAATATAAGAAGTGAAATTACAAACACCATATTATTCACAATTTCAAAGTTACTAAAGTGAATAAATGCACCCATAATCAATACACATCGATGCATAGTACATATTTATAAATCATTGGTACGTAGTATATATATTCAAAGCATTGATGCATATTATATGTTTAAAAGCACCAGTGTGTATATCACAATGTGCATCATAAAGTCTTGTAATGATAATGATATCAATAACAATAACGATAATGGTAATGGTCTTATTGAAGGAAATGGTGTCGTTGTCACTAGAAGCACCAATGCTCTTTTTCTTTTTCCTTGAAAAAAAGATGCATTTCATTATTTAAAATAAAACACTTTGTACAGAGACTTTAAGAAGTCATATCAATCCCCTTAGCCCATAGGAAACTAAGTGCAAAAATATTGTAGGTAGTTTTGTTCAACACCCACAAGTTTACACGTGCATATGCACAAAAGAAGCATGACTACATCCGAAACAAATTCCCACTAACAGGGAAACCAAAATGTGCACTGAGGCATGATTACAAAATCTGCTCAAAATAACATAAAAAACAAAAAGAAAAGTAGTAAGATGCCACAAATAATAAGCCCATTGTAACGAAGAGGCAAGTCCCTTCAGAAGGGTATGTTGTCCCAAAACCACATCAAATGGCCTAGCCTATGAATGGCCTGGGAAGGAGGAAACACATTCCCTTGCATGCACTAGTGGCACTCCACCACCATGCCACATGGGTAACAAGCCACTATCGTTGCCTCGCCATCCCACGGCTTTGGAAAACCACAACACCAATAAGCCATCGTCGATGCCATAATGCTGCATGTGTAGCCCATCCACATGGACCACCACTAGAAAATACTTTGCCCGCGTCTTGGAATAGATTAAGGGCCGCCAACAACAAAACCACAACCGAAGTTGGGCTTCAAGGGATGTTCACTAAGGTCACCTCTGCATAATCTCATGTTTACTTGAAACCCCCGCCTCGCCATAAGAACCGCGCCCATGGATGTCCCCATGCAAACATGATACCGCCTCATTACAGGAGCCGAACCAAGAGCGCCACCCCAACCGTCGTCGCCACCGCCGCAAAAGAGACTCTACGGGTTGCCGCGCAAGGGCTCCCCACCGTTCCACATGAAGAAAACTCTCACAATCGAGCTATACTCGTGGCCACTCAGAAAGAGAGGGGGAGGCAACTAGGGATGAAACCGTAGCCGCCTGGATCAAGTTTAATCGACTCTCAAACCCTCAAGTGCGGTGCAAGTGCGTTGCAGGGCTAAACTAGTGCCAAACCCTCAAGTGTTTTTCCTACAAACACCAATGCTCTTATTATAGTTGTTAGTACTAATGCATTTGTTCATGCATAAATCACTAGTGAATAAAAATCATTTAAACACATCAGTATGTAAATATTTATGAGCCACACTATCTCGTTCAAATGAATACAATGTACTGATATGTTTCAATGGTAAATTTATCCACATTGTGGGTATGCAAATGCAACTTCTTGTTTTGATAAAATTTCAATTCATCATTGGAAAATTAAATATACTTTTTATAATAACGTTGAATTTTATATTTTAGGTATTGCATTTCAATATTATCATTGCATTAATGTACTATATCATTTAAACAAATATATTAGTTGATTACACCTTTGTTCATTGTAATTATGTAAATCATTTGTTAATCGACAATATAACATTTACATCATAAGACAATGTCATAGAATAATAAACCTACTTTATTACATATGAATAAGGGACCTTTTATTATACAAAATGAGATAACATAAGATTCACGAGAATCAAATTGCCAATAATTGTTATAATTATTGGTAACCTATTGTCATCCAATTGGGATAATATGTCCACATTATACAATATGTTTGATTTTTACAGAGAAACATTTTAAAATATACAACTTGTAATATTCATCTATACTGGTCATCATTAATTGCTTAATTATTATCGTTGCTCGAGTTATTTGCATCCCTCATTTCTTCATCACTTGCAGGGGATACTGTATTTCGGTTATTTGGCTAAATGCTTTGTTGATTGGCTTAACTTTGTCCTGCCTCTTCATGTTCCACCTACAAACATAGAAATAAAGTGTAATGAATATATCTACATCTATAGTATAATATACATGATTGTATAAATTGAAAAGCATACCAAGCAATACGTGATTCATAAAAAATATACATTATTTCAAAGTCATTCCTCATGTTGTATTTCAACAAATATTATGTTGGTTCCACTCCATACTTTGTTTCGTGGAAGTTTTATACACTACAACAAAGCATAGATATAATTAAATGTTTATTGTTGAAAGATCTTAACTCTGGCTTCCTCAAGTTCAGGGAGAAATGGGAGAATGTTGGGGGTATTCCGCTAGGGTTTCCCGATTTTTTGCAGAAAATTATGATTCTGAAGGCTGATTAGTAGTTAGTGATCTTCGACGACTTGGAGTCAAGCCGATTCCTTGAATTGGCCTAGTACCAGCCAAGGATAAAAAAAGTGGGAATAATATTTTATAGTCGAAGGTCTGCTTTTCTACCATTTTGCTGGATTTATTGGTTTTTTCTGCAAATTTTAGCACACATTTTCTTTTGATTTGCCTTTCGTGCTTTTTTGGTCTTCTCCTTTTTTAGCTTTTCTCCTTTTTGTGGGCTATTTTGGGGGATTTTTGCACCATTTTTTGGCCTTTTTCCATTGCGCCCTTTGCTTGGCAGCTGTCGAGCACTATCTGTGCTCTTACTGGCAGTTGTGTGTTACTTACTTTCGCTTGGTTTTGGGGGCCCATTATGGGAGAGGCTTGTCAACATACAAACCCTATTCTGTTGCATACCAATTCTGAGTTGGGGTTTTGTCCGGGTAGCCCTGCTGATGGTGGTCCTCTGACTTCTTCGCGGCGAGGGTTGAGGGCTAGGAAAAAACGTCTGTTAAAAACTTACAGAGCAAGAAGTGAGATATGCAGACTTGATATCGATGAAGATTACAACCTAGACCGGATTCGTATCCTTGCTGAGAGGGCTTTAGTTGGAAGGCTTGAGTATACTTCGGCGTCTAAAATGGAGATCTCCGCTTGGGTTAATACTTATTGGGTTCCGCTCACAGGTATGGCTCCTAGAATCAATTTGTTGTCCAACAGATGGATTCTTTTCACCTTTTCAGAAGCAGTGCATGTTGAGAAAATCCTGAAGGACTTCTGGGAATTTAAAAGGGGTTCCCTTTTCATTAAGCGATGGCACATAAATTTCAACCCTCTCAGTGAGATACAAACCCTTCGGCACTTATGGATGATTATTCCAGGATTCCCCATAGAGCTTTGGACTGAGGATGTCATTAAAAGGCTTGCAAATTCTGTTGGGAGGTTTGTTAGGTTTGACAGACAAAATCTTTTTGGCATGGATCGTCGGTATGCCAAGGTTATGGTGGAAATTGACCTTAAATTGGGTTTACCAGCTGAGGTGCAGATAGCCTAGGGAGCCAGGGTTTGGAACCAATCGCTCGATTTCTTTAAGATTCCATTCCGTTGTTTCGTTTGCCATGAGACTGGGCATGTTCGGGCTAAATGCCCCTACTCTCGGCAGTCTGCTCAGAAAGCTCCTGCGACGGATTGTCTCTCTCCTAGGATTGGCTCTCTTGACTCTTCTTTGATGAATCCGGGTAAGTTATTTGAAACCCCCTTAAATTATCCCGATTTGTCTAATGCTGAACTTGCTTTCATTGAGTCCTCGAAAAAAGTTTTGTCGACTCGTATTGCTAAGGGTGAAGTTTTGCTCCGTCACGATCTTGAGACGGGTCTTCCTATCTCTTGTGCCAATTCTTCTGCTATAAAGGTGGGTCGCAAACTTTTTGGGGATGGGGAGTCTGCCGTTCATGATCCTAATCCTTTATTGCCTCGACATTCTGTAATAGACCGAACCACTTCTATCCTTGATAGCCCACTGACCACTTTTCATTCGGAGCCATTATCTCTTCCTGCTGAATTACCAGATTCGGGGCCTTCCTCTTCTAGGGTTGGTATGAGGGAATCCTTGGATTGTAGTCTTGGGCGGGATATGGATGGGAATTTAGTATCAAACCCTATTCTTGGGAAGATTTCTTCCTCTGATAAATTGGGTTTACAGTCTCATGCATCTGATTCCTTTAAACCGGTCATAAACTCTTCTGTTGTTTGTATGTCGGATACTTCACAGTCTTGGGGTATCAACTTGGAGAAAATTGGGGTTGACCAAAAAATTCCTTCGGGATCAGAGGAGATTATAAACTTGGAAGACAAGTACATTTTATCTGAAAGTGGATACTACATTTCAGAGAAAGGGGAGGAGTTCCCTCCCCTCCCATCATTCTCCAGAAATCCCAATTGTGGTTCGTCGGCTAAACCTTTACAATCTTTAAACTTCCAAAATGTCACCATTCGGCGGGGTAAAAAGAAAAAATTTGACATTGACAGATCAAACTCTTATATTCCTCTTTCTCGAAGATTGGAAGATGAGAGCAATTTGGAGAAGGAGTCTCCCCAGGGGCTTAGAGCATCGTCCCCCAATGTGTCTGTTTCCTGATGTCTTTGTTATCTCTGAATGTTAGAGGATTGGGTAAGGTGTCCCGGGACCAGGCCTTATCCAATCTTTACAAAGCTACTGGCCCTGCCATTTGTCTGTTCCAGTAGACTATGTGTGATGATCATTTTGCCATTCATAAGCTGAGTAAGATTTTTCCTTTTTGGGAGGTGACTGCTGTAAATGCCTGTGGTCTCTCGGGTGGTCTTGCTGTAGCTTGGGATCCCTCTGTTTTTGACCTCGAGGCTTTCTCTACTCCTTGGGGTATCCTAATGAAGGGTTTTTTCTGTAGAAGTCAGCATTCTGTCTCCATTCTAAATTGCTATGCCCCTTATAGGGAACGGCAGTCTTTCTGGGTTTCCCTACAGGATTCGGGACTCTTGAACTTAAATGATTTAATCATTGCAGGCGATTTAAATCTTACATGTCATGCTTCAGAAATTTGGGGATCCTCTGCTAGGTTGGATAATTTGGCTGACTTCTTCACTCAGCTATTTTTGGATGCTGATCTTGTGGATGTTAAACCTCATATTCTGGCTCCCACCTGGACAAACGGCAGATTTGGGTGTGAGGGTGTGCATAAGCGCCTAGACCGATTCCTTGTAAAATCGGGTTTATTGGATTTCTTCCAGAAACACAGATCTTGGGTTTATGATTGTAAATTCTTGGACCATTGGCCCATCGTGCTTCAATTGGATGATTCAAAATTTCCTCAAATCTCTCCTTTCAAGTTTAATGCTTCTTGGTTAAGTGAGAGCTCCTTTTGTAATATCGTTAAATCATATTGGATGACTTATGAAAATATTGAAGCTAACCCGATTCTGAATTTCGGTCATAAGTTAAAGGGGTTAAAAGAGATTGTCAAAAAATGGATCTGAGACAAGAAGATGAAAGATAAGCAAGAACTTTCCTCATTAGAAAAGAAGATACAGTCTGCATTTTCTGCCAATGTTACAAACTCTCTTTCTTTTAACTCTTTTGAAGTGTTGAAGCAGTTAGAACAGAAAAAAGAAGAGATTCTACTTCAGGAAGAAAAGGAGTGGCGACTTAAGAGTCGTGCCACTTGGATCTCATATGGGGATAAAAACACAAAAAAATTTCACTCTTTTGCATCTGCCCGGAGAAACTCTAAATATATTTGGGAGATTCATGATGACAGGGGATCTCGGATCTAGGGACTAGATGGTATTAAAGCTGAAACATCTTCTTTTTTTGGTAACTGATACCATGATCCAGGTGATTGTGTTCTGGCAGATCAGATCTCTGTTGCCTCTTTATATCCTCGTTTCTTTACTGAGCAGGAAGCTGAATCACTTCAAGATGAGGTTAAGCTGGACGAGATCGAACAGACCTTGAAAGTATTTGCTAAAGACAAAAGACCCGGGCCTGATGGGTGGCCGGTGGAGCTTTATTTGCACTTTTTTGATCTGATGGGCGATGAGCTTCTTGAATTAGTAAATTTTTCCAAGAATCATGGCTACATTCTGGGTGGGCTCAACTCAACTTTTGTCACTCTAATACCAAAAAAAGACAGATTGAAGAAGGTTTTTTCCAAGCATATTTCGGCTGAGCAATTTGGCTTTTTAGATGGAAGGCAAATTCATGATGCAATTGGCATCACTCAGGAATTGATGCATAGTATAAAAATCCATAAAAAAGGCTCTTATTCTCAAAATGGATTTAGTAAAAGCTTATGACCGAGTTAATTGGTCATTCCTCAGAATGATTCTCATCAGAATTGGGATTCCTCAATCAATCATTAAGTGGATTATGGCCTGCATTACCTCCACGAATATCTCAGTGCTTGTAAATGGTAGTCCATCTGCTTTTTTCAGTTGCTCCAGGGGGATTAGACAGGGTTGTCCCCTATCTCCACTTCTTTTTATATTGGTTATGGATGGTTTTAGTAGACTGGTTAATGATGCATTAATGAGAGGCAAAATTAAGGGCATAAAGATTGCTAGAAATTGTGTGATTTCTCACATATTGTTTGCAGACGATGTGTTGGTGGCAGGTGATGATACCAGTGAGGAGTGGGCATCATATAAGAATATATTTCAGTGTTTTTGCAGAGCATCAGGCATGTTAATCAACGCTGATAAATACAACTTCTACTATCTTGCATTGGATGAGGAACAAATATTTGGTATCCAATCGATCTTGTCATTTAAGTGTTGCCCTATTGAACAAGGTTTCAAATACCTTGGCTTCAATCTTAAACCAAACAATTACCAAATAAAGGATTGGTTTTGGTTGCTGGAGAAAATTGAGGCTTGCACATTGGGCATACAGGCTTTTGTCTATTGGTGGAAAATTAATACTTGTGAAATCGGTATTGGCTAGCATTCCTGTGTTCTGGTTTTCCTTATTTGAAGTTCCTTCAGCAATCATTAAATCCATCAGAAAGTATTTCTTCAATTTCCTGTGGTCTGGTTCTGTTGGTGGACCAAAGATCCATATGGTAGCGGCTGATATGCTCTCTAGACCTTTTCGATATGGGGGATGGGGCATAAAAGATCTGGAGACTTTCAATGTGGCTCTTAGGCTAAAAAGTGCTTGGCGGGGCATCTTTGGACAGACACTATGGTCTCGGATATTGCATATCAAATATATCAAATCTGATTTTTTATGCTGGATTAGAAATCCCAGATTAAAAGGTTGGAACTTCTCCCCTATCTGGAGGGGTTTTATGAAAGTTTTTCATTGGATCAAAGATGACCTTTTATGGCAAGTGGGTTCTGGATCTTGTATCCGTGTTGGTCTTGATCCTATCATAGGATTGGATTTTGATTACATCCTTCCATCAAGCATCACAAGTTATCTGCAGATTATTGGGTTGGATACTTTGAACAAAATTCAGAATCATAGTTATGGGGATGGCAACAATTTGAAGTGGTTGTCTGCACAGGATATTGGCCTCTCGGGATTTTTGGCAAATGTTTGGCAGAATTATATCAGGAATTTAGATGTTGCGGGTATAAGATTAAATGATGATATTGATAAGCTTGTTTGAGGTGGCAATCCGGCTTCGGGTATTGTTTCAGCACAGTCTGCATATTCTAGGATTATACAGGAAAAGTTCATATTTCCTCAGGATTGGTGGTACAAAAGGATATGGACTTGGAGCATTCCTCTAAAACTGAAATGCTTCATATGGTTAGTGTTGCAAGATAAGCTAAAGACTTGGGATAATTTATGTAAGCGGGGATGGACTGGACCCAGCATTTGTGCTCTTTGCAAAGTGGATGCTGAAACTAAACAACATCTTTTTGTTGACTGGTCTTTCACATGTAAAATCTGGGACATGCTGTCTAAAAAACTTAATATATCTATGTGTTGGAATGTTGGGGATTTCAACAAATGTTTATTAAATTGTTTTAGACACTGTAAACAGCATTTTTATGTTGCCATCTGTATTCCTTGGGCTATATGGTATATCAGAAATTGTGTCATATTTCAGAATTTGGCTCCAGACAGTTCTCATTGCAGCATGATTGCTTTGAATATGCTCTCTTCTTTTGTGGTGGATCCTCAGAAATAAAAAACTATCAGAATTAGTACCTTTGATTTCAAAGTGGAGCAGCCTGTCCTCTTCTTTGATGGAGCGTCAGAAAATGGAATTTGTGCTGTTGGAGGTGTTCTCTATCTAAATGACGTTCATTTTTATTCTGTTAGGCTAAATTGTGGTTTTGGATCAATATGAAGGCAGAATTGATGGCCCTTTGGTGTGTACTAAAAATTGCTAATATCTTTGGGTTGGTCAACATCAAGGTTTTCGGTGATTCAAGGGTCACCATCCAATGGGTGATGGGTGCGTTCAAACTCAATGTCATGAATCTGCGACATTGGGCTTCAAGAACCTATTTTGAAATCTCCAAACAACATAACATCAGTTTTAAACATATTTATAGAGAATATAATGACCAGGCAGATAAGCTCTCCAAGCTTGCACTTTCTGGCTCTGAAGGTTATCTCTTCTGGGAAGAATGGTTTGAAGATCGTCTGTTGGATCAGGGGTCTTTATATTTCCTTGATTGATCTGCTGATGGGACTTTCTTTTGACATCTTTTGTAGTGATGCAATTTGTTTTGTTGGTCTTTTTGGGTGATCTGGGATATTGGTATCTTTAGTGATGTGTACATTGTGGTCCTTTGAGAGTGGTTGCTGGTCTATTTGCAGTTTTGAGTGGCTTCATGACGTTCTGTATATGATTCAGTCAATTGAATCAAGAACTCTCTTTGTACTATTTGATTCTATATAGAATATCAATAGTAGTTTTTTTTTCTCTGAAAAAAATTAAATGTTTATTGTTATTCCATTAGTTATAAAATAAGAGAATGAATAACAAAACTATATGGAGGGTTGCGAGGGAGAATGAGGATTTCGAGGGTTGTGAGGGTTTCAATGGCGGAACAGGGTTTGGAGAGATTGTGGAGTTTATTCACTGATTGAGTTTGGTGCAGGATGCTAGCAACTTCTATGTGGATCCCATTCATTAATTGGCTTTGCTTACTCTTGGTTGCTTATTGTGTTTTTCTTCTGGATTCCAAGGCCAATGTTAGGCTTGATCGTTCCATCAGCCACATGGCCCATGGTGGGGGTGGCTACCGCCTCAAGGCCTGTATTGTCCAAAAATAAGTCAACAAGGGTTTTGGACCTAGTGTAATTGTTCTTCCCCATAATATTTTGGGGTTTGTGTGGTTTTGGCAGAAGAGGGCTCTCCATGTGTTTCTAAAGGGGTATGCCAGAGCAGGGTTCTATAGCAAGTCCATTCCTAATTTTGTCAGTGGATCAACCCAGACGCTCCATAAGAGGATGGGGAAGTGTTTAGAAGATGAAGCAGACTTGATGGAGACAACTTTTAGACCAAAATATTTTGGCCATAAAAGATCCCACAAATGCATATGAAGGAATGTAGCGGATAATAACCTTGCGTTGGGAGAGCATGTCGTCATGAGAGAGGTGGAGTTTATGGCTAAGCTCGCCCTTGTAGGAAAGTTTGCCGAGCAGAATATGGGCATGGTCACTTTCAAAAAATGGGTGTTTTCCACTTGATTCGAAAAGCTAGGTTACCTCCTATGTTTTTTTATATTTTGGCTAAAGGGTGGTTAGGGTTGGTCATGAGGACTTAAGAGGATGTCTCGAAGGTTTTGGGAGGGTTGTGGATGTAGGGTTCTGTCCCCTTACATTTGAAGCGATGGACTCTGTTTTTTTATGCGCGAAGGGAGAAGGATTTTAGACATGCCGTGTGGGTAAAATTACATGGGTTACCACATGAGCTCTGGTCAAATGTGGTTTTTAGGTGTATGGGGGATACTCTTGGGAGTTACATATCTGTAGATTCCAATTTCAAAGATTCGGGCATTATGATTGTTGAGGCACATTTTGGTGGATTTGAATTTAAGGGAAGGGTTGTTTGATAAGCTCACCATCTCCGTAGGTCTCTCCTCCCACATCCAACATCTACACTATGTGGGGATTCCCTTTGATTGCAATAGGTGCCATGATTATGGGCACCTGGTCCGTGAATGTTCCCTCCCTTCTAGGCATTTCACACAGAAAGAGTTTCAGAAGAAGGAGACGTATGCTTCTCATGGTCCTTGGGTATCTCCTGCTCATGGGGTGAATTATTACCCTAATCAGGTGGAGCTTGGTCTCCTAGTCTTGGAGGGTCTACCTCTAGAGAATTATTTGGAAGCGGTCTCTAGGTCCATTGATGGAAGAAGATATAGTCCCTGTGGGAGGAATATGGTAGATGAGGAATCCTCCCTTGCTGGACCAACGAAAGAGCCTGAGTTCTTGGGAACAAAAGCTATGTGTAAGGATTGGATGCGTCCTTCTCTCTCTAGTGTTTGTGCTTCTGAGGCCTCTGGTGAAGTTTTGGTGAATAACGTTTTAATGGGTAAGATAGCCTCATCTCTTTATATTTCGTTTCATATTGACTTGGCGAAGGATTTTTTTATTATTTTAGTCAGTCTATCCACAATGTTTTGGGTGAAAGTGGGGAAGGCAACGTTATGAGTCCATAGTGGATAAATATTGGTGGTTTTTAGTATAGAATTTTCCCCAATTTGTCTTATGTTGTCCAATGCATTGTTGGTGATCATATTATTGGGGTAAAGATGTTTTGGATATGCCTTTGTATCAGTCATAGGGGTATCCCTGGAACCTATCTTATCCATGGAAATCATGATTTGGATCTTATCTCTATGAGCCTACTATTTTATCTCCCTCATCGGGGTTTCTTATAGGGACTAACCATAATTTTATCCTGTGGAGTTTTGTGAGGGTTAGGGAACCTTATGTTATCTCCCCTTCTCTCGACCCTTTTTGGAATTTAGAGCATACAGTTTATGGGTGGTCCTTTTCTCTTATAGAGGGTGTGGGTTATGAATATAGGGTGTCTGGTCAGGGGATTCCTCGCTCCCCAGAGCAAGAACCTAAAGGTACATGTATAGTGATGGATTGGCTTATTTAAACTCGCCTTGTTTGAAGGAAGTCTTCGACTCAGTTCTGGAGGAGACTACAATGGAAGAAGATCTAATTGCTCATGGATACGTCATTTCTATGACTCCTTGTATCCCTTTGAAAGACCCATGTGATTTGTTCGACGATCCTAGCTTGGAGAAAGGAGTTGATAGTATTCTCTCTAATCCTGGGGGGGCAAGATATTTTTTTAGGCCAAGGAGGAAAGCTAAACCACCTTCGGGGGCTAGTCACGGTGGGGGTATTTATCAGGTTTATGATCTGGTTTCCCCTAGATTAAGGGGCAAGAGATCAACTCTTGCATCAGGTTAGGACCAAGCGTCACTTGATATTAGGGTTGGGAGAAAAAAATCTATCATTTGGACTCTTAGAACAAGTAATCCCCAAGTGGTTTCCCCATGCTAGTGATGACCTTTAACTGTAGAGAGTTAGGGTTTCCCTCCAAAAAATTACCTCTTAGGAGACTGGTGGAGATCCATAAGCTTGAGGTGTTTTTCTTATAAGAATCAATAGCGACCGGGGATGTTAATTTGGTTGATTTAAAATTTCTCATGCCTAGATGGGATTTTGTCTATATTGAAACTAATGGAAGTTCGGGAGGTTTAATTACTGCCTAGAAAATCGGTTCTTTTCTCTACACTAATAGATGGGGTTTCATTTCAGTCATGGGCACAAATCTCTTTTCGAGGTAGATGGGCTTGTCATTCTCTTTTGTTAACATTTATGGGCTATATCATCACAAAACGACCTTCTTGGATCACTTGTTTCAATTAGGTTTGCTTACTAATGATAGGGTGATCCTAGGAGGGGATCTTAAATTCACTTTGGGAGATGTAGAGATCTAGGGAGCTAATGCCCATGGGGATTCTCTGTCAGATTGCTTTATCAAACACTTGGATGAAAACAATTTTTATGACATTCTTCCTTCAAAGTTAAGTTCGACTTGGAGGAATATGAGGATGGGACTAGACAATATAGCAAAGAGGTTAGACAGATTTCATGTCAATGAAGGTATTCTATAAATGGGAGATTGTATCAAACAATGGGTGGTTTTGGGAGGGGAATCTGACCACTTTTTGGTTATGCTTGAGGTCAAGCTAGGGAAACACAAACCACCTAGTCCCTTTAAGTTCAATGCTATCCGGTTGGAGGATGAGGACTACAAGAAGCTGGTGAGAGATAAGTGGGTTCCTTTTGATGGTTATAGAAGAGAATCAATTGCCATAAAATTTATAAATAATCTAAAAGTTGTTAAATACAATTCCATCACCTGGGCTACAAAAAGAAGAAAGGCATAACAAGTTGTTTTGGAAAATGTGGAGAAAGCTCTTGAAACTTTCTATGAGTCCAAACTAGAAGGATTTTGCTCCATGGAATATAAGAGAAAAATAATTGAACTCGAAGGCACAAGAAGGAAGATTCTGGAGGACAATCATGCCTCTTGGAGACTAAACAGTAGAGCCATCTGGCTCAAGAATGGTGACAAAAATACCATTTTGTTTTCACAATTTCATTAACCATAGGAAAAATGCAAATTCCTTATGGCACTTGGAGGATGAAGAAGGTGGACAAGTTACTGGTTTGAGGAATATAACGGATATGGGAGTTAATCATTTCAATAGACTCTTTCAGGATGATAGCAGAGCTTTGGTGGCCCAGATGATGAGAGTGATTGCTCACTACCCATCATATGTTAATGAGGAGCATAATGCAGAACTACTGGAGGAGGTCACTCTTGAGGTACTTAAGGAAGCTATTCAGGTAATGAAATCAGACAAAATTCCTGGGGTCAATAGATGGCTAGTGGAGTTCTTTTCTAGTTTTATGGAGTTGTTTGAACAAGATCTGTTAGGATATTTTAATACTCCATCCTTGTCCTACCTAGAATTATTTCATTTTCCTAGTAGGTAATGATGTAATTTCCCCCCTAGTGGTGTGCAGATGTCATCCAGGATCCATCTACCACCTTCTGCGCCCTGCATGCATCATTTTAGGACCACTTAAGTCAGTTCCCTATATTTTAGGAGCCTACTAAGTGTTCCAGTTTAGTCTACCTAAGTTAGTTGACTCTTGTGGGGGGTTTATGCTCCGATTTCCACCGATTGTGGCCTCATGCATCCTTTTCTGATTGATTTGCATGAAAAAGTCATGGATGCGCCCTCCTTAGTTAGCTAACTGATTGTGTCTTCAGTTAACTGAGTTTAGGTTTAGTTCAATTGAGTTTGGGTCTATCGGAGCACTCCAATGGTGACAATTCCTATGCTAGATCAACTGAGACTCGAATTCTCTCCATTGTAACATCATTTTTCATTACACTGATTATTGGATCATGTGACATTATTCTGCTCCTATCTGAGTTCTCATGCATGATTAATTGTCTGCTCATTTTTACTCCAGTTTTCACTCTAATTCATATTTTATGCTCATTGTTTCTCTGTGAGGTATACTAAGCTCTTAGATCTGTTGTGATTTAGAATTTTACACGGTATCAGATCCATTTGAGCATAGGTTGAGTAGTTTCTTTCAGTAGTGCACCACAAGCCCCTAGATTTCCACAACAAATCCTGGTGCCATTGCATTGAATTCATTGGAGAAATCCTTTGAGGTCTAGCCAGGTGTGAAGGATCCAGAAAAATGTGCCTATTGTCCTAAAGCGGTGCCTAGTAGTAGTCTATCTCCAAAAATTGAGATTTTTTTGCAGGTTATTCAATTTTTTTTTAGTGCATCAGTAGCAACAGTTTCACCTTATATTCGCTCCAGCAGTTCTCATGGACAATTCGAACTCTCCTCTCTCACCCAAGATCCTGACACCCTTCAATTACCTTGATTACAGGGTTGATATGAAGATGGTATTGCGCAACAAGTCACTATACATGGTAATGATGGGGAAGGAGGTCGAACCTCAACTAGTTGTTGAGAAGGCCAAGTATTTGAATAGATTGGATGAAGCATTTGGTTTCATGTATATTCATATTTCCAGAGATCTATTGTTCCACCTCACAGGATTGAAGACTCCAAGAGAGGTTTGGTTGAAGTTGGAGACCCTCTTCGACAAAAAAAATGAGCTAAGGGGCCATATTCTGGAGAATGAGTTGATTGCTCCTCAACCTAGCAGTTTCGAGACCATCCAACAATTCTTTTCCAAATTCAAATATTTGGTCATGCAATGCAAGCAGTGTGGCATTGAGAAGAAGGATGAGCAATTTGTGTTATCCATTATGAGCAAGATAGGTCCCGAGTTCTCCATCTTTGTTTCTACCTTCCATTCAGGAATATTTTCAATCGCTGGTTGGAAAATGCCATCTCTAGATGCATTCACCGAATCACTCATCTAAGAAGAAGAAAAATTGATTTAGATGGACGCTTTGCAAGCCTCCAAAAATCAGGCTCTTATGGATGGATAGTCAAAAAGTGTGAATGCCAAAGGGAAGCAAAAGGGAAACGATAAGAGGCAATCTGAACCCAAGCCGAATGCCAAGTCTAGTCCATCAGAAGGAGCCTCCAACTCCAAGAAGGACAAACAAAAGGGATTTGAGAAATCCAAGTGTTCCTATTGCAAGAAAGGAAACCATCCAGAGAGATCTTGCATGCAGAAGAAGATAGATCAGATGACCAAACTTATTGAACAACACAACATTTCCCTCCCAGAAGGCGCAAGAGAGACTGATTCTAGAGGTGAGTCTGATGGTCATGAGAGATGCCATGCAATGAAGGCTATATTTTCATAATCACAAGCCTCCTCATAGATTCAGGAGCCTCCAACCACATGGTTTCCTCCAAAGAAACATTTTCTTCTCTAGATCTCAATGATGGTTCGATTATTCACATGGGAGATAATTCTCAGATGTCTGCTCAAGGGAAGGGAACAATACACCTGGATCATGGAAAGTTCAAAAATGTTTTATTATGCCTCCTTTGTTAGCAAATTTGTTGTATGTCTATTAGATGACTCACATAGGTTCACCAAAGAAAGTGGTCTTTTGTCCTGACACAGTTGAGATTGCATAGATCTCTTCCGGGAATATTATAGCGAAAGGGTTTGCAAACCATGCTTGAAATGCATATGAATTCTCTCACTTTTTTCCATACTCTCTTCCTACTCCATTGGCATCTGATGAAGATCAGAGTGATATATATTCTAATGAAGACGAGGATCTAGATCTTGATGTTGAGAATAAAGTTCAAGCAGATCTAGTTCTAGATCCAACTCCTGCTCCCAATCCATGGCTAAGGACAATATGGGCTGACAAAGTCCTTGTAGTTGTTGGGAACATAGTTGGGATCCATATGACCATAGAACCACCAAATCTCAGTATCATGCAAAACTTGCACTATGTCATGCAGATCCACTTCTCTCAGAGAAGTGCTACATGATGGTGGGGTTTGATCCATAATCCCTCGAAGAGACTTGCCATGGGGGATCTACAACCAAGTACAAATATTAATTGGTTGACAAAGGGTACTCAAAGGTTCATGATTTGGACTACAATGAGCCATTCGCTCCAGTAGCAAGAAGGGTTCCTGGAAGACTTGTTTTGGCAAATACAACTTCGACACAATGGGAGGTACATCAAAGGAGTAGATCCAGATCCAAATCTAAATCCAACACCTGCATTTCTATCCTACACAGGAGCAGATTGCCTACATTTTTACAGAGGCTTTCACTCAGGAAATTTTTCTCCTTCTCTCCTTAGTGTGAAGGTTCTTTGAGTTCCCTACTATTGTCCTAATTTTTATGGGGGGTGTTCCCATGAGATTTTCCTCATTTCCTTGGTTCATGGACAATTCTTTTATTTTTTATCATTTATTTAATTGTATGGTTGACCTTTGGTCTTAGTAACCAAGGCCCAAGATGCACAAGTATGGATTAAGGGGGGGTGTTATGAAATTTTAATACTCCATCCTTGTCCTACATAGCATTATTTCATTTTCCTAGTAGTTGGTGATGTCATTTGCCCCCTAATGATGCACATATGTCATTCAAGATCCATCTACCACTTTCTGCACCCTACATGCATCATTTTAGACCACTTAAGTCAGTTCCCTATATTTCAGGAGCCTACTCAGTGTTCCAGTTCAGTCTACCTAAGTTAGCTGACTGTTGTGGGGGGTTTATGCTCCAATTGCCACTGATTGTGGCCTCATGCGCCCTTTTTTTATTGATTTGCATGACAAAATCATGGATGCGCCCTCCTTAGTCAGTTAACTGATTGTGTCTTCAGTTAATTGAGTTTAGGTTCAGTTCAGTGGAGTTTGAGTCTGTCGGAGCACTCCAGTGGTGACAATTCCTATGCTAAATCATCTCAGACTCGAATTCTCCTGTGTGATTTGAATTCTCTCCATTGTAACATCATTGTTCGTTATACTGATTATTGGATCGTGTGACATTATTCTGCTCCTATCTGAGTTCTCATGCATGGTTAATTGTCCGCTCATTTTTACTGCAGTTGTCACTCTAATTAATCTTTTATGCCCATTCTTTCTCTGTGAGGTATACTCAGCTCTTAGATCTGTTGTGATTTAGAATTTCATAATATATTCTTAGATTTATAGAAGAGTCAAGGGTTAATAGTAGAATCCTTACTGCTTATAATGTGACTTTCATCTCCCTCATTCCAAAATCAAATAGGGCTGGCAGTTTGGAGGATTTTAGACCAATCTCTTGTGCAATTGTTTTTACAAATTGATAGCTAGAGCAATCTCCAAAAGAATTAGGGGGTTTCTTTCTAGATCCATTTCGTAGGAACAATTTTCCTTTTTGGAAGGAAAACAAATCCATAATGCTATCAGAACAACCCATGATGTCTTAGAACAACCCATGATGTCTTACATTCAACCAAGGTGGAGAAAATACCTGCAATGATTTTCAAGGTCGATTTATCAAAGGCATACGACATGGTGAATTAGTTTTTTTTTGTGTTTAGTGTTGTTACAAATTGGTTTTCATTTGCAAGCGGTAAATTGGATTCTCTCTTGTGTTCAAACAATTTCCTTTGCAGTATTGGTCAATGGATCAACTTCACATTTTTCAGACCTGGGAGGGGCCTAAGACATAAATGTCTTCTAGCCCCTCTCCTTTTTATCCTTGTGGTGGAGGGATTAAGTAGACTCTTTATTCATGCAAAGTCAAATGGATCATTTAGAGGTATATATATTGGTGGACCCATCTATGTATCCCATTTTCTATTTGTTGATGACATTTTGATTTTTTCAAATGGGTCAAGGAGGGAAGTTGTTTTCCTTCAAGTTTTTATGTCTCAGTTTGCAAAAGCTACATGTATGCGTCTCAATGTTAGTAAATATTCAGTCTCATTCATGATATTGATCATGAATATATTGAGTAGATTTGTTCTAAGTTGGATTTTCCTAAAGTTGTCATCTCGGGTGGTCTCAAGTATTTGGGTTTGATTTTAAAACTAAATGATTACCATAAGAGGTAATGGGTGTGACTTTTAGGTAAGATAAAAAAAAGTTTACTCCTATGGTGCAATAAGTGGTTATCTAGAGGATGCAAGCTAACTTTTTTGAATTTTTCTATAGAAGCTTTACCCATCTATTGGGTGTCTCTAGACTATGTTCCTGCCGATATTTTGGATCAAATCAGAAAACTGAGCTATAATTTATTGTGGAAGAATAGTCAATATGGCAATGCTTTCCATTGGGTCGCCTAGCATAAGATGACAAAGTTGAAGGAATTGGGAGGTAGGGTTTAAGCACCTTCCAAGTTTTGCAAAAGCTTTAGCAGCTAAAGGTGACTAGAGAATCTTGAGTGGAGAAGGCCTCCGAGTTTTAGTAGTTCACCAAAAATACATTTCTCCTTTGACTATGAAGAATGGTTTACATCTAGAGATAAATATTCCAAGAATATTATATTTCATGGAAAGCGATGATCTTGGCCTTCAAAGTTATTGGGGATTGGCTGCAATGGAAAGTAGGAAATGGCAGAAGGTTAAGACTTGGTCAAGATCCTTGGGTTGGATGTGAGGGGGCCCAAAGACTACCCTATCCTTTGGTTGAAGCCTTGATGGATCAGGGTATTACTTAATTTACAACAAATTGAGATCCAACTTCCTCCACAGTTTTCAAACAAGAATGGAAAAAAACAAAAGACCAGGGGATTCAAAACGAGGTGGATAGTGATATTTGGAACAGGTATATAAAGGCTCTTCAAAAGAAGAAGAGGCTAGTAGATAGAGAATATGTCTTGAGTTGGTCTACGAATGCTACAGTAGTATTCTATACCCCTAGGATTGGCTACCAAGTTATTAGAGAAGAAGAAGATCACCCTGAAGGAAAATGATGGTTCATTGCCATATGGAAGCTCAAGGGTCCATTAAAGTCAAATATTTTTGCTTGGTTGGCCTTATCCAATAATAAGGTTCATGTGTGGGATTCTGTGCTCACAAATTTTTGGATTGGACCTGGTAGATGTCTACTCTGCAAAATTTCTAGTGAAAACATAAAACACTTTTTTCCTTTTATGTGATTATGTAAAGAAGATGTAGACCTTTGCCTCATAAATTTGCAGGATTTGGTTTGTTTGGGAGTGACATGACGTCGATAGTGACAAGCATGATTGTCATTGATGACAATACATTAATGACACAGGTTAAATAGGTGACATGAAGGACATGATGACAAAGGACAAGCATTGATAACATGACAAGTGGCAAAGGCTGAAGACTAAGCATGACAAAGTAAACAAGCATTGGATAACAAAGGACATGGAAAATGACATTAAGACAAGACAAAAGAAGAAGACATGGTAGATAACTAGACATTGCAATGGACATGCCAAGGACAAGGACAATAAGACAAAGGACAAGAAGGACATGACAATGCATGGAAGACAAGACATGACAATGACATAGAATGATGTGGACAAAGACTTGACATAGCAAAGGATGACTTGACAAGGTGACATGGAAATCAAGGTCAAGTGTTGGTGACTAGGAAAGCATGGAAGAATTGAGGACAAAGACAAAATGACATGGAGGACAAGCAATGGACAAGGACATGGAGACAATGAATTGACGATGGAAATCATGGCAAGCAAGCATGTTGGACAAAGAAGCATGACAAAGTTGAGGACAAGGCATTTGGAATATCATTGTGTGCATTTGGAAGACACTGCGGGCATTTTAGGAGTGCTACGGGCATTTCATAAAAAGCAGTCTGCAGGAATTTTGATGGAAAGATGTGGGCATAACTTTATGAAGCCCCTGCGGGCATATTAAGTAGCCCCTTGCGGGAATTTCTAAAAGGCACTGCGGGCATTTCATAAATACCTTCTACGGGCATTTTTGGAGGCCTATGCGAGCATCTTTCAAGGCCCTTGCGGGCATTTGCTGAAGGCAGCTTGCAGGCATATGGTGAAGGCCTTGCGGGCATAATCAAAAGGACCCATGCGAGCATCTTCCACATCACCCGCGAGCATTATTGGAGGGTCATGCATACATTTTAAATGACCCTTGTGGGTATTTTAAGAAAGCCTTGCAGGCATTTTAAGGTAGCCATTGCGGGAATTTGGAGCAAGTTGTTTTAAGTGTTGATGATGTGGCAAAGTGACTAAATATGTATATATATATATTTGAAGAGGATTATATGGAAATAAAATAAATTTGATTTATTTCTTTAAAATGAAAATTAAAATGACATGTCGGCCTCCAGAAGTTAAGGAAAGGAAAAGTATAAATAAAGAACAAATCTTTATGTTGATGTGTGAATTTTGAGGAAGATTTTTGGATGGGAAAAGGAGATGTCTGAGGAAAGGTTCGGTGGCGACAAGAGATCGACAGGAGCATTAGTGAAGAAATGCTTTTTGTCTCTGATTTCTTGGTTTATCTGAGGCAACATATTGATGACATGGACAGTATAACTGTGGACAATTGATGACAACATGACATGTTTGTGGGAAGATAGGTTAATGATATGACTGTGATTGAGGACATATTTGTGACATGATTGTGAAGTGTGTATGCACAGAATAAAGATATGCTGGTGAATTGAATGATAATATGCTTGGACAAAATGATGATAGGGCAGCAGTATGGACAGATTGATTGAAGACTTGATGACATGCTTGGATAATAGTATTGGCAACTGGTTATTGATCAGTTGATGACAATGATGACATGTGACATGATTATGTGGATAAGGGAAGATTGACAAGATGTAATTTGATGACAGTAATTGTAAATGTAATTATAAGTTGGGCCTTGTACTATTTTTCTTAGTTGGATCTGAGAAAAAGACCAAGCTGAGTCTTGGAATAGGAGTTGGTGCATCTAATTCAGTTGTAGTTGATAAAACCCCACGGTTGTAGCCGATTGAAGAAATATAAAAAGATTACAAAGCTTATATTGTGTCTCTTGTGATGTGTTGATGATAATGTGTTTAACTTGATGAATGATATGTTCCAAGTTGATGATTAATGAAGTATAGTTTAGACATTGATGAAAGTATTAAAGTGAAATTGTAAATGATATTGGTTTAGGGTTAGAAGAAGTTGAAATTAGAATTAAGTGCTGGCCCACTGATTCACCCCCCCCTCTCAGTGAGCCATTGTGTCCATCAATTGGTTTCAGAACAGGCCTTCATCATAAACCTAGCAAGCTTGAAGGGATCCATGGACACAATATGGAAGGACCAACAAAAGTCAATCATGAAGTTCCAGCCTTTGATACATCATATTACTTTGGGTGGAGAAGCAGAATGAAAGATTACTTGAAGAAATTCGGTGTTTGGGAAATAGTGGTTAACCCACCTGTCCAGCCCAACAAGAATACAAAGACAACAGTTGAGAAAGACAATAAGGTTGCCTTGAAGTTTCTGATGGATGGACTCTCAAGCCCTATCGAAAAAAGTGCAAAAGAATATACCTATTCCAAGGATCTATGGTTCAAGATTGAAGAAAAATACCAAAGGAGGAGTTAAGGCAAAGAAAAGGAAACATAAGTTAGGGATGAGAAGCAAGAAGAAAAGCAGGTACTAGCTTCAGATACAAGTGAAGGTAAGTACTCTTCAATTGATGATAATTTTGAATGTGATGATATTGAAATTCCACTTACAGAAGATGAAGAAGAAGATTTGTTAAAAACCAATAATGCATTTGCATGCACCGTATTGGATGTTGATCTCAAATTTAACCCAAGGCTTAAGAAGAAGATTTTGGGGTCATTTGAAAAGTACAAAAAAGAGACAAAGGCATTGCTCATGAGATTGAAACTCAAGAACAAAGATTTACAAGACGAGCTAGAAGATCAAAATGATGAAGTTAGAAGATTGAAGTCTGAATTAGCAAAAGAACAAGAAAAGATTGGTAAAATCCCTAAAGAGCTTGAAGAGACAAGAAGAGTTAATATTGGTTTGAGGACTTAGTTGGAAGAAGCCAAAAGAATAGAAGATGTTATGAAGCTTCAACTGGAAGAAAAAGAAAGGACAAATCAGAAGCTTGAGATGGAAGTTGTTGATCTTAGAAAAAAAATTCAGAAGTCAAAAGCTCATGTGAAGTTCAGTTATCTTGGATGAAATACTGAAATGTCAAAGGTATCCTTTTGAAACATCTAGTCTTGGGTTCAAGAAGAAAGAAGAACAAGACACTTGGTCTCCCAAGACTCCAGAAGCAGGTCCATCATCATCCAAAGCTACTCCCCATGCACTTTCACATGAAAACAAAGAAGTTGGAAGATAAAAAATGCATCAAGAAGTTGCTCCCACTCCTCAAAGCAAATTCTTTGGAAGATCACATACAACTCAAAGATGGAATCAAGCACTCAGGTATGATAGCAGCTTTAAGGGTTATTGTTATTCTTGTAATGCTTTTGGGCACAAGGCTGTGGATTATACGTTCCATGGAAGAAGAAGTGCTGAAAGTCGAAGTAATCAAATAAGATGTTGGACATGTGACCGAATTGGACATTCTGCTGCTAACTGTTATACATTGAGATGTTATACTTCTGGTGGTGTTGGCCATAAAGCCCAAGTATGTGCAAGTCCAAGAAGACAATCAATGGGAAGTTTCTCATACCCATCAACAAGGAAAGTCAATGAATCTTGGAAGAAGAATGGCACAGACAAATTTGAAGGAAAAAGGACAAATGATCACAGCCAAGGACATTCTAAGGTATGGGTAAAAAAGAATATTCTGCTAAATCTAAATGAAGTTTATGATCATTGCACAAATGAAGGTGGCTGCCATATGGCAAGCCATGTTTGAGGTCTTTTAAAGACCTTGGGTATACCTTGAGTCCATGGAATTGGAGGATGAACTCAAGGGAAGTTGATGACTACTCCAAGCAAAGAAACAGGTCCTAGGATCGGGTTTGGAGAAGGACAACCAATGCATGGCAGGAATGGTTCAACTTGGCATATGGTACTGTGAGCATGGATGAAAACATAAGTAATTTTTAAGAAATCCTAGGAATGAATTCATACAACATCAGATTTAAAAGTCTCATGAAGGCAGGGAAGTACATATGAAATCAAATGTCTTGATTCAAAGTGCAAACATCAAGTGACATAGCAACATGAAGACTGAAAGACAATGACAAAGTTATTTTCTCTATGATTGTTTGACTGTGATTTGATAAGACAGTGACAGTGTCTTTAAGATGGAAAGCCATGTTTAAGTTTAATGTTGTTTGGAGAATCTTGTCCATGATTTTGGCTATGGCATTCAAATATTAGAAGCAACACTTTTTGAAGATATCCAAGATCAATTTTAAAAAACTGTTGAAGACATAGAAGCATTTACAGAATAATGTGGAGAGTGTAATGAAGAAGGTACGGGATTGAAAGAAAGAAAAATGGTAGCTACAGGACAATGACTGTTTGAAAGCCCTAATATGAAATGGCAGAGGAATCATAAATGAAAACAATATGAAGGAGATAACTATGAAATCAAGATCAAAACATGTATGTGGATATTGGAGAAGAGCTAAGTCAAAGAAATAAGGACCATGTAAAAGGAAATTTGAGGATTGAGTTAGGAAGGATGAAAATTAAAAGAAGAAGGATGAAGCTTGATCTCGGGCATCTCAAAGAAGCAACAGAACTAACAACTGTAGAATGTTGATTGATAGGGGGGAGCTTGAAAAGCTTGAAACAACTGCAGAAGTATATTTCGAAGGAAATACTATTTATCCTGATTTGAAAATGAGTTTGATGATGATGACTTGGTTGATAGGAGGGGTATGGTGAACAAATGAAGTAAAACAATATGTTGATTGTCTTTATCTTACTTTTTATGAATTTACCAGATGATTCTTGAACATAACTCTCTCTAGCTTTGGATATGATTTACTAACATCTAATTGTATGAGCTATATTGGGAATAAAGTTAGAACAACCGGAAATGCTCTCATTATCAATTGGTATAAATTGGTCTATGATCTTGAGGATAGAAGGAAATCTACAACATATTGAAGCATAAAAGATAAAAGCAATTACAACAACATATATAATAGGGGGGGCAGGCAGATCCTATAAGGAAGAATCAATCTTAGCAAATCAAGAAGTATACATGAAAAGGGAGCTTGTTTAAAGCAGCTACAATAACATAATTGATAAGGGGAGTAGATATATCAAGACCAAGGAGCTGAAAATAATTATTTAAAAAGCATAGTGGTTAATGTGTTCAAATTTTTGATCTAGAAGAAGACATTCTTGGGTATACTACAGTCATGAGTATCCTCTACTTTTTGGACAATATAGCAGAAGTATAGACAAAGAGGAGTATGTGTACTTATGAAACATTGAAAATGACAAGGAGGAATATGTAAGTAAGATGGTAAGTGAAAAGGCACAGGGATGATCTCCAAGAAACAACACCAGGCTCAGTCAAAGGAGGAGACCAGTCAATAAAAAGCTGACATGGTATGATTTCATGAAATATTCAAGGATAAACGTTTTTGGGCATTGTGAAGCCTTTGATGGCAAATTGGCCCTTTGTCATTAATGTCAAAGGGGGAGAGAAAGAAATTTAGGTTGCCATCAATGACAAATGGGGAGATTGACAATGATGACAATACATTAATGACAAAGGTTAAATATGTGACATGAAGGACATGATGACAAAGGACAAGCATTGGTAGAATGCCAAGTGGAATAGGCTGAAGGCTAAGCATGACAAAGTAAACAAGCATTGGATGAAAAAGGACATGGAAAATGACATGAAGACAAGACAAAGGAAGAAGACATGACTGGACAAGGAAATGACATGAAGACAAGACAAAAGAAGAAGACATGGTAGATAACTAGACATTGCAATGGACATGCCAAGGACAGGGAAAATAAGACAAAGGACAAGAAGGACATGACAATGACATAGAATGATGTGGACAAAGACTTGACATAGCAAAGGATGACTTGACAAGGTGACATGGCAATCAAGGTCAAGTGTTGGTGACTGGGCAAGCATGGAAGAATTGAGGACAAAGACAAAATGACATGGAGGACAAGCAATGGACAAGGACATGGAGACAATGAATTGATGATGGCAAGCAAGCATGGAGGACAAAGAAGCATGACAAAGTTGAGGACAAGGCATTTGGAAGATCATTGTGTGCATTTGGAAGAGTCTGCGGGCATTTCATAAAAAGTAGTCTACGGGAATTTTGATGGAAAGATGTGGGAATAACTTTATGAATCCCCTGCAGGCATTTCAAAAAGACCTTCTGTGGGCATTTTGGAAGGTCTGTGTGGGCATCTTTCAAGGCCCTTGCAGGCATTTGTTGAAGGAATCCTACGGGCATATGGTGAAGGCCTTGCGGGCATAATCAAAAGGACCCATGCGAGCATCTTCCACATCACCCGCGGGCATTATTGGAGGGTCATGTGGGCATTTTAAATGACCCTTGTGGACATTTTAAGAAAGCCTTGCAGGCATTTTAAGGCAGCCCTTGCGGGCATTTTTTGAGAACACCGCGGGCATTTGGAGCAAGTTGTTTTAAGTGTGATGATGTGGCAAAGTGACTATATATATATATATATATATGAAGAGGATTATATGGAAATAAAATAAATTTGATTTATTTCTTTAAAATGAAAATTAAAATGACATGTCGGCCTCCAGAAGTTAAGGAAAGGAAAAGTATAAATAAAGAACAAATCTTTATGTTGATGTGTGAATTTTGAGGAATATTTTCGGATGGGAAAAGGAGATGTATGAGGAAAGGTTCGGTGGCGACAGCAGATCGACATGAGCATTAGTGAAGAAATTATTTTTGTCTCTCTGATTTCTGGGTTTATCTGAGGCAACATATTGATGCATATTGATGACATGGATAGTATGACTGTGGACAATTGATGACAACATGACATGTTTGTGGGAAGACAGGTTAATGATATGACTGTGATTGAGGACATATTTGTGACATGATTGTGAAGTGTGTATGCACAAAATAAAGATATGCTGGTGAATTGAATGATGATATGCTTGGACAAAATGATGATAGGGCAACAGTACTGACAGATTGATTGAAGACTTGATGACATGCTTGGATAACAGTATTGGCAGCTGGTTATTGATCAGTTGATGATAGTGATGACATGTGACATGATTATGTGGATAAGGGCAGATTGAAAAGATGTAATTTGATGACAATAATTGTAAATGTAATTATAAGTTGGGCCTTGTACTATTTTTCTTAGTTGGATCTGAGAAAAAGACCAAGCTGAGTCTTGGAATAGAAGTTGGTGCTTCTGATTCAGTTGTAGTTGATAAAATCCCACAGTTGTAGCTGATTGAAGAAATATAAAAAGATTACAAAGCATATCTCGTGTCTCTTGTGATGTGTTGATGATAATGTGTTTAACTTGATGAATGATATGCTTCAAGTTGATGATTAATGAAGTATAATTTAGACATTGATAAAAGTGTTAAAGTGAAATTGTAAATGATATTGGTTTGGAGTTAGAAGAAATTGAAATTAGAATTAAGTGCTGGCCCACTGATTCACCCCCCCCTCTCAGTGATCCATTGTGTCCATCAAATAGTACTATGGAGTCTTGGATCTATAGTTAGGACTTTAAAGCTTTTAAAGCTTTACCTTTCATTTTCCTTTGGGGGGTCTAGACCTCTAGGAATAAAGTTATTTTTTAGGATTGTTTTATCCCTCCTGCTATCATAGCTTAAAAAGACTAGACATTATTAATCGCTTTCCTTGGGATGAAGACAAGAAGAAGGACAAGAGGTAGTTGATAAGTCTGGTTGTTGGTGTTATTTTGATGGGGCTTCTCAAGGTAATCCAACCTTGGGTGGGGATGGTGGAATCTTACACTTCAGTGACACCCATTGGATCAATTTTGCTGTTGGTTTGGGGACATTTCAAATAATAGAGTTGAGATGATGGTTGTAAAGCTATCTTTGAGTTTGGAATTCATGAGAAATGTTCGAAAGTTACAATTATTTGGGGATTCAAAAATCACTATTGATTGGCTGAGTCAAAAGAGACCACTAAGAAATATTTTCCTGCTACCCATATGAAGAAATTTGTAGAATGACTGCTTTTTTTTTAAGAAATACAATTTGAACATATATATAAGGAGAGGAACAATGAGTCAGATCAATTGTCAAAGACGGGTCTCCGTATTGGAGTGGGAACCCGGAACAGGTGGGAGATGGTGAATGACACCTTGACTGAGCTAGATCTTGGACCTTATCCGGGATAGTGCCCTCCTTTTTTTATGATTTAGATTTTGAAGTTTAAGTTGTCATGACATGTATTGTTTTAGACGTTGTATTTTTTATGACTATTTGTGCTACTAGATAGGACTGATATTCCTATTATAGGCCTATATGGTCTTTTTGTATTTGATTTTGGGTGATAAGGCTTATCTTATGGCCTTTGTAAAACATGGTTTATTTTCAATATGATAGATTGCATAGTAAAACAAATAGATACTTACAAAATTATAAAATAAGGGAAGTAAAACAAATAGCTACTTATAAATTGTTCGATTAACCCCCAATACCCCAACATACACCCACAACTCATACTTAAGCTAATGCCAATCAAATGTTTGAATGACTCTTCTTTGTACATTAGCACATGTTACAAAATGTCCATGTATGATTGTAAACTAATCAAAATAATTTTTTTTTTAAGCAAAAAAGGTAACTTTCATTCTATTAGCATAATTAGAGAATACATACTAACTTCTTTACAATATCCAGGTGCTCCATGAGCTACCAAAAAATACCATAGAGAAAAACAGGTGCTGAATGAGCCACCCCTAAGCTCCCAAAAAGCTGGTGCTAAATGAGCCACCTTTAAGCAAAACAACCCAACCATTACCTATCTTGATATCATCAACGATTCTCACACATATATGAGCCAAAGTTTCTAAAAAACCATTCGGCCGAACCAAAAAACTAGAGACCATCATCAGTACTATCACCGAGCAGAAGACTACTGTTCATGAGATTACAAAATTCGTTCCCCTAGAAGGCATAAATACACCAGACAACACTAACCCTACCCAAAACCGAAGCCCCAGACAACTATCAAAGCCCATAAAAAGGAACCAGAAACCAGCAAAAGACGGAGATGCACCAGAGTTGAAAGGGAATACCGCCGAGACATACCACGCTGCAGGAGACGGAAACAAAAGAAGTGTTAGGTTGAAGGGCCCGCCTCGTCATCACTTTGATCCATAACAGGAGCTGTTGCCACCGCCCCTTTATCCAAAGGACCTGGACCCTGAGGAGTAGCTTGCTGCTTCGGCACATCCAAATATGTAATGCCCAGTTTATCCGCCAGCAGGTCCAACTTCATATGGATCCAGTTATAGTTCTCTGCCGTGTCCTTGCTAACATCCTCCAGCCTCTTGAGCCGAGGAGAACCAGATAATGCATCGCCTCGAGTATCCAGACACTGGGCAATTAAGGTTTTGGTCACCCACAAGGTAACAATCACTCGATTGTACAATGCCATGCGACCCAAAGTATTCCCCTGGTCATGGATCCAATTTTCCATGGCCTCCACTTCCTCCGGTAAATCAACCTCCCCCACCAGACGCCATAAGTCGGCTTCAATTTCCTCCACCTCCTGCCTTACACCCGGTGGAAAGAACCGGTGAAAGAAAACAGCTGTAGCCACCGAATTCCATTGGTCCCTACTAGGACCAGAATGAGGTGTAGCACCTCCCCCCAAAATGCTCATCTTACCAGAGTTTTTTTTGCATCGCTTCATAGCACGACCTTTCAGGTGGCATGATGTTCTCACTCTTGCAAATCCTCTGCACACTTACAACCACAATAAACTTGCTGAATGTTGCACAAGGGAGAATCCACCTAGAAGCTTTGTTCCTGTTACCACCTCTACAGTCCATATTTATGGATGAGCCGCCTTCTATCACCATTGAATTCGGCATCATAATCCTGACGCTGTAATAATTAGCACAGACTTCATCATTCATACCCATCGTCCTTTGCTGGTCACGAAACTCCATCTTAATCCTGCAAAGGCTTCGCCACCTTGTCTTTCACATGCTGCGAGTTCTCCGAATTGAATTCACCATCTGATATAAAACTCCACAAACCTTAACGATCGTCCTTTGGTACATCTTCCCTTCATTCCATCTGTCCCTTTGATACGAGACGTGTACCCTCCATACATCAATCACCGGTAGTGGGGTAGACTCTGTCGTCACCTTTCGCCAGCCATTCCTTATGATCACATTAGGCGATTTTAATGCACTTAACACGACACGTATCGAAGGGTAAATCCGAGACCTACCCATCCCATCGTTCATTCACTTGTACGACACCCTGATTTGCCAACTCATCAGCCAAACAGTTGGCACTTCTTCTTACATGTCGGAACATGATGGAATTAAATCCTCTTATCATGGTTTCCAGACACGTTATCCGCCACGCCAGACGCCACGAGGTGGCAACCTTCACAGCTTGAGTTCCATTTAAGAGTTTGTTAGCCGTCTGTATGAAAATTTCAGAATCACCTTCCACAATACAACTATTAAAGCCTCGTATAGTAATTAGCTTAAGCCCTTGAAGCAGAGCTTCACACTCAGCGGCGTTATTAGTTTCGTTGCCTATATTACCATAATAATAGAACTGGATATGGCCTTGGTTATTTCTCATCGCCCCACCATACCCTGCCATTCCCGGGTTCCCTTTAGAAGCTCCGTCAAAATTCAGTTTGAGCCATCCCTGCTGTGGCGGAGACCACTGCGCCGGGCTTTCCTGCGGTTTGTTTGCAATATAATGAAGACCAATAAACTGGGGAAGACCTCTGATGCCCCAGTTATGTAACAATATAACTTCATTGTCAGGACCACTCAGATCTTCCGCATTCCATCTCGCGAGTTTCAAGGTTTCAGTTATTTCCTGCTTAATACGCTCCTAGACGACCTTCTATGTATTAAATTTTTGTTTTTCCTGAAACAATCAATTATTTCATTCTTTCCAAACCTCCCAGAGGAGGAAACCCGGATACAATTGCTAGATACGATTTAGTATGTTCCCTTGAAAGGGTTTCCCATTCCATTTCCTGATGGTTTGCTCAGGATATGTCCTGACCCGAGCGGTCCTTCTAAAAAACCTGGCCCCTTCATCCTACAGCGCTGAGGCAAAGCTGCATTCATCAAGAAGATGAGCCATTGTCTCATTATTCTGACCACAAAGAACACAAATAGAAGGACCCTTGAAACCTCGTTTAACAAGTTTGTCCCATGTCAGAATTCGGCCTTGTAGAACTAACCAGAGAAAAAGAGTAATTTTGGGCCACAACTTGGCTTCCCACAAATGTTTCCATATCCGATCCTCCTCTAAATTATCCGAACAGGTTTGTAAATGGTAAGCTTCCTTAATGGTGAACCTCCCTATCGGTTGATGACCCCACCGAAGGACATCACTGCCTCCCTGGATTTTAACTTGCCTTTGTTTCACAATATCATAGATCTGCCTTCCTATTTCTTCCCCATAGGAGGTTATCCACCAATCTAGTGGCTTCCAGATGTGAAAACCTCTGTCCTCAGAAGATTCGTGCCAATAGTTGTTGACCAAATGCCAATGGTGTTTCCTATTCCTGATTCCTTCAGATATTACCAACGAAGCAATTGAAGGTTGCTGTTGCCATGCATCAAGCCAAAGATTCGCTGTCGCTCCCTCACGGATTTCCCAGAAACTATGTTTCTTTATTATTCCGTTGCCGACCCTTGCCATATTCCAAATATGGGATCCTTTATCCGGTCTTTCCTCCCTAATCCACTCTTGCTATTCTATGTTAGGCATATATTTCCTTCCCCAAAATCTTGCCCATTGCTCATTCATATGAGTTAACCACCGCCACCAAATTTTTGCACCACAAACCCTGCTAAGCTCCTCAGGATCCCGTAACCCTAGACCCCTCTCGTTCTTAGTTTTGCATAGAGTCTTCCATCCCACCAAAGGCCATTTCCTATGATCCCCAGTTCCTCCCCACAGGAAGGTGCATTGCAAATTCCTGATTTCCCTTAGCACTGTCTTAGGAGCCGACAATACCGAAAATAAATACAAAGGCATAGCTTGCAAAACAGATTTGACCAAAACCACTCTTCCAGGAAATTTCAAGGACCTAAGAGTCCAATTCGAAAGTCTTTCCTTAATTTTATTCAGAAGATCTTCCCAGTAAGCTTTTTTGAGGATCCCTTCTGTTAAGGGCGCCCCAAGATATTTGGTTGGAAGGTAGCTCTTCTTAAAGCCCAGGATACAGATGATGTTTCTTTGACAGATAGGCGAAGTATTAAAGAAAAATACAAGGGATTTATCCATATTGATCGTTAACCCCGAGGCTTGCAGGAAGATGTTCAGAGCCTGTTCAATCTTGTGGGCTTCCTGCACAGAGGAATGACCCATCATTAATGTATCATTTACAAACTGTTGATGAGTTATCGCCTTTGCATAGGGAGGGAAATTTAATCCTTTGATACTCCCCTGATTAACATAATGAGAAATGAGTCTCCCCAATCCTTCTGTCATTAACACAAAAAGGAAAGGCGATAGAGGGTCCCCTTGCCTAATTCGCCTAGTAGGTTTCACCACACTGGAAGGATGACCATTCACTAAAATGGAGAAAAAGGCCGATGAAGTAAGATTAGCTATCCATTTGATCCAAGTATCACTGAATCCAAAGGCTTTCATGATCTCTTTCATGTACTTCCAGTTTAGCTTGTCATATGATTTTGACAGATCCAGTTTCAGCATCATATCCGCTTTTTTGGTGTCTTTAAGTGAGTGAATCACTTCATGCACCAGAATAATACCATCCATGATCTGACGTCCTTAAACAAAACCTGATTGTTCTATGGAGATGAGAGAGGGGCGAAGGGGTTTCAACCGATTAGCCAGGACCTTAGTAATGATCTTATAAATAATATTGCATAAGGAAATTGGGCGAAAAGAATTAGCATTCTCCGCCATAGGGTATTTAGGAATGAGGGTAAGAAAGGTAGAGTTAAGAGCAGGGAGAACCTCTCTCATCCGACGGGATTCTTCCACAACTTGCCAGACCTCCAGTTTAATCAAGTCCCAGAAAGCATGAAAGAAATTAGCGGTGAATCCATCAGGGCCAAGGGATTTCCCTTCTTCCATTTGAAAGATGGCTGTCTCTACTTCCATTAAGGATATAGGACTGATAAGTAGATCATTCTATTCATCAAAAATAATTCGAGGAATGACCGATTTAATAACCCTACAAGCTTCAGTGCGATCCTCCTCAAGTTCTGTAGTAACTTTAGTAAAATGATCTATCAATTCTTTTTCGATCTCCTCATGAGATTCCAATACAACCCCTTCATCGGTCTTGAGATTAACAATCTGGTTATAGTGCCTCTGTTGTAAGGTGGCCCTATGAAAAAACCGGGTATTTTGATCCCCATCTTTCAGCCACTGGTTGCGAGATTTCTGTTTCCAGAGCAGTTCTTCCTGATGTTCTCTTTGTTTGATATCCCCTGAAATTCTGGTTTCCTTCTCCACAAGCTCTCAGGTTACGCCCGTCTGCATAATCCTTTCCTGTATTTGTTCCATACGGTCTTCCAATTTAGCTTTTTCCTGCTGAATGTTTCCAAATACCTCTTTATTCCATCTTTTAATATTTTGTTTGAGCATTTTCAGCTTTTGTTGAAAGCAAGACATTTTGGTTCCTTCCGGAGGACTTGGAGTATTCCACCATTCCTCCACCCGAGAGGCAAAATCAGCGTGAGTTAGCCAAAACTTTTCAAAACGGAAGGGTTTGGACATATTCATACCTATCTTACTCCATAGAAGTGACACTGGCCAATGATTCGAACCCGCAGATGCAATTGGCCGAGAGGTCAGTGTACCCTAGGAGCATGATGCTTTTTGATAGGAGAAAACGATCTAGTCGGGAAACCACTAGATTTTCACCTCCCCGGCGATTGTTCCAGGTGCACATCGAGCTTCCAAGGTCAATATCAATGAGACTGTTATCCTCAATAAATTCATCAAACAAGGTATTCTCAGGAGTGAGATAGCATCTCCCCCCCCTTTTTTCTGCTAAAGATCGGATCATATTGAAGTCTCCTCCCACAATCCAGTGAAAGCCATCAAACATACTTCTTAGGTAAGCCAGACTACTCAGAAACTTACGTTTTTCAGGGTAACTGCAGGGACCATACACATTGGTGATAACTCCTTTGACCCTTGACCCGATGACATGGAATTCGACAGTTAAGATAAACTTAGTTGATAGAATTTTTTTCAAAGTTATGGCCCTTGGATCCCATAACACGACCAAGCCTCCCGAATACCCTGTCGCATCTAGAGCCATACATCTACAATTTTTCCAGAGATTGCCCACTTTTATTGCTACTTGATTGCCAGAACATTTGGTTTCCTGTAGAAAGACCACAGAGGTTTTTTCCTTCATAATCTTATTTTTTAGGGTCTTAGTTTTTTGGGGACCGTTTATCCCACGTATATTCCAGGTAAGGATTTTCATTGAATACTATATCTGGCTGTGAGAAGCGCCTCCTGGATGGTAGGATATTGTCCTGAGTCCACTAATATGGCTACAATTTCATCGATCCTATCCCTGTTGGACCGCCTTCCCCTCTTGGAGTTTCCTTCCTTCTTCTTCCTCTTGTTTTCCTTAAGTTTGAGCAGACCAATTCCCAGACTCGGAGTCGGCTTGACTTTTAGAATGGCTACTTTAAACAGTTGGAGTTGATTGTCCGGGATAGAATGAACCTTGATGTTTTTACATGCTTCTTCTATGTTGTCCAAGTCCAGATCTCCAAGAGGCATATCATCCAGATCTTCATCCATAAACTCTGTCTCCTTCAGTTGGTTGGCCATCGGATCAGCAGATGTTTCCTTCCCTATTTCTGCTTCGGGTTGCCCTCCCTCAACCGTTTTGTATACTTTTTCCTGCTCCGGAAGAGAGTTTTCTGCAGGACTGGAATTTAAGACTTCAAAACTGTTAGTTTGCACAATGTCCACAATCTTTTTCCCCAGATCAATTCCTGTATGGCGTCTTCTCGACTTTTTACGATTGGCAACTTTGATGAATCCATCCTTATCTTTTTGTTCCAATGTACTACTTCCAGGGATTTCATAAGGAAGATTGAGATGACAATCCCTTGCCAAGTGGCCATGTACATGACACCGACAGCATCGAAAAGGGATGTGTTCGTAATCCAGGGTTTGGAACCATTCCGAATCATCCCAGTTTGGATTAATCCCTTCCGGGAGAGCTTTTGCTATATTCATATAAACACAAATTCGGGCATAAGACACATACCTTCCCTGTTTGGTCTGATCTGATATCTTGATGAACTGTCCTAGGGTTTCACCAATAGCTTGTAAGACTTCCAGATCCCAATATTCAGCAGGAAGAGAATAGAGACGGATCCAGACCAGAGCAATAGAAAGATCTTCCTTATCCGGGTTAAAATGGTCTTTCCATATTCTCAGAAAGAGACCTGCAGAATAATAGAAATATGCCCCCCCCTAAAAAATCCCGTCCTTATCTTCCACACTTAGAAAAACAACAGTGAAAAAACCCTTCGATCCCAATAACAGATCGAAATGACCTTTAGGCTTCCAGGTTGCTTTTATCCACCATGTCAAAGCTTTTTCCGTCGGCCAAATCCCCATAAACTTTCCAATCAGTGCGTGGTCTGTCATGTATTGAATTAGCTCCTTTACTTTGGTAGAATTAATAGTAATCGCCGGGCTGCTTGTATATTTTGGGATACACACACCACCTGTGTCTCCTCTGCTAATACCCTTCTTCCTGCTTCCCGGGCTCCCTGATGTACCTTTCCTTCCCGATCCCTGTATCTCCAATCGTGGCTCCAAACCCTCTCCTCCTGTCCCGTTCGGCTCAACCACATTCTTAGCGTCGCTCTGCTGACTGCTCCTATCCACAGTTGAATCATCCTCGTTTCTAGTGCTCTGAAGGAGAGGAGGGAGATTACCCCTTCCCTGCGGTCGAACCATCCCTCTAGCGACTAGGCCACTCGCGCTTAACCACCGTACAATGATACAGAGGAAAATGCATAAAGATACCCAAAATTAGCAGTTATAGAGGGGCATTTCTTGGAGCCCACTATCCTTCCGTCCTATATTTCCGTAAACTAATCAAAATATAAACATCACAGAAAATATGAATTGCTAAGTAAGAAAAGTAAGTATTGACAAATTTTGCAAACAATCCTTTTTTTCCTTGTCATCCCATCTTATGTGTTGAATGGGTTACATTTTTTCTTCTTTTAGGCAGTAAAAAAACAATTGAAAATTAGTATTTCATGGGATAATTAAATCAATTTACACATTAAAAAATCAATGCTTACATACATTTGATGCATGTTGTTGTCGAATAGCACCTCCTATAATTAAATTATTCTCATTTCATCAACCATCCACTTGTACATTTTTTTGGAAATTCCTACTGGCATGTTTGGGATATCATGTCATATAGTCCTCTTGAATTTTATTAATCTTCTAAAAATACGAAAAAAGCACAATAAAAAAGCTATTAATATTTGTATGAAGTAAATATAACAAGAATATTAATTTGTTAATTTTTTAGACTAGTATATACATATTCATAAAAACATGTTTAGCAATAATATTAATGTTTAAATGATTTTTTTGTTATTGTATGTTTTTTCCATTAGAAGTCTCACAAGTCTCATTGACCATTGCTCCATAAATGCTTGTTGTAGTTTAAATATAATTGTATTCTTAGACACATTGAAATGATATTTTTAATGTAAGTGAAAAGAACCTCTACACCTTATAGTTTTAAAAACAATTTTCCACAGTCATTAACTTCTACCACCACTTCAGATAAACTGGGAACCAATTCATCATAATTTACATCCTTCATTACTGGTATCTTCTTAGGATGGCCTTATGTTCCCTTGTTGTTGGTCACTACACAACGTTCAACATATGCAAAAGCAACGTTTGAAACATGTTCTATTGTTAAGAAGTATATTATTAGTAAAATGTCAAATAAAACTATATGTTAATCACATTGTGATCCACCAAATTCCCATATGTGCAACATTTTGATAAAGCTTTTACACTCATTTTCACTCATATTGCAAACAATCTTATCGAGTTTTTTCAATTTTTTTCTTTGCATAACACACGTTAACCAATACGCATCATTTAAACCTACAAATAGTTCAAATATATTGTTTTATATTAGAGCTTATGTTGGAGGAGCCTAGTTGACTGGACAACTAGGTCCTCCACCTGACTATGGCCGAGTCGGTGTAGTCGATCGGGTAGCCGACCGAACTGGCAATTATAACAGAATAACTAGTTGTAAACAATATATATAGGTTGTTGAGCCGTGATCTAAGGAGAATCTGGCAATGAGAATTGTACAATATTTTATATCTGTTAATACAAATGCTTGTTGCTGCTGTCCCATTTAAACCTACAAATAGTTCAAATATATTATTTTATATCAGAGCTTCTGTTGGAGGAGCCTAGTTGACTGGACAACTAGGTCCTCCACTTTACTATGGCCAAGTTGGTGTAGTCGATTGGGTAGCCGACCGAACTGGAAATTATAACAAAATAACTAGCTGTAAACAATATATATAGGTTGTTGAGCCGTGATCTAAGGAGAATCTGGCAATGAGCATTGTACAAAATTTTATATCTGTTAATACAAATGCTTGTTGCTGCTGTCCCACTTACTCTCTTTACTTATGTGTGTATGATACACGTTCATGTGATCTATATGTATGTTTATAGGATGTACTACTGGTAACCTGTACGATTCCCTAGACTACAACATTGGTTCCGTTGTCGGTAGTACGCAATCATGAGGAAATGAAGAGCGTGATCAAATGATAACTGAGAGAGAGATTCAAGAGTGGTGGGACAAGAAAGTAGCAAACTATATTCAAAATTATGCAAGGCGAAACAAGCCAACAATAACACAGGTAAGGGAGAAATTCTTTACCGAGTCCCATGAAAATTTTATAGATACCGTTCCTCGGGAGATAAAGAAATTCCTGAACGTCGTTCATGGCCAAATTGGATGCTCAAAATGACAAATTGCTTATGCGCAAGATTTATAATGGAGGAAGAACAAATTTGTGCGAGTGGATTGACAAAATTTGCAAAGACTTCTGTGAAGAACAAGCTATAGAAGAAATATCATCTGCTAGCGAAGTCAGACGTAAGTTCTATACTGACCTCCATGATGGTTTCTTCTGTGCTATACCATGTTTACTATATAATTTTCTGATTGAAAAACGAGTCAGGCACATAGTTAATCCATGACCACCATTAGAAGAACCTGCTACGACAAATTGGAAGAAGCGGTAGGAAGATTGGGATCATTTTGTCAATGAACGACAGTGGGAATATTTCTTAAACAAATGACAACCATTGCCAAAATCACTTCTATTGAGCAATAGGAGTTGGATCGACAATGGGGGGGCCGCTGAAAATATGTTCTGAATAAAGGAAGGAGGCTAGTCGATGAAATAAGAAAAGAATGAAGGCTTGTAAAAGTTCGAGTCCGCTTCATTGAAATAAGTGCCTAGTTGCTCACAAGAAAACAACAAACATACATAAATTAGAAAGAGATAAAAGATATAGATGATGAGAGCAGTTGAAAGATATTGATAGTCCCTTGCACGCCAAAAGAAGTGTAAATAAGATGGATAAGATTATTGAGCAACCAAAAGGCCTACCTGAGTTGAGGGAAAGTCGAACGGTTGAGAAAGAAGGTGAGGCGTCGACATATGAAGTTTGGTCACACGCAATGGTGTTGACCCCACAAACATTGTGCATTATAATTTCGGATGGCTCGACTCCCGTTAGTTCTGTATCTATGATAATGACGACTAAGCCAACTATTAAACAAATAGTCGAGCGCGACATGGGACTACTACCAAACGATACTAGCATATGGAATCGACTAGAACAAAGTGGACGAATTGGATATAGGTTGATGATTCAATGTCTAGAACATGGAAACTGGATTACTTTCACACTTGAATTTGGAAGACACTCGTTTAATTTATTTTATTCAGAACATATGGAAGTACCCCCCTGCCAGCAACACTACTGATAGAAGGAAACAAGCCGTTGGTGAACCGACCTAGGTACGTTTGTTGTGGCATCGATCCAAATCGCAAGAAGTCAACAATAATTGTCAGATAGTAAGTGTTTCAAGTAATCAGTTCGCTTTGGTAAGTCCAAAAAATTGTAAATCTAGCAACATGGCTTTTTGTCTTCCAATTAACACTCCTATTTTTGAGGGGGATGGTGATCCTAGAAAACATTGGTTTGTATGTGAAGCGCTTTGGAAAACTAACCTTATTGATGATGAGAATCAACAAATTGCACAGTTTGCAGGAGGACTTAGAAATAGAGCTCTCACATGGTACATGAACCTGCTTGAAGAAGGTCCAAAAACAAAACAACAAATAAAAGATAATTTCCTAGATTTTTTTGAAGTTGACGACATAAAGCATTTGGATGGACATAAATTGAAGCAGATTAAGCAAAGAGTAGGAGAATCTGTATGAGAATACGACAAAAGATTCAAATATCTCCTTAGCCAAATTCCAGCTAATATGGACCCTGCACTAGTAATTCAAATCTTTGTCGAAGGTCTTCAGGAGAAAATCAAGACCCCAATACTAATGAACAAATATACAACTTATGACGATATCTTGAAGAAAGCTTTGTGAGTCGAATCAAATGCAAATTATTTGACTGGACCCGTCGACAAACGAGTCGACGCGATAGAAAAATCACTGCAACATTTGACATTGCGACAAAATAACATATGGTATACCGAATGCTCCCAAGAAGGACATACTAAAGATGCCTTCCCCTATGATGAAAGAACAAGGTATCACAACTATTACAACGCGTACCAACGAGAAGTGAGACCACTAGAAGAAACTCCAATTCTATTTCTAGAAGAAAGGAAGCCAAAAAATTTCCTGTCGACGTGGACGACGTATTTTTGTGAAAGATTCGAGCCTCACTCGACCACAGACTGTCCCTAAAATGCTGACAACGTAAAGCCTGAATGGTGTGGAATTTTTCGAACAACACAACATTCAACTACATAATGCATAAAGAACTTAAAGGCTAAAGCAAACTACCACACATTATATCAGACTCAAACAACTGAGCAAAAAGGTCGGGAGAGTCGTAACAACGACCGACGTAACAATGACAACTATTGTTGAGGAGGATACAACAGCCGCGAAAGAAACAATAACCAAGGATACCGACCACCCAGTCGAAGTAGACCTTGTTGCTATGTGTGCTACGATGAAGATCATTTGAACCCTGACTGTCCTTGGAAAGACATGGAATATTTAGAATTTTGTACTAAATGTAGCGTTGGAGAGCACAACCTGGAAGAGTGCCCCATAATGCTAGATGCACTTAATAAAAGAAAAAATGTTAAGTCTTGTCTTGTGTTTCTAAAAATGAAGTATGCAATACTAAAAACTTGCAAATCATCACTAAACAAGGCACATAAATTGGTGGGGATAACCCCCAAGTTACAAGAATACAAAGAAAGCAAGAGGAGTACCCCAATCCGTTGAAGCAAAAAGAAATATTTAACAATGCATCAAACATATTTGCACAAATTGTTATTGAAGAAAGTAACGCTAAAAATAAGAATAAAACACTTAATGAGCTGCTACAACTCTTAACGAAAGAGGAAGCTGTTGCAAGATTGATTGATCTAATGAATCTTCTTAGAAATAGTTCACAAAATAAAAGAATTACTAAAACTCTTTGCAGTCTGAATCATAAATAAAAAACTGATATCGATCCCCTTGTCGACCTTGAAGTCGAAGGATTTTGCATTGCACAAGTCGTCCTTGACTTCGGGTCACAAGAAAATATAATGACAAGATCAACATGGGAAAGTGTTGGTCGACCTCGACTAAAAGAGTCGGGTATCTATCTTAAGCTAGCCGACCAAGGATTAACTGAGACTATTGGAGTGTGGAAAAACGTTAAAACTTCAATTATGGGAATCAACACAAACATTGACTTTGAAATCATCAACCCACGAGAAGAATCTAAGTCTTTTTCCGCCTTAGTTGGACGACCATGGGGACAGAAAATGAAAGCATCCATCTCACTAAAAAGAAGAATTAAACTTAAAGGAGAGGGAAAGAAAATCATTATGCCGATTAATCCATCTCAAGGGAAACCCTGGGCTGAACTAGACGACAATGATGATGACGTTCGACGACTATATCAGATAGTCCAAAATAATGAAGATACCATCGAACCAAACAATCATGGCAAAATCCACTTGGGAAATCCCCTGTTGGTAGGATATAACTCCGACTCAGAGCTATATGACTGGCAACTAGACAATTATGAAGCACAAGCCCGTGAATGTTGGTCGATCGAGATTATTCCTAGAAAAAGAGTGCAATAGTGTTTTATTATATCCATTATTCCGAAAATATTTGAGAAGAAAGTAAGAGAATATCCGGTGATCATCTTGACGAAAAAGGAGACAACAAGCATTCCACAATAGTGTTTTATTATATCCATTATTCTGAAAATATTTGAGAAGAAAGTAAGAGAATATTCGATGATCATCTCGACGAAAAAGGAGCCAACAAGCATTCCACCCATTCAATACAAGGAACGAGAATCATTGATTGCACATATTGAGGAAGTTTACAAAAATGTCGGTGACCAAGGCTGACTTCAAACTCTTGTCGAAACATTCACCGGACAAGCAACAAGATGGTGGGACACAAATCAATCCCGTCTCCAAACATGGACTATTTCTTCAACAACATTTATTGAACGCTTTGGAGGTAAGAAACTCACAACATAGGTAGAGATACCAAAATTCATACAAGGTCAAGATCCAATCAAGCTTATCAATATATGTGAAAGTGAATGGAAACAAATAGGATATAGAGATGAAAGATTATATCCCCATCTTTTCCCAAATACGTTAGAAGATCTACCAAACAAATAGTATAAGATGGAAAAATCCAGAGGAGAAACATTCAATTGGCAAGAATTGAAAGAAAACTTTATCAAAGACTTTTCATTCACTCCATAAAAAAAATACACAAGAGAAACAGTTGAAGATTTTTTTTTTATTATCAAACCAACAAGCAATATTTCACCGTCATTGACATAACGATCGCAACCGATATGTAATATATTTAGGCTACGCCCACATATCGATCGAATCGACTAGAGCTTAAAAATGACAAAACTCTGGGTAAAATTTTCAGATGGAAAAGAAATCATCATGGCATTGTAAAACCTGTCAAGAGATTGATGCAAGTCAGTAGAGAAGCACAGATAGAACAAGAAAGATTCACCCAAAAAAAATTTCTCCCGACATTCACATAATTTAACGAGGGAGATTGGCCAATCAACGAAAAATGGGCACTCGAATGGATGGATGTGCAAATAAAAATGAAAGAAGTTGATATTTCAAATAATGATCGACTAAAGATGGCAAAGACTGGAGATTATTGGTCCGACCAACATGTAGCCAAAATAACCAATTTGTTAAAGGAATATCAGGATGTCTTTGCAAGAGATTACAAAGACTTAAAAGGGTTAGTTCAAGAAATGGGTGAAATGAAAATTAACATAAAGCCAGATGCCAAACCTGTCAAGAAACGACCATATCAGCTGGCACACAAGTATGAAGATATAATAAAGAAGGAAATCGAGAATATGCCAGCTGCAAGAATCATATACCCAGTGGATCAATCAAAATGGGCCAGTCCTATGGTAGTGCAACCAAAGAAACATGATCAACCAAGATTACGAATTTACATCGACTTCAGAGGATTAAATAAGGCAACATTGACTGACCCATTTCCTACACCTTTCACCGAGGAAATTATTAATGAAGTTGCAGGTCATGAGTGTTATTCTTTCACCAATGGATTATGGGTATAATCAAGTTCCCATCGTGAAAGAAGATGAACACAAAACTACATTTGTTTGCAAATTTGGATCTTTTGCTTATAAGGTTATGCCATTTGGTCTAAAGAATGCACCAACAGTATTCTCCAGAATAGTAGTAAAAATATTTCAAGAATATCTATACAAAACCATGGCTGTCTATTTCGACGATTGGACCATATAATCACTATTAAAAAACCATGTTCACTACCTTCGAATTATGTTGGAATGTTGCAGACAAATACAACTATTTTTGAATATTAAAAAGTGCATTTTTGCAACACAAATTGAAATACTGCTAGGACATGTTGTTTGCAAATAAGGAATCAAAGTCGACTATGCCAAGATTAAAGTTATTCTTGACTTAAAACCACTAGTCAACCCAAATCAGGTTATAATACTTCTTGGACATACATGCTACTATCAAAAATTTATAAGATATTACTTTGATATGGAATATCCTTTAGAAGAAGTACTAAAAGAAAATCAACAATTTAGATGGTCTCAAGAATGTGCAGAATCATTCAACTTATTTAAGAGAAAGCTTGTCGAAGCCCCAATTCTAAGATTTCCAAATTGGTTGATTAAATTTCACATCCATATCGACACATCTGGTATTGCGGTTGGTGCAATACTTACCCAACCTGGAGAAGACAGAATGGATTACCCGAATGCATATGCTAGCAGAAAGTTAAATAAAGCGGCAAGAAACTACTCTACAACAGAATGAGAAGCCCTGGGCATGACCTTTGCACTGCAGAAGTATCGACATTACCTCTTAGCTAACCTGTTTATATTCTACATGGATCATCAAGTGCTCAAATATTTAGTAAAAAAACCTCTCCATCATGGTCGAATATGTAGATGGGTGCTCATATTCCAAGAATTTGAGTTTGAAATAATAGTCCGAGTTGGAAAGAATAATGTTAGCCCCGACCACTAATGACGAATAGAAACAGGAGAAGATCCCGTCGGAATCGACGATGAGTTACCTGAAGCTCACTTATTTAGATTCAAAGTTGTACCTCCATAATTGGAAGAGATGGCACAATACCTTGAGCAAGGTCACGCCCCAAAAGGAATGCCATAAAAACAAAAGAAGATACTTGCAATGAAGGCTACGCCATAAAATTTGATAAACAAATTCTTGTATAAATTGGGACTAGATGAAGTACTGCGATGATGTGTCTTACAACACGAATGAAAAGATATCATCGACGAGGCACATAGTGGACTGACAGGAGGACACTATCAAGTAGACACAACGACAAAGAAAATTCTACAGTCTAGACTATGGTGGCCGACTCTACATAAAGATTGTAAAACCCAGGTAAACAAATATGACAAGTGCCAAAGATTAGGACGACAGCTTCCCATAAATTAGATGCCCTTAATACCTGCTAATCCGAGCTTGATGCTTGAAATATGGGCTATCGACTTCGTCAGATCCTTTCTAGTTCTTGGCCGACGAACCAACGCTCGTTATTGTTGAAATTTGGTTGAGCTTTGATCTTTAATTCTTTTAGATGCAGAGACTTGAAGCAATGAGACAATTCAATCCATGAAATTCATACAACCATAACACAAGATATACCCTAGGGAAAATCCTCAAAATTATGAGAACAAAAACCCCAACAATTCTTCTTAGTATAATATAATGGATAGCATAGAATGCTTTCTTTTACAACATAGCAGATTGCTTTTGGAAGATAAGAGATCACCAAACTTCTTGGAGAAGATATGGAAGCAATAGAGAAGAGAGATCAATCGGATGTGTGCCCAACACAACAATAACAAGCACGAACAATACCATGCACAAAGAGAAGCGCCTTGCCTTCAATGGAGAAGAGAGTCCGCTTCACACTGGATTCAACAATAATGTATATCATATTTATACATTCTTCTCTTCTATTTTTAACTTCTAACTTCAGGATAAACTCGCCCTCAAACTGGATGTATTAACCTTGCATGGAGTGGTGCGCCCCACTTCTCATGCAATGCTTCATCTCACTGAGCTGTCACTTAGGATGAACGTGCCTCTTAACTGAAATCTTTCCCACTTAGTTAGGTGGCTAACTTAAGTGTCGACATGCAAGTGTCACAACTCACGTGTCATCTTTTAGTTTAACATACGTGTCGTCATGCAATAACACTTAGTTAACTAGATCTTCTTTGTTGTCACTTAGTTAACTTTTTAACTGAAGTGTCGTCTTTTAGTTTAACTAAAGTGAAAATACTTTAGTTAACTAGTCCCTTTTATTTAACACTTAGTTAACTGAAATCATGCCTTTAGTTAACTGAGACATATCTTTAACTGATGCTTTAACTGAAGCATTGATACTTAACTGAAGCTTTAATGATTCGAGTTCTCTTTAATTAGTTGAAGTGCATGCATGTGAAATTTCGAATTCTCTTGATCTCTATGCTTTATATTTTATTTCTTTGTCTCTTACTGCATGGTCAATATGTTCTAACTTTAATTATCCATCACATTACATTATACTAAGAAGAATTATCGGACGTTGTGATCATATTATATTATTCCGGACCAAATAATCATATGCTAAAGTAATTCACTTTAGAGGTGATCAATCTCTAAAGGATACTTAATAGCAATCTGGTGATCATGGTTAATAATATATCACACAACATTAAATGCTTTTAACAAGTAAAGCATGACCTTTATACGGAAGGTCCACCTCTATACGAGAGGTCCATCTCATGGATACCTTTATACGGAAGGTTCACATGATAATCATGACTTGATACACACAAGTTCAGAGCCTTGTCCAACAAGACTTTACAACATCATTGCTTTGATCAATTACCTCTATACGGGAGGAATAACCTTTACACGGAAGGCAATCAAAGTGCTCACCTCTATACGGGAGGAATAACCTTTACACGGAAGGCAATCAAAGTGCTCACCTCTATACGGGAGGAACAATCTTGACTACATAAGATTGGTTTGGAGAATGTCTCATGATGCTGTGTATTTAACATATACATTATAACAACAGTCGAGTATGTTACTAAATGGGTAGAAGTCGAACCTGTCAATGCATGTTCCAGTGAAGTAGATGCAAAGTTTATTTATGAAAATATCATCACTAGATTTGGATGCCCTCTTACTCTCATCAGCGGCAAAGGGACACATTTGATCAACAAGACTATATCAATATTATTAAAGGAATTCAAGATCGACCACCATAAGAGTGCAACGTACCATCCACAATCAAATGGATGTATTGAAGCATTCAACAAAAATTTAACTAAAGGTCTAACAAAGCTGTGTAATAAAGATAAGGATGATTGGGATGACATGATATCCGCCATTTTATGGGCTTATAGAACAACTTACAAACAATTGACAAGACATACACCTTTTAAACTCGTCTACGAATAGGAAGCAGTTGTCTCGTTACATTTCAAATAGCAGGCACCCATCATTGTAAACATACTTCATTTAGATATTTTCAAAGCCACATAAGATAGAAATTTTGACTTGTCAAAGTTGGAAGAACAACGCCAAATCGCAATCCATCATTAGGAAATTCAAAAGAAACAACAAAAGGCTTGGCACGACCGCAATCTAAGAAGAAAAGACATATCAGTCGATGACTTAGCATTACTATACAACATTCGAATAAAAGGGAAACCCAAAAAGTTGCACACAACATGGCTCTGACCATTTATTGTTGAGGAACTAAATAACAATGGCTCAATTTGACTAAAGACTTTACGAGGCAAATTTTTCTCCAAAGTTGTCAACAATGCAAGGTTAAAAAGATATAAAACGTAGAGTTGGCACGGTGCTGACTGAATGGCTGTATCACCATTTGGTTGACCGTCGTGCCCCAGGTTTGTAAATTAATTAGTATCTTAACCTGCTTAAATACATTAGTTATATAAAAAAAAAAGTTACAAAAAATAACTTGCACCTTAAAAAACTATATAAAAGGGACCCTAAAACATGGATATGCCAGAAATAACGCAATGGCGATAGACTGGAATGAGGAGAATGAGGCAAGTAAGAGCAGGAGAATTCATCAGAAAACTTCAACCCGAGATGACTGATGAGTTGAAGTCATCCATGAATGACTAAAAGAGCATTCAAGCAAGCATCAAACAAGTCGACCGAAGCATAACACACGTTACTATGACTGACCCCAGCGGAGAAGTCATGAAGACCGTCGACCAAAGCGTGAATTGAAAGATTCTTCACACGAGTCAAACAAATATCAATCACCACCAGCGAAGTTAAAACTGTCTGCAACTGCGGTGTTATCATTAAAAGTATCATCGCCATATCGACATGGATCTAAGTTTCAAGGCATCGCTTCGTTGGCACGCGCATGATTATCAGAGCAAATCTACAACATATGCAAGAAATATTCATGGCACCCCTCGCACCTTACCTAGACATTTGTCATATTCCCCTCAGTCTAATCCACATCATTTCAAAAGCTTGGTTCCCCTCCATGGCTCCGACTATAAAAATACGCCTAAACACCATATATCACCAAATCAAAATCCTATGGAAACCATGGATTTTTCTTCCCCAAGTCCTATGCCTTTCCCCTTAATACTCTATGAGAACTGTTTGAGCCCTGCAAATCCCATTTGTTACACTTCATTGATCGTTCCCTATCACCTCTCGTGATATATGAGCATTTTGATGACCAACAAATGGAAGGAGCCTCACAACTCATGATAAATGAGCATTTCAAGAGACCCCGATGTGCCATGACCAGAAGTTGTTACTAAATTCCTTGCCACCAATCACGTTCTCGAGTCCCCAATTTTCACTGTTGATTGATTTGAAAGCTTGAGCGAGCGTGGAACTTCAAGTGGGCCAAGTATCTGCTTTCTTGGACGCTTTTCTTCTCTGAAACAACATAAGGCCGTCTTGTTGGTGCCCTACAAGACCAAATACTTAGCTGATGTTGTTCAATACCAGACTTAGTACACATATGTTGTTTAGTACCAGATCCTTTGTCCGGAGAGTTCTCCATGAGTGGAAAGAAGTTTAGCACCGACTTGCCTCCTCTTCCAGTCTTGCCATTGAAGCATGCAACAAAGCCAACCAATCTATCGTCCTATCTACTTAGCAGTAGCCATAAGAAGAATCTAAATAAGCAATTGTATTTTCAGTTTATTTTTGCACCCCCTGTTCTCTTCAGGACGAAAACATGTTTTGCTGGTGGGGGAGATGTTGGAGGAGCCTCGTCCACTGGCCAATTAGGTCCTCCACCCGATTATGTTCAATTCGATGTAGTCGATCAGGTAGCCAACTGAATTGGCAGTTATAACCGAATAACTAGCTATAAACAATATATATAGGCTGTTGAGTCGTGATCTAAGGAGAATCTGGCATTGAGCATTGTACATTATTTTCTATCTTTTATTACAAAGGCTTGTTGCTATTGTCCCACTTACTCTCTTTACTTATGTGTGTATGATACATGTTCATGTGATCTATATGTATGTTTATATGATGTACTACTGGTAACCTGTACAATTCCTTAGACTACAACAACTTCCTATAACTTTCCATGTTCTCTTCTTGGGACGTGCTTCCATTGTGCTCATCCTTATGTTTTTCCTATGATCTTATATCAATAAAAGCCTTACATAATGAAACATACAAATGCAATATGTTTTTATAAACTAAGTACATAATTTCATGGTAAAACTATTTTTGGGTTTATTGATGTTTTTTTAATAGTAATCCACACAAGTGTATAGTATACAATGATATGCACCGGTGCATGTTTAATGTCTCATGCACATATCTAAAAACCATTTAGTTTAAACTAACATAAGTAAGCGTCCTCTACACAATTACCATTGCACTAGCCTGTCGTCACTAAATAGTGTGGATCGATAAACCCAAAAACATTTTTAAAAATTGAAAGCATCAATTGGTGCAATCTACAATAACAATGTATTAGTGTGTGTTTACTATACGATATGCACCATGGAACCCAAAAGAATTTAAAAGAAAATATGACAACAACAAGTTTTGGGATCCAATACAATGAGCAATCACAATCCAACAAATACCCAAAACAACGAATGATCCCGATCCTATAAGTACCCAAAGCCCCAAATATAAATACCCAACAAATACTTAAAGTTCCAAAAAACAATCTCATTGTGAAAGGGTTTACTCAACCCTTACTAATAGGGTTTGCAAAAATATAAAACAAAAGGGAAGCAAAAAGAAAGCTACGGTTTGCAATGTTGAAGGTGAATCTATTTCTTGAAAGTGAGGATATTTTCTTGAAAATGCAAAGTAAATGAATTTGCATACCTAAAATTTATCCTCTGTGGATTTGTATGCGACCCATATAGATCCCTTAAAAATTTGTCTCTTCAAAAAAATCTACCCACTCCAATCTCTTCTCTAGTAAAAATCTCTTGCACAAATCCTCCAACTCTTGGCAAAATAATGGAATAGGGATTAGGGTTCTATTTTATAAACTTGATTGTACAAAATGAAATTTTGCTAAATTTTTTTTTCTTAGTATTTCAACACATTGATGCTAAACATGCAATCATTTAAAAAAAAATTGATCTACGGTGTGCCATTTAGACTCAAGCACATTATTATGCTATATTGACCTAAATGCACCAGTGTAATAATATTGACTTTGCAGAGGTTTTCCCTTGTGGAGATTTAGTGTAGGTTCTTTTTCAATGTGCATATAATTTTTGCGCATCGGTATGTCTAGTATATCAAAACTCATTGATGCATTTATTTATTTATTAATATTTTGATTATATGATTAAATTTATGTTGCATTTGCATGCATATTTGAATAATTGTGCATTGAATTTTGCAGGATCTTAATTGAGGATCAAGTTCAGATGCATAGGATGTTCCACTAGTTCGAATGTCACAAACTCTTATTTGGAGCAATATATTGTAGGTAGAGGGTAGGCAAAAAGGAAAGCCACTATACCCCACTAATTATAACATGGGTCAATGGTACTTCACCGTAAACTTTATCTCTTTTATAACATCCCTGTAGTACATGGTTGTTCATAATTTAAAGGGTTGAAGGTCAACACTTGGCAAGTGAAACTATCCCATTATATTAATGAACGAATACCCAATGTTGATTATCTTATACCTTCCGTTGTAGTCAAGGATCTAATAGGGGGTATAGAAAAGACATGTAGGAACACTTTCATATGCTCATTTTTTGAAAAGATGGAACCTAAATCAACTATGTTTTGTCCAAAATTGACCAACCTGACTCCTGTTCAGTTAATCAAGAGTTTTTATCAAGAGTACAATATCAATACTACCAAAAATTTCTCTACTAGGAGATCCAAAGAGTTGTATGACCCAAGAGCAATAATATCCAATTACACACTAAGGTTGATTCAATTGTTGAAGGGAAATGAATATTTCTCTTTATGTCCATCTACAAAGTAAATACCAAACTTGATATCTTAGATAATTTGTCAACGTGACTAAGACTAGCATTGTTAGATCTTAGCTAATTCATCAACCTAACAAAATCAACATTTTAGACAATGAAACTCTTATCTCTTTAGGGGAAATATTTTTCCTAGGATTCAAGACCTACTGATAAAATATTGGTAATGAATTTATAGACTCATAGCCTAATCAATTAACCTATAGTAATGGGTCCATTTGGTAATGATGCACCTAGAACTAAGCTAGTAGAATGTGAAACTCAATAGTGGAGTGATACCCTTGTTGCATCATTGAAGACATACATGTACTCCAAATTCTTCTCGATCTACTTATACTACACAAGCTATTGGACATAAGATATATGTATAGGTACCTTAGTCTTGTGCTTGACATGTGGGTGTATCCTCCATGTTAATTAAATTTTATAGGAATGCTTGAAGATAGTTTAATATGTTTAGTAGAAGCTACATAATTTTTAATGCTTGGTGTTCCCTTAGGAATGTGATAGCAATTTTCTCCACTACCTAGTATGGCACTCTATAGTCATGGTTCATAAATTCTATGTCCCTCCGACATAAAAGGCTTTATGAGTAGCATGCCACAAATATCTAGTGGGCTTATATTTGACTACTTCATATTCAAGGGATAGCTTAATGGCACAACAATATCTTCATTATTGTTTTACACATAGTTCCTTACGATGATTCAACTATCAAATAATGTATGTATGTGAGTGTGGCACAAGAACAAAGTTCAAGCTTTTAATTGTATCATTTGGGAATCAAGTTTTTTTCTCTCTCAATGCCTATATCAAGTACTTGGGCACACCTAGATTAGTGAGTTAAACATACACTATTTATTCTCTCCTATATTAATAGTGTTGGACACTCTTTATCCTCTCCATAATTGTTCATGAAATTTTATTTGGAATCACATTCAAAATCCTAAATAGGAATTACAACTATTGTGTAGATATAAATACTTAAAGAATTATATATTTATGTCATGATATATTTGCACATGTTGTGATATTATTGAAAGATTTGCAATAAATATAGAACACAATTGTAGACATATTGGATGAGAGGTACTACTAGCAAAGAGCTTTTCATGTTACTCAAACATAATAAATAAGTTTTAGCTATGGGGAAAAATATAAATATAAACCAATTAATGGACAATGGTTTAACATATTGATTGCAGGGGAATATACCATGATGGATTTGGATACCCACACATTTAAAACATTTGTTAAGGTACCCTAGATATAGAGTGGTGGTCTATGCTTTCAAAATGATAGCATTCATCAAATCCAAAGTACCCAAACCTACAATAAGACCCATAGTTTACTACCATACTAATAAGGACAACTAGGGACATCATCTATGTTTTGACAGATCCATTCCACCTCAATTAGTATGCTACAATTGACATGGTAAATAGTTCTACAAAAATCATGGGCCTCATCATGCTTTGCCAATATCATTGCACATAATAACAAGGACATTGTCTTGTATGTCTAAGGTTGACCCCTATGCCATAAATGGACACCATTATATATATATATATATATTTTATATTTTAAATAAAGCTTCCTTTAACTATCAATAACAACAATGTGTATAGGGATTTACTAAAAAAAAATGGGTTGTGAGAGCAACCTCCACAACCAAGTCCAAAACTCAAAAAAACATGTGTTGGGTCATGCCAAAAGACCTATACGCATAAAGTTTACATCATAATGTCCAAAAACATATAAAAGGGAAGTTATCCATGCAAATAAAAATTGAGAAGTAAGTATGCTAATCATAGTTGGAGGAGGTTGGTCATGATTGTTCATGACAAATTCCCAATCAGAAACATGAGGATTTGTCCCGAGACAGAAAAATTTCATGATGGTTTCTTCATAAAATTCTTGCTGTCTTTGCTTCCCTGAAGATGAGCAAGGTTTCTGCTCGAATTGTCGGTTTCAACTATCTTACGCAATGAAAAATACATAAGACCATGGACAACACGAGGATTTACATTAACATGATACATTGGGTCCCATCCATTATTAAGAGGCTAGGTGGGTTAGGGCCCCTTCGAAATAGAGAGAGTCAAAGTCGAGAAACTTTTTTTCATTGCATAGTGGATGTAAGAACCAATGTTGACTGTGCTCATGAGTCTCTTGTACTTGTCATCTTGCTAGGTGGTGGGCTACTATGGTGGGAATTGGCCAAATTAGTTTGCTTGGTGGGCTTGTGGGCCAACTAGACCATGAGGGCTAATAGGCCCATTAGGATAGGATGGTTATTTGGCACTCTATCAATGGTGCATGGAATCCCATGCCAGTGCTCCAAGAATTGTTGTAAACGTTTCATCTCAACCCACACCTCACACATCCATATTGTGATTTACATTAATAGGCTAGTACACACTAGTGCACCATTGCATCAAGAAAAGTTGTGTGATAATACACTTGAATTAATTAAAACATCACTTCCCTTTTCCCAATCCAAAAAGGGATCTCAACTTTGAAAATCATTAGAATGGAATTCAATAATCCAGGGCAGGGGTTGCCTAACAAGGTAGCCCACTATGAAAGGGAAGCGAGGAGATAGTAAAGGTGTAAAGACTCCGCCCAGGCCCAAGCAACCTTAGAAAGAGGGAAAAAACAAAAAAAGGTTATAAGGGTTTTGGCTCACCAACATTGTGGACAACTGTATTAGAGGAAATTTGGGTTCTAAAATGGGCCTCCTAAGGAAAAAAAAAAACAAAACCACATCACACTACAAATATGCCATGTCACACTAAGTTAAATGTGTTATCTAGTGAAGGTCAACCTATAATATCTCATTAATGGTAGTTGACAAGTATGTTGACTTAGTGTAGAGTTAAGAGATGATGGTTGAAAATAATAATGAAAGGTTTAGATCCTTGTGCATACACAATAAATGATATAGTGGTAAATTTTTTAAATTTATATTATAATTTGTTTAATTTTTTTTTATAAATGTACCACTATTTCTTTTTATATATTTAATAAAATCTAAAACTTAAAAAAAAACTAAAATTATAATGAAAAAATATAATTATAATAATACTAAAAATAAACAATCACTATTTTTATTTTATTTTATATTATCACTACTTCCAAATCCTTTAAAATATAAATTTTACATTAATTAAGATGATAGTGGAGTAATTTTGAAATTATAAACACTTTTTTTCAAGAGAAAAAAAACTACTATTGATATTCATGGTGAATCAAATAGTACAAGGAGAAATGGATCAGATCTAGATCCAAAATACCAAAATGCATATGCATACTGACATAACTTAGCCCGATAATGGACTATATACATCATTAACTCAAAGAAACTAGAATCTTCTTCAATAAAAAAAAGAGCTGCCTAGAATATGAAAAAGACATTCAGAACCTCCAAAAACAGCGAAGGCCTTTAAAGATCATCAACAGAGAAAATTCAAAAACAAAAAATGTCATCCCGGTCCTGGATGACACTGTCCAACCATTCTTCCCATATCAAAATGCCTTCAGATCCTTTAAGAGCTTGTTTTGAGAGTTTGTCGGCCATTGAATTATGTTCTCTATATATGTGTTTAAGGGAAATATTGTGCTGAAGAGAAATTTCCTTTTGTGTGCAAACACACCAGTGACGAAGATTGTTTACATTCAAATTGAAGTCACCAGACGCCCATTTGATTGTAACACGCGAGTCTCCAAAGACTTTGACATTAGCTAATCCAAAGATATTATCCATCTTTAATACACACCATAATGCCAAAAGTTCTGCTTTCATATTGCTTCCCACTCCATAGTTGAGACGTAGAGAAAAACAGTGAGATTCATGGAGGAAGATGACTCCTCCCACTGCACACAATCCATTTTGTGCCGCATTATCAAAAAATATAACAGATTGATTCACTTTGAAGGAAAAATGACTAACCCTGGCAACCGAAAGACTGAGCTTATCATATATGTATAGGTGAAACATCTTCAAAGCGATTAAGCTACAGGCCATGTAATCAGGCTGTAAGTCCTGAAATAGAGCACAGTTTCTCGAATACCAAACTGCCCAAGCAATGAAAATAGCTAAAGTGAAGAAAGTTTTACAGTTCCTTTACTAATTCAATAGGCAGAAACTGAAATCACCAACATCCCATTGTCTAGTAATACTCAACTTTGAAGAACAGAAAGACCAAACTAATTTGGTAAATTTGCAATCCACAAATATATGTTGTGAAGTTTCAGCAGCAAGTGAGCATAGGCTACATCTATTTGGCCCAATCCATCATCGTTTGAAAAGATTGTCCCAAGTCTTTAATTTATCCTGGAGTGCTTACCATGAAAAACATTTCAGCTTTAATGGAATTTTCAGCTTCCATAATCTCTTGTACCACCAATTCTGAGGAAAAATATATCGGTCTTGAATAATCCTGAGATAAGCAGTCTTGGCAGTGATGATTCCAGAGCTAGGATTTCCATTCCATATCAAAATATCACTATCCTCATTTAATTTTACACTTGGAGAATTTAGATTTCTAATGTAACTGTCCCACTCCCAGGCATATGAGCCAACAAGTCCAAGGTCATAAGAGTTCATCCAAGCAACAGTATGGGGAGCATTAGGTCTGTGTATAAGAATTCTGTCAAGAGTAGATGTTAACACCCAAAAAGTGCTCACTACCTCATCTCCCTCATTACATGACTCATTTGTCCATATTTCCTACCATATTTGCCTCCAAAACCTTAAAAACTCATTAAAAAGCCTCAAAAAGGCCAAAAAACCCATTAAAAAGCCTCTAAAAGACCAAAAAAACCATCAAAAAAGCCTCCAAAAGGCCAAAACCCCCCTTCCCCCCCAAAAAATAATGTAAATTCCTCCAAAAATAACAAAAACCCTCTAAAAAAGGAATAAAAAATACAAAAAAGAGGAAAAAGATGGAAAAAAGGAAGCAAAAACCCTATACAACTGACCTAAACCATATGGTGCCCAAAACCATGGATCAACACTCCACCACTAAAAACCTATAAATAGGTGATGGAGGCTCCCCATTTTTCATCCACAATCATCCCTATCCTTACGCTGCTGAAAATTCCCTTGAAACCCTAGCTCTCCACTTGGAGCTAATTCTTGAAAACCCTTTTGGCCCCATTTCCAAAACATCTTTGGAAGAAGGAGAAGGAACAACACTGGAGCTTGGAAGCAATCCTCTTGGACTGCTGCAAAGGCTCCACCAACCTCTACATCTGAGGTAATTTTTAATACAAAAAGAGAGATCTTCACCATATTTTCATGTTTTGTTATTTATGTTCATGCTCATGTTGGTTTAATTTTATTTTACTATACTGTCATATTTCACCATTTTTCTGAACTGCTACTAAGGAGTCCCTTCTCCTTAGCAGGTGCTCATTTGCACAAGCTAGGGTGAAAACCCTAGCTACAGTTTTGGCGACTCCCCTAGTGTTCCTTTGAATTTCTGGTTATAGTTTTAAAAGTTTTTAATTTTTTGCAATATTTTTCTGTTTTTTCCTTTCAGCTGCCGTAAATCGCGAATTTTTTCCCCACAGTTGCGATCTGATTGCGGCTTTCAGACTGTTACCTGCGGTCCGACTGTGGCTCTCGGACTGTTACCTGCGATCTCCTCGCGGTTTCCAGTCTGTTACCTGTGATCTGACTGCGACTTTCATCCTTTTTCCTGCGGTCCGCCTGCGGCTTTCAGCCATTTTCCTGCTATCCGCCTGCGACTTTCAACCTTTTTCCCGCAGTCCGCCTGCGGCTTTTAGCCATTTTTCTGCTATCCGCCTGTGACTTTCAGCCTTTTTCCAGCGGTCCGCCTCCGTCTTTCAGCCATTTTCCTGCGATCCGCCTGCGACTTTCGGCCTTTTTCCCGCGGTCCGCTTGCGACTTTTGGCCTTTTTCCCGCGGTCCGCTTGCGACTTTCAGCCATTTTCCTGCTATCCGCCTGTGACTTTCGACCTTTTTCCCGCTGTCCGCCTGCGGCTTTCAGCCATTTTCCTACTATCCGCCTGCGACTTTCGGCCCTTTTCCCATGGTCCGCCTGCGGCTTTCAGCCATTTTCCCGCGATCTGCCCGCGACTGTTGACCTGTTTCCCGTGGTCCGACCGCGCAGTTTCGCCACAGACCCGCGATTTGTTTTCTGCACTTTTTCCCTGTTTGAACCCAATACTTTGCTGCAATATTTTCTGCACCTGCACAGCCACCTGTCCTATCTGCAACCATACTTCCCTACAACCTTTTTCTGTAGAATTATTTCTGTTCCATTTACATAATTTTTTAAATTTCAGCATTTTAATTGAAAAGAGAAAATTTTGCATTTCAAAGTTTAATTTCTGCATTGTTATTTTTAATTAGAAAGTTACCCACCCCGTGGCACTTTTACTTGGGTTCATCATCTCACACGCACACACTCTGTCACCTAATTCAAGTGAGCCCTAAAATACTACTTACCACAACCAACATTCTAACCCCACTTGGGGAACACATAAGAATCTTGTAGTTAGGTATGATCGGGGGGATAGGCATCCAAATAACACCCCTCGGTTGCTTACACTTGAGACATAGTTGTTGTCCATTAGGGAACCAAAATCCCCTAGTACTTTTTGGCACGGTCACAACCAGTTTATCAGAGGGCCTCTCCCCTAGGAGGGTTGAAGTAGCCAGACTGGTTCTGGAGGCCTGAGTGGAATACCGCACTCTATTCAGTAACCGAAGGATACCTTTCGTAGTTCTTGGTGTACCACCCGTATGGGGGTACAACGACGATAGAACCAAACTGCAGATTCACCTTTTCTGGACGTGTCATGAACGTGGTATCTTAGTTTCCTTTCTTCTAGGATTGACTACCCAGTGTCCCTCCTGGTAGGGGGATATCTTTAGCCACTTGGCTCTACTATCCATATTGTCTGACTTGGATTTCATCACCTTGCAGAGGATATGTCTGGTTGAGTCAAAATACTATTTAGCTAGGTGTTTGCATGCTCCCTTACCTCCCTTTGGTCTAACGAGTCCACCATTTCTTATTTTTTAGGAAGCCCACTGCTTGTTGGTATTCTGACCATTTATGTTGATACTCCGCTTATTGTAGCATAGCTGTTACACTACGTGTTTTGAGTTGGTTGTTGGCCTGAGTGCCATATTTTTTGCGCTCTCCTTCTGCACACTTGGTTGCATTAGGGTTTTTGAGCTGTTTTTCACTCAACACAACCCCCAGATACTTGACACCATCTGTCACCATTGAGTCCCCGAGACATTCTCGGCGCCTCCAGGGCGAGCCCCCGCAACACGGTTCACTTGACATCACCCGTCATAGACGTAGATCTTCATCACTTGATACCACTCATCATATATCTCGAGCTTTGTCACTTGACTCCACTCATCATAGACGCCCCTTATTTTACCTCTGATTCTGAGAACCCCACTTACACTGCACCAACCAACCCCATGGCTGACAGGACTTCCAACCCTTTCTTTGTAGGGACCATTGGTGGAGCATCCACCACCACACCAGCTACCACCCGCTTTGGGTATGCCCTCGATGGGGCCCACATCTACCATTCCGATCACTGTACCCATTCCAATAGCTAGCATACCCATCCCAACTCCATCAGTGACTCACACTACCCTTGGCGGTGCAGAACCGTCCCATACCACTTTTGTTTCTCCACCTGGGGGCAACATCCCAAACCCAACCCCTCCACTCAGGGCATTGGCCCCAACATGGTCACAACAACTAGTATGTCACATCCTTCTACTAGTTTGCTATTCATGGCTAGTCTCAACCTTCCTGACCTGGCCATACTAACTAACGATCCCATCAGACACGACCCTGCGTGGCCTCACATGCCCACCAAGCTCCCCTCCGACATCCCTAAGTTTGAGGGCAAGGCAGGTGAAGACCCCCAGAACCATATTATGTCCTTCCATCTATGGTGTTCCTCCAACTCCATAGTGGATGACTCTGTCCGCCTCCGTCTGTTACAGCGCACCCTCACTGGCTCTACAGCTAAGTGGTACATCGAGCAGCCCCATGGGACCCATGCCACCTTTACTTCCCTTGCCTCGACTTTCTTGCAGTTCTTTCAGTTACCTGTCCGCTATGACGCGGGAGTTGAGATCCTATTGTCTTGCAGACAGAACACGGCTACCCACATCACTGATCACATTCATGAGTGGCGTCGACGCCGCAGCCTCTGCAAAATTAAGTTAGACGACTGTATCTTGTTAGATTGGTTTCTAAAATCTCTCCTTCCTGTCATTGCCAAGGATGTGGCATCCAAGCGACGCCAGTCCGAAGAAGAGGCCATCCTCAAAGCCCAACAATTTGACCTTATTTACGCCCAGTCTGGTTACTTATATTCCATCATCCCTAACGCCCCCCACGGTGATTCCTCCCGACACGATGTGCCGGGGGCATCCCATGCCGCAGATGGCATCATTGGCCATATAGCCTCACATAACCAACCCTTTTCCATAGCACGTCCTAGCCCTGGCCCCGACCTTTCGCGGGCTACATCCCATTCCGGAGCAACCAATTCGTATGCTCCCATGGCACATCATCACCATTCCCACGGACCCTCATGTCCACCTTAGTGCTTTGGTCATGCATCCCCCACTTACGCCCCCCCGGTCGCACCTCAGCCATATTACCACCCACAGGCTGCACAAGCTCTTGTATCCTCTCAAGCCCAACCTACTTATTACCCACTACAGGCAGCCCCTGCGGCAAACCCATAACCCGTTCCGCAGACATATTAGCAACCCCCACAAGGTTCAGCACCTGCGCCGCCTCCACCTACTTATTATCCACCGCAGCTTGCTCCCGCACCTGCATAACCCCAGAACCCACCTGCTGCCCAAGGGCAAGTGTATGCCCAACAGAATCCACAGCAAAACCAAAATAACCAGCGCCAACAGGGCCAACAAAACTGCGGCAAAGGCCACAACCGTGGGAACAACCCCCCTCCAAACCAAGGCGGTCAACCTCCCAATCACCCAAACAACAATAACGCGGCACCTGCCAACCAGAACCCTGATTGGCCGCCCAAACAAGCCAAAAATCCTAATTTGTGAACAAACCATCCTTGTTCTATTTGCGAGGTCTATGGCCACTACACACACGCTTTCCCACATTTAGAGCGAGCTCGACAACTCTGGACTGATGATGCCCACTGCCAAGGGCACGCGGCTCCTGAGGCACCACCCAACCCCCCACCACCTCAGAATCAACCCTTGGTGCTACAAAACCCTTTACTGACCCAAGGCGTAGTGAACACTCAGCCATTGGCTCGTCCTCAAGGAAACGCGCCACCACAACAGCAAATCACTTATGCCGCTCCTGATCAACCCATGTTAGACTCAGGTACCCATGACTTGTTAATGATGTCATCCGTCAATGTCAACCTTCAAACCCGTCAGAACCAATATGGCTCCACCCCTGAAGCCCCCCCCACCGACAAAAACATTGACGCTCATCCCACTGATCAGTCGTTACGAATACCTCCGGCTCCACTAGATGGCGCCTCCAAAACACCTCGCTTCCCACTTCGCTGCATCAACAATAACACCAATGCTCGCGCTGCGTCTAATTACAACATTGTAGATGACTTAGCCCAGTCCCCTGCAGCCATGTCTGCGTTAGAGGTCTTAAGAAACTGTCCTTCACAGCGCAAGACTTTGCTCTCCCCCATTGGTGCTATTGAACCAAATGATTCACGAATGATGGCCTTCGATTTGGACCAATCTGAACCACGCCTGCCTTCCACTTTAGCGTTCCAAGTTTCTGTATCCGTTCGGAATCTTGTCATCCATCGGTGCATTATCGATGAAGGTGCCTCTACATGCGTTATGTCCACATTCGTTTGGCAGAAGTTGGGATCCCCTACTCTCCAACAGTCCACCACTGCGTTGCGAGCCCACGACGACCGTTCGACTCAACCCCTAGGTCTCTTAGCTAATGTCCCCGTCCAGTTGGCTGGTAAAATAGTGCTCATTGACATAGAGGTCATCAACGCCCAACTTGATTATAACATCTTACTTGGCCGCAGTTACATGTATGCCATGTGGGCGGTTACCTCATCCGTTTTTCGTACCATGATGTTCCCCCATGACAGACGCGTGGTCAAGGTCGATCAACTCACCTATTACGATCCCAATGCTCCCGCTGCACCTGAAAATGTTCTTCCCATGGTTGAACAACCTGCTTGCTGCGCAGCTACTTCGTTGGTTTCCTCAGTGGGACCCGGAGTCTACTCAGATACGCCAATGACTTCAACATTCCAAGCCATTCCACTCCCGTCACCCGCGACCGAAGTATCTGACTTATGTACCCTTTCCCACAATATACCAACACCCAACCATCAACCACCCTTGCTACCTCAACCACCATTGGTACCTAGTCATGTTGGTGTTACACCCATCCATACAATCCCTTTCCTATTCCCCCATTCGGGAGTAGTGAGCGCCCCGATTATGGATACCCTTAGCCTCCCCGGTTTAACCTTAGGATTACCTGTATGGTACATTACGCCTCCCGTTACCCATCCGACACCAACTGTCGTCCTACAACTGGTGCAACCCATCACCACTACTAACCAACCACCTCCCGGTGTCACTACCCCTTCCTCATCGGCCAATCCATCCCCTCTTCTCAAGCACACTGGGGGCAGAGGCCCACATCCATACACTGCTGTACCCCCAGCCAAAACAGTTAAAAACCCCCCTATGTTTCGTGCTCCTCCTAAATGCTTGTTGTGTGATGAGTTAGGCCATCCTACCCATCAATGTCCACAATTACCTGCATTACAAGAGCACATGCAAATGCTTGACGACGACCCCAACATCCCGGTTGTCCAACTCGATCCAGCCCTTAAGCCTCGTGATAAATCACTGTGTACCAACCACCCTTGTGCAATATGCGGTATTTACGGCCATTACTCACATCACTGCCCAGATCTCCTAGATTACAGAGCAGCTCTCTATGAGATGAATAACTTGGACCTCGAGACGCCTCCCCCTACCATTGAAGAGATCCACCCCCTAGCATCCCCGCCAACCGGAGAGATTAATACCATTTATACGATCTCTTCTACTAGCACTCCCCCGTCAACCGATTTGACAACCCAAAGTTTCCACAATGATGAGGAGATTCTCGAGGCTCTTACTGCACCTGATTACCCCTGGGAAGATATGCATCATCGTTCCTATTTCCTCCCGGAAGAGTCCTCCCCCACCACAGCCACCCAATTTTCGGTTGAGTCCAAAGATTTCCTCCCCACCAAATTTGACTGGTTTAAAGATCCCATTCTCGCCCCCGATGCCTTCGAGGACGGTAACATGGCCAATATCTCACCCACAATCCATATTGATATCTCTGCCCCAGGCAGTACCCCAGGAGAGTACAAGAAACTTTTCCAAGAGTTTCGCGATGTCTTTGCCTGGTCCTACACCGAAATGCCTGGTCTTACCCCCACTATCATAGAGCACCACATTGACACCTTTGAGTTAGGGGGCATAATAGATTACCTCGACCCTGGGATAGGGGGCATGATCAATCATTTTGAACCTTCCCCATCACATCTATCTCAGTATTTCAATGATCCCATTGTTCAAACCAACACATATGTGATCCACAATCACAAAACCCATGCGCATAGCATGGGGGCAGGTCATTAACCCTGCTCACTTTTTCACATGCATGAACTCAACCATTTTTGAGGTCACATGTCACTTGTATATATGATTTGATTTGATACGTCTAGTATTTCACCCCCGAGGGTCATCATTTCTCCCCACCACTGCATCCTTGGATTGGTGGGCTCACCTTTATTTGCAACCATTTTTTAACCTAGTTATTTCCTTTGACCATTACGGAGTCCATTTTCCGAACCATTTCCACCACTGGAATCAGCACGACGAGACCATCATGATGGTCGAATTGTTTTCTTATTTTTTCCACACCATTTTTTGAGCATTTTTTTTCTAGACACACCTCGTCGCCTCGGCTTGTGTGCCACATCGGTCGTAGCCCATTTTTGATATACTTTATATCATCGGATTCATTTTTCCGAGCCCGTGATGATGCTTGAGATCATTTCTCGCTCTCACCCCTAGATTTTTTGGGTATTTTTTTTCAAAACACCCCCTGTCGCCTCGGTTTGCGTGCCACCTTAGTCTTTCTCCGTTTTTGACACTTTTTATATTGTCGGATCCAGTTTTCCGAGCTCGTGATGATGCTTGAGATCATTTTTTCTCTCATCCGGTACAATTTCAACATTGTGTCCCGACACCTTGCTGCCTTGGTTTGCGCACCACATCGACCGCCATCGGATTGTTCCACATTTTTACATGAGCCATTCACTCCATTCATACTGCAATTATTTCGTTATTTTGCCACCATTCATCATCCCGCAAGGAGGCCCACCAGTGTTCCTCCCCACCCTCGTTCTTGGTTCTCATCGATGTTCCTTGATTGAGCACTTCCTCCTTGCTTGGCCATTCCTTTTGTTCGGTATAATTTTATCCCTTTTTTGGACCGGACAAGTCCTTTACGAAAAAGACACTTAGGGATTTTCTGTTAAGCTCTTTTTTGACTCCTAAAACAATGAAAAGATCGCCGAGCAATCTTGTTTCCTTTCATGCTCGTTAAAGTACCTGAAAGGGCGTCTATCTGGTATAAGTTTAACCCTTTTCCGGACCTGGTAGACTAATTACAAAAAAGGAATACTCTAGTCACACCGACTAGAAGAGTTCTTCATTGCATCCTTTTATGCTTCTTCGGGCCTTGGAGACTAACACACGAAAAAGCAACCCCCTGGAGTCTTCTTATCGCTTTCAGACTCTCTAAAATTGAAAGCAACCATGAGCACGCACCGTCCTGGGCTTGTACAAATCCACACGATGGTACCATTGCCTTATTTCAGAGTCTTCTTATCGCTTTCAGACTCCTTAAAATTGAAAGCAATCCCAAGCATGAACTGTCCTTGGCTCTTATAAATCCACACGATAGTACCATTTTGAACACCCTTCTTCTAGTTCCTCAACCCATGAAGAAGTACCCCTAGTGCCTCTCAGCACCATGATCGATCATCTCGGCAGCACCCCCAATAAGGTTGCCTTTGTTCAGAGTATTATGCAGTCTCCTACCATCTTACACCAACTTGAGTATCACTCATCCCAGTCACCATCCCTGGTCCATTACAACTATGATCCCTTTCCCACCAGTCAGTTTCATATGCTGCCCGATCAGCCCCACCATCATACTCTGAACAAAGGAAGTTTGAGTCCACCCACTCTACTTGCCCAGTTTTTCCCTACCCCCACAGTATGTCAGTCCTACCATCAGTACTCTCACACTACGGTTCTCCACCTCATGCTCCTATCAAGGTAACATCATTGCCTTGCTAGTTGCAGGTCTCCCTCTGTCGACGACAGCCCATCTATTCCATAGGATAGACCCAGAGGTCCCTGCGCCTTGGACTCATCACCATCTGTGGTGAGTGCCTACAGACCATTTTGAGAGGAGTCATCAGTGCCTCTTCGAGTGGTTGTCTCTCACATGATCGACTTCAACACCTTAATCACATCGTTGAGAATCGCGCAGGGTATATATCCCTTCAGTTATTGGTCGAAGACCCCGGATTTCTCCCGACTCTAGCACATTGGTGAGTCACTTCGGAACGCCAAGTTATATGTTCCCGTGGATGTCCGGGTTGCGTAGGAGATTGTATTCGGAAGCCATCCAGTTATATGCTTCCTTGAGTACCCAGTTCAGTGTACCATTGAGGGTATGACTCCCCGTCACTATGATCCAGCAGCTCATCAGTTCCTCTGGTACCACACTCAGCAGCACTGTTGTTATTCCAGTGTATCAGTTCAGCTCAGACATGGTCAGCCCAACAGTATGTCCCAGATTTGTGTCCCCTATGGACCCTTATGATGTACACAGTGGTTCTCCATGTATCCTTCAGGCCCCCATTTTTGGGCCTCATTATTATTTTATATATATATATAGATATGAGCATGGGTATGCCCGCCTTGTCCATATATTGAGATTCTTTCTCATTTGAGGCCATGTATATTTTAGGTCCCCATTTTTTGGACCCCCTTGTTATTGTTCTATATCTTGATACGAGCATGGGAATGCCCGCCTCGTCCATATGTTCAGATTATTCCTCATTCATTATTGAGGTCATGTACTTTCAGTTTTTGCAGTTTGTTCGGGACCGTTATTCCGGGCTCTAGTTCGTTTCTTCTCCTCTCCACATCCCAGGAAAACCATAAAAGACTTATGATGTCTATCAGCCATACGATGAGCTCCTGCCCTCACACATCAGGGGGCAATCTGTTAACACCCAAAAAAGTGCTCACTACCTCATCCCCCTCATTACATGACTCATTTGTCCATATTTCCTACCATATTTGCCTCCAAAACCTTAAAAACCCATTAAAAAGCCTCCAAAAGGACAAAAAACCAATTATAAAGCCTACAAAAGGCCAAAAAAACTATCAAAAAAGCCTCCAAAAGGCCAAAACCCCCCCTTTTTTTCCCCCAAAATAATGTAAATTCCTCCAAAAAGAGCAAAAAGCCTCTAAAAAAGGAATAAAAAATACAAAAAAGAGGAAAAAGAGAGAAAAAAGGAAGCAAAAACCCTATACAACTGACCTAAACCATATGGTGCCCAAAAACATGGGTCAGCACTCCACCACTAAAAACCTATAAATAGGTGATGGAGGCTCCCCATTTTTCATCCACAATCATCCCTATCCTTACGCTGCTGAAAATTCCCTTGAAACCCTAGCTCTCCACTTGGAGCTAATTCTTAAGAACCCTTTTGGCCCCATTTCCAAAACATCTTTGGAAGAAGGAGAAGGAACAACACTGGAGCTTGGAAGCAACCCTCTTGGACTGCTACAAAGGCTCCACCAACCTCTACATCTGAGGTAATTTTTAATACAAAAAGAGATATCTTCACCATATTTTCATGTTTTGTTATTTATGTTCATACTCATGTTAGTTTAATTTTATTTTACTGTACTGTCATATTTCACCATTTTTCTGAACTACTACTAAGGAGTCCCTTCTCCTTAGTAGGTGCTCATTTGCACAAGCTAGGGTGAAAACCCTAGCTATAGTAGAAAGACCAAGAACTTTCAAATATTGAACCAATCTGTTTGAAAGAACATGTGAGTCCTCCATACCTAATATAGGATCCAAACCAACTAATATATTTTCACCAGAACCTACCTGCCAGCACAGGTCTTTTGCAACCCAAATAAAAACTTTCATAAAGCCACGCCACAGTGGATAAAAATTCGAGCCCACCAATTTTGGATTTCTTAACCATGTGAGAACATTAGCATCAAGATACTTAGCATGAATGATCTTGGACCAAAGCGTAGTTCCAAATAAACACCTCCACAAGCTTTTAAGACGGAGTGCAAAACTGAATATTCCCAACTCTTTTATTCCCCAACCACCAAATCTTTCAGGTCTGGAGAGTGCTTCCCAAGAAACCATAGGAATCTTAGCTCGATTCGAAGTTCCAGTCCACATAAAATTAAAGAAACACTTTCTTAGAGCATTGATGATGAAAGAGGGCACTTCAAGCAGCGAAAACCAGTAAACTGGAATATTTGATAACACAGCTTTGATCAAAATGAGTTTCCCCCCAATAGACAAGAGCCGATAAGTCCAATGTGCAATACGTTTTTCCACTTTCCGGAGCAGCCAATACCAGTCCTTAGTGAGGTAGTTGTTTGGTTTCAAATAGAAACCCAAATACTTGAAGCCTTCTTCCAACGGAGAGCACTTAAAAGGTAGGAGAATAGAGATAGCTCTCAAAGTATCTTCATTCAAACCAAAGTGGTAAAGATTGGACTTCGTATTGCTTACCTTCATTCCAGAAACCCTGCAGAAAATCTTGATGATATCACAAATGTGTCTCCATTCATCCACCGAATCCAAACCAACTACCAGAACATCATCAGCGAAGAGAACATGAGACAACTCACATTCTTCAACCAATTTTACACCCTTATATAATTAATCTCTTAAAAATAAAAATAAATAATATTTAAAAAAGTATCATAAATAAGAAAATAATAGAGAGATAAAATAATCTTTTGCTATTTTTGCGATAACTTTTTCCCCAAACTCGGAATTTGACGCTCTTGGTACCGTTGGAAAGATTTCAACGAGATCAACAACTTTCGTGTTAAGTTTTTCGAGATTCTGCACCTATGTTTCGGGGTAGACATTTTAGTACTAGGGTAATAAAATGTCCTAGTACTAAAATATTTGCCCTGGAAAATTGGTGTGGAATCTTGAAAAACACAAAACACAAAAGTTGTAGCTCTCGCCGAGACCTTTCCAACGGTACCAAGAGCACCAAACTATGAGTTCGAGGGATAAAGTTAGCGCAAAAATAGTGAAATGTTATTTTATCTCTCTCCTATTTTCTTATTTATTATACTTTTTTAAATATTATTTTCTTATTATGATATTTTCTTATTGAAATTATAAATGTTTTTATAATTTCAAAATTACTCCACTATCATCTTAATTAATGTGAGATTTATATTTTAAAGGACTTGGAAGTAGTGATGATATAAAATACTCTATATTTATTATGTCAAGTATATTTATCATATTTCGAGATGAACTTTTCAAAATCTTAACCAATGAGAGGTTTATATGAAGTTAGCTATTGTCAAATAAAATTATGATACATAAACATCTTTGACTAATGAGAGACCTCCCACAACTAGACACTGGGTAGAGTAAGTTTTAGAGTAGATTTTAAGGAGAACAACATGTGTTAAATATTTGATTCAAGTATTTAACATAGGTTATTCTCCATAAAAACTACTCTATTATGATGAACTATGGAAGTATGCATTCTCAAAAAAAGTATTTTTAAGTTCAAAGACTAGCATCGAAATATTGCAAAGTCTAAACATCCACACTTTTTGTTTTGATTTTATTCACAAGAACTTGTTTAGCCAACCTTCAAGGAAGGGCTTGGAGCAAAGCCACGTGTATCCCATAATCGATTTATACTTGGAGAATTTTGTGAGTTTACCTTCATTCTAGTTGTGCCACTAGGCTTGAGGTAATAGGAGGCGAAGCTTTAACTCTAGGTATTCTTAATGAACCCCTGAATGCAATCCAATATGAATTTATTAGCACAAGACAAATTCCTTCTCAATCTCGATTAAGGGGACCCAATATATAAAGGGGCCTTCCAAAATATCATTATTAGAGCTGATACCACACCTTAAGAGTTGTAATATTGATAATCAAGAGGACTTGGCCAAGGGCTTCCCTTCAAACAATAGTAGAGGTGACCACCAAAGTTAGTGCCCATTAAAATAAATGCTAGATCAGAGGGTGAATCCTTCCAAGAGATAAAGGGTTCAGTAATGTCCTAGTCCTTCCAAATCCTCCGAACAACAAAAGTACTAGAGATCTCAAGATGAGTGAGAAAAAAAGTTTGAAAATATATGCCTTGCCATCCTTGCTTTCTAAGAAGTAAGCCCATCAAATACTATGCCTTCAAAGAAACTTCTAGGTTTCTTTACCGACTACAATGTGATCTAGCCATTGGTGTAAGATGCTCATGCTTGAATCCTGGTTTGAACAATACCTTGGACACCAAAATCTCATGGGACGTAACAAAGCTCCCGGTTTTCTATGTGAAACCCTTTCCCTTTGTCATTTTTGGTCTAGATAAAGTTTCTGAAACCTTTTCCAAATGTCCATATGTTGCTTTTGAGGAACCTACAAAGAGGATTAGTATACATGGGTCGCCGATAAGATTTTGGTGCATATCCGAAACTTGGATTCTAAGGATTAAAAATTAGTAATCCATTTGTCTATCTTCCTCTCCAGTTGCTACAAAATCGCCTCCTAAAGGTCCCAAGGAGATTGCCTAGAAGGTAGTGGGGAAGGTCAAGAATTTCAAGACCTATCCCAATTGGATCCATGACCAATTTTGGAAGGTCAACTAATTAGGCATATACCACTTGTTTATGTATATAAATGCAATTTGGTTAATTGAATACTCGACTGGGAGGCTACACAAAAGGTGTCCAAACATTCCATGGTCTAAGCCCAAAAGTTCAGTATTTTGGTATTGTTAGGAAGTAACCATCAATGAAGCGGCCATTAACAAGTTTCCCAACATCTAGTTCAGGGAGAGGGATCCCTCAAATCACCTCCAAATTCACCAGAGAGAAAATAGTCAAGATATTTAACTACCAAAGCATACAAGGGCGTTGGGGTAGGGGGTATCCATGTCCTGTGGCCTTGAAAAGCCCAACCTCCTTGGATTTGCATATGTTAATATAAAGATGGGGTGAAGCACCCATAAATAGAGTTTCAACACTATTAATAAAGGATGGACTTAGACTCTAGAGCCTAATCATAATGAAGAGCCATTAGACTTGGTCATAGGCTTTCTCAAAATCATTTCTTATGAACATGGCATTGAGATCACCAATCAATTTCCCCCCTCCATGCCTTCCCAAATTGTGATCACATTATCTAATCTATATGTTCCCCAATATACTCTGCTAAGGGTATATGATTTTGGGAAGAATGTGTTCAATACACACAACCAAGACTTTTGCTAGAATTTTATATGACATGTTAGGTAAAGTGATGTGCCTCCAATGGGTAATAATATATGTACTTAATGTTAGAGTTTGCACTTTAATTCAATTTAAATAGGATCTTTAACTGAAAGAATAACAAGCACAACAAAACACAATATACACAATCGTTTTTCTCGGGGAAACCATAAAGGAGAAAACCCCGCAACTTCCTCAAAGATAGATTCGTCCCTAATACAATATCACAAAAATGGAAAACCAAAATAGGAAGTCTTCTGTAGCTCTCTCTCTTTCTCCTCCAGTGAACTTGTCTTCTCTCTCTTTCTTATGTGAACTTGAGTGAGTGGGTAGTGTGTCCAAATGAGAGAGCAAAGCTCTCTATTTATACTTTATGTTAGGGGTGACCTAATTCCTAATTAGGTCGGCCTCACTAACCTGATTGGGACGACCTGTCCTAGGGAGACTCAATAATACATTATATATTTGACTTTAGGGGATTTAATGCCCCGACTTACAATGAAGGTTTTACCTCAATGACCTTGCATGAACAAACATAATAATTGTTAATTTTTCGATAATTTCATTCCATTATCATTAGGATCTCTAAGAGAATAACATGTACATCATATCAATCATAAACACAATCATGCAAGCACACAAGAGACACAGAGTTTCACCGGGGTAAACCAAGAAGGTGAAAAACCCCGCAAATTCCTCAAATATAGAATAAGCCCCAATACAAGATCACAAGGATCAAACCCAATAAGATGTCTCTAGCAGATGCTCCTCCTCCTCCACATGTGCGCCACTTTCTCTCTTAGCTATGCGAGCTTGAGAAGTGAGTGAATGAATCAAATGAGAGACACAACCTCTCTATTTATACACTGACTTGACTTGCCAATAAATCACTGGGGCCAACTTCTCAATGAAGCCTAATAACCCAACCACATGACCTAACTAGGGCCGACCCCACACTGGTGGTCTAATAACCCATCAATACAAATGACGACACTTACAATGTAACTTGCGACACTTGCAAATACAAATGATGGCACTTCCAATCAGAGGAATATAACATCTCTGTTGGATATACAATAAAGTACAAATGTAATACATAGAAGAATATCTTCCAAAGTTACAAATACATCAACACTCCCTCTTAACTAGGAAGGTATTCTGAACACATGTCATCAATACATATTGGCGCAAGTCTTCAATTCTGGAGCTGAATCATCATCACTGGATCACGGAGCATCATCATCATCACTGCTGCTGTACTTGACATCTCGATCACTGGGCTATCTTTGAATTCTGCTCGTCATAGGAAGTTCTACAGAGCCAGCCCTTTTTAATGCTGGATGTAGGCCCACCACCTGTAGGTATTCATCAACACTGGCCATACTGTGGAATCCTCAGGACTTATTACGTGCGTCACAATGCCTCGAAAGAGTATCCCAGGATGCTTTATGTGCCGAAGCACGACCGACAAGATCTCCCAGGTCCACTTACATGTGACTGTCACAAAACCTTAAAAGAGTGTCTTGCCTAGCAAGATCTCTAAAGAGCATCCGAGGCCTTTTACGTGACTAGCACAACCTGTTCGGATCTCCAGGACGTATTAGATGTGACTCCCACCACAAAGCCTCGAAAGAGAATCCCCGGACTGATTACGAGCGTACTGCTCACCCTGTCGGATCTCCCAGGTCTAGTTACATGTGGTCATGGCAAGGCCTCGAAAGAGCATCCCCGGACTGATTACGAGCGTACTGCTCAACCTATCAGATCTCCCAAGTCTAGTTACATGCCATAGGACAAAGCCTCGAAAGAGAATCCCAGGATTGATTACGAGCGTACTGCTCAACCTATCGGATCTCCCAGGTCTAGTTACATGCTCATCTGCACAACCTGTCCACGGCCACAAAGTATCAACCTGATACTCACCATACATCATCCTGATGTACATGATCATCTTGATCATCGTCATAGCATCGTCCTGATGCATATCATCTAGAGTATCATCCTGATACTCATCACACATGATCATCCTGATCATCGTCACTGCATCGTCCTGATGCATGTCATCCAGAGCATCGTCCTCATACTCATCACACATGATCATCCTGATCATCGTCATTGCATCGTCATGATGCATGTCATCCAGAGCATCATCCTGATACTCATCACACATGATCATCCTGATCATCGTCACTGCATCGTCCTAATGCATGTCATCCAGAGCATCGTCCTAATACTCATCACACATGATCATCCAAAGCATCCAACGACAGATCAAATAACTCAGACAGTAGCTTCATCAACCATACTGCCTCACAACTAGCCGAACAGGCTGCAACATACTCTGCTTCGACTGTACTCAGTGCTACATAGGACTGTTTCCTGCTAAACCAAGAGATCACACCTGATCCCATACTGAAGCAGCACCCCGAAGTGCTCTTCCTATCTACAGCACTTCCTGCCCAATCTGAATCAACATAAACCTGTAGGCTAAACTTTTGATTCGCATCATACTTGAGCCCATAATCAATTGTACCCTTCAGGTACCTCAGAATATGCTTTACAGCAACCAGGTGAACACCTCTGGGATCCGTCGGGAACTGGCTCAATGTGTTCACCGCAAAGCAAATATCTGGTCTCGTGTTCATCAGGTACATCAAGGACCCAATCATCTAACGATACACTGTGACATCAACCGGATCAGATGAAGCATCAAACAGAAGCTTCAGGTTCGATGCCATAGGTGTGACCATGGCCTTGCAGTCCATCATCTCGAACCGCTTCAGGATCTCTACTGCATACTTCCCTTATCCAAGGAAGATCCCATCTGCACTCTGCCACACCTCCATGCCTAGAAAGTAGTGCATCATTCCCAAGTCCTTCATCTCGAACTCGGAAGCAAGCATCATCTTCGTGTCAGCAATCAACCTATCCTCACCTGTAACAAACAGGTCATCCACATACAATAGTAGTATCACAGGATTTCCTTCCTGACCGTTGTAGTAAAGGTTGGAACTCGCTTTACTCTTGGTAAAGCCCAAACTGGATAGAAAGCTATCTATCCTACCATACCAAGTCATAGGAGCTTGCTTCATGCCATACAAGGCTTTCTTTAACCTGCACACACATGACTCCCTGTCATGTGTCTCAAAACCGAGTGGCTGCTCCACATACACTTACTCTTCAACTACACCATTCAAGAAAGCTGTCTTGACATACATCTGGTGTATCTTCCACTTCATCACTGCAGCCAGAGCAAGTATTGTTCTGATGGAAGTGTATCTGGCTACAGGAGCAAAAGTCTCTTCATAGTCTATTCCCTCTTTCTGGGAGAAGCCACGAGCTACAAACCTCACCTTGTATTTCTCTATGCTACCATATGCAGCATGCTTGATCTTATAGATCCACTTGGAAGTCACGACACACTTCCCTTCAGGTCTTGGGACTACATCCCAAACATCATTCTTCATGATCGACTGGTACTCCTCGACCATGGAATCCTTCCATTCTTTCTTTTCCACCACTTCTTCATAATTGGAAGGTTCTTTGTTCATAATATCACCGAGTAAGGCAACATAATTGGTATGTGATCTAGTCCTTTTCCTTTCTCCGTGTTTTTCTTCTGGAATGCCATACCTTTTTGCATCTTGAATGAGCTCTCTAGCCCATGCAGGTTTCCTCTTGTGAGAGTTCTTCTCACGGGGTGGATCTATAGGTTCTTGTGGATCTTCAATTTCACGATCTTTTTCTGGAATTGCTTCATTCATAGTGGTGTCTTGAAATTTGGTTACTTTTGGTTCTTCATTGTCTTCAACAGGTGTCTTCCTTGATTTGATGTATGTTGAGTCTTCATCAAATGTTACATCCCTGCTGATGTCAATATTCTTGAACCCTGGAAAGTATATTCTGTAAGCCTTCGAGCTTTCATTGTAACCCACAAAGATGCCCTTCTTTCCTGAAGGATATAGCTTTGTCCTCTTTTCCTTTGGAATGTGTGTATATACAGGACAACCAAATGTCCTGAGATGACTAACTTCAGGTTTCTTACCAGAGAAGACTTCTTCTGGTGCTTTGTTGTCAAGTACCTTGTGAGGTGTTATGTTCTGCACATATACAACTGTCTTAGCTGCTTCTGCCCATAGATGCATAGGCAGATCTTAGTCATGAAGCATTGCCCGTGCTGCTTCCATGATAGTCCTATTCTTCCTTTCTGCAACTCCATTTTGTTGTGGATCGTAGGGAGCAGTCAACTCCCTCTTAATCCCTGAATGACTGCATAGTTTCTTGAAATCACCTGAAGTGGATTCTCTCCCATTGTCGGATTTGAAGGTCTTGATCTTCTTATCAGTTTGATTTTCTATCAAGGCTTTGAATTCCTTGAACTTATCAAACACTTCATCTTTATTCTTTAAGAAATAAACCCAAGTCTTCCTAGAGAAATCATCAATGAAAGAAACATAGTATACATACCCACTTAGAGAACTGGAAGACATCAGACCGCATACATCGGAGTGGATGATCTCCAAGATTCCTTTTGCTTTGCTTTCACTACTTGGAAATACCTTCTTTGTGTTCTTTCATTTTGCACATACTTTGCAAACACCTTCATGCTTTGACTGGATTTCAGGAAGGCCTTCTACAACTTTGCTTGCAATTGGTAGTGCTCTATAGTAAACATGTGCAAGCCTTCTATGCCAAAGTTCACTTGGCTCCATGTATTCATGTATCATGGCATGTTCAGGTTGTCCCTTCAATTTGTACAATCCTCCCTCTTGCTCTCCAATCACTACTGCATCATCTATGGTCTTACCTTTTGGCCACATGAGTACTTGGCCATCCACAAATGCAACTCTAACCCCTTTTTCATCCAAAGATGATATGGATAGGAGATTCTTCTTGAGCCCAGGTACGCATAGAACATCTTTCATCTTCAAAGACTTCCTAGAGTTTAGTTTGTAGGATGCTTCACCACTTCATTTGATAGGATATTGATAATCATCCCCAAGTTTCACTTTATGATGTGACTCATGTTCAGATAGATCTACAAAGGATTTTTTAAACCTAGTCATGTGTTTGGAAGCCCCACTATCAATAAGCCAGTCATCACATCCATGAGAGATGGTACCTATGAGAGCAGAGATTAGAACATATTCATCTTCACTTGATGAGTCATCACCTTCTGCTTTAGTCTTCCTCTTGGGAGGTTCATCATCCTCAGCAGCATGAGCATGATATCTCTTCTTGCTGCCCTTATTCTTCTTGTTGAGGTTCTTGTTTTTGTTCTTAGGACAATCTGAGGCAAAGTGTCCCTTCTCATTACAAATAAAGCATCTTAGATCTTTCTTATCTCTATGATGATAGTGTGAAGATTTATTGGGATGAGAATGCTCCCTCTTGGACTTTCCTTTCTTGGTGTGTGTTGTGAGAGCTTGATCTTCATTTCCCATCTTTTTTTCTCGGGCCACAAGCCTAGCTTCTTCTTGAGAAAATTCCTCCCATAGTCTACTGAAGGAGATTAGTTTCCTTCTTGCACAGATTCCTTGGATGAAGGAGTCCCATGACCTAGGTAGGCCATTCAATGTGGTCATTACAATTTCACCATTCTACACTACTTCATACACAGCTTCAAGTTGTTCCTTGATTCGAGAGACCTTAGAAAAATAGGATTGAATGGTCTCTCCATTCTGAAGCTTTACCACTTTCAATTGGTTTCGCAGAGTCATCTTCCGATTTATGTTCTTTCCTTCAAACAACTTGGTCAAGGAGTCAAACATATCCTTAGGTGTCTTTAGGGAAGACACATGAGGTATGAGATGGTCTTTGATAGAATCAACAATGATTCTCTTAGCCTTGACCAGGTTCTTCTTGTGTAAGGCTTTAGCCTCTTCTCCCTCTGGGACAGGAACCTCTTCACTTATGTAAGTGTCCAACTCATTATCTTCTAGGATTAACCCAATCCTATACTTCTAGGCTCGGAAGTTATCAGCCCCTTCAAGCTTATTCTCAAGCTTGGTGTGGTGAGACATCTTAAAGAGTACTTCAAATGGAAATAAAAAGATTTAGGTCTTACCACTTGATTTGTTGAAACCTGGATCTGGAGTTGGATTAGGGTTTGTCAGAGAAACCCTAAAAATTCAAAATTTGAGTTTCAAACTTCTGAAAGGATAGAAAGATGCGCCTTGCTGAGCTGGTCTAGCTGGTATACTTAGATTCTGAATTCTAAAAAGTTTCACCCCTCAAAATTGCTTTTAAAACTTCCGGGTTCACTTGACAGGACCCTGAATTAGGGTTTGATTTTCCCGGAGTTTCACCCAACCAAAAAGTTCGATCCAAAGCTCTAAACTTCGATTTTTCAGAGGAGCTTCCAACCGTGGTCTCAGATTTTAGAAATTCAAATTTTTGCAGAAACCCTAATTTTGAGTTCAAAAACTGAAAATGCTCAGAATTGAATTCTGTCTCGACAGAAAGATGCACCCTTTCTAGGAGAGTCAATCTAGCCTCCTGTCTTTGATGATCTGTGGAGAGAAACCCAAATATTAAGAAGCCCTAGATTCTGCAGCTGCACAGTGCCTTCTTCTTAGGTCAACTCTGATACCATGTTAATTTTTCGATAATTTCATTCCATTATCATTAGGATCTCTAAGAGAATAACATGTACAACATATCTACAACATATCAATCATAAACACAATCATGCAAGCACACAAGAGACACAGAGTTTCACTGGGGAAAACCAAGAAGGTGAAAAACCCCGCAACTTCCTCAGAGATAGAATAAGCCCCAATACAAGATCACAAGGATCAAACCCAATAAGATGTCTTTAGAAGATGCTCCTCCTCCTCCACATGTGCGCCACTTTCTCTCTTAGCTATGCGAGCTTGAGAAGTGAGTGAATGAATCAAATGAGAGACACAACCTCTCTATTTATACACTGCCTTGACCTGTCAATAAATCATTGGGGCTGACTTCTCAATGAAGCCTAATAACACAACCACATGACCTAACTAGGGTCGACCCCACACTGGTGGTCTAATAACCCATTAATACAAATGACGACACTTACAATGTAACTTGCGACACTTGCAAATACAAATGAGGACACTTCCAATCAGAGGAATATAACATCTCTATTGGATATACAATAAAGTACAAATGTAATACATAGAAGAATATCTTCCGAAGTTACAAATACATCAACAATAATGACATCCCCGAATGGAGGAAAAACATCTCCGTCAGAGGTACAAGTAAAATACAAATGAATATCTTCCGAAGTTACATTTACAACAACACTCCCTCTTAACTAGGAAGGTATTCTCTCGCCACAGTCATCATCACCCTGGACAGAAATTCTAGACAAAGTCATCATCGTTGGATCATCTTCAATGTTGGAACATCATCATCAACACTGGATCATCATCGTCACTGCTGCAACAATCCTCATTTTGTTGATAATTGATTAGTGACATCTCTCGAATCTATCTGTCATAAGAAGCTCTACAGAGCCAACCCTTTTTCATGCTGGATGTAGGCCTAGCTCTCATCTAGGTCTTCATCATCTCCATGAGCAAGCCATCAAGTAAGTACAGCCCAGGACCACACATTACATTGCCACAACAATCACTTGCATCTCCTACTATCATCTCATCTTATCCAAATCATCTCATCACACATGAAGCACAACCCAGATGTACACCTCATGTCCAATAGACCACCTACGTCTCCCACCTAGTGGGTACAGCCCAGGAGCACCCCAGGTGCATTACGTCTCTCAACGGTTAGTCCACTTCTATAGCATGGGAGCACAGCCAAGAGCACCCCAAGTGCATTATGTCCCAAGGACCACCTGTGTCTTCCACCATGCGAAAAGCCTAGGTGCACACAAAGTGTCTTTGTGACCGGTGGACCTCTCGTCTCCAGCATGGGAGTACAACCTAGGAGAACCGTAGGTGCATTAAGTCCCAAGGACCACCTGCTTCCTCCACCATGCGAGAACCAACTCTAGTGCATCCGCGTCTTCTCGTCTCATCACTCCCTCTTTCGAGGAACCTCGATCTAGATAACACCAAGCCTCTCTCTGAAGTACTCAAACTTCACTCTAGCTAATGGCTTGGTCAACACATCGACTATCTGCTCGTCTGTCGCCACATACTGGAGCTTCACTACTCCCCTCCGCACCATATCTCAGATGTAGTGGTACTTGATCTCAATATGCTTCGACTTGTTGTGGATCACTAGGTTCTTAGACAACTTCATGCAACTCTGGTTGTCACAGAAGATACAAGTCGCCTTGAGCTGGAGATCAAACAAATATGACAGTAGCTTCTGAAGCCATACTGCCTCACAACTAGCTGAACATGCTGCAACATACTCTGCTTCGACTGTACTCAACGCCACACATGGCTGCTTCCTACTAAACCAGGAGATCATACTGGATCCCATACTGAAGCAGCATCCTAGAGTGCTCTTCCTATTTGTGGCACTGTCGGCCCAATTTGAATCAACATAACCATGTAGGTTAATCCTCTGATTCACCTCATATTTGAGCCCATAATCAACTGTACCCTTTAGGTACCTCAATATATGCTTTGCAACAATCAAGTGAACATGTCTCGGATCTGTCAGGAATTGGATCAGGGTGTTCACAACAAAGCATATGTTTGGCCTCATGCTCGTTAGGTACATCAACGAACCAATCATCTGTCGATAGATCGTGGCATCAACTGTCTCTGATGAAGCATCACACAGTAGCTTCATTCTTTCTTTTATGTTGCTTCTACGTAGATGGAAGGTCCTTTATCAATGACGTCACACAACAGGGCCACATAGCTGGAGTATGGTCTAGGTTTCTTGCTTTCTCTATGCATCCCATCTGGGGCGCCATACTTCTCTGCATATTGTATTGCTTCTCGTGCTCATGGTGGTCTTCTCTTGTGGGAGTTCTTCTCATGAGGTGGATCTACAGGTTCTTGTGGTTCTGCCATGTCGCGGTCTTCATGATCGTCTGGAATCGCTTCTTCCATCACCGAGTCTCTAATTCTGGGAACTTCAGGCTCTTCATTTTCTTCAATAGGTAGTTTTCTTGATTTGGTGTATGCTAAGTCTTCGTCGAAGGTTACGTCTCTGTTTATGTCGATCTTCTTGAATCCTGGGAAGTATATTCGGTAGGATTTTGATGTGTCACTGTATCCTACGAATATTCTCTTCGTTCTTGAAGGATCTAGCTTGGTTATCTTCTCCTTCAGAATGTGTGTGTACACTAGGCAGCCAAATATCTTGAGATGGTTGACTTCTGGTTTCTCACTAGAGAAAGCTTCTTCAGGAGTCTTGTTGCTTAGTACTTGGTGAGGAGTACGGTTCTATACATACACAATTGTCCTTGCTGCTTCTGCCCATAAGTGCATCGGAAGATCTTGGTCATGTGAGCATTGCTTTTAATGCCTCCATTATCGTTATGTTCTTTCGTTCTACAACACCATTCTGTTGAGGATTGTAAGGAGTGCTCAAATCCCTCTTAATCCTAGATTCTTTGCCAAGATTCTTGAATTCTTCCAAAGTGAATTCTCCGTCATTATCTGATTGCAGGGTCTTGATCTTTTTTTCAGTGTGATTCTCGACCAAGGCTTTGAATTCTTTGAACTTTCTAAATATCTCATCTTTATTTTTCAAGAATTAAATCCAAGTCTTATAGGAAAAATCATCTATGAAGGAAACATAATATACATACCTGCTTAGTGAGTTGGATTACATGGGACCACATACATCAGAGTGGATTATCTCCAATATTCCTTTTGCTTTGCTATCACTGCTGGGAAACGCCTTCTTTACATTCTTTCCTTGCGCACATCCCTTACAAATGCCTTCATGTCTTGTCTGGATTTATGGAAGCCTTGAAACTGCTTTGCTTGCAATAGGTAGTGCTCTATTGTGCACATGTGCAAGCCTTCTGTGCCATAGTTCACTTGGTTCCATGGAGTCATGAACCAATGCTTGTTCAGGTTGTCCCTTCAACTTGTACAAGCCTCCCTCTTGCTCTCCAATTACTGTTGCATCATCTATTGTCTTTCCTTTTGGCCACATTAGGACTTGGCCATCGACAAATGCAACCCTCATTCCCTTAGCATCTAGTGTTGATATGGAGAGAAGGTTCTTCTTTAATCCTGGAACATATAGAACATCTTTCATCTTCAAATATTTTCTGAAGTCTAGCTTGTAGAAAGATTCTCCACTTCCTTTTATGGGGTATTGATAATCATCCCCAAGTTTCACCTTATGAGGTGACTCATGCTCAGATAGATTGATGAATGATTCTTTGTATCCCGTCATGTGCTTGGAAGCTCCACTATCTACAAGCCAATCATTGTTCCCGTGTGTGATAGTGCCCATGAGTGCTGAGATTAGGACATATTCTTCATCACTTGAAGAATCATCTCTTTCTTCTTCTCTGGTTCTTTTCCTTGCTGGTTCATCATCTTCAGCGGTGTGAGCATGATGTCTCTTCTTGTTAGTCTTCTTGGAGGAACCTTTGTTTCTGGGACAATTTCTTGAGTAGTGTCCTTTTTCATCACATGTGTAGCATCTAATACTGGATAGATCTCTTTTGGATTTTCTGTTTCTTTTGTGATGGTGGTCCTCCCTCTTGTTGTGATTTCTTCTAGTGTGAACTGTGAGAGCTTGATCGTCATTTGCTCCCATCTTCTCTTCTCGTGCTACAAGTCGAGCTTCTTCTTATGTACATTCTTCCCATAGTCTGCTTGTTGATGTATTTGTAACTTCGGAAGATATTCTTCTATGTATTACACTTGTACTTTATTATATTCACGATGGAGATGTATTATTCCTCCAATCAGAAGTGTCGTCATTTGTATTTGTAAGTGTCGCAACTTATATTTGATGGGTTATTAGACCACCAGTGTGGGGTCGGCCCTGCTTGTGTCATGTGAGTGGGTTATTAGGCTTCCTTAGGAAGTTGGCCCAACTAGAATTAAATGCAGGTTAAGTTGTGTATAAATAGAGAGTGAGTGTGTGTCTCATTCTATTCATTCACTCACTCATCCAACTCGCATTAGTTGAGAGAGGAGTGCGCACAAGTGGAGGAGGAGTAGCTGCTGGAATCATCTATATTTTGGGATTGATCTTTGTGATCTTTGTATTAGGGATTATTCTATCTCTGAGGAAGTTGCGGGGTTTTTCACCTTCTTGGTTTTCCCCAAGGAAACTTTGTGTCTCTTGTGTTTATGATTGTTATGCTGTGCATGTTATTTTCTTAGTAGGATCCTAGATAATGTTTGAATGCAATTATCGAAAAATTAACATGGTATCAGAGCCATGCTAAGAAGAAGACACTATGCAGCTGCGGAAGCTAGGGCTTCTTAATATATGGGTTTCTCTCCTCAGATCATCAAAGTCAGGAGGCTAGGCTGACTCTCCTTGCAAGGGCGCATCTTTCTGTCGAGACATAATTCAATTCTAAGCATTTTTAGTTTTTGGCTCATCACTGCTACGGGAAATTAGGGTTTCAAAGAAAGTTGGAATCTTTGGAATCCGAGACCACGAATGGATGCTCCTCAAGAAAATCGAATTTTAGAGACCAAGATCGATTTTTTTTGGTTGGGCAGAACCCCAGGCATCATCAAACCCTAGTTCAGGATTTTGATCGGAAAGGTGGAAAATAGGGTTTCTGCAAAAGTTGAAATTTTTGGAATCCGTGACCACGGCTGGATGCTCCTCAGAAAAATCAAAGTTTAGAGCACAAGATCGAACTTTTTGGCTAGGAAGAACCCCAGGCATTATCAAACCCTAGTTCGGGATTTCGACAAGAAGATCCGGAAGTTTCAAAGGCAATTTGGAGGGGTCAAATTTTGCATATTTCAAAATTGAAGTATACTAGCTTGATCAACTCAACAAGGCGCATCTTTCCATCCATTCAGAAGTTTGGAATTCAAAGTTTGAATTTTTAGGGTTTCTCTGACAAACCCTAATCCAACTCCAGATATAGTTTTCAATAAATCAAGTGGTAAGACCTAAATCTTTTGTTTCCATTTGAGTTTCTCATTAAGATGTCTCACCACACCAAGCTTGAGGATAAGCTTGAAGGGGTTGATAACTTCCGAGTCTAGAAGTATAGGATTGGGTTAATCCTATAAGAGAATGAGTTGGACACTTACATAAGTGAAGAGGTTCCTATCCCACAGGGAGAAGAGGCTAAAGCCTTACACAAGAAGAACCTGGTCAAGGCTAAGAGAATCATTGTTGATTCTATCAAAGACCATCTCATACCTCATGTGTCTTCCCTAAAGACACCTAAGGAGATGTTTGACTCCTTGACCAAGTTGTTTGAAGGAAAGAACATAAATCGGAAGATGACTCTGTGGAACCAATTGAAAGGGGTAAAGCTTCAGAATGGAGAGACCATTCAATCATATTTTTCTAAGGTCTCTCGAATCAAGGAACAACTTGAAGCTGTGGATGAAGTAGTGGAGAATGGTGAAATTGTAATGATCACATTGAATGGCTTACCTAGGTCATGGGACTCCTTCATCCAAGGAATCTGTGCAAGAAGGAAACTAATCTCCTTTAGTAGACTATGGGAGGAATGTTCTTAAGAAGAAGCTAGGCTTGTGGCTCGAGAAGAAAAGATGGGAAATGAAGATCAAGCTCTCACAACACACACCAAGAAAGGAAAGTCCAAGAGGGAGCATTCTCATCCCAAGAAATCTTCACATTATCATCATAGAGATAAGAAAGATCTAAGATGCTTTATTTGTAATGAGAAGGGACACTTTGCCTCAGAATGTCCCAAGAACGAAAGGAACTCCAAGAACAACAACAAGAAGAGATATCATGCTCATGCTGCTGAGGATGATGAACCTTCTAGGAAGAAGACTAAGGTAGAAAGTGAAGACTCTTCAAGTGACGATGAGTATGTTCTAATCTCTGCTCTCACAGGTACTTTTACACATGGGTGTAATGATTGGCTTATTGATAGTGGAGTTTCTAAACATATGACGAGATTCAAAGAATCTCTTATGGACCTATCTGAACATGAGTCACCTCATAAGGTGAAACTTGGGGATGACTATCAATACCCTACAAAAGGAAGTGGTGAAGCCTCCTATAAGTTAGACTCTGGGAGGTCTTTAAAGATGCAAGATGTTCTATATGTACCTGGACTCAAGAAGAATCTTCTCTCCCTATCATCCTTGGATGCAAAAGGGATGAGAGTTGCATTTGTGGATGGCCAAGTACTTATGTGGCCAAAAGGTAAGACCATAGATGATGCAGTAGTGATTGGAGAGCAAGAGGGAGGATTATACAAATTGAAGGGACAACCTGAACATGCCATGGTACATGAAGCCATGGAACCAAGTGAACTTTGGCATAGAAGGCTTGCCCATGTGCACTATAGGGCACTACCAATTGCAAGCAAAGCAGTAGAAGGTCATCCTGGAATCCAGTTAAAGCATGAAGGTGTTTGCAAAGGATGTGCAAAAGGAAAGAACAAAAAGAAGGCATTTCCAAGCAGTGAAAGCAAAGCAAAAGGAATCTTAGAGATTGTACACTCCGATGTATGCGGACCAATGTCATCCAGTTCTCTGAGTGGGTATGTATATTATGTTTCTTTCATTTATGATTTCTCTAGGAAGACTTGGGTTTATTTCTTGAAGAACAAAGATGAAGTGTTTGATAAGTTCAAGGAATTCAAAGCCTTGATAGAAAATCAAACTAATAAGAAGATCAAGACCTTTAGATTCGACAATGGCGGAGAATTCACTTTAGGAGACTTCAAGAAGTTATGCAGTGATTCAGGGATTAAGAGGGAGTTGACCACTCCCTATAATCCACAACATAATGGGGTTGCAGAAAGGAAGAATAGAACAATTATGGAAGCAGCACAAGCAATGCTTCATGACCAAGATCTACCCATGCACCTATGGGCAGAAGCAACAAGGACAACTGTATATGTACAAAACAGAACATCACACAAGATACTTGACAACAAGACACCAGATTAAGTTTTCTCTGGTAAGAGACCAGAAGTTAGCCAACTCAGAATATTTGGCTGTCCAGTATATACACATGTTCCAAAAGAAAAGAGGAAAAAGTTAGATCTTTTAGGAAAGAAGGGTATATTTATGGGGTACAGTGAAAGCTCGAAGGCATACAGAATCTACTTTCCAGGGTTCAAGAAGATTGACATCAGCAGGAATGTGACTTTTGATGAAAACTCAGCATATATCAAATCAAGGAAGACACCTGTTGAAGACTATGAAGAACCAAGGATACCCAGAACACAAGACACCACCATGAATGAAGCAATACCAGAAGTGGATCGTGAAATAGAAGATCCACAAGAACTTGTAGATCCACCCCGTGAGAAGAACTCTCACCAAAGGAAACCTGCATGGGCTAGAGAGCTCATCCAAGATGCAGAAAGGTATGGTACTCCAGAGGAGGAACACAGAGAAAGAAAAAGGACAAGATCACACACTAGCTATGTTGCCTTACTCTGTGACATTATGAACAAAGAACCTTCTAGTTATGAAGAAGCATCGGAAAAGAAAGAATGGAAGGATGCTATGGTCGAGGAGTACCAGTCGATCATGAAGAATGATGTTTGGGATGTGGTCCCAAGACCAGAAGGGAAGTCTGTTGTGACTTCCAAGTGGATCTATAAGATCAAGCATGCTGCAGATGGTAGCATAGAGAAATACAAGGTAAGATTTGTAGCTCGTGGCTTCTCCCAGAAAGAGGGGATAGATTATGAAGAGACTTTTGCTCCTGTAGCTAGATACACTTCCATCAGAACAATACTTGCTCTGGCTACAGTGATTAAGTGGAAGATACACCAGATGGATGTCAAGACAGATTTCTTGAATGGTGTAGTCGAAGAGGAAGTGTATGTGGAGCAGCCACTTGGCTTTGAGACACATGACAGGGAGTCATATGTGTGCAGATTGAAGAAAGCCTTGTATGGCTTGAAGCAAGCACCTAGGACATGGTACAGCAGGATAGACAACTTCTTGTCCAATTTGGGCTTTACCAAAAGTAAAGCGGATTCCAACCTTTACTACAAGGTTGAGGAAGGCAATCCAGTGATACTCCTATTGTATGTGGATGACCTGTTTTTGACAGGAGAGGGTAGGTTGATTGCCGATACGAAGAGGAAGCTTGCCGCCGAGTTCGAGATGAAGGACTTGGGAATGATGTATTACTTTCTAGGTATGGAGGTTTGGTAGAGTACAGATGGAATCTTCCTTGGACAAGGGAAGTATGCAGTAGAGATCCTGAAGCGGTTCGGGATGATGGATTGCAAGGCCATGGCCACACCTATGGCATCGAACTTGAAGCTATTGAGTGATGCTTCCTCAGAGTCGGTTGATGCCACAATGTATTGTCAGATGATTGGGTCCTTGATGTACTTGACGAACACGAGACCAGATATTTGCTTTGCGGTGAACACCTTGAGCCAGTTTCTGACAGATCCTAGACATGTTCACCTGATTGCTATAAAGCATATTCTGAGGTACTTGAAGGGTACAATTGATTATGGCTTCAAGTATGATGCGAATCAAAAGTTTAACTTGGAGGGTTATGTTGATTCAGATTGGGCAGGCAGTGCTGCTTAAGTATGGGATCAGGTGTGATCTCTTGGTTTAGCAGGAAGCAATCCTGCGTAGCACTGAGTACAACCGAAGCAGAGTATGTCACAACTTGTTCGGCTAGTTATGAGGCAGTATGGCTAAGGAAGCTACTGTCTGATTTATTTGATCTCCAGTTGGATGCTACCTGTATCTATTGTGACAACCAGAGTTGTGTGAAGTTGTCAAAGAACCCGGTGTTCCATGACAGGTCGAAGCACATCGAGATCAAATATCACTATATCAGGGATATGGTGCAGAGAGGAGCATTGAAGCTCCAGTATGTTGCGACAGATGAGCAGATTGCAGATGTGTTGATCAAACCACTAGCCAGAGTGAAGTTTGAGTACTTCAGAGAGAGGCTTGGTGTTCTTTAGATAGAAGATACTTCGAGGAAGAAGTGATGGGACACATTTGCAGGAGCCATTCCAAGCATGGTGGTAGGAGGATCCTTCCCATGGCTGTGGATGTAAGCGCTGTGTGATGAGCATCAGGACGATGCTCTGGATGATGTTATACATGATGATGACCAGGGTGATCATATGTGATGATATGCATCAGGACGATGTTGTGACGATGATCAAGACGCTCATGTGATGATGATATGCATCAGGACGATGCTTATATGACAATGATCAGGATGATCATGTGATAATGATGAGTATCAGGATGATGCTCCGTGCGAGGATGATCAGGTGGATCATGAGTATTAGGATGATACTCTGTGGTCGTGGACAGGTTGTGCGATAAGCATATAATCTTGCCCTGGGAGATTTGCAGATACTCTTGCGAGGTTTTTTCTATGGCATATAATAGCTCCCTGGGAGATTTGGTGAATGCTCTTTAGAGGTTTTGATTGAGAGGACATATAATCTTGCCCTGGGAGGTTTGTAGATACTCTTGCGAGGTTTTGCCTATGGCATATAATAACCCCCTGGGAGATCTGGCAAATGCTCTTTTGAGGTTTTGTTTTGTGGCATATAATATTTCCCTGGGATATCCGATAGGTTGAGCAGTAAGCTCGTAATCAGTCCTGGGATGCTCTTTCGAGGTTTTGCCAGACCACATGTAATCAGTCCTGGAGATCTGATAGGTTGTGCTAGGCATGTAAAAGTCTTGGGATGCTCTTTAGAGTTCTTGTCGGTCGTGCTATGCACATAAATGTTCCCGGGACACTCTTTTAAGGTTTTGTGGTGGTCACATTTAATAGCTCCCTAGGAGATCCGATAGGTTGAGCAATAAGCTCGTAATCAGTCTTGGGATGCTCTTTCGAGGTTTTGTTGACGCACGTAATCAGTCCTGGGATCCACAGGATGGACAACTCGCAGAGATGATGAAGACCTACAGGAGGCTAGGCCTACAACCAACATGAAAAAGGGCTGGCTCTGTAGAACTTCCTATGACGAGAAGAATTGAGAGATAACCCACTGATCGAGATGACGAGTACAACAGCACTGACGATGATGCTCCGTAATCCAGTGACGATGATCCGGCTCCAGAATTGAAGACTTGTGGCGATATGTGTTGATGACATGTGTCTAGAGAATACCTTCCTAGTTAAGAGGGAGTGTTGATGTTTTTGTAACTTCGGAAGATATTCTTCTATGTATTACACTTGTACTTTATTATATTCATGATGGAGATGTATTATTCCTCCAATCAGAAGTGTCGTCATTTGTATTTGTAAGTGTCGCAAGTGTTGCAAGTGTCGCAACTTATATTTGATGGGTTATTAGACCACTAGTGTGGAGTCGGCCTTGCTTGTGTCATGTGAGTGGGTTATTAGGATTCCTTAGGAAGTCAGCCCAGCTAGAATTAAAGGCAGGTTAAGTTGTGTATAAATAGAGAGTGAGTGTGTGTCTCATTCTATTCATTCACTCACTCATCCAACTCGCATTAGTTGAGAGAGGAGTGCACACAAGTGGAAGAGGAGTAGCTGCTGGAGTCATCTCTCTTTTGGGATTGATCTTTGTGATCTTTGTATTGGGGCTTATTCTATCTCTGAGGAAGTTACGGGGTTTTCACCTTCTTGGTTTTCCCCGAGGAAACTCTGTGTCTCTTGTGTTTATGATTGTTATGTTGTGCATGTTATTCTCTTAGTAGGATCCTAGATAATGTTTGAATGCAATTATCGAAAAATTAACACTGCTGAAGGTGATCAAATTCTTCCTGGCACATATTCCTTGAATGAATGAGTCCCATGATCTTGGGAGACCATTCAAGGTGGTCATAACGATCTCTCCTTCTTCTACCTTTTCTTCAACTGCTTCAAGTTGTTCCTTGATTTGAGAGACCCTTGTGAAGTATGATTGCATGGTCTCTGAGTTTAGTATCTTCACGTTCTTGATCTAGCCCCTTAATGTCATCTTCTGATTGATGTTCTTCCCTTCGAATAACTTCGTCAAAGCATCAAACATCTCCATGGGTGTCTTCAAGGATGACACATGGGGGATGAGATGATCTTTAATGAGGTTTGCAATAATTCTCTTGGCCTTTACTGAGTTCTTCTTGTGGATAGCCTTTGCTTCATCTCCCTCTGGTGCTAGAAACTCTTCACTAACATACTTGTCCAAATCATTTTCTTCAAGGGCAAGAGCAATCCTATACTTCCATGCTCGTAAGTTGTCAACTCCCTCAAGCTTATCCTCAAGCTTGGTGTGGTGAGACATTTTGAATGAGAACCTCAAATGGAAATAACAAAGATTTAGGTCTTACCAATTTGAGATGCCCAACCTGGTTGGCCTAGGGTTTGATAAAGAAACCCTAATTTTCCAAAGTTGGAATCTTGAACTTCTGATTGGACATGAAAATGCGCCTCCTCAAGGCGAGTTGAGAAATGAAATGTACTCCTTTTCCCAAATCTGTGGACATAATTGCAAAATAACTAATGCCTTAGTTTTCTCCTGGTAGTAGTGATAGGGCCAAAAATGAAAATTCTTGGATTTGAATTTTGCTTCCACAGGAAGATGCGCCCTTCTAGGGCGAGTTGGAATAACCTACTTTTCAAGCTGATATATGGAGGGAAGTTCCCGGAACAGGAAGCCCTAGTTTCTCTGAGCCCTAGTGACAGGGTCAAAAATGAAACTTCTCGAAATTGAGTTATGCTTCCTCCAAAAGATGTGCCCTCCTAGGGCGAGTTATCCTAGCCCTCTTTTTGGGATGATCTGTGGAGAGAAGACCTTAAACTAGGAAGCCCTAGTTTCTCCGCTGCTGCACAATGTATTCTTTTCAGGTTAGCTCTGATACCATGTTAGAGTTTGCACTTTAATTCAATTTAACTAGGATCTTTAACTGAAAGAATAACAAGCACAACAAAACACAATAGACATAATAGTTTTCCTTGGGGAAACCATAAAGGAGAAAACCCCACAACTTCCTCAAAGATAGATTCGTGACTAATACAATATCACAAAAATGGAAAACCAAAATAGGAAGTCTTCTGCAGTTCTCTCTCTTTCCCCTCCAGCGAACTTGTCTTCTCTCTCTTGCTTATGCGAACTTGAGTGAGTGAGTAGTGTGTCCAAATGAGAGAGCAAAGCTCTCTATTTATACTTTATGTTAGGGGTGACCTAATTCCTAATTAGGTCAGCGTCACTAACCTGACTGGGCCAACCTGTCCTAGGGAGACTCAATAATACATTATACATTTGACTTTAGGGGATCTAATGCCCCGAATTACAATGGAGGTTTTACCTCAATGGCCTTGCATGACCAAACATAATAATGACATCCCCGAACGGAGGAAAAACATCCCCGTCGGAGGTACAAGTAAAATACAAATGAATATCTTTCGAAGTTACATTTACAACAACACTTAAGAATAAATTTAATAAGCCCTCAATCAATTCCCACAACCATGAATGCTTGTGAAGGGCTTCATGATAAATATACAACAAATCTAGCCCCACAAATTCTTAGGTGGCGTTGCAATATTCATAGGGGAAACCATAAAGTTTAGTGGCCTTGGGTTATCTCATGTAGTGTTGCAAAAGCTCTTATAGAGATAAGGTTAGCTCACATGCTCACCTTCGTTCTTCTGTAATTTTGCATGGTACAAGATGAATGCCTTTTTTGGTAGCTTCCAATTGCTATGTAGGTAGGCCCTAAGTTTGGAACACCATTCTATAATGTTCCACAAAATCTCATTCAATTTCCTCCTAATTAGAAGTTTGATTAAGATAGGTCTTTAGAGTAGAAATATACTCACTGTCATCCTACATGGAAAGGCCTTAAGGAAGGCTCTTGTAGGCCAATTCCCAATCTTGACTCCCAATTCAATAGTAGAAAAAGACTCACTAACATCCTTCATGGTAAGGGCCTTAAAGAAGGATTTTGTAGGCTAGTCCTCAATCTTGAGCCAATGCAATTGTGCCTAGAATTGAGTGGCCCTTGCCTGAAAACCATCCTCCACACAAAGTAGATGGCACTACGACACAACATGAGCTTACATTTTTTCATGATAGGGGGTCAATTACAACTCTTTCATAAGATCCTCCAACTCACCGAGCACCACACTTTTGCATTTATGATAAATCTTATCAATTTTATTTACATACATGTGCAAAAAGAAAATCATTCTGGATATGACATCCTCCCACTAGACTAGCCAACGATTATCCCCACATGGTTGCCTTAGAAGCCACCCTCCCAACAAAGGAACCTAAAATGGAGCCTACCCTAAACAAATTACATACAATATAATCTTTAAAATTAGAAAAATTCAATATTGGGTGAAAATTCATTATCTTGTGATACACCTTCAGGTCAAATTTTAGGGGAGCCTTCAATGCTATCTCCATGCTCCAAATTGGTAGCAATTCCAAAAATGACAAGATTTTCAAGTAAGGGCATATTGCCTGTCCTTATGATAGAAAGGTTATGGCATGACATGCCAATCATAACACAATAAATAATAACACAATAAATAGGAAAGGATTTGAATAATAACTTTGCAATAACCTAGAAGATGATGACCCCTCATGCCATAGCTCTAACCCTCATATATCATTTTCTTGTAACATAATTGAATGGCATTTTATCAACACCACGATATTTATCAAATACAACCTACTTGCTTAATAATGAGTTTCCAAGGTTTTCCTATATGCTCGTCTAGAGTAAGCGAACACAAGCTAACTTGAGAATGCATTAGTATCCTATGATAAAACTATATTTCAAGAAAACCATGCTCGTCTAGAGTAAGCGAACACAAGCTAACTTGAGAATGCATTAGTATCCTATGATAAAACTATATTTCAAGAAAACCACAATTGGAGAAGAAGAAAGAAAAAGCATGAGAGTTTGAACAATTACCTTTATTATATAGGTTTTACAAAATTGCCTACATACAACACTAGAAAATTTATTGAAGACTAAAAGTATTATAACATGCAGCATAAGTGCCTAGTAATAAAGTTGCAAGACACAACGATGCAAGCTAAATTGTAATACCGACTAGCTTTGAGAAAGGACACTTGATATGACACAAGGAAAGAACAAAAGGAAAGAACAAATCAACAATTTGGTTTCATTTTTAACATTTTAAATTTCAACAAGTTCAAGAACCTTTGCTTGCAAATGACATTAAGTAATTGAGGAAACTACAAATGGTAGATCCTTTAAGGATCCATGACGCAAAATAGCTTAACAGGATCATGGAGAAAGAAAGGAGGCAAATAATGAAAAATGGCCTATGTTATACTCGAATTACTTTAAATGCTAGATAGGTGCAACGTTTTGGATTGAAAAAGAATTTAATAAACAATCTACTTTACATTTTTTTTTTCAAATATGATTGGACAAACCTAGATTTTTCTTAACTCAGAAGATCTTCGAGGTGTACAACCAACTAGAAACTCAAATATTATTAATTTTGATTGAATTACTAGAACCCTTTCAAACAAATTGGATAATACATAATTTAGTGCTCATTAATTTTCATAAGATCAATTCATTTCTTGCTTTGGAAGTGAAGTGCTAGGCAAAACTTTGGCATGGAAATCCCTCAAAAGATCCAATGTCCATAACTTTGTAGCACTTATCTTCAACAATAATCTTGAAATGGGGAGGACTTAGTAGCACTTATCTTCAACAATAATCTTGAAATGGGGAGGACTTAGTGTAATATTTCTAGATGAATGATTTCAAATGTATCAAGATGCATTGATCTAGTTAAATTCACAAAACTTAAAACTTAAAGGATATCCAAGAATTGTTTTCAAAGTATTTAAACAAAAGGAAAACACATTAGGTACCCTAGATACAGGGTCCTGACATAATCTTACAAAGGGATAGCTATGATCACCTCCAAATAACTTGAACCTACAATAAGACTACACGACTACTAGCATACTAACAAGGGCAACTTGGGCCATCTTCATTGTTTCTGTGATATCCACACAAAATCATTCAAAACTTTAGTTTACCATATCTATTCTTCTAAAGAGCTTTTGTAGCTTACAATACATCAAAGAATGAAGATAATAGAGCCCATAAAATAGAGAACATAGACTCAAACAACAAAACCCATAAAAAATAAGCAAACCTAGAAAAATAACATTATCATAGTTACAAAACACAACACCAAAAAACAAAAACAAAAAACATGAGTCAATGCATGCCTTAGCAAAGGTTAGATTAACATCACCCTCATATTGCCCACCAATTAGACCTTCATATCATTTTCTAGTTCAACATCCATCCACCACTAGAACCATACCATATAGACAACAACACAAACCAAGGAGCAAAGAAAACATGAAGGGAAATAGTTGTATTGATAAGCACTGTTGATACAGTAATTGACACAACTCTATTACCCTAGATACCTACAAAAGGATTGGGCATAATTAGAGCCAATACAAAAATGCACAAACTTACAACCAAGAGCATAATCTATGTAGGTTAGAAAGAGCATTGTTACCAAAACGTGAAGAGTAAACATGTCATCCAATCATGCTAGACAATCTAGGGTGTGGTGTGCAAGTGCCATGGATTGAATCAAGGGTCAATGCTTGCTATGGTAGCGTGTAGTTCAATAAATGGGACAATGGATATGCAGGCAGGGGTGCATGCCTCCAACTCACAAAACCCAAGTTGCAGAGAAAGGTGCTGCAAGAAACATGTCTAAGGTTTAGGTTAACAAGTTAGCGAAAACCCTCTCACGAGTACTTCATACTCCTGTTGCAATCACATCCAAATGGGTGTAAAATTAAGAAAACACATGTCGTGCAACTGAACTCTGATAGACCAAATAGTTTGTAAGAGTTGTGCCATTAACAACACATATGTGTAATTAAATGTATATTACATGCCATAATTTTGGGGTTGTACATGCCAATCACAAGACATGGGGTAGCTAAGGTGCATTTAAGGCAAGCTTTGAAGACCTTAATGGTGTGGATTCATACTACATGCTTAGACTCCCAAATGAGAGGTAAAACATGCTAACTCATCAATCAATATGCTGTTGTATTTTTTTAGATGTTGGTGTGGTGCACATGTGCACCATGTGGTTGCAAATTTGGCTTTAAAGACCTTAATGACATAGATTCATACTACATGCTTAGACTCCCAAATTAGAGGTATAACATGCTAACTCATCAATCAATATGTTGTTGTATTGTTTTAAACGTTGGTGTGGTGCACCATGTGGTTGCGAATTTGGCTCAGCCAATTGCCAAGCCCTCCCCCCTACTTATTTGTGAAAAATGGTTGTATCACATGGGAATGGCAAAGGATCACTGAGTTTCTCTATAACCATAGTAGATCCAACATGACCACCAACCCCAAGCTGAGGGCTTGAACCAACAAATTGTAGAAAGGGAACCCAATTAGCACTTAGGCAAACAAATCTCCTTGGCAATGATCTATAACACCACCTTAACAACCTACACACTGGATCAAAAATAGAAACAACAAAGACTTCCTCGATACACCATTGTGGATCTCAATCTAGTGCCCATTGAGCATTGTGCTAATGACATTCATTTGTTAACATCCATGCTAAACAAAATCCCCTACACTCTTCATCCAATATTTCGATAAAAGATGCCATAAATGCCTCTCAATATGCTCTAAATCCATCCTTCATTGCCATCACTTCTTTGAAAACAAGAATTCATAGGATGTCACATGGTTTGGTATGTCTCATTCTTCTTAATGGCCTACTCACTCTAGTGGGGTTTGATCTTCGATGTTCACAAATAAGCCCACCCAACCATGGTGCCCCATGAACACAACTTTGGCCTTGCCAATAACATTTTGATCCTTCTTAAGTCTCATAAGACTATCTTGGTCGACCAAATGTAGGTAGAATTGACTAAGACATTGTGACAATAACACGTTGGGAAATTTATGGGAGAGAAGAATGAAAATTTTTGGAACCTCACAATAATGTCCAAAAATTGTATAAATATGAGGAGGGTGGGTTGCATCAAGAAAGAGAGGCATCAAATTCTCAAGATAATTATAGTCAAGGCTCTCGTATGGGTTTTCAACAGACACACGTCCCACTCAATTTCTTCCCTTTTGCCATTTGTCAAAAGATATCCCTTCCATCATAATTTTCCTCATCACTTGTGAGGTCTTTCAAGTTTAGGAAAGTAAACTTTAAAAGTTCATTGAGCCCACTCGACCTTTAATGTTCACTAGTGGGGTCTTGGTCTTGGGCCACTATTAGGAACTCCACATGGCTCATTAAAAGTTATGATTATTATAACATGTACACCATAGGATACCCTAGCTCAACTCCCAATAATACCATGTAATGTACCCTTGATGTGGAACATAATCAAAGCATATATACAAATATACACATGGGTCCATATCCAGAGGGTTACTAAAAAATGGTATTACATTCCTCTCACCCTTGGGGTAGCACCAACCTCGATGCACTCTTCATAACTTTATAAAAAATAAGTATTTGTGTTCATGAAATCCTCCATCTCCTAGGTGGTTTTATATGATCCAAAATCCTCCCACTACAACTTGGCTTGTGCATAGACTGGATTCTAGTGCAACATCACCCTCATGTCAAGGATGCATGAAGGTTTAGTTTGGATCACCAGATTTGGTTCCACCTAAATCAAAGTCCAATAATTCATGTGATTAGAATTAAGCACATTCTTAATGTAGCATACCTAGACCCACCTCCCTTCGTTGTCGTGGCACTAACCCAAAAACATCATTATTTCCTTCGCCATTCAATTCACCAACAATGCACATGGAAATGCAAAATAGAAACTACTAATGCATACTAAGATGGAATCAACACAATAGTAAAACATAATTCAGAGATGAGCACATATAGGAAATTACAATGTCCATTATATGTATATAGATTTTATGTAGCTACACTTCAATGCATCATGAAAACTAAAGCAACACTATTAACAACGATAACATTTAGATTCTAACCAACATTAACTATCCTATAGTTGACATCCATGCCCAACATTCATACAACAAAACATGCATTATTCTATTTCATTCAAGAAATTAATGGCATTGACAACAAGTATATTTAAATACATACAAATACAATCAAACCACTAATGCATTCCAAAAATGATTTGGAACCATATTAATCTTGCCCAAATATTCATTGCCTTGAGTTAACCCACAAAAGAGTTCAATAACAACAATAATAAGTACTTGTATATTTTGTATAATTCACTACCAACTTGCTGCAGTCAAATGCATTTCCACCTAAATATAGGCACTCTATTACAAAGGCCGACTTAAATTGTGTCTATGAGATCACATGGATGAATTCCTAATTTCCTACAAGCTTGATCTAAACTCTTTGAAACAACCAAATCCATAGTTCTCAAACAAACAAAACATCATTGTAATTCCTCCAAGCACAACAATCCATGTTCAAGCAACATCACTCTTCCTTCTTAACCTACACAACGCAAGGAAAAAATTCATTTCTCTACAATGTAATGCATCAAGCAATTCCTTTCCCTCTAGTGATCCAATGTAGGCAAGGGAAATCTCTTCTACTAAGAACTATGGATTTCCATCTGTGAGCAATAATCAATCTTTTCTCTAGCCTTCAAAGGTAATTCTAGTCATAGTTTCACATATGTATGACAATAGCTCTCAAATGAGAATGAAGAGCAGAAGGTACTAGAGCATGAGAATAAATGAATGGACCACGAGAATAATGAATGGAGAAGAAGCTTACATGCCTAAAACCATAAATAATATACTCCAAGCTAAGAAGAGACCATGGAGAAGAAGCTTACATGCCTAAAACCATAAATAATATACTCCAAGCTAAGAAGAGACCATGTGCCTTCACAAGAAGTCCATGCATTTTTTGCATTTTCTTGGACAACTATTTCCCAAGGCTGGTCAACATCTAATGATCATAAGACATCAAGAAGATATTAATATATTTCACAAGCCCCCTTTTATATTTGCTTGCAACCTCTTGGTAATTTTTATATTATAATCATAATCTGGTCTAGATACAAAACCAAAACACACGTGGGAATGGTTTCCCTCCTAGTGAATAGTCAGTGTATCATGTCATGCTTTAGATATAAGGCACATATTTCTGGTTTTTAGTCAAGTTTTATTAAATCATATGCATAATCTAGGGGTCAAAATTGGGGTATTACGTACCTTTCCCCTCCCCCATATTAAAATTGGCCTTAGGGAAATATAAATTATTACAAAATTAAAAAAGAAAGAAAGGTGTATGCTTCCCACAAAGCAGCCTCCAATTCCCATGTCACCTCATCAGGATTGTAATGTGCCCATTGGACCATTGGACCTTTACTTGTTTGATGGCTCTATTCCAGAAAAATGTGACTTTCCTGTCGAGGGTACATAGTAGTTTTATCTAGAGCTTTCTTTCCAGTTCCACCCAGATTAAATCCCAATCAACAACATGGTTATGATCATGCACATACTTATTTAACAACGATATGTAAAACACCTTATGAGCTTTTATGTTAGCAAGGAATGCAAGCCTATATACAACTAATCCTAATCTATCAAGGATTTCAAAAGGTCCAATCCTAATCTATCAAGGACTTCAAAAGGTCCACAATATCATGGTACAAGCTTGACATAAATTCCCAACATCAGTGAGATTTTCTTTGTTATCACTTTAAGAAACACATGATCTCAAACTTGGCATATCTGAGGGTGGAGGTTTCCTCCCCGTCGTCTAGCTGCCTTAAAGCTCCACCTCCATCTTTTTCTTAGCCAAATTTCCTAAAGGCTAAGGGCGGAGAGCTATGAGATTCAACTCTCAAACTTGTATAACTTTGGCTCCACCTTCATCATACTCCTGCCCCACCTTTCTGCCCTAGTCGAATCCTTTGGGGCAGAGGTAACACCCCTTCGTCCAGCCTTTCCAAAACTTGGCATTACAACAGTCTGCTTGCAAAGATTGTTAAGGGGCTATGGCTTTAGCTGTATGGAGAGAGCTTAATGCCAAGATTTTTCAAGGCTGTAGCCATTAAACTTGCTCATCATGCATTATCTACCCCATATTAGTGCAATGTTGTAACTAAGCTCTGATACCACTTTGTAGTATAGCAGGATCCAGCTCTCTTGGCTAGTGAGACACTGATATAAAAAATTCGATCACCACCAGAATCACCAACAATGCACACCATTGGATAGAAATATGAAATAGAAACTACTGATGCATACTAAGATGGAATCAATACAACAATAAAACAAAATTCATGAATGAGCCTAAATAGGAAATTACAATGCCCATAATACTCATATAGAATTTATGCAGCTATACTTCAATGCATTTTGAAAACTAAAGCAAATGCAACCAACATTAACTATCCTATAGCTCACATGCATGCCCAACACTCATCCAACAACATATGCGTTAGACTGTCATTTACGAAATTAATGGCAATCACAACAAGTATATTTAAACAGATACAAACACAAACAACCCATTAATGCATTCTAGAAATGGATTGCAAGCATATTAAGCTTGCCTAATTACTTATTGCCTTCAATTTCAATTATATTAAGCTTGCCATATTACTTATTGCCTTCAATTTCAATTAACTCATAAGTTCATAACGTAGATGAATAACATAAAAGACTAATAACATAATAATGACTATTTATCTCGCTGCAAACAAATGATTTTCCACCTAATCATAAGTACTCTATTATAGGGACCACCTCTATAGGCAGGCTCTGAACTCTCTCATTGGTCATGAAACCCAACTTATAATTCTTAGACAAGGAAATATAATCACTGTAATTCCTCCCGGCACAACAATCCATCTCCGATCAACAACACTCTTCCCTTTCAATTGAACAGAAGGAAATGAATTACTTTCTTTGCAAAGCAGTACCTTAGGCGGTCCCTGTTCCCTCCAGTGTAGGGAAGGGATTTCTACTGGAAACTATGGATTTCCGGCTGTGAGCAATAATTGATATTTTCTCTAGTCTTCACAGGTCATTCTGGGCATGGTTTTCACATATGTAGGACAGTAGCTCAGTTTGAAGGTATGATATCAAGGTTGCTCAGTTTGAATTTTCTACGAGGCATGTGCAAACTTGTCCCTTTCTTAGGCCACCTTCAATTTCTTCTAATCGAGCAACTTGTTCTTCCGTTTCCTTGAGCAATTCTCGCTCAAGTATATTTTGATCCATTGGATTGCCCCAGCTCATTGGAGAGTCATACATCCTTCCATAGAAGGGCTCAAATTGACTCATTCGCACTAATACTTGATGCTGTACACAAAATCTATAAAGTACAAATATTCTTCTCAGTTAGATGGTTTATCTGTTACTTACATCCGCAAAATATCCTTAATGACTGGGTTAATCCTTGGTTTATCTATCTATTTGCAAATGGTAAGTTGTATTAAAATTCAATTGCACTCCCAAGGCTTGGTATATCATCCAGAAATTAATGTGAACATAGTGTCTCGATCTGACGACAATGGCTTTGGTCAAACCATAAAGTTTAAACATTTTTCTCATTAATACCTTAACAACATCCACTGCTTTATGAGTAGATTGCACTATAATAAAATGTGCTTCCTTTGTCATCTTACCCATCACAACCATTACGTAATCATGCTGCCTCATTGCCCTGGGTAGTCCTGTGATGAAATCCATAGTGTTACACCCCATTTTCACTTTGGAATCAATAAAGGTTGCAACAATCTATAGGATATTGGTGCGGTATCTTAACGTTTTGTTATTCAAGACAACTGGACACATACAAGTTTACAACCATATTCATTTTCCTCCCTTGCAAGAAGTATTTGCTTGTTCACTGCGACAATTGCCTTATGATAACCCGGATGTCCTTCATATGGAACATCATGCATTTCCCACAACAGTTTGCCCTTATAGATCCGCAACTCAATCTTGGCATGTTGATATCCCTCATATTTATGATGTTCTTTATCCATTCACAGTTCTTCCTTCAGTCAAAGGTAATGTTCATCTATTTGAAAGCTTCAAGCACTTTTTTCTTTATTTCAGGTTCACAGACACTAATGGCAGCTAGATACCTCCTCCTGTTGAGTACATAAACCACTGCTCTCCTTTCCCTTGATAAGTTTGACTTCAAAATCATAGTCATTGAGAAACTCCAACCACCTCCTTTTCCCCACATACTATAGTATGTGATTGTGTAAAGAAATATCTGAGACTGCCATAATATACATGGGATAGCATTGGCTCAACACCTGTCAAACTGCAAAGAGTGCTCTTGACTTGGCGTAAGCAAAATGTATATACAAAATTTCACGTGGAACCATATCCAAAGTTTTGGTACTCAAAAAGCGTATTACAGTCCATCTCCCAAGGCATATGGATACTCACATCTGTCATAGCAATGAGTACCCACATCTGTCGTAGCAATGAGTTGACTGTATATTTCCCTCACTTCTCAATGTGCCTCTCTTCTGTGAGAGCTATCCTGTAATTCACCTCCCATTTTGTAGGCCAGACTATAATATAATAGAATTTAGTTTTCTATCCACTAGCATAATCTTGTTCCTAGTATTTCTGGTAGCATGTTCTAGTTTAATGGAGTTTAGTGTTATCGTATTATGATGGATATCTATCTGTATTATTGCATTGTACCACTCAAAGTCAGACAGAGTCTACCCAAACCACCAGTTAAACCCAACCTGACCTTTAAAACTAGTTGGTTTGATTTGGGCCTGACCAGGTTAGGTCAAACCATAGTAGCATAATTTGAGTACGAATACGGATACGAATATGATTCAATATGGATAAAATACATACTAAAAATATCTAGTACGAATAAAATACGGAAGTAGCTTGCTTATATATAATATTTTAATCAAATATTCACAAATATACTATAAATATACATAAACATTTATATAATAAAATTTAACATATATTTAAAAAAAAACATAAAATCTCAACAACCTCGGATATAGAAATGTGAGAGACGGCAACTGCTTATTTATAGTTATTTTAATAAGAAAACATGAGGTATTTTTGTTTTATAGTGTTTAAATAATTAATGGTTTTTTTTCTTCCTTTAAATTGGTTTTCAAAATTTAATTATCCACTAATAATCCGTATCCGTATTATACCTACACCAAATATTCACGAAGTCGAATTTATTTAAATTCCGAATTTCCGAAATACCAATACAACCAAATTATGCTACTATGAATCAAACCTGTCAAACTTAGGTTTAAACTGGTTTCACCAGCGTTGACCTGGATGAATCGATTATAATAGATTATTTCCAGTGTAATCTTTCATATCTAATCTAATTTCAATGTAATTTTATTTTTATAAAAAATGTATACTTTTTGCAGTTTTCAATTTGCCAGGTAGATTCTCGAGTCTGGCCGGGTTGATTGGAGTTTTGCCAAGTCAAAAGTCGTTTGTCTCTTCGGAGTTTTGCCAAGTCAAAAGTCGTTTGTCTCTTCGGCCAAAACAAGTCTTGTGCCGAGTCGATGATGACACTAAAGCTTTGGTGGCGAGAAGGTTATGGAAGACACTTCCAACAAAATAAGGAATTCGTCTAGTTAGATGAACAAAATCCCAAGTTTCAGTCAAGTAGTAGCTGAAAGTTGATGTTAAATAATGGCTACCCTGCTATTATCTTGCACCTGTAAAGGAACTACCTTTCTGTCTTTGTCGTTAGTTTGTACAGAAAGGGAGTAGTTAGTAATACTTTGAAATTTGAATGCCTTGGTCAAAAGACCTACTTTGTAATTACTGTTTTCAGGCTAGTTGATATTGTAATCGGCAATTTTCATTGTGACAGTGAGATTTTACCTTCGATGTAACTAGAGTTAAAAGGCTCAAAGAAAGCAATAAGTGATAAAATTTCCATCTCTCATCTTTCAGGAAAGCTTATTAAACAAGGAGGGTAGATCGCCCGCATTTCCGTACAATATTCTAGTTGCAGAGTAACAAACTGCAATTAATGCATCATACTGGAACTTGAAGAAATATCAAGGAGAATAACTCTACAGACACAGAGCTTGTGATAGAAATTTTACGTACGTCATCTTACTTTGCCTCGAAGGTGCTCCAAGCAAGGAGGAATGGAGAATCTCAGTCCACTTGCATTCTCGTTATTAATGCGGAAATCATGCGGATAAAAGCATCATTCTGGTAGCCTTCTTATCACGATGCTTCGTTATAACTCCAATAGCAAGAAGCAAGCATTCATCGACATATAATGAACTTATCCACTACTACATGACATGTCATGATGACTACAAAGCCCATTTAGCCCAGACAGTCCATTCACGTAATAACTAGCAGTCACCATGCTGTAGAAGAGTTGCCAAGGAAAAAATTATTCCAGCAGAAGTCTATATCCTGACATTTTGAGGTACTTGCCTTGGATATAAGCAATTTCCACATAACTTTTAATGTAAAGGTTGTCAATATGCAGGATATTGTATCATCCAAGCCCACGTTCTCATGTTCGAAAAACCCCGCTAGAGCACCATCCATCCCTGAAATGATAAAAATAATTCGCATACCCTGCAATAATCTCTCGTGCAACGATGTTGAAGACACGATTTTTTGGCACAATGATAGTCACCACAAATTGAAATAAATAAACAGGCGTCCCATTAATGACAAATACAATTCCAAGTTTCTTGCTTTGATGACAAAATTCTTTTCCTTCTGCTCCTCCACTTCATTCAAAACAATTCTATTTTGGGCAGATATCCTGACTCAATCTCTATGGTGAGATTATGAACTTCGTATAATTTTCCTGTGTTTGTAGGCGTCAATTGTCGCCGACAATGAAAAAATGCACCTGTTTATTGACTTCAATCCAGCTGAATCCTGGATTCTTCTTTACACTTTTGTCTTTCATTTTTTTTCGCAGTCTTTCAATGTCATTCCATCTGCCAGCAATTGCATACATATTTGATAATAGAACATAAGGTGCTGCATTTTTTGGTTCCAACTCAAAAAGGCATTTTGCAACACTTTCTCCTAACTGTATATTGCTATGAGTTCTACATGCACCAAGTAAAGATAACCAAACAGCAGTATCAGGTTTGATTGGCATTTTACTGATAAAGTCGTGTGCCTCATCCAGGAGCCCACCACGGCCAAGAAGGTCAATTATGCAGCAGTAGTGCTCCATTATAGGTGTGATGCCATATTTTAGTTTCATGATATCAAAATATTGCAAGCCATCATCCACCAGGCCTGCATGGCAGCATGCAGACAAAACACCAATGAATGTGACATGGTTTGGATGGATGTCAGAATGTTGCATTTGCTCAAAGAGCTTAAGGGCTTCCTTTCCATGCCCATGCATCGCATATCCTGAGATCATTGCAGTCCAAGTTACCACATTTCGAGTAAGCATGTTGCCAAATACTTTGTGTGCATTCCCTATGCTCCCACATTTGGCATACATATCTACAAGGGAGTTCCCTACAAAGACATCAGACTGAATTCCACTTCTAATTGTGTATTCATGGACTTGCTTGCCACATACTAGAGCTGTCAAATTGGCACACGCTGCAAGTACATTGGCAAAAGTGTCCATGCTTGGCTTAACATCTGTTAGTTGCATTTGTTGAAAAACCTCAAGGGCTTTATCAAAATGTCCATTGTGCACATATCCTGCTATCATTGCAGTCCATGAGACTACATTTCGCTTAGGCATTTTCTGAAATAGATATAACGCATTATCAATAAGCCCATTTTGTGCATATCCTGCAATCATCGCAGTCCACGACACCACATTCCGCTCAGGCATTTTCTCAAAAAGCTCCAGGGCTTCCTCCACAAATCCATTCAGTGCATACCCTGCAATCATCGCATTCCATGAGGCTATATCTCTTTCAGGCATTTCCTGAAAAAAATTCACAGCCTTATCAACACGCCCACTCTGTGCATATCCTCCAATCATTGCTGTCCAGGCCACGGCATTGCGATCAGGCATTTTTTGAAAGAGCTCCGACGCCTCATCAAGGAACCCATTCTGTGCATACCCTGCAAGCATGGAACTCCACGAGACCACATTCCGTTCAGGCATTTTATCAAACAGCTCCCGGGCTTCGCGCACAAGGCCATTTTGTGCATACCCTGCAATCATTGCATTCCACGACACAATATCTCGTTCAGGCATTTTGTCAAACACGTCGCATGCATCCTCCAAACTCCCACACTTGACATACATATGTACAAGGGCACTACCCACAAAGACATCGGATTGAAACCCACGTCTAATTATCTCTTCATGAATCTCCTTGCCTTTTTCCAGAGCTGCCAAACCCGCACATGCAGGGAGAACACTGGCAAACGTGAACTGATCCGGTTCGACACCTGCTCGTCGCATTTGATAAAATAGTGCCAAGGCTTCCTCGTTCTCCCCATGCCTGGCATAAGCTGTAACCATTACAGTCCATGAGACAACATTTTGTTCGGAAATTTGATCAAAAACTCTGCGCGCATCCATCAGACTCCCACACTTGGCATACATATTCATAAGTTTGTTTCCTAAGAAGATATCATGGAATTTGCATGCAGAATAAATGATGTGGGCATGGACGAGTTTGCCCTCTCGCAGGGCCTTACTCTTGATGCAGCTCTTCAAGAGATACGCATAAGTCGATGAATTTGGTTGAAAGCCATGGCAATCTGTAAAATACAAATTATGGACTACCTCTTTTAAACGGCCTCTCACATTTTCACCAATACCACTGAGCAGGTTGTGACTTCCATTGTTGTGTGTTTTTTCTGCTCTGAGAGCAGCGATTTCTGTTTCAGTGCTGAAGCGAAATTGGGTGTTGTGTGAATGAAAGATTGGGCATATAAATAAAACCATATTCGTCTGGTTTTTGCTGAATGAAGTTCGTGGTGCCATTGACATTGCAATGGCAGCAACTGTTCTGGCCCATCATCACAAATCCATTAGATCGACAATAAGAGTGAGACGGGGTAGATTTCAAGGTCCAGAAACTATTCCAAAATTCCATACCCTGTGATTATTTCTGGAGGCAATAGGTTTGAACTTGGAAAGGATCGGGTCACGGGTGTCTCATAATTTGAAAATTGAATTATTATTATTTATATATAAATAAAATAAGCATTTTAATAATAATAACTTATAATGGATTAATAATTATATTATTATCAATATATCTAATTTAATTCTCCACTTATTTTTATTATACAAAGTTTCTCCACTGAATCTTAGGTAAAGATATGGTTTCTCCATTTAATCTCATTATACAAGATAAATATATGAGTTTTATTTAGAAAGAAAGAAAGTAACGACTTCCAACTTGTTCATAGGGTAATTATTATAAATGTTCAGAGATTTATGTAGCTAGAATTATTGTTTGCATTTTGATCTCAGAATTTTATATGGGTAAATTTTTATTTCATGGTTTAAATGTTGTCATTATGTCTTGTGATTTTCACATAAGCCATGAATTAGTACATGATTTTCTCCATATCAAAGTTGAAATTAAAAGCTAAGGCAAATACAATGGTAAGTCACTTATAATTAAGTGATATAATCTATGTTTAAGTTAGATTCAACATCGATTGAATCTTTTATTTTCACTATTTTTTTCATTAATGTAATTTTACATGTGGTTAACTCTATTTTCTTTAACCACTTATAAAACCTTTTTAAGCACTTGACATTAAATATGATTTCTTTGCAAACCAAGTGATTGTCCTCTTGAGAATAGTTTAGATTTGGACGCTCGCAATCCTATTGGTTCATCATGGTTGTTACGCTATGCAAAAGGAATAGAAATGTGGATGCGAGATTAGGTATGAATGCATAAATGATGATAGCACATGGAACAAAGAAGTTTTAGAGTTGAAGATAGCGGGGAAGGAAAAGTGGCACTCCATGGAAACAAACAAGAGAGATGAAAGAGAAGTATGTGGTGTCTTTTTTTACTATGCAAGTCCGTGAGCAAAGGAAAGTGAGCATTTAATGAAGGATGAAGAAAGAAAAACGTGACAGTGTGAAAGGTATAGGAAAAAGCAATAGAGCTTCTTGGGACTATAAAGTTATTTGAGGTGACCAAGGTGACCAAGGGCACTTAATGCTTCAATTAGAAAGAAAACAAGTAAGATTGTAAGGGTATAACTTCTATGTATGTTTACGTGTATTATTTGTGTTATACCTCAAAGTCCCACTTTGAGTGTTGTTTCACCTCGTCATGGTTTATCCCCATATGAAACCTAACAATGCTTCCTCCTAATGAACGTTATAACTTACTCTCACCTAGTTGGTCCCCTCTTTGGCCTTCCTTAGAATCCCTTGTTAACAATCAAATCAACACCCCTGTGAGTGGGACACACTTGCAATACCTGAGACAGACTTTGGAACTTTTACTCCTTGGGAGGGTGAGTGGTCAGGAACCAACACTTGTACCCCTGGCGATTAAAGTTCATTGTAACTGTTTCTCACACCTTCGCTCCTAGCAATTGTATGAGGACATGAAATCCCTCATCAGCTACTAGTTTTGGAAGGCCCTACAATCCAGCTTTTCACTGAGCTTCCATTCTTTGGAAAAGTAAGTTTGCCTGCTTGAAATATCTAGGGAATTTTTACTGTGTGGACACTTTTCATTTTTTTGAGTCTAGACTGCCTTAGGATTGTTTGATTCAAACTATCATTTTAAACACATCCTTTTGTCAACTTCTTAGAAGTGGCTACTCTCCCGATCCGCCAGTCATGACGGCAGCGAGGTGAGTCACCAGAAATTGAAGGCCCTGCTACATTGCAGAGACAGACACAAAAACCACATTCTAATGGTTTGGAAACATAACTGATTTTCAACTCAATTAACATTACTCTAGAAGAACAACATCAAATCAACACTGAGAATTCGTCGTCACATCACGAACTGAATACAGATGTAGTTGATAACCTTACTCTAATTGAAATTGAAACATTGAAACATCACACACATGCTCATGAAATTCCTCCTTTGATGAGTCTTTCAAAACCAGTTGCACTTACTATCCGTGAGTCACTGGGTGATATCAAACCTCTTTCTGAAAGTTTGAATGATATACACAAATCAACAAGGGACCCCATGGATTTCTCAAACATTGGTTTTCCATATGGATCAGCTAATCAAGGTCAACACACACTAGGAGTAAACCAGAGTCCTCATTGTATACAAAACACTTGTCCAAATTCTACTTCCGGGGGCAACCCTTCACCATGGAATGGTAATATTCTTAGCGGAAGCAATGAACCAGGGAACATTTATGCCAATTGGGGATATGCTCCTCAGATTAGTGGAAATGCCTTGGGGGGTTATCCTCTGACTTATCCTAGCATAATGCCTAGTGGAAATCCACCTATCAACCCCATTCCGCCATGGAGTGGGGCGGTTTCATGAAGCATCCAATCTTCTTGGGGCCCACCTTCGCAAGGAGGAAATCAACCTTGGAACGCTTATCCAAACCAAGGAAACAATCAATGGTGTGGTCCGATTCCAACTAGTAACCAATATAATTGGGGCCCACCCTCGCAAGGGGGCAATCCACCCATGAATCTCAGTCAGCAATGGGGTGGCAATGTTCCACCAAGTCATCAATCTCAATGGAACATACCCCTGCAAGGGGGCAATCCATACATGCAACCTAGTTCACAATGGACTAGGCAATATTCAGAAAGTAACCAACCTTTTTGGATTCCACCTCCGCCAGGGGGCAGTCAACCTTGGAATGATTTTCAATACCAAGTTCAACCACCATGGTATGGTTGGGATCTAGGAAATAACCAATCTTCTTGGACCCCATCTCCGCAAGGAGGCAATCCACCCAATGGTCATGTTTCAGGAAGTAGCCAAACTTCTTGGGGTCAACCTCCGCAAAAGGGAAACCCACCTTGGAATTCTTATCACACCCAAGGACCACATCAATGGAGTGGTCAGGTTCTAGAAAGTAACCAATTTTTTTCGGGCCTAACCCCGCAAGGGGGCAATCCAACCATTAACCCCATTCCGCCATGGAGTGGTCAGGTTCTAGAAAATAACCAATCTTTTTGGAACCAACCTGCAAGACCTGCGTTTGATCCAGCTAGGCTGCTACATGAACCTCATGTCAATGGTATGATGGATTCCGTCAACCATATTGAATAGATTACCCCACATCCGAGACAAGTTTCTATTCAGAATTCGCAACCCACAGCTGGCCAGGCAATGCAGGAACCTGCTAATCCTTCCAACAATTTCGACATCCTCACAGTCTCATCCATAGACCTTAGAGGAAAGAAGAAGAAGTACAAGAGTAAGCAAAATGCTAACTCTGGGAAGGGAGATGCACCAACTATGCTTCAATGCCGTGGGAAACAACAACCCACTATTTTGACACCGGTACCTCCGCCAGGGGGCAACCAGCTAACCCCCCCGCAAGGGGGCAATGATCCTAATGCCAATGTCTTCATGTGTGATCCTGAGATGAACATTCAAACAAGACTTGATTCTTATGATGTCTCTCCTAGTACATCAGATCAGTCAGAATCACAACCAGATGGTTATCTCTACATTGAGAAACCAACCATAGACTTAGTACCACACCCCCCCAAAGATGTTCTACGTAGAACAATGCATAATCCTAACATGCGAGCTGCTCAGAACAGTAATGTTCTTGAGGACCTAGCTCAAGTACCATGTGCCATATTGGCCTTGGAGGTATTGCAATATCGTTTTGCGCCAAGAAATGAACTATTGTCTACCATTTGTGTTGTTGATCCATCCGATGAGACTTTGATCACATCAGACATAGACCATTCAATATGTAGGATCCTTCCCGAAGTTGCTTTTCAGATTAAAGTAACGAATCATGGTAAGAACATCTATCTAACCATAGTAGATGAAGGGACCTCAACTTATGTAATGTCATTTCCATGTTGGCAAGCATATGGATCACCCCTATCTGTCGTAGAAGTTTCAAACCAAACTACTAAAATAACTTCGGCAGATTCGGATCAAAATCTTCCCTTGATGGAGGAATATGATTTGGTTACTTGGCCCATTTGGGCTGTGATATCTCCCAGCTCACATGACTTCTTGGATTACATTTTATCATCAAATGAAGATATCCCTGAAGTTGTAAACATTTGGTTGTACCCACCTAAGATCATCTTTTGTGGGGCCACTGGGAGCATACTTGATATAAATCTACCCAAGTATAGGAGCATGATCTTCATGTTCCTCGATCTTATTTGGTATATTTGGAAACTTGCATATAGGTTTAGGCCATCCCTTTGTGAAGATGAATTTGAACCTTTTGTAACCCAAATTTACCATAGGGTCGAACCTGTTGGAAATTGGTGGGTCAACCCTTCATATCTGTATTTTCCACCATTCCGATAGCATAGACTATCGAACATGGGACACCCTAGTCAGCACCCCATTGCCATTTTGGTGCCCATGCTACGTTATTCTCATAGGCCCGGGAGCCCTATTAGTCCCATCATGACTTGGAGTTTGAGACCACATATTTCTCTTTCATACATTTCTGACCATATCCTGATGGGCTCCCAATTTTTTGTCATTTTACATAAGCTTGCATTAAAATATCCACTTGAACATCCATGCAAACTGCTTCGTTGCTTATTTGCCTGTATAGTCACTTTCTGTTACAAGATGCCTATAAACCATTGCTTATGTATATTTGACCTATACCCATGGAGGAAACATCTGTAAGAGTGTACACAACTAGCTCAACCCTTGTTTGCAATATGGATCTTTGCCTTGGCCTGAGCCATGCCCTTGACATTTAGGCGCATGCCCTTGAGACACTCGTTTCCTCCAATGTATCATAACATGCTTTATTCTTTTTTCAAGCTAATAAATGAAAAGGTTAAAAAAAAATTGGAAAACACAAAAATCCAAAAAGGGAGAGACTTGAATCACTTCATATTATAAACTTCAAAGAAAACGGCAACAGTCAATCCTTGTCGCCCTTGAACATGGCACATAATATTGTATCCGCGGTCAATACACCATCTGCATTTGCCTTAGGAAATTGTACCAGTATTTTGAACAGATCTCCACCGATGGGTTATCCTTCCCGTCACCAATGGAGCTTTCGTTAATGCATCTGGCATTAGCGGATTTCATTAAGGTCGGTTACTCAAAGTCCTATTTTTCCAAGTGTCCATTCCGCCTCATTTTATGTGTTCAAGGGAAGTCCAAAGGCGAGTCGGCCATTCCTCAAATATTCCTGACCCATCATGTTGGCCTTCCTTGTGTGAGTATACAATGTTGGATATTGCAGTTCTACCAAATTACATCATACTATTGATCTTTGTTTTGTATCGGTTGATGTGGGATGCATTAATGCCCTCCTTCCGATGGATCTATTACTATTGACATCAAATCATCATCTAGGACATGGATCTAGAAACCCAAGAGTACCTTGGATCTTACAATCATTAGTGGCAGGTTTCCTCGCAAATGACAGTGGGTATACATCAATGACCCCTGATTGTTTGATTCTACAAGTGTTCGACTTCAGAACATCTATTCACACTTGTTAGTTTGTACTCAGTACCTTAGAGTCCATCATCATCATTGGTGGGTCTCTTCGCATCTGTTAACGGTATACATCAATGACCGGTAATCAGATGGTGTTTTATTATGCTTGACATCAAATCACTTATTCTCATGATATAAACTCGTACTATCGTCAGTTTGTATTGAATACCTTGGGAAAAACAGTTGTATGACTCATCGATGCACTGCCTGAGCTGCGCAAGATTAAACTGCCATGTCAGAAGTTCAATAAAGACTTTGTTCTCGCACTCATCAAAGTGCATGTTTACATTTCATAAAAAATTGCTTTTGACATGGATCCACTGTGTATTGTTCGTGGCCATGCTTGTTTACTACTGAGCATGGGTATGCCTGCCTCAGGAAGATATTATATATTTGAGAAATCGCTATGTTTTGCAGATGTGATCCTTAATCCTGCACCCGTGAGTTTTCCTTCCCTTATCCTTGCTTTGAACGATAAAGAGTATCAGTATACCAAGTACAAATTTTAGTAATGTATTTCGGCCCTTAGCTTTGCTTCGGACCTCACACATTAGGGGGCATCTATTAACAATAAAATCAGCACCCCTAATCCTGTGATAGGAGCAACATATGTTTACCATGTACCCGCACCAGAAAGTCATGACACAAGTTCATTCAGAGACAAATCCTCTCTGAGAAATGCATTAATTGTGCTTAAAACATTCTAAGTGGAGCAAAAAGCCTAAAAACTATTGAAAAGTGGGTTTTCAGTTGAAAATGATCTAAAATCATGAAAATAGATTATCCCACACTCAAAAGAGAAACCTAAGGCTCATTTCCCAATGCTATATAAGAAAGGCATGGGAGGCATGGTAAGAGAGAAAAAAAAGAAGCAAAGGCATGCTGGGGAGATTCTAAAGGAAGAAAAGAGCTCCAATTCTTCAAGAGCAAGGGTGAAGGAAGGAGAACTTATGGCAATGGAGGATGGATTCTCACCTAGATCATTGGTAAGGATGTACTTCCTCCTTGTTTTAATATGAAGTAATTCAAGTTTCTACCATTTTAGTGTTGAATGTTTGCTTATCTTGCATGATTTCAATTCTGAAATGTTCTTAGATCTCAATGAATGTTTAATGAATGAACTTAGATCTTGAGAAATTTGTGATAATTGCTTCATTTTTTACGTAGAGACTCACCACCTCTTAGCAAAATAGTAGAACTAGTGTAGACAAGTCCCTGCACTAAATACTGTTATCATCCCTAGAGCCAAATCCAAATTATTTGATCCAATTGCCACATCATTAGGTCGAGATGCCACATTACTTGGCCCACTTTACTAGAATTTTCCCGCCTTGCTAGTGGTGCTTGATCCTAAAATTCCCCTTTTTCGCATTCTGCATACCTGCAGGGGCGCGAAAATTTCAACTTCATTGTGCCTTGCTCAGTCTCTGGGGCGTGAAAATTCCTTCTAACCACCTTTATCTTGGATCTTGGATCTTGGATCTTATCTCCGAGAGATTTTTATGGGATTGAGAGTTCCCTTCGAATCCTCACTTATCTTCCCTCTTTGGTCTGGTTCAACCTCCTAGATCCACCTTCCTCTCCTAGTAGTTGGCCTCCCAAATCCTATAAGAAGGAGACCATCCATGGGCTAAGTGGAGAACAATTGAGGTATCAAACCTATGGTCTTGAGAGTTTTGTAGAGGTAGCAAGGAGGAAGGCTTTGGAGCTAAAGTTGTTGCTTGGACATCAAGAGTGGCTTTGTAAGATTCTTCTAGCTTTCATCAATATAACTTGTCTTATTTTCCCATTTTGTGCTTCTTGTTACAATCAGTAGCATAACATGTTTCTAGTTTGATTTAGATCTTAGCTATTATACATAGTATTTGGAGATTGTGTTGCTTGTTGTTTGCTTTGACTTGGACAGGTTTTACTTGCGGGATTCAAGGCTAGAGCTGGAGTTAAAACAAACATCAGATTCAGAGTAAGTCATACTGGTCCCTCTTTTTCAAATACGTTAAGAATTTGTATGCATAGTTAGATCTAGGAATTTAAGGTTGCATTGTTTGTTTACTGTCTTAGATTGGACTTAGTTGATCTTAGTTTAATCTCTGGACAAATCTAACTACCCATAGGACGGATTTATTAACACAGAAATTGGCGACTTCGCTAGGTATGTCAGTTTTCATTTGGTTGTGAAATCCCTATTTTTCTTTCCATTTAATCCGTTTCCTCTGCATATTATCAACTTTTGGACCTCTGATATTAGTTTGGTCCTCCACATTTGGTTCTCTGGGTCTGCAAACCCGAGAAAAGACAAAAAAAAATTCTCAAATTTTCGCCCCTACCCATTCACAGAGAAATTTTGCTCCCCCTGTATACTTACCAGAGCGAAATTTACCGTATTTTCGCGCCCCAATAGTATTATAGAACGCGAAAATTCTCATATTTCACACCTGGGTAACCTTTCAACCCACGAAAATTCCCCGTGTGTCCTCAAAAGTTGGTTTCTTGCTTGTTTGGTTTTTTGGTTTTTGATCTTTTGGATTGGATTCACCTTGCTGACACTGATCAAGCTTGTGTGACCCCGAGTTAACCCCTGTATTGCTCGCATTTGTTTTTGAACCTTTTTTAGGCCTTTGCTCGGATTCTAGAGTGAATTTGTAGAAGCTTGAAGTAGGTTGGAAACTAGGACATTGTTTTCGTCATTGACTACACCCCTATGAACTTCTTTCAGTTTTGCATCTGATTTGAATACTCATTCTGATATTCATAAGCAAGTTTGAAAGCTTGATTTGGTTTGTTTGTTTGATTTTTTCTTGGTTTGGATTTTGTGAGTTAACGTGACAAGAGTATCTAGGTTACTTGGCTTCTTGACCTTTTTATTGCAAAGTGATCATTTCTCAAAGTTCAAGGCAAATTTGCTATATTCATTTGTATCCTTGAAAGAAGTGTTGAAATTTTTTATCATTTGAAAAAAATTCTTTGCATTTTCATTCATAGAATTGGCTTAGAAAAGTTTTTCAAAACCTATTTTCTCCTTCGCTTAAAGATCACAGTATTTTTTGCAATTAGAAGACATATTTCCATTCACTTGTCATACATTATACTCATTAGAAGTAGAAAAGAAAACATTGTTGGATTCATTTGTTTTTGAAACAGTAGTTTTAGTTTGGCATAAAAGGAAAAATACAAAAATGAGTGGTTTTTCTCTTTGAGAAGCTTGTGTTTGTGCTTATTTTGTTTTTTGGGAACGAATAACTCTCTCTTTTATGTAGCTAGAGATTCATTGAAAGGAAAAGTGCATTGATTCATTCACATATGCATGGTTTGAGTCGAGTCATAACACGATTGAGTTGCACTTCCGCTACCCGTTTAAGTAAGACAACCAACCATTAAAATTTATACCCTAACTCAACACATTTTAATATCACTTGAGGATATAAAACAATATGTTAGTTAGGTAGGACATCGGGGATAGGAATTCGAATAATTCCCCACTGTCACTTTACATCTGAAACATAGTTGTTGTCCTTTAGGGTACTAAAATCCTCTTGTATTTTTTGACACGGTTATCAACCAATTTGTTGAGAGGGCCTCCCGTTCCACTGGGGTAAGCAGTGAGGACTGGTTCCGAATGGACTTTGTGGAATGTCGCACTCCACTTAGTACCTAAGGACATCAATCCATTGTCTTCCTTGTAGTTTCCAGCCTCCATACCAGTTGTACGAGGGCTCAAAGGAAGAAGCTCCAGTAAACCTTCTTGGATGTGTCATGAACGACGTCGCTTAGTGGTTTTTCTTCTAGGGATCTTTTACCCAGGATCCCTTTCGGTAGAGGGATATCCTTCCATTTTGGTTTCTCACTTCGTATTGTTCGACTTGGATTTCATCACCTTGTGAAGGATACGATCTGTTGAGGTCTCCAGATCCTAGATAGGAAGTTTTCCTGTTATTTTACCTTCTAGAGGGTCTTTTTACTTTCTTAGTGCTTCTTGTTGGGATTCTGGCCATTTTATTGTAGCTCACTTACTGTGACATTGATCCAAGTCAAGTTTTTTGAGCTTGCTCTTTTGGCCGCGTGCCTTTTTTTTTCCTATCTCCCCTTTTGCGCACTCGGTTGCTTCAGGGTTTTTGAGTTCTCTTTTACGAGACTTTCCCCATAACATTTAATCTTGTTCCATGGAAGACCAACAAAAATCACACATACAACAAGGGAAGAGTCCCGAACTAGTACCTAGACGCTCATCATCTTCACGCATACCCACCCCCCTACCAGTAGATCAGCTGGTCGGGGGACCGTTCCACCATCACTTAGTACGACACCACCAACTACTACGGTACGCCAAACCCATAGCACTGTTCCAGAGACTAGTACTATCCCAAAAACTAGTACGATACTTGAGACTAGTGCAATACCACAATCCACTGCTGCACCAGAAGTCAACACCACAGTGGAAACTACTTTAGCTCCTGAGGTCCGTGTCTCACTTCAAACCGTTGTTATACCGGAAGTTATTATCCTTCCAGAGGCTAGAACCACTCCAGTTATGCCATCACCATTTGATCTTCCTGAAGGATATGTCGAAATTATGGAGGAATCTGACCCAACACCCCCCTCGATGATTCACTTCACTACGAACTTTAACCAACCCTTTGTACAGTTGGAAACCCCACCTATCACAACTTCTCCCCCGGTTATACATAGCTATGAAGTTGTATCTTCTAGAAATAGATCATTCAGAATGCCTTCCCCTGACCTTCCTTCAGCCCAAGATATCATGGCATCGATACGAGCATAAATGCTTAGTCTATCCCACGAACAAGTGGCATCGGAACGATTTAGACGTGAAGCTGCACAGATACTGGCTTCGACCTCAAAATACCCACCTACATCCGCTTATCAAGTGGTAAACTCTCGTGATTCCCGAACACCTCGATCTTCATCCCGTGATACTACATATGGTGAGTCATTTGTAGGTCGGTCAGGACCACATACTGGATCCATCCAGAACATTTCCCTGATGACTCAGGAACAACAAATATTTTCGATCTAGCCTCTTCATTATGGAACACAACTCTGGGCCAAGCCCTCGACGATTTCCATACTTTTTCAACACCCATGCAATTGACGCCTGAAAGTTCCCTCCAACCTTCCCCTCATCTATTTCCAAATGACATTTTTGGCCCTTCTTCAGGGAACATTCCTGCTATGAGGACAAACCCTACTTTCTCGTCATTGCACTTATCATTTGGAACTAGTGCACCACCATCTTCACAAGTTGTCACCACTAGTGCAGCCATCCAACCTGTACAACCAAAATATTCTAATGCTTCCGTTGGAAGAACATCTATTCCTACTGTTCGAACACCCACTGTGACTGAAGGTCATTCTTCGACCACAATTTACACTATTTCTGGAGGACAACCGTTTATTGGAGCCCCAAGCGGAACCAGTAACCAACCTCCTCCGTCTGGACCATCTACCATGTGGGGATCACGAACCTCACTTTTTGGAGGAAAACCATTTGTTGGTGCCCTAAGTGGGACCAATCAACAACCTCCTCCATCAGCATCATCTACTCCGTGGGGAACACAAAATCCACCTGGCGGTGGACAACCTTTTGTTAGTATCCCTAGTGGGACCAACATCCAATTTCCTTCGTCAGGCCCATTTCCTTCTTGGGGGCCACAAATCCCACCTACAGGGGGGGATTCCATATTTGGAAACCAGAATCAAGCCGAGGGGGGAAAATAACCAACATCAATCCTTCTTCCCCCCTAACTTGAATTCTGGAGTACCCTATTCCTGTGCCTCGAACAATCAATGGAACCCACCCCCTCAAACCCCGTCTCTTAATCAGAGCGAAACAAATAATCCATGGGCTCCATTCTTCCAGACACCTCCCCCTACTCAAGGCATGTGAAATCCACCCAACCAAGGATTTGGAAACTTTCCCTGGACTCAACAACCCCAGGTCTCTACACCATTAATTCCCACCCAGCAGTACGTCCAACAACCGACATCCAACTCGATTATGAATCAATTGATCAACCCTATGATTCCTAATCAACAACCGGTTAATCAGATGGTCCCTAATGCACAAACCTTCCAACAGTACCCTGCGGGTAATATGTTCGGGTATAACATGCAACAATATGCAGTGCAGGGCCCGACAGGAATTCAAACACCCCATCAATACTATTCATTCCCGCATCCCAATAGACAACTCCCATTTCTGGCAACATTATATCTACCCGACTTGTCAAGACTCATTAACGATCCCATTTGGCATTAACCACACTGGCCACCCATTCCTGCCAAACTTCCATCAAACATTCCAAAGTTCGATGCTAAACCCGGGGAAGATCCCAAAAATCATGTCATGACATTCCATCTTTGGTGTTCCTCAAACTCATTGATGGATGACTCCATACGATTGTCACGTCCCCTTCCGTCGATCCGATGCAAGGAAGGAGACATGATTGACATTCCGGGGCGCATTTGACAAACTTAGCCTCGTTCACCAATAAGAAAATTCATAATAAATAAAACTTGTGCGTGCAGATTCATACTCAAAGAAACACAATGGAAAATAAACATCATCCACACACAAGTGCATCATGCATTCAACATATAATCATAATAGTCATCATTAATTAAAACATTACAGAATTAAAAACACATAGATAATACTTATCTTTAAGATGAAACTGTCCAAGCAATTGGTTATGCGAGAGCAACATTCCAGCCAACCATAGGTCTTTGTCCAGCCTATATTCTTTCAACTGAGAGACCACCCCCGAGCTGGGTTGTGTATCCACTAAGGAGAAACGGGCTCACTCACAGCCATGGTTTCACACAAGCAGTCATGCTAAGCCAACACACAGTTGGGTTTATCAAGCATGCAAGAGACAAGGAGGAATATGCTAATCCATTGAGCTCAACCACAGAGCTACATGCATATCAAGCTAAACTCAAACAACCTTGGCACCCACAATACCTACCACACCCAACACAAGGAAGGTCCCCTTCTCTACTACACAGTCCCTCAGGCGCCCCTTCCCTCTAGTGCTCTTCAGGGTGTGCATAGAAAGGTCCAAGCTGCTAAATCCTTGAGATTCTAGCCTTCACTGGGTTTATCAAGCAATCCCAACCTCTGTTCTATCTTCTCCTATGTTATTCGCGCTTGGATTTTCTCAATTCTATGGTCAAATGACTCTGTACCGTAATTGGATTTTCGGGCTATCAAATATGGGTTTTCCTATGGATTTTCGAGCATCTAACACTCTCAAATTCTCTCCAAGGTTCAGGTCTATTGATCCCCCATTGGATTTCACTGTCCACACAATTTTCTGGGTGTTTTTGGCACTTCAAAACGTGGTTTAATTCAGAGTTGCGATTTTTGGTTTTTCTCACTGTTGGGCATGTGTAATGGATGAAAACTGAAGCTTAGATGTTCAACAATGGAATGGGAATGAGGAAAAATGAATTCCCATGAGGTAGAGTGATTTGTGGGTCAAGGAAACAGAGCCCATACTTGCCATACGAATTTCTGGACTGCCCATGCTCCATTGAAGCCATGGACTAATTTCTTCAACCACTTCCTTACAACATAATTAAATGTCAGTAAAAAAAGCCAAATGGGTTCTCAAGATGACATTTGGAAGCATATGGTTCAACCCCACAACCCCCTCACCACTCCCTAGTGGAATACACATGCCCCCCTCTTATTAGTTGCTTGCATAGCCAATTTTTGGTATTTTATTGCAATATTAATATTTACATCATTTTACAGTGTTCCATGGATTAATAGCACATGGATATCACAATATAAAATACTTGCCTTTTAAAATAAAATCTGAGCATCCACTAGCGAGGCCTTGGCCTTGAGCTCCACGCTAGGAAAACATACATCGCATGTATACAATATTTACATTAAAATCCAATATATCCCAAGGGTCAAAATGGGGGTATTACATTCCCCTCCCCCTTAGAACAACACCATCCTCGGTGTTCTCAAAACTGAACAAAAATGGGAATGTCTCTCTCATGGCATCCTCCAGCTCCCATGTAGCCTCATTGGGACTAAGGTGCTCCCATTGCACCTTTATCTGTCCGATGGCTCGGTTCCAGAGCAATCTGACTCTTCTTGTCAAGGATGCGCATCGGCTCCACTTGGAACTCTCCCTTGGGTTCCACCTGTATCACATTCCAATCAATCATATGATTATGATCATGTACATACTTCTTAAGCAAAGATACATAGAAAACATTATGAGCTCTTATGTTAGCAGGCAATGCAACTCTATATGCAACTGGTCCTATCCTATCAAGGACTTCAAATGGCCCACAATATCTTGGTGCCAGCTTGGCAGAACTCCCCAACTTTAGGGAACTTTTCCTTGGTTTCACCCTCAAATAAACATGATCCCCAATCTTAAATTCCTTATGCACTTTTTTCAAATATGCATAACTCTTTTGCCTGTCTTGAGCTGCCTTTAAATTCTGTATGATCTTAACAACTTCTTGTTCCATTTCCTTGATCATCTCTGGCCCAAGAACTACCCTTTTCACCGGACTATCCCAATTCACTGGAGTCCGGGGTGTATTGAATGTTGGTTTATGGAGTCATGTTATTAAAGAGAAATACTTAAAAGCATATGTCTATTATTGAATGCATAAGAGAAGTAAGAAAGAAGATCCCAAGGGCATCAAGTATTTTGAGTTGTTTAATAAATTCCTTTCATATTTTGAGGTAACGATTAGCTTGGAGACTTGGGAATGGTCAATGTATTAAAGTAGGAGAGGACCCTTTTGTTGATGGAGCTTATAGTTATAAATTATGCCATGATTTGGAAAATGAATTAAGAAGTCAAGGGATTCGATTCTTAGCTCAAGTGGGTGTTACCGATTTGAGAAATTATGGATGCCAAAGATGGAAGGAGGATGGAGAATTGGATATATAGGGGAAATGTGAAGAATAATGGAATGGGTATATTCTTGGCCTTCAACATGCTGGAATTCATCTGACAAATAAATTTGATAGGATTGTTTGGTCATGGAATGAAAAAAATGAAGTAACTGCCAAACTTGCACATGAAGTTGCAATGTTTTCTTTTGTTGAAGTTGAAACTAAATGGTGGTTTACCTCTCTTTGGAAGTGGAATTTTCCATTAAACATTAAAATGTTCAGTTGGATTGCTATGGAGAACAAGATACTAACTCAGGAAAACTTGATGAAGAGAGGAGGACAAGGGCCAAATATTTGTATTTTGTGCATCAAGGAGGTTGAAATAGTTGATAACTTATTGGTCCATTGTGAATTTAAAAAACATGTATGGTTGGAGGTGAAAAAATAACTAAATATCACATATCAATGGGAATATCAATCCTTTGAATTAATATTTTATAATTGGATCATGGATGCAAATTATTGGAAAGAGCATCCTTGTTTAATTAGTTGGGAAATATGGAAACACAGGAATGGGATTTTGTTTGAAGATATAAGAAAAAATGTTGTGAGAGTCACATTAAATGCCATTGGTTATTTTAATTAATATCATAAAGAAAAGAGCAACATAAATGTAAAGAGTAGCAACAAATCCTTATTTTATCTCCCATATGCCAATTGGATTCTTTGATGGGGCTTCACAAGATGATGGTGCTAGGTGTGGAGTGGGTATGCCACTAAAATTCAATGGTTCGAATTTCTTCAAGCTTCGAATTGGCTACGACAAGGCAACAAATACCATAGGAGAACTTCTAGAACTGTGGGGACTTTTATTTTTGCACAAACTAAACATGTTTCTAATTTGCAGGTTGTCAGAGACTCCAAAGTGATTATAGATTGGGTATTACACAAATTTCAATTGTAGGTGGTTCTACTAGATGGCTGGATAAAAAAAATCAAAGACTACAATAAGCATTTATAAATCTCCATTTTCAACATGTTTATAGAGAGTTCAATATTGAAGCAAACACTCTCTCAAAACAAGTATTCAATTTAGTAGAAGTATCAATCCACTTTCAAGAATTGAAGGATTCAAGAATGGTGTCTCAAGGCACATTTTCTATTTTCTGATAGTGGTATTGATTTTGATATATGTAATTATATATGTGGTTGTCATGTTTTTTTACCTTGCTGCAGTGTTTGGTGGATAAATAATATGGTCTTTTATGGCTATAGTTTTTGTATTTTGTTATTGCTAGAAAATTGTATCTGTCTTTATAATGGCGTGTCCAACTATAGTGCTAGTGAATTGTAGTTAATAGAGTTCTTCATAAGTGGGAGGTGGTCAATTTAAGACAACAAGAATTATTGAATATTAGTTCCAATGTATGGGAGGCATTTTGATAGAAATCTAGGTGGGAGAACAGTGAATTTAGACATGTCAATTAATATGGACTGTCTAGTATTGTATACTTTGATTCCCAAAATGAATAGCAAGTATAGTATTTTTATGTGTAAAGAAAGGAATTGGCGGAATTCTCACTTGAAATGGGCATGTAATATGTTATGAGACCAAAAACTTAACAAGTATGAACAAAATTGTGCAACATGTGATCCCAAACCTGATGACATCGCACAGGCCACACATGATCTAGAACGTGTTTCCATAACACATGCATTGAAGTTGTGGGGGCATTACTTAATAGTTAGAAAATTTGAATTGAAAACAAACCCTCATGGTCTTTTATATTTATTTGAACAACAAAATTTGAATACCAATCAAACAAGATGGATGGAATTTCTTTGTGATTTTGTTTCAACATCAAGCACATTAAAAGAACAGATACCAAGGTTGTTGATGCACTCAGTAGATGGTTACATGAAATGCTTGCTACAAAAATCAACATGTGTACCTCAAATTTGAAGAGTATAATGCTTGAATACCTTGTGGTAGAGGAACACTACCTTGAAATAAAAGAAGGATTACAACAACAAAATGTACAATAGAAATATGAAGATTATACGGTAGAAGATGATGGAGATTTTATGCATAAAAATAAACTTTATGTTCCTAATTCCTATCAATTGAGAAAACTTATAATGAATGAAATGCATAATGTTCCATATTCTAGAAATCCGAGGTACCAAAAGACAATTGCAACAATAACGAATCAATATTTTTGGCTAAGAATGAATAGATATGTTTAAAAGAACATAGCAAGATTCATGGAATGCTAGTGAGTAAAAGTTGAGCATGGACATCTTGCAGGTTTACTACAACCATTGCCATTTCCAAAATGGAAATGGGAGGTAGTGACTAATGACTTCATCGGGGGTCTATTAGAAATAGTGAGGCAACATGATTCCATCATGGTAGTGGTGGATAAATTGATGAATGTTGCTCATTTTATTCCAATTAAGTCAATGTTACCCATAAGGCAACAAATATAGCACGAATCTACATGAAAGAAGTTTCTACATTACATGGAATACCAAAAGCCACTATTTAGGACATAGATCCTAAGTTGAATTTGAACTTTCAGAAGGTATTACTCTAGGAATTTTGTATAAACCTGAATTTCAGTACAAGATATCATCTACAAACTAATGGGAAAACATAGATGGTTAATCTAGTAATTGAATATATGTTGTAGATGTACGTGGTGAACAAGCCATCCAAGTGGGAGGATTAATTATATTTAGTGGAGTTTGCAGACAACAATGGACACCATGCCTCTTTGAAGATGATTCCATTTTAAGCTTTGTATGGAAAAAAATGCAACACCCCAATAAGTTGAGATAACCCCCTTGATAGAGTTATTCTTGGGCCAAAATTGCTCAAGGAAATGAAAGCATAGATTGCTAAAATCAACAAGAGTTTGAAAGCAACACATGATAGATAGAAAAGTCACATAGATAAGAACATGTTGCACAATGGATTCAAAATTTGGGGAAAATTTTCTTTTAAGAGTGAGACCAAGATATTGTGAACCATTTGAAATGATGGATAGAATATGACTAGTTGCATATAGGATTGCATTTTCTACTAACATAAAAGCTCACAATGTATTCAATCTGTTTTTGTTAAAGAAGTATGTGTATGATATTAACTATGTCATTGATTGGGGTTTGATCTAGGTGGAATAGGAAGGAGAGCTAACCAATTTGCATAGTTGTCAGGAAGGTTACGTTGCTTTGGAATAGAGACATCGGTAAGGTAAAGGTTCAATTGGCCCATTACAATATTGATGAGGTGATATGGGAGCTGGAGGATGCTATGTGGAAGAAAACCCGATTTTATTCTAGTTTTGATATTGCCGCCTAAGGTCTATGCTAATCTAAGGGGTAGGGGATTGTAATACCCAAATTTTGAATGATAGATTATGAATGTATATGTAATGATAAAATGGGTATACACTTGGGCATGTGTGGTCTTAGTAAATTTTGGCAATTGGGTTGTAAATATAAGAGGGAAAAGAAAGGGGGTTATGATTCCACAAGGTGGGGGGGAGGAAGGAGGCATAGGGGGTAAGTGGAAATGATAATATTTTATTGTGCCTACTCTTTATCCTAGGTTATCTAACATTTGTTTATGCTTATTAAATTGTTGTCCTACCTTGAGATTGGTTGTCCCAAGAAAAAAATAGGTTATTTTTCATGAAGGAACTCAGTATGTTGTTATTATGCAACAAATAACCTATGATTTTGGACATGCAAGTTATCATTCATTCATTATTCACTTGGTTTTTCTCCCATGCTTACTACCATGAAAGTGTGTAAACCACAACTAAGGATTGTCTATAATTACTAAGAGAAAGTTAAACCTAGTTATAGTTGGAAATCATGGTTCCCAACATTAGATATTCTTTGGCCATTTTGCACTGGAGCATTAGAGGTAAGGAGGATCCCATTCCTGGTGTTGTGTAGGTTGAGATGGAAGAGAGATTGTTGTATATAGAAATCTCTAAAATGTTCTTTCCTTATCTATGAAATTTGGAATTGGGTTGAGTGTGAGATATAAGACCCAAGCCATAAAATTTCACCACTATGGATTCATAGCCCAACTTAGGGGTGGACTCTATAATATAGTGTCTATAGTTGGGTGGGGTGTTCTTTGATTACAACAAGTTATTGGAGAAATTATACAAAGATATATATTTATACTATTGTTTTTATTGTCTTTTGTTATGTATGTATGCATGCATGCATGCATGCGTGTACGTATGTATTAATGTATGTATTGCTCTAAGAAAAATGAGGAAAATATCATATGGTGTAATTCATGTTAAATTGTATTATGGGTAATGAACATTGCATTCAAAAGTATGTCCATCGCATGCATGTGTTTTTAAATAAAATAGAATTCATTGTTTTAAATTCTACATCAGAATGCATCAGCAATGTAATTGAGTTGTGTTTGGAACGTCTCAAGTACAAAGGGGGTTAGTTACATTACAAGTCTAGAACCATGCATATTTCCCCCCTCTTCCCCATTTTTTTAGATGTATGGTGGTATTAACTATTGCAATAATGGCTAGTAACCCCACGGGACTTGGTGAGAATGGATCATGTAACCTCCTTGGTAATTTTTCCTTTGCAAAAAGGGTTGAACCAACCAATCTATCGTGTGTGTGTGTCTGTTTCCGTGTACACACACACACACATGTACATTCCTTACCCCCCTCTGGATTGCACTTGTGACCTCCCAGGAAGAAACACACATATTTTTGTAAGGTCGCATGAAATTGGTTTATGAGACCACTTTGTTTGTGCGACAAGGAACCCCTTCCGTGTAATGCTTTGACTACTAAAGTCTACAAAGATGTACATACCCTACTCCCCTTTGGATTTGAACATATGACCTCATAAAAGAAAACACATGTCATTAACCATTAAGCACACTCAAGTTGTACAGGAACAAAGTACATGCCTTTTGTAGAAAATTAGAACTTAGTTTAAAGAATAATCATAGTATAGAAAAATACTCAAAATCCCAAATTACTAATTACATCATAAAAATTATAAAATTATAATCCCTAATCATGCTAGACAAATAATAAAATAAAAACTATGTAGATTTTCTTCTTATATAGTCTACTTAGAATTTGGAAATATGCATGAGCATATCTACATACTCACATCAAGGTTTCAAACAAAAAGTCTATGCAATCTTTATGCGTATTTGTATGATAAGCAATTTGTATGGATTTACTTTTGATACCAATTAACAAGGTAAGGTGGGGTGGTGGTGTTATTATATAGGTTATGTATATTTCTTAACACTAATAATTTTTTGGTACTTTCTTTCAATTCTCAACGATCTTCATGTGGACAAGCACACTAGTTGATCACCTATTTCGGATTCAATCTTGTGATTTTTTTGGCATTGGAATATGGTAAATTAAATTAAATAATTTAATTGAGTAATTCAATTTAAATAATTGTACTCATAAATTAATTGATTAGTTAAGTAATAGTTATATTAGGTATGAATATTGGTTTCGAGGTGTAGCCTAGTCGGGAATAAGGTGTATTGTTAAGGCATTATTTATAATGCAGTATGTTTAAATCTCGATCAAACTTTGTTTGTTGTGTATGGGATAACATTGTTATGTTGAGAGACATAGTGATAATGAACCGGAATCAACTCCATGTCACACAAATATGAGCCTACCTTATTTGTCGATTGCCCTGGTTACAAAAAAATACTTGCTATGAATATTATATTGAATGGTAAGTAAGTATAGCAAAGACAAAGCACGAAACAGAGACAGCATGGATTGTTTCAAACCATAAACGAGAGGCCGAAGAGAAACGCCATCACGAGGAACAGAGCAGAATCACAAACATTGCTAGGAAAGGTGAAAAACACAGTATAACCATAAAATTTTCATGGTTTTAACCCTGCGCGTCGTTATTCCGGGCAATCCAGAGCATTTCTCCTTGGTTCTTATTCTGTGTCGGTTAGGTATTGCGTAGTGAACCTGATATACTAAACATATGCCTACTTTCAACTATACAGAAGCGCATCTGGTGTAGTGGTATCATAGTACCCTCCCACGGTACTGACCGGGGTTCGATTCCCCGGATGCGCACAAAATTTACGTTTAGAAAATTTAATGTTTCTGGATAAAAACGTCTGTTACTCTTTTTTTATCTTCTTCTTGGTCAACGGTGTGACAAACAATGAAGGAGGGCTTTTTATAACTTCTTTTTGGTCAACGGTGTCACAAAAACAATGAACGAGGAGATTGACATTCGTTTCACTTCATTTGTTTTCAGATTTGAACTTTTAATATTTGTTTATTTATAGACGAACAAATTAAGACAATCAATCATAACTTATTTAAGTAATAACAATTGTCTGGGTGGTGTAGTTGGTTATCACGTTAGTCTCACACACTAAAGGTCCCCAGTTCGAACCTGGGCTCAGACATTGGATTCTTTTTGAGTGGGGAGGGAACATTTATTAAATTATCAGCTTCCTGTTTGAGCGTGAAATTTTAGATTGTGGTTACAACAAAAGTCCCTGGTTCAAACCTGGCCCAGGATGGGGAAAATTTAGATTGTGAGTGAAACAGAATCTTTTACGATCAAATATATAAATGTGGCTGAGTGGTGTAATTGCGTGGAAGATGGATTAGAATCTCTTTTTCAGCATTTACATTTTCTAGCTGCTTGATAAATCCTCTTTAAGATGGATCTATATTGGTTAGATATCACAATTATCCCACACATCAAACAGACATACTGTTCCCGAATGAATGTGTTTTAACATTTAAAGTGAATAGATATTTTAAATGTAATACATCTTTCTATTTTGCATCCACCGAACACATTTATATAAATTTGCGAAACCAATTTCCTTTTAAAAATATAAGGAAATTGGAATAACACTCTCTATCAGTGCGAAGGAAACCAAATTATTTAAAATAAATGATAACTAATATTGATTATAACACGCCCGGTGGGACTCGAACCCACAATCGCCTGATTAGAAGTCAGACGCCTTATCCATTAGGCCACGGGCGCTTTGATGTATTATTTGTTTTAGTTATTTTTTATGTGTTATGATATTGAATAGCATAACTAACAAAAAATAAACATCCTAACAGGAAATTCCCAATTCTCTATATCAAAACAGGAAAGGGTGATGATCACGAAATAAGTTGAATCATAATAAGAAAATAACTTTAGATTATATAAATAGGTAAATTTATTCACAAAGAATAAAGTAATTTTAAATTATTTATAAATTCATATTTGTATTTAAGAATCACAAAGTTGATGATATGAACTATCTCCACATCATGACCCCTTTGGGAGCTATAAAATGCATCTTATCACCATTCGTGTAGTGGACTTTGTAAATGTATGCATTTTTATTAGGCTCATATTCTATAGTTACAATTTCTTTGGATATGTGTTCCTTATCTCGTTGAAAATCAATTGGACAATATAGACACCTGTTAATATGACTATATAGCTCCTTTCTTGTTTTTGGTAGTAATAATGCATCTTCTATTGCAACTTTTCTCATAATGATGTTATTTTGAGGTCATTTTCTTCTACGGGTCAAACTACACTTATACATCAACAAAGAGACAACTTATTTACTTTTCATGTTTTAATAATTATTCCAGTGCTCTATAGGTGAGGGAAAATGATGTGAGAGAGCTCATAAAGTGTTTGGATTGACAATCATAAATTTGATTGTGTGTTTGGATCCCAAGACACACAAGCTACTAGGTGAATGATTGACTTTACAACTTATGCATAGAATAGACCGAACGCACAATCACTTAATTAGAAGTCAAATATCTTATCCATGAGACTAGGGGCACAACATAAATATGATTTCATTGAACACTTTTTAGTTAGTTAACATATTATAATAATGGTTCAATTCACATATCATCAAATATAATTTCATAATTAAAAAAAACCTCCTCATTAAGAAATATCTAGCAATAACAAGTTACGCCAAAGGTGTTTTTCAATTTGAGGGTGGTTTGTAAAACAATATCATTTTTTTATCATCCCTCTATCTACTTTCTGCTCGTCACGTGTTTCACTAAATTCATCGTTTATTGCTCAATTAAACAGTGCCACGTGTTTGGTGTTTGTGTGTTGTTGAAGTTTCGACAATGAACAGGAAAGCGGCCCTGTGGAAGAAACAGTGGCCTCTCGTCTCGGTCGGCTCTTCTTCTTCAAAATACTCCCACTCATCTCGGTCGACTTTTGATGATATTTGTTTGGGATTGTCCTCGTGTTAAAATCCCTCCTAGAAGCATGGCACCATGTGGAGGATTTGACATGGGACTATGTGGAGGGTATGACATAGCACCACATAGAGGATTTGACATGGCACCACGTGGAGGGTTTGATGATTACAAGACAATTATATGTTGCGTATGTGGGGGTTGTGGACATCTAGCTGTAGATTTCCCTTCTGACCCTCTGTTTATGCATGGTGTGTTCAGACATTGAGAAATTCTAGATTGTGTAGATATTGGGAAGTCATAAGATGAAGATTGGTTTCAATCATCAAGTGAAGTCATGGTCTTAATTTTCAGAATGTATGTTATTGTCAAGTGATTGATGTATTACTTCAGTGCGAGTGTAAGATGAATCTGTTATTAAAGAAATCGTCTAAACTTTTGACGATTTTTCCCGTCCGGCCACTTTTTGCCCAGAATCCGACGAATTCTTTAATGCAAAATTCGAAATCTATGTTGTTTGAATCATCGAATATTTAGGCTAAGCTAAATTAAACTATTTGAAAGTTTTATTCTGGCTTCAAGCACATCGTATGAATTTTGATGATGATTTTGATCCATTAAAGTGACAAAGCATAAACATTTTTTAAATCTCATAGATTCTAAGGTTTTCCGCATAAAGCAAAGCATTTATTTGTTCTGAATTTATATGGAATGCATGATATACATTTTCAAGTTTTAAATTCATGTGCTCCAAATCCCTTGTTGGTAGAGTCAATGCCATATCATTGGATCTTCTTTGCTTCTTGAGTGGTAAGACAATGATCAAAGCGCATAATTTGCATGAATTATAGATTGTTATTTCATAAGAATTTCTCACAACTAGCACATATGGAGATTGACAATTTCAAAAATAGGTTGATGAATGTGAAATGTTCAAATCAGTTTAGATATACTTTCAATAAAATTAGTATATGCACTTTCACATTTATGCACCAATATATACTATTCTATGCAATAGCAATTCACATACTTGCTTAGTTATCAAGTATTAGTTGTTTGCATGCTATTATAAAATAAGTTGATAGTAGTTGTCTACAAAATACAGTAAAATAGGTTGATATATGGGAAATTTATTTTAGGGGAAAGTTCCATATTTATTTCCATATAAAATAGATGTATGCAATTTCACATTTTTGGACCAGTACAACAATGAGTGGCATGGGATAATTTTCGCATGTTTGCTTCATGAATTAGTAGTTGTTTGCATACTATTATAAAATTGGTTGATAGTTGTCTACAAATTATTGTAATATATGCTTATATATAGGAAAATGTATTTAGGGGAAAGTTCAATTTCACATATTTGCATCAATATATATACTATTTTATGCAATAGCAATAATATCAAGTAGTACTTGTCTCCTAGAATGCTAAATATGGTTTCCTTGTGTGATTTTGATCTTATTGTAAGATGTATTTCCTGTGTGGTAGAGCTATGTTGTTTTAGTGAGCACCTTTTGTTCGACTTATTGATCATCTTCCTTGGCTTTAAGATCTCGTCTTTCATGCATGAGAATAACTATCCTCTCATTTGGAAGGTGTTTAGATTCTTCAAACGAGGAAAGTGTAATTATTTCTTCAAATTTTGTCCATTGCCATGCTAGAAAGAGTGATGGGAAATGTCACTATAAATAACACATTGGCCATCATTGCATCCTTCTTTTCATATATCATTGAAATTTAAACATAAGACAGAGTATCGTTGGTAGACAAATATCTAATTCCCAATTAAAGGTACCTTCTCTATTTTTTTTTTTGTAAGTAAGACGGACAAAGTTCTATTATAAAGATCATAGAGTACAAAAAATATTACAAAGATCCCACCAAGGAGCTGAACAGACCAGAGGCACACCCCAGTGGGAATAGGATGGTCAGCTTAAAATTACAACTCAAAATTACAAGTATATCAACTATCCAGAGAATCTCACAAAATAACCAGCCCAGGAAGCAGAAAGAGCTTAAAAACCATTAGAAAGTAACAGCGATAGCCGATATGCATCGAGACGTCAGAGCCTAGATGAAGAAGGGTGTCCATCCATACGTCCTCCAAAAAGGGAAGCTTGTCAGACTACCAAAAAAGTGACGAGCACTTACAGAGACAGCATGCAACGACTAGTCAGACCTCGGAGTCCCATGCTCCTCGTTTCTTGCGGCTGGTGGGGAATGAATGCTGATGTTGTCCATAAGCACTTCTAGGGTGCAGGTGTTTTCCATTTCACTCTGCTGCAGAGCTTTCAAGCCCTCAATTATCTCTTTCATCTGCTTAACAGTGTCCTCCCAAGCTTGAATTTCTCGGGCTAGGAGGATTCTGCACGCCTAATAAGGGTTAGCAGCAATTTGGTAACCCAAATTAGTCTCAACCTCATCCTGCAAAGATATCTCCAGATGGGCAATCTGGCCTTCAATGGTAACCGGCGTTTCCTCAACATATAAATGTGCCCAGTCAAAATGCAAGAGGTTGGAATCCTCACGGGTGCTAACATGAGTTTCAGAACTAGCCCCTGTGTATCTTGCCCGACTCCCAGGATTTCTATCGGATCCCCGACGACTGGACAGACGAATGCGTGGAGCCATAATTTGCAAAAAGAAAGTGCCAGAGGAGGAGGAGAATCCACCAGCAATGTTAAGCCAACTAAGGCACAGGTGAAACTAGAATAGCATAACCGAAAACTGGGAAAGGAAAACGGCTTTAACAGTGCATATTGGGCTGCCTTCATCACCCTTCATGAATTTATAAACCGTGACCCTGCATCTAGAAATGGAGTTTGTACCAGACCATAAATTCCCATTAGTTAAAATAATAACCTTTCTGTGCTTGCCAAAGAACTCGCATGCCCGAAACGTGATAAGCCTGCTGAACTGGCTACTAACAGTACCATCCCATCCGTTGAGAATGAGGCTACCATCACCTCTGAATTTCATCCTGTTAGGGTAATAAAACTTACGCTAATCTTGTCCATCCTCCTGGAGTGAATAATGCAAAAGAGTAATGCAGATGTGATCGAGCATACGTAGCTTCATAAGGAACTTGATCGTTGCCACGCGTCAAGGGATTGGCTGCAAGTGTCTCTTCCACTTTTTCACCATGTGGGACTTCATCCGCGTGTTGTAAGGGTTCTTCCCGGGGGAGAAGATCAACGACTGCGATCTCCTCACAGCGAGGTCGAGCCACATGATCGCATACCTCGACTAAGGAGCCATATTTGAAGGGACAACGATCCATCACCCCCATGTTGGCCAGCACATCGGCCAATTTATTGCCATTACGTCGAACGTGTATAAATTTAATAGCCGGAGAAGTTTGCAGGATTTGCTGGAGCTAGTTTAGCCTACACTCCCATCTCCAGTTGAGTGAGACCTTAGAAACCACCACCCCTCTCTGGATGCATCCTGCCATAGTTATCAAAATGCTGGAGTCCCTTTCCACTACCAGAGGTAACCATCTCTTCAATAATGCCCATCTGATACCATTAACCATGCCTTCAAGTTCTGCAACGTTATTGGTTGTTTCACCAAGGTTACCCCAGAAAACACCCGTCACAAAGCCGGAGCTGTTCCTTACCGCTCCCACAAATCCAGTCGGGCCCGGATTACCTTTTGTAGCTCCGCCAAAGTTCAGTTTCAGAGTGCCTGCCGGAGTACGCCATGCATCAAGGCTCAGAGTTTTAGCTCGATTTCCATTCCGATCTGCAGGTGCTCAAGGTAAGCTGAAAATACCCCATGCATTCAAAATACTTATTTCAGTAGGATCAACATATCCCTTTTCTGGGTGTAAATTTCTAATGTAGATGGTTTCCTTAAGGTGCATTTCAATTGTTAGCCAAATGGTTTCCATATTTCTATGCTTATTTTTGAAGATTCTTAGGTTGCGTTCCTTCCAAATTTCCCAAACCACAAACCCTGGAAACAGTTCCCAGAGCCGGTTTAGAAGTTCTCTTTTGAACGGGTGAACCGTCCAGTTTGCCAGGGTTAAATCCGGGGGACCACAAGTTCTGGTTGTCTTTCTGAATCTTTCCTCCCCCCTGCACCAGAGAGATGAGGCCAGCGGGCATTCATCCAGCAGATGGTTGATAGATTCACTATCAAGCAAACAAATGGTACAGTGTGAGGGCCATGAGAAACCTTTTTTCCTTAGGTTTTCCCACGTTAGAATATGACGGTGCAGCAACAACCACCCAAAGGTGGAAATTTTAGGCCAGTGATTGAGCCAAACGTTTTTCCATCTGTCCTCACGTGGCATACGATCATAACCCTCCAAGAGGGCTACCGCTTCAGCACTGTTAAAGTTCCCAGTATTAGAGTAGCCCCATCTAATTTTGTCTAGTCCTGTAGTCACAGGGATTTGGCGTTTGAGCAGTTCCCCGTAAAAATTGTTAAGATTTTCTTCTGGGGTTAGATTCTGCCATCACTGTACCGGTTTCCATAGTCTGACTTGATTTTCCTTAGGGCCCGTTTCCCAAAAGTCCTGAACTTTCTCCCACGGGCTACTCTATAAATGCTGGACAAGCTCCTGGTTATCCTGCATCTCCCCAATTTTAGGGAATTGCTGCCACGCATCATGCAGAAAAGATGCCGAAGCTCCATCTCTTATCTCCCAAAAACTATGCCACTTGACTAACTCCTGATTCAGCTGAGCCAAATTCCATATGCACGAGCCAGGCTTATCCTCCATGAAGCGGATAAGGTCCTGCTTGGGCCATAAGGGTGCATATTTCTTGTGCCATAACTTCGCCCAGGGTTCCTCTCTATACGTGATCCATCTCCACCAAATGTTGGCCCCTAACACTTTGTTAGTACACAGGGGGTCCCTCAGACCGAGGCCACGAAATCCTTTTGGAGTGCAGACAGTTTCCCATTTCACCAAGGCCCACTTGCTTGGGTCATGAGTACCACCCCACAGAAAATTCCTTTGAATATCACGAATTTTTTTCAAAGCAGCTTTGGGGGTAGCTAACACCGAGAATAAATAGACCGGCATCGCTTGGAGGACAGATTTTACCAAAATGAGCCGGCTAGGAAAGTTCAGGTCCCAGTGCGTCCATAGTTCCAATTTGTTCTTGAGTTTATCAAGCAGGTCTTTCCAGGATATTTGACTTATTATGGATTCCGACAAGGGTGCCTCTAGGTATTTAGAAGGAATTTGTCCTTCAGAAAATTCCAAAATTCTTAAAATATTCCTGCTATTAATTATGGGTGTGTTGAAGAAATAAACCTTCGATTTTTCTTTATTAATCTCCAAGCCACTACTTCTAAGGAAGATGTTTAGGATGCCCTTGATGTTTTTAGCTTCATGCACCAAGGACGGTCCCATAAGCATTGTATCATCCATGAAATACTGGTGGGTTTGGGGGGTCAACCCATCACATAGATCAAGACCACGGATGGCATTACTATTCCGAGCGGCATGTAGCATTCTGCCCATGCCTTCTGCAATGATAATGAAGAGAAAAGGGGATAACAGGTCCCCCTATCTAATTCCACAGGATGCAGGAAAGGGTTGAGAGGGAGTACCATTAACCAAAATGGAGAAGAAGGGGGATGAGACTAGGCTCATAACCCATTCAATCCACAAATTACTAAAGCCGAAGGCTTTTAACATCCCTGCAAGGAAAGTTCAGTTTAGCTTATCATAAGCTTTCGATAAATCCAGTTTGAGAAGCATACCTAGGATTTTCTCCTTCTTAACCGAATGGATGGTTTCATGCATGATAATTATACCATCCAAGATTTGGCGTCCTTCCACAAATCCAGCTTGTTTTGGTGAAATGATCAAGGGGAGGAGGGGACGGAACCGATTAGCTATAACCTTAGTTATGATTTTATAAATGACATTGCAGAGGGCTATAGGTCGAAATTTGCTAGGGTCCTCCGTTCCCATCTCCTTAGGAATGAGCGTAATAAAGGTGGCATTAAGGGCTTTAAGGATGCCATTGGTCTGTCGAGAATCTTCAACGATGGCAAAAACCTCTGTTTTCAGCCAGTCCCAGCAAGAGTAAAAAAAGTTGGTATTGAAACCATCCGGTCCGGGGGCTTTGTCATCGGCCATCTGTTTAACCACTTCATCAAGCTCTTCCATTCTAATATTCTCCATGAGGAGCTTATTATGTTCTTCCATAACCAGACTCGGGATATGCCTGAGAACTTGCTCCCTTTCCCTGCTTCTATTAATATTGGGTTCCTCAAGCAGGTCTTGAAAGTGGTTATTCAGGGTCTGCTTCAACTCATGTTGAGTTTCCACCACGCTGCCATCCTCTTTTTTGAGCCTAACCACCCTATTCCCATGGCGATGTTGAATGGCTGCTTTGTGAAAGAACTTGGTGTTCCTTTCCCCATCTTTCAGCCAGCGGCTCCTGGATTTTTACTTCCAAAGGAGTTCTTCTTGATGATCTTTAAGGTTATGTTCTTGTAGAAGGTTATGTTCTCTTTCTTTTAGCTTCACTGAGTGGCCATGAACCATAGCCTCCATATGTACCTCTTGAAGTTTAAGATCAAGCAGCTTCTTAGCGTTGAAAATGTTCCCGAAGGTTTCTTTATTCCATTTCTTGATTCTACCTTTGAGGTATTTTAACTTTTGTTGGAATTGGTACATCCTGGTACCTAGGATCGTGGGGCAAGACTGCCACCATTGTCTCATTTGATCAGGAAAATCGGGGTGAAGGAGCCAAAATTGTTTGAATCTAAACGACCTTCGAAGGTTTTCCCCTATTCTTTTCCATTCCAGGCTTATCGGCCAATGGTCCGATCCAGTCGACGGGAGCACCACGACTGTCAGCTCCCCACCACCCATAATAATGGATTCAGAGACCAAAAATCTGTCTAACTTGAAGGCTATGCTTCTGTCCCCTGCCCTTTTGTTGTTCCAGGTATACAAGCCATTAGAAGTTTTAACATCGATCAATTCCATATTTTCAATAGCCTCCGAGAATTCCTCGCTGCTGGGGTGTAAACAACGAAGTCCCCCCCTCTTTTCAGCCAGATTTCGAATCAAATTGAAGTCACCTCCTATAATCCATGGAAGGGTACCGGTCTCTCTTTTGAGGCTCCGCAGGGAGTTCAAGAAAGAGTGCTTAAGGTGTGTCGTTGACGGTCCATACACATTAGACAATAAACCACTTACACTAGTTCCTAAAACATGAAACGAGGCCGATAAAATGGATCTTGAGGCCATCCAATCCATCAAACTAACCTCATTTGGATTCCAAAGGATGCCAATTCCTCCAGCCGTTCCGATGGCATCAATCGCCATTGCTTCACACTTTTTCCAAACTTTCTTTCCTATGGTTTTAAGGTCCGCTTCAGAACATTTAGTTTCCTGTAGGAAGACTATAGTGGGTTTCTCTAATTCAATATTTCGTCTTAGGAGACAGGTCTTCAAAAGACTCTTACAGCCTCTGATGTTCCAAGATGTGATCCGCATCTTATAACCTATTAGGGGTGGATGAATCTAGGGCCGCGTCAATAGTAGGATACTGGCCCGAGGCCACCAAATTCCTTCCTATCATTTGGATTCTCTGCATATTACTGCGTCTCCCCCTTTTTTCGCCCCTGCTTAACTTTTTTCCTTCGGATTCCTTAAGAGGTTCAAAGTTTATACCCAGATATTTGTGATTCTTGGTTTTGATGATAGCTTTCTCTAGGAGAGAGACTTGTTGAGGAGAAATTGAAGTAGTATTCTCAACTATGCATGCTGCCTCCAAGCTCTCTAGATCCAGGTCTCCCAGCTCCATTTCCTCTCCGCCTTCCTCTGGCGATGAGCCTTCTTCCCCCGTTTTGTCTATCGTCGGCTCCTTGACATTAATCTTTGTCACCTTTTTCGAGGGTGCTTCAATTTCCTCCTCCTTGGTTGCTTCTTGAGCTTTTGCTTCATTTTGCAGCGCCTCGTACCTGTTGTGGATCATGGTTTTCTTGTGTATCTCTGGGCCCCCTGCCTTCTTTGCTTGTCGTTTCTTGGTAGCAACTTTTTTGAAACCGTCTTGATCTTTACCTTCAACGTCTAGCTTCCCTTCAAACTGTTTATTCAGAGGACAATCCTTGAATAAATGACCATGTTCATGGCATCTACGATAGCGGAACGGGATCTGTTCATAATCAATGGCCTGGAACCAATCTTCATCCTCCGAGGTAATGTCAATTCCTTCCGGGAGGTCTTGGGATATATCCATATAGAGACAGATTCGGGCGTACGAGGTGTATCGCATCTTCTTAGTTTGTTCAGATACTTTGACGAATACCCCCAATTCATTTCCTATCTCCGTAGGGATTTCCTCCTTCCAGTATTCAAAAGGTAAAGAGTATAGTCTTATCCAAACTGGGGCAATAGTTAAATTTTCTTTATCCGGGTCGAAGCGCTCCTTCCAAGGACGGAGATACAGCCCCGCAAAATTGAAGAAATAAGGTCCATTGTCAAAAATCCTCGTTCGATCCTCCTCATTAAAGAAAATCACTGTGAAAAACCCTTTGGCCCCCAGTTGTAGATCATAATGTCCCTGGGGTTTCCAGGTTGTATTGATCCACCATACCAATGCTTTTTCAGCTAGCCAGATTCGAACGAATTTCCCAATTAGTGCATGTTCTTTCATATATTGTATATCAGTTCGGACTCTATCCGATTTTATCTATAGTTTGGGGATCTTTTTTGCCTTTGGCAAGCATTGCCCAGGCTTTATGGGTTCTGCCGGTCCTTGATCCAGCTTGGCCACTCCGCTAGTCCCTACTTCTGCATTCCCCGCCCTAGAGACAGGGTCCTGTCTCAGACTAGTCTTTTTCCCTTTGTCCAGCACTCTAGTCAAGGCCAAAGCCTCATCGTCGGTAGTCGTGCTCATGTCCCTTCCAGATCCGCACTTTGAGGAGGCCCTGGCTGCCACCACCGTCCTTAACACCGAGCTTGAGATACACAGTTCAGAACCCTTCAAGAAACACCGTCGCACCTTCCTCCTTCCATTCTTCAGTTCTTCCTTAACCTTCCCCAAGGTACATTCTCTATTGTGCATATTATGTATAAGTATTGTTAGTAACGATAATGAGACCAAAGAAAATGATATAACTATATATAAAATGTATTTATAATAATGTTTTATTTTAAATTTAAACTCACATTCATATAAATATTTAAACATTAAATACTATGCTCAATATTTAAACATTAAATACTATGCTCAGCGTTGGTGTTGTCAATCCCTAATAGTAAGTATGTCTTTTCCATGGTTTTCAAACATAATTTTTCTTTCAATCTAGGTAGTTTCAATTATAACTTGTATATTTGAATTTAAAGGGGTTTCGTCTTTGAATTCATATTAAAATTGCAATCCGGACAAAGACCAATGTTATTATGTATTTTTTAAATTGTGAAACTTAAATATACTTTCAAGTTCTTAAAGAAATAATTTGAATGATGGAATATTAAAATATAAAGTGGACAATCTAACTTTGAAACCCGTTTCAATCTCTAAAATTCGAAAAGGAAACTTTTGGTTTCAAAACTGTAAAAGTGGAATATATTTAAATTTTTTAAAATTTGAATGTTTTATGCCATTTAGAAGAAAAAAATAAGTTGGAATGCTTTATGCAATTTTGCTTATGATGCAATGTAAATGGGGTTTGGTGGAATTAGTTGTGAGATTGAGTGGAGGTAACAAACTTTATCTGAAGAGACTGAAAGTAGAAGCATTGAACACGTTGAATCCCTCTTTTCCAAATATGACAAAAAAACATGGAGAATGTGAAGTGGAGAAGTAGTTAAAATTGTTTTATCATATGTGAACTCCAAAAAGTTGCATTCACTAATGAGATGACCGAAAGGAATAGATCCCTACACAAAATCAATGAATGTTACTTGCAGAAATTGATTGTTTGGTAGTTGTTGCCAACTTAGCATTTTCTTTGCTTAGTTTTTGTATTTCGTTGATCAACAAAATAATATATTTAAGGACTTTGACATATGGAATGCTCAGTTTCCTTTACAAATGCAATTCAATCGAAAGATACCAATTTATATATAATATTAATGTCTTGATTAGGATTTATGTAGAGTAATAAAAATCTATATATAATGATATTAACTTTTTTGAAATATTTTAGTTAAGGATTTTTATAGAAACTAAAGTATTTTATAGATAATATGAATTTATGAATATTTATATAAATGTTAATTTTTTTTTTTAATTTGCTTTTTCAATTAGAATATTTAAATTTTAATAAAATAAAATAAAAAGTGTGTTATTTCAAAAATATTATCAATTCCAAATTTAAAAATAAATTATTTTTTTTTTCTTTTTTTTTTTCCTGTAAATCTGCTTCAGTATATTTATAAAAAGAGTTCAAAAATTATATGGCGTTTAGCTAGCCTTAGCGGTCTTGGGTGGTGGAACCACCAGCCCAGACTCTCAAAAATGCTAGGCAGATAAGTAACATAGAAAAACAGACATGTCTGAGGAGACCAGGAGTTGTAACAGTCATTATATAGCATATAATAAAACATAACAGAGCATGAGAACAATTTATATAGCAAAAAAAGACAAGACCTCTGACATTCACAGAGAGAGCTAGGGACTGCCATCCAAAGTACTTGCTTCTTCATTTTGAGAGTTGGGCTTGTCTTCAACAATAGGGCAGTTGCCGAAGAAGTCTTCATCCCAGCCCTAGGGAGGGAGCTTTGGTGTCAACGGTTCTGTTTTGCGACAGGGGAGGCATCCCCTTCGGTCTTCTGGACACGTTTGAAGTGCAACGATTCAACGGTGGATGGAATGGGAAAGGTGGCATGTAGGGGATCGATACTCACAGAGACACCAGGAACAGGTGGGACCGATCCAGAAGGAGTGCCTATAGCAGCAGTGAAGTCTTCAGCAGCTACGTCCTTCATTTCCTGCGAAATTGGAGGTGCTTCGGTTGCAGAAGAGACCACCCCATGCTGAGCAACATCCATTCCAGCCAAGCCCCTGCGAAGACTCGAGCAACTTTCAAGGGAGTATTTACCACCAGCGAGACTGGTGTCCAAATTGACCAGCTTTTCATCTAGATGAACCAAGATAACCCTGATATCTGAAATGGAGGACTTGGCAGAGTTCCAATTTGCCATCATCTCATCGACCAGGTTTCCCATCATGTTTTTTTATAATCCAGTAGTAATTTATCTGGTTTCCTTAGTTGTCGGTGGCTAGAATATCAACCAAACGATTTGATTCCCAGTCATCGATTAATAGGCGAACCGGATCCGAGACGATGTTATCATATCCACTGATGGATGCCTTATTCTTGCCTGAAGAAGTAGCATCCCGTCCTGCGCCATGTCCATCCCCACGCCTTGAGGTACCTCGCGGACAAATAATGGTGTAAAGACCAAGCTCCCGGACAATGCCAAATTGAGTAGAGAAATTCGCAGCAGAGCAATTCACAACAGAGAGCAACAAAGGTTTGCAAATGAGGGTGGAACGAGGCATGTTTGTCATAATACGAGCCATGGAGAAGGGACGTAGGTGAACCACACATGGGAGATTTAATATCCAGCTACCCCAGTTAATGCGAAGGGACATCAACGGCTGAGTCCGACCTCGACTCATTAACTGTCGAATGAGTACCATAGACCCACTCATCCTCCACATAACCGCAATCACCAGACTGTCTGTCGGCATGACGAGGAGGTGACGGGTGCAGCATGTCGTCGTCAGGTGACTGGACCAAGCTACCAATTGTGGCATGATCGAGAAAAGCACCCGCGACCGGAGAAAACAAATAAAAATCTTGTCAATTACTATTATTTTCATTTTTTATTAATTTATAATTTATACAATTTTAAAAAAACTTAAATATTCAACTTATTTTAATATTCTTTATATACAACTATATATATAAAATGTATTTATAATAATGTTTTATTTTAAATTTAAACTCACATTCAAACAAATATCTAATTATAAATCTTAAAAATATAAAAATACTACTACACCATTTTTAAACATTTGCCATCTACACTTTTTTTTAAGAATACGTAACACGTTGTTTCATTATCATATTACATTATTTTAAAATCATTGTTGGAGTTCTATAGAAAGCAAATTTATGAAACATCTATATAATGATATATAAATTTAGTAAGATAAATTAGGGTTTTTAGCATTAAGTACATTAAATTGGATTGAGTAGATGGGAGAGCATTGAGCTAAGAGAATAAGCTCTACAAAAATTATTCTAGATATCTATTATAATATTTATGACTTTAAGTATGATATTCATATATTTTCAGTGGTAATAGCTTTTAAACACATAATTTAGAGGTAATAACTATTAATTAAATTATTATTAATAGTTCTCAATCAAAGTTCAATGGTGAAAACATGTGCATTCCTCCTCTACAATTCAAATTACATTTTGAAGTGAAAGGTAGGTAAGAATGGTCATATATGCTCATGATCGAGGTAAAATAATACTTTAATATTAGGGAGTTCAAAATCAAAATAAAATTTTAAACAAAATCAAATATACTGTACTTCTAACTAGACTTTAAAATCAAATCAAGTATACTTACATTTTTTAATTAATGTTACCATGTAGTATTTAGAAAGTGTTCAGTGTTTAAAATGTGTTGAGGGTGATATATCTTTTCAATATGAATATACAAAATCAAATAGACTTACATTTTTTAAGTGATGTTACCATGTAGTATTTAGAAAGTGTTATATTGTATCAAAGTGTTGAAATTTAATGTTTATTACCAAGTAGTGTTGAGAACAACTTTATGTTCACATCACATAAATTACTACCGGTCACGGTGATATATCGTTTCAATATAAATACACAAAAATGTTATCTTATCCATTTAGTTAGGTGTGCTTTGTTTATCTACATTCTTTCTCCTTTGAATTAAGTAATCAAAACATTTTTGACTGAAACAAACGATCAAAACAAACACTTTTTCAATTAGAGGTAACAAATATTCGTTAAATTATTAGTAGTAGTTCTCAATCCAAATTCAATGGTCCAAACATGTTCATTCCTCCTCTACAATAAATATTATATTTTAACACATAACCTTTTCTACAGTGTCAAACATCAAGAAACATTGTTACTAACTTAGATCAATATAAATTCTTAAAAGATCATTAATATTTAATGTCAAATTATTGTAAAATAATGTACTTCAATACTATTTTTTTTTAAAACAAAATATTTCTTCTCACAATCATAAAAACACTTTTAGGTTGGTTTGTAGTTTCTCGAGATATTGCTTTTCAGTAGAGAAGTGTTTTTCTTACATTTTGTTGTCACTTGTACACCTATTGTATGGTGAGATATTGCTCTTTAATTCAATGTTTGAATCTATTAATTTTTTCTTTCAACGTTTTATTGCACCTTATGGGACAATTGCTAGTTTTAAAATCATTATGAATCTAAGTATAACAAATTTTAAAGTCTTACTATCATTTTATGATAAAAATACAATGATATCCTTTCAGTATTCATAAAAGTTTTATATTAAAAATTTATGTTAACATGATAAAAATACAATGATATCCTTTCAGTATTCATAAAAGTTTTATATTAAAAATGTATGTTAACTCTGGTTTTTTTAATCACAAAACATGGTTAATGATTCTGAAAGATTCAAATCAAAATAAAGTATGTGAATTTTTTTCATTCACAATATGTTTTTAGCAAATGATCCAATCAATTCAGAGAACCTTTATATATATTTATATATATGTTCATATTCTCAACTTGAGAACCTAGAATTAGTGGAATCAATGTATATGAGAGTTTCCCATTTTTTAGAATCGAAGGGTTAGCGGAATCAATGTATATGAGAGTTTCCCATTTTTTTTAGAATCGAAGAGTTAGTGGTGTCAATGTGTATGAGAGTTTCCCATTTTTTATATTTTGTATCTATATACTTTTCCTTACTCATTGTAATTATGTGAATTTTATGTTAACATTGTTAATATTTTTCATCTTGAAAATAAACTTTGGTGGAGTGAATTTCAAACTTCCACATTGATGATAACCAAATAAGGATAAGAATAAATAGTTTATACTTTTCCTTACTCATTGTAATTATGTGAATTTTATGTTAACATTGTTAATATTTTTCATCTTGAGAATAAACTTTGGTGGAGTGAATTTCAAACTTCCACATTGATGATAACCAAATAAGGATAAGAATAAATAGTTTATACTTTTCCTTACTCATTGTAATTATGTGAATTTTATGTTAACATTGTTAATATTTTTCATCTTGAGAATAAACTTTGGTGGAGTGAATTTCAAACTTCCACATTGATGATAACCAAATAAGGATAAGAATAAATAGTTTATGTAGATGGATAACAACAATATACAAAGACATATTTATTATAAATATATAATGTGTGATCATATTATAAATCCATAATAAATAAATAAACAAAAGTCAAGCTAAGTTTATTCAATTAAAGTTTAATGAATTTTATACAAAGACATATTTGTTATAAACATATAATGTGAAGTGATGATGAAAAATAAAAAAAAAATAAAGTAAGTTGAGTTGTTTATTTAATTAAAAAATTTTGAATTTTAAAAAGATAAGCATATATTTAATTTTGTTGAAAGATAAATAAATTTAATTATAAATTATATTTAGACATAATTTTCTATCTAAATTTTTTTTTTTAAATTAATACATATTTAATTTTAATGAGAGATGAATAAATTTTCATTAAAATTATATTTTTCATAATTTATATATATAAGATGTTTTGATACAAAATAATTTTTATATATAAGATATTTTGTTCAATGATTACATTAATGTATTTGAATATTCGTATTAAGGCATGGGTGATATTTGTCAAGATGAAATGAAGACATGTTGAAATGTTAAAATTGAATTGCAATTTTTTTTTAAGAATAATTAAAAATTTGAAGATTAATTATAAAAAGATGAAATAAAACATGTTGAAATGTTAATATTGAATTGCAAATTATTTTTTAAGAATAATGTAAAATTGAAGACTAATTGTAATACTTATTGTATATGTTTTTGTTGCTCTATCAATGATTAATTTTTGTATCTTTAAAATAGTTTTGAATGTCATTATGGAGGGTAGAAAACTTTGTAATTGTTAGTATAAATGTTTTCATAGTGGCCATACATTGTTGAAATATGTGATGAAATTTTGAAACCGGCATTTCAGGTAGATACTCCAAGGGAATCACATTGAAGTTGTTTAAGAATATTTTGTAATTGTTTTATATATTCTTCAATTTATCAAAAGATTCAATTAAATTTAAATGTTACCCTTCACACCCTTGTGTCGTTTCCAATGCACCATGTTTTTCACGAAGGGTTTTAGTAGAAAATCGTCATGGGAGTGGCCCTTAAATAGAAAAAACAAGTTCTACATGTTTGTGATGTCATATGCTCCTTCAACTTCTTAAATGGGGTTATTGATTCTCATGATTTTCCATATCATTATGACCAAATGAACAACATTAAGATCACTAACATGTTGAATTATTAAGTGTTTCATTTTAAATCATGTGTATAAATAGTAATATGATTTTAACAAAATTAAATTAAATATAATTTTGGAAATAGTAATTATTTATTATATTAAATAATCATTCCCGAAATCACCCATCATTTTCTGATAGATGACTTTGTTTTGTTTTTAATATTTGAAATGATAATTATGGTAAAGTTATAACTTCATAACTTAAAACTGAAATATAAACATTTTCAAAATCTCAAAATTACAATTTGAATTAGATTATCATAATTAAAACAACAAAACAACAAATTAATCACATTAAAGGATTTTTAATTTGTTTGTTAAATTCAAACCAAAATGATAAAAAAAATGATCTAGTTAATCATTAAACAACTCTTTAAATAAATTAAACTAAACACATTTACTAATACTTAGATAATGAATTTTCCAAACATATATTGCAAATATTAGTAAATTAACCACTAAAAAATGTTAAATTAGTCATAGAAGAATGTTACTTATCAAAGTTGAAAGAATGTAAAAGATTCAAATGAACAACTTGTGACAAATCCATTAACAAATATATAATAAAGAGAAATTTTACAATTTTGAGATATATATAAAATAAATAATTGATAAGAAATAAAGATTGCAATGTAATTAAAATTTAATTTTCAATTGATAAGCAATAGAGATTGTTTGTACTTAAATTTGATTCCTTAGTTGATAAGAAATAAAGGTTTTGTGCTTTAAAAAAAAATTAATTGTTGTAAACCCTCTAAATATAATAGACAAACTTAAATTGGTCAAACCTTCTAAAGAATTGCTCAAATCCCTCTAAAGAGAGTACACAAAATAAATTACTCAAATCCTTTAAAGAGATAAAATTATTTGTTGCTAAGAAATAAAGATTGTGATCCACTTAAAATTTAGTTTTTCAATTGTTGAAAACCATGTAAAGATAATACACAAAATTAAATTGCTCAAAACCTTCTAAACAATTGCTCAAAACGCTTTCAAGAGAATACAAAAGATTACATTGCTCAAACCCTCCAAAGAGACAAAATGATGTGTTTAAATGGGGGACCTGGAAAATACACAAAATTAAATTGCTTAAACCCTATAAAGAGATAAAATGATGTGTTCAAATGGGGACCTTCGGTGTTTGAGACTAACATGATAACCAACTACACCACTTAGACAATTATTTACAGTGGATTGTAGTCACATTATCTACTCAAGGAGAATTATACTTCATGTATAGTAAAATGAGATATTTCTATCAATTAATTCGAAGAAAATGGAAGTAAATCATTTGAGTGCATTTGAGGAATTGAACCCCAATTAGTGAGAGGGTACTATGGTACAACTACACTGGATGCACATCTACTTATTCAATACATATGAGTACTATTGATTCATCCTTTGTCTATGTGAATCGTATCAATAAACCAATGTACATAGTGTGTCGGTTTTATACTTTGTCAAAGAGTCTGAAACATTCTTCAAGGTGTCGACCTTTTCCAACAACGTTACAAACCTTATTTTCTTCAATCATATCTCTCACAAAGTGATATTGCACATCAATATGCTTTGTCTTAGCATGATAAGCAGGGTTCTTTTCCAGAAAGATTACACTATGGTTGTCATAATCTAACCTTATAGCTCTCTAGACAAACCGAATACCTGAACACAATCTCTGCAGCCATACTTCTTTACTTGAATGGGTGGCTTCCATGTATTCAAATTCTATAGTTGAGAGTGCAACTACATCCTATCTCTTGTTCATCCAACTGAAATCTCCTCCAAATAGGTTAAACACATACCCACTTGTAGATCTTTTGCGATCAAGATCTCTAGCCCAGTCTACATCAACAAATCCATGTACATTTATTACTCTATATGGTCCAGGTCTTCCTTGGTAGAAACAGATTGCATAATTAGTGGTGCCATGCAAATATTTGAAGACCCTCTTTACAACTGTCCAATTCTCCTTCCCTAGTTTTGACATATATCTACTCAAAACTCCCACTGCACGAGCAATGGCCAGTCTGGTACAGACCATTGCATACATCAAACTACCAACCGCACTAGCATAGGGAACTCATGACATATATCCTTCATCTTCCCGTGTCTTGGGACACTTACTACAAATAACTTTACACCTACAAGAATAAGGACCTTGACTATATTACTTTCCTGCATGCTAAATCTATGTAGTATCGTCTCAACGTATTTTCTCTAATTCAACCAGATTTTTCTGTTTACACGATCTCTTTTAATCTCCATTCCCAGTATGAAATTTGCAACGCGAGATCCTTCATGTCAAATTTGGAGTATAGTTGTGATTTCACCTCCTTTATGGTATTCATGTTGTTTCCAATCAGCAACATGTCATCAACATACAATATATATTAACAAAGTGATCACCAACCTACTTGGAATATACATAGTGATCATCCTTGCTTCTCACAAACCCCAATCCAAGGATGTATGTGTCAAAATTTTGGCACGACATCCTTCGAGATTGCTTTAGACCATTAGGGGAGTTATTTAGCTTACAGAACAACTCTTTCCTTCCCTTTACTGTAAACCCTTTTGGTTGTTTCATTTAGATTTCTTCTTCAACATCCCCATGTAAGAATGGTGTCTTCAAATCCATCTTCTCTACTTCAAGATCAAAAGCAGCAGCAATAGAAAGAAGGAACCTAATATAATTTATTTTAGCAACTGGACAAAATATTTCACCAAAATCAATTCCCTCTACCTGAAAATATCCCTTTGCTACTAAATGGGATTTATACTTCTCCACTTTACCTTCTGCATTCAACTTCTTCTTAAGCAACCATTTACTACCAGCAAATTTTCTTCCAGCCAGTAACTCAACTAGATTCCAAGCTTCATTTTTTTCTAAGGCATCCATTTCTTCAACCATGGTCTTCTTCCAAAGATCGTTATCCTCTAAATCAACAACTTCCTTCACATTTATAGGATAATCATCAGTAATAGATAAAGCAAAATAAGACAAAAAATTAGGAGGGGAATACCATCTCGGTTGCCTTCTTTCTCAAGATGATCTCCTCAAAACAAGGGTATGAGGTTCTTCTTCTTCTTATTCAATTTTTTATGTTGAGTCAAATTCTTCATTCTCTAACTCAAACTCTATTTTTTTGGTTCATTTTCCTTTGGAATGAGTTCCTATTTCAGAACATCTTTAACCTCTCTGAAAACAACATCTCGATTCTAGACAGTATTTTTAGTTACATGACTCCAAAGCTTAAATCCTTTCACACCATCTTTATAACCAATAAAGATACATTTTTCAGCTTTATTGTTCATCTTACTCCTTTTTTTCCATTGGAACATGTACATAGGCATCACAACCAAAAACTTGCATATCTTTAATAGAGGGTTTCTTACCAATACATACCTCCTGTAGAGTTTTGTCAACCAATGTTGATGTGGGTGATCGATTTACCAAATAACTGCAGTCTCCACTGCTTCTACCTAGAATTATTCCATTATCCTAAAACTATTGAGCATGCTCCTTGCCTTTTCCATCAACATCATATTCATTCTTTTTGCAACTCCATTATGTTGAGGTGTGTATGGAATAGTCTTATGCCTTGTTATATCGACTTCTTACAGAATTCCTCGAATTCATTCCCATAGAACTCCCCACCATTATCTGTCCTCGACACCTTTATTTTCATTTCTATCTAATTCTCTACAAGAGCCTTAAATTCTTTAAATTCAACAAATACTTTAGATTTCTTTCAAAGCAAATAAATCCATGTGTTCCTTAGGAAATCATCTATAAATGAAACATAATACACATATATACTTAATGATGGAATGGGCACGGGTCCAAACACGTCACTATGTATTAACTCTAAAATTCCCTTTGCACTTGTAGCACCAGATGCAAATCTTACTCGATATATTATGTTTTCCATATGTGTAATGTTCACATAAATCAAAATACAGTGTGCAATCAAACATACCTTCAACCATACCTTTACCTTGTAATGTTCGAAGGAGCTTTTCTCCAATATGCCCCAATATTTGATGACATAGCATTGTCTTTCCTCTCGAGGTAGTAGGAGTTATGTCTTCTTTATCTCCTCCCTCAACCACAACAGAACTGTTACACCCATCGATGATGGTGCTTCCCAATAGTTTGTACAGAGGTGGTACAGAGTCCCATTCCAAACTCCCCTCATCAATACCATTGATCCTCGAACCATTTTGTGTGTGTATTTTGAAAACACAGTCTGTACGACTACATCACCCATTTTTCTGATGGATATCAAGTTTCTCTCTAGATTTGGAATGTGTAGTATTTCAAGGAGAGTTATAATCCTTCCATCCTTGATCTGCAACTTAACTCCTCCATGTCCAATGATATTCGTTGGTGTATCATCTCCCAGGAACACATCTCCTCCATTGTACTTTTCATATTCACAAAACCACTCCCTATGAGGAATCATATGAAAAGACGCACTTGAGTCCATCAGTCATACATCAGGATCTGATCGGGTACATGTGGAAGCTAGGTAAAAACCCCCTCATTCTTATGAGGATTTATTTGCCTCTATGGAAGGGGTATCATAAGATCCCTTCGCTTTTTCAACAATTTTAGATCTAGAATCCTTCTTATAATGTCTAGTTTTACCACATTTCCAACACTTCCTCAAAGATTTTGCTGGAGGTTTAGATCTACCCTTAGATTTAGATCTCCCTCCTTAACCCTTATTTGTATTTCTCTCTTGGGGATGACCTCTCATAGACATGGTGTCCATGCTATGAATATCCATGGTTTTCTGCCTCATTTATTCTAATAGAAAGGACACTACTATTTGTTAAGATTCAATATGATAAGATAGATAACATCAGTATTCAATTAGATTTCACAATAATAGCATATACAAGATCACTGAAAGAACAACAAGCACAACATAAACACAAGAGACACAATTTATCCTGGGAAACCCTCATGGGGTAGAAAACCCATCAAATCTTCCTCAATATAGATGACCAACAAATACAAAGATGTAATCCCCAAACATGAGATCCTTCTCCTTCTTTGTATATCTCTCTCTCTCTGCTATGCAATTTTTCACAAGTGTGTGTGTGTGTTAAATGAGGAACACACCTCCTCTATTTATACACTACTTCACTTGTCTTTTAACCTTAACTAGGTCGGCCCCAACTTAACCACTCAACATAATGCTGACTGGGCCGACCCCACTAGGGGACTTAAACACCCCATACAACTGACTCTGGGCCGACCCCACTAGGGGACTTAAACACCCCATACAACTGACTCTGGGCCGACCCCACTAGGGGACTTAAACACCCCATACAACTGACTCTGGGCCGACCCCACTAGGGGACTTAAACACCCCATACAACTGACTCTGGGCCGACCCCACTAGGGAATTCTAATAAACCAAGTTACCACATTCTTTCGGAGGAATAAACATCTCCGGATATACAATAAGATCTCTACGGAGGAGTGAAACATCTCTGGAATAATAAAGTATAAATATAATATTCTTAGAAATTACAATATCTCAATACTCCCCCTTAACGAGAAGGATATTATAATGTCAAGTCACCTCCCATTAGACCAAGGCAGGGGGAGAACATGACACTAAATCCGGGCATCTAGCCCCATATCCATTAAGTAAAACTCATTGATAATAAAAGACATGTACATATGCATATAGTAATTAAACCCAACGGAATTAAAATCATCTACATATCTAACATACATTCAAACATTTTCATGACAGACATTAAATAAATACATTGCAGAATTTAACGCACGAGAGTACTTATCTTAAAACAAAGTAGTCCCCGAGCAACCAGCTATGCAACTGCAACATTCCACCCAACCATAGGCCAGTTGTGCTTATCAATCTCTTGATACAACTGCCACCCCCGAGCTGGGCATGATTTCTACAAGAAAAAGGGAACATCAGACTCACACATAGCCAAATATACACCAAAATCAGCCAAGCCAATCGGCAGTTGGGTTTATTAGGCTGTTAGGCAATGGAAAGGAAGAATTGCTAAGCTAGTGAGCTCAACCACAGAGATATGGATGCCCTCTACAAGATCTATCTAGCTTGGCACCCACAATGCCTACACACCCCACTCAAGGAAGTATTCCCTTCACCAATACACAGTCCCTCAGGCCATACCTTCCATTCTAGTGTTGTCCAAGGTGTGCATAGAAGAGTAGCCAGCCCTTTTGATCTTTCTAAGAGATTACTCCCCCCCTCACTAGGTTTATCAAGCCAATTATGTCCACTGCCACTCCAAATTTCTTGCTCACGGGTTCAAACCAAAATAGGGATGCACATAACAACAAAATCACAAGTGTTGGGCATGTAGAAAAGTGTTTTTACAGTGGGATGCCCAAAATGGGGTTTCCATTAGCTGCAGAAAAAAATGGGCAACCAAAAACGAAATGGCAATTGGGGAATCAACCCCTGGGAGAGCAAAAATCATTTTCAGAAAACGTATATGGGCATTCAATGGACAAAAACGGCCTCCATAAACCCCAAATTCGTGACTCCCTTCCTCCTAGCCACTGTGCAATACAAAAACGAGTTCCCATCCATGGAAAATGTAGGCAAAAGATGGAAAACGTGAGGGAGAAAGCCCCAGCTAGCTCAGACTATGTGAGCAAAGTCCATGGGTGAAAGATGGCTTTGGGCACCATTTTGTGGGTGTTTTCTTGCCCAAGAAGCAAAAATACGAATTCCCAGGTTGATGGCTTGCCCATGCATGAAATTGGCTGCCATACCTCTTCATTCCCAAGGCATTAACTACCTCAACCAACTCTTGGAAGAATTAAATGATTGGGTGCATAAGTCAAAATGGGTAGTTGGTAGTTTATGGGTTTTCTCATGAAAATTGGGTTAACACCATTGGCTCAAGGGTTTGAATAATTTCCCTCCCTATTCCTTATAAAAATCATGCCCCCATCTCTTTGTTGCATTGCATAGCTAGTTGTGGCTATTTCATTAAAATTCGTATTTACATGATGTATTAATTTACATTGTGCATGTCCAGCACAAGAACCATAGGCATCTATTTTTAATTTCCGATACATAATACACTAAATTGATGGCGGGGCCTTGGCCTTGAGCTCCTCACCATGATTAAATAACGATATTTACATCATTTACCATTTTAATGCAATAGGGTCAAAATCGAGATATTACATATAACAACATCTGCAAGAGCAAGGAGTCATCAACTACATGATACATGATACATCTATAAATCATTGGAAGCTTTCTTCATACATTATCAGTAACACAAACAGTTACCGGAACATCTAAAAGATCTTCAATACTGTAACATCAACATCTTCAGTATCGATTCTTCATCTTCTGCAGCACTCGAATAACTACAACAACATCATCATTTGGATCTCTCGATCAACAACATCATCTGGATCTCTCGATCAATAGCATCATCATCTGGATCTCTCGATCAATAGCATCATCATCTGGATCTCCTGATCAACATCATCTAGATCTCTCAATCAACATCATCATCTGGATCTCCTGATCAACAACATCATCATCTGGATCTCTCGATCAACATCATCATCTGGATCTCCCGATCAACAGCATCATCATCTGGATCTCTCGATCAACAACATCATCATCTGGATCTCCTCGATCATTTGGATCTTCTCGATCAATAGCATCATCATCTGGATCTTCTCGATCAACAATATCATCATCTGGATCATCTCGATCAACAGTATCATCATCTGGATCATCTCGATCAACAATATCATCATCTGGATCATATCGATCAACAGTATCATCATCTGGATCATATTGATCAATAGTAACATCATCTCAGCATACTTTGCAATACACATGATCCTTCCTTTGGGAATTACGGGATCATGGACAATCCTTCCTTTCGGAATTATGGGATTCTAGTCCATCAACTCTGGTGATCCTTCCTTTCAGAATTACGGGATCATGGACAGTCCTTCCTTTCGGAATTACGGGACTCTAGTCCATCAACTCTGGTGATCCTTCCTTTCGGAATTACAGGATCATGGACAATCCTTCCTTTCAGAATTACGGGACTCTAGTCCATCAACATTGGTGGTGCTCAGACAATCCTTCCTTTCGGAATTACGGGACCCAGTCTTTACGGAGCTACCACACTTAGACGATCCTTCCTTTCGAAATTATGAGATCCTTGTCCACTACTCTCATCTTAGACAATCCTTCCTTTAGGAATTACAGGATTCTAGTCTAAGGATCAATATTTGAGACTATCCTTCCTTTCGGAATTACGGGATCACTATAGAGGGATGATCAATCCCACCACAATCCAAGGATCAACATTTAAGACTATCCTTCCTTTCGGAATTACGGGATCACTGTCTAAGGATGATCAATCCTGATCCAATTACGAGATGATCAATCCCTATCAATTTAAGACACCTCAACATGTCTAAGGACGATGAAATCCAGATCCACTTACAAGATGATCTATCCTTATCAATTTAAGACACCACAACATGTCTAGGGACGATGCAGTCCTGTCACATACATTTTGAACTAACTGTTCAGGGACGATGCAGTCCTGTCATGTACATTTTGAACTAACTGTTCAAGGACGATGCAGTCCTATCACGTACATTTTGAACTAACTGTTTAGGGACGATGCAGTCCTATCATGTACATTTTGAACCAACTGTTCAGGGATGATGCAGTCCTATCACGTCTACTTAGACAAAGTCTAAGGTCCACTTTTCGGAGACATATGTATATGGATCAATTCAGGGACCGAAGTCCAGGGATGATATAATCCCTCTTGTCCACTAGGGACCACTTCTCGGAGACATATGTCTACGGATCAATTCAGGGACCGAATTCTGGGGATGATACAATCCCTCTTGTCCACTAGGGACGGCTTCTCAACCTTATCATTGATATCATCGACCTGATCATCGAAACATGTAACCTCATCATCGATACATGTATCCTCATCATCGACACAAGTATCCACATCATCAAGACATGTATCATCATCATCGATACAGGTATCCTTATCATCGACCTTACCGTCGATGCAGGTAATCTCATCATCAACGACCATATCACTCCCCCTTTCGAGGAGGGTCCTTCTGAACTACACCAAGCTTGTCTCGAAAATACTCAAACTTTACTCGAAATAGAGGTTTGGTCAATACATCAGCAACTTGTTCGTCAGAGCTCACAAACTCGAGCTTGATAGCTCCTTTCTGCACCATATCCCGTATATAAAAATATCGGATCTCTATGTGCTTTGACTTATCATGGAACACTGGATTCTCTGTCATCTTGATACAACTCTGGTTGTCACACAGGATCACAGTGGGGTCCATATCTAAGTCAAACAATCTTGATAACAACTTCCGAAGCCATATCGCTTCACAACTAGCAGAGCAAGCAGCTATATATTCCGCTTTAGCTGTGTTGAGAGCCACACTAGACTGCTTCCTGCTAAACTACGAGATCATGGAAGATCCCAGACAATAGCATCCGCCCGATGTGCTCTTCATGTCTGATACACTTCCTTCCCAATCAGCATCTGTGTATCCATACAATCCAAAGTCATGATCTCCAATATAACATAGATCAAAGTCTATTGTACCCTTTAGGTACCTCATCACATGCTTTGCAGCTATCAGGTGAACACACCTAGGTTCTACTAGATACTGACTCAAGGTGTTCACAGCAAAGCATATATCTGTCCTGGTATTCGTCAGATACATCAATGACCCAATAATCTATCTGTACAGAGTCACATCCACTAACTCTGATGAGTCACCAGCTAACAGGTTCAAGTTGGAATCCATGGGAGTGGCCATGGCTTTGCATTCCAACATATCAAATACTTTCCCTGGTTGAGAAAGATTCCTTCTGGGCCTTGCTATACTTCCAGACCTAGGAAGTAATGCATCAATCCGAGATCTTTCATCTCAAATTCTGTAGCTAGCTTCTTCTTGCTTTCCATGATCTGTTTCCCATTCCCTGTTAGAAAGAGATCATCCACATACAGTAATAGTATGACAGGTTCATCATCCATAACCTTAAGGTAAAGGTTAGGATCAACTTTACTTTTGGTAAAGCCCAAGCTTGTCAAGAAGCTATCAATTCTCCCTCTGTGACTGAACATCATTCACACTCTGCATTGAGTGATCTTCTGCATATCTTTATGTGCCATCTCCCATCAAATGGGCCTACTGATATAAGCCTCAAGATCATTTGAACTCTGTGGTGAGTTCCTTCTTGCATCCATCTAAGAGAAGAATGTCATCTGTATATAGACACCATCTTCAACCTTGTAGCAAAGGTTGAAATCTGCATCACCCATGGTGATCATTAAGCTCATCAAATGACTATCGATCCTAGGTACCCGTACAGAGCTTTCTTCAATTGAATCCTGGGAGTTTTCTCGATTCGTACTTCTTCTTCAATTACACCATTAAGAGAATGGTCTTATCTAGCCACTTGGAGAAAACATCTCGTCATGATCCTCTTCCTCTTTCTAAGAGAATCTTCTAGCCACAAGCCTTCTATATTACGTTTGATTTGTAAGTCTTCTTGTTTGAACATCTATCACTTGTTCGATGTTCATCATCCTTCTTTTGTAGATCATATCACATGATCTTTCCTACAAATCAAAGTTAATTACATGATTAGTAATACTTCATAATCATCAAATCATGTTGACATGATAACCTATTATGCATACTATATAATGGTTATCTAGATGCCTTCCATCTCTACCAGAACATACTATCAAGAGCGTGCACAGCTCTCAGCATGTCAGCAAACAGGTTTCATTCTAGATAAACAACAATGGAATGTTTGTCCAACTTACCCATCATATGAATATTAGTAGTATATTGTTCAATGCTATATGAATGCTTACACTCTGCATGATATATTCGAGCAATATCATTGAGTATTCAGTAATTCAAATAACGACTCAAATACTTATCTTTTATGTTTGTGTGGTTGCCTCCTGCTTGATCTATATATGTCTTTGAACTTCTATTCATTCCATACTACTATGCATGCTTAAGTGTGCACTAGTGTCATCCTCATGATCTCATACATAATCACACATTCATTAGTATAATCTCAATACTATCAAAAAATTATGATTCTAAATAATCTTAAGTATGTATGGTCATGATCATTTCATACATAGGTATACTTACCTAAGATCCTAACACAAAGTAGGATTCTAACTTGATATAGGAAAACATAGCTGGATTATCATGCTTGGTTATGTCTTAACATACCCAAACAATATCTTCTTTGTTCTCTTCAATGATTTAGAGACCTTGTGCTAGAACCTGCCTATCTCATAAGTTAAGCATAGTAGAACAAAGTCATACATGCCTCGTAAGTAGAGATTCTATGTGGTCAAAGACTATGGATGAGTCTTTGTCTTCGTGTCATCATAGTCATAGAACTTGATTTGTCTTTCTTGATGTACCTGTGTCTTGTTAGCAGACAACATCATCCTCATACAACACCACAGGTGCATTAGTACAATCATAAGTGTCATAACCCTAATCAATAAATGTCTTCTATCATTCACATGCATTCATAATTTTACTAAGGTGATCAGAAAATCTAAAACTATTCATGATTGTACTAACCTCAACAATATGAAGACAAACATATTATAAACTTAGTCATGAAACAGATTTCAAAACATACATGTATCTTCTCAAGTCATACCTGTCGAGTAGTCTTCTCTATAAGGGTAAAATCCTAACCATCCAAGGTAGATCACTTGTAAACATATTATATATGTTCATGGTGCTAGGATGTTAGAATATCAGTGTCATTTAAACCTTCTTCATCGGTGCCCTATGAGTCTCCCAACTTTGCTAGGGTTTCTTCTTACTTGGAAACCCTAATCTTCAATCTCCTTCCTCCCACAACATTTTGATGGAGGATCAATATCTATGATGAATGAATTTCAAATCCATTATCAAAGCTTCCAATGTTGTATCAGGTGTCTCCAACATTGTATCAGGTGTCTCCAACATTGTATCAGGTCCTTCCAGACCTAAAAATTGAAAACCCTAAGTGAGAGCTTCTTCCTCCTCTTCTTAGATTTCCTCCGTTGAACCATTTCAGATGTACCGTATTGTTTCTGGTGCATCTCTGAAATTTTGGATCTGCAGGGTATGAAACATCGGCCTGTGGTAGCCTGACCTATCATCTTTCCAACCCCAAAGGTATGAGATTTAATGGATTCTCCGAGAGAGATTTATTCCAAGTGTCGTAACATGACCTGTTTATGGGATGAAACAGCATAGCGAACTTGTACGGAGTGCCACATATCACTGTTTCAACTTTGGCCTCTGAAAAGCAGACCTGTCAAACTGCAGTCTGTTCCCTAACTGCCACTTTTTATAGAATTTAATTTGGAGCTTCCTAGCCCGAGATATGACCTTTTTCCTTAGGTCACCTTTTTAGGACTGCATTCTGGAAGAGGCAGAAACCCTAAATTGTACGGATCATAAATCACAAAGCACAGCGAATCTGAGGCTGAGCTTCAGACACAAGGTACAGGGGGATTTTATCTTCGACCTGTATAAGTTTCAGAGCTTGAACCTTCATAAAAAATGAGTTATAGCGAAAGTTCCACGATGACTGGTTTTTGCTATACAAAACCCTAACTTTCAAATTGTCGCAAGTGAAGTAAGTGTCGTAAGTGCCATACATTGCATTCCTTCACGCTAGCTCTGATACCATGTTAAGATTCAATATGATAAGATAGATAACATCAGTATTCCATTAGTTTTCACAATAATAGCATATGCAGGATCACTGAAAGAACAACAAGCACAGCATAAACACAAGAGACACAATTTATCCTGGGAAACCCTCATGGGGTAGAAAACCCAGCAAAGCTTCCTCAATATAGATGACAAACAAATACAAATATTTAATCCCCAAACATTATCTCCTTCTCCTCCTTTGCATATCTCTCTCTCTCCTATGCGAGTTTTCACAAGTGAGTGTGTGTGTTAAATGAGGAACACACCTCCTCTATTTATACACTACTTCACTTGTCTTTTAACCTTAACTAGGTCGGCCCCAACTTAACCACTCAACATAATGTTGACTGGGATGAACCCACTAGGGGACTTAAACACCCATACAACTGACTCTGGGTCGACCCCACTAGGGAAATCTAATAACTCAAGTTACCACATTCCGTCAGAGGAATAAACATCTTCAGATATACAATAAGATCTCTACGGAGGAATGAAACATCTCCGGAATAATAAAGTACAAATATAATATTCTTAGAAGCTACAATATCTCAACACTATTTCATCAAACTTTAAGGTCACTTGAGTAGCACTACCTATCGCTACAATCAAGTTATCCCAAGAATCTAGCAAAAAACATAATAATGTATTGCATTTATATTCTTCTGCCATTTTAATACCAACATAAGCGATTTGACTTACCAGAGTATTGTAGACATTCAGATGCTCTGTCATTGTGTCATTATCATCCATCTTGAGGTGATACAACTTCTTTTGCAAAAACAACTTGTTTACTAAGAATTTTGATTGATACAAACTCCTTAGCTTTTTCCATAGCTTTAATGCACTGTCTTCTCTAGACATGTTCAACAACATTGAATTTGGTAAGCATAGTCAGATTAGATTGTACTCCTCACCCTTCTTTCTAGTTTCTCGCAATCTTATTTCAGTGATCTAGTGGATTATCTACCTAGATCCACAACAATCCATTGTTCCCAATCTACAAGAAGATCTTCCATTTTGAGCTTCCATAGCTCAAACTTCTGGCCATTAAATTTCTCAATCTCCATTCTCAAATTGCTCGCCATTCTCTTTCAATGCATGAATCACCACTGCGGATCCCCCACTAAACCTAGGTTTATCACAGACCCAATATCTATCAACCACGTCAAACCATCAACAACAAAGGTATCCCCCTAAAGCTAGTAATCGATCTCTAATACCACATGTGATTTTTAAACCTGTGAAGAGAATCTATGCATACAAATTATTTAAGCAAAATAGAGGATATACAATGGCATACACACAGTACACAGAGGTTTACCTTGGAAACCCTTAAAGGGAAAAACCAACAAACCTTAGATTTGCACCTCTATCTTTCTCATTTTGATTATTAACCACTCACAATACAGTATGTAGGTATTCTATAGCATCCAAAACCCTAATCCATTAAACTGGATTAGATATAGACCCCAATCCCTTAAATGGGTTTAAATTACACATTTTTAGGAAAAACCCAAAAATAACCAAGAATATAACATGCAAAGAATATAAATCCCCACACACACATGCAAATAATATAACACATACCCAACAAAGTCAACATGGACACCATACTAGGCATGTTCCAGTCCTTAAAGAAGTCAGTGGACAAGCTCACCAATGACGGGATTAATGACCATATACGGATGGATGCTCTAGCTCAACGTGTTGGATATGTTCAAAAATGTGAGGATCCCACCTATTGATCCTTTTGCAATGAAGAACTTTTCTCTCACACTCTATTCCTAGAACCACAGCCTCACTCCTTTGAGGATAAATCTTCATGGCATTGTTTTCCAAAGATTGAAATGTGCAAATTTGATGGCTCCAACCCCTTAGGTTGGGTGACATAAATGGAACAATATTTTCCTCTCCATGGCATTAAGGATGATATTTAGAAGTTGAAAATTGGGATTTTATATTTAGATTTTGAACACTGGAAATGGTGGAAATGGTACCAAAAATATTATTGTCGTTTCATCCCTTGGAGTCAATTTGTGAAGATCTTGCATGAGCGCTTTGACTAAGACAGTCACTACTTAGCCAGGTTGATCAAATTGTTCCAAACTAGCACTATCTTGGACTATATTGCAACATTTGAGCAATTGGAAATTCGCACAAAAGGTCTCTCATATTCTTTTTTTCGGAAATATTTCATCAGTGGCCTCAAAGAAGAAATGTGTGCCCATGTCCTTGTGCAACGTCCATGCACTTGGTTGGAATATTGTGATAGAGCTAGAGAAGTTGAACTATTGATCAATTCCCAAATCAAACATCCTTCCTTTCCCACTCGCATTGGATTTCCCATGACTCCTACTTCTAGTAATGTTGCCAAACTGCCTTTACAAATCCACAAGTTGACCATAGATTCTATGGTTGAATGCCAACGCTTGGAACTCTACTATAGTTCTAATGAAAAATATTCTAGAGGAAATAAATCCAAAGTAAATAAGTTATTCAATATCAAGGCATCCCCCTAGTATACCCCTGAGGGAAACACCATGGAAACTCCAACTAAACCAGAACTGGATGATACTATGCCCACCCTCGAACATGCTCTTGCTATGCCATTTGTTTAGGATAAACCCCAAATTTCACTCCATGCTCTATCAATATTTTCCACACCTTAGACATTGAAATTGATTAGCTACATCAAGCACAAAAAATTCATTGTGTTAATTAACAGTGGAAGCAGACATAATATCATTCATCGGTGAGCGGCTAAAGAAACCCATTGTTATATATTCCCCGTATCCACTTTCCAAATTATGATATCTAATGGGGATATGATGAAATCATGTGGTCATTGTCAGAATGTCAAAATCCAAATAGGTGACTACCATCTCAAAACACATATGTTTTCCATTGACATGGGTGATTGTGATATAGTTTGGGGGGTTGAATGAGTCGGGACTTTGGGACCTATCATTATGGATTTTAAAATGTTCTCTCCCATATTTACTTAGGCCAAGCACACACATAACCTCCAAGGAATGACACCTAGCTCTCTTGATATTATCGCACCACACAGTATGGAGAAAGTATTTAAGAAAGGCCACTCAAGAGTCATTGGTCAGTTCCATGCAATCCAAGTCATGGAAACACCCACGACGAATATTCACCCAGACTTGCAACAAGTTTTATCCCAATATCAACAGGTTTTTGAGATGCACAAGGGTTTGCCTCCATCCCACGGGGAATATGACCATGACATTCGTTTAATCCAAGCGTTCAACCCCCCAATATTCATCCTTATCGCCACCTTTTGCATGAAAGAATGAAATTGAGAAAATCATTCAAGAATTATTGGCGGTAGGTGTCATTCATCTCAGGACAAGCATTTATTATTCACCAGTGGTTATGGTCCTAAACAAGGAAGGTGATTGGTGCATGTGTCCTAATTTTCTGGCCCTCAACAAAATAACTGTCAAAGATAAATTCCCCATTCTTTATGACCAAGGTTGTCATTGATGACAATACATTAATGACAAAGCATTGATGATATGGAAAGCATAACAAAAGGTGATGACATGGCAAGCATAATAGGGTTGATGACATGAAAAATGCCAAGGACTCTTGCTACATTGATGGACATACTTGATGGGCACTTAGTACCTTCAATTAATGGCTACACGATGTTGGTAACTTCACACGTGGCAACTTGGGTCTTGGAACCCACACACATGGAAATCAAGCATGAAGGACAAGGACAATGACATAAAGGACAAGGCAATGACATGTAATAACAAAGGAAATGACAAAGGACAAAAGTTGATGACATGGCATCTTAAGGAGTAGCTGTGAGGGCATCTCAAGGAGTAGCTGCGGGCATTTCATTGAACCTTGCAAGCATTGAGGACAAGGCATATGATAAGAGAGCCTTTGCGGGCATCTATTGAAGTCCCTTGCGGGAATTTCAAAGCATCCCTAATGGAATAGCGCACATTTATGAAGGTCCTTGCGAGCATTATAGCAAGGCTTATGCGGGCATCCCTAAGAAGTCCTTGCGGGCATTTCCAAAAGTCATATACATGGATTTCTAAGGAGCATTGCGGGCATCCTTAGGAAGGCATGCAGGCATCACTTAGGAACCCTTGTGGGCATCCCTAGGAGCTTACACAGGCATTTTTTTTAAGGCATTTATAAGTCCCTTGCGGGCATTTCTAAAGGTCTTGAGTGGGAATTCCTTAAGGAATATTGCGGGCATGTTTAAAATCCCTTGTAGGAATTTCATAGGAGGTCATGCGGGCATATAAAGAGGGTTGTGCGGACATGTTTAAAGGCCCTTGTGGGAATCACAGGTTAGCAATTTTAAAGAGCCCTTGCGAGCATTACTAAAATTCATTGCGAGCATGCTAAGGAGATCATGCGGGCATCAAAGTTGCATCTTATAAAGCCCTTGCGGGCATGTCCAAAGGCCATGTGCGGGCATTTTTGAAAGACTCCATGTGGGCAACTCTAAAGGCCCTTGTGGGCATTTCTAAAAGACCCTTACAGGCATTCTGGAAGTGGAGAAAATGACATGGCATAAAAATGATCAAGGATGTCCACCTTAAATAAATCTTTTTGATTTATTTAATTAATTAATGTTAAAAATAAAAATAAAAAATATTTTGGAAGGCAGCAAATGATGTGGCATAAAAAAACAAATGGTGTAAGGATGACTACCATAAGAAATTCTTATTGGGTGCTAAAAATAAAAATGGCATGGCATGGTTGTTTATCTCCTTGTTTGAAGGATAGCCACCTTAAATAAATCTCATGTGATTTATTTAATTATTTTAATGATAAAAATAAAAATAAAAAGACAGGTTGGCCTCCAAATTTTATGGAGAAGGAAAGTATAAATTAGAGACAAAATATTTATTTTGGATAAGTGGATTTTCGGTGGAGAAGAAGTATTGGTGAGCTCTGATTTTAGGGATAGGAGAGGTCTGAGATTTTCGGGCAATAGCAGATCAGCTAGAGCATTAATGAAATAATCTTTTGATCCTCTGATTTCGGGTTAAGGACAGACATTATGAAAGCAGCGATTGCAGAAAATCGTGTGGAAGATATGAATTGATTGAAGATCTTTTATATTTCTTATTTTTGATATTTTTGGGCATGAAGAATTCAGGATACTGTTGATGGAGCCACTGTAGAAGAACTTACTGATCTTTGAGTGTACATCTCATATTTTTGGAGCAGAAAGATTAAGGTTATCTATCTTATATACTGAACATATGGTATGAGCAGAAGATATGAAATAACTGTTGAAATATTGTAACTTCGAAGAATATTCTATTTGTACTTTATTATTATTCATCCAGAGATGTTTTATTCCTCCGTCGGGATGTTATTATAATGTAAATTCATTGAGGTAAAACCTCCCATGTAAGTCGGGGCATTATTTCCCCTAGAGTCAATTGTAATGGGGTGTTTAAGTCTCCTAGAGGAGTCAGCCCAGTCAGCATTATGTTGAGTGGTTAATTTGTTGGAGCCGACCTAGTTAGGGAAAAAGTCAAGTGAAAGATAAAGCATAAATAGAGGTGTTGTGTTCCTCATTTGAACACACACACTCACTTGTGAACTCGCATAGGAGAGAGAGAGAGATCTGCAAAGGAGGAGAAGGAGCTCTTGTTTGTGGATTTCATCTTTGTACTCGTTGATCATCTATATTGAGGAAGTTTTGTTGGGTTTTCTACCCCATGAGGGTTTCCCAGGATAAATCTGTGTCTCTTGTGTTTCTGTTGTGCTTGTTATTCTTTCAGTGATCTTGTATATGCTATTGTTGTGAAATTGAATTAAATACTGATGTTATCTATCTTAGCATATTGAATCTTAACATGGTATCAGAGCTAGCCTGAAGGAAGGCAATGTATGGCACTTACGACACTTGTTTCACTTGCGATAATTTGAAAGTTAGGGCATTGTATAGCAAAACCTAGTCATCGTGGAACTTTCGCTATAAATCACTTTTGGAGAAGGTTCAAGATCTGAAACTTGGACAGGCCGAAGATGACATGTTCCTGTACCTTTTGTCCGAGTTTCAGCCTCAGATTCATTGTACTTTCTGAGATATGATCCCTACAAGTTAGGGTTTATGCCTCTTCCAAAATGAATCCATAAATAGGTGACCTAAGTAAAAAGGCCATATATTGGGATAGGAATCTACAAATGGAATTCCGTAAAACGTGACAGTTAGGGAACGGACTGTAGTTTCACAGGTCCGAGTTTCAGAGTCCGAAGTTGAAACAATGACACGTGGCACTCCGTACAAGTTCGTTATGTCGTTTCATCCCTTAAACAAGTCATGTTGGGAAACTGAGCATATCTCTCTGAGGGAGAATCCAATGAAGCTAAACATGTGGGGTTGGAAAGATGACAGTTCAGGCTACCAGAGGTCCAAGTTTCAGACCCTGCAGATCCGAAATTTCAGAGATACATAAACAATACGATACATCTGAAATGGCTCAACGGACGAAATCAAAGAAGAGGAGGAAAAAGCTCTCACTTAGGGTTTTCAGTTTTTTAGGTATGGCATGACCTGATACAATGTTGGAGACACCTGATGCAACATTGGAAACTTTGAAAATGGATTTGGAATCCATTCATCATAGATATTAATCCTCCATCAACATATTGTGGGAGGAAGGAGATTGAAAATTAGGGTTTCCAAGTAAGAAGAAACCATAGCAAAGTTGGGAGACTCATAGGGAAGCAATGAAGGAGGTTTAAATGGCACTGATATTCTATCATCCTAGCACCATGAACCTATATAATATGTTTACACGTAATCTTCCTTGATGGTTAGGGTTTTACCCTTATAGAGAAGACTACAAGCAATCTCGACAGGTATGACTTGAGGAGATACATGTATGTTTTGAAATATGTTTCATGATTAAGTTCATGATATATTTGTCTTCATATTATTGAGGTTAGTACAATCATGATTAATCTTAGATTGTCTGATCACCTTAGTAAAGGTATGAATGCATGTGAATAATAAAAGGCATTCATTGATTAGGGTTATGACACTTATGATTGTACTAATGCACTTGTGGTGTTGTATGAGGATGATGTTGTTTGCTACCTAAAAGGTACATCAAGAAAGACAAATCCATATGACCATGATGACATGAAGACAAAGACTCATCCATAATCATTGATCACATAGAAGCTCTACTTACAAGGTATGTATAATTTGGTTCTACAATGCTTAACTTATGAGATATGTAGGTTACTAGCACAAGGTCTCTAAATCATTGAAGAGAACAAAGAAGACATTGTTTGGGTATGTTAGACATAACTAGCAAGCATGATAATCCAGGTATGTTTTCCTATATCGAGTTAGAATCCTACTTTGTGTTAGGATCTTAGATAAGTATACTTGTGTATGAAATGATCATGACCATACATGTTTAAGATTGTTTGGAATCATAATGTTTTGATAGTATTGAAATTATACTAATGAATGTATGATTATGTATGAGATCTTGAGGAAAGACACAATGATGAAACTAGTACAGAATGGATAGAAGTTCAAATACATATAATCATGATGCTATCATAAAGGGAAAATAGAGATCAAGAGGGAGACAACCACACAAACATAAAAGATAAGTATTTAAGTTGTTATTTGAATTACTTCTTGAATCCCCGAATAGTTAATGATATTGCTTGTAATAATTGTATGCATATTTGTATTCCTAGAATTAGGAAATATATCATAGTGTAAGCATTCATATAGCATTGAACAGTATACTACTAATATGCATATGATGGGTAAGTTGGACAAACATTCCATTGTTGCTTGTCTAGAATGAAACCTCTTTGCTAACATGTTGGGAGCTGTGCACGCTCTTGATAGTATGTTCTGGTAGAGATGGAAGGCATCTAGATGGCCACTGTATGCATACATGATATGGAAAAGTGTTGTGCCAAAGTATTGGTCAAGATAGTTGCATAACTATGTGAATCATATCAGTATGCTTAATAGGTTATCATTGAAATGTCAACATGATTTGATGATTATGAAGTGTTACTAATCAAGTAATTAAATTTGATTTGTAGGAAAGGTCATGAGCTATAATCTAAAAAAGAAGGATGATGAACAATTGTTCCAAAGAACAAGTGATGATTGTTCAACAAGAAGACTTACAAATCAAACATACTATAGAAGTACAAAGGAAGGCTCGTGGCTAGAGGATTCTCTTAGAAAGAGGGAGAGGATCATGACGAGATGTTTGCTCCAAGTGGCTAGACACACTTCCAGAGATAGATTACACCCATGGATGACAAGACCGTTCTGTTGAATGGTGTAATTGAAGAAGAAGTGCATATCGAGCAAACTCCCAGAATTCGATAGAGAATCACATAATTGAAGAAGGCTTTGTATGGGTTCAATAGGTACCCGGGATCGATAGTCATTTGATGAGCTTGATGATCACCACAGGTGATGCGGATTTCAACCTTTGCTACAAGGTTGAAGAGGGTTTCTATATACAGATGACATGCTTCTCTCATATGGAAGTAAGAAGGAACTCACCATAGAGTTCGAGTGACCTTGAGGCTCATATCAGTAGACCCATTTGACGGGAGATGGCACAGATAGATATGCAGAAGATCACTCAATGCAGAGTGTGCATGATGATTCAGTCACAGAGGGAGGACAATACTCAAATGTAGAAGACTCCACTTCAGAGGGAGTAGATCTCAGAGTTAAAGAATCTTGGCATTATTCTTGTGATTAGATATGTGGCTGAGATCAGATGAGATTTTATATGAAGTAGAGATCTGGGATGATGGACAGTGGTTTCCACAGTTTACAGATAGATGACTGGTTCGTTGATGTATTTAACGAATACCAGGCCAGATATATGCTTTGTTGTGAGCACCCTGAGTCAATATCTAGTTGAATCCTAGATGTGTTCACCTAGTAGCTGCAAAGCATGTGACGAGGTACCTGAAAGGTACGATAGACTTTGATCTATACTATGTTGGAGATCATGACTACAGATTGTATGGTTATACAGATGCAGATTGGGCCGGAAGTGTCTCAGACATGAAGAGCACCTCAGGTGGATGTTATTGTCTAGGATCCGCCATGATCTCATGGTTTAGTAGGAGGCAGTCCTGTGTGGCTCTCAGCACAGCTGAAGCGGAATATATAGCAGCTTGCTCTGCTAGTTGTGAAGCCATATGGCTTCGGAAGCTGTTGTCAGGACTATTTGACTTAGAGATGGACTCCACTGTGATCCTGTGTGACAACCAGAGTTGTATCAAGATGACGGAGAATCCAGTGTTCCATGATAAGTCAAAGCACATAGAGATCCGATATTTCTATATAGGGGATATGGTGCAGAAAGGAGCTATAAAGATCGAGTATGTGAGCACTAATGAGCAAGTTGCTGATGTATTGACCAAACCTTTGTCTCGAGTAAAGTTTGAGTATTTCCAAGACAAGCTTGGTGTAGTTCAAAAGGACCCTCCTCGAAAGGGGGAGTGATATGGTCGATGATGATATTTTGAATCAATGATGAGGTCGATGATGCTTGTACCAACAATATGGTCGATGAGGATACTTGTATCGATGAGGAGGATTCATGTACCGATGATGAGGTCGATGATGAGGATGCATGTATTGACGATGAGGTCGATGATGAGGATGCCTATACCGACGATGAGGTCGATGAGTGGTCCTTAGACTTGGTCTAAGTTGACGAGTGGATTGCATCATCCCTGGACTTTAGTCCTAAATGGATCCGGAGACCTGTGTCTTCAAGAAGTGGTCCTTAGACTTTGTCTAAGTGGACGAGTGGATTGCATCATCCCTGGACTTTAGTCCTAAATGGGTCTGGAGACCTGTGTCTTCGAGAAGTGGTCCTTAGACTTTGTCTAAGTAGACGAGTGGATTGTATCATCCCTGGACTTTAGTCCTAAATGGATCTGGAGATATGTGTCTTCGAGAAGTGGTCCTTAGACTTTGTCTAAGTGGATTGCATCATCCCTGGACTTTAGTCCTAAATGGATCCGGAGACCTGTGTCTTCGAGAAGTGGTCCTTAGACTTTGTCTAAGTTGACGAGTGGATTGCATCATCCCTAGACATGATATGGTGTCTTAAATTGATAGGGATTGATCATCTCGTAAGTGGATCAGGATTGTATCATCCTTGGACTTATGTCCTAAAGTGAGAGGGATTGATCATCCTGTAATTGGATCATGTGTGTTGCAAATTATGATGTTGTTGATCGAGAGATCCAGATGATGTTGTTGATCGGGAGATCCAGATGATGATGTTGTTGATCGAGAGATCCAGATGATGTCGTTGATCGAGAGATCCAGATGATGTTGTTGAATGGGAGATCCAAATGATGATGTTGTTGATAGAGAGATCCAGATGATGTTGTTGATCGAGGGATCCAGATATTGATGATGATGTTGATCGATAAATCCAGATGATGATGCTATTGATCGGGAGATCCAGATGCTGTTGTTGATCGAGAGATCCAGATGATGTTGTTGATCGAGAGATCTAGATGATGTTGTTAATCGAGAGATCCAAATGATTTTATTGATCGAGAGATCCAGATATTGATGATGTTGTTGATCGAGAGATCCAGATGATGATGTTGCTATAGACGATCAAGTGCTGCAAAAGATGAAGACTCAGTACTGTAGATGTTGATGTTCCAGTACTGAAGATGTTGAAGATGTTCCATTAGCCGTTCCAGCTGATGATGATGATTGAAGAAAACTTCCAATGATTTATAGATGTATCACTATGATGTTGTTGATGACTTCTCCTTGCTCCTGCATATGTTGTTAGAATACCCTTCTCGTTAAGGGGGAGTGTTGAAATATTGTAACTTCGAAGAATATTCTAATTGTACTTTATTATTATTCATCCAGAGATGTTTTATTCCTCCGTCGGGATGTTATTATAATGTAAATTCATTGAGGTAAAACCTCCCATGTAAGTCGAGGCATTAGTTCCCCTAGATTCAATTGTAATAGGGTGTTTAAGTCCCCTAGAGGAATCGGCCCAGTCAGCATTATGTTGAGTGGTTAAGTTGTTGGGGCCGACCTAATTAGGGAAAAAGTCAAGTGAAAGATAAAGTATAAATAGAGGTGTTGTGTTCCTCATTTGAACACACACACTCACTTGTGAAATCGCATAGGAGAGAGAGAGAGATCTACAAAGGAGGAGAAGGAGCTCATGTTTGGGGATTTCATCTTTGTACTTGATGATCATCTATATTGAGGAAGTTTTGCTGGGTTTTCTACCCCATGAGGGTTTCCCATGATAAATCTGTGTCTCTTCTGTCTATGTTGTGCTTGTTATTCTTTTAGTGATCCTGTATATGCTATTGTTGTGAAATTGAATTAAATACTGATGTTATCTAGCTTAGCATATTGAATCTTAACAATAACCAGAACTTTGGCATGATGAACTTAATGTGTGACCAAATTATGATGATGATCTTATGTTGATCAAACAGAGATCAAATTGGTTTGACTGATATGACTGGACTGAATGTGTGTGTTCTTAGTACAACAAATGATTAAGGAAGGATTTGGTTATACAAATTGACGATATGATTGTATTGACAGTTGACACCTTGATGACATTGGCAGTGTATGATATGACAATTTGATGACATTGACAGCCCAGTGATATGACAGCTACAAGCACATGACCTTGATGATAGTGACACCTACAGAAAAGATTGAAGTGTACAGTATTTGATTTGATAGAGTAGAGTTGATTGACAATGACGAGAGTGTTGAGCAGATTGATGATAGAGAAATGAGTTGTTGACAGTGAACAGTACGTAATTGCAAGCTAGTCTTGCATCTGAGATTTGGATACCTCAATCCTTCTTAGTTGGTACTAAGAAAACCAGGCTGGGCTCTGGAATATGAGTTGGTTCTCTTCTTATCAATTGGTGCTAATTATAATCGCGAAGATTGTTGTCTTCCATGTACAATACATAAAACAAATTACCAAACAAATCTTGTGTTCTCGTGTGTTGTGCTACTTGTTATGGTTCAATGATTTAGATGTTTTTGATTCATATATGATTAGCCGATGGATGCTTATGCAATGATGATGTAAATGGAAGTATAATGCATTGATGAACTTTGGTTGATTAATAGAAGTTGAAAAGGGGATTTAAATTTCCCACACATTGATTCACCCCCCTCTCAGTGTAACCATTGTGTCCAACAATTATTGTTATTGATTATCTCTTGGACTAATTACATGGTACCAAATTCTTCACCAAACTTGAATTTCGCTCGAACTACCATCAAATATGGATGAAAGAGGAAGATATTCCCAAGACATCATTCCACACTCATAAGGGTCACTACAGGTTTTTAGTCATGCCCTTCACCCCCTGCAATGCCCCCTCCACTTTTCAAAGCCTCATCAATAAGATCTTCTGCTCCTTCCTCTGCCATTTTGTCCTAGTTTCCTTCAATGATATCTTGGTCTACAACCTTACCTAGGAAAGGCACCTCCAACATGTTGCTCGTACATTATAAGTATTATAGGATCAAAGGTTATTTTTTAAATGCTCCAAGTGCGCTTTTGGGGTGACAAAGGTTGAATACTTGGGCCATATTTTGAGTCAAGACGGTGTCTAGGTGGATCCCAAGAAAGTGGAAGCTATGCAACATTGGCCCTGCCCCAAAACTCTCAAGAGATTTAAGAGGTTTCCTCGGACTTACTAGCTATTATGGTAAATTTATGCCAAACTATGGTAAGGTTGTATATCCTCTTACAACATTTCTCAAAAAGAATGTGTTCTCCTGGAATGAGGCACCAAAACAAGACTTCTTCGCCCTCAAGGAAGCTATGTGCACTATGTTGATGTTAGCCATGTCATATTTCACTAAGACATTCATCTTAGAATGTGACGCCTCTGGTCATGGCTTGGGAGTAGTCTTAATGCAAGAAGGTTGTCCATTATCCTTCACCAGTAAGAAACTATCTGATCGGAACTTGGGAAAATCCACAGATGAGAAAGAAATGATGGCTACCATTCACGCAGTTGAGACATGGCGACAATATTTAATCAATTGGATTTTCCAAATCGAGACCAACCATCACAGAAGTATTTCCTGGAATGATGATTGTCCTCCCCAGAACAGCATAAATGGGCCACTAAGATGTTGGGTTATGACTGTGAGGTCATATATAAGAAGGGTCACAACAATGTGGTGGCAGATGTTTTGTCTAGGAAATTTGAAGAGGATGGTTTCTTGTTTGCCCTATCCCTACCAGTTCTAGGATGGCACAATGAAGCATGACACGAATGGCTATCCCAAGACAAAGTTCAACACTTCATCAAACAGATACAATAAGACCCAAATCCTCTTCCCAAGTATGCATGGAACCAAAATATCTTGTGGTATAAGGAGTGCATCTTTCTCACATCGGATTTGGCCTTGAAACCAAGAATATTAGAGGAATTACATCCATCACCCATAGCAGGCCACTTGGGATTTCATAAAGCCTATGAAAAAATTAAGTGCTTCTTCTTCGGGGAAGGAATGAAAAAAGGTATCCATAACTTTGTTGTAGCTTGTGACACTTTCCAATGAGATAAGAGTGAGACATTGAAATCCCTGGGTGCTTTGCATACACTTCCCATTCCCAACCAGGTTGGATAGACATCTCTATGGATTTCATTGTGGGACTTCCTAAGACAAACAATAAATTATTCATTGTGGTGGTAGTAGATCCTCTAACCAAATATGCCCACTTGTGTGCCTTACCACAATCTTTTACTCCCTTCTTGGTGGCACAAGTCTTTATGGATCATTTTTTTAAGCTCCATGGCATGTCGACTTCTATTGTATATGAATGCGACCCTGACTTAACCAACAGTTTTTGGTAGGAATTATTTAAAATTTAGGGCACCTAGTTGAATCTTAGCACAGGATATCACCCCAAACGAATGGCCAAACAGAAGTAGTCAATAAATGTTTGGAAACCTACTTGTGATGCTTTCCATCGGATAGGCCACACGACTAGGTCCAATGGCTTCCTCTAGCCAAGTCACAGTACAATACCACTTATCATGGTTCCACGAAAATGACACCATATGAAGCAATGTATGGCCAAAATCCCTTATCACCGATTTCCTATCTTCCATGTACCTCCAGAGTTCAGGTCATGGACAAAACGTTTCACACCCAAGAAGATATTATCCACACCCTTAAAGCCAACCTGGTTATGGCCCATAACATAATGAAACAACAAGCACATATCAACATAGCTCTGAGCATTCCTTTGAAGTAGGGGATCATGTGTTTCTTCAACTCCAACCTTATAAGCAAACATCCCTCAAGTCTTCTCTCCACCGCAATCTCACTATGAATTTCTATGGACCCTATACAATCCTTCAACGCATTGGACAGGTGGCCTACAAGCTCGTTCTACCATATTACTCCAAGAATCACCTAGTATTTCACATCTCTTATCTAAAAAAATGGTGGGGTCTAATTGCAATGTGTAGATTAGCTTACCATAACTAGATGAGGAAAGTTCCATTTAGCTCCAGTTGGAAATAATATTGGCTTCCAAGGAACAAAATTGCGCAGGTGCACCATTAAAGAAGTTTTGTTCTATTGGGAACATATGATGCCAGAAGATGCTACTTAGGAACCAACTAAAATTTTACAACAAATTCCACACCTTCGATGTTGAGGACAACCTACCCTAACCCTCCTTACTTTAGTAGTCAGTCATGCATTGTATAAGCCATATGGCCATCTCTTAGGAATAAGGCTGGATAGCTAGTAGTCAACAATCAATGTAAAAAGGACCTCTCTATTAATTAAGACCCAGTAGGAAGTTGGTACTTATTAATTATTTGACCATGTCAAGTGGTTATGGTTTTGGATCTAGGAAGCATATTTAAATATTTACAAGGCTATGAATGGTTTTTTCGAGAATTATTGTAATGGAGCCCTGCTCGAGTGAAAATTCACCCTACCTCAAGAGGCATGTGAACATAGCTTCCTGAAGTTATTCTCATAATACAAAGCCTATTGCCTATCATATTTATCTTTCCATTGTCTATTGTTTCTTATTTTTGTTCTATAAATTATGGTTTACTACATCTTAACCTCTATATATAATGTGTCGGTTTAAGTTTCAAGGCTAAAGAACACCACAAAGGTGGGTTTGTTCAAGAAGGCTTAAATTATGTGTTTTGTAATTAACTATACCATGGCTAAGAGGAATCTCCTGCACATGATGTTGAAATATGGACAGTATGCCATGAAAAGTGGGTCTCTTTGAAGACTTAAACTATGTGTCAACCTCATGGTTGTTCGTCCAACTCATGTATGTAATGAACCAAGAACAAGGAGTGGCATATCGAAGGGTGAGAGAAACTTGGATATTTGTGGTTAGAGATATATAACAAACAATGGTGTTGCTAGAAGCTTTGGGAACAATCTCATCAATTGGGATTCGACCCAACAATAATTCTAGCGCATTGCTATATTTATAGATGGAGGCTCTTCCAGACGCCATATCAATTGGTGAAGATTATTCTCATCTAATATTTACATTATTAATAGTTACGGATTTTAAAGCCACCCGAATTGTCTTTCCAACATCAATCCATGACATCGAAATGTCTTAGAACATAAAGACTAATGAAACGATTGATTCCATGAAACCATATCAACAATATCAATGGAAGGAATTATCAATACAATTAAGTAAAGATAGAAGAGGATATTATTCAAAAAACATTCAACTTTTAAGTAATAAATGATGGGATCTACACAATTTATGTGGTAATAAATAAGAACTTAGCTTCATGAGTATATATATATGAACCATACATAAATGTTGAACAATGGATTTTAATTTCATGCACTCAAGGATACTAATCTTACCACAGTTTGCATGACGTGTTTTTAAAAAACAAGTTAAATGATCATTAATACTCCCCACCAACATAACATATGTGAATGTCTAGGGAATGAGGATTGAGGATGGATACCAAATAGTCATTTTATTTACGTCTTTAAGAATTTTATGTTCTTTTGTTTGACAACATATGCAATTTCAGTAAACAATATGCATCTAGCAGCAATATTAGTAGATTGGGATATATACAATTAAATCTAAAACACTTCAAATCCAATATTAATCCTAATATATTTAGCATTTAACATTATGAGGTGGAGTGTATATTGTTTGTCCACAATTTTCAAGTGAAACCTTCACTATCAAAAAATAATTATAACAAATATAGTGTTCTGAAAAGTAAACAAAACATTCAACTACAAACTACACCCTAAAATGCAATAATAATATCTGGTTAGACAAATACATATTATAATGATCCATCTCTTTACTATTCTAAAACAAAAAAAAGGCACTTTTCAATATGATCCAAGTGTTAAACCCAACAACAATTCCAACTCATTGTCGAATCTGTAGATGAAGGCCCCTCCTAAAGAAATGTAGTAGCAATTTAGCCCAACTAAGTTGTAAAAGCTATGATTGAACAATGTTGACGAAAAACATTACTTCCAAGTTCACGGATGCATCATAATACATCATAGAACCCCACACCTACAACATTATAGAAAATTCAAAATACTCATAAATTATTGTATTAAGAATAACAATTTTTTATGTCTTTTCATACCACATAACAACTAGCTACTATGTAGATATCTACCTTGTTTTTTCAAAAAAGAAAATCAGTATCATTGCACCGAGAGGAGTGAGGTGCTATACATCCTAGTATGGGGGAGATGTTGTAACGTAACGTTACCAAAAATAAAATAAAAATAATAATTAGAAAATTACACGTCAGCTTATAAAATTTTAAAAATACATGTCAGCTCATAAAATACAAAATTATGAAAAGTAATTAAAAAAAACCTAAAAATAAAAGAAAAACTTAAATCATAATCTATCAAATAAGAGTGGGATCAAATTTCTTGAGTTTAAGATTAAAAAAATTACACCTCAAGAAATTGGATCTCTCTCGATGCTTAATAAATTCAGATTTAAAATAGATCTATACTGGTTATAATATGTCTTAAAAACATATTATAATTACAATATATCTTATATAATTAATTTGTATATATCATATTATTTTAAAATTTATTTTTACAAAAATATACTTCAAAAAGTTTTCACACATGTTTCAAAACTTTCCATTGTCAAACATTTACGGCCATAAATCATCAATGTTAAAAGTTCTCATTTACTCATGGCTCTCTAAAGATATACTCCCGTGATATTTTGAAAGCATATACTTAAAGAATTTTGGAGATTTTTAATACTGATATTTGAAGAATAAAAAATTGATTTGTTGCTTAATTCACTCTCTACATGTCCATATTTGAATCAATATGTAGAACAAGTGTTTGGCAAATATTAAATTAGTCAGTATATCTTTATATCTCCGTTATGTAGAGTATTGAGATGTTATATATATAATTTGGAGGGCTTTCTGAACTACAAGGTTATAATGATTTACTTTGATTCATGTGGAATAACAAAAAACTGTTTTTCTCCTATGTGAAAAAACAAATATTGAGCAACCTTTCCAATACATGAAACTCCTTTAATTTGCAACATTTGTGGAGATGTAACCTTCTCACATGTTGAAAGTAACAAATACAATTAAACAGAATTTCCCCATGGTAACCTTATATAAGTACGGTAGAAGAAATATGGGTAATTAATTTGAAATTTCTCATGTCTAACCATGTTCCCAGTATAGCAATTGTACTTTTGTACTCCATCTTATCCATCAAATTTATAAGATCATTAATGCTTAATGGACATTGTTGAGTCTTTCCAATTCCAATATTTGCAATGAAGTGTATTTATAGAAATCAAATTAATTCACCAATCTCTTAAGTAAAGATGTTTGAGACTTCTAAACTCCCCATGGTAGAGGGCAATGACTTTAGTTTTTTTATTAAGTGTGGGATCCTAGTATCGAAAGCTTGAAATATAATGAATTTTTTCAAGTAGGTGTCATTTTAAGTATACCAATGTTAGTGGCATCTTCCACTATAGGTTGTTGTTATTGTTGAACATGAACTTATGTGTGCAAGTATACTTGACTAGCCATTGTATGAACCTTGTCCAAGAGATGGTTGCACTGTGGAGCTCAACGAATGATATATATTGCAAAAGAAATTAGCACGTTTAAGAATCCTGATAATATATTTCATTGAACATAAGAATTGAATAACAATAGTATCGAAAATGGAAAATCTTAAAGTATTGGTGCTACATATCCCAAGAGAGAGATGTTGGAGAAGTGGAAAATTGTATTTACTAAGCATAGAAATATTTAATAAGTAGTTAGGTTTTAATATTAAATAAAGGGGTTGACATGATCAAAGTTGATTGTCCCTAATTTGGATTTATCTATATAAAGAAGATTCTTACTATGTAAAGAGGGAATTTTGGAAGTTAATAAAAGAACTTAAATTTTATGCATTATTTATGTTTATATATAAATTTGGTATCAGAGCCAAATTCCACAGACTTGTAAAGGGATCCACTCCCTTCTTCATTAGGTCCCAAGACCTTGGCAAGGCCCCGCTCTCTTTTTCTACAAGTTTTCGCGGCCTAACAAGGATCCTCTCCCTCTCTATTCAAGAACAACTATTTCATGCAAAATTTGTTCATATTTGGTTAGTCCATGACCTCGACAAGAACTTCATGGATCCTCCCAATAAATTTAATCATGAGGATGCCTCCCTTACCGAAGCACGGCTACAATTTTCCAACATTAGCAACAAATTATCCAACCTCAAAATAAACTTCTTCAGGAGCACACCCCAGTGATATGTGATATTGATACAAAACTACAAGATCTAAAGCTCAACAAGACCATGTCTCAACAAACCTCTAGATTATACTCAGACCCTACATTGACCTTGTCACGGTCTTATGGTGCTTTTGATAGGTCGAGGCTTGGATATAAGCATTCTCTTCATATTTCTAGCATCACACCACACTGCTAGAATGAGACAAAGTTACCTTGGCAGCTTTCCAAGGCTACAAGGATTAGCTTCCCAATTGTGGGATCAAGCTAAACATATGAGTGGCACTATAGACTCACTTTGCACAGAACTCAATGAGAAGAGGGTCACTCCACTCTCTAGTGTCATTAATACTTAAGACCAATTATGCACTACACTTCGAGAGCATTTCTATCCAACATGATATGTCAAGAGCAATTGGGAAAGTTGGCATGAAATCCATCAGCTTTACACTCTGATAGTTCAATAACACATTGAAATATTTTGCAAAATCTAGGTGCAATTCTCCATTTCGGTTCCAGAACAAATACTGATAATTAAATTTAATTTCAGTTTACTTATTGTTGTCCATCATCTCTTCTCTTTCAATGGATTTTCAACATGTTTCGACTGCTGGAAAGAAAAAGCTAGGGAAACACTCAATGCCCTTTCATTCTACATCTTGGTTCCCCCCTTCACAATAGAGCTCTCCCATGGGTATGCCTTCTCCTATGGTTTACACACCCTCATCCCCCACAAGTCAATATCACATACTCAATAAGTCATTCTCTCATAACATAGCAGAGTGACATGCTTTACAACACCCATGCTCTACCAAGATCGTATTCTTTGACCTTAACACACCACCTGACCATCCAAATGTTATCATTGTTGTGGAAAAACCTACTGCATATGATCTAAACCTCATTCTAATGACACATCCAGCCTCTCCCACTTGTCCCATGCTATTTTTACTCAAAATTTCCCAATTAAATATCACCTCGATAAACTCATCATGGACAACATTAGCCAAAAAAGCTTGGTCTCTACAACCCTTGTCAAATCCCTAACTTTGTCGATAACTCCATGTTGGGTTAACCTTGACTCAATTATATAGTAATTAAAGATAACCTTGATTCAATCAATAATGGGTTTATTGTTGGTGGTTTACAGTCCCATGGTATTGGATAACACATGGTATTTTCCCCGGTATAAGCATGTGATGAAGTCTATTTAAAGGCTTGAGTAACCCCATTGTAAGATGCATGTGTGTGGCCATGCCTTGCTAGATTGGTCAAGGATAATTGAAGATATATTTGGTTGATGGTTTTCTCATGAAAGGTTTTCTAGGGTTAAAAAATATTCTTCATCTTATAGTGTGTGTGTGTGCTTCATATTATTTATCTTGCCATGCTCATAGATTTAACATCTAGTATCAAAGTGTTAAGTTTAAACCAAATAGACAAACAAGATCTCTGAAAGAAACACAATCACAAGATAGACACACAATATACCCTGGGAAACCCTCATGGGGTAGAAAACCCAGCAAAGCTTTCCTCAATAAGATGATCAACCAAAATACAAGATGTGCTCCTTCTCCTTGACTCCTTAGCAGATCTCCCAGACTAGTGCGCACTCTTCCACAAGTGAGTGAGTGATCTAATGAGGAGTTCACCTCCTCTATTTATACTTGACTCCCAACTGACTAAAAGACCTAATGGGGCCGACCTCACCTGGAGAAGTCTAATAACCCCTAAAATATAACTGCAGGGCCGACCCACACAAGGTGGGTCTAATAACCCTAGTTAGAACAAACCCTTGGAGGAATAAACATCTCCAGATACATGATAGGGTTACCTCGGAGGAATGGAACATCTCCGGAATAATAAAGTACAAATATAATATTCTTTGAAGTTACAATATTCAACACAAAGTTGGGCAGACCTAGACTCTATGGAAAGGGTAATTTGATACTTTGAGTCATGGAGAGAATTTGGAATGAACTTTTGATCTAGGAAAGGACATATAGTCATAGGTAAATGGAACATGGAAGAATGCATGGCATGGGTCTATGTGAAGCATTAGCACAAGAAGCACATGTAAGATACAAGAAGAAGTAATTGACTCATTGTATTGTAAGCATTTTTAATGGAGATGGATTTAATCACAATATAATTGGGAATATGGTTGTAAGACCTATTTAAGCATGTGTTCACCTAGTTTATTAATTAATTGATATAAAGTCTAGATGTATACTTAGGTGATAGGGGGTGGGACAATTTGTATTCCTTGATACCCGTTCAAAATTTTGGGGGGGTTGGTACTTAACCCGAGTCAAGTTTAAAGGGGGGGTGTTAGGCTAACCTTAACTTGGTTAGAGTGGTTAAAGATAACCTTGAATCATTCAATAATGGGTTTATTGTTGGTGTTTTATGGGCCCGTGGTATTGGGTAACCCATGGTATTTTTCCATGGTATTAGCATGTCATAAATTCTATTTAAAGGCTTGATTAACTCCATTGTAAGATGCTTGTGTGTGGTTAATGTTGGTTGTATTGGCCATGCCTTAGCTAGATTGGTAAGGATAATTGAAGATATCTTTGGTTCCTAGTTTTCCCATAAAAGGGTTTTTAGGGTAAAAAAATCGTCTTCATCTTATGGTGTTTTTATTCATATTTATTTTATTTCTCTTACCATGCTTATAGATTTAACACTCCCCAACCTCATCCATAGAGTCTCGGGTGGGTGAATCACGACACTCAATCCTTCTTTGTGACAATAATATAATATCACCTTTTCCATTTTGCCTCATTTTTTAGACACCATGTTATGTGATGTTGGTTTCTAGATTACATGACTAATTGTCGGGGATATCTCACTAGTATGTGCACTCTACCACATAATCTTCTCTCCCCAACACATACACCCTCACTAAAGCTAGTTGACACTTGCTTTCACACATTTATTGCTTCCTCTCCAAAAAATCTATTTGGTAAGGATGCTATATCTCAATTTTCCCTTCATAAATGCTTTCATCTATGCGTTATCCAGGAATATAAGCCTAATCAACTCACTTCCCCCCAACATCGTTGGAACTGCTCCTCTCTCACTATCCAAATGTTTTTAGCAAACCTACCACATAGCCACCCCAACGGCATATCAGGCATACCATTGACCTTATGCTTGGTGCCCCCCTTATTCTTGGTACCCCACTTCCCAATACCCCACCCTATCATCTTACCCCTATCGAGACAACTAAGATCCAAGTATTATTGCAAGCAGGAAAGATTCACCCTAACTCCTCACCTTGTGATTCACCTGCGTTTATTATCCCTAAGAAGGAAACCCATGAATGGCAACTAATAACTACCTCTAGAGATAAAGTTGCAATTATTCAAGTTAAATGGCATGCACAAAAACCTCATGAGTATTACAAGAAGCATAATAGAGCAACACTTGATTTATAGTGTGCTTGGTGATCATGGATTGCAAGAAGATTCTCTGTTGAGTTAGCAAACATAGATATCTATTTTGGAATGACATCACAAGTGAGAAGCTTAGTTAATAATCCACCATTAGTGAATCACTATTTAATTATTCTAAACTCACCCGTGGAAAGAGGCATATTCTCTCCCCCAGTAGAATCAACCTCGTCCTCGCTTTATGTACCTCCTACACCTTTGATTTCCAATCAACAACATAATTTTTACTAATGGCATTGCAAGATTCTTATAATGTACCTTTTGATGACATCACTATTATATCAAACATAGTAATTGTACCTTCCATGCCAACATCTACAGTGCCTCCTCAAGAAAAAACTAGTGAAACATAGGTCGTTAAGAATCTACTTAAATTTTTATTCAAGAAAAAACTAATCTAGGAACACCATGCATCTATAATCAATGGGCTATATGATGGATTTCCTAGGCATTGTTGTTGAGGGATTTAATTACCCTAATGACTTTTTGGGAACAGTCACTGCAGATCAGATACCTTAAAAGATAACACTCAACAATCATACATAAAATAAGTTTATAATATTTGCAAGCAAACTTCTTTATCAAACAGAGGAAGTAAGTACAAGAAAGTAACTAACTTGGAAGCCAACGTTTGATGAAGATCTCCTTACTGACGGCTTTAACCTTCCTTGCTATCTTCAAGATATTTAATAAACTTACACAGCAAGATCAAGAAGGACAAGTAGTTACTGCTACAAAATATATTTAATAAATTTATTGCACATTGCAAATATCCAAATTACAAGAAGATACAAATTGCATATGAAATTATGAAATTGGACAAGAAAGAGTGTTCTTTTATATTAATAAACATCGGAAATACAAATAGGAATGTTTCACCTAATTTCTGAAGCAAGTGTCATTCTGAAACTAGCTTTCTGGGGTCCTCCAGCCAAAGTCATTCATTCACCCACTCCTAACTCACTTGTGAAAGCTATTCTCAAAGCATATCTATAATTCTTGGCACAATAAAGGCTTCCAATATAGGCTGAGAAACAATGTCTCAAATAAGGGAATGGAATTTGCAGACAAAGGAACAAGGGTTTCAATCTTATCTTAATTTTAGCAGCATAAGGGTACTCTCTTTGATCTTTTTCATGATTCATTTTCCTCCTCCTTTGCTTCTTTTATATGATAAGGGAACAATTAGAGAATTTATCAGTAGGTTATTTATGGGAATAGAAAGTTAAGGAATGAAAAAAACCGTGAGTTTCCCAAAAAAGTCACTTAATTTTCACTTTTATATTTTTTTACCCTTAAACGGGCAGGTATGCGACCTGGACACTGAAAGGTCACATGCATGCGGGTTTTCCATGAGTGGGTTGTGTAATTCTTACCAAACTTGGTTTTTAAAAATGTTTTCCAAGATAAGCTACTATATATAAGGGACCAAGGATGTCTGCAAAGAGGGAAAAGGATCAGATCAACCATCTTAGTGCCTATGGGAACGGTGTGGAAAAAAGCACTATAACAATTGCAAGATATATGAATTTTGCTTTTAATTTTCAAGAAGAGTATAGCCAACACATAGATTGGCATGCATCCAAAAAATAGTGAGCATATTCCCATACAACAATCTCATGGCAGTGGTTTCCAAGTGTGAAGAATTGGCCCAATGGCATTGGAGCATCAACCTTTGAGGTTGCTCCATCATTTTTTTCTCGAGATGCAAATTTGTAGCCATGTGAGAATGCACAATTGGTAGTTCATGTTGAAGACTTTGGGGCTTTGGTTTTCGATCACACTAGCTATGTTGTTTTGAAGAATGTAAGTGATCAAAATTTGATTGTGAGTGACATTGTACTCAATTCTATAGTTATGTTGGGAAAGAAACAACTCGATGCTCTTGTGATTTTCAAAGGGATTGCTCATTCTTCAAATCATGCACACGCCCTAATGTTAAAATTATTGTATGCTTCACCTTTGGTATATTCTACAAATCCTACAACTGAGCGGTGCAGTATTCCAACACTAATTGCCTCTTCTATTTCCTAAGTGTCTGTTATGATGGCAAACAATAATAATAGGGTTCTTCATGTTGTCTCCCATGAGTTATATAGTCATAGGTTTTTCAAATCCCCATATGCATAGTTCAAACGTTTGGTTGAGCTTACTAAACATGGCAATGAGAATTTTATCACTACCATAGACCTTTGGGATTTACATGAATATGATCATCTTCAACTTAATAATCCAAGTGTAACATATGATATCTTGGACAATAGGGAGTCTAAGGGGCCTAATCCAACTTCAAGATCCACTATGATATCCTTAATTTTAATTTACATAGCCAAATATTTAGCCACACAATGGCCACTACAATATCATTTATGTTATTTTACATAGCCAAATATTTAGCCACACAATGGCCAATATGCATGGAATGCTTTTGAATCATTGTTTTCAAAGTGTCCTCTCTTACAAACCGTTGATTGTTGGCCTTTGTAATGAAAACCTTGTGGATGATGCTCTTCAAATAGTTGATAAAACACTAAAGCATAATTTTATTTCTCATCCGAATACATCGGTTTACTCTAAGATTTTATGATTTTTCCACAGCAATGCCAATGATTTCAAGATCTCCATTAGCATTCTTCGTGGCCTTTTCATCTCAATATACTTCAAGTGTCTTTTCCTCTACTAATTGATGAGGGAGCACAAGAATGGACCCATGTTTATTTGGTTCATCCATCTATGGGATCCATTGTCACATTTAACCATATCACCTCTCTTAAACCAGGAGGATAGTGGCGTCATTATCTAATTAAATCATGAGGAAATGGTACATATCCCAAGAGAGACACGTTGGAGAAGTAGAAGATTAGAATTTCCAAGCATTAGAATATTTAATAACTAGTTAACTTTTAATATTAAATAAAAGGGTTAACAGGATCAAAGTTAAGCACCCCCATTTCAAATTTATCTATACAAAGAAGGCTCTTACTATATAAAGAGGAAATTTTGGAAGTTAATAGAAGTACTTGAATTTTATGCATTATTTTTGTTTATATATCAACTAGCCTTAACAAGTAGAGAGCAAAGCTGAGAATTATAACTAGTAAAGACAAATTTCTCTATGATCTCATGTACTCGATCATTAAAAGTGTAAATTGGAAGAGCTTGCAAGTGGTAGGGTATACAAGTGTATTTCCTGAAGAGTAAAGGAAGCATGGTTGCCTCAATAGCTAAGTGAACAATTGTTGTGTGCTTGCATTTGAAACAGTGGATATGCATGATGGAAATCCAAGAGCCAATTGGTGGATGGACATGTGAACCAATGCCCAACCTCGATAACACCATGTTTACTATGATGGCAAACTCCATTAAAAACTCAAAGGTTGGAAATGCATGGGTTAGAAGGCATATATGTCTAATAATCGCTAGGTTAATCTCACCTTGATTAAGGAGGTTGAACACAAATCTTCACATATGACATTTCCCAAGCAACGAGACATAATGCTCAAGAGAAACATTCATATCACTCACTTTGCATATGTTATCATTCAGGCACAACAATAGTCTCAATTATAGTTAAAAATTCAATAGGATTCTTGGAGGAAGATGAAAGGAGGATGGAACCAGAACACTAGGAATTCCTCTAATACAAAGACATTGGGTGGTCATCCAAGCCATAGTTTTATATCGAGAAGCACCCCAGGTTTGATTTCCATTCCCTCAAATTTTCAACACCAACAAAAGTATCCCTATGTTAATTCAAAATGAAAGTTGAAAATTTTTAGCAATGGAATTAAGGGCACTATATATTCTAACCTCTCGGTAGGGTTGTCGCTATTCAATGGGGCTTCTTCCTAGAATAATCTCCATGAGAATTATTTTGATGTTATAGCTGCCAACTTATCCATCACCTCACTAAGCACTTGTTATAGCATTATTGAGTCCACCATTGCCTAAAGTAAGATACGAGCCCTATTTTCCCTTTGGATCATCAAGTATTCTCCTAAAAATCTAATTTTTGCTTGGTCCCAACGGGTTTACTTAAAGAAACACATGGGGGTACTCCAAAAAGTGCAAAAATAAAAATAAAAAAGGCATGCTCTTAAGTTGGTCTCTTGTGGTCCATACTACACCTAGACATCCTTATAAACCTATACCAACTGCTAGAACCAAATTTCCAAACTATAAAAGAAGACCATGAGTTGGAGAAGGGGCGCCACATTGACTGAGCACCCTTATGCTGGAGGATCAAGAGGTGAATGTTCGATGCTTTTATGGTCCTTTCTCATGAGAAACCCTTGTTTCTCATAATTTTCCCTTTTGAGTTCTTGTCCATGTGTGATCCGAGTTGGAGAAATCTAGAACCTGGTGAAGGAGGTACTACAGCAAGATTAATGAATAACTACCTCATTATTCACTTTGTTGATGAAATGAATATATATTTTCTCCCCCCCCCCACCACCAAATCTTGTGTTAATTTATTTGCTTATTGATTAGTAGATTAGAGGTGGAATTGCTTCGATGCATCTTAAAGAGACTTTTATAGGTGTGTGTTGATTGTAATTGTTTTACTCCATAGAAGACCTTAGAGATTTTATTCTTTTTTAATAGGAGGTTATGGCTAAATTTCCATAGGCTACCAACCAAGAGACCCTTGTGCTCTTCCTTTCTTTGGAAACATTTTTGCTCCCTTGATGGCCACCTTAAATCCTCCCGAATTCACTATGGGATTGCCAATTTGGTTGTTTCCCAAATTCTCTTAATGCTTATCAAGTAATCACACCTTATGTCAAGAGCATTGAACTAATGTTGACCCTTTTCCTTCTTCACCAACGACATATTTTCCTCCTTCTACCTCATCTAGTGAAAATCTAACTCCTAGTAACCACAAGTCTAAAAGGAATAGAAAGAGGAAGAATAAGAAGAAGATGCAAAGACAAGGGGGTAAGTCACCAGTCACTGCAAGTCATACTAGAGACAAGCACCTAGCCACTGCAAGTCATGTTGGGGGAAAGCAACTAGCCACTGCAAATCATGCTAGGGGAAAACAACCAACCAATGCAAGTCATGTTGGGAGTATTGATATTGTTGAGAAAACTAGATGAATAGGATGCAAGGCTAAGTTCCTTTGTAATCTTTGCAAGGAAGATCACCTTACTCATTTGTGCCCTGCTATTCCGAAGATACAAAGAGTGTGGTCCATATCTCAAGGATCTTCTACTCTTGAAAAACCTATGGTTTTCAAACAGTCCATTCAACCCTTGGTTGATGAATTGGTTGAGTCAACGGAATTTTCGACCAATCCCACTCTCCCCTTGGAGAGGGTTGAGTTTGAACTGGTCGAGTTGATGCAGTCTTTGGTCAATCCCACTCTTCCTTTGGATAGTAATGTGACTACCGCTCAAGCCTTCTTTACTACTAGCTCAGAACCTTCTAGATAAGGGAACACTCTAATCACTTCAAGTGTGCTCCCTCCACGCTCTAGAATCATTTCCTGTGATTGGAATAGTCTAGTTGGACTTGGCCTTCCTTCTTCTACACCGTTCCAAATAAGAGTTTAATTTAATTCATGCATGATTCATCATTGTATTGCAGATGAAGGAGCCTATGTTATTATTTTATCTACATATGCTTGGAAAGGTTAGGGTTCTCCCAACCTTATGACAAAACTGCTAGTTAGTTGTTGTCCTTTAATAGAAGACCTAGTGAACCCTTGGGGATTCTTCTATAGTTACCTATTTCATTAAGCAGGAAGACTATCTTAGTCTTAGTCTATTTTATAGTTATGGAGGGCCCATTGGAACTCAATATGCTCCTTGGGCATGATTACGTATATGCTATGAATGCTTTGGTCTCTACTTTCTTTCATGTGATTCATTTTTCTCACAACAACAACATTGTCACTATTAATCAACTTCCAGATCATTCTCTTTACATCGCTTTAGACCATGTGGCACCTTTGTCTATTTCTAGTGTTTTGGTAGACACTATCCTACCATGGGTGAATTATGTCGCACCATATCGCATGTGTTCAATTGCTACTAGGGAGGAACCTCCACATTCATGCTCACTTCTTGGGACTGGTTTCAGTTGTTGACATGGCAATTTATTCAATGGGGGCATTATGGTTTCAATTATTGACATGTTTCTCCCCCCTATTGGTCCAAATAAATGTCATGTCATATGTCTCTCTGAGATTATGTTTTTCCCTCATATGAAGATCTCCTAGAGGCTATGATCGATTATGACATTCCTTTGGATATTTATATCCTTTTTAAATATCATCTCCCTATATTTTACCTATTTGCAATCAAATATAGCCCAAGTTTAGCCTTTTGAGTATGATCTTATAGTTTGTGGATCCCCAGACTTTAACATTTTTTAGTCTTTAGACTCTGTCATTCAGTTGCAAGTCAGGGTTCCTTATGAGTTTGGTTTCTTTAGTAGATCTGTAGACACCTATGATGATGAGTTTGTTCTCGTAGATTCTATCCTTGATTTTTTCTCTAATCTTCCTTTTGAATATGGTCTCATTATTTGTAGGTCCTCGAGCCTTATCATTCTTATGTATTTGTTGGTAGACTCTACGATGGTAACGATTATTGTTAAAGATATCAAAGTTGAAGATACTCCTATCAAAGTAACTCTTATCAGATATTTCTTTTTAGATTTTTTAGATATGATCATGTTATTGTTATTGATCGGATGTATGACTTTCAACTGGATTCTTGTTTGCTCAAGGATCATGTTTTCCACATTGTTCGATATGGTCAGGTATATTTTGAAGCTTGTAATAGGTTTAGGCTTTCCCTCTATTATGATGCATTTAAAAAAAATTCCACCTGACTTTTACATAGGTTTGAACCTGTTGGATATTGGTGCTTCAACATCTTCTATCTACATTTTACATAGTACGACATAAGATCCTACCTAACATATGGCATTGTAATTAACACCCTCTTGCCATTCTGGTGCCCATGCCAAGTTTTTATCATAGGCTTGGGAGCCTTCTTATTTGTACCATGTCTTTGAAAAGAAGTTGCATGCTTCTTTTTTTCATCTATTTCTAGCCATTCCCTATAGGGATCCCATTTTTGTTCATTATGCATTTGCATTTGCTCATTTCTACTTGTACACTTATACCTAAAGCTTCATTGCAGAGTTCATATTTTCATTGCATTCATTGTGTTTATTGTCACTTGCATTCATTGCATTTGCATTTCAGACTATATTCTTGGAAGAAGCATGTTGATGAGTGTCCACCTCCTTCCCAACACTTTTTTTGCATTTTGTTTTGCATAGGTTTGTTCTATGCACTTGAAACATAGTTGTAGGCCTTGAGACACTCATTTCTTCCATTGTATTATGGCAGTCTTTTATTCTTTTTTAGTCTTTATTAACATGAAAAAGATGCAAAAATCAAATATTTATAGAAAAAAAAGGGGCTAAAGAAGTTAGATCTTCTATGTTTGCTATTGTAGCAACAAATTTGTGTCACCTTTGAACCAAGCACTTGTGTCATGTCTTCCTTCACAAGATGGGTTTTATTATTGGCCTTAGAAATTGAACCATGATACTGGGTTTTATTATTGGCCTTAGAAATTGAACCATGATACTGAGTCTAAAAATCCTCTGGTTGATTACTCTTCCAATCACTATGGAGCAAGTCTCATTGCCTCCTGCATTGATGGATTTATATCAATGTTCCATCTCTAGGTATTAATTGCTACTCAAGGCACAATTGTGTCGTGATTATGTTCAAAGGTTGTAAAACCTGTATCGGCCATTTCTCATATTTCTTGACTTTGCATGTTAGCCTTCCCTATTGTCAAGTGTTATCAATGAAGCCATATCCAATGTATACTCATGCTAGTGTGGAAGGGTCTCCATGACCTTCTTGCTGATAGGTCCTCTCTCTTCAACTTGAACTCATTATTATGGGAGATGGACTTAGAGATGGTAGCACCTAGGGGCTTACTTTCATAATTGGTGATTTACTCCACTCAATAGATGATATCTCATCATTGGTCACTGAGTGAGTGGTTTCTCTCTATGTTCATTGGCAAGACATATATTCACATAATGAGATTCATTACCTTGGATTCCATTTTCATCATTGGTGGAAGCCCCCGCCTTTATTGATGACTTTCATTATCAGTTGTCGCTTAGAGGGTCTTTTTCATACGTTATTTACATTTGGTGCATGTAATAGATGTACTTGGCGGCATGTCTGTGCAACATTTTGTCCAATACCTTTCAACCTAGATCATGGTCATGATATTTTCTTGTTTTGGTTGATGGGGGATGCCCTAATGCCCTCCTTCCAACAAATCTCATCATATCCACATCAACTCATTTTCTTTCGGAATGAGATTTAGAGTCCTTTTTAGTACCTTTGGGCTTGCATTCATTAGTTGTAGCTTCCCTCGCTATTGATAATGGGAATTCATCAATGTACCCTACTTGAAAGATACTAATAAGTGTTCGACGTCAACACATTTATTCACGCTTACTAGACTATACAATTGTACCTCAATGCCCATTATCATTATCATTATCAGTGAGTTGTCCCACATTTGTTAATGATATTCACTAATTACCAATAATCAAATGGTTCCTCCCATGTTCAAATTCAAATCATTTATTCACATTGCATAGATTCACACATTTTGACGATTTGGATTGAAGACCTTGGGCCTATAGTAAAATCTCCCTTTTTTGTTGATGCACAAGTTCTACCACAAACTAATATGGCATTGGTACTTGGTTGTAGGATTAGCTTATGATTGCATTCATCATCAAACATTCCCTTGATTTATACTGAGATATAGAGCCACTAGGTATATGTTCACGGCTATTGTCTAAATTTAACATGGATCCACCATGTAACTTTTTTGTGGCCATGATTTTTCATTCTACATGGATCTGTAGTGTACTTGATTTAACATCCATACATATTGTTCACCTGAACATGGGTATGCCTGCCTCAAGAAAGAGTATTTTGATACCTTGTTTTTTGTCTGAAGGTACCTTTTCTGATATGATTTTTGGTGCAATCCACCTAGGTCTACTCATCAGACTTCCATTAATTTTTATAATGTATGTCGGCCATCGGTTTCTCTTCTAACCTAATAAATTAGGAGGCATCTATCATAGCAATATCAAGTCCACCACTTCCTAAATTAAGATGCAAGCCCTATTTTCCCTTTGCATCACTGTATCTACTAACCAATTAACACAAGACTGCGAGGGGGGAAGAGAAGAGAGATCTTCAATTTATTAACAAAAAGGGAACAACAAGGTAGTTATACTTAAATCTCACTATAACACCTCCTTCACCAAGTTTTGGATTCCTCCAACCCAAACCACTCATGGACAATAGTTCCACTCTTCCTCCTTAATCTCAAAAAAAAGGGAAAATTCTTGGGAATTGAGATCCCAACTCAAACTCAAAGGGAAAATTACCAGATAGTGCAAGATTAGGGGTTCACTATTTTGAAAATATTTTCAAAGAGCCTATTGTAGAAAACATTCTGAAAATCCTCAAAGTAATATCGAACTTTTCTAGACTGCCAAATGAGGAGGAAAATGATAAAATGTTCAAAGAATTCACTAAGGATGAGCTTTGGAATGTTTTGAACTCCTTTAAGAAGAACAGAAGCCTTGTGTTGAATGGATGGATAGTTAAGTTATATATCGACTTTTTTGAATTGTTGGGTGAAGACTTACTAAGAGTTGTGGAGGAGGTTTGTCTTTTGGGGAAGATGTAAAGTAGATTTAATGCTACCTTTATTGCTCTAATTCCCAAAAGGGACTGTTCTAAGACTTTTGATGGTTATAAAATAATTTCTCTTTGTAATATAATATATAAGATTATCTCCAAAGTCATTGATAATAGGCCAAAGGCATTACTATCCACTTTCATTACACCATAACAGTTTGGCTTCCTGGAAGGGCATCTAATCCAAGAGGTTATTGGAATTGCTCAAGAAGGTTTGTGTAATGTCCCTTGTTAGGAATTTTATTAAAATGACAATTTTCCACTTTTTTTCCTTGGTTCGACCTTTGACTAGTTTTGATCTCTAGGTCCCAAATTTGCCCCAAATGATCCCAAATATTCTGAGAAGGTATATGAATGATATTAGAACATAAATATGTGTTTCAGGGATGCCTTTGTACCTTTAAAACACTTCTGTAAATACTCTTTCAATTCTGGTCAATGTAGGTAACTTTACTAGTGATTTCCCTTTGACTAGTATTGGTCTCTAGGTCTCAAATTGACTCCAAATGCCTTCAAATCTTCAAGGAAGGTGTATGAATGATATTAGGAATTGAATATGATGTTCAGGGATAACATATGGCCACCAAAAGACCTCTGCAAACTCTCTTAAGATTCTGGACCAAGTATGCAATTTTACTAATAATTTGGGGTTCAAATCCCCCTGGGGTAAGTACTGAAAAAAGCTTCCCAATTGCCTCCAAAACCACTCAAATTTATGAACAGAGATAGGGAATGTATTAAGGATTTTATTAAGGTCTCATGCGCACCATTAATTGATTATTACATCTGTTCCAACCCTCTCCCATTCAACTGCAAAAATCACCAATTCGACCCTTAGGGAAATGGCACTATTTCTTCTCCCAATGTAATTAAACTGAGTAAAAATACTTCAAATGCTCAAGTACAGTACATGAAACTTGTAAAATACATCCATGGCATTCCATTAATCACAAATGCATCATAGAATCATCCATTCATTCGAAATCATCATCAATACATTGGTTCACAACAAGGTAGTGGGGAAATGGCATTGTTCTTCCATTAAAAATGAGATTTATACATTTCTACTTGGAATTTCGACCTAAAACTTTCTGGAGATGAAGAACAGAGTATTTACTTCATATTACAAAAGAAATGGGGCATTAGAAGCTCCCCCAAAGAGTACAATAGCTCACCAAAAACGCCCTCCCTCAAGGATCAAGAATATGCCATCAAAATTGGAAATGGTTGAAGGAGTGAGTTGCAATAGAAGAAACCATGAGCTGCCCTGTAGCTTACACCTGCAAATAAAGACTCCATTAAAGATCCAAATGAAAGGTCTGAATGGCCTTTCCAATTGCCAACTTGGATGGGAATCTTTCACCCTCTAAATTGGCTAAGGCAAGAAACTAGTCATCCACTAGCTCTCCCTCTTCACAAATGCAATTGCAAATTCTACAAATGATCAAAAGATGGTTTCATTCTTTGTTATTGACATTTATAAAGTTCTAATGTCCTCCATGGGTCTAATTCCTTCCAAGAGACTCATGCCAACTCAAGTTGGGAAGAGATTCCAAAGAACGCCACTTGTACAACAATTCCTAGTCTCCCACTTCCACCAAATCACATGTGGAAGCATCTTAGCTACCCTAACACCCTTGAGCGCCCTCTTGGAGTCTATTTTTAGCCCTGACATGTCATATATGTCATATGTCAGCCTTCAGGTCTAATTTGTGTCATAGGTGTCATAGCATCTTCATCATTGTTGTCATAGAGCTAGGGAATCTAGCCCAAGTGTCTCACTAGCTCCAGATTGCCTCTTCCTCTTCCATGGGAGTTACTCTTCCTCTATATTTCGACCTTGGATGAGTCATGCCATGAATAATACCTTTTGGACTCCCCCAAGTATGTTACCATTCACCTTGAATTCGAATTGGTGAGAGAATGATGTCAAGTGTAGTGGGGAAATCTAGCCATATGTGGGTCCCACTTCCTTCATGTGTCTTCATGATCAAACGCCACTTTCATTTTCACTTGTATATATTTATTTAGGTCCTTTATTAAATATTTATTCCATTCTAATGTTCAAACATCATTTATTATCCCCATTATTCCAAATCCCAAAGCTTCCACCCCAAACCTAGGAAACTAGTAATTTTCCTGCTTGGCAATTATTTAAACTTTAACATCAATTTGACAAACTCTACTGAATAGGTACAATGTGATTAGGCCATTGTGACCCAATGCCAAATTTGGTACATTACAGTTTGCACTCTTTAAAAACATCACATATTATAGTAGTAGTAATTAAGCTTGATCTCTCAAAGGCATATGATCAGGTTTCGTGTCTTTACCTTCATTTGTTTTTGCTTCATATAGTTTTTTTGTTTCCTATGGTAAAGCGGATTACAGGTTGTGTGACTTCTAATTCATTTGTTGTCCTTAACAATGGCTCAACTTCTTATTTTTGTAAGGCTTATATAGGTCTTAGGGAAAGTTGTCCACTATCACCTCCCCTATTTCTATTAGTAGCAGAAAGTTTGAGTCGAGCTATTAGTAAAGCAAAGAGGCAGAGAAAAATTCAAGGGGTATCAATGGGAGGTACTAAGGCTCTTACCCATTTACTCTTTGTTGATGATGTTTTGTTATTCTATTTTGGATCATAAAGTGAGGGCGTGAATTTCAAGGAGATTCTTTAGTTGCATAAAAAGGCCACAAGGATGGAGGTTGATGTTGATAAATCAATGGTGTATACAATTGGGCTCAATGTTGATTTATTTTGGGGATTAGATGTTTTCCTTTACAACTAAAAGCTATCTCTGAAGGGGTTAAATATCTAGGGTTTAACCTGACGGGGTTAAATATCTAGGGTTTAACCTCAAGACTAATAGTTATGGGAAAGAAGATTAGTAATAGTTATTCATGAAGATAAAAAAAAAATGCATCTCATTCTAGTGTAACAAGTGGTTGTCATATTTTGAGGTGCTAGTAGATCACTAGTGTTTATTATGTTATGTTTGTTTGAGGCTGTAATAGAGTTTTTTATAGCTACTATGTCGCTATGACAGGATTATCGTTGTACTGTTTGATTCAATATTTTTGAATATCAATGGCATGCTTTTTTTCGCTGAAAAAAAAAACAAGTGGTTGTCTCGGGGTGCAGGGCTTGTTCTAATTAGGGTAGTTCTAAAGGCAATTATGGTGTATTGGCACACCTTGCCTACATTCCAAAAGAAATTTTGGAAATAATTAGGAGGTACTATTTCAATTTTCTTTGGCAACAAATTTGTGAGTATAAGGGATCTCAACTAGTGAAATGGAAAAGGATCACCCTCCCCAAGGATATAGGGGGGGTGGGGGCTAAAGAACATACAATTATTCGGTAAAGCCCTTGCAACTAAATCATTATGGGATGTAATTACTAAACACAACCTATGGAAAGGGATAATCATTCTAAAGTACATAGATCCAGGAACTATGTTGGACTAGATAAGAAGGGAAAGGAAGAGTATACAAAACATTCCAATCAATGGAAGGTTGTGATGCATGCCTTTCAAGTAATTGGTAATTTTTTGGCTTGGAAAGTTGGGAATGGTTCTCAGGTGAGGGTTAGAGCAGAAGATTTGATGGGTTGTGATAGGAATTTTTTTCTCTGTAGTGTGCTTATTAGTCACTTATAAACATAGGTAGATGTACCCTTAATATGATTAGTGATTTGTTGGAGACTGTGATGTAGAATCAAGTGTGGTTAAGGGCACATATAAGACTAAATAATGATCAAGTGTGGTTTGGATTAGGACTGGCACTCTTTTATATCTAAATTAAGAAGGGCACATATAAGACTAAATAATGATCAAGATAAATTAATATGAGTCCCAAATGGTGGATATATTGTTAGATTGGGTTATTACGTTCTTCTTGAAAGAAACTTGGGCGAGGTCAAATAGTGGTGGCAGAAATTGTGGGGGATTAGGGCCCCTCCTAAGATAATTATATTTATGTGGTTAGTCTTAAATGACAAAATTTTAACATGGGAGGCTCTCTAAAGGAGGAAAAAAATTGGCCTCGGCATTTGTTTGTTGTGTAGGCAGGATGGAGAAAATACCTCAAATCTATTTTTGACTCGTCATTGTCTGCGCAAGTTTGGTACGAGGAGTTCAAAAATATATTGTTATATTGGGTTATTCTGTTCTTCTTGAAAGAAACTTGGGTGAGGTCAAAAATTGTGGAGGATTAGTCCCCCTCCTAAAAGAATTATATTTATGTGGTTAGTCTTAAATGACAAAGATTTAACTTGGGAGGCTCTCCAAAGGAGGAAAAAATTTGACCTGGTCATTTGTTTGTTATGTAGGCAAGATGGAGAAAATACCTCGCATCTATTTTTGAACTCCTCATTGTATGCACAAGTTTGGTATTAGGTTGGTGCATTATTGGAAAGCACCATCTCTAGCAAAATAATACTATAGACAGTTTATTCTTGTAATGGTTTGGAGTTCGTAGCTTGAAAGTATTGAAGACAGTTCGTTTGGTAGTTATGAGGGGTATTTGGCTAGCAAGGAACTCTGTTTTATTCAAGAATAAATCCATTCCCCCTTTTTAGGTTGTAGCTCAAGTGTGTGTCTTACTTCAAGTTCTTAACAAGGCTCCTAGAGTTTAAGCCTCGACAAGTCGGGGAGAGGTGCAAGTAGATAAATATTAGCATGGGATTTGTTTATGGTGCTTCTCAAGGCCCATATTCTATCTATGGTATTGTATTTTTTCTCTTCCTATCTCAAACTCACCAAGTTCAAGTAAAAGCTAATTTGGGCCAAGGTACCAACAACTTGGGGCAGTTTAAGGCTTTGTTTTATCTACTCAAATGTGCTTTGGATAGAGGTATCACTCAACTTCAAGTATTTGATGATTCTTCTTTAGTCATCAATTGGATGTTGGATAAATGCAAGTTTAGAATATCACTCTCTCTCCTCTTGCAATATAGCTAGAGAATATTTCTAATTAGTTTCAAAATATTTCTTTCAAACATGTTTATAGAAAGTTAAATTATAAAGCAAATCAATTATCTATAGAAGGATTGGTCTTTCCAAATGATCAAGGTAAAATAATGTGATTTCATAAGGGCATCCCAACCACCTTTAGGAACTTTGATCTTGGGGATTTCTAATGAATTTTTTATGTGATTAAAAGATATATAAGATGTTAGTTTTTGCTACAACATTCTTTTGCTTCGACCTTATTTATCAAGCCCATTAATATGTATCATATAATCAAATACGTGGTGGGATATAATCACCCTCCCTCATGAGCCACGTCTCATTAAACTAATTGCTTTATGCAATCAAAACTAAAGGAAATGAGTTGACAACATCGTCTCTTACTTTCTTATGTGTAAAAATAATCGTCTCTTACTTTCTTATGTGTAAAAATAATCTAGTTGGAACGATACAAGTAATTCGGATTGTTTTGTTGTTTTAAGAAGGTTCGGTATAGATCAGATTTTTACCATTGAATTCCTTTCGCTCTAACTTGTGCACTCTCCATTTGCAACCGTAAAAAATATTCTCAACAATTCTTTTAACCTAATTGCGTGGAACCTCAATCAACCACTAAAATAGTTTCCATATGTTTTAAGGCAATTACTAAAAGTTACTTGGTCGTTAGACATCACATTGTTATTTAAGGCAATTAGCTAAGGATTTTGGAATAATATTGCAACCCAAAAATTGGGGGATCGGCAACAATGGAGAAAGAACTTAGAGTTACAACACCAAAAATGGAGGGTTTGTAATAATAGGGGACATGTTTTGTTCCTAATGTTAAAGATAACGCCAATTTGCTTCTTTCGAAATGGTTATTATTAGAATTACATCAAGGAAAAGAACATCTTCGTTGGGTGTAGGATCATATTTTTTCAAAAGACTTTCGCTCGACTAAAAACCCTCCGTGCAACCTCGACAATGTACTAGTATTTCAAGTGATCCTCCTCAAGTGTACTCGAGAAATATATTATGATCACAAGAAGTGATTACATAGAATACAAACCTTAAAATAATGATGGTTGTTATCCATTGAGAAATGAGGTTATTTGCCTCCGTACCCATGGAATAATAATTATCCATGGACTAATAATTCTTTCAACTTCACATGTGGTAGGCATCATTCAAACATATGGAATAGGGTCCCTAGTACATAGAGAGTTATGATGAATTGTAATGGACATAGAAAAAAGATTCAAAGAAAAATGAAGCTTATTAATTTTACTTCCCTAATGGACCATTTCCATTCAACATTTGTGCATAAAGGTAAGGCCTCTTCCTCAAATAATTTTGGTTATCTACCTCTCCCCACTACTTCGTTTAGTTTCATAGTAGCCATCATCTACCAATCACCACATTGTTGTGAAGGTTGTGAGTAAGGGTGATTTCAAAGATCAAGAGGCAATATGGGTTTGCTCATCTTCCAAAAGAAAGAATGTTGAGGGAAGTTTGTTAAATGAGAACATTGGTGGAAGCACGGCTAGGGCTAATGTAGAGTGAAAAAAGGATAGTGAGTTGAACGACCAATCAAGAAAGAAGCAAGACAAAAAAGAACAAAATGAAAGCTACCTATTCAAAATTGCTTACATACGAGATAAAGATAAACATCAATCTTACTTTAGTAGAACAAATAGCAATTGAGTATTATGAAACAAACAAACACTAATTGGTTGTTTTAATAGTAGAAAGTACTCTTAAATATCCTTGAGCTCGTGGGTTGATACCCAATGGAGTGGGCTTCTAGGATACATTACTCAACTATTTGTGGGGCAAAGGGACTCAACATATGACTTCATAACAAAGGAGGACAAGGAGATAGTGAAACAAAGGGGTTTGTAGTTTTGACTCAACATATGACTTCATAACAAAGGAGGACAAGGAGATAGTGAAACAAAGGGGTTTGTAGTTTTGGGGCAAAAATGGAACTTATTTTAGAAAATTGGTGACCCAATCAAAGAAGGGGTCAATAAGCTTTCAATATGGATGAAACTACCTTTTTAAGTCTTAGAATTTTGGAATAAAGAAGTCCAAAGACACGTTAGTAACAAAATTGGCAAAACTACACAAAAGAATTTGCAAAACTTCACAAAATTACGTGTGGAAATAGATTTAGCAAAAGGTTTTCAAGCTGTGATCACCTTATCTGTTCAAAAAAAAATTATCCAATGTAGTGAATGAATCTTATGGCCATTTGAAGGCCATGTATCATAGGTTTAAGAATAATGTCAGAGAAGACATTTGTGGGGATAATCACATGATAGCATCAACATCTCAGTTTGAGAGGATATCATTGGGAGACTTCAAAAAGTTTCAAGAAGGACAAGACACCACATCAAGAATCTACTAAGGATTTGGATCCAAATTCTAGCCAAGCCCAAATGAGGAGGTGGTATGGTGAGAGTCTTGGTAGTAACAATTGGAATCAAAGCTTCTCGTGCTTGAAAAGAAGGGGTTGGGATACCAAGGGATGGAATCATTGTGGGAGCTAAGGACCTTAAAGGGAAGAACTAACACAAGAAACAAGTGTCGAACCCACTCAAGAAGAAGTTCCAAGCTTATGGAATCAATAGACCCTATACCAATGATCTCTAAAGGAGGTATACTAACATATCAAACTCCAAATTTGAAGTGCTGCCCACTTCCTCTCCCTAGAGTTCTAGAACAATCTCTTGCTGAAAGTGTTGCTAACCCTAGATTGGGAAGGAAAATAAACATGTCAAATGTCATTTCAAATGTTGAGCAAGAAGTTCAAAGTGGAGGACTCAAATAGATCCTTGGAGCAAGAAAACCAAGGTCTTGCAAATTCTCACATACAAAATCAAGGGATAGAAGTAACCCCCAAAATTTCAGATATGGGGAGACACAAAAAAAGGTAAACCCTGATTTATTTTTCAGGTAAGAAGCACTAGTTAAAGATCAAGCATGCATCTCTTTTTTGTTATAAAATCAACCTTGGATGGGAGTTAAAAGCTCTAAGCTAAGGAGACTCTTGGGAATAGTTAAGATAGGGTCCTTTCTTTAGATTCAAAGAAGTTTTGTAGTTTGATTCTTCCGTCATGATGACTCTAAGCAAGGATCTTAGTAAGATGATTTCCTTCCTAAATATTTATGGGCCCCTTCCTCAGATAGGACAACTTTTGGGAAGCACTATATAGCAAAGGGATTTTGGGAGGGGAGTTGAACTAAGCCATTAAGGGAGCAAGGCATATGGGAAGAGAAAATTAGAATGCTAGGAAGGACCCTTTTGCAAACTATTTCTCCTTTTTTTAGAGAGATAACCCCTAGTGGCTTAGAACTTGGACCACAACGATGTTGAGTGACAACGAGTAGGGTAATTGTCATTGTCACTGCTAAGACACTGGATCAATTATTTTGGGTGATCACATATTGGTGCCATTGCATTGTTTAAACTTACACTATAAACCATGGCGTTCATAGCATTTTCCAATTGTAATGGAATTGAAAAATGGGCTCCCAAACTCGCATCCCCTTCAAGTTCAATCATCATTGGTTCCAATATGAGAAGTTTCGAAATATTGTTAAGTCCAATTGGGTACATTATAGCATTGATTTGGAAGATAGGCCTATGCAACAATTTTAATACTTGAGGGTAAGTTGGAAAGGATGTATGTTCCACTTTCCTTAGAGTCCTCTAAGGAAAAAACAAAGGTAGATATGATGAATTTGGAAAGGGAGAAACTAAGACAATGGGCATGGGAGGAACCTAGATGGACACATAAGAGTAGAACCATGTATGGTTTCAAGAAGGGGATAAAAGACATTTTTTCCAAGCAAGCCATATAAGAGATAGACTTAGAATGGCATATGGAGAATTGAGGATGCCCAAGTTGAATCCACATCTTTCAAGAAAATTTCAAAGGAACCTACTAGATATTACCAATCCATATATATTGTACAAAGTAAGCAAAGTATCAAAGACATACCAGCTATTAAATCTTTCTTTGATAATATAAAATAATTAGCAAAATCAGGGCTTGTGTCAACATTCACATTGGAGTAATTTTAAGAAGCTTGGGGCACCTTTCACACTAACAAAACCCCATGCCCTGAAGGGTTAGTTGATTGAATTTTGCAAGGGTTTCTCACTACCGAACAATGATGATTTTTTTAAGGCCACAAAGGAGTCGAGAATTGGTGGGATAGTTTTGGGTGTTATGACTACTTTCATAGCATATATTATTTCAGGCCAATCCCACTATGTAACATTGTCTATAAGATCATTGCCTAGAAAATTCCTCGAGGACTCGAACCAACACTATCCTTTGGCATTTCAAAAGAGCAATGTCACTACCTCTCTAAGAAAAAAATTCACAATGCAATTCGATAGCTTAGAACATATTTTACTCCTTTAAGGTGGGAAAAAATAATGATTTCATAACAAACTTGGATTTATCAAAAGTTTAAAAAAGGGTGAACTAGTTGTATGTGACCTCATTAATGAGACATGTGGGCTTAAAACCTAACTTTATCAATTTGGCAACTAGTTTCTTCCAATCCATCAAGGGGATGAGAAATGTCCACTCCCTTTGTTGCCCTTCCTCCTAGTTACATAAGGCTTAAGCAAAACCCTGACTCTTGAAAAGGATGAAGGGATTTGAAAGGAATCAAGGTAGCGACAAAGTTCTCGTCACTCATTTGCTTTTGTGGATGATATCTCATTTTTGGTAATGGATTTACAAGAGAGGCAAGGAAAGTTTTTGGAAGGAGCACTTGAAGTATTTTAGCTAACCCACTAGAATGGAGATTAGTGCTTCCAAATTCACCACTATCTTTCACTTAGGTTCTCTATCCAGCAAGCGAATGATCAATGTGTTTCTCCCATGGAACCCTTCAAATATTTAGAGTTAGATCTTGAACCAAACAATCATGGTATGAAGCACTAAACTAGCTCAAAGATGATCTTTGGGGGAAGAGGTAGTGTTGGTGAAGAGTGCATTGGAGGCAATACCCATTTTGGATGGCCATTGCTTTAACCTTAATGCAGTAATTCATAACATTGGGAGGTTATCCTTTTATTGTAAAAAGGTTCGTGTGGGGTGGGCCACCCTGTGGTCAACTAGGAACAACTAGCACAAACCAAAGCTTTCGGAAGATGATGAGATTAATCTCTAGAAAAGGGTTGTGGCAAAATATCATCATAAATAAATATCTCCACTTGATCACTGATGGAAACGATTATCTCCCTGTATCATAAACTATCGACGAGTCCCTTTTCTAGACAGTCATGGTAAGAGGGGATCATCTTATTTGGAGGATTGTTGCACCGAGAGGAGCGAGGTGCTCTACAACCCATTATGGGGGAGATGTTGTCACGTGACATAGCGTTATGCCAAAAGTAAAAAGTAATTAAAAGTAAAATCATGTTTCTCATGTAACATAAAAATTTAAAACCAAATGAAAATTAATTAAAACAATCCATTTAGGCTCATAAAACAAAAAAATTAAAACCGGCATAGATCAATCTCAAATCCGGATCTATCAAGCACAAAGAGGGATCAAATTTTTACACCAGAAGAAATTGGATCCCTCTTGATGCTTGATAGATCCCAGTTTAAGATGGATCTATGCTGGTAGACAGCTCTCTAGTCAAGATAGGCACTAGCCCTGAACCTTTGATAGGCTTGCATGTAGATTTCAAGATGCCCTTGGATCTTGTGAAAAACCTTCATTCTAGGTAAGTCAGTCATTGGCCAAATTTACTATCATGTACCTAATAATAGATGGGGTCATAATTGAATGTCAAAGGATCAGATAGGACTGGAGAACAGACATTGCTGCGTGGGACAGCTACAAAAGCACAATTGGGAAAGGCAGTTATCATTCTCAAAGAGCCAGATTTATTGAGATGGGGAGCTAATACTTCTTCAGGGGAATATATAGTAAACGTGGGCTACAAAGTTACTTGCTCCTCCAATGAGGTGAGATGACAGAAGTGGTCGTGCCCAAAGCTTTGGAAAGTCTGAGTGCAGAACCAAAAAAAATAGAAGGATATTTATGTGGTTCGCATCGGAAAGATAAGGTGCTCGCTTGGAAGAAACTTCAAAAGGGAGGTTGGTCAGGCCTTGGAAAATGAGATTATGCCAGGAGCATGAGAACATTTCACCCCTGCTTCACTGCCACTTCACAAAAAGAGTATGGACTTCAGTCAAATCCCGAAAACATGTGGAAGTGATTGGAGTGGATATTCTCTTGAAGTTTTAAAGACTTGGTTTAAGAAGCACAAGGATGAAGAGGTCCAGATTCTTCCTTTCCTGGTTGGATGGTCTATTTGCCTTTAAAAAAATTACTATATTTTTCAGGTCCTCAAAATATCTCTGAGGAAGATTTTTTATAGGTTCAAGCAAACTTGGCATCGCTGGACTCCAATCAGTATTTTGAAACCCACTGGGAATGTGGGCAGTAGCTATGTTTAACCTTGGCATTGATTTTACTTCTGATATTTGAAAGAAAAAAAAAAGGTGTTTAATAAAAGAAGTATTGGTAGTAGCATGAATTCATATGGACGGTTTCGAAACCTGGGTGGGTAATCACAGCTCTTTGCAAACACAAACAGCAAATAAAGAGTATGAAGTGAATGCCTGCACTGAGGGATAAAGAAAATTCTGGAGTATTATTAAGATTAGATACTACAGTGAAATAATGATCGAAAGACACAATAGGAACAATATTGTTAGCCAAATTCTGAGGATCACCATACAAAGGGAGCAGTTCGTGTAGGGGTGAAATCCCTGACATTGCGCGATGGGGAGCTGCCATTTTGTAGCTGTAAGGGTCACAATAGCTTCAAAGAGAAAACAATATAATATTGTAGAGGCCACACCTAGGAACTCAAATCCATGCATTTTCCTTAGCAAGCACAAGCACATGAATATAATGCCATTGAAAGAATCGACATAAACGAGATGGGAAAAAGATAACAAATCGAGCCACCAAAGCTTCAAAGAATTTAGGAGTAATCCACTGAGGAAAACATCATGTTTGAAATTTAATATAGTAGATATTACCACCAAAGAATGCAGAGCATATTCAGCATTGGTTTTTATTTTTTTATATTGAGCTGATAAATTCAGGTCTCAAACATAACTTCACACTAGCAGTATTTTATCTCCAGAAGCTATCCAGATTTACAATCGGATCGCAATTCAATCTATCAATGTCTCAGGCACATTATAGACAAAATCCGATCTTGATAACTTTCATAAACATGGAAATGCTTTCAGCTAAATGTGTTTCAATAGCTACCTAGCAAACAAGTTGATGCATGAACAAAGATTGATTTGCATCGTTTAGATAATCTACACACTAACCATGACAATGCTTTCAGTTTAAATATGATTTCATACCATCCTGACATACCAGCTGACGTATATACAGGGATTCTAAATCATAAAATTGTGCATCGCCTAATTTTCTAGATAATAAAACTTTTGCATCATTTAGATATTATAAATCGTAGAGAACTGTTTCTTTGATGGAATTGAAACATAAGGCCCTATCCAACACGCATTTTGTGCAATTTGAGTCCCCCCGGCTCAAATCAAAATCAAATCCATGCAATAATCAATCGTAAATCTCTTTTCAACATTCATTTTATGCAATAATTTGATTTGAATGTAAACACTTAGTTTGCTTTTTTATTTGGCATCATTTCCTACTTATTAGGGATTTCCTAAATTTTAGGACTTACATTCTCTCAGTTCTTCAGATTCCTCTTGCATAGTGCCCTCCACCTAGAGAAGTAAGTCTCAAATCTACTCAAGGTCGCTTTATGCATGTCAATGAAATTTTAATATGCATATCGCCTAAGTGGGGTGACTGTCCAGAGATAGACAATTTGTCAGTTAATAAGAGTTATAAGAAAGATAACTTTTTTATGCTCTGATTTTCTCTCTACTACACTTGGCTGCTTGAGAAAAGGCATGCAGAGAGTTCAGGTGCCAATTATGTGAGGTGAAGTCACTCAAAGAGCAGCCTGCTATGCTAGGCACTATCCTCCCTTGTTATTCATTCATTGTAATCATTTTTCGTGCTGATGGTACTTTTATGAGTTGAGCCTGCAAATCAGTTTGTTACTTTGTGATTTTCAGGTGGTCTCAGGGGATGTGACTGATTAGAGGGGACTCTAATTTTATCCCTTGGAAGTTTATGTTGCAGATCCTCATGGAAGAGCTTGATTTATGAGGCATACTGAAGAGTTCAGTGACCTCCAACTGATACTCAACAGTTACTTCAGTGACCTCTGATTTTCTCTCTACTACACTTGGCTGCTTGAGAAAAGGCATGCAGAGAGTTCAGGTGCCAATTATGTGAGGTGAAGTCACTCAAAGAGGTCAGCCTGCTATGCTAGGCACTATCCTCCCTTGTTATTCATTCATTGTAATCATTTTTCGTGCTGATGGTACTTTTATGAGTTGAGCCTGCAAATCAGTTTGTTACTTTGTGATTTTCAGGTGGTCTCAGGGGATGTGACTGATTAGAGGGGACTCTAATTTTATCCCTTGGAAGTTTATGTTGCAGATCCTCATGGAAGAGCTTGATTTATGAGGCATACTGAAGAGTTCAGTGACCTCCAACTGATACTCAACAGTTACTTCAATATGAAGAAAAAAAAATCGGTAAGGCTAAGAGATAATTTTGGTCTCCTAGGTGAAAGACCATTTAAATCTTCACATTGCAAGGAAATGAACTAAGCATCAATTCAAGGCGTTCACTACTCTTTATCAAAGTGTCAACATTTGCTGGGAAATGCTTCTAAAGAACAAGCTATCCCAAGTATGCATAAATGATTCAAACACCATGATAAGCTACCTCACAAAGACTACCAAGCTTAGAGACCAGTGCTGCCATTGGTATGAAGATAGAAGATGAGAAATTAGTGCCTATTGCACTAGATGGCTTCTCTCATGTATAGGAAGCTTTTGTTCAAGGAGTATATGCTCATGCAACCCTCCCAACTTATAAGCAGCACTAGGACATTTTTGTCCAAGAACAAACAACGTTAAAATCAGATTCAGCCCAAAGAGTAGAGCACCGAGACACCTAGCTCGCATTGGGAAGATGAAGAAAGATGGGAAGAAAAAAAAATCTACAAAGAGCAAGGAGGAGGCATTCTTTCTTAATTCCAGTTCTAAGAGTTAAGTAACTTGTTACAAATGTCACAAGAGAGGACACTATGCTAATGAATGTTTAGAGAAGAGAATATCTAGACAAGGTACAGCGGGTAGGCAGAGATAGAAACAAGGAGTGCAGATACTTCTGCTGAAGTGGATGGGTAGGTATTCACATTAGAAACCATTATTTCCATGATTTCAGCTCGCCACCAATACTACCTCATGTGTTGGTTGATACATTGATAGTGAAGCATCACATCATATCCAATAGTGAAGCATCACACCATATGTTATATAATTGGAAGTTTTTCAGCAAGCTTCACAAAAAAAAGGCATGAAAGTGACCCCAGGTGATGATACCACCTAACTAATCACTGGAGTTGACACTACCTATCAAAATGTCTCCAAGTTTCCAACTGGCGTTTTTGAGTTGCATGTTTGTTTTGTGCCTGGTTTGACTGAAAATCTCAGCAATTACAGATATTTTGATGAACCATGCTCTGTAATAAGAGATTTCAGCAAAGAACCCACTCAGGTTTTGTCCAAACGGGCACACGAATGAGGCCTTTATAGGTTTTTTGCGTGATTGGAAAATCATAGAGCTTTGGTGCATGATAATGGCAACTTGTGTGAGCTATGGCACAAGCATTTAGATCATTTACACTGTGCAACTCTTCCTCTCTCGAAGAATATGGTGCAGGGATACCCATATCTAAAAAAGGTGGAGCAGATTGGTGTGCGCAAAGGTTGTGCACTTGGTAAGCACTCCAAGACTACCATTTCTTCTAATGAGTGGAGGTCGCTCAAGTTGATTCAATCCAATGTTTCCTTTATTTACGAGTTCTCTCATAAACGTTGCATCAAATGTTCAGGAAATATAATGAATTTAGAACTTTGACTGAGACTGTAACAGGAAGAGGATCAGTCGGAGAATGGAGGAGAATACACCTTCAAAGAGTTTGATTCTTATTGCAGGGAAGATTGAATTAAGAGTGAACTTTTGGTACCATATAACCACAGTAGAATGGACTTGTGAATCTAAAGCATAGATCCATTATTAGACAAGAAAAGACATGATTCATGGCATGGACTTCCCGTGTGTCTATGGGATGAAACTTGTAATACTACACATTAAATAGGCGTCAGCACAAGATTCTTGGGGACAAAACACCAGAGACCACCTTTACTAGTGAGAAGCCACAAGTATCTTGTTTTTTTGTGTTCCAGTTTGATTCTTATTGCAGAATAGATCGAATCAGAGTGAAATTTTAGTACCATATAACCGCAGTGGAATGAAGTTATGAAACCAAAGCACAGATCCATTATTAGACAACAAAGGACATGATTCATGGCATGGATTTGCCATGTGTCTATGGGATGAAGCTTGTAATACTACATATTAAATAGGTGTCTGCATGAGATTCTAGAGGACAAAACACCAGGAGGCCTCCAGTAGTGAGAAGCCACAAGTATCTGATTTTCATGTTTTCCAGTTTCTAGTTTAAATACATGTTCTTGATGAGAAACTGACTAAGTTTGAACCCCCTAGTATCGATGAGTTTTTGTAGGCTATAGTGAGAGTTCCAAAGGCTACCAAATTTATATTCCAGCGCAGTGGAAGACAGTGGTGAGTTGTAATGTGAAGCTCAATAATGATGGACGGTCTTCAAGTTCACAAGAGCCTCCTACAGTGATTGAGGAGGAAGAAAAACCTGTTGTACCAAATTCAGATCTGCAACCAGATGAGAAATCAAATTTATCAACAAAGGAGAGACCCTATCAACAAAGGAGGAGAGACCCCGCCACCCTCCAGTTCAATGAGGAAGCAAAGATGGTTTTCCCAAGTCTTGCGGGATGCAAAAAAAGTTGGACCACCTAAATTTACATTTGGAGTTAGTCATCCACCTAACAAGTTCCCAACTTATTTTGCATTGATGACTTGTACATTTAAGACCAAGCCTTCTAGCTTTAAGGCAAAAACTCCCATTTTCAGAATGATGTCTAAGAGATAGTTTCAAGACCGATTGGCAAATCAATGATTGAATCCATATGGCTCTAAAGAATTAGGCATAAAGCTGATGGGACCATAGATAAGCACAAATTTGGGTTTGTAACCAAATCATTCTCTCAAAGAGAGGGAGTTGACTATGACAAGAATTTTGCTCCAATTTCCAACTATACATGTATTAGATCCATTAGGCTGTTAGAAAGTGACAACAAGGTCGGTCTACCTGCATTGCATGTGTCCTTCCATGCAGAAGACTTAAATGAAGAAGCCAATAAAATGTATTTAATATATTTTTCCTAAGTTTACTTTGGAAAATATATTAAAGTGGTCTAATTATTAATTGACTTAATGGAACACCTTTTATAAAGTGAAGGTGAAAATATTTAAGTGATGCACAAATTTGGGTTTGTAACCAAATCATTCTCTCAAAGAGAGGGAGTTGACTATGACAAGAATTTTGCTCCAATTTCCAACTATACATGTATTAAATCCATTAGGCTGTTAGAAAGTGACAACAAGGAAGGTCTTCCTACATTGCATGTGTCCTTCCATGCAGAAGACTTAAATGAAGAAGCCATTAAAATGTATTTAATATATTTTTCCTAAGTTTACTTTGGAAAATATATTAAAGTGGTCTAATTATTAATTGACTTAATGGAACACCTTTTATAAAGTGAAAGTGAAAATATTTAAGTGATGGCCAATCTAATCCGGGCCATCCAATCTAACCGAAGGATCTCATCCATAGATCCATAGTGAGATTAGGGTTTTCGCTTACCCAATGAGTTATAAAGAGGATCAATTGGTGGAGAGGACATATAATTACATTCTGACAGAGCCGGAGAGAAAGAAGTGTGAGAGAGAGAGTTTTGCAGAGAAGATGGAGAAGCATAGAGTCAGAGAGATCGAGCATCCAAGCAAGAGTGACCGTAAGGATTAGCAAAGGAGAGAACCAAGGTCGAGTTGTGCAGAGGTGGACCGTACAGCTGCAGGCCGTACAGACCGTACAACAGATGGTCATACAGACCATACGGACTTCGTATAGGCCATACAGCTACATTGGGGACCATGCCATTCTACGGGTTTTCTCAGTGAGTTTGTGTTGGTTCGATTTTGCCAAGTTGGGCATAAATCGATTTTCTGATATTGTAAAAGCTTCATATTTTCTTAATAAAATATTCTCTCATACTACTGCACCAGTTTTCCCATCTTGGGTTTTGTCCGGGGTTTTATACCCAAAAAGATTGTGTTGTCTCTATTGGTGTGATTGATTGGTATTTCTTTCAGTATTTATTTTCCACTGCATAGTGAAGAAATCCATGTGTGGTTAACAGTAATTAAATTTGGGTTTAATCAATTAATCATGCATACTCTAGCCCTAGAGTGGATTTTAAGGAAATTTACATGGTATCAGAGCTCTTCTGAGCAGACTGAAAGAAAGCAGCAGGTTAGTTGGATAGATTATTGGCATATCTATCCAAGGGTTTATAGGCACTATTCACTATGGTCGTATAGTTGAGAGTAGAGGATAGACTCCAGGGGGCACAGAACTTTCCTACTTGGAAAGAGAGGATCACCAGGATCCTAGATGTCAGTGATGCTGAAGAGCACATTGATGATCAGAACTCTGCTCCCACAGATCCGACAAATTTGGCTAGATGGAAGAAGATAGATTCCAGAGCTATGTTGATCATCTTAGATGGGGTGAAGGACCATATAGTCCCTCATCTGTCTGGGAAGAAGACCGCATTAGAGATGTGGAAGGCTTTGGAAAGTCTCTACCAAAGCAAGAATGAAAACTGGAAGATGGTACTGCAGGAGAGATTGCGCAGTACCAGGATGGCCAAGGGTGAAGGAGTGGTGCCTTATCTTACAAGGCTCACACAGAATAGGGATGAGCTTGGAGCAGTGGGCTCTAAGACTGAGGATGAGGAGCTAATTCGTATAGCTCTCAATGGCTTTTCTAAGCCATGGGACGTCTTTGTTAAAGGCATGGTGGCTAGGGAGAAGCTCCCTAACTGACAGAGATTGTGGGATGACTTCGCACAGGAAGAAATCCGAATGGGTCAAGGTTCAGCTTCATCCAGCAGTGCTCCACAGATCATGGATGAAGAGGCTCTAGCCCTAGCAAGCAAAGGTAAGGGGAAGGCAAAGAAGAAGAAAGGTGGTAAGAAGAACTTGGGCATGGAAAAAGTCAAGAGCTTCATATGCCACAAGCATGGACAATTTGCTTCCCAGTGCCCAGAGAGGAAGAAGAAGAACAACACACAGATGGCAGGTTCAGCAGAGGTGGATGACTTCAGCAAGAGTTTTGATGAAAACTTTTGCTTGATAGCTTGCATGGCAAGCTCCATCAACAACAACATCTGGTATGTGGACAGTGGTGCATCTTGTCACATGATCGGACACAGATCGTTCTTCAAGAGCTTGCAGAAGGGTGGAGTAAATCTCCATATTGAGTTAGGAGATGATGCGCAGTATCAGGCGCAGGGTGTCGGTATTGTTTCGTTTCGGAGGGAGTCTGGAAATCACATCAGCTTTGCGGATGTGTTATATGTCCCAGGGATGACGAAGAATCTCATATCAGTTTCCACACTATAAGACAAGGGTTTTCTAGTGACTTTCTGGGACAGGAAACTATATATCAGGCCACATGGGTTAGATCAGAGATTGGATAGGATGATTAGGGTTCGGAGTGGGAAGGTATACAGACTACAATTTGAGCCTGCAAAGGCTCTGGTCAGTAGCAGCAATAGTGATGGTGAGTTATGGCATAGGAGGATGGCACACTTACATCATGGTGCACTAAGGTATATGAGACAGGCAATTATCAGAGTTCCTTCAGTACAGGAGGATAAGCACAACCACTGCAAGGGTTGTGTGTTGGGGAAGAACATCATGAGACCTTTCCCACATAGTGAGCACAAGTCTGAGGGGGCCTTAGACTTGGTGCATTCGGATGTATGCGGAACGATGAGTGTCCATTCTTTTAGTGGTTACAATTATTGCATCACATTCATTGATGATTATTCCAGAAAAACCTGGATCTATTTTCTGAAGGCCAAGTCAGAGGTCTTCGATCGGTTCTGAGAGTTCAAGACTCTCGTGGAGAACCAAACAAGGAGAAAGATCCGGATATTGAGGACAGACAACGGTGGTGAGTACACCAATAGATAGTTCATGGAGTACTATGCATCAGAGGGGATCAAGAAGGAACACATTGTTCCTCACATCCCGCAACAGAATGGAGTGGCAAAGAGGAAGAACAGGACAATGGTGAGTGCAGCTAAGGCCATGCTATTTGATAAGGGATTACCACTATTCCTATGGGCCGAGGCATTTCAGATTGCAGTATATGTCCAGAACAGGTGTCCCCACACAGCATTGGGGAGGAAGACACCTGAGGAGGTATTCACAGGTACTAGACCGGATGTGAGTCATTTGCGCATATTTGGGAGTATCTGCTATTGTCACATTCATGCTGATACTAGGAAGAAGTTGGATCCTTCTGGAGAGAAGGGGCTTCTAGTTGGGTATAGTGAGACTTCCAAGGCTTATAGAATATATGTCCCATCTCGCAAGAGGATCATTGTGAGCAGGGATGTCCAGTTTGATGAGGACGGAACCTTGAGAAGATCTATGGACTTACCAGCACAGGAGGAGCCAGCCGAGGACTCGGGAGGAGTCAAGTTGGAGGAGTCACAGGTACAGGTTCAAACACAAGAGGAGTCAGTCACCAAGCCACGACCTAGGTGGTAGAGGACCACTGTTCAGGATTCCAGACAGGTGAGTCTTCCACAGAGATCCATAAGGCGGAGCAAGCCACCAGATAGATTGAGCTAAATGGCACTGATGACAAAGTTGATTGACTCCGAACCTTCTAGTTTCGAGGAGGCTGCACAACATGATGTGTGGCAAGAGACCATGGTTGAGGAGTATGACTCAAGGTAAAGGATGCAGCAGACGAATGGTGTTGATTGTGGAACTCCTTTGTCATGGCCTAAGCAAAAATGTACCCTTCGCTCGAGCCAAAATCATTGATTAGGCAATTTCATCAGATGGTGTTGACTAAGGTCCCTAGAGAATCAAAGTAGAGGCAAAGGGTAGACGAGGAGGCAAAGGTGATACTAATGATGAGAATCCCAATATAAGCAATGGTTGAAACTTGAACATTGCTTGTCATTTAAATGTTCTTGCTCATTATTCATAAGGATTTCTTTCAAAGTTTCATAGTTTCAATATATCACATTTGTTTCCAATTTTTGAGGGGTCACATTTCCAACACGTTCCCATTTCAAAAACTCTTTATTTGTTTTCTTGTATCCGCTAAAAGGTTTTGAGATACATGGGAAAGGAACCATGGGCATGGTATGCTAAGATTTATGAGTATTTACACAAGTTGGGGTTTTCCAAGACTACTTCAAAACCTAATCTTTAATACATTTGATAATCTTATCTACTTGTCTTGGCCATGTATGTAGATCATCTTATCATTACAAGTAACTCTAATCAATTTATCTCATGGTGCAATAAGAAATAGAATAGTGAGTTTGACATGAAGGAAATTGGTCTATTGCATTATTTTGGGGGGTTAGAAGTATGGTTGGTTATAAGTGAAGTCTTCCTTAAACAAGGGAAATATACTTTAAAAATTTGAAGAGAATTCATATGTTGGAATGAAAATCAATGCCATACTCCAATGGTTCCAAAACTGAAGTTGACTTGCGAGGAGGATTTAGAATTGGTTATCCTACTTTACACAGCATGTTGATTAGGTCATTGATGTACCTAGTAAATACCATGCTAGATATATGTTATGCAAGGACTATATTGAGCCAATTTATGGTAAAACCTAGGCATCCTAATTGGAATGCTACAAAACATGCTCTAATGTTTGAATGGCACTAATCATTATGGCATGCAGTATACAAGAGATGGTGAGTGTTTCATGGTTTTTTCGACTTAGATTGCCCAAGAGATGGTGAGTGTTTCATGGTTTTTTCGACTTAGATTGCCCAAGAGATGGTGAGACAAGGATGACCACTTCCAACTATTGTTTCACCTTGGGTATAGGTACGATTTCTTTGTTTAGCAAGAAACACGTAGTCATTGCCCTTAGCTCACCATGTGCTTTAACATTCAAATGACACTATTCATTATGGCATGCAGATTCCAAGAGATTGTGAAGATTTACTACGAGGTTTGTTGATTCAAATTGGGCAGGAGATGTAGGGACCAATGTAAATTTTCGTAACCCTGGGTGAATGTTGTCCTTATGTTCTCAAATTAATAAACTTTGAATTTAAGTAAATTCTTCACATAGCAATATTCACGCATATAGTAGGAAAATTAACAACAGAGGCAAAAACACAGTACAATGATAATTTACTCCTTCAAATCAGCCTTTCATTAATAGATCCAGGCTTACAAGCAAACCTCCACGACTATACGGTACACTCAAATAAGGCAAAATCTACACACCTTACTCAAGAAAACTGCCCTCCAAAACCAAAAAAACAGCCCATTGCTTGTTGCCTTCGTTTACAACTGTCCATATGATTGTACTGTCATGTTCCATAAAATTGTACGGTTTTGTCCATATGATGGTACAAAATTTCATACGGATCCATTTGACTATTGGATACGTTCCACAAATTTGGTGGCCTTATATTGTTCATCGCCCTAAATCATGGAAACTTATCCATCAAACTTATAAATGTCCAAGCTTACAAGGAAGCCTCCACGGTTATACGGTAGACTCAAATAAGGCAAAATCTACACACCTTACTAAGGAAAATTGCCCTCCAAAACCAAGAAAACAGCCCATTGCTTGTTGTCTTGTTGTAGAACAGTCCATATTATTGTACTGTCATGTTCCATACAATTGTACAGTTTTGTCCAAACGATGGTACAAAATTATGCACGGATCCATATGACTATTGTATACGCTCCACAAATTTCGTGGCCTTGTATTGTTCATTGCCCTAAATCATGGAAACGTATCCATCAAACTTATAAATGTCAACTCAAAAGGTGTGCTCATGAATTCACTATTCTCCAGCAAGAACTGGTCTAAGTTTGCTCTAGCTTTCCATGCAATTTTACGATTGCTTCCACCCACAATCCACAAACTCTTACCAAGGCTTCCTTATTGCATGTACGTCCCAACTTAAAGGCCCCTGCCTTACCCATGGTTGTAGTGGTATGCTAAGACTTTTGCTAGTAAACCTGAACAACTAGATGTTGCACTTCTAAGAACAACTTGAGTGGCAACCAACTTTGCATTGGCCTAACGTGTCTTTAGGTAAAGTGTGTTTCTTTAATGTGCGTTTGTAACTAACTAATATGACAATCATGATTATGTTCTAGACAAAGTAATCTGATGGTTCATCTTCTCCTCAAGATCTACCGTGTCGATCCATACCACTGTACAGAACTGCAGTACCTACTACCTAGTTGTTGATCTGAGCTCCTCTCTAGTGCTCTAATTTTGCTTCACTGATGAATTACTTCACCTCCTGACCAAAACTATCTTTTGAGTGAAATGAATGCCTTAACCCTCTAGCTTGACTTGCCTTTGTACTTTAGTTGAAACCCTAATCTACAAATGTACAGTTGAGATTAGTCTAAATCACTAGTGTATTAAAATTACACATTATTAGACTCAACTAATTTAAAAGGATTTCACTTTATAGATTTGACTTGGATGACTTCACACACGTTTGACACTAAACGTGTGCAAAAGTTCTTGTCTAAGCTACAAACATCAACAACAAGGAAAAGCACTTTTGACAATTGTTTCAAATTGGATATGGGTATAATTTATTTGTTAAACAAGAAACATGTAGCAATTGCCCTTTACTCAACAAAAGCATCGCACATGGCCACTTCATCTACTGGTGGTGAGGAAATTTGGCTTCACAAACTGGTAGCTAAGTTGACAAATGTGATAGCAACAAGAAATAGCTCAATTGGTTCAACCCTTTCTACGAAGGCATGATGCCCATGCAATGTTTTAAAAACCAGTCCAACCAGAACCAAAACTAGCAGAGTTGACTAGCCGAACCATCTCCAACCCTGAACCGACCAAAAACTTAGCTTGGGGACCGATTCAATACTGAACCAACCGGCCCGATGCCTAAACTGACTAGTTCAGTTTGAACAGGTCCAAATCGGTCGAGCCTTCAAGATTGATATGGTACTGATATATTTTGCTAGTTTTTATACAATTATAGCAGTATAATGAAATGCAGATAATAAAACAAGATCACTAAAAGAATAACCAAGCACAGAAACAATAGACACAAAGTTTTAACCTAGGAAACCCAACAGGGAGAAAACCCAGCAACCTTCGTATAGAGATAATCAGTCAGTCCTGAGAACAGAGTACAGATACAAGAAAAAATTGCCCCAAGTGAAAACCCCAAAAATCACTTCTCCTAGCTGCAGTAGTGAACTTCTCTCTCTCCTTGAGCGAATTGCTTGAGTTGAGTGAGTAAACAAATGAGGCATTCGACCTCTCTATTCATAGACATGCAAAAGTGACTTTTTCCCTTACTGGGCCGACTTGTCTTGGGGGAAGATAAAATAACATTTAATAATTCTTTTCTTTGTGTGTTTTCACAGCAAGGTTTACATTGATTCTTTCAAGGGTTTTACATGATCAATTACATCAATATCTTCTCCCGTAGGAGGTACAAAAATAATATAATAAAATAACTTCCGAAATTGCACTATTTCCAACACTCCCTCTCAACAAGGAAGGTATTCTTCGGACACAATCTTCATCAGCATCACGATCATCTAGATCTCATCTATACATCACATCTGTCTCGATTAACTCTATGCATATTGAAGGTCTTCAACAAAATCTCAGTCCATCGAGAGGTGTCATCATGCATCTGCTCCACACAGTCCATCAGTGGATCCATACATCAGCTCAGCAACTCTACACAGTCCATCGAAGAGTCCAACATGCATTATCTCAACCCAGTCCATCAAGGATCAATACAATGTGCCTCAGCTCAACCTAGTCCATCAAGGAACATGCACAAGGACAATATGCCTCAACTCAACCCAGTCCATCAGGGAACATGCACCAACTAAACCAGTCCATGGGTGAGTCCAAGAGAACCAGTGTGCGCTAGTGTGCACCAGCCCCTCCATCTCATCCCAGGATGTTTGAGAGATCTCCTCACTCTTTTCAGAGTGATCTGGAGAATGCACTAAATCTCTCCATGAGAGATCTCCTCACTCCTTTCGGAGTGATCTAGAGTGTGCATTGGCCTCTCCATCCTTTTCAGGATGTCCAAGAGATCTCCTCACTCCATCTTGAAGTGATCTGGAGAATGCAATGGCCTCTCCATCCTATCAGGATGTCTGAGAGATCTCCTCACTCCATCTCAGAGTGATCGAGAGAATGCAGTGGCCTCTCCATCCTATCAGGATGTCTGAGAGATCTCCTCACTCTATCTCGGAGTGATTTGGAGAATACAGTGGCCTCTCCATCCTATCAGGATGTCTGAGAGATCTCCTCACTCTATCTCCGAGTGATCTAGAGAATGCTTGGTCTCTATGTCATCTTTCCCTCTCAAGGAGGGACACGTTCTCTACCACACCAAGCCTTCCACGAAAGTAAACAAACTTTATCTTGGGAAGAGGCTTGGTAAGAACATCTACAATCTTGTCATCTATCGAAAGATATTGTAACTCGACCGCACCTTTCTACACCATATCACGAATGTAGTGATACCGAATCTCTATATGCTTCGACTTGTCGTGGAATACAGGATTCACTGACATCTGCACACAGCTTTGGTTATCACAGTGAATCACAATTGGCTCTGAAATCTAGCCAAACAATCCCACAAGGAGTTTTCGAAGTCGCACAGCTTCCCGAGCTGCAGTGCTAGCAGCCATGTACTCGGCCTCTACAGTACTAAGTGCTATTGAGGTCTACTTCCTGCTGCACCAGGAAATCATTGTAGATCTCTTACTGAAGCAACACCCAGAGTTGCTCTTCTTATCTGCAGCACAATCGACCCAATCTAAATCTGAAAATCCATGCAATATCAAGTCACATTCTGAAGCATATCTCAAGCCATACCCCACAGTGCCACACAAGTATCTCGACACATGTTTTGCAACAACCCAATGAATCTGTCTCGACTCACACATGAACTGGCTGAGTGCATTCACTACAAAACATATATCTGGTCTATGTTGCAAAGGATCCAATCAACTGGCTATACATTGTGGGATCAATCAAGTCCAAATCGAAAGCAAAGTCTCTTAGCTTCTTCAGATTCGCATCCATTGGTGTGTCCATAGACTTACAGTCCAACATTCTGAATCTCTTCAGCGTGTCAATGGTGTATTTTCCTTGACTAAGGAAAATCTCATTATGCCTCTGCCATACTTCTAATCCCAAGAAGTAATGCATCAATCCAAGATCCTTCATTTCAAACTCAGAGGCAAGCTTCTTTTTACACCATACAATAAGTTTCTCATTCCCAGGAAGAAACAGATCATCAACATGGAGTACCAAAATCAATCGATCATCATCCTCGACCTTGTAGTAAAGGTTGGGGTCTGCATCACTCTTGGTGAATCCCGGGCTCACGAAGCATCATCGATACGTCCATACCAAGCACGTTGTGCTTGCTTGAGTCCATATAGGGCCTTTTTTCAACCTGCATACATGGGACTCCTTTCCATGGACAACAAAACCCTCTGGTTGTTCAATACGTACTTCTTCCTCGATAACACCGTTGAGGAAGGCAATTTTGACATCCATTTCGATAACACCGTTGAGGAAGGCGGTTTTGACATCCATCTGATGCAACTTCCATCCCATAGCTAAAGCAATAGCAATAATCGTCCTAATGGAAGTATATCGAGCCGCAGGAGCAAATGTCTCATCATAATCAACTCCCTCTTTATGAGAGAATCCTCTAGCAACAAACCTAGCCTTGTGTTTCTCAACACTGCCATCTGCTCCATGCTTGATTTTGTAAAGCCACTCGGAAGTCATTACTGACTTCCCCTCAGGTCTCGATACAACCTCCCACACATCATTCTTCATATGGATTGGTATTCATCCATCATGGCATCTTTCCATACTTGGTGTCTGGAGGCCTCTTCATAGGTGGAAGGTTCTAAGTCAATGATGTGACTCACCAATGCCATATAACTCGAGAATCTTTGAGGTCTCTTACTTTCTCGAAAAGTACCATGGGGAGCATCATGCCCCTCTACATCCTGCAATGTCTGTTGTGCCCATCTAGGCCTCTTACGGCCTACTCCAAAATCTGTGGGAGCATCAACTGGCTCAACTGGATCAATGGGATCAATCGGCTCATCCTTCTTATCTAACTCCCTCTGAACTGCTGGAGGTGGAGATGATCTCATCTCCTTAAGATCCATCAGCTCCTCATCATCGATCTCCATATCGGATCTTTGAGCTCTTCTGATAGCCATCTCTTCTTCAAAGGACACATCCTGGCTAACTTCAATCTGCCTCGATCCTGGGATGTAGATTTTGTAAGCCTTTGAAGACTCGTTGTATCCCACAAAAATTCCCTTCTTGCCCAAAGGTTCTAACTTCGTCCTCTTCTCCTTGGGCACATGTATGTAAACTGGATAGCCAAAAATATGAAGATGGCCCACTTCTGGTTTCACTCCTGTGAAAGCTTCTTCCGGAGTCATGTTCTTCAAGATTTTATGAGGACATCTATTTTCTACATAAACAACTGTTCTAGACACTTCTGCCCGCAAAAACATAGGTCGACTCTGGTCATCTATCATGGCTTTGGCTGCCTCAACAATTGTTCTATTCTTTCTTTCCGCAACCCCATTTTGTTGTTGAGGGTTGTAGGGAACTATGAGATCCCTCTTAATTCATGCTTCCTTGCAAAAATCATTGAAATTTGTAGAGGTATATTCTCCACCATTATCTGATCTCAAGATCTTAATCCTCTTTCCCGTCAGATTCTTGACTTGTGCTTTGAATTCTTTGAATTTACTTAGGACCTCTTCGGATTCCTTGGTCTTGAGATATTATATCCAAGTCTTCCGAAAATAGTCATCAATAAATGTTACATAGTAATAATAGCCACCCAGTGAAGCAACAATCATGGGTCCGCACAAGTCAGAGTGAACTAGATCCAAAATTCCTTTAGATCTGCTTTCACTATTCAGTAAGGATCCCTTGGCATTCTTTCCAAGTGCACATCCTCTGCATATTTCATCACTGTCTACATAAGTATTGGTAGACCTGTCACTATATTCCTTAATGCCGGAAGAGCTTTATAGTTTAGATGAGCTAGTCTTTTGTGCCATAGCTCACCCATGCTGGTAGATTCATATACTAGTGCTTGAGCTGGTGGTGTGCTCAACCTGTATAAGCTCTCCTCTCGTACACCAATTACTTTTGTTGTATTCATGCTTGAGTTCTTGAGCCAAGCAAGGACCTTCCCATCAGAAAATGCAACTTTATATCTTTTGTCCTCCAAAGCAGATATGGAGACAAGATTTCTTTTCATGCCAGGTACATATAGTACATCACTTAAATGTAATGTGTCACTAGACTCTAACTGAAGGGAGGTAGCCCCAGATCCCTTCACAGTATAATTAGCATCATCCCAAAGTACAACACATAGATGGGATTCTTTCTCAACTATTTCTGAAAGATTTTCTTTATTGCCAATCCTATGCCTAGAAGCACCACTATCTATGAGCCATGTATCACTAATGGTGGGAACAATACCTGATAAAGCTGATATGAAGAAGAATTATGTATGATCGTCATTCCTTTGCTTCTTATGACAGGTGTCTTCGCCTACATCAGCAGTTGAGGCTTCATGCTTCCTTTTGTTTGAACTTCGACAATTACTGGCATAATGGCCATATGTCTTGCACTTGAAGCATTGTATATGCGAGAGACCCTTCTTTTTCTTCTGATCTGGAGAAGGGCTTGATCTCCTACCTTAGTTCTTGTGATTGTGAAACTTTCTTCCTTTTCCTCTGCCTTTCTTGGCATGGGACATAAATGCTTGATTCTCCTCAGAGTTGAGTGCCATGAAGTTTCTGCCTTGCTGCAATCCTCGTCTCTTCATGAGTATAATATGCCCATAAGCTATCAAATTTGGGCAACTTGGTTCGTCCACTTATGCTTTGGATAAATGATTTCCAAGAAGGTGGGAGAGCATTTAAGGTGGTTATGACAAGCTCCTTATCATCAAGGGACTCTCCACTAGAGCTTAGCTTGTCCCTTAGTTCTGAGATCCTCGTGAAGTATGAAGCAATTGACTCTAACTTTGACATCTTCAGATTCGATAGTTGGTTCCTCAATGTGAGAGTCACATGGATACTACTGTGTTCAAATAACTTCTTTAGGACTTTGAACATCTTCCTAGCTGTCTTCTTTTGTGAGATCTGAGGAACCAAATGATCTTTTACTGAATCCACCAGAATTCTTCGTGCTCTCGCATCATTCTTCCTCCATTGAGACTTGTCATCTTCAGCATTTGGTTCTGGAAGCTACTCATTTAGCACGAGCTAGGTCAAAATTGAAGTTTGGATTCTTGAAAACTGACTCCACAGATAGATGCGCCCTATCAAGGCAAGTTGAGAGAAGAAAAGATCGAGCCAAATATGTGGACTGAACAGCACAAAACTCGAAACCCTAATTTCTGCAGTAACTGCAGCAGCTGTAGAATTAGGTCAAAATTGAAACCCTAGTTTTCAATTTCTAGTGCCTTCCCTAGAGCGAAATTTCCAGTGCTCTTTTCCAACCAAACTGATGAGGGAAGGCCCCAAAATGTGAAACCCTAGTTTTCAGCAATGGCATCTTCTAGTACTGCTCTGATACCATGTTAGTTTTTATAGAATTATAGCAGTATAATGAAATGCAGATAATAAAACAAGATCACTAAAAGAATAACCAAGCACAGAAACAATAGACACAAAGTTTTATCCTGGGAAACCCAACAGGGAGAAAACCCAGCAACCTTCATATAGAGATAATCAGTCTCGAGAACAAAGTATAGATACAAGAGAAAACTTCTCCAAGTGAAAACCCCAAAAATCACTTCTCCTAGCTACAGTAGCGAGCTTCTCTCTCTCCTTGAGTGAATTGCTTGAGTTGAGTGAGTGAACAAATGAGGCATTCGACCTCTCTATTTATACACATGTAAAAGTGACTTTTTCCCTTACTGGGCCGACTTATCTTGGGGGAAGATAAAATAATATTTAATAATTCTTTTCTTTGTGTTTTCACCCCAAGGTTTACATTGATTCTTTCAAGGTTTTTACATGATCAATTACATCAATATCTTCTCCCGTAGGAGGTACAAAAATAATATAATAAAATACAATAAGAATAGCTTTTGAAGTTGCACTGTTTCCAACATATTTATTTTGTGAAGGTTTTCAGTCAAAATAAGAACAAAATTTTCATTGAAACTTGGATTCTTTCCACCGTCTATGCAAGCTTTTGTTTGAAATCTACTATTGGCATATTCCAGGCAAGCATATCCGTGACGGTCGATTGCATTTGCACCTTCTTCCTCTATCACAGGGACTTTGTCTTCGAGTTCGATGGTCACATTCATATTCATGTTCACGACTCCTTCCATCACGAAAAAGAGGACTCTCACTTTAGCTCACTCTAGTTCACGTTCATGTTCATGATTGAATTTCGGATGATGTGTTGCTTTTGCAGAAGGCAGATTGGGTACCAAAACGATGGTGGAAGCGCTAACAGTGTGGTGCATGGCTACACAAATGGAGATGGCTTGGGGGACGAGATAGTGGGCACCTTCATTCTCGTGTACACAGTTTTTTTCGACACAGATGCCAAAAGAAGTGCCAAGGACTCTCATGTTCTGTGTTTAAGGATCAATTATATTTTTTTCATTAAAATTGAAATTTTGTATGTATTTTTTAATAGTTTGAGTCATTGAAATCAAACCGCTCTAGTTCATTATCGGTTCCAGTTCCAGTCCGAGTCATTGAAATCAAACCGCTCTAGTTCATTAAAGCATTGTGCCCATGTAGGTTGCAAAATCCATTTCCACCAAGTCATGTGGGTCACCAACCATTATTATTGCCATAGAGTAATACTGCCCTCCATCCACAAAACTAGGAAAGACGAGGGAATGCATGGGGCACAAGCAAGGTACCAACTTCCACTCCTTCAGAACTTAACATATGGGAGGGTGAGGAAATTTATTTCTCCAAAAAACAAATGAAAAGGCAAAAGGCCGACTAATGTGATGTTGAAGCCCACTATGATTTATTGTGAAAATCAAAGTTAAATTAAGCTCTCTAAGAATCTGGTTTTCTATGACAAATCTAAGCATATTGAGATCATATATCATTTCCCAAGGGACAAAGTAGAGAAGAAAGCAGGGATCTTCAATTATATTCCTTCATATTCAAAATTGGCCAATGCTCTAACAAAGCCCCTAGCAAAGAAGAGGTTTGAGTTGTTGAGAGAAGAGTAGATGTGGGACTTGATGTGGTGGTGAACATGTTCTTCACAAACAGGGAAAGTTATTTCTTTGTTCTTAACATGTTCTCCATGTCATTTCTTCATTTGGCATCATCTCCTATTTTTTAGAGATTTCCTAAATTTTAGGAGTTACTATTTTAGTGAGATTCTCCAAGTTCTCCTTGAGATTACTCTTGCATAGTGCACCAAACCTAGAGAGAAAGTCTTGAATCTATGCAAGATCACTTTATGCATGTCAGACTGTCAGTAAATTTTTAGTATGCATATCATCTAAGTGGGATGATCCTCCTAGGATAGTTGATGTGTCAGTTATTAAGAGTTATGGGTGAGCTATAACTCCTTTGAGTGTTGATTTGCCTCTCTCCTACACTTGGCTGCTTGATAAAAGCATGGAGAGAGTTTGAATGTCAATTATGTGAAGTCACTCACTGAGGTCGCCCCCTTATGATTTCCTAAGGGGTCGAGTAGAGAGAAAAGCAATGATCTTCAAGTATATTCCTTCAGATTAGAGGTGGCCAATGTTCTAACAAAGCCTCTAGCAAAGCAGAACTTCGAGTCGCTGAGACACAGACTTTGTGTGGGACTTAATGTAGCCATGAACACATTCTTCACAAAGATGGGGTGTCAGTTTGTTGCTCTTGGCGTGTTCGCCATATGCTTTCTTTCATTTGGCATCATCTTGTATCTTTTAGGGATTTCCTAAATTTTAGTAGTGACTATTTTGAGACATTGACTAGGATAGTGATTAGTCATCATTATTGTTTCAGCATCAACAAAAGTGAGGGCACCACATCTAGAGAGAATCTCTGAGTTCTCCTTGAAATTCCTCTTGCATAATGCACCCCATCTAGACAGTAATTTTCAGATCTGTACAAGATCACTTCACTTTATGCAAGTCAAGTAAATTTTTAATATGCATATCACCTAAGTGGGACGATCCTCCTAGGAAAGTCAATGTGTCAGTTGATAATAATTATAGTGAGTTATAACTCTTGTGTGTTGATTTCCCTCTCTGCTACACTTGACTGCTTGCAAAAAACATGGAGAGTTTGAATGCCAATTATGTGAGGTGAAGTCACTCAAAGAGGTTGCCTCACTGTACTAGGCACTATTCTCCTGATGTTCATGATATATAATTGTTTATGAGCATTGGATCTGCAAAGCAGTTCGCTGTTTTGTGATTTTCAGCAGGTGAAAAACACGGATCTATCACTCAAAACTAGGCGGATTGATCTCAAATTTAGATATATTGTGTGTCTTTCCCTGATCTATCACTCAACAGTTTTTGTTTTTGCAGAGAAACACTTAGGAATCAGATCTGGATTCTGCATATTATGAATTATTAAAGTTAACAAATACTCTTCACATTCTTTGTTTTACCTGTCCCTATTTTCAGGGATAACACTAAATTACTTATTGGAAAGGAAATTATTTTTATACTGGCCCTAGGAAGTTAAAAACTCTTCAAAAGTTGTTACAGCCTTTAAGTTATATATCAGAGAAAGAAACTAGTAACCAAGCCAAAAAATTCACTTGCCAATGCAGTATAACAAACTGATTTGAACATATGTTGTGATTAAAACATTTCTGTAATGAAATATTCAATAGCACATTCACAGTTGACCAATAACCAATTCGTATGTATTATAAACTAACTATAGTATTAAAAGCTGCTCAAAAAGGAAATTTTAACCCAGTATATCGATTATGATTGTGGTGGGAGTGATGCAAAATTGAATCATTCATTTATGATGTATCCTTCAATTCAAAATTCACAAGACTATTTTACCGACACTGAAAATATACTTATCAAAACTCCAAAAATAGAGGCAAATATTTCAGATCAGACAGAAATCCATTATAGTGGATTACTGTTTCTCCTAATCTGCAACACACTCGTTCAGGACACTCTTCAGTCAGAAAGAGGAACTGTTTTCTATAAACCTTCTCCGTTTTCTGGTTGAACTCGCACCAATTCATCCTGCAGATTGAAAATTGTCAGTCTTACACATAAAGGGCATCAAAGACACTTCAAAGTTTTTTGTCATTACTACAGAATTTCAAATATCATAACTGCTACAATTGCAGCCTATCAGAATATTGATCTAACAATCAAGAGTACCTTGCAATTCAATCACGTAAGTGTACACCAAGATGTTATATACATAAACAATAAATATAGAAGGGATAAATAAATAAACAAATGACAATAAAAATAATATTGAGATATTACATAATAAGTAATAATTAAAGGGTATCAAGGCACCCCCCTGAGAGCATTTATACGGGGCATTCATTGTAAATATCCATCATCTTATCATTCATTTTTATTTATACAACTATATATATATATATATATAGAGAGAGAGAGAGAGAGAGAGAGAGTTTTATTGCTTCTCATATTATTAAGTAAGTCAAATGTGTTCGATACCTGATCCTGCGGGATTATGGTTTCAAGTACATAAAAGTTAGATATTTTCAGTTACTAAAGAATGAACTGAAGAGTCACCCACCGTAACCTCTTAGAAGATAAAAAAACAAGAGTCACTCTTCTTGTATAAATATTTGATTCACGTTAATACAATGGCATCCAAGCATTGGAGTTATCCTAGTCCTGTCAAAACGCACACATATTTGCTCCATTGGTATCAAAGACAGACCCAGTAAAAAATTACCAAGGCTATAACAGTATAACCATCATTATTGATGAATTAAAGAATAAACTCATCAATTGTATCCATGAGTCAATAAATAAAGCATTTGAAAATTTACAAATATGACAAGATAAGGAACACGTTGAACTGGAACCTGCTCATGAAGAAGATAATCATGGTGAAATCTAGAAAAATCAAGATGATTGCATTCCCAGTAAAGAAGGTAAAAATGAAGAGACCAAGTCGGAGAATAAAATTTATGACCCAGATTGTAGAACAAATGGAAAAACCAGGTCTGAAAATGGTTAGTCTCAGTGGGAAATAAAGGATCAGGATCTTGATGAAATGCCAAAGAATAACATTGATGACAGCAGAAGGCAGCACAGATCAGATGACGGGAAATCACATGGTGAGAGGTGTTGTGGTGGTATTCCTTATTCATCACCCTCTGACTTGGAGTTTATATGGATGCCAAATGCTCTGTTGTCAAAGGTAGAGCTGAGACCGGCGGAACTGCAAGAAAGAAGAAACAAGCATATTTGGACCATCACAGACAACAGGTGAAGCAAATATGAAGTAAAAATTTAGGAATGAAGTGGAACAAAAAGACATGGCAGAACCTCAAGAATGTAGCCAAGTGAAAGAACAAACAGACATGGGAGAACCTCTGCAAACACAATGGAAGAACAAACGGACACATATAGAATGTACAAGTGTGTCAATCTCTTTAAAAAAAGAGGCAGAGAAGAAAGTGACAACAAATGATGAAACCAATGTTACTGATAAAACTAAGTGGCCTTGATGGCCTGGATAGAATGTGTTTCGACTGCTTGTTACTACTCACAAGGTTGGTGAGATAATAGATCACAGGAGAGAGACAGTCAAGAAACTTCATGATGAGACCAGACCTTGCATACAAATTCTAGATGGAGGATATGCAGTGCGCAATTGTTCTGAACGTGTGGTCATGGTGTCAGCCAAGGGAGAACCGGATGCACCAGTTTCCCCAGCAAGGGATGGGATCCTTAAAGTTCATAACCTAATCATTGACCCTCGAGCTATATTAGATCATCCCCAATGTTGAGATCAGATAGTTGAAGAAGATAGTCCATCTCAACAAGCTGGTGGGGATAGACTATGATTAATAACCCAAATGCTACTTGCAGGAGAATCATAGGCTACAAGTATAATTGGAAAGGACAGCTCAACAACAAAGGCTATTCAAGAAAAGCTAGGCGCCGCTCAAGTACTCATATGTGCTGAGGATATGCCCCATGCATGTGCTTAAGCAAAATACAAAGTGCTTGGCATATGAGGAGACACTGCAAAAATTCATAAATCGCAGCATTCTTCCCTTGTTTGGAAGTGATATCATGTCATAGCTCACAAACCAGTCGACTACTACTAGTCAGATGAAGCAGCATCGTCAATCAGCTCTAATAGTGCCACCAGGGAGAAGAAACTTCACTCTAGAACCATTAAAGAGTACATCATTAAATGGCAAACCTTCCAGAGGAAGATGCATCTTGGGAGACAGAAAAGTTTCACCAACAAAATCCTTCTTTACCTTTAAAGCATTGCCAAAGGGAAAAGCAATGTTATATAAATAAATTACAAATATAAAAGGAATAATAAATAAAGAAATGAAAATAAAAGAAATATTAAGATATGACATAATCAGTAATAATTAAAATAAGTAACACCTTTCATGAAGGGTGTCAAGGCACCTCCCTAAGAGAATTTAAATGGACCTTCAATGTAAATATTCATCATCTTATCATTTGTATTTTGTACATTTCTATATCATTAATTTTTATCCAAAATTGGAAAGTCGATAAAATTAAGCTTTAATGCTTTACAAGATTCAACCAAAATCCCCACTCAATTATGTCCAAACACAAGGAATACAGCATAAAAAGAGATGCATATCTATAGAACAGCATCACAAAAACAGAGCTTTGATCTTAACTACACTAAGAAATTGCTGCTAAAGGAAAGATTATGCCATAACAGCATAAAAAACTGATTTGTATTGGTTCTCAACCAGGACTAAGCATGGATGTTAAAGTAAGAATTCTTCAGTAGCCAGAGTACTTGGACAAAAGATACAGTGACATTCAAATTCAAATGGCCACTGTTTAAGTTGACAATTGACAATTTTCCAGCTGGGTCAAAAGATAATCCCTAAAGAGAGATTTAAATAGTGTTTTTCTAAACATATATTTGCAGATTAGACGAGCAATTTGGACAATATCGGACGCATTGAGCAACTTATCTTTCCCATAGAAAAATAGTAAAACATGACTTCAAAGTAAAAGTTCATTGACCTATTGTGTGAATTGGTACTTCGTATAATGTTAGGGATCAGAACAATGACGAGGATAATGTTTTGGTTGGCAATCAATAGCCAGAACTACCATGTAGTAAAGAACACTTTCATTGAATTAGAGACCATTCAATTCCTCAGGTGATGGGCCTTTCGTGCATCCTATGCCTTGGGGCCATCATTAACTAAGAATAGTCTGTGGAAGTGACAGTTTCGGTGCCAAAAAGGAAACTGAACACCAGGAAAAATCTCCAAATGCATTATTGATTTGTCAATACAGTAAAGCAGCTCAAGAAACTATGACCAAGATCAAGAATGACAAGGAAACAAAAGAATCATAAACCAAGTTGAAATGACCATATGCAAGGTCTCTGACTATTACAAAGTGCCAATATGCAACACAAATGAAACAAAATCTGACAACAATTCCATGGATGAGACACCTGAAGACAATATGAAAGCATAGAAACACAACATACCAACTGAATAATTAATGTAACAATGTGGTCTTACAAATTCATGTACATAATCAACTATAACAATAATGTTCCATATTCATTGCTTTCACAATGAACTGTCCCACATATATAGGAAAAGGTACTTCGCCAACTACCTTACCTCCCAATAGAGACCCTACTCCAAATGTCAATGCAATGTCTTTAACTATAATAGCGTTGTTCCAAGTCATGCATTGCTTGCACAACGAACCATCCCACATATTTAGAAAAACTTATTTCACTAGCTACCTTACCTCCCAATATAGAACCTACGCCAAAGGTCAATGCCCTGTCTTCAATTATAAGAGTAAGGTTCCAAGTCATGCATTGCAAACTTAGAAAAAATTATTTCACTAGCTACCTTACCTCCTAATAGAGACCCTACTACAAAGGTTAATGCCATCTATTCAACTATAAGAGTAATGTTCCAAGTCATGCATTGCTTACACAATGAATTGTCCCATAAATTTAGGAAAGGAAGGCTATTTCGCTAGCTGCCTTACCTACCAATAGAAAACATAATCAAAAGGGCAATGTCATGTCTTCATCATTAACCTAGAAGACAAGTACCTCGACATAACTCCACAAAACATATATGACCACAAACCCAAGACAACTAACTTTAATGCCCCAAAGTCTATTATCACAATAGGTAATATAACAAGTTACAACAGATATGATTGCGCCCAGTAGCTCAGCTACTCCCTCAACTGAGCTATACTTTCAAACTAACCCCCAAGTAGCAAGCTTGAGAAATAAAATAGTACAATATAAAAAATAGACGAGTTAAATCATATACAATCAAAAAATAATAATGCAAAATAATAGGAAATGTGATCAACGCACAGGCCACCATGATCTCCCATGTAATGTATTCCATACTCAAGCTTACACCCAAGGCATCTAATATAAAAGTTATAACACGCGAAGTTAAAATATGCATGCAATAATCATAACAACCATATGAATCAATAAGGTGCCAAAAATAAACACAACATGAATACATGATCATTTTAGAACCATTATGATAAACAAGGACATTGATAGTAATGGACCAAAAATGCTACACAATGGGTCATTGGGAAACAAACCCTTCATGGCCATATAGTATTCTAATTCATTCACCCTCCCTTAATGGCCATATCACATACAAACACTTGTGCCCAAAATCACAAACTTACTTGGACTAAGCAAGCGCATTCAAAAATTTGTAAGAAGCATACCCCTTAGTTGTGCAATGATACAACTCAAGATCCTCACTCTTTACCAGCCATTGCATGTGATGATAAATATTAAATATCACCATCTAGAAATTCTCCATTTTGCTGACCATATTCTCACATTACAATGTCCTTTGTATGTACCACGTGCTCCACTCAGCTACACTCAACAGATTTTAATATTTGCCACAATGTGAGAGGTAAAATTGATCGCATGACATGTATATGGCAGCTGGTATAGTTGATGTAGGAAACACCAAGTTACCGACCACATGTCTAACCATTACTCATTAGCCAAATTAGCATCAATGTTGGCTAAAAATTTCAACCCTACTGTCGCAAATGCAAAAGCTGATTTGCACTCCAACATGTGAATATTTTCAAGATCTACGTAGAAAAGTATCACTTTTCAAAAACTAGGCCTTTGGAGTCTCCATTAACTTGTAAATTGCCATGTCCAAAGATTCTTCTTATCTACAAGATACAACTCACATTGCTGTTAATTTTTTAGTACAGCTGCGAGACCCATTCTCAGAGAGAATGGTACTGTTATCACATATATAGTAGCCGGGCTACCATACATTATTTTTCTCATTCCAGTACACTATTCAGCCAGTTCCCTTGCATTTGAGATGCCGAGATGAGCATCTATATTGGATCACTATCAGATTGTGGACAGCAGCTGTATTCCCCATGCCATGACTGAGTTTCAGGACACTCAGAGAGATGACCGATGTAGCCATTATATCATTGGTACAGAGCAGACAGTAGTGCCCAGAGTTACAGCAGCAGTCTCAGAGGACAGAGGATGGTACAAGTTGATGTGCATTCAGGTATATGACTCAGCAGGTATATCATAGTGTTACGGTTAATTTGCTTTTATACTTATTCTCATAAGCATGTCTTAGCACTTAGTGTCATGATCTGGCGATCCTATAGATATATGGACCTGGTTGATCTATTATATATATTATATTGTCCCTACTCAGACTTAGAAGTTCACTATTCATACTCATTGGTACATACCCTTCTTAGGGAGAATAGAGGTGATCATTACACCATACTTTGGCTTGCTAGTGTTGGCTCCATCATTTCATTGTCTTCATCCATCCATGGCCTACCTTTTAGATTATCACCCTGACTTACTACTTGACTAGTGGCATGGAGGACTTTTCCCCACTGTAGCCTCTGTATTGGATGAGCTTCCCTGTTTATTGTGTCTCGGCTCTGAGTTGGTGACAAAACTTACCTATGGTGAGTTGGAGTTCCTTGGAATTCCCCCTAGTCACTTAAGTTGTGTTGGCTAAACCTGAAACTTTTAGTGCTGCCATGAATACAAAATCTGGAAAAATGAAATGCTATATCTTGTATGAAAAGCCCATTCATGCAATGTGTTTTTAAACACACATGAATGAAAGGCGTGCCAAATGAAAATGGCCATAAAAATAAAATGTTATATCTTGTGGAAAATAAATACCTAGGTAAACAAGCTGTCCATGACACACCTAGAAGTGCTCAGGTAAACAAATGCCTTAAAAACACACATGCAGCAGAAAGCCTAAAAGAAAAAATGTAAATCTATGCAATGTGTTTGTAAACACACATAGATCAAGGCTATGGAAACTTCAGGCCCAAAAAGCAATGGAACTTAAATGCTATATCTAAACAATTGCTGGCCTTATTTGTATTATGGATTGTGCGCATCTGTGAAGGTGAATAAGCCCTCTTTAAACAACTCATCCATTTGTGAGACACCGCCATTCCCTGTGTTATTGCTCATTCAGTATATACTATGGTGTATTCCCTTTCCCTTGCCAAAGTGTCACAAAGTCAAGACAGTTAAGTCATCCCTTAGCCTAGCCAGTTAATTCAGCTTTCACCCTTCATTAGCAAATTGATCACAACTATGAAGTGAGTATGGTCCTGAAAGTCTAATCTGAGTAATAATAATAATAATTAACGACACTATATATTTGGATGTAGATCGCCAGTTATGATCATTATGTGTTATAATTGCTATTTGAATAAGTTGTAGAGCATGTATTAACCTTGATACTTTGCAGCAGCCTTGAATGATGGTCTGAGTTATATTTGGTCTTGGTTAGACCTAGTTTGACCATGGAGGACCATGGGACATGAGATGTTGGACCTTATGATGATATGGATAGATGATATATGGTCTATGTATACATACATGATGACTCTATGCAGCAGCTACAGGGTTATGATGATGATTCTGGGGTTACAGCAGTGTTTGTATATGTACAGCGCATTATTATTGGCCTTGATCCGGTATATTGGATATTTATTTTGATCATGCAGAGATTCATATGGTGTATGAGTACACATCTTGGATGGATTTGGACCTTCTGAGTCCAATGGGACAGTTTGTTTTCAGTTCCGGGCACTTACAGTGATGATTTAGCCTCAGTAGGCTGTCCTAGTGCAGTTTTGGTCTGTCGGAGGCCCTGTCGGAGCAGATGTGATTTTTATCCGGTTGACCTAGGGCGCTGATGATGGAGGGGGTGGTCCAGCCACTTGTTTTTACCATATTACCCCCCTTCCAGACACACTGGTGCCCTCACCTTGACAGCGCTAGCACTCCAGGAGGCTGTTTGGGGCAGTTTCATGCTTCCCGAGGCATTTCAAGATTGGTAGAAATGGCTATTGAGGAAATCGATTTGGGCTACTGAGGCAAAGTTATGGCATGGGATGATCAGTGATGATAGATCGGGACCTTCCACACCTTCTCCAGCAGTTTCAGCTTCATCAGGGCCCGCATCCATCACTTATGGCACTTTCTGTGGATTTTTGAGGTCTTTTGAGGACCACGACTTCACTATGGAGGCACGATTTGGTACATTCATGATTATTTTTTGGTTATTGTGCTATGGGGATTGACCAAGGAGGGATAAAATTACCCCTTGGACCCACCATAAGCCTCTTATGATATTTTGTCATCATGATTTGGTGGGATTCCCCTCTTATAGGGCGATTTTGTCCACTTACTTTATATTTTATTAGTGATCCATGTATTTTATTGTTGAGCTCATCTCAACCATTGATTAGACATTTGTATCTTTTAATCTTAGCCACTCATTCAAAAAGTGGTTAGGGTTTTGGTGCCTCTCCTTCCTATTTAAAGGAGAGAGCCTCTCATTGTAAAGGGACTTTTGGCTCTGGATTATTGGAATAGAAAATTATTATTGCATCTATCTCCAGTGTTGTGGTGAATGCTTTTGGTGTTCGTTCATTGGTTCTTCCTTTGCACTGAGTTATTGGAGATCTTGTTTGCCATATCTTTGTACCACGATTTTGCATCTACAGGTGGAGGCCGATTTGCTTGGAGGAGGAGGTATTGGTAGGGGAAGACTCTCCCTACTTCTTCTTTGGAGCTCTTCGTTGGTAACAGGGAGTATTACTGTCCCAGGACCTTCTATTTCATGTTACTATTTGCATTTCTCTTGTATTTCTTCCATACTTGATCTTACTGATTGAATTTTCATTCCTTGGTTTGACAGGCAGAGGAAGGCGCACTTGTGGGCTAGGGCATCAAATCGGCAAGCAAATCAACAATCTCTCATTTGATCTCCGCGGGAATCTTCCTCAACATCAAGGCATCTCATCCACATCACTCAGGTATGATCTCAAGGTAAGTTCTATCTCCATGATCTATCCAATTGTCAAAAACACTTAAAACCCTAATTAATCAAAACCCCTTTTTTACATTTTCTCAGATCTACTTAGATCTAGTGGGTTATTGGGCATAATATTGAAAACCCACCTCTATAGCATCCACGGCATCCCGGATCTATAGTTTGGTGAGGATTGGTTTCCGTTTGACCCCTCTCCCATGCCAACTTAGCTTCTCCCAAGCAAGGCGCACTTCACTAGTTGAGCAAGATGACCTAGATCTAGGTGATGGGTGTTTGAGATTCCACTTGATTCGTCATCTACACATCCAATAACATACACCCAGGTTGTTACTTTTCTGAAATTCACCTTGTGGGCCCCATTCCACATTTTAAGGGATTTAATCCCCATTTTGGACCACTTGGAACCCTTAAACTCAGATCTACTAAGATCTAACCGTTGGATTACCACGAAAATACAGATCCATACTCCTACCCGACCAATCTACCCGGATCTAAAGTTTGGATGCCATCCGACTTATTTTGACCCACCTAACCCCACTTTTAGGCTTCCTTGGGCAAAGTCGCACCACCTTGGAGAAGTGAGTTGACTCACTTCCAGGAACTGGGTACGTGAGATTTTTGGAGATTTAGAACCGGAATAATTCAAAACCTAGGTCTAGACTATCACTTTGTCAAATCTTGCCTTGGGGATTGCATTTCTTGTTTTAAGGGATTGTGGTCCACTTGGGTCAAACCTAGATCTAGATACATTCATCCATCAAGACCTCTATTGCCCACCTGTCCCAAGTACTAGGAGTCCTAAACCACAAGTCAACCCTACTTTGACTCCACTTCCCAATTCCCAAGGCACTGGTTTCTCTCCAAGTTAATTCAACTTTCCTAGATTGTTGGATTGACTTGTGTTTTGACCTATGCATGGTGAACTAAACCTTTGAAGCTGTCATGTATCATGGTCAAGCTTGTCATTTGTACTAGTTAGCCCCAATACAACCCTTAAACTACCCTGCACTGGACACGGTTCCCAAGGCAGTGAGTCCTCTGACATTGTACTAGTACACTAGCCCTAGATCTCATTTCAAACATTATAAGTCACTCTCACATCAACCATGAACCAAAGCTATACCCATTGAACCCCTCACTTGGCTTGTGACTTCAACCTATAAGGTCTAGGATAAACCATACACCTAACTTCACTTAGAAATACCCTGATTTGGTGTTTTGGTTTTGATCTCTCCTGTCGGGAGTAGATCGGGTCTCCCCCTTTGTTGTCTGGGCTAGATAACATAAAGCGAAGGTTGCCTCGACTGGCGTGACAACCATATATTGGAGGTCGAGGTGATCGTGGTTGCACCTTTTGAGTTGCCCTTCCCTATTGCCATCCATGACTGGATACATCCATAGGGGTAACTACAGTTTAGGTGATAACAGGTACCCTAGTCCAAGGTTGCCAAAGCACGGGAGCGAAGCGGGAGCGTGAGTGCACATTTCTCAAAAAATGGTCGGAAGCGAAGCATCTCGGGAGCATATATATATATATATATATATATATATATATATATATTCAAAAAAACATGTAGAATACCAAACTAGATGCAAAATTTATGAAACATGTATGTTTGTGCTACTTCCAATATATGAAATGCCATCTAAATTCCATAATTCATGATTCCATTATAAACATGCCTTATCATGCCATCTAAATTCCATAATTCATGCCTTATCATGCCATCTAAATTCCATAATTCATGCCTTATCTCCCCTCTCTAACCCGAAAAATGCCCTAGGCCCCACCCAAAGAGGAAAAAAACAAAAACAAAAACATAAAAAAGCTTACCTTCCCGCCGATTTTCGGGGAGCTTCCTGTTGTCCGCGGAAGCGCTCAAGAAGCGATGGCGAAGCGAGACGGAAGCAAGGTCAGAAGCAAGGTCGGAGCGAAATCGGAAGCGAGGTCGGAGCAAGGTCGAAGCGTGGAGGGCGGAGCTCGAAGCGAGGTCGAAGCGTGGAGGGCGGAGCTCGAAGCGAGGTCAAAGCGTGGAGGGCAGAGCTTGGAGCGCTCGGGAGCGAAAACACTTCTCACAAAGGCAGGGAGCGCCTTTTTCCAATCCGAAGTGGGGTTCCAAATCTAATCAATATCAAAAGAAATTTGATAATGAACCTTACTAGGCTTAGTTATTGATAAGAGTGAATTGATCTGTTATTTTCAGAGCAATTTTTTTCGTTTTCAATCTAAAATTGTTGTGCAATATGTATTGTCCTTTGCTTTGATCACAGAATGCAGAAGATTTCTGAAGCACGCTTCCTTGGACGCTTCGCCCACACTTTCACTCGAAGCGCGGTTTTCTTGTTCGGACCATGGGGGGGGGGGGGACGCTTCGACAACCCTGCCCTAGTCAGTTAACTAGGGTTCCTGGTTATGTTAACCAGGCAGAGTAAAGAGTAAAACCCTAGAAGGTACCCTAGGGCCCCCAGCTGTCTCCTGGGGTTCTTGGTCAGGGGACCAAGCAGGTTGATGACATGGAAAAGTCCCTAGCATGTGGCTAGGGTCCCTATTTGTCTCTAGGATATTTTGGTCTAGGACCAAACAGTTTCTTGGTCATGAGGACCAAGCAGATCCTGCAGGTTGAGACAAAGACATCCTGGTCTAGGACCAGGCAAATTCTTGGTCAAGGATCAAGTAGGTCCTGCAGGTGGTTGATCAACATTCAATTTAGGACTGAAAGCTCAACTTGAGGCTGAGGACCATTCTCTGAGAGAATGGACCTACCATTCTCTGAGAGAATGGACCTGGTCAAGGACCAGAGGGTTGATCAACATGACTCAGTCTGGGACTGAAGCTCAACTTTGGGTTGAGAGCCATTCCTTGAGAATGGAGGTTCTTGATTAGTTACCAAGATGATGATGTGTGATGTCCTCTTCTCCTAGGTCCTCGAGATGGTTGAGTTAGATGGTCTTCTCAAGGGACTGGCCGCCCCTTGATGAAGCCACTAACAATTGACCTTAGGAGCAGTCTAGAGGACCACATGATCACATCATCTGTGTGGACCCTTCCATATACAGTGATGATGAACTTTCAGGTTATTTGGAACATTTGTACATTTGAGAGAGAGGGGACTGGTTGTACCTTCCCCACCTTGGTTGATTTACTTTTGGTCCTTACACATTATTGATTATTGGTCTTGTGGTACATTGTCTTTGACTTGTAGGGTCATTTACCCACCTTGAGTTATTTTTTATTTTTACCACCTTTGATGTTTTGATCTTATGGGTACTATGGTTGTTTGTCCACTTTTGAAGTACACCCTTTTCGGTCCTAGGGGTTATGGGTCAAGCTACCCACTCTTGTTTGTATTGGTTTGACTTATACCATTTTTTATTAATCATAGTACCCTACTTATGTGATTCTTTTTTTTTCTTTTTTTTATCTTATTTTTTTTTATGTTTTATCTTTTTTTTTTCTTTTTTTTTCTTTTTTTTTAAATGGTAATTTCCTAACTTAATGGAACCCACTTAATCAAAGGTTTATTTTATTGATCTTTCTAGAAGATCTAAAGTCTATTTATTGAAGTCTTTTGGCAAGTGATCACATACACATCTTTTACCTCTGCTCTGCTTGACGTCAAAGAGTTCTGCTGCTACTCACTAAATTTTGAAGGCTGCCCACCTGCTGAACATTTCAGATCTGTTTTTTTGTTTGTGAGGATTCGCTGCTGATGGTGATCTTGCTTGAGGTTTGTTCTTGCTGCAAATCAAACCCGATCTACTGCTAGGATTTGCTGCTATCTCTTTGACTAAACCGTGAGGACTGTGATGCCTTTGAGACATAGCCGTAAGCTGCTGCCACCTGTCTGAGCCATGACTGATCTGCTTGCCTAAAGGTCCGATCTGCTGCTTTGAGTTTCAATCTACTTGCCTAAGGGTCTGATCTTCCTGTGTGGTGATCGATCTGCTTACTGGGGTTTATGTTTTAGCTTGCTGAGGGTTGACTTGTGGAGGCCATGAGCCCAGCAAGTCTGAGTTGATATGCTGAGAGCATATTCATGAAGGCTGTGACCCCTGTTGTTTATTTTATCACGACTGAGAGTTTATTTGTGGTTGTAACTCAACAGAGGTTTGCTGTTCTGGTTTTGATGTATCCACACCCTCTTGTTGACTGTTCTATATCTGATCTACTGCTGAGATCTAACCTATACTGCTGAGATCTGATCTATATTGCTGAAGACCTAATTTTGAACCAGATCTGTGTGCTGAGTTTTTTTTTTATGGTCAAAGTTGTGTGCTAATGTGCTGAGACTAAGTCCTAGTCAGAGACTCAGATCTACTGTGCAGTGACCTTGTTGGGATTAGATCTTGTACTGAGTATTGTTTGGGATTGACCTTCTTTGCTTGACTGTACTACTTCCGTTCATCTCTCTCTCTCAGATTTGTACTAACCCTTTAATAGGGTCACTTGGTTCCTAGTATCCTCTGAGAGGCACAGTCTTTTCTGAAAGTAACATTTCTGAGTATATTTCAGGAAAGGTTCCACACTCAGGTAGGTATCTTCACCTATCTCTTTTATTGCTAATTAAACAAGTTTATTACTTTATTATTACATGTTACTGAAGATTACCTTAACACAGTGACCAACTGGGTAGTGTTAAAAGTGTGAAGTTGAAAGAGATGAAAATTATGTTAGAAATTACTGCTGTACTATTTCATATTTAGTTTCAGTACTTGTTTAACTATTTTTTGCATTAAGGTATATTGAATTGTTATTCTTCTGCATAAAACCCCAACTCTATTGCAAAATTAACAATTGCAAACCCTGTGATCCATTTTCAGACCATCCACTCGTTACATCCAAATTGTATTGGTGGCCATGGATGTAACAAACCTACATATATCCAAATTTGTTTTAGGAGCAAACTTTCCTTCAATCTTTCTGAGTGTTTTGTTTCACTCACCTTTCCTTTCTTCCCAACTTCATGTCTACAGAGGCTATGCTTCCTTAAAAGTGCTTGAGAGGTAGTAGCTACAAATTCATTTCTAGGATATACGAATGGAAATAAAGTGCTTCCTGCTTGAGAGGTAGTAGCTACAAATTCATTTCTAGGATATACGAATGGAAATTAAGTTATTTGACTCATTGGTCAAACCTACAATCTGAAGTGTTTGATAAACTTGTGCAATACTGACAAAATATTAAAAAAAAAGAACAGCAATAGCACATTCACACAATATACACAAAATTTACGCTAGAAACCCTTAAATTTATGCTAAAGTCAAATTTTTCATATGAGGAAGCCCATTTAATGAATAAATGAAACTGTTGAATGTAGGGAAGCCCATTTAAATGACTTTGCTGTTGAATTTTAGATGGGAATTCAAAAACTTGAATGAATGTGTCAGAGATTCTTTGTGAAGGATACGGTACCGTCATTGCTTGTGGGCTTAGACCAACGCATAATTCCTTGTCATAAGTGTTATAGATGAGCTTTGCATGGGACAAGCTCTCAAATAATATGCCACCGGATGTCCTTCCTGCTTAAGAACAGTGCATATCGCATACTGTGAAGCATGTGTCTCATTCTCAAAAGGATACTGCAAATCAAGAAGAGAAAACACTGGTGTAAAGCAGAAGGTATTCTTTTAACTTTTGAAATGTCCGTTCTACATCAGGAGTCCAATGAAGAGTCTTCTAATTATTTTCTTGATTCAATGGGCAAGCAATGTGGCAGTAGTGGCAAATGAATTGATTGTAGAAATTCATGCCTCCCAAGAAACTCTTCAGATCTGTAGTGTTAGAAAGTGTGGGCCAATCCTTCAAAACTTGAACTTTGGTTGAATGTATGTGTGACAAAACCCAGGTACTGGATAAAAGTTTGACCAAAGAATGACTTGTTCATTTTGGCCTATAATTTATGTTTGCAGAGGAGGTCCAAGTTGTTTGGACAAGGTGCAAATGATTGGAGAAATTTCTGTTAAAAAACAAAATGCCATGTAAGTAAACAACAACAAACTTACCGATATTTGGGTGGAATATGTCATTAATTATCCGCATTAATGTAGCAAGGGCATTGGTGAGGTCGAAGGACATAACCAACAGCTCATAAAGAACAAAGTTGGTCTTGAAAGTTGACTTCCATACATATGTAGGCTCCATTTAAACTTGGTAATAGCCTAAAGCGGGATCTAGTTTGGTGAAGTACTTGGCCCCCTAAGTGGCTCAAGAAGGTCATCAATCTAGCACAGAGGGTAGCGATTCTTAACAGTGACCTTATTGAGAGCCCTGTAAGTTATACAAAGTCGCCACTCTTGCTACTCTTTCTTGGATACTACCACTACAAGGGATCTGCATGGGAATGTAGCAGGCTTGATTTTTCCATCCTCAAATCTGTGTGATCTACCTCTCAATCTCTGCACTCTCCTTTGGGTGTAGGCCAGCATGCATGAATGTTCGGTAGGGGTTTGGTGAAGTACTTGGCCCCCCTAAGTGGGATCAAGAAAGTCAACAATATAGCACAAAGGGTACCGATTCTTAACATTGACCTTGTTGAGAGCCCCTGTAATTTATTATACAAAATCTCCAATCTTGCTACTCTTTCTTGGGTACCACCACTACACGAGATCTGCATGGGAATGTAGCAGGCTTGATTTTTCCATTCTCCAAAATTTGTGTGATCTACCTCTCAATCTCTGCATTCTCTTTGGGTGTAGGCCAGCATGCATGAAAGTTCGGTAAGGAATAACCAAGAATGAGCTCACTGGACTCTTCAAAAGTGTTAAAAATATTGCAAAAATATCGCTAACATCGCAATATATTGCGATTCTCTCAACAAAGCAATATTATTGCCAAAAATAAAATAAATAAATGGTTTTTGCAAATTTTAAATATATTGCAATATTTTGTAATATCACAATATATTGGCAAAATATCAGAAGAAATTGGAAAATATCAGCTTAGTCAAAAGATTTTTGGATTATTTTGCTCAGTTTGAAGAGGAAAAGCAACAGATTGAGAACAAAGAGGTTACATTTGCCCATAAAAGGGCTAAAGGGAGGGGGTTGCTTCAGAATCCAGATGATTAAAAAGTTGAAAAAATTGAATATTTTTACATTTTTAAAGTTTGTCAATGTTGTCGATAAGTTTCTATCCAGACCTTGATGATGTATTTGCCAAGATGCAGTTTGCAACATGGCTTCAAACACATTTGTGTATGAGTCAATGATTTGTTGTATATCATAGGGGGTCACTTCCCTTTACCATCTTATGCGACTTGTCAGACAAAGCACAACAACAAGAATTCTATTGAGAAAAACAAACATCTTATAGACAATTTAAACAAAGCATCCTTGCACCCTAATGAGTAGAACCTCTTACAAACAACATCCTTAAACTCCGCCTTAAGTGTGGATAAGGGGTTGGTTGTTGATTGCTAAGTGTTGTGTGTGGGTCTGCCACCATGTAAGAGTTGGATCCTCCATGTGAACTTCAACAAATCTTGTTGGCCTCTATCAAGTTCCACTTAATTTTGAAATAAGCTTCCACGTTGCTTATCCAAAAATCAAACTCATCACCATTGAGAAGCCCTTCAAATTTGGGCACTAACACCTTAGCGTCCAACTTGAAAACCTAATGAACAATAAGAACTTGGTGAATAATAGGTTGAGCCCTGTTGTTGATAGGTGATGGGTTGTTGGAACATACTCACCACATCATGTGTCATTTTAGCTTTGCAACTGCAGATGTTTTTGGGCCTACTAAATTTCCTGCATTTGTTCAACCAAGTCTTGGGCAAGGAGGGAGTCCTAGGAATCTCTTGATTCACTAAAGCTTCTATGGGAAGCCATGCGACCAAAGAAATGTGGGAACATGTAGGGTTTTACACCCAAAATAGTGATCTGCAAGTTACAAACAAAAATGAAAGAAATTCAAAGAAAAATAACCTAAATTAGAAGAAATATTCAATTTACTCTTCGCCCCCTAGATCCCCCCTGGGGGAGTAAATTTGCCTTACAATCATAGTACCACAACCATGAGAGCTTGAAGAAAGAATGTAGAAGAAAATCCCAAAGGAGACTGAAATGGTGAAGCTCTTGAGAAGCTCCAATCTTAAGGCTTTGATACCAAAATAGTATGAGCAAATAAAAAACAATGCAACTAATCATACACAAGAACATAAGAGAGCGAGCATAAAAGTATTAGAGGATATTGTCGGAACTGTGCACATGTTGTACACTCATTTGTATTACTCTATATAAAGTACAAAATTGTGGGGAGAGTGATCAAAGTTGACCATGTCCCCAATAAAACAGAATAAACTGGGTGAGTGATCATTTTACATTAAGTCGCCCAAAAGAGATAGGGATAAAGTATAAATATAACACATGTTAACACGTTCACTAGACTAAATTTCATCATTTATAGCAGGAGAAAGGGATATAATGCTTTGTGCCATAAGAGACTCTCCATAGGAAAGAGAGTTAAAACAGAGATAAAATATGAATAAGAAAGCAAATCCCTGCATTGGCTGATTAGCCTCTGCACAGAATAATATACTTTTGGTTGGCTCACTTGTACATAAACTTGCAACACATATGCCATCAGTCCAACATCCAAAATTCAAAACACATCTGCTAAGAAACTAGAGAAAAGCAAAACATTTATCGTAAATCAAAAACTCTGTCATCTTCCATCTGTTACGTAAAAAATCTAGCGAGCTTCCAGGATGTAGCCTTTTCTTCTCAGTCTCGAGGTACCCAGATATTAAGACTATAAAATGCCCAAATTCAATTTTAAAGAAGTTCCCAATTTCCAAAAAAAGATGCTAAAATGAAGTCTAATAGCATTTAAGTCTGAAAATTTGAGAATAGATACTAAATCCAATACTACAGAAGTCTAGTATACCTTGTATAAAGCCTAAGCTTTTTCCTACTTTTTGCCACTACCTTGTAGCATTAACAGCAAATATTTGAGTCTAAGAACAGGACCATTTGTTCACATGGGTTCCATATTACTGCTTTAGGGAGATGGCCTTTACTAATGTTTCAGTAGATAATCCTCCTCTGATCTCTGAAGCAATCAGATTATTATTTCTGTAGTTCTTACCAATGTAATGATCTGTAAGCATCGGTTGTCATGCAAGTACTAATGTAATGGACTGTGAGCATCAGTTATGATGTAAGTACTAGTAAAACAGTAACAAACTGGTGATGCTAAACAAGTATCTAGGTTAAGTAACCATTCAGCAGTCACCTGCTGTAAAGTGCAATAGAGATAATACAAGGAGAAGAGAGGAAATAAAAACTACCTCAAAAGATCTTTTCATAAGATCGAGCTCTTTGTCGAGGTCATCAATTGCCAAGTTGTAAGCCTGCATTGGAGAAGACTGGCTTGTAGTTTGAATCTGTTAAGCCACAAACCATTTGAGGGCTTGAATATTTTGTCCAAAACATATGGTCATAAATAACGTCATAACATTCTCCTTGAACATGGTTCTCTAAAAAACTTAATGATTTCAAAATCTAATTGAGTGAAAGATTGCTTCCTCATGACACCATAAAACTAACCCTGAGAAGAATCTTGTACTGCAACGGATGTGGCAGTTTGTAGCCAGCAAATAGCACATTTGGATCCCTGTGCAATTGCCTGCCAGAGGTACATACAATATCAATAGTTATTTGCTCTCAGGACCAGGAATGAAATAGAGGAAATGCCTGGGAATGAAATGAAGAAAAACAGTGACCTATGTTAAAAGGAAAGGAATTCTAAACATTCTCAATCTAGGATTTCAAAAGGACACAATAAAAGAAACAAAATATGTAGACAGTTGTGGGGCAAACACCAGTAACCCTGATGACCTGCTGTCAGATGCTAGGTTTCCTTCCTGCTGCTATCTTTTGACATGGGCAAATACCCTTGTCAACTTGACAAGCTTACCTGGCCAAAGGGCCCAAAGGATGATTGATTTCAAAGCCACTTCCCTTTAACCCGAGCTTGTAATACAATCAAGGGCACAGCAAAATGATCCAATCCACAAGCAATTCATTCACAAGCCCAGGAAGACAGCTTCCCACAATCAATCTTCTCACAATCATCCAGAAATATCAATGTCAGAAGAAGAAAAAAATGAGCCACGAAAGATGCGAAGCTTAATTGACAAGGCTTAAATAAAAATTTCAGGATGACCCTAAGTCCTAAGGGCATTAACACTACCTGATGCTTCTGTTTCTTTGTTTGTGATTGGGCCAAGGGCCATGTTTATGTATCTAATAATCTATGCTTCATGGACTGCTTCTTTATTGTGTTTAGCATTAGTGGCTGTTGACAGTATAATAACATTTCGGTAATTAACCTGCCTAATTTTTAAGTTTTGATAGTGCTTTGTGATAGCTGTGTTTGCAGGCTGCACTTTTTGGTAAAAGGAAGCTTATAGCTAAAGGAAGCTCTTTTATATATACATATAAAATCAAATCAGTGTTCCATCAGGTTTCCAGGACATGGGAGCACAGGATCGAGGAAATGCACATGGGGTACATGTGGAGACCACCCCCAAATTTAAAAAAAAATTGATGGGGAAAGGGGGGACATCGGGGCCCCTAACATAGGGGGGGCCATCTCTAAAGTTATTAAAAATATATTTATCCCAACATATTAACATAACAATTCCTCATCCCATCACCATTTAAATACTAAATACTAAATTCATCACTGTGCAATGTAAACAGAATTGTCAATTCATCACTGATTCATTTTTTATTATCATATTTAAATTTCAGTATTTGAATTTCACATTGATAAATTATAAATTTATATTACATGCAAATCTTTTCAAAGTGAAATTTATGACTCAATAGTATATAAAAATGAATCATAAACACCTACAATTTGAAATAGTACATCTACTATTCAGAACTACACCTACAAATATATTACATAACTCAACAGATACCAAAGTCTGAAATCATAAATATTAGTAAATTAAAATTACTCATGAATGGTAAAGAGTGACGAGTCAAAGACCTGGTCTGAGGTCATCAGTGAAAACTCAAAAGTTAAACTGAAACTAACAATGGAAAAACTGAAAACTAAAAAGGGTAAGTTAAATTTAGTATATTTTGAGATTTAGGGTTTTTTTTACATTAATGAAAAAAAATTTCAAAAATCAGGAGGGGGTTTGGGAGGGGGGTTTGGTGGGACGTTTTGCCATGTGTTTGGTAATGTTTCACAGAAAGGGGGTGTTGTACCCCTGACCCTGTGCGACCCATCCAAAATAAAATAAGTCTGGATAGTTGTAGATATGAGCATAGCAGGTGCTCAGTTTGCAAAGAGGACAAGGAGACTAATTATAATTTACTTTTTTGTAACAGGTGAAAAGCCTTACCCTGAAAGATATATGACGGATCCCACATTGAAGGCCCATTTGAAGCCTTGGTGTGAGAACATTAAACTGGAGAATTTTAGAGCTTTGCCACTCATTATTGCATGGGGCATTTAGCTTGCAAGGAATACCAGTTTATATGAAGACAAGTTAAGTTGATTCCGGCCTCGAGGTCTGAACATTCTTAGAAGTTTCAAGCAAACAAAAAATCCAAGGCCTCCAAGACAAGTTGTAGAGGAAACGGTTGATAGGTCAGGAGCTTTGGCATATTTAAATGGAGCTGCACAAGGTGAACCACAGATTGGTGGGGCAGGTGGAGTTTTGTAGTTTGGAGACACACCTGTTATAAAACTTAAAGATGGCTTGGGACAAGGGAATAATGGCTCTGAAGTTAACTCACCTGCTTGCGGCTGAAAGAGGTAATACAAAAGTTCAAAATTTTAGAGATTCTCCGGTAGTTAATAATTGGATGCGAGGGATTTTCTCTCCAGAAAATTTCTTGTAAAGGCCTATCTTAGATCAAGCCATTTGCAGCTGTTTTTAGCCAAATCTCTTTTCATCATGTCTACAGGGAAAAGAATGAATTAGCTGATGGGCATTCAAAGGGTCATTTACCTACAGATGCAAGTCGATGGATATCTGGGAGATTGAGGATGGACAGTCCTCAGATTATGATTATCCTTGATTTCTATAATTCTCTATGGTTTTGCTATATTTTTTATCGACATATATTGTGATCATTCTTCATTTCTATGATTTTCTATAGTTTTGCTATAGTTTTCAATGGTGATTTTTGTCGACATATATCCTTTAATGTATCTGGGTTTTGCTATAGTTTTCAATGGTGATTTTTATCGACATATATTGTGATCATTCTTCATTTCTATGATTTTCTATAGTTTTGCTATAGTTTTCAATGGTGATTTTTGTCGACATATATCCTTTAATGTATCTGGGTTTTGCTATAGTTTTTGTCGAGATATATTATTTTTTAGCCCCTTAACGGTTATATGATGTTTAGTGCAGATTAATGCAGCTCTCGTATGAGCTCAGATGATGATTGATATGTCTTTAAACTATCTCTGGGACTAGTAGCTATAAAAAAAATGGTCTGTAGGGTGATTTGAGGACTGTATGTTAATATCTATGAAACCGTATACTGTTGTGGCTCTTGAAGAGGGCAGATACTAATATAATTTCTCTATTTTTCGTAATAGGGGATCCTGATGAAAGATTTTTGCACATGCTATTCAGCATGTGAGGATTGTAATTTCGTTAATACTAATGTAAAAGAAAAAGGTTTGGATAGTTGTGCCCCTTGCTATTGTTTCTCCCACATAAATACCTCTCTCTCTCTCTATATATATATAACAGGGAGTTAGCTGTAGGGTTAAAGGAGTGTAATAACGCTAAGTACAAGTCCTGGGCCAAAACTGACTTCCAAGCTTTGCAGTCAAGCCCTTCGGAGTGTGCTTCTTGAAACACTTCTATAACACAAACACGTGAATTTTAATGAATTTATAACATCAAAGGGTTGAATTTAGAACACAATAAAATTTTGATTTCACGGATTCTTGATGACAAAGGCGGACAAGGGCTTCATACATAAAGGATTAAGGAAACTTGCTCTGCTTAATTCGGCATTATAAGGTCCTGATTTGCCAAAGATATGTCTTTTAAACTATATGGGTCCTATCCTGAATCCTGTGAGAATGGAACCGGTGCCGGAAAACGGATTCAAACTGACACTAACTTGCAACCTGACGACAAGTGGGTTCTTTCTCTTATAATGAAATGTAGGTAGCTTACAACCTTCGAAAGCATTCCTTGGCCAAGGTGCCATGACTAGGGAATCTACTCTGCCAGACTCACCCAAAATTGCACCTAGCTAGAAACATGCTTGCAAGGGTGAGACGGGCCACGCGGGGTAAAACATGGCTCTGGGGAATTGAACCTTGGTCGTATATGAAACACGCCCGACAAAGACCGGCTGACCCTATCCTGCAGCTTTGACCATACCCATTTCGTGTTCATATGCAAATATGCAGGAGAGCAAGCAATACTTACATGCGAACAAGATTGCCAATTGTGTGGTCTTCTCTTTCGATGACGAAGGTTGCAGCATTCATAATCTTCATGTCCCGTTCATAGGACACTCTGAACACACACACAAACCCACAAACCAATAAACATTCATCTTGTTTCAAAATACCAACCTGAAACCCAAAAGCAAACACCGACTCGGGAATCCAAAGCAGAACCCAATAAAATCAAACATGAACGCTGAAAATTCAGAATATAATGCCGGGGAGCAGTGTCACGCATACTTTTTAGTGCCCTCGGGCACCACAAACTTCTCATATCGATCTGGGGCATTCATGGTGACCTTGTAGTGCAGGTATAGAAAGAGTGAAGGGTGATCTGAAGATGAGAAAGATGGATTTCCGTCGCCTTGTCTCGAATAGAAGAAATCAGAGTTTCAAGAGGCGATTTCTTGAGCCAAGTGTGGAATTTATATGTCAGTTGTGCAGCGGTTGATGGAATAAAATGTCCAAATTATATAAATATAGATTTATATACATGATATATTTTATTTATTTATAAAATATGTTTGTTTGGACGTGAATGAAGAGTTTCAAAAAGTGATTTCTTGAACGAAGGGTGGGAATTTATATGTTGGTGACATTAATTGTGCAGCGGTTATAAATAAAAGGATTCCCTCCTCTTGAGCACCCTCATTTAGCCTTTTGAAAGAGTTAAAAAAGGAAGGTCGTTGTGTTTCGTTGGCAAGGACGTGACCTTTGAGATGGTATCAGCTATGAGCAAGAGGGCACTCCTCGGGAAGTTTGAGTATCTGAAACTTTCTAACTTGGGTTTGGAGTAAATGGAAGCATTTTATTGATAATATTCCCTGGATTTTAATGTTGGCTAATGGTTGGATGGTGTTCCTCTTTCTGTCTGAAGAGGATAGAATGATGATTGAGAGCAGGTATTGGGTATTGGGGACTCGTTCCTTAGTTCTGTCACGTTGGCATTCGAATTTTGATCCCCGGAAGGAGAAATTAACTCGCAAACACCTATGGGTTATCCTTCCGAACTTTCCGTTGCAATGTTGGAACTTCAAAGGATTCATGGAGGTGGCCAACTCCATTGGATGTCTCATTCTCATTGAGGACGAAACCCTAGTTGGGTCGGACCGGAATACTCCAAGGATGTTGGTCAACCTAGACTACGAGGAGGGTTTACTTGAGGACCTGGAAATCGTTTGGGAGGGGGGTTCATTTATTCAGAAACTGGATTATTGGCGTATACCATTCCGGTGCCACCGGTGTAATGGGGTGGGTCACACTCTAAGGCTGCTTGTTCATTCGGTCTACACAAATCGAAGGAACGGAGAAGCAGCAAACCCTTCGAAGATGGAAGGAATGGACGGTTTCATGAAGTGTCTTATTCCTCTGGATTATAATTCGGCGAAGGATTGCATAGGTATGTTTGCCAAAACTCTTCCCACTTTGTTAAAGTTTATCCCTACGGAGGAAATCCTTAATACTTTGCCCTTTTCTCGAAACTCTTTGGCCTCCCCGGTCCTGACTATTGGGTATGTCCCTTTCCAATACCCCCCTTCGGACCCCGTTACTAATCAGCGAACTGAGGATTACCCTCGGTGGGAAGCTGTTTCTTCTGGTGATAAGCATGATCTTCAGGCCAACCCTTTGATTGACCAGCCTGAACCTCTGGATCAGTTTAGTCTTAATGCTCCGATCAAGAACCCCCTAGGCATTACGCTATCGCCTTCATCCATTCCTGATATAGTCATTGATCCTCCCCTAGACTCCGGTCCCCCCGACCTGGCTCTGGTTTCTAGGATACCCTTACCCATTTTTTCTGCAAGGGACACTGGTGACTTTGATTTCATCCTGATCTCCTCAATTATGAAAGGGAATGTGACAATCAGGAAACCTATAAGACCTAAACGGGGGAAAGGGATTGTTTCAGATGGTTCGTCGATCTGTAATAATCCCATTGTGGCCTCATTGTTCGACAAAGGCCTTGACAGGGACTTCACCCCAAGCATTTCTATTTCTACAAACAATTTGGCCCTTAGAGCACACGCGGCCCTGGACTCTTTCTCCCCATGATTATCACAACCTTTAACGCGAGAGGGCTTTGAAGTGGCCCGAAAAGAGCTGCCCTGAAACACTTTCTTGATCGTTTCAAACCCGTTGTTTTTCTGCTACAGGAAACTATGTTGTCTGCCAAAGATGTTATGCAGTATTTTCTTCGTATTAAGCCTCGCTGGACGGTATGTGCCTTAGATGCCTCGGGCCTTTCGGGGGGAACACTAACTACATGGAACCCTGATGTGGCTGACATGAAAGCCTTTCATACTTGTGCAGGTATTTTGATTAAAGGGAAGCTAAAGGGTTTTGCTAGAAGTATGCACATATTAAATGTGTATGCTCCTTACCATAATAGAAGGATTTTTTGGGACCGTGTAAATTTAGTTGCCATTTTACAAGGCCCTGAACTTATTATTGCTGGTGAATTCAACTTTACCATCTCGGCTGCGGAAACTTGAGGAGCTGGAAGGGTTTTGGATCTGCTTGCCGAGTACTTCTCGGATTTATTTGATGATGCAAATCTGCTGGACATTGTTCCCAATGTGCTCGTTCCTACTTGGTCAAATGGTAGGTGTGGGAAGGACGGCATAGCCAAAAGGCTTTACCGATTTTTTATGGTTGAGAATCTTTGTAGCTTAATGGCAAGATAACGCTCGTGGACTTATGCTGTGGAATTTTCGGATCATAAGGCTATATCTATGCAGGTTGATTTTGATGATTGTTTTCAATGGTACCCATTTAAATTCAATCCGATATGGCTCGAGGATTCCTCATTTTGTGATCTTGTCAAGGAGGGTTGGATTGCTAGTGCCACTTCTTTTCATGGTCCACCGCTTCTGTGTTTGACTAAGAGTCTTACAAGTCTCAGAAAGGATGTCATTAGTTGGGAGAAGACTAAGAAGAAGGACAATAACAAGCATCTATCTGAAATAGACTGTGAAATTCAACTCCTTTCTCAATCAGTGGATGAGCAGTTGTTCGACCCCGACAGGTTAGATAAATTGTCTTCCTTGGAAGGTGAAAAGCAGAAGCTTTTGGGGCTTTTGGAGGAAACTTGGAGACAGAAAAGTCGGGCGATTTGGATAAAGGCCGATGATAGTAACACTAAATTTTTTTCACCGGTTTGCAAATCATAGAAGACTAACTAACTCCATATGGGAGATTGAAGGGGAACAAGGTCAGCCGATTTGTAATAATTCACTTTTGAAAGAAGCTGTTGTTAAGCACTCAAGGAGATTTATAAGAACAACAGCATAAATAACTTGGAAAATCAGTTACAGATTATTCAGCTCTTTCCTTGGATATTTGATGATAATGCTTGTCAGACTATTGGGCGGTCGGTCAATGAAGCGGAGGTATTGAAAACACTTCAGATGTTCTCTAAGGACAAAAGTCTAGGGCCTGATGGGTGGACGGTAGAATTTTTTCTACATTTCTTTTCACTGCTCGGGAGCGATATTACTTTGGCTATTGAAGATTCACGTCAGAAGGCTTAGATTCCAATTACTTTGAACTCTACCTATATTACTCTTATTCCTAAGAATGATAGACCGGTTGGATTCGGGGATTTTAGACCTATTTCATTGTGTAATCTATTATATAAAGTCATTTCTAAAATCATCTCAGACCGGATAAAGCCTTTTTGCTGGAGTGTTTTATCTCTGCAAAAACAGTTCGGGTTTCTCCATAACCGACAAATCTTTGACGTGGTGAGTATTTCTCAAGAAGGTTTACACACCATTAAACAAAAAAAGGTCGATGCATTCATTCTAAAGATGGATCTTGTGAAGGCTTACGATAGGTTAGATTGGACTTATATTCGGTTTATCCTTCTTCAAACGGGGCTAAATGTGGATTTTGTAGAATGGATTATGTCATGTGTTACCTCTATCAGCTATTCGGTTCTTGTAAATGGATCTCCTACTTGTCAGTCCAGTGGAAGTAGGGGACTCTTCCAGGGTTGTCTGTTATCTCCATACCTTTTAATTTTGGCCATCGAAGGATTAACCCTACTTATTAATGATGCTCGGCGAAGGGATCACATTTCTGGTATTAAGGTGGCTAAGGCCTTATCTATTAATCATCTTTTATTTGTGGACGACGTACTTTTATTCGACAAAGGCAATTTTGCAGAATGGTTACACTTCAAAAGTATCATCAGTTGTTTCTGCAATGCAGCTGGTTTGGAGATTAGTCATGTTAAAACCTCTTTCCTTTACCAATGCCAGGATTCAGCTTTAAAGGATCAGATCGGTCATTTGTTACCATATCAGATGAAGGAAATTGGATCCGGTTTCAGATACCTTGGTTATTTCTTGAAACCTTGTTGTTATTCACCGATGGACTGGCCGTGGCTCATAAAGAAGGTCCAAAGAATATTAAATACTTGGTCTTTCATATACTTAACCTTGGGTGGGCGTCTCACTCTGTTATGTTTGGTTTTACAAGGCATCCTAGTGTTTTGGTTTTCTCTTTTTTTAGTCCCTCAGTCAGTACATTACTATGTTGCAAAGGCTTTTCTCACATTTTCTTTGGGCTGGTGCTGGAAGTTCGTCCAAGTTCCACCTTGCTTCTTGGGAATCCATTTCGCGTCCTAAGTTTTTAAATGGTTGGGGCATCAAAGATTTAAGGGCTTTTAATTTATCTCTGTGTGCAAAATCACTTTGGCGGAGTCTGTTTGATGATGGACTATGGGGTAAGGTAGTGAGAGCGAAGTATCTTGGTAGGCTTCCTCTTGCTCTCTGGTTACGCAATGGAAAAAAGGAACCTTGTGGCTCTTATCTGTGGAGAAGCTTACTGAAAGCTTACCTGATCATTAATCATGATATTGGTTGGGATGTTGGGAGAGGCACCCAGGTCTTTGTGGGCATTGACCCGATTGTTGGTCTTGGCTCAGATTTTAGACTTTCTCTTGAGCTCATTTTGGCACTTCATAGGCGCAACATCTACGTTCTGAAATAGGAATCCAGCCAGCATGAGAGTGGTTTCACTCACTGGTTTTCAGCTGATGATATGGCATTGGAGCCAGTTTTACATGCTGAATGGGAGAAGTATGTACAGTGGCTTATTCAGGCAGGAATCACCTTGACTATGAAGGAAGATGTCTTGATTTGGTGTTACAACAAGACAGATGGTAGGGTCACAACTAAATTTGCATATTCTTGCGTGAAGGAATCGGAGGTTGGAGAAGCTCCAAAGTGGTGGATTAATAAGTTATGGTCTGTCAATTGCTCATTAAAAGTACGATGTTTTATGTGGTTAGTGCTCGATAACAAAATCTTGACTTGGAAAAACCTTACTAAACGTGGATTTAGTGGACCGGGTTGTTGTATTTTATGTTTTGCGGCTACGAAGGAAGTCGATCATTTATTTGGTAATTGTTTATTCTTCCAGAAGCTTTGGAAAAGTTTAGAATTTTCCCTAAATTTTCATTACTCTTGGAGCAACGACACTTTTGTAGGGAACTTCAAGCTTTGGATCGACGGTCACTCTTTCGATTCGGCACTTCTGTGTCTTACGGTGTGGGAAGTATGGAAAGCTTGCAATCGCTTTATTTTCCAGGATATGGAAGCCTCTGTCACTCACCTTTGTACAGAGATTGTTGGCTATTACACTGCTTTTAGCTCGTCTCCCAGCAGAAAGACACGAAGGATTATTTCTTTCTCGGAATTGGATTACAAATTCCCTTTAGGCTACTTTGATGGCACAGCCAAGGCTGGCCTGTGTGGGGCTGGTATGATTCTGAAACTTTCACAGGATCATGTGTATCATCTTCTTTTGGGAGCAGGGAGAGGATCTGACAGCAGAGCTGAATTAATTTCACTGCGGGTCTGCTATATTTCGCCAAGTCTTTGGGCTTACTTACTCTTACGGTCTTTGGGGACTCAAGGTGTGTGATTTATTGGGCTAAAGGAGATGAGAGCCTAAATTATGTGGAGTTGAATGGTTGGCTTAAAAGGACTCGTGCATCCATCACATCTTTCTCTTCCATTTCCTTCATGCACATCTACGGAGAGCACAATAAGGAGGCGGATCATCTTTCAAAAAGATCGTTGGGTGAAATGGATGGATCCATGCTCGTGGAAGAATACAGAGGAGACACTTTGTACAAATCGGACATCATGTATTTTGTTTGATTGATAAGGCAGATATCTCCATATTTGATTACTGTTGTGGTTGGTGGGATCAAATGAACAATTTGGGAGATACTTATGTATGGCTAGTTCATTTAAGCTAGTTTTTTTGTCGTTTTTGTTACAAAGGAGCAGGCAGCGTGCTATCCTTGTATATTATGGACACAACTTTTACTTAATATAAGTTTTTTTTTTGCTGTGTGAAAATAAATAAAGAAAATGTCCGAATTATATATAGATATAGGATATATATGTTTGTTTGGACGTGGTTTAACGGTTAGAATAGACTTTGTGTAAATAAGTTTAAATATTGGATCATTGTTGGAAAATATGGCCTCCTTAATATGTATGAGTTTCAACATATCATGATTTTTCTAGAAAATTAGCGGTTCTATTAATAATATGTTTGCTTAGCGTGTTATAATTTTTATAATGTTCACAGAGGAATCAATCTAAGAGGATACAAAGCAAAAGGTTATTTTCCTGCAGTTATGGGCAATGGATGAATGACACATAAATTTCCCTTTATTAATAATTATTTCTCGTAAGGACGAGGTCTGCTCGACATGGATTGAACGGGAACGAAACTTCCCTACTCCATATATGGACGGAGAGATCCCGAGCTACCATCGTAGCTAGGTTTCATTATTGAGTTTGTATGCACGAATATAATATGGTTCTATGTAAGAAGAGTCAAAGTCAAAATCAATCTAGGCGAACATAAATGTCGTGGAATTGGATATGTTTACATTGTTGTGGAGATTTCAAGCAGGTGGAATAATAGGAGACGACCTACAATTAGAGATAGAGGCATTCAAATTCTTGGTTAGATCTCTAAAGTCAATCAAAGGAACCCAACCTTTGCAATAGATATTCATAAAACATTTAGAAGCCATCACACAGTTGGATCTTTCATCCCGAAAACCAAGGAGAAAAGCCATTATTTTGTTTAGGCATGTAGTGATTGGAAAGTTCATAGGCTTCTAGCCCAACCTGAGATTTGTGAAATCATGGCAATAGAGCACTTGATGCCCAAGATTCAAGGCCATGTGTTTTTCATTTGCATTTGGCCAAGGCTACTTTGTGTTTATTCATCATAATAGGGAGGGTTGAGACCTAATCTTTTGTCCTAGACCCTATTTCATGGGATCTAGGGGGGTATTTTTAGCTTGTTGGTCACTCCACTTCGATTTAAAAAAAGAGATCATAACAACCCTAGTGTGGGTTAGGAGTCCTCAACTCCCTTTAATGTTATAGAATGAAATTTTATGTTCGAGCCATTGGATACAAACTGAATTGATATATCGACCAAGCAAAACCAAAAGTTAACTTGTATTTTTGTGCCATAATATGTTTGGAAGTGGACCTATAGAAGGGCCTCCCAAAGGCACTGTAAAATAATACATATGGATGGAGTCATAAACAAGTAATATATTATAAGCAAATCCCCTTTGAGTTCTTTGTCATGCGTATTAACACTTCACAAAAAACTACCCAAGGATGCAAGAGAACTAACCTTCATCGAGCAACCTTTGAAATCCTCCAGTGAGTTGGAGCATAGTAAATTTAGGCTGGTATCTAATAGGCACAAAAACTCAAAGACTATGGAGTCATAACACCTAAAGAAAACCATGCTTAGTTCGCCCAAAGCAAGCATCAACATATATGAAGCCTCGTGATACCTAGAAGACATGGAGAAGGGATGTGAGGAGGTTAAGAGGCAAAAATCATAGGAATAACATGAAGATGGAAGAGATCCCTCCAATAATCAAGAGGATCAAGACATTGATCCAAAGGAGGAAAACTAAGTTAAAATTTATTGAGAATCAAGGAAGAACCCCAGCCACTAGAAGTTGAGTGATGGAACAATTAGAATGATCTAAAGCCTGTTACAGTGATGGAGAAAGAAGAGTGGCAAGAAAATGATCTCTCGAATCTAAAGGGCATTTTGGAATTGGGGGAAGAGAGCCAAGCACCTTCAAAGTCACATCATTAAGCAATAGAGGCACTCAAATTAGTGAGCTCTTCTCCAAAGTTAGGTGCTTCTTGTTAGCATTCAGGGTTACTCCAAAAGTATTTACATAGTGTTTGGGAGGTGCTTCATGAGATTTGGGGTACATAGTGTATGATTAGACCCTGGATGGCCCATGATGGATTTGCACATTGGAGGTGGCTTACTTAATGGTTGCTTCACCGTACTTAGATACCTGAATCGAATTCTTCCTTGGAGCATTGAAAAACTTCAACTAGTTTGGTGACTTTCTACATGTTTGCCATCAGGAGGAGGTTGTTTGCTTAGATAACGTTTTGCATTAGAGGAAGAGGATTCGACATTCTGAAGGAGGGTGTTGATCCCTATGCAACATGAGGTAGCTTGGGTGCTTGCATGGACACCTGGCGTTGACTTCAAGATGAATGGGTCGCAACAATGTTCATACAAGGGGAGTGGACCTAGTGAAGCACATGGATTAGGAGGAGCATTGGAGTCATTAGAGGCTTGGTGGAGAGCTTTGGACACATATCATGTAGTGCCCTTGCATTTGGAGCCTTGCTCGTAGATGGCATCACATTGGAGCTTGACATGTGTACCCTTGGAGTGTAGCGCTCCACACATGTGAACCTACTTGTGGTTTTGTAAGTTGCGTGTAAGGGTTTAGGCCTACATATGTATCATTGGCCTCCCTTACCTCTCATGTATATAGAAGAAGGAGAGAGTCCTTTTATCATCATCATTGTACTCATTTCTTTGTACTTGTATCCTCAAAGAAAGGCACTAGTGTTCATGAGAAAACCCTATGAGAAGTTTTGAAACCTAGCAAGACATTTTTGTCAGGAGCTTTCTTTTAGAGACAATGATCAATTTGTGTAGTCTTCTTTGTACCATTTCTCTTGCCTTAAAGTGTTGGGGTTCCTTTGAGGATACTCGGAGATTTTAGGGTTAGACTTTCTACCCAAAGAAGGCAAGAAGAATAGGTTTTAGTGATAAACCTTAGGGTTGTACTTGATGAAGAATACTGGAAGAGATGTCTAGCCAAGGAGGATTTCTAATGTTGAGAATATTTGGTGGAGCTAGGGTTTTCTTGGTTTTTCCTAGCTAGTTTTTCATAGAGCTAAAGGATTATACTGGCCTTGGAACGAGGCTATGGCGTATAAATGATCTCCAACTTTATACATGCATATACATATATATGAAGTTTTTGGCTATCTAAAATCGTCTCCATTGCATAATTTACTTTCAACAATCTATTTCTTCATTGTTTGGTAATTTCCAAAATTTGTATGTCTTGTTAGTTTGACATAAGTCAAGGCTTAAAACACTAAGTGATTTAACATTGACATTGAATAAGATAAGGCGAAATTGTTGTTGTAATTGCAACTGGCATAAACTAAATTTCATATATGGTCTATGCGTGATAAGGTTGATCCAGAGGGCTTAAACTTGTTGGCATGCATTGTATATCTTTTCTCTTGGATTGCCTTGTTGATTGTGATTGTTAAGAGGTGAAATTTTGTATGTTGTTGCTGCTAAATTTATCATATTTCATAGCAATCCCGAGTCTAAAAATTCATAGGATTAAGATCCAAGAAACCTCCAAGAAAGAAGTTAAATTTTATAAGTTGCATTAATTACTCCAACTCACAAAAATTCTACACTTCTTACATAAGTGCACTAAAATCTAAGGCATCGCCCCCTCTCACAAGAGGGTGGAAATCCAATCAAGGGTATCGAGAAATATAAATATATCAAAATAAATCACAAGTTACCCAAACTTGACTTATTGTCTCATATTTAGAATTTTCGAAGATACAAAGTGATTTTTTTGAAATCCATCATATATATATATTTTTTGAAATCCATCATATATATATATTTTTTGAAATCCATCATATATATATATATATATTTTTTTATCAGCAGAAAAAAGCATACCATATTTTTTCGAAGATACAAAGTGATTTTTTTGAAATCCATCATGTTTTTTTTTCAACAGAAAAAAGCATACCGTTGATATTCATTAAAATGAATCAAACAATACAACGATAATTACAATATAGTGACAGAGTAGCTATCAGAAGCTCGATTACATCCAACATAGTACTATAAAGCTTGGATGAAAACATCCAACCAAATTTTCAAAAGAACTGAGATGATATGATAACCTACATACAAAAAATCAAATTTTTTAGAAAAAGTACAGATTTCCTGAATCCTGGCTGGAAGTATCCAAGAATTCTTCCCAAAATAAGTATCCTTCTTCACCTTCCAGCGCCTGCTTTGATAGCTTGTCTGCCATGGAATTGTGTTCCCTATAGATATGTTGGAATGAAATATAGCTTGAACTATTGATTTCTTGTCTTGTCTTGTTGCACCAGTGGAGTAATGAAGACACTTTCAAATTGTACTCACCATTTTCCCATTTTATTGTGACTTTGTAATCACCAAAATATTTTAAGTCTACAAGACCAAAGCAATTAGCCACCTTGATGACACACCATAAAGGCAAAAGTTATTCTTCCATGTTGGTGCCAATTCTACAATTGATGCGTAGGGTAAAATAATGGTTAGGGTTCAGATAAATAACACCTCCTGCTGCACACAGTCCATTAGTAGTTGCTCCATCTAAGAATATCACTGGATTTGTAAGCTGAGGAAAGATAAGACCAATTTTCCTAATCTTTTGAGGCTCCGTCTCCTGTTTATAAGTCTGATGAAGCTTTAAAACCATGTAATATGTCTGCTGCAAATTAGGAATGAAATCTTCAAAAACTATTTGATTTCTGATATGCCAAATAGTCCAAGAGACAAAGACCGGGAGAGTAGAAATTTTTTTACAATTTTTGATCCAACAAAGCAGGCTTGAATCAAAGTTTCCATTTCCCCATCTCTTATCAATGTTGTAAGCCGTACATAACTTGTTCCACAGGTTTTGTGAAAACACACAATCAACTAAGAGATGACAGGAAGTTTCAATACAATTTTTGCATAAAACACACCAACTAGGCCCAGACCGACCTTTCATTGATAAATTATCCCAAGTCTTCAATCGATTATGGATAGCAAACCACATAAAGCACTTGAATTTCAATGGAATCTTCCACTACCATAAACTCTTATACCACCAGTGTTTCGGGGAAATGCACTTTCTTTTTATAATTGCTTTGTAGACTGACTTTGCGGTCACCATTCCTGTGCTTGCATTACCTATCCAGATAATTTTATCATTTTCCTGATTAATTTGCAACCTGCAAAATTTAAAGAAAAGATGTATCTATCCCATTCAAAGGCCGCAGCTCCAGTCATACCCATAAGCACCATCCCCATAATTCTTTATACTATTAAGAGTATAATAGCTGTAATATCTCATAAAGGCCAAAATCTCATTTGAGAAACAATATGTGTCACCTCTTATGTATTTGAAAGTCAAGAACAAGGAACTCTTAAAAGTCAAATGGTATGTTTTTTAGAATACCTTGTGACCAATCCCAAAACTTTTTATTGCAAGTTGTACAACTAAGCTACAACGTTTTTCAATACAAAAGTTAATCATCTATATTAAATTAAAAAAAATCATGAAGATAGTTCTATCAACATGTTGACTTTAAGTAATTTGCTTTTTTGTGTGTTATACCACATAGATTGCGAAGTCTAGTATGTAGCTACATATAAATCTTAGTATACCATGATGCTTATGTTAATGTGAGTGTCCATGAAGATAGTGAAAATAATGGTCTCTAGCATCTTATCTTATAATAGTTTGTGCAACTTTTAAATTTCCTCCCCTTTTTTGTGTTGTCCCATACTAGTTACGAGGTTAATATACATGTTTTTTGAACCTCCCCCTCCTCTTATGTACGACATGTAAAGTTTATGGATTATAGTTGTGTTGAAGGAATAAAAGGGAGTTGTCAACTTGTCCCTATCTTTCGATAATATAAATATGCACACAGAAACAAATGCATACTATCATGTTTTTTAACACATACATAAAATGATAATAATACATGTATTTTTCTTTTGTGTATCAGTAAAGACAAATTACCAAAGGTTAGCTATTTATATGGTATAGGTTGTTACACTGCGAAAAGAAAGAAGCTCTTCTTGTTACCCGAGACAATGATTTTGAGGATAATAAGTACGTGCCATTTGCATTGATGAAAAGAAGAAGTCTATTGCATTATTGCATTCATGAAAAGAAGAAAGACTTGAGAGCCTTTTAGCTTATGGAATTCCAAAACATATGACAGTATAGAATGAAACAAGCATCATATCCTGCTTTGCAACTGGACTACGCCCGATTCAAATTTTTTTCGAGATAAACTCCCTTGTGAATCTTTCTTCTGCATCATCAAAGGCTTTGGGATCTGGTTTCCCCTTGAATAGATCAGACAGATTGAAGCTATGGCAAGTATTTGCGTGGAGGTAGGAGCTCCCCTAAGTTGTGCCTGAAGAGCTCATTCTTGATCGCCTTCATGGCCACAGGAGGGGGTCTCGAGGCCCTTCCTACATCTTTTGAGATTTTGGCTTTCAAAAAACTGATCACAGCTAGCAGTAAACGTCCAGTGTTGGACTCACATTAGAAGTTTGTCAAGAAACTTAATAACATACCCACGGTTGCCCTCCCTGAAGAGGAATCATGCCGGTCTGCCTTGAACCTAGCTGAACGAGGGCTTATCGGACAATTTATAGGCCTATGGCCCTCCCCCAAAGCTGTGGAAGCATGGGTGCAGAGGAAATGGAGTCCATTAATCACGAAGGGCATCCGAAGTCACCTGGTAGGTAAAGGATTTTTTGTCTTCGTTTTTTATCTGGTTGAAGATAGAAATCTTATATTTAGAAACGGTCCGTATTTTATGGGTCCTCAGGGTCTGTATTTAAATAAATGGACTCCTGATTTCGACCCGACTCAAGATGTACCTTCGGTTGTCTCGGTATGGGTGCGTCTCCCACACTTGCCTTTGCATTGCTGGAACTCGAAGTCTCTTGAAGCGATTGACAATACCCTTGGAAACTACATTGATCGAGCAGAGAGAAAAGACCAGTATTCGTTTGCAAGAATTTGCGTCAAGGTAGACTTGGAAGTTGCGTTGCCGGAAGCCATAAAAATTACGGTGGCCGACTGGTCACATATCCAAGAACTGGATTATGAATAGTTACCTTTCAAATGCCAACATTATCACGGTTACGACCATTTTGCAAGGTATTGCAAAAAGAAGGCCGAGGAAGATGAAGAGAAACTGAAAGGAGAGCAGTGGACCCAGGTTTCAAAAGCAACTCCATTAAAACAAACCAGCAGAACTAAAGGGAAAGGGGCGCCAATGGGAAACAAAATTACCACTCCAGGGCAGGTTCAGGGAGAAGGGAGTTTAGCTCCTTTAACTGCAGATGCTTCTAAAAATCCCTTCAAAACTCTTAGTACTCATGCTACTGAATTATCAGTGGAGGAGGTAGAGCAGCTGAAACAAACTCCAGCAGTAGCAAAAGAGGCAGAAACAGCCCAACCGAGTTCCCCTTTAGAAACCTCTTCCTCCCCTTTCTATGCTAAAATGACAAGAAAGAAGCCCCCTGAACACTCTGGCTCCTCGGAGGATGAGACCTTCGGGAAGTCCACGAAGAGAGCAAGGAGGAAATCTCATAAGGAAAAGAGAGAAGAATAAGCGGAAAGGCAAAAAACGCAAGGAAGCCAATCCACCATTGAAATGTCCATTGGGAGAAGTACCCGAAATAGGCCCCCCAAGGGAGGCGCTACCAATACTACCTCCAGTAAATAATGCGAGTAGTCTCTTGGAATTGTAGAGGCTTGGGGAATCCATTGAAAGCCGACGCTGTTAAAGACCTTATGAAAATTGAATCTCCCGAGATCCTTCTTCTCCAAGAGACAAAAATTGCAGGGGATATCCTTCTTGATATCAACAAGACAAAATGGAAGAAAAACGTAGGGAAGGCCATTAGTGCAAGAGGCTCCTCAGGCGGCCTTGCAACTTTGTGATCATAAGACACGTTTCAGTTAGAGAGCTCCTTCGAGACTCAACAGTAGATTTTCACCAAGCTGCAGCACATCCCAAGTAATTTCACCCTTTCTCTTTTCAATCTCTATGTTCCCGTTCTCTTCTCTGAAAAGAAAGATTGCTGGCTTTCTCTTTCAGAATTTCTAGACCTTCATATTCCTACTAATATTATTTTAGCTGGAGACCTCAATATAGTGCTTGATCAAATTGAGAAGAGAGGTGGAAATTGCAGCAGAGATCATATGCTCCCCTTAGTGGAGGATCTTATTCAGACCTGGGATCTCCTTGATTTCAAGCCTTCGAAAGGTCTGTATACTTGGACAAATAATAGAGCTGGAGCTGACCACATTTCAGCTCGCCTTGAAAGGTTTCTTGTTTAGAGTTCTATTCTGATGGGAAAAAGTTTATTCTCTTCCAAAATTCTCCCAAAACTTACCTCAGATCATAAGCCTATTCTTCTAATTTTGGAAGAGGAAGAAAACTTGGGTCCTCTGCCTTTTCGTTTTAGCCCCCTCTGGTTAGAGAAAGATGGGTTCTTTGAAGTTGTTCAAACAACTTGGTCCACTCCTTTCACTGGGTCACCTAGCTACGTTTGGGAGCAGAAACTTAAGACGGCTAAGTATGCTCTGAAACGTTGGATAAAAAAGCCTTAGAATACCCCTCCAGCTACAGAAGAGAGACTCTTCAGCTGCTTGCAGATTTGCAATTGGAAATGGAAATCAAAGTAATCACCACCTCAGAAATTGAAAAGGAACAAGCTGCCCAATTCAAATATTTTTGTTCCTTTCACCAAGAAGAAGAGTATTGGAGGCTTAAGTCCAATAGCTTGTGGCTTAAAGCTGGAGACCGTAACTCCTCTTTCTTCCATAGGCAGTACCGAGCTCGCCTCTCACGTAATCATATTTCAGAAATTACTTCCTCAGATGGGACAGTCCACAAAGGTCAAGACCAGCTTAAATTTGCAGCAGAAAATCATTTCCAGCATCTTTATGATGAAGATGGAGTTAGCTGTGAGGAGGACACTTCCGACTTTCTCTCACACTTCCCTTCTCTTGTCAGCAAGGAGGAAAATTCTGGTCTCATGAAGCCATTTTTCTGAAGATGAAATTTGCAAATTTATATGGTCCATGGATCCCGATAAAGCACCAGGACCGAATGGGTTCTCAATTCACTTTTATAAATCTTGCTGGGAAATAATAAAAAAAGATTTGTTGAGAATGATCAAGTCTTTCCATCAAAAAGCTAAAGTGGGAGGTCGCATCAACTCCACCTTCTTAGCTTTAATTCCTAAAGATGTGAGCCCTAGATCCTTTGATATATTTAGGCCAATTTCTTTGTGTAATGCCTCATATAAAATTCTTGCCAAGCTCATGGCAAACAGAATTAAACCGCTTCTAGAGAAGCTCATCTCTCCGATGCAAGGTGTATTTATAAAAGGTAGACATATCTTGGATAATGTTATTCAGGTTCAAGAAGGCATGCACTCCAGCCATCAGCGGAAGGAGCAAGGGATGCTTATTAAGCTCGACATGACAAATGCATTTGACCGAGTGAATCTCTCTTTTCTTTACAAAGTCCTTCACTCCTTTGGGTTTAGCACTGATTTTGTCAATTTGATAAAGGCTTGTATCGAAAAGCCATGTATAGCCCCGTTAGTTAATGGAAGACCGGCTAATTATTTTCAAGCCACGAGGGGAATAAGGCAAGGCTGCCCTCTCTCCCCCTTCCTGTATATCTTGATGGTTGATTCTTTAAGCAGAAAACTGACAGAAGCAAAGAGAGCAGGGATAACTCCAGGTATTAGAGTGATTACGGGCCTCGATCCTTTAAACCATGCCTTATTCGTTGATGACTCTCTTTTTCTCGGTGGATCCTCCATAAAGATTGCTAAGGTTTTCAATGAAATCCTCAAAAGTTTCTGCATCATCTCTGGTGCTCTCATCAATAAAAGCAAAAGTGCAATTTATGGATGGAACATTGAAATTCAGCTTATCCAGAGAATTGCTAATTTTTTGGGCTTCTCGGGCTATGCCACATGGGAAAAAATAAACTATCTTGGATTGCCCTTATCCTTGGGATCCAACAAAGTTGTGCTGTGGAATGAAGTTCTCTGCAAATTAAAGAGGAAAATTGTTGCTTGGGGAGGGCATTGGCTCACTACCGTTGGAAAACTTATTCTTATCAAATCGGTGCTCTCAGCCCTGCCCATCTATCAAGCATCCTTCCTCCTGGCTCCTAAGGCCTTCATGGATCAGGTGTCAAAGTTGATTAGAGATTTTTTATGGCGTGGAGGTAAAGGTAATCAAAAGAAGTTTCATCTTGTAAACTGGGGTATTGTTAAACGCCCAATTTCAGAAGGTGGCTTACAGATCCGCGATCCTGGCCTTGCTAACTTAGCATTGGGCAGCAAAATCCTGTGGAAATTGTATTCTAATGGCAGACATCCTATTATCCGTCTATTAAGGAAAAAATATCTCAATGACGTCTCTTTGAGAAATATCCAGGCTGGAAACACTCCAAAAGGAACGCTGCTATGGAATTTGTGTCGTCGAGGATTGGAGTTTTTTCAAAATCACTTGTATAGAATTCCTAGAAATGGTAACAACACCTTGCTGTGGCATGATCGTATCATGGGACACTCCCCCATTGCAAATGATGAAGAGCTAAACGGAATTCACGACTGGCTCTCTCTCCGCGCTATTCAAAATTTGGCTGACATTTCTACTTGGGATGACACCGGGAACTGGCAATCGTGGACATTTCCTAGCATTCCTGATCACCTTCACGCTCAGTTGTAGCTTCTCATAATTACTCTGATGGATTTGGCCCCTGTCTATCTACACGCTTCGGATAAATGGGGATGGGGGAAGACTGGGGTTTATACCGCAGCGCAAGGTTATGCATCTCTTCAAATTCAGAAAGTTATGATTCATCCAGCGTCCTTCTGGAAACAGGTTTGGGATCCTATTGGCCTCCCCAAGGTTAATTTATTTTTTGGGGTCTTAATGCATAAGAAAGTTCTGACCAGTGAAAACCTGCTCAAAAGAGGTATCATTGGTCCTCACAGATGTGCAATGTGCAACAATGACCTCGAAACAATGGACCATTTGTTTGTTGACTGTCCATTCGCCTAGGAAGTTTGGAAAATCCTTCTCCATGGCCTCAATGCCACTGCTCTAACTCAGATTTCAGTGGTTGCTCTTTTCTCTGCCTGGAAGTTGCGCTATGCCCTCATGATTTCTGTCAAGTCTCTTTGGAATCGTATCTGGCAGGCTATCCCCAAATATGTGTGCTGGAATTTATGGCTGGCCAGAAATGATAAGATCTTTAACAACTCTTCATGCTCTCCTTCAAAGGTGGCTGTCAACGCTAAAGCTTCCCTTCTTGAAACATTGGCCTACCTAACCTATAAGAAAGACAGTTCTCTTCGCCCAGATGAAAAGAAATGGTTGGGAACTTTTAATTTCAGGGATAGGGAAAAAATCACTGTTTGTCCCAATAACACTACATGATGGCGATTAAGAGATCCAGATCCATTGTTCCAAAGTTGGTGGAGGAAGCAGGGCAAAGTTTCTATTTTCTTTGACGGAGCTTCTAAGGGAAACCCGGGGACTGCTGCAGCAGGTGGAGTAATATACACTCCGGACGGATCTAGAAAGGATAGTTTCAGCTGGGGTCTTGGTCAAAGAACTAATAATCAGGCAGAAATCCTCGGGCTGCTAAAAGATTTCCAGATAGCTCGAGATAATGACATGCGAGAAATTCAAGTTTTTGGAGATTCGGAAATTTTGATAAAAATTATGAATACTGAGGATCATTTCAACAATCCTACTCTCAATAAGATTCTGCAAAGGCTGCGATATTTGCTGCACCACTTTGTCTCTTCTCATTTTTTCCACATTCTTCACGGTTCAAACTCAGAATGTGGAAATATCTACAGGTTTGTTTCTCAGGTAATATCTACAGGTTTGTTTCTCTTATCTTGATCCAATCCATTGACCTAACTCATAAATTGATAAAACCCTAATTACTTCAAAACCCCCATTTTACATTTTCTCAAATCTACTTAGATCTAGTGGGTTGTTGGGCATAATATTGAAAACCCACCTCTATAGCATCCACGACATCCCGGATCTATAGTTTGGTGAGGATTGGCTTCCGTTTGACCCTCTTCCCATGCCAAACTAGCTTTCCCAAGCAAGGGTGCACTTCTTGGTGAGGGTGAGTTGACCTAGATCTAGGTGGTGGGTAGTTGAGATCCCGCTTGATTCATAATATACACATCAAGTAACCTACCCCCAGATTGTCACTTTTCTGATTTTCACCTTGTGGGCCCTATTCCACATTTTAAGGGATTTAATCCCCATTCTTGGACCACTTGGTACATTTAAACTCATATCTAGTAAGATCTAACCGTCGGATTGCCGTAAAATTATAGATCCACACTCGTACTTAACTAACCTACCCGGATCTAAAGTTTGGATGTCATCGGACTTGTCTTGACCCACTTAACCCCACTTTTAGGCCTTCTTGGGTAAAGTCGCACCACCTTGGAGAAGTGAGTTGACTCACTTCTAGGACGTGGGTACTTGAGATTTTTGGAGATTTGGAACGAGAATAATTCAAAACCTAGGTCTAGGGTATTTTCTTGTCAAATCTTGCCTTGGGGATAGCATTCCTTATTTTAAGGGATTGTGGTCCACTTTGGTCAAACCTAGATCTAGACCTATTCATCCATCAAGACCTTAATTGCCCACTTTTCTCATGCAATAGGAGTCCTTAACCACAATTCAACCCTACTTTGACTCCATAATCCCAATTCCCAAGGCACTGGTTTCTCTCCAAGTCAATTCGACTTTCCTAGATTGTTGGATTAACTTGTGATTTGACCCTTGCATGGTGAACCAAACCCTACAAGCCATCATGTATCATGGTCAAGCTTGTCACTTGTACTAGTTAGCCCCAATTCAACCCTTAAACTACCCTGCATTGGACACGGTTCCCAAGGCAGTGGATTTTCCAACATTGAACTAGTACTCTCACCCTGGACCTTATCTTTAATCATTGTAAGTCACTCTCACATCAACTATGAACCAAAGCTACACTCTTTGAACCCCTCACTTGTTTTGTGACTCCATCCTATGGTCTAGGATAAACCATACACCTAACTTCACTTAGAAATACCCTGATTTGGTGTCTTGGTTTTGATCTCTCCTGTCGGGAGTAGATCGGGTCTCCCCCTTTATTGTCTCGGCTAGATAACATAAAGTGAAGGTTGCCTCGACTGGCGTGACAACCATATATTGGAGGCCGAGGTGATCGTGGTTGCACCTTTTGAGTTGCCCCTCCCTATTGCCATCCATGACTGGATATATCCATAGGGGTAACTACAACTTAGGTGATAACAGTTACTAGAGCCAATGGCCCAGCAAGCCCTGGTTGAGCTTACGCCTTTGGGACATGCCACCTCTAAGGGTTTTGTTAGCATTGTTTACAGGGGTGGTGTCACTTATGGCACTTTCTGGCACTTTCTGAGGATTTCTGAGGTCTTTTTGAGGCCTACGATTTGACTATGGAAGCACGATTTGGTACATTGAGGATTATTTTATGATTATTGTGCTATGGGGATTGACCAAGGAGGGATAAAATTACCCCTTGGACCCACCATAAGCCCCTTATTATATTTTGTCATCATGATTTGGTGGGATTCCCCTCTTCTAGGGCGATTTTGTCCACTCACATAATATTTTATTAGTGATCCATGTATTTTATTGTTGAGCTCATCTCAACCATTGATTAGACATTTGTATCTTTTAATCTTAGCCACCCATTCAAAAAGTGGTTAGGGTTTTGATGCCTCTCCTTCCTATTTAAAGGAGAGAGCTTCTCATTGTAAGGGGTCTTTGGCTCTTGGATTATTGGTATAGAAAAACTTTCTTGTGGAAATTCTTGTGGTCTCCTTTGCATCTGGTGTTCTTAGATGGTGATTGGAAAGTCTATTGCAACCTAGCATTTGGAATTTGTGGTAAGATCTATCTTTTTTGGAAATCATTGTTTGTCTACAGGAGGGCGACTTCAGCAAGGGCGATTTTGCAAGGCTTCTTCAAATCGACTTTATTGGCATTCGCTTGTATCAGGGGGTTATCATTAGCATCATTGTGATCTATGCTTTCTTTCTGTTACTTCTCTTGTGGCATTAGTCTTATCTCTTGATTGCATCAAATCTGATATTGTTGACGTTTGTTGTGTAGGAGAGAGGGCGCATTGGCTTCTTGGACTAAATCGATTGCATAGAAAACTACCTCAAAGCTTCTCAAATTGATCGGGTTTGCATAGATCATCATCATCATCAAGGCATCTACAAGGTTACCCAGGTAATATCTACAGGTTTGTTTCTCTTATCTTGATCCAATCCATTGACCTAACTCATAAATTGATAAAACCCTAATTACTTCAAAACCCCCATTTTACATTTTCTCAAATCTACTTAGATCTAGTGGGTTGTTGGGCATAATATTGAAAACCCACCTCTATAGCATCCACGACATCCCGGATCTATAGTTTGGTGAGGATTGGCTTCCGTTTGACCCTCTTCCCATGCCAAACTAGCTTTCCCAAGCAAGGGTGCACTTCTTGGTGAGGGTGAGTTGACCTAGATCTAGGTGGTGGGTAGTTGAGATCCCGCTTGATTCATAATATACACATCAAGTAACCTACCCCCAGATTGTCACTTTTCTGATTTTCACCTTGTGGGCCCTATTCCACATTTTAAGGGATTTAATCCCCATTCTTGGACCACTTGGTACATTTAAACTCATATCTAGTAAGATCTAACCGTCGGATTGCCGTAAAATTATAGATCCACACTCGTACTTGACTAACCTACCCGGATCTAAAGTTTGGATGTCATCGGACTTGTCTTGACCCACTTAACCCCACTTTTAGGCCTTCTTGGGTAAAGTCGCACCACCTTGGAGAAGTGAGTTGACTCACTTCTAGGACGTGGGTACTTGAGATTTTTGGAGATTTGGAACGGGAATAATTCAAAACCTAGGTCTAGGGTATTTTCTTGTCAAATCTTGCCTTGGGGATAGCATTCCTTATTTTAAGGGATTGTGGTCCACTTTGGTCAAACCTAGATCTAGACCTATTCATCCATCAAGACCTTAATTGCCCACTTTTCTCATGCAATAGGAGTCCTTAACCACAATTCAACCCTACTTTGACTCCATAATCCCAATTCCCAAGGCACTGGTTTCTCTCCAAGTCAATTCGACTTTCCTAGATTGTTGGATTAACTTGTGATTTGACCCTTGCATGGTGAACCAAACCCTACAAGCCATCATGTATCATGGTCAAGCTTGTCACTTGTACTAGTTAGCCCCAATTCAACCCTTAAACTACCCTGCATTGGACACGGTTCCCAAGGCAGTGGATTTTCCAACATTGAACTAGTACTCTCACCCTGGACCTTATCTTTAATCATTGTAAGTCACTCTCACATCAACTATGAACCAAAGCTACACTCTTTGAACCCCTCACTTGTTTTGTGACTCCATCCTATGGTCTAGGATAAACCATACACCTAACTTCACTTAGAAATACCCTGATTTGGTGTCTTGGTTTTGATCTCTCCTGTCGGGAGTAGATCGGGTCTCCCCCTTTGTTGTCTCGGCTAGATAACATAAAGTGAAGGTTGCCTCGACTGGCGTGACAACCATATATTGGAGGCCGAGGTGATCGTGGTTGCACCTTTTGAGTTGCCCCTCCCTATTGCCATCCATGACTGGATATATCCATAGGGGTAACTACAACTTAGGTGATAACAGTTACTAGAGCCAATGGCCCAGCAAGCCCTGGTTGAGCTTACGCCTTTGGGACATGCCACCTCTAAGGGTTTTGTTAGCATTGTTTACAGGGGTGGTGTCACTTATGGCACTTTCTGGCACTTTCTGAGGATTTCTGAGGTCTTTTTGAGGCCTACGATTTGACTATGGAAGCACGATTTGGTACATTGAGGATTATTTTATGATTATTGTGCTATGGGGATTGACCAAGGAGGGATAAAATTACCCCTTGGACCCACCATAAGCCCCTTATTATATTTTGTCATCATGATTTGGTGGGATTCCCCTCTTCTAGGGCGATTTTGTCCACTCACATAATATTTTATTAGTGATCCATGTATTTTATTGTTGAGCTCATCTCAACCATTGATTAGACATTTGTATCTTTTAATCTTAGCCACCCATTCAAAAAGTGGTTAGGGTTTTGATGCCTCTCCTTCCTATTTAAAGGAGAGAGCTTCTCATTGTAAGGGGTCTTTGGCTCTTGGATTATTGGTATAGAAAAACTTTCTTGTGGAAATTCTTGTGGTCTCCTTTGCATCTGGTGTTCTTAGATGGTGATTGGAAAGTCTATTGCAACCTAGCATTTGGAATTTGTGGTAAGATCTATCTTTTTTGGAAATCATTGTTTGTCTACAGGAGGGCGACTTCAGCAAGGGCGATTTTGCAAGGCTTCTTCAAATCGACTTTATTGGCATTCGCTTGTATCAGGGGGTTATCATTAGCATCATTGTGATCTATGCTTTCTTTCTGTTACTTCTCTTGTGGCATTAGTCTTATCTCTTGATTGCATCAAATCTGATATTGTTGACGTTTGTTGTGTAGGAGAGAGGGCGCATTGGCTTCTTGGACTAAATCGATTGCATAGAAAACTACCTCAAAGCTTCTCAAATTGATCGGGTTTGCATAGATCATCATCATCATCAAGGCATCTACAAGGTTACCCAGGTAATATCTACAGGTTTGTTTCTCTTATCTTGATCCAATCCATTGACCTAACTCATAAATTGATAAAACCCTAATTACTTCAAAACCCCCATTTTACATTTTCTCAAATCTACTTAGATCTAGTGGGTTGTTGGGCATAATATTGAAAACCCACCTCTATAGCATCCACGACATCCCGGATCTATAGTTTGGTGAGGATTGGCTTCCGTTTGACCCTCTTCCCATGCCAAACTAGCTTTCCCAAGCAAGGGTGCACTTCTTGGTGAGGGTGAGTTGACCTAGATCTAGGTGGTGGGTAGTTGAGATCCCGCTTGATTCATAATATACACATCAAGTAACCTACCCCCAGATTGTCACTTTTCTGATTTTCACCTTGTGGGCCCTATTCCACATTTTAAGGGATTTAATCCCCATTCTTGGACCACTTGGTACATTTAAACTCATATCTAGTAAGATCTAACCGTCGGATTGCCGTAAAATTATAGATCCACACTCGTACTTGACTAACCTACCCGGATCTAAAGTTTGGATGTCATCGGACTTGTCTTGACCCACTTAACCCCACTTTTAGGCCTTCTTGGGTAAAGTCGCACCACCTTGGAGAAGTGAGTTGACTCACTTCTAGGACGTGGGTACTTGAGATTTTTGGAGATTTGGAACGGGAATAATTCAAAACCTAGGTCTAGGGTATTTTCTTGTCAAATCTTGCCTTGGGGATAGCATTCCTTATTTTAAGGGATTGTGGTCCACTTTGGTCAAACCTAGATCTAGACCTATTCATCCATCAAGACCTTAATTGCCCACTTTTCTCATGCAATAGGAGTCCTTAACCACAATTCAACCCTACTTTGACTCCATAATCCCAATTCCCAAGGCACTGGTTTCTCTCCAAGTCAATTCGACTTTCCTAGATTGTTGGATTAACTTGTGATTTGACCCTTGCATGGTGAACCAAACCCTACAAGCCATCATGTATCATGGTCAAGCTTGTCACTTGTACTAGTTAGCCCCAATTCAACCCTTAAACTACCCTGCATTGGACACGGTTCCCAAGGCAGTGGATTTTCCAACATTGAACTAGTACTCTCACCCTGGACCTTATCTTTAATCATTGTAAGTCACTCTCACATCAACTATGAACCAAAGCTACACTCTTTGAACCCCTCACTTGTTTTGTGACTCCATCCTATGGTCTAGGATAAACCATACACCTAACTTCACTTAGAAATACCCTGATTTGGTGTCTTGGTTTTGATCTCTCCTGTCGGGAGTAGATCGGGTCTCCCCCTTTGTTGTCTCGGCTAGATAACATAAAGTGAAGGTTGCCTCGACTGGCGTGACAACCATATATTGGAGGCCGAGGTGATCGTGGTTGCACCTTTTGAGTTGCCCCTCCCTATTGCCATCCATGACTGGATATATCCATAGGGGTAACTACAACTTAGGTGATAACAGTTACTAGAGCCAATGGCCCAGCAAGCCCTGGTTGAGCTTACGCCTTTGGGACATGCCACCTCTAAGGGTTTTGTTAGCATTGTTTACAGGGGTGGTGTCACTTATGGCACTTTCTGGCACTTTCTGAGGATTTCTGAGGTCTTTTTGAGGCCTACGATTTGACTATGGAAGCACGATTTGGTACATTGAGGATTATTTTATGATTATTGTGCTATGGGGATTGACCAAGGAGGGATAAAATTACCCCTTGGACCCACCATAAGCCCCTTATTATATTTTGTCATCATGATTTGGTGGGATTCCCCTCTTCTAGGGCGATTTTGTCCACTCACATAATATTTTATTAGTGATCCATGTATTTTATTGTTGAGCTCATCTCAACCATTGATTAGACATTTGTATCTTTTAATCTTAGCCACCCATTCAAAAAGTGGTTAGGGTTTTGATGCCTCTCCTTCCTATTTAAAGGAGAGAGCTTCTCATTGTAAGGGGTCTTTGGCTCTTGGATTATTGGTATAGAAAAACTTTCTTGTGGAAATTCTTGTGGTCTCCTTTGCATCTGGTGTTCTTAGATGGTGATTGGAAAGTCTATTGCAACCTAGCATTTGGAATTTGTGGTAAGATCTATCTTTTTTGGAAATCATTGTTTGTCTACAGGAGGGCGACTTCAGCAAGGGCGATTTTGCAAGGCTTCTTCAAATCGACTTTATTGGCATTCGCTTGTATCAGGGGGTTATCATTAGCATCATTGTGATCTATGCTTTCTTTCTGTTACTTCTCTTGTGGCATTAGTCTTATCTCTTGATTGCATCAAATCTGATATTGTTGACGTTTGTTGTGTAGGAGAGAGGGCGCATTGGCTTCTTGGACTAAATCGATTGCATAGAAAACTACCTCAAAGCTTCTCAAATTGATCGGGTTTGCATAGATCATCATCATCATCAAGGCATCTACAAGGTTACCCAGGTAATATCTACAGGTTTGTTTCTCTTATCTTGATCCAATCCATTGACCTAACTCATAAATTGATAAAACCCTAATTACTTCAAAACCCCCATTTTACATTTTCTCAAATCTACTTAGATCTAGTGGGTTGTTGGGCATAATATTGAAAACCCACCTCTATAGCATCCACGACATCCCGGATCTATAGTTTGGTGAGGATTGGCTTCCGTTTGACCCTCTTCCCATGCCAAACTAGCTTTCCCAAGCAAGGGTGCACTTCTTGGTGAGGGTGAGTTGACCTAGATCTAGGTGGTGGGTAGTTGAGATCCCGCTTGATTCATAATATACACATCAAGTAACCTACCCCCAGATTGTCACTTTTCTGATTTTCACCTTGTGGGCCCTATTCCACATTTTAAGGGATTTAATCCCCATTCTTGGACCACTTGGTACATTTAAACTCATATCTAGTAAGATCTAACCGTCGGATTGCCGTAAAATTATAGATCCACACTCGTACTTGACTAACCTACCCGGATCTAAAGTTTGGATGTCATCGGACTTGTCTTGACCCACTTAACCCCACTTTTAGGCCTTCTTGGGTAAAGTCGCACCACCTTGGAGAAGTGAGTTGACTCACTTCTAGGACGTGGGTACTTGAGATTTTTGGAGATTTGGAACGGGAATAATTCAAAACCTAGGTCTAGGGTATTTTCTTGTCAAATCTTGCCTTGGGGATAGCATTCCTTATTTTAAGGGATTGTGGTCCACTTTGGTCAAACCTAGATCTAGACCTATTCATCCATCAAGACCTTAATTGCCCACTTTTCTCATGCAATAGGAGTCCTTAACCACAATTCAACCCTACTTTGACTCCATAATCCCAATTCCCAAGGCACTGGTTTCTCTCCAAGTCAATTCGACTTTCCTAGATTGTTGGATTAACTTGTGATTTGACCCTTGCATGGTGAACCAAACCCTACAAGCCATCATGTATCATGGTCAAGCTTGTCACTTGTACTAGTTAGCCCCAATTCAACCCTTAAACTACCCTGCATTGGACACGGTTCCCAAGGCAGTGGATTTTCCAACATTGAACTAGTACTCTCACCCTGGACCTTATCTTTAATCATTGTAAGTCACTCTCACATCAACTATGAACCAAAGCTACACTCTTTGAACCCCTCACTTGTTTTGTGACTCCATCCTATGGTCTAGGATAAACCATACACCTAACTTCACTTAGAAATACCCTGATTTGGTGTCTTGGTTTTGATCTCTCCTGTCGGGAGTAGATCGGGTCTCCCCCTTTGTTGTCTCGGCTAGATAACATAAAGTGAAGGTTGCCTCGACTGGCGTGACAACCATATATTGGAGGCCGAGGTGATCGTGGTTGCACCTTTTGAGTTGCCCCTCCCTATTGCCATCCATGACTGGATATATCCATAGGGGTAACTACAACTTAGGTGATAACAGTTACTAGAGCCAATGGCCCAGCAAGCCCTGGTTGAGCTTACGCCTTTGGGACATGCCACCTCTAAGGGTTTTGTTAGCATTGTTTACAGGGGTGGTGTCACTTATGGCACTTTCTGGCACTTTCTGAGGATTTCTGAGGTCTTTTTGAGGCCTACGATTTGACTATGGAAGCACGATTTGGTACATTGAGGATTATTTTATGATTATTGTGCTATGGGGATTGACCAAGGAGGGATAAAATTACCCCTTGGACCCACCATAAGCCCCTTATTATATTTTGTCATCATGATTTGGTGGGATTCCCCTCTTCTAGGGCGATTTTGTCCACTCACATAATATTTTATTAGTGATCCATGTATTTTATTGTTGAGCTCATCTCAACCATTGATTAGACATTTGTATCTTTTAATCTTAGCCACCCATTCAAAAAGTGGTTAGGGTTTTGATGCCTCTCCTTCCTATTTAAAGGAGAGAGCTTCTCATTGTAAGGGGTCTTTGGCTCTTGGATTATTGGTATAGAAAAACTTTCTTGTGGAAATTCTTGTGGTCTCCTTTGCATCTGGTGTTCTTAGATGGTGATTGGAAAGTCTATTGCAACCTAGCATTTGGAATTTGTGGTAAGATCTATCTTTTTTGGAAATCATTGTTTGTCTACAGGAGGGCGACTTCAGCAAGGGCGATTTTGCAAGGCTTCTTCAAATCGACTTTATTGGCATTCGCTTGTATCAGGGGGTTATCATTAGCATCATTGTGATCTATGCTTTCTTTCTGTTACTTCTCTTGTGGCATTAGTCTTATCTCTTGATTGCATCAAATCTGATATTGTTGACGTTTGTTGTGTAGGAGAGAGGGCGCATTGGCTTCTTGGACTAAATCGATTGCATAGAAAACTACCTCAAAGCTTCTCAAATTGATCGGGTTTGCATAGATCATCATCATCATCAAGGCATCTACAAGGTTACCCAGGTAATATCTACAGGTTTGTTTCTCTTATCTTGATCCAATCCATTGACCTAACTCATAAATTGATAAAACCCTAATTACTTCAAAACCCCCATTTTACATTTTCTCAAATCTACTTAGATCTAGTGGGTTGTTGGGCATAATATTGAAAACCCACCTCTATAGCATCCACGACATCCCGGATCTATAGTTTGGTGAGGATTGGCTTCCGTTTGACCCTCTTCCCATGCCAAACTAGCTTTCCCAAGCAAGGGTGCACTTCTTGGTGAGGGTGAGTTGACCTAGATCTAGGTGGTGGGTAGTTGAGATCCCGCTTGATTCATAATATACACATCAAGTAACCTACCCCCAGATTGTCACTTTTCTGATTTTCACCTTGTGGGCCCTATTCCACATTTTAAGGGATTTAATCCCCATTCTTGGACCACTTGGTACATTTAAACTCATATCTAGTAAGATCTAACCGTCGGATTGCCGTAAAATTATAGATCCACACTCGTACTTGACTAACCTACCCGGATCTAAAGTTTGGATGTCATCGGACTTGTCTTGACCCACTTAACCCCACTTTTAGGCCTTCTTGGGTAAAGTCGCACCACCTTGGAGAAGTGAGTTGACTCACTTCTAGGACGTGGGTACTTGAGATTTTTGGAGATTTGGAACGGGAATAATTCAAAACCTAGGTCTAGGGTATTTTCTTGTCAAATCTTGCCTTGGGGATAGCATTCCTTATTTTAAGGGATTGTGGTCCACTTTGGTCAAACCTAGATCTAGACCTATTCATCCATCAAGACCTTAATTGCCCACTTTTCTCATGCAATAGGAGTCCTTAACCACAATTCAACCCTACTTTGACTCCATAATCCCAATTCCCAAGGCACTGGTTTCTCTCCAAGTCAATTCGACTTTCCTAGATTGTTGGATTAACTTGTGATTTGACCCTTGCATGGTGAACCAAACCCTACAAGCCATCATGTATCATGGTCAAGCTTGTCACTTGTACTAGTTAGCCCCAATTCAACCCTTAAACTACCCTGCATTGGACACGGTTCCCAAGGCAGTGGATTTTCCAACATTGAACTAGTACTCTCACCCTGGACCTTATCTTTAATCATTGTAAGTCACTCTCACATCAACTATGAACCAAAGCTACACTCTTTGAACCCCTCACTTGTTTTGTGACTCCATCCTATGGTCTAGGATAAACCATACACCTAACTTCACTTAGAAATACCCTGATTTGGTGTCTTGGTTTTGATCTCTCCTGTCGGGAGTAGATCGGGTCTCCCCCTTTGTTGTCTCGGCTAGATAACATAAAGTGAAGGTTGCCTCGACTGGCGTGACAACCATATATTGGAGGCCGAGGTGATCGTGGTTGCACCTTTTGAGTTGCCCCTCCCTATTGCCATCCATGACTGGATATATCCATAGGGGTAACTACAACTTAGGTGATAACAGTTACTAGAGCCAATGGCCCAGCAAGCCCTGGTTGAGCTTACGCCTTTGGGACATGCCACCTCTAAGGGTTTTGTTAGCATTGTTTACAGGGGTGGTGTCACTTATGGCACTTTCTGGCACTTTCTGAGGATTTCTGAGGTCTTTTTGAGGCCTACGATTTGACTATGGAAGCACGATTTGGTACATTGAGGATTATTTTATGATTATTGTGCTATGGGGATTGACCAAGGAGGGATAAAATTACCCCTTGGACCCACCATAAGCCCCTTATTATATTTTGTCATCATGATTTGGTGGGATTCCCCTCTTCTAGGGCGATTTTGTCCACTCACATAATATTTTATTAGTGATCCATGTATTTTATTGTTGAGCTCATCTCAACCATTGATTAGACATTTGTATCTTTTAATCTTAGCCACCCATTCAAAAAGTGGTTAGGGTTTTGATGCCTCTCCTTCCTATTTAAAGGAGAGAGCTTCTCATTGTAAGGGGTCTTTGGCTCTTGGATTATTGGTATAGAAAAACTTTCTTGTGGAAATTCTTGTGGTCTCCTTTGCATCTGGTGTTCTTAGATGGTGATTGGAAAGTCTATTGCAACCTAGCATTTGGAATTTGTGGTAAGATCTATCTTTTTTGGAAATCATTGTTTGTCTACAGGAGGGCGACTTCAGCAAGGGCGATTTTGCAAGGCTTCTTCAAATCGACTTTATTGGCATTCGCTTGTATCAGGGGGTTATCATTAGCATCATTGTGATCTATGCTTTCTTTCTGTTACTTCTCTTGTGGCATTAGTCTTATCTCTTGATTGCATCAAATCTGATATTGTTGACGTTTGTTGTGTAGGAGAGAGGGCGCATTGGCTTCTTGGACTAAATCGATTGCATAGAAAACTACCTCAAAGCTTCTCAAATTGATCGGGTTTGCATAGATCATCATCATCATCAAGGCATCTACAAGGTTACCCAGGTAATATCTACAGGTTTGTTTCTCTTATCTTGATCCAATCCATTGACCTAACTCATAAATTGATAAAACCCTAATTACTTCAAAACCCCCATTTTACATTTTCTCAAATCTACTTAGATCTAGTGGGTTGTTGGGCATAATATTGAAAACCCACCTCTATAGCATCCACGACATCCCGGATCTATAGTTTGGTGAGGATTGGCTTCCGTTTGACCCTCTTCCCATGCCAAACTAGCTTTCCCAAGCAAGGGTGCACTTCTTGGTGAGGGTGAGTTGACCTAGATCTAGGTGGTGGGTAGTTGAGATCCCGCTTGATTCATAATATACACATCAAGTAACCTACCCCCAGATTGTCACTTTTCTGATTTTCACCTTGTGGGCCCTATTCCACATTTTAAGGGATTTAATCCCCATTCTTGGACCACTTGGTACATTTAAACTCATATCTAGTAAGATCTAACCGTCGGATTGCCGTAAAATTATAGATCCACACTCGTACTTGACTAACCTACCCGGATCTAAAGTTTGGATGTCATCGGACTTGTCTTGACCCACTTAACCCCACTTTTAGGCCTTCTTGGGTAAAGTCGCACCACCTTGGAGAAGTGAGTTGACTCACTTCTAGGACGTGGGTACTTGAGATTTTTGGAGATTTGGAACGGGAATAATTCAAAACCTAGGTCTAGGGTATTTTCTTGTCAAATCTTGCCTTGGGGATAGCATTCCTTATTTTAAGGGATTGTGGTCCACTTTGGTCAAACCTAGATCTAGACCTATTCATCCATCAAGACCTTAATTGCCCACTTTTCTCATGCAATAGGAGTCCTTAACCACAATTCAACCCTACTTTGACTCCATAATCCCAATTCCCAAGGCACTGGTTTCTCTCCAAGTCAATTCGACTTTCCTAGATTGTTGGATTAACTTGTGATTTGACCCTTGCATGGTGAACCAAACCCTACAAGCCATCATGTATCATGGTCAAGCTTGTCACTTGTACTAGTTAGCCCCAATTCAACCCTTAAACTACCCTGCATTGGACACGGTTCCCAAGGCAGTGGATTTTCCAACATTGAACTAGTACTCTCACCCTGGACCTTATCTTTAATCATTGTAAGTCACTCTCACATCAACTATGAACCAAAGCTACACTCTTTGAACCCCTCACTTGTTTTGTGACTCCATCCTATGGTCTAGGATAAACCATACACCTAACTTCACTTAGAAATACCCTGATTTGGTGTCTTGGTTTTGATCTCTCCTGTCGGGAGTAGATCGGGTCTCCCCCTTTGTTGTCTCGGCTAGATAACATAAAGTGAAGGTTGCCTCGACTGGCGTGACAACCATATATTGGAGGCCGAGGTGATCGTGGTTGCACCTTTTGAGTTGCCCCTCCCTATTGCCATCCATGACTGGATATATCCATAGGGGTAACTACAACTTAGGTGATAACAGTTACTAGAGCCAATGGCCCAGCAAGCCCTGGTTGAGCTTACGCCTTTGGGACATGCCACCTCTAAGGGTTTTGTTAGCATTGTTTACAGGGGTGGTGTCACTTATGGCACTTTCTGGCACTTTCTGAGGATTTCTGAGGTCTTTTTGAGGCCTACGATTTGACTATGGAAGCACGATTTGGTACATTGAGGATTATTTTATGATTATTGTGCTATGGGGATTGACCAAGGAGGGATAAAATTACCCCTTGGACCCACCATAAGCCCCTTATTATATTTTGTCATCATGATTTGGTGGGATTCCCCTCTTCTAGGGCGATTTTGTCCACTCACATAATATTTTATTAGTGATCCATGTATTTTATTGTTGAGCTCATCTCAACCATTGATTAGACATTTGTATCTTTTAATCTTAGCCACCCATTCAAAAAGTGGTTAGGGTTTTGATGCCTCTCCTTCCTATTTAAAGGAGAGAGCTTCTCATTGTAAGGGGTCTTTGGCTCTTGGATTATTGGTATAGAAAAACTTTCTTGTGGAAATTCTTGTGGTCTCCTTTGCATCTGGTGTTCTTAGATGGTGATTGGAAAGTCTATTGCAACCTAGCATTTGGAATTTGTGGTAAGATCTATCTTTTTTGGAAATCATTGTTTGTCTACAGGAGGGCGACTTCAGCAAGGGCGATTTTGCAAGGCTTCTTCAAATCGACTTTATTGGCATTCGCTTGTATCAGGGGGTTATCATTAGCATCATTGTGATCTATGCTTTCTTTCTGTTACTTCTCTTGTGGCATTAGTCTTATCTCTTGATTGCATCAAATCTGATATTGTTGACGTTTGTTGTGTAGGAGAGAGGGCGCATTGGCTTCTTGGACTAAATCGATTGCATAGAAAACTACCTCAAAGCTTCTCAAATTGATCGGGTTTGCATAGATCATCATCATCATCAAGGCATCTACAAGGTTACCCAGGTAATATCTACAGGTTTGTTTCTCTTATCTTGATCCAATCCATTGACCTAACTCATAAATTGATAAAACCCTAATTACTTCAAAACCCCCATTTTACATTTTCTCAAATCTACTTAGATCTAGTGGGTTGTTGGGCATAATATTGAAAACCCACCTCTATAGCATCCACGACATCCCGGATCTATAGTTTGGTGAGGATTGGCTTCCGTTTGACCCTCTTCCCATGCCAAACTAGCTTTCCCAAGCAAGGGTGCACTTCTTGGTGAGGGTGAGTTGACCTAGATCTAGGTGGTGGGTAGTTGAGATCCCGCTTGATTCATAATATACACATCAAGTAACCTACCCCCAGATTGTCACTTTTCTGATTTTCACCTTGTGGGCCCTATTCCACATTTTAAGGGATTTAATCCCCATTCTTGGACCACTTGGTACATTTAAACTCATATCTAGTAAGATCTAACCGTCGGATTGCCGTAAAATTATAGATCCACACTCGTACTTGACTAACCTACCCGGATCTAAAGTTTGGATGTCATCGGACTTGTCTTGACCCACTTAACCCCACTTTTAGGCCTTCTTGGGTAAAGTCGCACCACCTTGGAGAAGTGAGTTGACTCACTTCTAGGACGTGGGTACTTGAGATTTTTGGAGATTTGGAACGGGAATAATTCAAAACCTAGGTCTAGGGTATTTTCTTGTCAAATCTTGCCTTGGGGATAGCATTCCTTATTTTAAGGGATTGTGGTCCACTTTGGTCAAACCTAGATCTAGACCTATTCATCCATCAAGACCTTAATTGCCCACTTTTCTCATGCAATAGGAGTCCTTAACCACAATTCAACCCTACTTTGACTCCATAATCCCAATTCCCAAGGCACTGGTTTCTCTCCAAGTCAATTCGACTTTCCTAGATTGTTGGATTAACTTGTGATTTGACCCTTGCATGGTGAACCAAACCCTACAAGCCATCATGTATCATGGTCAAGCTTGTCACTTGTACTAGTTAGCCCCAATTCAACCCTTAAACTACCCTGCATTGGACACGGTTCCCAAGGCAGTGGATTTTCCAACATTGAACTAGTACTCTCACCCTGGACCTTATCTTTAATCATTGTAAGTCACTCTCACATCAACTATGAACCAAAGCTACACTCTTTGAACCCCTCACTTGTTTTGTGACTCCATCCTATGGTCTAGGATAAACCATACACCTAACTTCACTTAGAAATACCCTGATTTGGTGTCTTGGTTTTGATCTCTCCTGTCGGGAGTAGATCGGGTCTCCCCCTTTATTGTCTCGGCTAGATAACATAAAGTGAAGGTTGCCTCGACTGGCGTGACAACCATATATTGGAGGCCGAGGTGATCGTGGTTGCACCTTTTGAGTTGCCCCTCCCTATTGCCATCCATGACTGGATATATCCATAGGGGTAACTACAACTTAGGTGATAACAGTTACTAGAGCCAATGGCCCAGCAAGCCCTGGTTGAGCTTACGCCTTTGGGACATGCCACCTCTAAGGGTTTTGTTAGCATTGTTTACAGGGGTGGTGTCACTTATGGCACTTTCTGAGGATTTCTGAGGTCTTTTTGAGGCCTACGATTTGACTATGGAAGCACGATTTGGTACATTGAGGATTATTTTATGATTATTGTGCTATGGGGATTGACCAAGGAGGGATAAAATTACCCCTTGGACCCACCATAAGCCCCTTATTATATTTTGTCATCATGATTTGGTGGGATTCCCCTCTTCTAGGGCGATTTTGTCCACTCACATAATATTTTATTAGTGATCCATGTATTTTATTGTTGAGCTCATCTCAACCATTGATTAGACATTTGTATCTTTTAATCTTAGCCACCCATTCAAAAAGTGGTTAGGGTTTTGATGCCTCTCCTTCCTATTTAAAGGAGAGAGCTTCTCATTGTAAGGGGTCTTTGGCTCTTGGATTATTGGTATAGAAAAACTTTCTTGTGGAAATTCTTGTGGTCTCCTTTGCATCTGGTGTTCTTAGATGGTGATTGGAAAGTCTATTGCAACCTAGCATTTGGAATTTGTGGTAAGATCTATCTTTTTTGGAAATCATTGTTTGTCTACAGGAGGGCGACTTCAACAAGGGCGATTTTGCAAGGCTTCTTCAAATCGACTTTATTGGCATTCGCTTGTATCAGGGGGTTATCATTAGCATCATTGTGATCTATGCTTTCTTTCTGTTACTTCTCTTGTGGCATTAGTCTTATCTCTTGATTGCATCAAATCTGATATTGTTGACGTTTGTTGTGTAGGAGAGAGGGCGCATTGGCTTCTTGGACTAAATCGATTGCATAGAAAACTACCTCAAAGCTTCTCAAATTGATCGGGTTTGCATAGATCATCATCATCATCAAGGCATCTACAAGGTTACCCAGGTAATATCTACAGGTTTGTTTCTCTTATCTTGATCCAATCCATTGACCTAACTCATAAATTGATAAAACCCTAATTACTTCAAAACCCCCATTTTACATTTTCTCAAATCTACTTAGATCTAGTGGGTTGTTGGGCATAATATTGAAAACCCACCTCTATAGCATCCACGACATCCCGGATCTATAGTTTGGTGAGGATTGGCTTCCGTTTGACCCTCTTCCCATGCCAAACTAGCTTTCCCAAGCAAGGGTGCACTTCTTGGTGAGGGTGAGTTGACCTAGATCTAGGTGGTGGGTAGTTGAGATCCCGCTTGATTCATAATATACACATCAAGTAACCTACCCCCAGATTGTCACTTTTCTGATTTTCACCTTGTGGGCCCTATTCCACATTTTAAGGGATTTAATCCCCATTCTTGGACCACTTGGTACATTTAAACTCATATCTAGTAAGATCTAACCGTCGGATTGCCGTAAAATTATAGATCCACACTCGTACTTGACTAACCTACCCGGATCTAAAGTTTGGATGTCATCGGACCTGTCTTGACCCACTTAACCCCACTTTTAGGCCTTCTTGGGTAAAGTCGCACCACCTTGGAGAAGTGAGTTGACTCACTTCTAGGACGTGGGTACTTGAGATTTTTGGAGATTTGGAACGGGAATAATTCAAAACCTAGGTCTAGGGTATTTTCTTGTCAAATCTTGCCTTGGGGATAGCATTCCTTATTTTAAGGGATTGTGGTCCACTTTGGTCAAACCTAGATCTAGACCTATTCATCCATCAAGACCTTAATTGCCCACTTTTCTCATGCAATAGGAGTCCTTAACCACAATTCAACCCTACTTTGACTCCATAATCCCAATTCCCAAGGCACTGGTTTCTCTCCAAGTCAATTCGACTTTCCTAGATTGTTGGATTAACTTGTGATTTGACCCTTGCATGGTGAACCAAACCCTACAAGCCATCATGTATCATGGTCAAGCTTGTCACTTGTACTAGTTAGCCCCAATTCAACCCTTAAACTACCCTGCATTGGACACGGTTCCCAAGGCAGTGGATTTTCCAACATTGAACTAGTACTCTCACCCTGGACCTTATCTTTAATCATTGTAAGTCACTCTCACATCAACTATGAACCAAAGCTACACTCTTTGAACCCCTCACTTGTTTTGTGACTCCATCCTATGGTCTAGGATAAACCATACACCTAACTTCACTTAGAAATACCCTGATTTGGTGTCTTGGTTTTGATCTCTCCTGTCGGGAGTAGATCGGGTCTCCCCCTTTATTGTCTCGGCTAGATAACATAAAGTGAAGGTTGCCTCGACTGGCGTGACAACCATATATTGGAGGCCGAGGTGATCGTGGTTGCACCTTTTGAGTTGCCCCTCCCTATTGCCATCCATGACTGGATATATCCATAGGGGTAACTACAACTTAGGTGATAACAGTTACTAGAGCCAATGGCCCAGCAAGCCCTGGTTGAGCTTACGCCTTTGGGACATGCCACCTCTAAGGGTTTTGTTAGCATTGTTTACAGGGGTGGTGTCACTTATGGCACTTTCTGAGGATTTCTGAGGTCTTTTTGAGGCCTACGATTTGACTATGGAAGCACGATTTGGTACATTGAGGATTATTTTATGATTATTGTGCTATGGGGATTGACCAAGGAGGGATAAAATTACCCCTTGGACCCACCATAAGCCCCTTATTATATTTTGTCATCATGATTTGGTGGGATTCCCCTCTTCTAGGGCGATTTTGTCCACTCACATAATATTTTATTAGTGATCCATGTATTTTATTGTTGAGCTCATCTCAACCATTGATTAGACATTTGTATCTTTTAATCTTAGCCACCCATTCAAAAAGTGGTTAGGGTTTTGATGCCTCTCCTTCCTATTTAAAGGAGAGAGCTTCTCATTGTAAGGGGTCTTTGGCTCTTGGATTATTGGTATAGAAAAACTTTCTTGTGGAAATTCTTGTGGTCTCCTTTGCATCTGGTGTTCTTAGATGGTGATTGGAAAGTCTATTGCAACCTAGCATTTGGAATTTGTGGTAAGATCTATCTTTTTTGGAAATCATTGTTTGTCTACAGGAGGGCGACTTCAACAAGGGCGATTTTGCAAGGCTTCTTCAAATCGACTTTATTGGCATTCGCTTGTATCAGGGGGTTATCATTAGCATCATTGTGATCTATGCTTTCTTTCTGTTACTTCTCTTGTGGCATTAGTCTTATCTCTTGATTGCATCAAATCTGATATTGTTGACGTTTGTTGTGTAGGAGAGAGGGCGCATTGGCTTCTTGGACTAAATCGATTGCATAGAAAACTACCTCAAAGCTTCTCAAATTGATCGGGTTTGCATAGATCATCATCATCATCAAGGCATCTACAAGGTTACCCAGGTAATATCTACAGGTTTGTTTCTCTTATCTTGATCCAATCCATTGACCTAACTCATAAATTGATAAAACCCTAATTACTTCAAAACCCCCATTTTACATTTTCTCAAATCTACTTAGATCTAGTGGGTTGTTGGGCATAATATTGAAAACCCACCTCTATAGCATCCACGACATCCCGGATCTATAGTTTGGTGAGGATTGGCTTCCGTTTGACCCTCTTCCCATGCCAAACTAGCTTTCCCAAGCAAGGGTGCACTTCTTGGTGAGGGTGAGTTGACCTAGATCTAGGTGGTGGGTAGTTGAGATCCCGCTTGATTCATAATATACACATCAAGTAACCTACCCCCAGATTGTCACTTTTCTGATTTTCACCTTGTGGGCCCTATTCCACATTTTAAGGGATTTAATCCCCATTCTTGGACCACTTGGTACATTTAAACTCATATCTAGTAAGATCTAACCGTCGGATTGCCGTAAAATTATAGATCCACACTCGTACTTGACTAACCTACCCGGATCTAAAGTTTGGATGTCATCGGACCTGTCTTGACCCACTTAACCCCACTTTTAGGCCTTCTTGGGTAAAGTCGCACCACCTTGGAGAAGTGAGTTGACTCACTTCTAGGACGTGGGTACTTGAGATTTTTGGAGATTTGGAACGGGAATAATTCAAAACCTAGGTCTAGGGTATTTTCTTGTCAAATCTTGCCTTGGGGATAGCATTCCTTATTTTAAGGGATTGTGGTCCACTTTGGTCAAACCTAGATCTAGACCTATTCATCCATCAAGACCTTAATTGCCCACTTTTCTCATGCAATAGGAGTCCTTAACCACAATTCAACCCTACTTTGACTCCATAATCCCAATTCCCAAGGCACTGGTTTCTCTCCAAGTCAATTCGACTTTCCTAGATTGTTGGATTAACTTGTGATTTGACCCTTGCATGGTGAACCAAACCCTACAAGCCATCATGTATCATGGTCAAGCTTGTCACTTGTACTAGTTAGCCCCAATTCAACCCTTAAACTACCCTGCATTGGACACGGTTCCCAAGGCAGTGGATTTTCCAACATTGAACTAGTACTCTCACCCTGGACCTTATCTTTAATCATTGTAAGTCACTCTCACATCAACTATGAACCAAAGCTACACTCTTTGAACCCCTCACTTGTTTTGTGACTCCATCCTATGGTCTAGGATAAACCATACACCTAACTTCACTTAGAAATACCCTGATTTGGTGTCTTGGTTTTGATCTCTCCTGTCGGGAGTAGATCGGGTCTCCCCCTTTATTGTCTCGGCTAGATAACATAAAGTGAAGGTTGCCTCGACTGGCGTGACAACCATATATTGGAGGCCGAGGTGATCGTGGTTGCACCTTTTGAGTTGCCCCTCCCTATTGCCATCCATGACTGGATATATCCATAGGGGTAACTACAACTTAGGTGATAACAGTTACTAGAGCCAATGGCCCAGCAAGCCCTGGTTGAGCTTACGCCTTTGGGACATGCCACCTCTAAGGGTTTTGTTAGCATTGTTTACAGGGGTGGTGTCACTTATGGCACTTTCTGAGGATTTCTGAGGTCTTTTTGAGGCCTACGATTTGACTATGGAAGCACGATTTGGTACATTGAGGATTATTTTATGATTATTGTGCTATGGGGATTGACCAAGGAGGGATAAAATTACCCCTTGGACCCACCATAAGCCCCTTATTATATTTTGTCATCATGATTTGGTGGGATTCCCCTCTTCTAGGGCGATTTTGTCCACTCACATAATATTTTATTAGTGATCCATGTATTTTATTGTTGAGCTCATCTCAACCATTGATTAGACATTTGTATCTTTTAATCTTAGCCACCCATTCAAAAAGTGGTTAGGGTTTTGATGCCTCTCCTTCCTATTTAAAGGAGAGAGCTTCTCATTGTAAGGGGTCTTTGGCTCTTGGATTATTGGTATAGAAAAACTTTCTTGTGGAAATTCTTGTGGTCTCCTTTGCATCTGGTGTTCTTAGATGGTGATTGGAAAGTCTATTGCAACCTAGCATTTGGAATTTGTGGTAAGATCTATCTTTTTTGGAAATCATTGTTTGTCTACAGGAGGGCGACTTCAACAAGGGCGATTTTGCAAGGCTTCTTCAAATCGACTTTATTGGCATTCGCTTGTATCAGGGGGTTATCATTAGCATCATTGTGATCTATGCTTTCTTTCTGTTACTTCTCTTGTGGCATTAGTCTTATCTCTTGATTGCATCAAATCTGATATTGTTGACGTTTGTTGTGTAGGAGAGAGGGCGCATTGGCTTCTTGGACTAAATCGATTGCATAGAAAACTACCTCAAAGCTTCTCAAATTGATCGGGTTTGCATAGATCATCATCATCATCAAGGCATCTACAAGGTTACCCAGGTAATATCTACAGGTTTGTTTCTCTTATCTTGATCCAATCCATTGACCTAACTCATAAATTGATAAAACCCTAATTACTTCAAAACCCCCATTTTACATTTTCTCAAATCTACTTAGATCTAGTGGGTTGTTGGGCATAATATTGAAAACCCACCTCTATAGCATCCACGACATCCCGGATCTATAGTTTGGTGAGGATTGGCTTCCGTTTGACCCTCTTCCCATGCCAAACTAGCTTTCCCAAGCAAGGGTGCACTTCTTGGTGAGGGTGAGTTGACCTAGATCTAGGTGGTGGGTAGTTGAGATCCCGCTTGATTCATAATATACACATCAAGTAACCTACCCCCAGATTGTCACTTTTCTGATTTTCACCTTGTGGGCCCTATTCCACATTTTAAGGGATTTAATCCCCATTCTTGGACCACTTGGTACATTTAAACTCATATCTAGTAAGATCTAACCGTCGGATTGCCGTAAAATTATAGATCCACACTCGTACTTGACTAACCTACCCGGATCTAAAGTTTGGATGTCATCGGACTTGTCTTGACCCACTTAACCCCACTTTTAGGCCTTCTTGGGTAAAGTCGCACCACCTTGGAGAAGTGAGTTGACTCACTTCTAGGACGTGGGTACTTGAGATTTTTGGAGATTTGGAACGGGAATAATTCAAAACCTAGGTCTAGGGTATTTTCTTGTCAAATCTTGCCTTGGGGATAGCATTCCTTATTTTAAGGGATTGTGGTCCACTTTGGTCAAACCTAGATCTAGACCTATTCATCCATCAAGACCTTAATTGCCCACTTTTCTCATGCAATAGGAGTCCTTAACCACAATTCAACCCTACTTTGACTCCATAATCCCAATTCCCAAGGCACTGGTTTCTCTCCAAGTCAATTCGACTTTCCTAGATTGTTGGATTAACTTGTGATTTGACCCTTGCATGGTGAACCAAACCCTACAAGCCATCATGTATCATGGTCAAGCTTGTCACTTGTACTAGTTAGCCCCAATTCAACCCTTAAACTACCCTGCATTGGACACGGTTCCCAAGGCAGTGGATTTTCCAACATTGAACTAGTACTCTCACCCTGGACCTTATCTTTAATCATTGTAAGTCACTCTCACATCAACTATGAACCAAAGCTACACTCTTTGAACCCCTCACTTGTTTTGTGACTCCATCCTATGGTCTAGGATAAACCATACACCTAACTTCACTTAGAAATACCCTGATTTGGTGTCTTGGTTTTGATCTCTCCTGTCGGGAGTAGATCGGGTCTCCCCCTTTATTGTCTCGGCTAGATAACATAAAGTGAAGGTTGCCTCGACTGGCGTGACAACCATATATTGGAGGCCGAGGTGATCGTGGTTGCACCTTTTGAGTTGCCCCTCCCTATTGCCATCCATGACTGGATATATCCATAGGGGTAACTACAACTTAGGTGATAACAGTTACTAGAGCCAATGGCCCAGCAAGCCCTGGTTGAGCTTACGCCTTTGGGACATGCCACCTCTAAGGGTTTTGTTAGCATTGTTTACAGGGGTGGTGTCACTTATGGCACTTTCTGAGGATTTCTGAGGATTTCTGAGGTCTTTTTGAGGCCTACGATTTGACTATGGAAGCACGATTTGGTACATTGAGGATTATTTTATGATTATTGTGCTATGGGGATTGACCAAGGAGGGATAAAATTACCCCTTGGACCCACCATAAGCCCCTTATTATATTTTGTCATCATGATTTGGTGGGATTCCCCTCTTCTAGGGCGATTTTGTCCACTCACATAATATTTTATTAGTGATCCATGTATTTTATTGTTGAGCTCATCTCAACCATTGATTAGACATTTGTATCTTTTAATCTTAGCCACCCATTCAAAAAGTGGTTAGGGTTTTGATGCCTCTCCTTCCTATTTAAAGGAGAGAGCTTCTCATTGTAAGGGGTCTTTGGCTCTTGGATTATTGGTATAGAAAAACTTTCTTGTGGAAATTCTTGTGGTCTCCTTTGCATCTGGTGTTCTTAGATGGTGATTGGAAAGTCTATTGCAACCTAGCATTTGGAATTTGTGGTAAGATCTATCTTTTTTGGAAATCATTGTTTGTCTACAGGAGGGCGACTTCAACAAGGGCGATTTTGCAAGGCTTCTTCAAATCGACTTTATTGGCATTCGCTTGTATCAGGGGGTTATCATTAGCATCATTGTGATCTATGCTTTCTTTCTGTTACTTCTCTTGTGGCATTAGTCTTATCTCTTGATTGCATCAAATCTGATATTGTTGACGTTTGTTGTGTAGGAGAGAGGGCGCATTGGCTTCTTGGACTAAATCGATTGCATAGAAAACTACCTCAAAGCTTCTCAAATTGATCGGGTTTGCATAGATCATCATCATCATCAAGGCATCTACAAGGTTACCCAGGTAATATCTACAGGTTTGTTTCTCTTATCTTGATCCAATCCATTGACCTAACTCATAAATTGATAAAACCCTAATTACTTCAAAACCCCCATTTTACATTTTCTCAAATCTACTTAGATCTAGTGGGTTGTTGGGCATAATATTGAAAACCCACCTCTATAGCATCCACGACATCCCGGATCTATAGTTTGGTTAGGATTGGCTTCCGTTTGACCCTCTTCCCATGCCAAACTAGCTTTCCCAAGCAAGGGTGCACTTCTTGGTGAGGGTGAGTTGACCTAGATCTAGGTGGTGGGTAGTTGAGATCCCGCTTGATTCATAATATACACATCAAGTAACCTACCCCCAGATTGTCACTTTTCTGATTTTCACCTTGTGGGCCCTATTCCACATTTTAAGGGATTTAATCCCCATTCTTGGACCACTTGGTACATTTAAACTCATATCTAGTAAGATCTAACCGTCGGATTGCCGTAAAATTATAGATCCACACTCGTACTTGACTAACCTACCCGGATCTAAAGTTTGGATGTCATCGGACCTGTCTTGACCCACTTAACCCCACTTTTAGGCCTTCTTGGGTAAAGTCGCACCACCTTGGAGAAGTGAGTTGACTCACTTCTAGGACGTGGGTACTTGAGATTTTTGGAGATTTGGAACGGGAATAATTCAAAACCTAGGTCTAGGGTATTTTCTTGTCAAATCTTGCCTTGGGGATAGCATTCCTTATTTTAAGGGATTGTGGTCCACTTTGGTCAAACCTAGATCTAGACCTATTCATCCATCAAGACCTTAATTGCCCACTTTTCTCATGCAATAGGAGTCCTTAACCACAATTCAACCCTACTTTGACTCCATAATCCCAATTCCCAAGGCACTGGTTTCTCTCCAAGTCAATTCGACTTTCCTAGATTGTTGGATTAACTTGTGATTTGACCCTTGCATGGTGAACCAAACCCTACAAGCCATCATGTATCATGGTCAAGCTTGTCACTTGTACTAGTTAGCCCCAATTCAACCCTTAAACTACCCTGCATTGGACACGGTTCCCAAGGCAGTGGATTTTCCAACATTGAACTAGTACTCTCACCCTGGACCTTATCTTTAATCATTGTAAGTCACTCTCACATCAACTATGAACCAAAGCTACACTCTTTGAACCCCTCACTTGTTTTGTGACTCCATCCTATGGTCTAGGATAAACCATACACCTAACTTCACTTAGAAATACCCTGATTTGGTGTCTTGGTTTTGATCTCTCCTGTCGGGAGTAGATCGGGTCTCCCCCTTTATTGTCTCGGCTAGATAACATAAAGTGAAGGTTGCCTCGACTGGCGTGACAACCATATATTGGAGGCCGAGGTGATCGTGGTTGCACCTTTTGAGTTGCCCCTCCCTATTGCCATCCATGACTGGATATATCCATAGGGGTAACTACAACTTAGGTGATAACAGTTACTAGAGCCAATGGCCCAGCAAGCCCTGGTTGAGCTTACGCCTTTGGGACATGCCACCTCTAAGGGTTTTGTTAGCATTGTTTACAGGGGTGGTGTCACTTATGGCACTTTCTGAGGATTTCTGAGGTCTTTTTGAGGCCTACGATTTGACTATGGAAGCACGATTTGGTACATTGAGGATTATTTTATGATTATTGTGCTATGGGGATTGACCAAGGAGGGATAAAATTACCCCTTGGACCCACCATAAGCCCCTTATTATATTTTGTCATCATGATTTGGTGGGATTCCCCTCTTCTAGGGCGATTTTGTCCACTCACATAATATTTTATTAGTGATCCATGTATTTTATTGTTGAGCTCATCTCAACCATTGATTAGACATTTGTATCTTTTAATCTTAGCCACCCATTCAAAAAGTGGTTAGGGTTTTGATGCCTCTCCTTCCTATTTAAAGGAGAGAGCTTCTCATTGTAAGGGGTCTTTGGCTCTTGGATTATTGGTATAGAAAAACTTTCTTGTGGAAATTCTTGTGGTCTCCTTTGCATCTGGTGTTCTTAGATGGTGATTGGAAAGTCTATTGCAACCTAGCATTTGGAATTTGTGGTAAGATCTATCTTTTTTGGAAATCATTGTTTGTCTACAGGAGGGCGACTTCAACAAGGGCGATTTTGCAAGGCTTCTTCAAATCGACTTTATTGGCATTCGCTTGTATCAGGGGGTTATCATTAGCATCATTGTGATCTATGCTTTCTTTCTGTTACTTCTCTTGTGGCATTAGTCTTATCTCTTGATTGCATCAAATCTGATATTGTTGACGTTTGTTGTGTAGGAGAGAGGGCGCATTGGCTTCTTGGACTAAATCGATTGCATAGAAAACTACCTCAAAGCTTCTCAAATTGATCGGGTTTGCATAGATCATCATCATCATCAAGGCATCTACAAGGTTACCCAGGTAATATCTACAGGTTTGTTTCTCTTATCTTGATCCAATCCATTGACCTAACTCATAAATTGATAAAACCCTAATTACTTCAAAACCCCCATTTTACATTTTCTCAAATCTACTTAGATCTAGTGGGTTGTTGGGCATAATATTGAAAACCCACCTCTATAGCATCCACGACATCCCGGATCTATAGTTTGGTGAGGATTGGCTTCCGTTTGACCCTCTTCCCATGCCAAACTAGCTTTCCCAAGCAAGGGTGCACTTCTTGGTGAGGGTGAGTTGACCTAGATCTAGGTGGTGGGTAGTTGAGATCCCGCTTGATTCATAATATACACATCAAGTAACCTACCCCCAGATTGTCACTTTTCTGATTTTCACCTTGTGGGCCCTATTCCACATTTTAAGGGATTTAATCCCCATTCTTGGACCACTTGGTACATTTAAACTCATATCTAGTAAGATCTAACCGTCGGATTGCCGTAAAATTATAGATCCACACTCGTACTTGACTAACCTACCCGGATCTAAAGTTTGGATGTCATCGGACTTGTCTTGACCCACTTAACCCCACTTTTAGGCCTTCTTGGGTAAAGTCGCACCACCTTGGAGAAGTGAGTTGACTCACTTCTAGGACGTGGGTACTTGAGATTTTTGGAGATTTGGAACGGGAATAATTCAAAACCTAGGTCTAGGGTATTTTCTTGTCAAATCTTGCCTTGGGGATAGCATTCCTTATTTTAAGGGATTGTGGTCCACTTTGGTCAAACCTAGATCTAGACCTATTCATCCATCAAGACCTTAATTGCCCACTTTTCTCATGCAATAGGAGTCCTTAACCACAATTCAACCCTACTTTGACTCCATAATCCCAATTCCCAAGGCACTGGTTTCTCTCCAAGTCAATTCGACTTTCCTAGATTGTTGGATTAACTTGTGATTTGACCCTTGCATGGTGAACCAAACCCTACAAGCCATCATGTATCATGGTCAAGCTTGTCACTTGTACTAGTTAGCCCCAATTCAACCCTTAAACTACCCTGCATTGGACACGGTTCCCAAGGCAGTGGATTTTCCAACATTGAACTAGTACTCTCACCCTGGACCTTATCTTTAATCATTGTAAGTCACTCTCACATCAACTATGAACCAAAGCTACACTCTTTGAACCCCTCACTTGTTTTGTGACTCCATCCTATGGTCTAGGATAAACCATACACCTAACTTCACTTAGAAATACCCTGATTTGGTGTCTTGGTTTTGATCTCTCCTGTCGGGAGTAGATCGGGTCTCCCCCTTTATTGTCTCGGCTAGATAACATAAAGTGAAGGTTGCCTCGACTGGCGTGACAACCATATATTGGAGGCCGAGGTGATCGTGGTTGCACCTTTTGAGTTGCCCCTCCCTATTGCCATCCATGACTGGATATATCCATAGGGGTAACTACAACTTAGGTGATAACAGTTACTAGAGCCAATGGCCCAGCAAGCCCTGGTTGAGCTTACGCCTTTGGGACATGCCACCTCTAAGGGTTTTGTTAGCATTGTTTACAGGGGTGGTGTCACTTATGGCACTTTCTGGCACTTTCTGAGGATTTCTGAGGTCTTTTTGAGGCCTACGATTTGACTATGGAAGCACGATTTGGTACATTGAGGATTATTTTATGATTATTGTGCTATGGGGATTGACCAAGGAGGGATAAAATTACCCCTTGGACCCACCATAAGCCCCTTATTATATTTTGTCATCATGATTTGGTGGGATTCCCCTCTTCTAGGGCGATTTTGTCCACTCACATAATATTTTATTAGTGATCCATGTATTTTATTGTTGAGCTCATCTCAACCATTGATTAGACATTTGTATCTTTTAATCTTAGCCACCCATTCAAAAAGTGGTTAGGGTTTTGATGCCTCTCCTTCCTATTTAAAGGAGAGAGCTTCTCATTGTAAGGGGTCTTTGGCTCTTGGATTATTGGTATAGAAAAACTTTCTTGTGGAAATTCTTGTGGTCTCCTTTGCATCTGGTGTTCTTAGATGGTGATTGGAAAGTCTATTGCAACCTAGCATTTGGAATTTGTGGTAAGATCTATCTTTTTTGGAAATCATTGTTTGTCTACAGGAGGGCGACTTCAGCAAGGGCGATTTTGCAAGGCTTCTTCAAATCGACTTTATTGGCATTCGCTTGTATCAGGGGGTTATCATTAGCATCATTGTGATCTATGCTTTCTTTCTGTTACTTCTCTTGTGGCATTAGTCTTATCTCTTGATTGCATCAAATCTGATATTGTTGACGTTTGTTGTGTAGGAGAGAGGGCGCATTGGCTTCTTGGACTAAATCGATTGCATAGAAAACTACCTCAAAGCTTCTCAAATTGATCGGGTTTGCATAGATCATCATCATCATCAAGGCATCTACAAGGTTACCCAGGTAATATCTACAGGTTTGTTTCTCTTATCTTGATCCAATCCATTGACCTAACTCATAAATTGATAAAACCCTAATTACTTCAAAACCCCCATTTTACATTTTCTCAAATCTACTTAGATCTAGTGGGTTGTTGGGCATAATATTGAAAACCCACCTCTATAGCATCCACGACATCCCGGATCTATAGTTTGGTGAGGATTGGCTTCCGTTTGACCCTCTTCCCATGCCAAACTAGCTTTCCCAAGCAAGGGTGCACTTCTTGGTGAGGGTGAGTTGACCTAGATCTAGGTGGTGGGTAGTTGAGATCCCGCTTGATTCATAATATACACATCAAGTAACCTACCCCCAGATTGTCACTTTTCTGATTTTCACCTTGTGGGCCCTATTCCACATTTTAAGGGATTTAATCCCCATTCTTGGACCACTTGGTACATTTAAACTCATATCTAGTAAGATCTAACCGTCGGATTGCCGTAAAATTATAGATCCACACTCGTACTTGACTAACCTACCCGGATCTAAAGTTTGGATGTCATCGGACTTGTCTTGACCCACTTAACCCCACTTTTAGGCCTTCTTGGGTAAAGTCGCACCACCTTGGAGAAGTGAGTTGACTCACTTCTAGGACGTGGGTACTTGAGATTTTTGGAGATTTGGAACGGGAATAATTCAAAACCTAGGTCTAGGGTATTTTCTTGTCAAATCTTGCCTTGGGGATAGCATTCCTTATTTTAAGGGATTGTGGTCCACTTTGGTCAAACCTAGATCTAGACCTATTCATCCATCAAGACCTTAATTGCCCACTTTTCTCATGCAATAGGAGTCCTTAACCATAATTCAACCCTACTTTGACTCCATAATCCCAATTCCCAAGGCACTGGTTTCTCTCCAAGTCAATTCGACTTTCCTAGATTGTTGGATTAACTTGTGATTTGACCCTTGCATGGTGAACCAAACCCTACAAGCCATCATGTATCATGGTCAAGCTTGTCACTTGTACTAGTTAGCCCCAATTCAACCCTTAAACTACCCTGCATTGGACACGGTTCCCAAGGCAGTGGATTTTCCAACATTGAACTAGTACTCTCACCCTGGACCTTATCTTTAATCATTGTAAGTCACTCTCACATCAACTATGAACCAAAGCTACACTCTTTGAACCCCTCACTTGTTTTGTGACTCCATCCTATGGTCTAGGATAAACCATACACCTAACTTCACTTAGAAATACCCTGATTTGGTGTCTTGGTTTTGATCTCTCCTGTCGGGAGTAGATCGGGTCTCCCCCTTTGTTGTCTCGGCTAGATAACATAAAGTGAAGGTTGCCTCGACTGGCGTGACAACCATATATTGGAGGCCGAGGTGATCGTGGTTGCACCTTTTGAGTTGCCCCTCCCTATTGCCATCCATGACTGGATATATCCATAGGGGTAACTACAACTTAGGTGATAACAGTTACTAGAGCCAATGGCCCAGCAAGCCCTGGTTGAGCTTACGCCTTTGGGACATGCCACCTCTAAGGGTTTTGTTAGCATTGTTTACAGGGGTGGTGTCACTTATGGCACTTTCTGGCACTTTCTGAGGATTTCTGAGGTCTTTTTGAGGCCTACGATTTGACTATGGAAGCACGATTTGGTACATTGAGGATTATTTTATGATTATTGTGCTATGGGGATTGACCAAGGAGGGATAAAATTACCCCTTGGACCCACCATAAGCCCCTTATTATATTTTGTCATCATGATTTGGTGGGATTCCCCTCTTCTAGGGCGATTTTGTCCACTCACATAATATTTTATTAGTGATCCATGTATTTTATTGTTGAGCTCATCTCAACCATTGATTAGACATTTGTATCTTTTAATCTTAGCCACCCATTCAAAAAGTGGTTAGGGTTTTGATGCCTCTCCTTCCTATTTAAAGGAGAGAGCTTCTCATTGTAAGGGGTCTTTGGCTCTTGGATTATTGGTATAGAAAAACTTTCTTGTGGAAATTCTTGTGGTCTCCTTTGCATCTGGTGTTCTTAGATGGTGATTGGAAAGTCTATTGCAACCTAGCATTTGGAATTTGTGGTAAGATCTATCTTTTTTGGAAATCATTGTTTGTCTACAGGAGGGCGACTTCAACAAGGGCGATTTTGCAAGGCTTCTTCAAATCGACTTTATTGGCATTCGCTTGTATCAGGGGGTTATCATTAGCATCATTGTGATCTATGCTTTCTTTCTGTTACTTCTCTTGTGGCATTAGTCTTATCTCTTGATTGCATCAAATCTGATATTGTTGACGTTTGTTGTGTAGGAGAGAGGGCGCATTGGCTTCTTGGACTAAATCGATTGCATAGAAAACTACCTCAAAGCTTCTCAAATTGATCGGGTTTGCATAGATCATCATCATCATCAAGGCATCTACAAGGTTACCCAGGTAATATCTACAGGTTTGTTTCTCTTATCTTGATCCAATCCATTGACCTAACTCATAAATTGATAAAACCCTAATTACTTCAAAACCCCCATTTTACATTTTCTCAAATCTACTTAGATCTAGTGGGTTGTTGGGCATAATATTGAAAACCCACCTCTATAGCATCCACGACATCCCGGATCTATAGTTTGGTTAGGATTGGCTTCCGTTTGACCCTCTTCCCATGCCAAACTAGCTTTCCCAAGCAAGGGTGCACTTCTTGGTGAGGGTGAGTTGACCTAGATCTAGGTGGTGGGTAGTTGAGATCCCGCTTGATTCATAATATACACATCAAGTAACCTACCCCCAGATTGTCACTTTTCTGATTTTCACCTTGTGGGCCCTATTCCACATTTTAAGGGATTTAATCCCCATTCTTGGACCACTTGGTACATTTAAACTCATATCTAGTAAGATCTAACCGTCGGATTGCCGTAAAATTATAGATCCACACTCGTACTTGACTAACCTACCCGGATCTAAAGTTTGGATGTCATCGGACTTGTCTTGACCCACTTAACCCCACTTTTAGGCCTTCTTGGGTAAAGTCGCACCACCTTGGAGAAGTGAGTTGACTCACTTCTAGGACGTGGGTACTTGAGATTTTTGGAGATTTGGAACGGGAATAATTCAAAACCTAGGTCTAGGGTATTTTCTTGTCAAATCTTGCCTTGGGGATAGCATTCCTTATTTTAAGGGATTGTGGTCCACTTTGGTCAAACCTAGATCTAGACCTATTCATCCATCAAGACCTTAATTGCCCACTTTTCTCATGCAATAGGAGTCCTTAACCACAATTCAACCCTACTTTGACTCCATAATCCCAATTCCCAAGGCACTGGTTTCTCTCCAAGTCAATTCGACTTTCCTAGATTGTTGGATTAACTTGTGATTTGACCCTTGCATGGTGAACCAAACCCTACAAGCCATCATGTATCATGGTCAAGCTTGTCACTTGTACTAGTTAGCCCCAATTCAACCCTTAAACTACCCTGCATTGGACACGGTTCCCAAGGCAGTGGATTTTCCAACATTGAACTAGTACTCTCACCCTGGACCTTATCTTTAATCATTGTAAGTCACTCTCACATCAACTATGAACCAAAGCTACACTCTTTGAACCCCTCACTTGTTTTGTGACTCCATCCTATGGTCTAGGATAAACCATACACCTAACTTCACTTAGAAATACCCTGATTTGGTGTCTTGGTTTTGATCTCTCCTGTCGGGAGTAGATCGGGTCTCCCCCTTTATTGTCTCGGCTAGATAACATAAAGTGAAGGTTGCCTCGACTGGCGTGACAACCATATATTGGAGGTCGAGGTGATCGTGGTTGCACCTTTTGAGTTGCCCCTCCCTATTGCCATCCATGACTGGATATATCCATAGGGGTAACTACAACTTAGGTGATAACAGTTACTAGAGCCAATGGCCCAGCAAGCCCTGGTTGAGCTTACGCCTTTGGGACATGCCACCTCTAAGGGTTTTGTTAGCATTGTTTACAGGGGTGGTGTCACTTATGGCACTTTCTGGCACTTTCTGAGGATTTCTGAGGTCTTTTTGAGGCCTACGATTTGACTATGGAAGCACGATTTGGTACATTGAGGATTATTTTATGATTATTGTGCTATGGGGATTGACCAAGGAGGGATAAAATTACCCCTTGGACCCACCATAAGCCCCTTATTATATTTTGTCATCATGATTTGGTGGGATTCCCCTCTTCTAGGGCGATTTTGTCCACTCACATAATATTTTATTAGTGATCCATGTATTTTATTGTTGAGCTCATCTCAACCATTGATTAGACATTTGTATCTTTTAATCTTAGCCACCCATTCAAAAAGTGGTTAGGGTTTTGATGCCTCTCCTTCCTATTTAAAGGAGAGAGCTTCTCATTGTAAGGGGTCTTTGGCTCTTGGATTATTGGTATAGAAAAACTTTCTTGTGGAAATTCTTGTGGTCTCCTTTGCATCTGGTGTTCTTAGATGGTGATTGGAAAGTCTATTGCAACCTAGCATTTGGAATTTGTGGTAAGATCTATCTTTTTTGGAAATCATTGTTTGTCTACAGGAGGGCGACTTCAACAAGGGCGATTTTGCAAGGCTTCTTCAAATCGACTTTATTGGCATTCGCTTGTATCAGGGGGTTATCATTAGCATCATTGTGATCTATGCTTTCTTTCTGTTACTTCTCTTGTGGCATTAGTCTTATCTCTTGATTGCATCAAATCTGATATTGTTGACGTTTGTTGTGTAGGAGAGAGGGCGCATTGGCTTCTTGGACTAAATCGATTGCATAGAAAACTACCTCAAAGCTTCTCAAATTGATCGGGTTTGCATAGATCATCATCATCATCAAGGCATCTACAAGGTTACCCAGGTAATATCTACAGGTTTGTTTCTCTTATCTTGATCCAATCCATTGACCTAACTCATAAATTGATAAAACCCTAATTACTTCAAAACCCCCATTTTACATTTTCTCAAATCTACTTAGATCTAGTGGGTTGTTGGGCATAATATTGAAAACCCACCTCTATAGCATCCACGACATCCCGGATCTATAGTTTGGTGAGGATTGGCTTCCGTTTGACCCTCTTCCCATGCCAAACTAGCTTTCCCAAGCAAGGGTGCACTTCTTGGTGAGGGTGAGTTGACCTAGATCTAGGTGGTGGGTAGTTGAGATCCCGCTTGATTCATAATATACACATCAAGTAACCTACCCCCAGATTGTCACTTTTCTGATTTTCACCTTGTGGGCCCTATTCCACATTTTAAGGGATTTAATCCCCATTCTTGGACCACTTGGTACATTTAAACTCATATCTAGTAAGATCTAACCGTCGGATTGCCGTAAAATTATAGATCCACACTCGTACTTGACTAACCTACCCGGATCTAAAGTTTGGATGTCATCGGACTTGTCTTGACCCACTTAACCCCACTTTTAGGCCTTCTTGGGTAAAGTCGCACCACCTTGGAGAAGTGAGTTGACTCACTTCTAGGACGTGGGTACTTGAGATTTTTGGAGATTTGGAACGGGAATAATTCAAAACCTAGGTCTAGGGTATTTTCTTGTCAAATCTTGCCTTGGGGATAGCATTCCTTATTTTAAGGGATTGTGGTCCACTTTGGTCAAACCTAGATCTAGACCTATTCATCCATCAAGACCTTAATTGCCCACTTTTCTCATGCAATAGGAGTCCTTAACCACAATTCAACCCTACTTTGACTCCATAATCCCAATTCCCAAGGCACTGGTTTCTCTCCAAGTCAATTCGACTTTCCTAGATTGTTGGATTAACTTGTGATTTGACCCTTGCATGGTGAACCAAACCCTACAAGCCATCATGTATCATGGTCAAGCTTGTCACTTGTACTAGTTAGCCCCAATTCAACCCTTAAACTACCCTGCATTGGACACGGTTCCCAAGGCAGTGGATTTTCCAACATTGAACTAGTACTCTCACCCTGGACCTTATCTTTAATCATTGTAAGTCACTCTCACATCAACTATGAACCAAAGCTACACTCTTTGAACCCCTCACTTGTTTTGTGACTCCATCCTATGGTCTAGGATAAACCATACACCTAACTTCACTTAGAAATACCCTGATTTGGTGTCTTGGTTTTGATCTCTCCTGTCGGGAGTAGATCGGGTCTCCCCCTTTGTTGTCTCGGCTAGATAACATAAAGTGAAGGTTGCCTCGACTGGCGTGACAACCATATATTGGAGGCCGAGGTGATCGTGGTTGCACCTTTTGAGTTGCCCCTCCCTATTGCCATCCATGACTGGATATATCCATAGGGGTAACTACAACTTAGGTGATAACAGTTACTAGAGCCAATGGCCCAGCAAGCCCTGGTTGAGCTTACGCCTTTGGGACATGCCACCTCTAAGGGTTTTGTTAGCATTGTTTACAGGGGTGGTGTCACTTATGGCACTTTCTGAGGATTTCTGAGGTCTTTTTGAGGCCTACGATTTGACTATGGAAGCACGATTTGGTACATTGAGGATTATTTTATGATTATTGTGCTATGGGGATTGACCAAGGAGGGATAAAATTACCCCTTGGACCCACCATAAGCCCCTTATTATATTTTGTCATCATGATTTGGTGGGATTCCCCTCTTCTAGGGCGATTTTGTCCACTCACATAATATTTTATTAGTGATCCATGTATTTTATTGTTGAGCTCATCTCAACCATTGATTAGACATTTGTATCTTTTAATCTTAGCCACCCATTCAAAAAGTGGTTAGGGTTTTGATGCCTCTCCTTCCTATTTAAAGGAGAGAGCTTCTCATTGTAAGGGGTCTTTGGCTCTTGGATTATTGGTATAGAAAAACTTTCTTGTGGAAATTCTTGTGGTCTCCTTTGCATCTGGTGTTCTTAGATGGTGATTGGAAAGTCTATTGCAACCTAGCATTTGGAATTTGTGGTAAGATCTATCTTTTTTGGAAATCATTGTTTGTCTACAGGAGGGCGACTTCAACAAGGGCGATTTTGCAAGGCTTCTTCAAATCGACTTTATTGGCATTCGCTTGTATCAGGGGGTTATCATTAGCATCATTGTGATCTATGCTTTCTTTCTGTTACTTCTCTTGTGGCATTAGTCTTATCTCTTGATTGCATCAAATCTGATATTGTTGACGTTTGTTGTGTAGGAGAGAGGGCGCATTGGCTTCTTGGACTAAATCGATTGCATAGAAAACTACCTCAAAGCTTCTCAAATTGATCGGGTTTGCATAGATCATCATCATCATCAAGGCATCTACAAGGTTACCCAGGTAATATCTACAGGTTTGTTTCTCTTATCTTGATCCAATCCATTGACCTAACTCATAAATTGATAAAACCCTAATTACTTCAAAACCCCCATTTTACATTTTTTCTCAAATCTACTTAGATCTAGTGGGTTGTTGGGCATAATATTGAAAACCCACCTCTATAGCATCCACGACATCCCGGATCTATAGTTTGGTGAGGATTGGCTTCCGTTTGACCCTCTTCCCATGCCAAACTAGCTTTCCCAAGCAAGGGTGCACTTCTTGGTGAGGGTGAGTTGACCTAGATCTAGGTGGTGGGTAGTTGAGATCCCGCTTGATTCATAATATACACATCAAGTAACCTACCCCCAGATTGTCACTTTTCTGATTTTCACCTTGTGGGCCCTATTCCACATTTTAAGGGATTTAATCCCCATTCTTGGACCACTTGGTACATTTAAACTCATATCTAGTAAGATCTAACCGTCGGATTGCCGTAAAATTATAGATCCACACTCGTACTTGACTAACCTACCCGGATCTAAAGTTTGGATGTCATCGGACTTGTCTTGACCCACTTAACCCCACTTTTAGGCCTTCTTGGGTAAAGTCGCACCACCTTGGAGAAGTGAGTTGACTCACTTCTAGGACGTGGGTACTTGAGATTTTTGGAGATTTGGAACGGGAATAATTCAAAACCTAGGTCTAGGGTATTTTCTTGTCAAATCTTGCCTTGGGGATAGCATTCCTTATTTTAAGGGATTGTGGTCCACTTTGGTCAAACCTAGATCTAGACCTATTCATCCATCAAGACCTTAATTGCCCACTTTTCTCATGCAATAGGAGTCCTTAACCACAATTCAACCCTACTTTGACTCCATAATCCCAATTCCCAAGGCACTGGTTTCTCTCCAAGTCAATTCGACTTTCCTAGATTGTTGGATTAACTTGTGATTTGACCCTTGCATGGTGAACCAAACCCTACAAGCCATCATGTATCATGGTCAAGCTTGTCACTTGTACTAGTTAGCCCCAATTCAACCCTTAAACTACCCTGCATTGGACACGGTTCCCAAGGCAGTGGATTTTCCAACATTGAACTAGTACTCTCACCCTGGACCTTATCTTTAATCATTGTAAGTCACTCTCACATCAACTATGAACCAAAGCTACACTCTTTGAACCCCTCACTTGTTTTGTGACTCCATCCTATGGTCTAGGATAAACCATACACCTAACTTCACTTAGAAATACCCTGATTTGGTGTCTTGGTTTTGATCTCTCCTGTCGGGAGTAGATCGGGTCTCCCCCTTTGTTGTCTCGGCTAGATAACATAAAGTGAAGGTTGCCTCGACTGGCGTGACAACCATATATTGGAGGCCGAGGTGATCGTGGTTGCACCTTTTGAGTTGCCCCTCCCTATTGCCATCCATGACTGGATATATCCATAGGGGTAACTACAACTTAGGTGATAACAGTTACTAGAGCCAATGGCCCAGCAAGCCCTGGTTGAGCTTACGCCTTTGGGACATGCCACCTCTAAGGGTTTTGTTAGCATTGTTTACAGGGGTGGTGTCACTTATGGCACTTTCTGGCACTTTCTGAGGATTTCTGAGGTCTTTTTGAGGCCTACGATTTGACTACGGAAGCACGATTTGGTACATTGAGGATTATTTTATGATTATTGTGCTATGGGGATTGACCAAGGAGGGATAAAATTACCCCTTGGACCCACCATAAGCCCCTTATTATATTTTGTCATCATGATTTGGTGGGATTCCCCTCTTCTAGGGCGATTTTGTCCACTCACATAATATTTTATTAGTGATCCATGTATTTTATTGTTGAGCTCATCTCAACCATTGATTAGACATTTGTATCTTTTAATCTTAGCCACCCATTCAAAAAGTGGTTAGGGTTTTGATGCCTCTCCTTCCTATTTAAAGGAGAGAGCTTCTCATTGTAAGGGGTCTTTGGCTCTTGGATTATTGGTATAGAAAAACTTTCTTGTGGAAATTCTTGTGGTCTCCTTTGCATCTGGTGTTCTTAGATGGTGATTGGAAAGTCTATTGCAACCTAGCATTTGGAATTTGTGGTAAGATCTATCTTTTTTGGAAATCATTGTTTGTCTACAGGAGGGCGACTTCAGCAAGGGCGATTTTGCAAGGCTTCTTCAAATCGACTTTATTGGCATTCGCTTGTATCAGGGGGTTATCATTAGCATCATTGTGATCTATGCTTTCTTTCTGTTACTTCTCTTGTGGCATTAGTCTTATCTCTTGATTGCATCAAATCTGATATTGTTGACGTTTGTTGTGTAGGAGAGAGGGCGCATTGGCTTCTTGGACTAAATCGATTGCATAGAAAACTACCTCAAAGCTTCTCAAATTGATCGGGTTTGCATAGATCATCATCATCATCAAGGCATCTACAAGGTTACCCAGGTAATATCTACAGGTTTGTTTCTCTTATCTTGATCCAATCCATTGACCTAACTCATAAATTGATAAAACCCTAATTACTTCAAAACCCCCATTTTACATTTTCTCAAATCTACTTAGATCTAGTGGGTTGTTGGGCATAATATTGAAAACCCACCTCTATAGCATCCACGACATCCCGGATCTATAGTTTGGTGAGGATTGGCTTCCGTTTGACCCTCTTCCCATGCCAAACTAGCTTTCCCAAGCAAGGGTGCACTTCTTGGTGAGGGTGAGTTGACCTAGATCTAGGTGGTGGGTAGTTGAGATCCCGCTTGATTCATAATATACACATCAAGTAACCTACCCCCAGATTGTCACTTTTCTGATTTTCACCTTGTGGGCCCTATTCCACATTTTAAGGGATTTAATCCCCATTCTTGGACCACTTGGTACATTTAAACTCATATCTAGTAAGATCTAACCGTCGGATTGCCGTAAAATTATAGATCCACACTCGTACTTGACTAACCTACCCGGATCTAAAGTTTGGATGTCATCGGACTTGTCTTGACCCACTTAACCCCACTTTTAGGCCTTCTTGGGTAAAGTCGCACCACCTTGGAGAAGTGAGTTGACTCACTTCTAGGACGTGGGTACTTGAGATTTTTGGAGATTTGGAACGGGAATAATTCAAAACCTAGGTCTAGGGTATTTTCTTGTCAAATCTTGCCTTGGGGATAGCATTCCTTATTTTAAGGGATTGTGGTCCACTTTGGTCAAACCTAGATCTAGACCTATTCATCCATCAAGACCTTAATTGCCCACTTTTCTCATGCAATAGGAGTCCTTAACCACAATTCAACCCTACTTTGACTCCATAATCCCAATTCCCAAGGCACTGGTTTCTCTCCAAGTCAATTCGACTTTCCTAGATTGTTGGATTAACTTGTGATTTGACCCTTGCATGGTGAACCAAACCCTACAAGCCATCATGTATCATGGTCAAGCTTGTCACTTGTACTAGTTAGCCCCAATTCAACCCTTAAACTACCCTGCATTGGACACGGTTCCCAAGGCAGTGGATTTTCCAACATTGAACTAGTACTCTCACCCTGGACCTTATCTTTAATCATTGTAAGTCACTCTCACATCAACTATGAACCAAAGCTACACTCTTTGAACCCCTCACTTGTTTTGTGACTCCATCCTATGGTCTAGGATAAACCATACACCTAACTTCACTTAGAAATACCCTGATTTGGTGTCTTGGTTTTGATCTCTCCTGTCGGGAGTAGATCGGGTCTCCCCCTTTATTGTCTCGGCTAGATAACATAAAGTGAAGGTTGCCTCGACTGGCGTGACAACCATATATTGGAGGCCGAGGTGATCGTGGTTGCACCTTTTGAGTTGCCCCTCCCTATTGCCATCCATGACTGAATATATCCATAGGGGTAACTACAACTTAGGTGATAACAGTTACTAGAGCCAATGGCCCAGCAAGCCCTGGTTGAGCTTACGCCTTTGGGACATGCCACCTCTAAGGGTTTTGTTAGCATTGTTTACAGGGGTGGTGTCACTTATGGCACTTTCTGGCACTTTCTGAGGATTTCTGAGGTCTTTTTGAGGCCTACGATTTGACTATGGAAGCACGATTTGGTACATTGAGGATTATTTTATGATTATTGTGCTATGGGGATTGACCAAGGAGGGATAAAATTACCCCTTGGACCCACCATAAGCCCCTTATTATATTTTGTCATCATGATTTGGTGGGATTCCCCTCTTCTAGGGCGATTTTGTCCACTCACATAATATTTTATTAGTGATCCATGTATTTTATTGTTGAGCTCATCTCAACCATTGATTAGACATTTGTATCTTTTAATCTTAGCCACCCATTCAAAAAGTGGTTAGGGTTTTGATGCCTCTCCTTCCTATTTAAAGGAGAGAGCTTCTCATTGTAAGGGGTCTTTGGCTCTTGGATTATTGGTATAGAAAAACTTTCTTGTGGAAATTCTTGTGGTCTCCTTTGCATCTGGTGTTCTTAGATGGTGATTGGAAAGTCTATTGCAACCTAGCATTTGGAATTTGTGGTAAGATCTATCTTTTTTGGAAATCATTGTTTGTCTACAGGAGGGCGACTTCAACAAGGGCGATTTTGCAAGGCTTCTTCAAATCGACTTTATTGGCATTCGCTTGTATCAGGGGGTTATCATTAGCATCATTGTGATCTATGCTTTCTTTCTGTTACTTCTCTTGTGGCATTAGTCTTATCTCTTGATTGCATCAAATCTGATATTGTTGACGTTTGTTGTGTAGGAGAGAGGGCGCATTGGCTTCTTGGACTAAATCGATTGCATAGAAAACTACCTCAAAGCTTCTCAAATTGATCGGGTTTGCATAGATCATCATCATCATCAAGGCATCTACAAGGTTACCCAGGTAATATCTACAGGTTTGTTTCTCTTATCTTGATCCAATCCATTGACCTAACTCATAAATTGATAAAACCCTAATTACTTCAAAACCCCCATTTTACATTTTCTCAAATCTACTTAGATCTAGTGGGTTGTTGGGCATAATATTGAAAACCCACCTCTATAGCATCCACGACATCCCGGATCTATAGTTTGGTGAGGATTGGCTTCCGTTTGACCCTCTTCCCATGCCAAACTAGCTTTCCCAAGCAAGGGTGCACTTCTTGGTGAGGGTGAGTTGACCTAGATCTAGGTGGTGGGTAGTTGAGATCCCGCTTGATTCATAATATACACATCAAGTAACCTACCCCCAGATTGTCACTTTTCTGATTTTCACCTTGTGGGCCCTATTCCACATTTTAAGGGATTTAATCCCCATTCTTGGACCACTTGGTACATTTAAACTCATATCTAGTAAGATCTAACCGTCGGATTGCCGTAAAATTATAGATCCACACTCGTACTTGACTAACCTACCCGGATCTAAAGTTTGGATGTCATCGGACTTGTCTTGACCCACTTAACCCCACTTTTAGGCCTTCTTGGGTAAAGTCGCACCACCTTGGAGAAGTGAGTTGACTCACTTCTAGGACGTGGGTACTTGAGATTTTTGGAGATTTGGAACGGGAATAATTCAAAACCTAGGTCTAGGGTATTTTCTTGTCAAATCTTGCCTTGGGGATAGCATTCCTTATTTTAAGGGATTGTGGTCCACTTTGGTCAAACCTAGATCTAGACCTATTCATCCATCAAGACCTTAATTGCCCACTTTTCTCATGCAATAGGAGTCCTTAACCACAATTCAACCCTACTTTGACTCCATAATCCCAATTCCCAAGGCACTGGTTTCTCTCCAAGTCAATTCGACTTTCCTAGATTGTTGGATTAACTTGTGATTTGACCCTTGCATGGTGAACCAAACCCTACAAGCCATCATGTATCATGGTCAAGCTTGTCACTTGTACTAGTTAGCCCCAATTCAACCCTTAAACTACCCTGCATTGGACACGGTTCCCAAGGCAGTGGATTTTCCAACATTGAACTAGTACTCTCACCCTGGACCTTATCTTTAATCATTGTAAGTCACTCTCACATCAACTATGAACCAAAGCTACACTCTTTGAACCCCTCACTTGTTTTGTGACTCCATCCTATGGTCTAGGATAAACCATACACCTAACTTCACTTAGAAATACCCTGATTTGGTGTCTTGGTTTTGATCTCTCCTGTCGGGAGTAGATCGGGTCTCCCCCTTTGTTGTCTCGGCTAGATAACATAAAGTGAAGGTTGCCTCGACTGGCGTGACAACCATATATTGGAGGCCGAGGTGATCGTGGTTGCACCTTTTGAGTTGCCCCTCCCTATTACCATCCATGACTGGATATATCCATAGGGGTAACTACAACTTAGGTGATAACAGTTACTAGAGCCAATGGCCCAGCAAGCCCTGGTTGAGCTTACGCCTTTGGGACATGCCACCTCTAAGGGTTTTGTTAGCATTGTTTACAGGGGTGGTGTCACTTATGGCACTTTCTGGCACTTTCTGAGGATTTCTGAGGTCTTTTTGAGGCCTACGATTTGACTACGGAAGCACGATTTGGTACATTGAGGATTATTTTATGATTATTGTGCTATGGGGATTGACCAAGGAGGGATAAAATTACCCCTTGGACCCACCATAAGCCCCTTATTATATTTTGTCATCATGATTTGGTGGGATTCCCCTCTTCTAGGGCGATTTTGTCCACTCACATAATATTTTATTAGTGATCCATGTATTTTATTGTTGAGCTCATCTCAACCATTGATTAGACATTTGTATCTTTTAATCTTAGCCACCCATTCAAAAAGTGGTTAGGGTTTTGATGCCTCTCCTTCCTATTTAAAGGAGAGAGCTTCTCATTGTAAGGGGTCTTTGGCTCTTGGATTATTGGTATAGAAAAACTTTCTTGTGGAAATTCTTGTGGTCTCCTTTGCATCTGGTGTTCTTAGATGGTGATTGGAAAGTCTATTGCAACCTAGCATTTGGAATTTGTGGTAAGATCTATCTTTTTTGGAAATCATTGTTTGTCTACAGGAGGGCGACTTCAGCAAGGGCGATTTTGCAAGGCTTCTTCAAATCGACTTTATTGGCATTCGCTTGTATCAGGGGGTTATCATTAGCATCATTGTGATCTATGCTTTCTTTCTGTTACTTCTCTTGTGGCATTAGTCTTATCTCTTGATTGCATCAAATCTGATATTGTTGACGTTTGTTGTGTAGGAGAGAGGGCGCATTGGCTTCTTGGACTAAATCGATTGCATAGAAAACTACCTCAAAGCTTCTCAAATTGATCGGGTTTGCATAGATCATCATCATCATCAAGGCATCTACAAGGTTACCCAGGTAATATCTACAGGTTTGTTTCTCTTATCTTGATCCAATCCATTGACCTAACTCATAAATTGATAAAACCCTAATTACTTCAAAACCCCCATTTTACATTTTCTCAAATCTACTTAGATCTAGTGGGTTGTTGGGCATAATATTGAAAACCCACCTCTATAGCATCCACGACATCCCGGATCTATAGTTTGGTGAGGATTGGCTTCCGTTTGACCCTCTTCCCATGCCAAACTAGCTTTCCCAAGCAAGGGTGCACTTCTTGGTGAGGGTGAGTTGACCTAGATCTAGGTGGTGGGTAGTTGAGATCCCGCTTGATTCATAATATACACATCAAGTAACCTACCCCCAGATTGTCACTTTTCTGATTTTCACCTTGTGGGCCCTATTCCACATTTTAAGGGATTTAATCCCCATTCTTGGACCACTTGGTACATTTAAACTCATATCTAGTAAGATCTAACCGTCGGATTGCCGTAAAATTATAGATCCACACTCGTACTTGACTAACCTACCCGGATCTAAAGTTTGGATGTCATCGGACTTGTCTTGACCCACTTAACCCCACTTTTAGGCCTTCTTGGGTAAAGTCGCACCACCTTGGAGAAGTGAGTTGACTCACTTCTAGGACGTGGGTACTTGAGATTTTTGGAGATTTGGAACGGGAATAATTCAAAACCTAGGTCTAGGGTATTTTCTTGTCAAATCTTGCCTTGGGGATAGCATTCCTTATTTTAAGGGATTGTGGTCCACTTTGGTCAAACCTAGATCTAGACCTATTCATCCATCAAGACCTTAATTGCCCACTTTTCTCATGCAATAGGAGTCCTTAACCACAATTCAACCCTACTTTGACTCCATAATCCCAATTCCCAAGGCACTGGTTTCTCTCCAAGTCAATTCGACTTTCCTAGATTGTTGGATTAACTTGTGATTTGACCCTTGCATGGTGAACCAAACCCTACAAGCCATCATGTATCATGGTCAAGCTTGTCACTTGTACTAGTTAGCCCCAATTCAACCCTTAAACTACCCTGCATTGGACACGGTTCCCAAGGCAGTGGATTTTCCAACATTGAACTAGTACTCTCACCCTGGACCTTATCTTTAATCATTGTAAGTCACTCTCACATCAACTATGAACCAAAGCTACACTCTTTGAACCCCTCACTTGTTTTGTGACTCCATCCTATGGTCTAGGATAAACCATACACCTAACTTCACTTAGAAATACCCTGATTTGGTGTCTTGGTTTTGATCTCTCCTGTCGGGAGTAGATCGGGTCTCCCCCTTTGTTGTCTCGGCTAGATAACATAAAGTGAAGGTTGCCTCGACTGGCGTGACAACCATATATTGGAGGCCGAGGTGATCGTGGTTGCACCTTTTGAGTTGCCCCTCCCTATTGCCATCCATGACTGGATATATCCATAGGGGTAACTACAACTTAGGTGATAACAGTTACTAGAGCCAATGGCCCAGCAAGCCCTGGTTGAGCTTACGCCTTTGGGACATGCCACCTCTAAGGGTTTTGTTAGCATTGTTTACAGGGGTGGTGTCACTTATGGCACTTTCTGGCACTTTCTGAGGATTTCTGAGGTCTTTTTGAGGCCTACGATTTGACTATGGAAGCACGATTTGGTACGTTGAGGATTATTTTATGATTATTGTGCTATGGGGATTGACCAAGGAGGGATAAAATTACCCCTTGGACCCACCATAAGCCCCTTATTATATTTTGTCATCATGATTTGGTGGGATTCCCCTCTTCTAGGGCGATTTTGTCCACTCACATAATATTTTATTAGTGATCCATGTATTTTATTGTTGAGCTCATCTCAACCATTGATTAGACATTTGTATCTTTTAATCTTAGCCACCCATTCAAAAAGTGGTTAGGGTTTTGATGCCTCTCCTTCCTATTTAAAGGAGAGAGCTTCTCATTGTAAGGGGTCTTTGGCTCTTGGATTATTGGTATAGAAAAACTTTCTTGTGGAAATTCTTGTGGTCTCCTTTGCATCTGGTGTTCTTAGATGGTGATTGGAAAGTCTATTGCAACCTAGCATTTGGAATTTGTGGTAAGATCTATCTTTTTTGGAAATCATTGTTTGTCTACAGGAGGGCGACTTCAACAAGGGCGATTTTGCAAGGCTTCTTCAAATCGACTTTATTGGCATTCGCTTGTATCAGGGGGTTATCATTAGCATCATTGTGATCTATGCTTTCTTTCTGTTACTTCTCTTGTGGCATTAGTCTTATCTCTTGATTGCATCAAATATGATATTGTTGACGTTTGTTGTGTAGGAGAGAGGGCGCATTGGCTTCTTGGACTAAATCGATTGCATAGAAAACTACCTCAAAGCTTCTCAAATTGATCGGGTTTGCATAGATCATCATCATCATCAAGGCATCTACAAGGTTACCCAGGTAATATCTACAGGTTTGTTTCTCTTATCTTGATCCAATCCATTGACCTAACTCATAAATTGATAAAACCCTAATTACTTCAAAACCCCCATTTTACATTTTCTCAAATCTACTTAGATCTAGTGGGTTGTTGGGCATAATATTGAAAACCCACCTCTATAGCATCCACGACATCCCGGATCTATAGTTTGGTGAGGATTGGCTTCCGTTTGACCCTCTTCCCATGCCAAACTAGCTTTCCCAAGCAAGGGTGCACTTCTTGGTGAGGGTGAGTTGACCTAGATCTAGGTGGTGGGTAGTTGAGATCCCGCTTGATTCATAATATACACATCAAGTAACCTACCCCCAGATTGTCACTTTTCTGATTTTCACCTTGTGGGCCCTATTCCACATTTTAAGGGATTTAATCCCCATTCTTGGACCACTTGGTACATTTAAACTCATATCTAGTAAGATCTAACCGTCGGATTGCCGTAAAATTATAGATCCACACTCGTACTTGACTAACCTACCCGGATCTAAAGTTTGGATGTCATCGGACTTGTCTTGACCCACTTAACCCCACTTTTAGGCCTTCTTGGGTAAAGTCGCACCACCTTGGAGAAGTGAGTTGACTCACTTCTAGGACGTGGGTACTTGAGATTTTTGGAGATTTGGAACGGGAATAATTCAAAACCTAGGTCTAGGGTATTTTCTTGTCAAATCTTGCCTTGGGGATAGCATTCCTTATTTTAAGGGATTGTGGTCCACTTTGGTCAAACCTAGATCTAGACCTATTCATCCATCAAGACCTTAATTGCCCACTTTTCTCATGCAATAGGAGTCCTTAACCACAATTCAACCCTACTTTGACTCCATAATCCCAATTCCCAAGGCACTGGTTTCTCTCCAAGTCAATTCGACTTTCCTAGATTGTTGGATTAACTTGTGATTTGACCCTTGCATGGTGAACCAAACCCTACAAGCCATCATGTATCATGGTCAAGCTTGTCACTTGTACTAGTTAGCCCCAATTCAACCCTTAAACTACCCTGCATTGGACACGGTTCCCAAGGCAGTGGATTTTCCAACATTGAACTAGTACTCTCACCCTGGACCTTATCTTTAATCATTGTAAGTCACTCTCACATCAACTATGAACCAAAGCTACACTCTTTGAACCCCTCACTTGTTTTGTGACTCCATCCTATGGTCTAGGATAAACCATACACCTAACTTCACTTAGAAATACCCTGATTTGGTGTCTTGGTTTTGATCTCTCCTGTCGGGAGTAGATCGGGTCTCCCCCTTTGTTGTCTCGGCTAGATAACATAAAGTGAAGGTTGCCTCGACTGGCGTGACAACCATATATTGGAGGCCGAGGTGATCGTGGTTGCACCTTTTGAGTTGCCCCTCCCTATTGCCATCCATGACTGGATATATCCATAGGGGTAACTACAACTTAGGTGATAACAGTTACTAGAGCCAATGGCCCAGCAAGCCCTGGTTGAGCTTACGCCTTTGGGACATGCCACCTCTAAGGGTTTTGTTAGCATTGTTTACAGGGGTGGTGTCACTTATGGCACTTTCTGAGGATTTCTGAGGATTTCTGAGGTCTTTTTGAGGCCTACGATTTGACTATGGAAGCACGATTTGGTACGTTGAGGATTATTTTATGATTATTGTGCTATGGGGATTGACCAAGGAGGGATAAAATTACCCCTTGGACCCACCATAAGCCCCTTATTATATTTTGTCATCATGATTTGGTGGGATTCCCCTCTTCTAGGGCGATTTTGTCCACTCACATAATATTTTATTAGTGATCCATGTATTTTATTGTTGAGCTCATCTCAACCATTGATTAGACATTTGTATCTTTTAATCTTAGCCACCCATTCAAAAAGTGGTTAGGGTTTTGATGCCTCTCCTTCCTATTTAAAGGAGAGAGCTTCTCATTGTAAGGGGTCTTTGGCTCTTGGATTATTGGTATAGAAAAACTTTCTTGTGGAAATTCTTGTGGTCTCCTTTGCATCTGGTGTTCTTAGATGGTGATTGGAAAGTCTATTGCAACCTAGCATTTGGAATTTGTGGTAAGATCTATCTTTTTTGGAAATCATTGTTTGTCTACAGGAGGGCGACTTCAGCAAGGGCGATTTTGCAAGGCTTCTTCAAATCGACTTTATTGGCATTCGCTTGTATCAGGGGGTTATCATTAGCATCATTGTGATCTATGCTTTCTTTCTGTTACTTCTCTTGTGGCATTAGTCTTATCTCTTGATTGCATCAAATCTGATATTGTTGACGTTTGTTGTGTAGGAGAGAGGGCGCATTGGCTTCTTGGACTAAATCGATTGCATAGAAAACTACCTCAAAGCTTCTCAAATTGATCGGGTTTGCATAGATCATCATCATCATCAAGGCATCTACAAGGTTACCCAGGTAATATCTACAGGTTTGTTTCTCTTATCTTGATCCAATCCATTGACCTAACTCATAAATTGATAAAACCCTAATTACTTCAAAACCCCCATTTTACATTTTCTCAAATCTACTTAGATCTAGTGGGTTGTTGGGCATAATATTGAAAACCCACCTCTATAGCATCCACGACATCCCGGATCTATAGTTTGGTGAGGATTGGCTTCCGTTTGACCCTCTTCCCATGCCAAACTAGCTTTCCCAAGCAAGGGTGCACTTCTTGGTGAGGGTGAGTTGACCTAGATCTAGGTGGTGGGTAGTTGAGATCCCGCTTGATTCATAATATACACATCAAGTAACCTACCCCCAGATTGTCACTTTTCTGATTTTCACCTTGTGGGCCCTATTCCACATTTTAAGGGATTTAATCCCCATTCTTGGACCACTTGGTACATTTAAACTCATATCTAGTAAGATCTAACCGTCGGATTGCCGTAAAATTATAGATCCACACTCGTACTTGACTAACCTACCCGGATCTAAAGTTTGGATGTCATCGGACTTGTCTTGACCCACTTAACCCCACTTTTAGGCCTTCTTGGGTAAAGTCGCACCACCTTGGAGAAGTGAGTTGACTCACTTCTAGGACGTGGGTACTTGAGATTTTTGGAGATTTGGAACGGGAATAATTCAAAACCTAGGTCTAGGGTATTTTCTTGTCAAATCTTGCCTTGGGGATAGCATTCCTTATTTTAAGGGATTGTGGTCCACTTTGGTCAAACCTAGATCTAGACCTATTCATCCATCAAGACCTTAATTGCCCACTTTTCTCATGCAATAGGAGTCCTTAACCACAATTCAACCCTACTTTGACTCCATAATCCCAATTCCCAAGGCACTGGTTTCTCTCCAAGTCAATTCGACTTTCCTAGATTGTTGGATTAACTTGTGATTTGACCCTTGCATGGTGAACCAAACCCTACAAGCCATCATGTATCATGGTCAAGCTTGTCACTTGTACTAGTTAGCCCCAATTCAACCCTTAAACTACCCTGCATTGGACACGGTTCCCAAGGCAGTGGATTTTCCAACATTGAACTAGTACTCTCACCCTGGACCTTATCTTTAATCATTGTAAGTCACTCTCACATCAACTATGAACCAAAGCTACACTCTTTGAACCCCTCACTTGTTTTGTGACTCCATCCTATGGTCTAGGATAAACCATACACCTAACTTCACTTAGAAATACCCTGATTTGGTGTCTTGGTTTTGATCTCTCCTGTCGGGAGTAGATCGGGTCTCCCCCTTTGTTGTCTCGGCTAGATAACATAAAGTGAAGGTTGCCTCGACTGGCGTGACAACCATATATTGGAGGCCGAGGTGATCGTGGTTGCACCTTTTGAGTTGCCCCTCCCTATTGCCATCCATGACTGGATATATCCATAGGGGTAACTACAACTTAGGTGATAACAGTTACTAGAGCCAATGGCCCAGCAAGCCCTGGTTGAGCTTACGCCTTTGGGACATGCCACCTCTAAGGGTTTTGTTAGCATTGTTTACAGGGGTGGTGTCACTTATGGCACTTTCTGAGGATTTCTGAGGATTTCTGAGGTCTTTTTGAGGCCTACGATTTGACTATGGAAGCACGATTTGGTACGTTGAGGATTATTTTATGATTATTGTGCTATGGGGATTGACCAAGGAGGGATAAAATTACCCCTTGGACCCACCATAAGCCCCTTATTATATTTTGTCATCATGATTTGGTGGGATTCCCCTCTTCTAGGGCGATTTTGTCCACTCACATAATATTTTATTAGTGATCCATGTATTTTATTGTTGAGCTCATCTCAACCATTGATTAGACATTTGTATCTTTTAATCTTAGCCACCCATTCAAAAAGTGGTTAGGGTTTTGATGCCTCTCCTTCCTATTTAAAGGAGAGAGCTTCTCATTGTAAGGGGTCTTTGGCTCTTGGATTATTGGTATAGAAAAACTTTCTTGTGGAAATTCTTGTGGTCTCCTTTGCATCTGGTGTTCTTAGATGGTGATTGGAAAGTCTATTGCAACCTAGCATTTGGAATTTGTGGTAAGATCTATCTTTTTTGGAAATCATTGTTTGTCTACAGGAGGGCGACTTCAACAAGGGCGATTTTGCAAGGCTTCTTCAAATCGACTTTATTGGCATTCGCTTGTATCAGGGGGTTATCATTAGCATCATTGTGATCTATGCTTTCTTTCTGTTACTTCTCTTGTGGCATTAGTCTTATCTCTTGATTGCATCAAATCTGATATTGTTGACGTTTGTTGTGTAGGAGAGAGGGCGCATTGGCTTCTTGGACTAAATCGATTGCATAGAAAACTACCTCAAAGCTTCTCAAATTGATCGGGTTTGCATAGATCATCATCATCATCAAGGCATCTACAAGGTTACCCAGGTAATATCTACAGGTTTGTTTCTCTTATCTTGATCCAATCCATTGACCTAACTCATAAATTGATAAAACCCTAATTACTTCAAAACCCCCATTTTACATTTTCTCAAATCTACTTAGATCTAGTGGGTTGTTGGGCATAATATTGAAAACCCACCTCTATAGCATCCACGACATCCCGGATCTATAGTTTGGTGAGGATTGGCTTCCGTTTGACCCTCTTCCCATGCCAAACTAGCTTTCCCAAGCAAGGGTGCACTTCTTGGTGAGGGTGAGTTGACCTAGATCTAGGTGGTGGGTAGTTGAGATCCCGCTTGATTCATAATATACACATCAAGTAACCTACCCCCAGATTGTCACTTTTCTGATTTTCACCTTGTGGGCCCTATTCCACATTTTAAGGGATTTAATCCCCATTCTTGGACCACTTGGTACATTTAAACTCATATCTAGTAAGATCTAACCGTCGGATTGCCGTAAAATTATAGATCCACACTCGTACTTGACTAACCTACCCGGATCTAAAGTTTGGATGTCATCGGACTTGTCTTGACCCACTTAACCCCACTTTTAGGCCTTCTTGGGTAAAGTCGCACCACCTTGGAGAAGTGAGTTGACTCACTTCTAGGACGTGGGTACTTGAGATTTTTGGAGATTTGGAACGGGAATAATTCAAAACCTAGGTCTAGGGTATTTTCTTGTCAAATCTTGCCTTGGGGATAGCATTCCTTATTTTAAGGGATTGTGGTCCACTTTGGTCAAACCTAGATCTAGACCTATTCATCCATCAAGACCTTAATTGCCCACTTTTCTCATGCAATAGGAGTCCTTAACCACAATTCAACCCTACTTTGACTCCATAATCCCAATTCCCAAGGCACTGGTTTCTCTCCAAGTCAATTCGACTTTCCTAGATTGTTGGATTAACTTGTGATTTGACCCTTGCATGGTGAACCAAACCCTACAAGCCATCATGTATCATGGTCAAGCTTGTCACTTGTACTAGTTAGCCCCAATTCAACCCTTAAACTACCCTGCATTGGACACGGTTCCCAAGGCAGTGGATTTTCCAACATTGAACTAGTACTCTCACCCTGGACCTTATCTTTAATCATTGTAAGTCACTCTCACATCAACTATGAACCAAAGCTACACTCTTTGAACCCCTCACTTGTTTTGTGACTCCATCCTATGGTCTAGGATAAACCATACACCTAACTTCACTTAGAAATACCCTGATTTGGTGTCTTGGTTTTGATCTCTCCTGTCGGGAGTAGATCGGGTCTCCCCCTTTGTTGTCTCGGCTAGATAACATAAAGTGAAGGTTGCCTCGACTGGCGTGACAACCATATATTGGAGGCCGAGGTGATCGTGGTTGCACCTTTTGAGTTGCCCCTCCCTATTGCCATCCATGACTGGATATATCCATAGGGGTAACTACAACTTAGGTGATAACAGTTACTAGAGCCAATGGCCCAGCAAGCCCTGGTTGAGCTTACGCCTTTGGGACATGCCACCTCTAAGGGTTTTGTTAGCATTGTTTACAGGGGTGGTGTCACTTATGGCACTTTCTGAGGATTTCTGAGGATTTCTGAGGTCTTTTTGAGGCCTACGATTTGACTATGGAAGCACGATTTGGTACGTTGAGGATTATTTTATGATTATTGTGCTATGGGGATTGACCAAGGAGGGATAAAATTACCCCTTGGACCCACCATAAGCCCCTTATTATATTTTGTCATCATGATTTGGTGGGATTCCCCTCTTCTAGGGCGATTTTGTCCACTCACATAATATTTTATTAGTGATCCATGTATTTTATTGTTGAGCTCATCTCAACCATTGATTAGACATTTGTATCTTTTAATCTTAGCCACCCATTCAAAAAGTGGTTAGGGTTTTGATGCCTCTCCTTCCTATTTAAAGGAGAGAGCTTCTCATTGTAAGGGGTCTTTGGCTCTTGGATTATTGGTATAGAAAAACTTTCTTGTGGAAATTCTTGTGGTCTCCTTTGCATCTGGTGTTCTTAGATGGTGATTGGAAAGTCTATTGCAACCTAGCATTTGGAATTTGTGGTAAGATCTATCTTTTTTGGAAATCATTGTTTGTCTACAGGAGGGCGACTTCAGCAAGGGCGATTTTGCAAGGCTTCTTCAAATCGACTTTATTGGCATTCGCTTGTATCAGGGGGTTATCATTAGCATCATTGTGATCTATGCTTTCTTTCTGTTACTTCTCTTGTGGCATTAGTCTTATCTCTTGATTGCATCAAATCTGATATTGTTGACGTTTGTTGTGTAGGAGAGAGGGCGCATTGGCTTCTTGGACTAAATCGATTGCATAGAAAACTACCTCAAAGCTTCTCAAATTGATCGGGTTTGCATAGATCATCATCATCATCAAGGCATCTACAAGGTTACCCAGGTAATATCTACAGGTTTGTTTCTCTTATCTTGATCCAATCCATTGACCTAACTCATAAATTGATAAAACCCTAATTACTTCAAAACCCCCATTTTACATTTTCTCAAATCTACTTAGATCTAGTGGGTTGTTGGGCATAATATTGAAAACCCACCTCTATAGCATCCACGACATCCCGGATCTATAGTTTGGTGAGGATTGGCTTCCGTTTGACCCTCTTCCCATGCCAAACTAGCTTTCCCAAGCAAGGGTGCACTTCTTGGTGAGGGTGAGTTGACCTAGATCTAGGTGGTGGGTAGTTGAGATCCCGCTTGATTCATAATATACACATCAAGTAACCTACCCCCAGATTGTCACTTTTCTGATTTTCACCTTGTGGGCCCTATTCCACATTTTAAGGGATTTAATCCCCATTCTTGGACCACTTGGTACATTTAAACTCATATCTAGTAAGATCTAACCGTCGGATTGCCGTAAAATTATAGATCCACACTCGTACTTGACTAACCTACCCGGATCTAAAGTTTGGATGTCATCGGACTTGTCTTGACCCACTTAACCCCACTTTTAGGCCTTCTTGGGTAAAGTCGCACCACCTTGGAGAAGTGAGTTGACTCACTTCTAGGACGTGGGTACTTGAGATTTTTGGAGATTTGGAACGGGAATAATTCAAAACCTAGGTCTAGGGTATTTTCTTGTCAAATCTTGCCTTGGGGATAGCATTCCTTATTTTAAGGGATTGTGGTCCACTTTGGTCAAACCTAGATCTAGACCTATTCATCCATCAAGACCTTAATTGCCCACTTTTCTCATGCAATAGGAGTCCTTAACCACAATTCAACCCTACTTTGACTCCATAATCCCAATTCCCAAGGCACTGGTTTCTCTCCAAGTCAATTCGACTTTCCTAGATTGTTGGATTAACTTGTGATTTGACCCTTGCATGGTGAACCAAACCCTACAAGCCATCATGTATCATGGTCAAGCTTGTCACTTGTACTAGTTAGCCCCAATTCAACCCTTAAACTACCCTGCATTGGACACGGTTCCCAAGGCAGTGGATTTTCCAACATTGAACTAGTACTCTCACCCTGGACCTTATCTTTAATCATTGTAAGTCACTCTCACATCAACTATGAACCAAAGCTACACTCTTTGAACCCCTCACTTGTTTTGTGACTCCATCCTATGGTCTAGGATAAACCATACACCTAACTTCACTTAGAAATACCCTGATTTGGTGTCTTGGTTTTGATCTCTCCTGTCGGGAGTAGATCGGGTCTCCCCCTTTGTTGTCTCGGCTAGATAACATAAAGTGAAGGTTGCCTCGACTGGCGTGACAACCATATATTGGAGGCCGAGGTGATCGTGGTTGCACCTTTTGAGTTGCCCCTCCCTATTGCCATCCATGACTGGATATATCCATAGGGGTAACTACAACTTAGGTGATAACAGTTACTAGAGCCAATGGCCCAGCAAGCCCTGGTTGAGCTTACGCCTTTGGGACATGCCACCTCTAAGGGTTTTGTTAGCATTGTTTACAGGGGTGGTGTCACTTATGGCACTTTCTGAGGATTTCTGAGGATTTCTGAGGTCTTTTTGAGGCCTACGATTTGACTATGGAAGCACGATTTGGTACGTTGAGGATTATTTTATGATTATTGTGCTATGGGGATTGACCAAGGAGGGATAAAATTACCCCTTGGACCCACCATAAGCCCCTTATTATATTTTGTCATCATGATTTGGTGGGATTCCCCTCTTCTAGGGCGATTTTGTCCACTCACATAATATTTTATTAGTGATCCATGTATTTTATTGTTGAGCTCATCTCAACCATTGATTAGACATTTGTATCTTTTAATCTTAGCCACCCATTCAAAAAGTGGTTAGGGTTTTGATGCCTCTCCTTCCTATTTAAAGGAGAGAGCTTCTCATTGTAAGGGGTCTTTGGCTCTTGGATTATTGGTATAGAAAAACTTTCTTGTGGAAATTCTTGTGGTCTCCTTTGCATCTGGTGTTCTTAGATGGTGATTGGAAAGTCTATTGCAACCTAGCATTTGGAATTTGTGGTAAGATCTATCTTTTTTGGAAATCATTGTTTGTCTACAGGAGGGCGACTTCAACAAGGGCGATTTTGCAAGGCTTCTTCAAATCGACTTTATTGGCATTCGCTTGTATCAGGGGGTTATCATTAGCATCATTGTGATCTATGCTTTCTTTCTGTTACTTCTCTTGTGGCATTAGTCTTATCTCTTGATTGCATCAAATCTGATATTGTTGACGTTTGTTGTGTAGGAGAGAGGGCGCATTGGCTTCTTGGACTAAATCGATTGCATAGAAAACTACCTCAAAGCTTCTCAAATTGATCGGGTTTGCATAGATCATCATCATCATCAAGGCATCTACAAGGTTACCCAGGTAATATCTACAGGTTTGTTTCTCTTATCTTGATCCAATCCATTGACCTAACTCATAAATTGATAAAACCCTAATTACTTCAAAACCCCCATTTTACATTTTCTCAAATCTACTTAGATCTAGTGGGTTGTTGGGCATAATATTGAAAACCCACCTCTATAGCATCCACGACATCCCGGATCTATAGTTTGGTGAGGATTGGCTTCCGTTTGACCCTCTTCCCATGCCAAACTAGCTTTCCCAAGCAAGGGTGCACTTCTTGGTGAGGGTGAGTTGACCTAGATCTAGGTGGTGGGTAGTTGAGATCCCGCTTGATTCATAATATACACATCAAGTAACCTACCCCCAGATTGTCACTTTTCTGATTTTCACCTTGTGGGCCCTATTCCACATTTTAAGGGATTTAATCCCCATTCTTGGACCACTTGGTACATTTAAACTCATATCTAGTAAGATCTAACCGTCGGATTGCCGTAAAATTATAGATCCACACTCGTACTTGACTAACCTACCCGGATCTAAAGTTTGGATGTCATCGGACTTGTCTTGACCCACTTAACCCCACTTTTAGGCCTTCTTGGGTAAAGTCGCACCACCTTGGAGAAGTGAGTTGACTCACTTCTAGGACGTGGGTACTTGAGATTTTTGGAGATTTGGAACGGGAATAATTCAAAACCTAGGTCTAGGGTATTTTCTTGTCAAATCTTGCCTTGGGGATAGCATTCCTTATTTTAAGGGATTGTGGTCCACTTTGGTCAAACCTAGATCTAGACCTATTCATCCATCAAGACCTTAATTGCCCACTTTTCTCATGCAATAGGAGTCCTTAACCACAATTCAACCCTACTTTGACTCCATAATCCCAATTCCCAAGGCACTGGTTTCTCTCCAAGTCAATTCGACTTTCCTAGATTGTTGGATTAACTTGTGATTTGACCCTTGCATGGTGAACCAAACCCTACAAGCCATCATGTATCATGGTCAAGCTTGTCACTTGTACTAGTTAGCCCCAATTCAACCCTTAAACTACCCTGCATTGGACACGGTTCCCAAGGCAGTGGATTTTCCAACATTGAACTAGTACTCTCACCCTGGACCTTATCTTTAATCATTGTAAGTCACTCTCACATCAACTATGAACCAAAGCTACACTCTTTGAACCCCTCACTTGTTTTGTGACTCCATCCTATGGTCTAGGATAAACCATACACCTAACTTCACTTAGAAATACCCTGATTTGGTGTCTTGGTTTTGATCTCTCCTGTCGGGAGTAGATCGGGTCTCCCCCTTTGTTGTCTCGGCTAGATAACATAAAGTGAAGGTTGCCTCGACTGGCGTGACAACCATATATTGGAGGCCGAGGTGATCGTGGTTGCACCTTTTGAGTTGCCCCTCCCTATTGCCATCCATGACTGGATATATCCATAGGGGTAACTACAACTTAGGTGATAACAGTTACTAGAGCCAATGGCCCAGCAAGCCCTGGTTGAGCTTACGCCTTTGGGACATGCCACCTCTAAGGGTTTTGTTAGCATTGTTTACAGGGGTGGTGTCACTTATGGCACTTTCTGAGGATTTCTGAGGTCTTTTTGAGGCCTACGATTTGACTATGGAAGCACGATTTGGTACATTGAGGATTATTTTATGATTATTGTGCTATGGGGATTGACCAAGGAGGGATAAAATTACCCCTTGGACCCACCATAAGCCCCTTATTATATTTTGTCATCATGATTTGGTGGGATTCCCCTCTTCTAGGGCGATTTTGTCCACTCACATAATATTTTATTAGTGATCCATGTATTTTATTGTTGAGCTCATCTCAACCATTGATTAGACATTTGTATCTTTTAATCTTAGCCACCCATTCAAAAAGTGGTTAGGGTTTTGATGCCTCTCCTTCCTATTTAAAGGAGAGAGCTTCTCATTGTAAGGGGTCTTTGGCTCTTGGATTATTGGTATAGAAAAACTTTCTTGTGGAAATTCTTGTGGTCTCCTTTGCATCTGGTGTTCTTAGATGGTGATTGGAAAGTCTATTGCAACCTAGCATTTGGAATTTGTGGTAAGATCTATCTTTTTTGGAAATCATTGTTTGTCTACAGGAGGGCGACTTCAGCAAGGGCGATTTTGCAAGGCTTCTTCAAATCGACTTTATTGGCATTCGCTTGTATCAGGGGGTTATCATTAGCATCATTGTGATCTATGCTTTCTTTCTGTTACTTCTCTTGTGGCATTAGTCTTATCTCTTGATTGCATCAAATCTGATATTGTTGACGTTTGTTGTGTAGGAGAGAGGGCGCATTGGCTTCTTGGACTAAATCGATTGCATAGAAAACTACCTCAAAGCTTCTCAAATTGATCGGGTTTGCATAGATCATCATCATCATCAAGGCATCTACAAGGTTACCCAGGTAATATCTACAGGTTTGTTTCTCTTATCTTGATCCAATCCATTGACCTAACTCATAAATTGATAAAACCCTAATTACTTCAAAACCCCCATTTTACATTTTCTCAAATCTACTTAGATCTAGTGGGTTGTTGGGCATAATATTGAAAACCCACCTCTATAGCATCCACGACATCCCGGATCTATAGTTTGGTGAGGATTGGCTTCCGTTTGACCCTCTTCCCATGCCAAACTAGCTTTCCCAAGCAAGGGTGCACTTCTTGGTGAGGGTGAGTTGACCTAGATCTAGGTGGTGGGTAGTTGAGATCCCGCTTGATTCATAATATACACATCAAGTAACCTACCCCCAGATTGTCACTTTTCTGATTTTCACCTTGTGGGCCCTATTCCACATTTTAAGGGATTTAATCCCCATTCTTGGACCACTTGGTACATTTAAACTCATATCTAGTAAGATCTAACCGTCGGATTGCCGTAAAATTATAGATCCACACTCGTACTTGACTAACCTACCCGGATCTAAAGTTTGGATGTCATCGGACTTGTCTTGACCCACTTAACCCCACTTTTAGGCCTTCTTGGGTAAAGTCGCACCACCTTGGAGAAGTGAGTTGACTCACTTCTAGGACGTGGGTACTTGAGATTTTTGGAGATTTGGAACGGGAATAATTCAAAACCTAGGTCTAGGGTATTTTCTTGTCAAATCTTGCCTTGGGGATAGCATTCCTTATTTTAAGGGATTGTGGTCCACTTTGGTCAAACCTAGATCTAGACCTATTCATCCATCAAGACCTTAATTGCCCACTTTTCTCATGCAATAGGAGTCCTTAACCACAATTCAACCCTACTTTGACTCCATAATCCCAATTCCCAAGGCACTGGTTTCTCTCCAAGTCAATTCGACTTTCCTAGATTGTTGGATTAACTTGTGATTTGACCCTTGCATGGTGAACCAAACCCTACAAGCCATCATGTATCATGGTCAAGCTTGTCACTTGTACTAGTTAGCCCCAATTCAACCCTTAAACTACCCTGCATTGGACACGGTTCCCAAGGCAGTGGATTTTCCAACATTGAACTAGTACTCTCACCCTGGACCTTATCTTTAATCATTGTAAGTCACTCTCACATCAACTATGAACCAAAGCTACACTCTTTGAACCCCTCACTTGTTTTGTGACTCCATCCTATGGTCTAGGATAAACCATACACCTAACTTCACTTAGAAATACCCTGATTTGGTGTCTTGGTTTTGATCTCTCCTGTCGGGAGTAGATCGGGTCTCCCCCTTTGTTGTCTCGGCTAGATAACATAAAGTGAAGGTTGCCTCGACTGGCGTGACAACCATATATTGGAGGCCGAGGTGATCGTGGTTGCACCTTTTGAGTTGCCCCTCCCTATTGCCATCCATGACTGGATATATCCATAGGGGTAACTACAACTTAGGTGATAACAGTTACTAGAGCCAATGGCCCAGCAAGCCCTGGTTGAGCTTACGCCTTTGGGACATGCCACCTCTAAGGGTTTTGTTAGCATTGTTTACAGGGGTGGTGTCACTTATGGCACTTTCTGGCACTTTCTGAGGATTTCTGAGGTCTTTTTGAGGCCTACGATTTGACTATGGAAGCACGATTTGGTACATTGAGGATTATTTTATGATTATTGTGCTATGGGGATTGACCAAGGAGGGATAAAATTACCCCTTGGACCCACCATAAGCCCCTTATTATATTTTGTCATCATGATTTGGTGGGATTCCCCTCTTCTAGGGCGATTTTGTCCACTCACATAATATTTTATTAGTGATCCATGTATTTTATTGTTGAGCTCATCTCAACCATTGATTAGACATTTGTATCTTTTAATCTTAGCCACCCATTCAAAAAGTGGTTAGGGTTTTGATGCCTCTCCTTCCTATTTAAAGGAGAGAGCTTCTCATTGTAAGGGGTCTTTGGCTCTTGGATTATTGGTATAGAAAAACTTTCTTGTGGAAATTCTTGTGGTCTCCTTTGCATCTGGTGTTCTTAGATGGTGATTGGAAAGTCTATTGCAACCTAGCATTTGGAATTTGTGGTAAGATCTATCTTTTTTGGAAATCATTGTTTGTCTACAGGAGGGCGACTTCAGCAAGGGCGATTTTGCAAGGCTTCTTCAAATCGACTTTATTGGCATTCGCTTGTATCAGGGGGTTATCATTAGCATCATTGTGATCTATGCTTTCTTTCTGTTACTTCTCTTGTGGCATTAGTCTTATCTCTTGATTGCATCAAATCTGATATTGTTGACGTTTGTTGTGTAGGAGAGAGGGCGCATTGGCTTCTTGGACTAAATCGATTGCATAGAAAACTACCTCAAAGCTTCTCAAATTGATCGGGTTTGCATAGATCATCATCATCATCAAGGCATCTACAAGGTTACCCAGGTAATATCTACAGGTTTGTTTCTCTTATCTTGATCCAATCCATTGACCTAACTCATAAATTGATAAAACCCTAATTACTTCAAAACCCCCATTTTACATTTTCTCAAATCTACTTAGATCTAGTGGGTTGTTGGGCATAATATTGAAAACCCACCTCTATAGCATCCACGACATCCCGGATCTATAGTTTGGTGAGGATTGGCTTCCGTTTGACCCTCTTCCCATGCCAAACTAGCTTTCCCAAGCAAGGGTGCACTTCTTGGTGAGGGTGAGTTGACCTAGATCTAGGTGGTGGGTAGTTGAGATCCCGCTTGATTCATAATATACACATCAAGTAACCTACCCCCAGATTGTCACTTTTCTGATTTTCACCTTGTGGGCCCTATTCCACATTTTAAGGGATTTAATCCCCATTCTTGGACCACTTGGTACATTTAAACTCATATCTAGTAAGATCTAACCGTCGGATTGCCGTAAAATTATAGATCCACACTCGTACTTGACTAACCTACCCGGATCTAAAGTTTGGATGTCATCGGACTTGTCTTGACCCACTTAACCCCACTTTTAGGCCTTCTTGGGTAAAGTCGCACCACCTTGGAGAAGTGAGTTGACTCACTTCTAGGACGTGGGTACTTGAGATTTTTGGAGATTTGTAACGGGAATAATTCAAAACCTAGGTCTAGGGTATTTTCTTGTCAAATCTTGCCTTGGGGATAGCATTCCTTATTTTAAGGGATTGTGGTCCACTTTGGTCAAACCTAGATCTAGACCTATTCATCCATCAAGACCTTAATTGCCCACTTTTCTCATGCAATAGGAGTCCTTAACCACAATTCAACCCTACTTTGACTCCATAATCCCAATTCCCAAGGCACTGGTTTCTCTCCAAGTCAATTCGACTTTCCTAGATTGTTGGATTAACTTGTGATTTGACCCTTGCATGGTGAACCAAACCCTACAAGCCATCATGTATCATGGTCAAGCTTGTCACTTGTACTAGTTAGCCCCAATTCAACCCTTAAACTACCCTGCATTGGACACGGTTCCCAAGGCAGTGGATTTTCCAACATTGAACTAGTACTCTCACCCTGGACCTTATCTTTAATCATTGTAAGTCACTCTCACATCAACTATGAACCAAAGCTACACTCTTTGAACCCCTCACTTGTTTTGTGACTCCATCCTATGGTCTAGGATAAACCATACACCTAACTTCACTTAGAAATACCCTGATTTGGTGTCTTGGTTTTGATCTCTCCTGTCGGGAGTAGATCGGGTCTCCCCCTTTGTTGTCTCGGCTAGATAACATAAAGTGAAGGTTGCCTCGACTGGCGTGACAACCATATATTGGAGGCCGAGGTGATCGTGGTTGCACCTTTTGAGTTGCCCCTCCCTATTGCCATCCATGACTGGATATATCCATAGGGGTAACTACAACTTAGGTGATAACAGTTACTAGAGCCAATGGCCCAGCAAGCCCTGGTTGAGCTTACGCCTTTGGGACATGCCACCTCTAAGGGTTTTGTTAGCATTGTTTACAGGGGTGGTGTCACTTATGGCACTTTCTGAGGATTTCTGAGGTCTTTTTGAGGCCTACGATTTGACTATGGAAGCACGATTTGGTACATTGAGGATTATTTTATGATTATTGTGCTATGGGGATTGACCAAGGAGGGATAAAATTACCCCTTGGACCCACCATAAGCCCCTTATTATATTTTGTCATCATGATTTGGTGGGATTCCCCTCTTCTAGGGCGATTTTGTCCACTCACATAATATTTTATTAGTGATCCATGTATTTTATTGTTGAGCTCATCTCAACCATTGATTAGACATTTGTATCTTTTAATCTTAGCCACCCATTCAAAAAGTGGTTAGGGTTTTGATGCCTCTCCTTCCTATTTAAAGGAGAGAGCTTCTCATTGTAAGGGGTCTTTGGCTCTTGGATTATTGGTATAGAAAAACTTTCTTGTGGAAATTCTTGTGGTCTCCTTTGCATCTGGTGTTCTTAGATGGTGATTGGAAAGTCTATTGCAACCTAGCATTTGGAATTTGTGGTAAGATCTATCTTTTTTGGAAATCATTGTTTGTCTACAGGAGGGCGACTTCAGCAAGGGCGATTTTGCAAGGCTTCTTCAAATCGACTTTATTGGCATTCGCTTGTATCAGGGGGTTATCATTAGCATCATTGTGATCTATGCTTTCTTTCTGTTACTTCTCTTGTGGCATTAGTCTTATCTCTTGATTGCATCAAATCTGATATTGTTGACGTTTGTTGTGTAGGAGAGAGGGCGCATTGGCTTCTTGGACTAAATCGATTGCATAGAAAACTACCTCAAAGCTTCTCAAATTGATCGGGTTTGCATAGATCATCATCATCATCAAGGCATCTACAAGGTTACCCAGGTAATATCTACAGGTTTGTTTCTCTTATCTTGATCCAATCCATTGACCTAACTCATAAATTGATAAAACCCTAATTACTTCAAAACCCCCATTTTACATTTTCTCAAATCTACTTAGATCTAGTGGGTTGTTGGGCATAATATTGAAAACCCACCTCTATAGCATCCACGACATCCCGGATCTATAGTTTGGTGAGGATTGGCTTCCGTTTGACCCTCTTCCCATGCCAAACTAGCTTTCCCAAGCAAGGGTGCACTTCTTGGTGAGGGTGAGTTGACCTAGATCTAGGTGGTGGGTAGTTGAGATCCCGCTTGATTCATAATATACACATCAAGTAACCTACCCCCAGATTGTCACTTTTCTGATTTTCACCTTGTGGGCCCTATTCCACATTTTAAGGGATTTAATCCCCATTCTTGGACCACTTGGTACATTTAAACTCATATCTAGTAAGATCTAACCGTCGGATTGCCGTAAAATTATAGATCCACACTCGTACTTGACTAACCTACCCGGATCTAAAGTTTGGATGTCATCGGACTTGTCTTGACCCACTTAACCCCACTTTTAGGCCTTCTTGGGTAAAGTCGCACCACCTTGGAGAAGTGAGTTGACTCACTTCTAGGACGTGGGTACTTGAGATTTTTGGAGATTTGGAACGGGAATAATTCAAAACCTAGGTCTAGGGTATTTTCTTGTCAAATCTTGCCTTGGGGATAGCATTCCTTATTTTAAGGGATTGTGGTCCACTTTGGTCAAACCTAGATCTAGACCTATTCATCCATCAAGACCTTAATTGCCCACTTTTCTCATGCAATAGGAGTCCTTAACCACAATTCAACCCTACTTTGACTCCATAATCCCAATTCCCAAGGCACTGGTTTCTCTCCAAGTCAATTCGACTTTCCTAGATTGTTGGATTAACTTGTGATTTGACCCTTGCATGGTGAACCAAACCCTACAAGCCATCATGTATCATGGTCAAGCTTGTCACTTGTACTAGTTAGCCCCAATTCAACCCTTAAACTACCCTGCATTGGACACGGTTCCCAAGGCAGTGGATTTTCCAACATTGAACTAGTACTCTCACCCTGGACCTTATCTTTAATCATTGTAAGTCACTCTCACATCAACTATGAACCAAAGCTACACTCTTTGAACCCCTCACTTGTTTTGTGACTCCATCCTATGGTCTAGGATAAACCATACACCTAACTTCACTTAGAAATACCCTGATTTGGTGTCTTGGTTTTGATCTCTCCTGTCGGGAGTAGATCGGGTCTCCCCCTTTGTTGTCTCGGCTAGATAACATAAAGTGAAGGTTGCCTCGACTGGCGTGACAACCATATATTGGAGGCCGAGGTGATCGTGGTTGCACCTTTTGAGTTGCCCCTCCCTATTGCCATCCATGACTGGATATATCCATAGGGGTAACTACAACTTAGGTGATAACAGTTACTAGAGCCAATGGCCCAGCAAGCCCTGGTTGAGCTTACGCCTTTGGGACATGCCACCTCTAAGGGTTTTGTTAGCATTGTTTACAGGGGTGGTGTCACTTATGGCACTTTCTGGCACTTTCTGAGGATTTCTGAGGTCTTTTTGAGGCCTACGATTTGACTATGGAAGCACGATTTGGTACATTGAGGATTATTTTATGATTATTGTGCTATGGGGATTGACCAAGGAGGGATAAAATTACCCCTTGGACCCACCATAAGCCCCTTATTATATTTTGTCATCATGATTTGGTGGGATTCCCCTCTTCTAGGGCGATTTTGTCCACTCACATAATATTTTATTAGTGATCCATGTATTTTATTGTTGAGCTCATCTCAACCATTGATTAGACATTTGTATCTTTTAATCTTAGCCACCCATTCAAAAAGTGGTTAGGGTTTTGATGCCTCTCCTTCCTATTTAAAGGAGAGAGCTTCTCATTGTAAGGGGTCTTTGGCTCTTGGATTATTGGTATAGAAAAACTTTCTTGTGGAAATTCTTGTGGTCTCCTTTGCATCTGGTGTTCTTAGATGGTGATTGGAAAGTCTATTGCAACCTAGCATTTGGAATTTGTGGTAAGATCTATCTTTTTTGGAAATCATTGTTTGTCTACAGGAGGGCGACTTCAACAAGGGCGATTTTGCAAGGCTTCTTCAAATCGACTTTATTGGCATTCGCTTGTATCAGGGGGTTATCATTAGCATCATTGTGATCTATGCTTTCTTTCTGTTACTTCTCTTGTGGCATTAGTCTTATCTCTTGATTGCATCAAATCTGATATTGTTGACGTTTGTTGTGTAGGAGAGAGGGCGCATTGGCTTCTTGGACTAAATCGATTGCATAGAAAACTACCTCAAAGCTTCTCAAATTGATCGGGTTTGCATAGATCATCATCATCATCAAGGCATCTACAAGGTTACCCAGGTAATATCTACAGGTTTGTTTCTCTTATCTTGATCCAATCCATTGACCTAACTCATAAATTGATAAAACCCTAATTACTTCAAAACCCCCATTTTACATTTTCTCAAATCTACTTAGATCTAGTGGGTTGTTGGGCATAATATTGAAAACCCACCTCTATAGCATCCACGACATCCCGGATCTATAGTTTGGTGAGGATTGGCTTCCGTTTGACCCTCTTCCCATGCCAAACTAGCTTTCCCAAGCAAGGGTGCACTTCTTGGTGAGGGTGAGTTGACCTAGATCTAGGTGGTGGGTAGTTGAGATCCCGCTTGATTCATAATATACACATCAAGTAACCTACCCCCAGATTGTCACTTTTCTGATTTTCACCTTGTGGGCCCTATTCCACATTTTAAGGGATTTAATCCCCATTCTTGGACCACTTGGTACATTTAAACTCATATCTAGTAAGATCTAACCGTCGGATTGCCGTAAAATTATAGATCCACACTCGTACTTGACTAACCTACCCGGATCTAAAGTTTGGATGTCATCGGACTTGTCTTGACCCACTTAACCCCACTTTTAGGCCTTCTTGGGTAAAGTCGCACCACCTTGGAGAAGTGAGTTGACTCACTTCTAGGACGTGGGTACTTGAGATTTTTGGAGATTTGGAACGGGAATAATTCAAAACCTAGGTCTAGGGTATTTTCTTGTCAAATCTTGCCTTGGGGATAGCATTCCTTATTTTAAGGGATTGTGGTCCACTTTGGTCAAACCTAGATCTAGACCTATTCATCCATCAAGACCTTAATTGCCCACTTTTCTCATGCAATAGGAGTCCTTAACCACAATTCAACCCTACTTTGACTCCATAATCCCAATTCCCAAGGCACTGGTTTCTCTCCAAGTCAATTCGACTTTCCTAGATTGTTGGATTAACTTGTGATTTGACCCTTGCATGGTGAACCAAACCCTACAAGCCATCATGTATCATGGTCAAGCTTGTCACTTGTACTAGTTAGCCCCAATTCAACCCTTAAACTACCCTGCATTGGACACGGTTCCCAAGGCAGTGGATTTTCCAACATTGAACTAGTACTCTCACCCTGGACCTTATCTTTAATCATTGTAAGTCACTCTCACATCAACTATGAACCAAAGCTACACTCTTTGAACCCCTCACTTGTTTTGTGACTCCATCCTATGGTCTAGGATAAACCATACACCTAACTTCACTTAGAAATACCCTGATTTGGTGTCTTGGTTTTGATCTCTCCTGTCGGGAGTAGATCGGGTCTCCCCCTTTGTTGTCTCGGCTAGATAACATAAAGTGAAGGTTGCCTCGACTGGCGTGACAACCATATATTGGAGGCTGAGGTGATCGTGGTTGCACCTTTTGAGTTGCCCCTCCCTATTGCCATCCATGACTGGATATATCCATAGGGGTAACTACAACTTAGGTGATAACAGTTACTAGAGCCAATGGCCCAGCAAGCCCTGGTTGAGCTTACGCCTTTGGGACATGCCACCTCTAAGGGTTTTGTTAGCATTGTTTACAGGGGTGGTGTCACTTATGGCACTTTCTGGCACTTTCTGAGGATTTCTGAGGTCTTTTTGAGGCCTACGATTTGACTATGGAAGCACGATTTGGTACATTGAGGATTATTTTATGATTATTGTGCTATGGGGATTGACCAAGGAGGGATAAAATTACCCCTTGGACCCACCATAAGCCCCTTATTATATTTTGTCATCATGATTTGGTGGGATTCCCCTCTTCTAGGGCGATTTTGTCCACTCACATAATATTTTATTAGTGATCGATGTATTTTATTGTTGAGCTCATCTCAACCATTGATTAGACATTTGTATCTTTTAATCTTAGCCACCCATTCAAAAAGTGGTTAGGGTTTTGATGCCTCTCCTTCCTATTTAAAGGAGAGAGCTTCTCATTGTAAGGGGTCTTTGGCTCTTGGATTATTGGTATAGAAAAACTTTCTTGTGGAAATTCTTGTGGTCTCCTTTGCATCTGGTGTTCTTAGATGGTGATTGGAAAGTCTATTGCAACCTAGCATTTGGAATTTGTGGTAAGATCTATCTTTTTTGGAAATCATTGTTTGTCTACAGGAGGGCGACTTCAGCAAGGGCGATTTTGCAAGGCTTCTTCAAATCGACTTTATTGGCATTCGCTTGTATCAGGGGGTTATCATTAGCATCATTGTGATCTATGCTTTCTTTCTGTTACTTCTCTTGTGGCATTAGTCTTATCTCTTGATTGCATCAAATCTGATATTGTTGACGTTTGTTGTGTAGGAGAGAGGGCGCATTGGCTTCTTGGACTAAATCGATTGCATAGAAAACTACCTCAAAGCTTCTCAAATTGATCGGGTTTGCATAGATCATCATCATCATCAAGGCATCTACAAGGTTACCCAGGTAATATCTACAGGTTTGTTTCTCTTATCTTGATCCAATCCATTGACCTAACTCATAAATTGATAAAACCCTAATTACTTCAAAACCCCCATTTTACATTTTCTCAAATCTACTTAGATCTAGTGGGTTGTTGGGCATAATATTGAAAACCCACCTCTATAGCATCCACGACATCCCGGATCTATAGTTTGGTGAGGATTGGCTTCCGTTTGACCCTCTTCCCATGCCAAACTAGCTTTCCCAAGCAAGGGTGCACTTCTTGGTGAGGGTGAGTTGACCTAGATCTAGGTGGTGGGTAGTTGAGATCCCGCTTGATTCATAATATACACATCAAGTAACCTACCCCCAGATTGTCACTTTTCTGATTTTCACCTTGTGGGCCCTATTCCACATTTTAAGGGATTTTAAGGGATTTAATCCCCATTCTTGGACCACTTGGTACATTTAAACTCATATCTAGTAAGATCTAACCGTCGGATTGCCGTAAAATTATAGATCCACACTCGTACTTGACTAACCTACCCGGATCTAAAGTTTGGATGTCATCGGACTTGTCTTGACCCACTTAACCCCACTTTTAGGCCTTCTTGGGTAAAGTCGCACCACCTTGGAGAAGTGAGTTGACTCACTTCTAGGACGTGGGTACTTGAGATTTTTGGAGATTTGGAACGGGAATAATTCAAAACCTAGGTCTAGGGTATTTTCTTGTCAAATCTTGCCTTGGGGATAGCATTCCTTATTTTAAGGGATTGTGGTCCACTTTGGTCAAACCTAGATCTAGACCTATTCATCCATCAAGACCTTAATTGCCCACTTTTCTCATGCAATAGGAGTCCTTAACCACAATTCAACCCTACTTTGACTCCATAATCCCAATTCCCAAGGCACTGGTTTCTCTCCAAGTCAATTCGACTTTCCTAGATTGTTGGATTAACTTGTGATTTGACCCTTGCATGGTGAACCAAACCCTACAAGCCATCATGTATCATGGTCAAGCTTGTCACTTGTACTAGTTAGCCCCAATTCAACCCTTAAACTACCCTGCATTGGACACGGTTCCCAAGGCAGTGGATTTTCCAACATTGAACTAGTACTCTCACCCTGGACCTTATCTTTAATCATTGTAAGTCACTCTCACATCAACTATGAACCAAAGCTACACTCTTTGAACCCCTCACTTGTTTTGTGACTCCATCCTATGGTCTAGGATAAACCATACACCTAACTTCACTTAGAAATACCCTGATTTGGTGTCTTGGTTTTGATCTCTCCTGTCGGGAGTAGATCGGGTCTCCCCCTTTGTTGTCTCGGCTAGATAACATAAAGTGAAGGTTGCCTCGACTGGCGTGACAACCATATATTGGAGGCCGAGGTGATCGTGGTTGCACCTTTTGAGTTGCCCCTCCCTATTGCCATCCATGACTGGATATATCCATAGGGGTAACTACAACTTAGGTGATAACAGTTACTAGAGCCAATGGCCCAGCAAGCCCTGGTTGAGCTTACGCCTTTGGGACATGCCACCTCTAAGGGTTTTGTTAGCATTGTTTACAGGGGTGGTGTCACTTATGGCACTTTCTGAGGATTTCTGAGGTCTTTTTGAGGCCTACGATTTGACTATGGAAGCACGATTTGGTACATTGAGGATTATTTTATGATTATTGTGCTATGGGGATTGACCAAGGAGGGATAAAATTACCCCTTGGACCCACCATAAGCCCCTTATTATATTTTGTCATCATGATTTGGTGGGATTCCCCTCTTCTAGGGCGATTTTGTCCACTCACATAATATTTTATTAGTGATCCATGTATTTTATTGTTGAGCTCATCTCAACCATTGATTAGACATTTGTATCTTTTAATCTTAGCCACCCATTCAAAAAGTGGTTAGGGTTTTGATGCCTCTCCTTCCTATTTAAAGGAGAGAGCTTCTCATTGTAAGGGGTCTTTGGCTCTTGGATTATTGGTATAGAAAAACTTTCTTGTGGAAATTCTTGTGGTCTCCTTTGCATCTGGTGTTCTTAGATGGTGATTGGAAAGTCTATTGCAACCTAGCATTTGGAATTTGTGGTAAGATCTATCTTTTTTGGAAATCATTGTTTGTCTACAGGAGGGCGACTTCAACAAGGGCGATTTTGCAAGGCTTCTTCAAATCGACTTTATTGGCATTCGCTTGTATCAGGGGGTTATCATTAGCATCATTGTGATCTATGCTTTCTTTCTGTTACTTCTCTTGTGGCATTAGTCTTATCTCTTGATTGCATCAAATATGATATTGTTGACGTTTGTTGTGTAGGAGAGAGGGCGCATTGGCTTCTTGGACTAAATCGATTGCATAGAAAACTACCTCAAAGCTTCTCAAATTGATCGGGTTTGCATAGATCATCATCATCATCAAGGCATCTACAAGGTTACCCAGGTAATATCTACAGGTTTGTTTCTCTTATCTTGATCCAATCCATTGACCTAACTCATAAATTGATAAAACCCTAATTACTTCAAAACCCCCATTTTACATTTTCTCAAATCTACTTAGATCTAGTGGGTTGTTGGGCATAATATTGAAAACCCACCTCTATAGCATCCACGACATCCCGGATCTATAGTTTGGTGAGGATTGGCTTCCGTTTGACCCTCTTCCCATGCCAAACTAGCTTTCCCAAGCAAGGGTGCACTTCTTGGTGAGGGTGAGTTGACCTAGATCTAGGTGGTGGGTAGTTGAGATCCCGCTTGATTCATAATATACACATCAAGTAACCTACCCCCAGATTGTCACTTTTCTGATTTTCACCTTGTGGGCCCTATTCCACATTTTAAGGGATTTAATCCCCATTCTTGGACCACTTGGTACATTTAAACTCATATCTAGTAAGATCTAACCGTCGGATTGCCGTAAAATTATAGATCCACACTCGTACTTGACTAACCTACCCGGATCTAAAGTTTGGATGTCATCGGACTTGTCTTGACCCACTTAACCCCACTTTTAGGCCTTCTTGGGTAAAGTCGCACCACCTTGGAGAAGTGAGTTGACTCACTTCTAGGACGTGGGTACTTGAGATTTTTGGAGATTTGGAACGGGAATAATTCAAAACCTAGGTCTAGGGTATTTTCTTGTCAAATCTTGCCTTGGGGATAGCATTCCTTATTTTAAGGGATTGTGGTCCACTTTGGTCAAACCTAGATCTAGACCTATTCATCCATCAAGACCTTAATTGCCCACTTTTCTCATGCAATAGGAGTCCTTAACCACAATTCAACCCTACTTTGACTCCATAATCCCAATTCCCAAGGCACTGGTTTCTCTCCAAGTCAATTCGACTTTCCTAGATTGTTGGATTAACTTGTGATTTGACCCTTGCATGGTGAACCAAACCCTACAAGCCATCATGTATCATGGTCAAGCTTGTCACTTGTACTAGTTAGCCCCAATTCAACCCTTAAACTACCCTGCATTGGACACGGTTCCCAAGGCAGTGGATTTTCCAACATTGAACTAGTACTCTCACCCTGGACCTTATCTTTAATCATTGTAAGTCACTCTCACATCAACTATGAACCAAAGCTACACTCTTTGAACCCCTCACTTGTTTTGTGACTCCATCCTATGGTCTAGGATAAACCATACACCTAACTTCACTTAGAAATACCCTGATTTGGTGTCTTGGTTTTGATCTCTCCTGTCGGGAGTAGATCGGGTCTCCCCCTTTGTTGTCTCGGCTAGATAACATAAAGTGAAGGTTGCCTCGACTGGCGTGACAACCATATATTGGAGGCCGAGGTGATCGTGGTTGCACCTTTTGAGTTGCCCCTCCCTATTGCCATCCATGACTGGATATATCCATAGGGGTAACTACAACTTAGGTGATAACAGTTACTAGAGCCAATGGCCCAGCAAGCCCTGGTTGAGCTTACGCCTTTGGGACATGCCACCTCTAAGGGTTTTGTTAGCATTGTTTACAGGGGTGGTGTCACTTATGGCACTTTCTGAGGATTTCTGAGGTCTTTTTGAGGCCTACGATTTGACTATGGAAGCACGATTTGGTACATTGAGGATTATTTTATGATTATTGTGCTATGGGGATTGACCAAGGAGGGATAAAATTACCCCTTGGACCCACCATAAGCCCCTTATTATATTTTGTCATCATGATTTGGTGGGATTCCCCTCTTCTAGGGCGATTTTGTCCACTCACATAATATTTTATTAGTGATCCATGTATTTTATTGTTGAGCTCATCTCAACCATTGATTAGACATTTGTATCTTTTAATCTTAGCCACCCATTCAAAAAGTGGTTAGGGTTTTGATGCCTCTCCTTCCTATTTAAAGGAGAGAGCTTCTCATTGTAAGGGGTCTTTGGCTCTTGGATTATTGGTATAGAAAAACTTTCTTGTGGAAATTCTTGTGGTCTCCTTTGCATCTGGTGTTCTTAGATGGTGATTGGAAAGTCTATTGCAACCTAGCATTTGGAATTTGTGGTAAGATCTATCTTTTTTGGAAATCATTGTTTGTCTACAGGAGGGCGACTTCAACAAGGGCGATTTTGCAAGGCTTCTTCAAATCGACTTTATTGGCATTCGCTTGTATCAGGGGGTTATCATTAGCATCATTGTGATCTATGCTTTCTTTCTGTTACTTCTCTTGTGGCATTAGTCTTATCTCTTGATTGCATCAAATCTGATATTGTTGACGTTTGTTGTGTAGGAGAGAGGGCGCATTGGCTTCTTGGACTAAATCGATTGCATAGAAAACTACCTCAAAGCTTCTCAAATTGATCGGGTTTGCATAGATCATCATCATCATCAAGGCATCTACAAGGTTACCCAGGTAATATCTACAGGTTTGTTTCTCTTATCTTGATCCAATCCATTGACCTAACTCATAAATTGATAAAACCCTAATTACTTCAAAACCCCCATTTTACATTTTCTCAAATCTACTTAGATCTAGTGGGTTGTTGGGCATAATATTGAAAACCCACCTCTATAGCATCCACGACATCCCGGATCTATAGTTTGGTGAGGATTGGCTTCCGTTTGACCCTCTTCCCATGCCAAACTAGCTTTCCCAAGCAAGGGTGCACTTCTTGGTGAGGGTGAGTTGACCTAGATCTAGGTGGTGGGTAGTTGAGATCCCGCTTGATTCATAATATACACATCAAGTAACCTACCCCCAGATTGTCACTTTTCTGATTTTCACCTTGTGGGCCCTATTCCACATTTTAAGGGATTTAATCCCCATTCTTGGACCACTTGGTACATTTAAACTCATATCTAGTAAGATCTAACCGTCGGATTGCCGTAAAATTATAGATCCACACTCGTACTTGACTAACCTACCCGGATCTAAAGTTTGGATGTCATCGGACTTGTCTTGACCCACTTAACCCCACTTTTAGGCCTTCTTGGGTAAAGTCGCACCACCTTGGAGAAGTGAGTTGACTCACTTCTAGGACGTGGGTACTTGAGATTTTTGGAGATTTGGAACGGGAATAATTCAAAACCTAGGTCTAGGGTATTTTCTTGTCAAATCTTGCCTTGGGGATAGCATTCCTTATTTTAAGGGATTGTGGTCCACTTTGGTCAAACCTAGATCTAGACCTATTCATCCATCAAGACCTTAATTGCCCACTTTTCTCATGCAATAGGAGTCCTTAACCACAATTCAACCCTACTTTGACTCCATAATCCCAATTCCCAAGGCACTGGTTTCTCTCCAAGTCAATTCGACTTTCCTAGATTGTTGGATTAACTTGTGATTTGACCCTTGCATGGTGAACCAAACCCTACAAGCCATCATGTATCATGGTCAAGCTTGTCACTTGTACTAGTTAGCCCCAATTCAACCCTTAAACTACTCTGCATTGGACACGGTTCCCAAGGCAGTGGATTTTCCAACATTGAACTAGTACTCTCACCCTGGACCTTATCTTTAATCATTGTAAGTCACTCTCACATCAACTATGAACCAAAGCTACACTCTTTGAACCCCTCACTTGTTTTGTGACTCCATCCTATGGTCTAGGATAAACCATACACCTAACTTCACTTAGAAATACCCTGATTTGGTGTCTTGGTTTTGATCTCTCCTGTCGGGAGTAGATCGGGTCTCCCCCTTTGTTGTCTCGGCTAGATAACATAAAGTGAAGGTTGCCTCGACTGGCGTGACAACCATATATTGGAGGCCGAGGTGATCGTGGTTGCACCTTTTGAGTTGCCCCTCCCTATTGCCATCCATGACTGGATATATCCATAGGGGTAACTACAACTTAGGTGATAACAGTTACTAGAGCCAATGGCCCAGCAAGCCCTGGTTGAGCTTACGCCTTTGGGACATGCCACCTCTAAGGGTTTTGTTAGCATTGTTTACAGGGGTGGTGTCACTTATGGCACTTTCTGGCACTTTCTGAGGATTTCTGAGGTCTTTTTGAGGCCTACGATTTGACTATGGAAGCACGATTTGGTACATTGAGGATTATTTTATGATTATTGTGCTATGGGGATTGACCAAGGAGGGATAAAATTACCCCTTGGACCCACCATAAGCCCCTTATTATATTTTGTCATCATGATTTGGTGGGATTCCCCTCTTCTAGGGCGATTTTGTCCACTCACATAATATTTTATTAGTGATCCATGTATTTTATTGTTGAGCTCATCTCAACCATTGATTAGACATTTGTATCTTATAATCTTAGCCACCCATTCAAAAAGTGGTTAGGGTTTTGATGCCTCTCCTTCCTATTTAAAGGAGAGAGCTTCTCATTGTAAGGGGTCTTTGGCTCTTGGATTATTGGTATAGAAAAACTTTCTTGTGGAAATTCTTGTGGTCTCCTTTGCATCTGGTGTTCTTAGATGGTGATTGGAAAGTCTATTGCAACCTAGCATTTGGAATTTGTGGTAAGATCTATCTTTTTTGGAAATCATTGTTTGTCTACAGGAGGGCGACTTCAACAAGGGCGATTTTGCAAGGCTTCTTCAAATCGACTTTATTGGCATTCGCTTGTATCAGGGGGTTATCATTAGCATCATTGTGATCTATGCTTTCTTTCTGTTACTTCTCTTGTGGCATTAGTCTTATCTCTTGATTGCATCAAATCTGATATTGTTGACGTTTGTTGTGTAGGAGAGAGGGCGCATTGGCTTCTTGGACTAAATCGATTGCATAGAAAACTACCTCAAAGCTTCTCAAATTGATCGGGTTTGCATAGATCATCATCATCATCAAGGCATCTACAAGGTTACCCAGGTAATATCTACAGGTTTGTTTCTCTTATCTTGATCCAATCCATTGACCTAACTCATAAATTGATAAAACCCTAATTACTTCAAAACCCCCATTTTACATTTTCTCAAATCTACTTAGATCTAGTGGGTTGTTGGGCATAATATTGAAAACCCACCTCTATAGCATCCACGACATCCCGGATCTATAGTTTGGTGAGGATTGGCTTCCGTTTGACCCTCTTCCCATGCCAAACTAGCTTTCCCAAGCAAGGGTGCACTTCTTGGTGAGGGTGAGTTGACCTAGATCTAGGTGGTGGGTAGTTGAGATCCCGCTTGATTCATAATATACACATCAAGTAACCTACCCCCAGATTGTCACTTTTCTGATTTTCACCTTGTGGGCCCTATTCCACATTTTAAGGGATTTAATCCCCATTCTTGGACCACTTGGTACATTTAAACTCATATCTAGTAAGATCTAACCGTCGGATTGCCGTAAAATTATAGATCCACACTCGTACTTGACTAACCTACCCGGATCTAAAGTTTGGATGTCATCGGACTTGTCTTGACCCACTTAACCCCACTTTTAGGCCTTCTTGGGTAAAGTCGCACCACCTTGGAGAAGTGAGTTGACTCACTTCTAGGACGTGGGTACTTGAGATTTTTGGAGATTTGGAACGGGAATAATTCAAAACCTAGGTCTAGGGTATTTTCTTGTCAAATCTTGCCTTGGGGATAGCATTCCTTATTTTAAGGGATTGTGGTCCACTTTGGTCAAACCTAGATCTAGACCTATTCATCCATCAAGACCTTAATTGCCCACTTTTCTCATGCAATAGGAGTCCTTAACCACAATTCAACCCTACTTTGACTCCATAATCCCAATTCCCAAGGCACTGGTTTCTCTCCAAGTCAATTCGACTTTCCTAGATTGTTGGATTAACTTGTGATTTGACCCTTGCATGGTGAACCAAACCCTACAAGCCATCATGTATCATGGTCAAGCTTGTCACTTGTACTAGTTAGCCCCAATTCAACCCTTAAACTACCCTGCATTGGACACGGTTCCCAAGGCAGTGGATTTTCCAACATTGAACTAGTACTCTCACCCTGGACCTTATCTTTAATCATTGTAAGTCACTCTCACATCAACTATGAACCAAAGCTACACTCTTTGAACCCCTCACTTGTTTTGTGACTCCATCCTATGGTCTAGGATAAACCATACACCTAACTTCACTTAGAAATACCCTGATTTGGTGTCTTGGTTTTGATCTCTCCTGTCGGGAGTAGATCGGGTCTCCCCCTTTGTTGTCTCGGCTAGATAACATAAAGTGAAGGTTGCCTCGACTGGCGTGACAACCATATATTGGAGGCCGAGGTGATCGTGGTTGCACCTTTTGAGTTGCCCCTCCCTATTGCCATCCATGACTGGATATATCCATAGGGGTAACTACAACTTAGGTGATAACAGTTACTAGAGCCAATGGCCCAGCAAGCCCTGGTTGAGCTTACGCCTTTGGGACATGCCACCTCTAAGGGTTTTGTTAGCATTGTTTACAGGGGTGGTGTCACTTATGGCACTTTCTGAGGATTTCTGAGGTCTTTTTGAGGCCTACGATTTGACTATGGAAGCACGATTTGGTACATTGAGGATTATTTTATGATTATTGTGCTATGGGGATTGACCAAGGAGGGATAAAATTACCCCTTGGACCCACCATAAGCCCCTTATTATATTTTGTCATCATGATTTGGTGGGATTCCCCTCTTCTAGGGCGATTTTGTCCACTCACATAATATTTTATTAGTGATCCATGTATTTTACTGTTGAGCTCATCTCAACCATTGATTAGACATTTGTATCTTTTAATCTTAGCCACCCATTCAAAAAGTGGTTAGGGTTTTGATGCCTCTCCTTCCTATTTAAAGGAGAGAGCTTCTCATTGTAAGGGGTCTTTGGCTCTTGGATTATTGGTATAGAAAAACTTTCTTGTGGAAATTCTTGTGGTCTCCTTTGCATCTGGTGTTCTTAGATGGTGATTGGAAAGTCTATTGCAACCTAGCATTTGGAATTTGTGGTAAGATCTATCTTTTTTGGAAATCATTGTTTGTCTACAGGAGGGCGACTTCAACAAGGGCGATTTTGCAAGGCTTCTTCAAATCGACTTTATTGGCATTCGCTTGTATCAGGGGGTTATCATTAGCATCATTGTGATCTATGCTTTCTTTCTGTTACTTCTCTTGTGGCATTAGTCTTATCTCTTGATTGCATCAAATATGATATTGTTGACGTTTGTTGTGTAGGAGAGAGGGCGCATTGGCTTCTTGGACTAAATCGATTGCATAGAAAACTACCTCAAAGCTTCTCAAATTGATCGGGTTTGCATAGATCATCATCATCATCAAGGCATCTACAAGGTTACCCAGGTAATATCTACAGGTTTGTTTCTCTTATCTTGATCCAATCCATTGACCTAACTCATAAATTGATAAAACCCTAATTACTTCAAAACCCCCATTTTACATTTTCTCAAATCTACTTAGATCTAGTGGGTTGTTGGGCATAATATTGAAAACCCACCTCTATAGCATCCACGACATCCCGGATCTATAGTTTGGTGAGGATTGGCTTCCGTTTGACCCTCTTCCCATGCCAAACTAGCTTTCCCAAGCAAGGGTGCACTTCTTGGTGAGGGTGAGTTGACCTAGATCTAGGTGGTGGGTAGTTGAGATCCCGCTTGATTCATAATATACACATCAAGTAACCTACCCCCAGATTGTCACTTTTCTGATTTTCACCTTGTGGGCCCTATTCCACATTTTAAGGGATTTAATCCCCATTCTTGGACCACTTGGTACATTTAAACTCATATCTAGTAAGATCTAACCGTCGGATTGCCGTAAAATTATAGATCCACACTCGTACTTGACTAACCTACCCGGATCTAAAGTTTGGATGTCATCGGACTTGTCTTGACCCACTTAACCCCACTTTTAGGCCTTCTTGGGTAAAGTCGCACCACCTTGGAGAAGTGAGTTGACTCACTTCTAGGACGTGGGTACTTGAGATTTTTGGAGATTTGGAACGGGAATAATTCAAAACCTAGGTCTAGGGTATTTTCTTGTCAAATCTTGCCTTGGGGATAGCATTCCTTATTTTAAGGGATTGTGGTCCACTTTGGTCAAACCTAGATCTAGACCTATTCATCCATCAAGACCTTAATTGCCCACTTTTCTCATGCAATAGGAGTCCTTAACCACAATTCAACCCTACTTTGACTCCATAATCCCAATTCCCAAGGCACTGGTTTCTCTCCAAGTCAATTCGACTTTCCTAGATTGTTGGATTAACTTGTGATTTGACCCTTGCATGGTGAACCAAACCCTACAAGCCATCATGTATCATGGTCAAGCTTGTCACTTGTACTAGTTAGCCCCAATTCAACCCTTAAACTACCCTGCATTGGACACGGTTCCCAAGGCAGTGGATTTTCCAACATTGAACTAGTACTCTCACCCTGGACCTTATCTTTAATCATTGTAAGTCACTCTCACATCAACTATGAACCAAAGCTACACTCTTTGAACCCCTCACTTGTTTTGTGACTCCATCCTATGGTCTAGGATAAACCATACACCTAACTTCACTTAGAAATACCCTGATTTGGTGTCTTGGTTTTGATCTCTCCTGTCGGGAGTAGATCGGGTCTCCCCCTTTGTTGTCTCGGCTAGATAACATAAAGTGAAGGTTGCCTCGACTGGCGTGACAACCATATATTGGAGGCCGAGGTGATCGTGGTTGCACCTTTTGAGTTGCCCCTCCCTATTGCCATCCATGACTGGATATATCCATAGGGGTAACTACAACTTAGGTGATAACAGTTACTAGAGCCAATGGCCCAGCAAGCCCTGGTTGAGCTTACGCCTTTGGGACATGCCACCTCTAAGGGTTTTGTTAGCATTGTTTACAGGGGTGGTGTCACTTATGGCACTTTCTGAGGATTTCTGAGGTCTTTTTGAGGCCTACGATTTGACTATGGAAGCACGATTTGGTACATTGAGGATTATTTTATGATTATTGTGCTATGGGGATTGACCAAGGAGGGATAAAATTACCCCTTGGACCCACCATAAGCCCCTTATTATATTTTGTCATCATGATTTGGTGGGATTCCCCTCTTCTAGGGCGATTTTGTCCACTCACATAATATTTTATTAGTGATCCATGTATTTTATTGTTGAGCTCATCTCAACCATTGATTAGACATTTGTATCTTTTAATCTTAGCCACTCATTCAAAAAGTGGTTAGGGTTTTGATGCCTCTCCTTCCTATTTAAAGGAGAGAGCTTCTCATTGTAAGGGGTCTTTGGCTCTTGGATTATTGGTATAGAAAAACTTTCTTGTGGAAATTCTTGTGGTCTCCTTTGCATCTGGTGTTCTTAGATGGTGATTGGAAAGTCTATTGCAACCTAGCATTTGGAATTTGTGGTAAGATCTATCTTTTTTGGAAATCATTGTTTGTCTACAGGAGGGCGACTTCAACAAGGGCGATTTTGCAAGGCTTCTTCAAATCGACTTTATTGGCATTCGCTTGTATCAGGGGGTTATCATTAGCATCATTGTGATCTATGCTTTCTTTCTGTTACTTCTCTTGTGGCATTAGTCTTATCTCTTGATTGCATCAAATCTGATATTGTTGACGTTTGTTGTGTAGGAGAGAGGGCGCATTGGCTTCTTGGACTAAATCGATTGCATAGAAAACTACCTCAAAGCTTCTCAAATTGATCGGGTTTGCATAGATCATCATCATCATCAAGGCATCTACAAGGTTACCCAGGTAATATCTACAGGTTTGTTTCTCTTATCTTGATCCAATCCATTGACCTAACTCATAAATTGATAAAACCCTAATTACTTCAAAACCCCCATTTTACATTTTCTCAAATCTACTTAGATCTAGTGGGTTGTTGGGCATAATATTGAAAACCCACCTCTATAGCATCCACGACATCCCGGATCTATAGTTTGGTGAGGATTGGCTTCCGTTTGACCCTCTTCCCATGCCAAACTAGCTTTCCCAAGCAAGGGTGCACTTCTTGGTGAGGGTGAGTTGACCTAGATCTAGGTGGTGGGTAGTTGAGATCCCGCTTGATTCATAATATACACATCAAGTAACCTACCCCCAGATTGTCACTTTTCTGATTTTCACCTTGTGGGCCCTATTCCACATTTTAAGGGATTTAATCCCCATTCTTGGACCACTTGGTACATTTAAACTCATATCTAGTAAGATCTAACCGTCGGATTGCCGTAAAATTATAGATCCACACTCGTACTTGACTAACCTACCCGGATCTAAAGTTTGGATGTCATCGGACTTGTCTTGACCCACTTAACCCCACTTTTAGGCCTTCTTGGGTAAAGTCGCACCACCTTGGAGAAGTGAGTTGACTCACTTCTAGGACGTGGGTACTTGAGATTTTTGGAGATTTGGAACGGGAATAATTCAAAACCTAGGTCTAGGGTATTTTCTTGTCAAATCTTGCCTTGGGGATAGCATTCCTTATTTTAAGGGATTGTGGTCCACTTTGGTCAAACCTAGATCTAGACCTATTCATCCATCAAGACCTTAATTGCCCACTTTTCTCATGCAATAGGAGTCCTTAACCACAATTCAACCCTACTTTGACTCCATAATCCCAATTCCCAAGGCACTGGTTTCTCTCCAAGTCAATTCGACTTTCCTAGATTGTTGGATTAACTTGTGATTTGACCCTTGCATGGTGAACCAAACCCTACAAGCCATCATGTATCATGGTCAAGCTTGTCACTTGTACTAGTTAGCCCCAATTCAACCCTTAAACTACCCTGCATTGGACACGGTTCCCAAGGCAGTGGATTTTCCAACATTGAACTAGTACTCTCACCCTGGACCTTATCTTTAATCATTGTAAGTCACTCTCACATCAACTATGAACCAAAGCTACACTCTTTGAACCCCTCACTTGTTTTGTGACTCCATCCTATGGTCTAGGATAAACCATACACCTAACTTCACTTAGAAATACCCTGATTTGGTGTCTTGGTTTTGATCTCTCCTGTCGGGAGTAGATCGGGTCTCCCCCTTTGTTGTCTCGGCTAGATAACATAAAGTGAAGGTTGCCTCGACTGGCGTGACAACCATATATTGGAGGCCGAGGTGATCGTGGTTGCACCTTTTGAGTTGCCCCTCCCTATTGCCATCCATGACTGGATATATCCATAGGGGTAACTACAACTTAGGTGATAACAGTTACTAGAGCCAATGGCCCAGCAAGCCCTGGTTGAGCTTACGCCTTTGGGACATGCCACCTCTAAGGGTTTTGTTAGCATTGTTTACAGGGGTGGTGTCACTTATGGCACTTTCTGAGGATTTCTGAGGTCTTTTTGAGGCCTACGATTTGACTATGGAAGCACGATTTGGTACATTGAGGATTATTTTATGATTATTGTGCTATGGGGATTGACCAAGGAGGGATAAAATTACCCCTTGGACCCACCATAAGCCCCTTATTATATTTTGTCATCATGATTTGGTGGGATTCCCCTCTTCTAGGGCGATTTTGTCCACTCACATAATATTTTATTAGTGATCCATGTATTTTATTGTTGAGCTCATCTCAACCATTGATTAGACATTTGTATCTTTTAATCTTAGCCACTCATTCAAAAAGTGGTTAGGGTTTTGATGCCTCTCCTTCCTATTTAAAGGAGAGAGCTTCTCATTGTAAGGGGTCTTTGGCTCTTGGATTATTGGTATAGAAAAACTTTCTTGTGGAAATTCTTGTGGTCTCCTTTGCATCTGGTGTTCTTAGATGGTGATTGGAAAGTCTATTGCAACCTAGCATTTGGAATTTGTGGTAAGATCTATCTTTTTTGGAAATCATTGTTTGTCTACAGGAGGGCGACTTCAACAAGGGCGATTTTGCAAGGCTTCTTCAAATCGACTTTATTGGCATTCGCTTGTATCAGGGGGTTATCATTAGCATCATTGTGATCTATGCTTTCTTTCTGTTACTTCTCTTGTGGCATTAGTCTTATCTCTTGATTGCATCAAATCTGATATTGTTGACGTTTGTTGTGTAGGAGAGAGGGCGCATTGGCTTCTTGGACTAAATCGATTGCATAGAAAACTACCTCAAAGCTTCTCAAATTGATCGGGTTTGCATAGATCATCATCATCATCAAGGCATCTACAAGGTTACCCAGGTAATATCTACAGGTTTGTTTCTCTTATCTTGATCCAATCCATTGACCTAACTCATAAATTGATAAAACCCTAATTACTTCAAAACCCCCATTTTACATTTTCTCAAATCTACTTAGATCTAGTGGGTTGTTGGGCATAATATTGAAAACCCACCTCTATAGCATCCACGACATCCCGGATCTATAGTTTGGTGAGGATTGGCTTCCGTTTGACCCTCTTCCCATGCCAAACTAGCTTTCCCAAGCAAGGGTGCACTTCTTGGTGAGGGTGAGTTGACCTAGATCTAGGTGGTGGGTAGTTGAGATCCCGCTTGATTCATAATATACACATCAAGTAACCTACCCCCAGATTGTCACTTTTCTGATTTTCACCTTGTGGGCCCTATTCCACATTTTAAGGGATTTAATCCCCATTCTTGGACCACTTGGTACATTTAAACTCATATCTAGTAAGATCTAACCGTCGGATTGCCGTAAAATTATAGATCCACACTCGTACTTGACTAACCTACCCGGATCTAAAGTTTGGATGTCATCGGACTTGTCTTGACCCACTTAACCCCACTTTTAGGCCTTCTTGGGTAAAGTCGCACCACCTTGGAGAAGTGAGTTGACTCACTTCTAGGACGTGGGTACTTGAGATTTTTGGAGATTTGGAACGGGAATAATTCAAAACCTAGGTCTAGGGTATTTTCTTGTCAAATCTTGCCTTGGGGATAGCATTCCTTATTTTAAGGGATTGTGGTCCACTTTGGTCAAACCTAGATCTAGACCTATTCATCCATCAAGACCTTAATTGCCCACTTTTCTCATGCAATAGGAGTCCTTAACCACAATTCAACCCTACTTTGACTCCATAATCCCAATTCCCAAGGCACTGGTTTCTCTCCAAGTCAATTCGACTTTCCTAGATTGTTGGATTAACTTGTGATTTGACCCTTGCATGGTGAACCAAACCCTACAAGCCATCATGTATCATGGTCAAGCTTGTCACTTGTACTAGTTAGCCCCAATTCAACCCTTAAACTACCCTGCATTGGACACGGTTCCCAAGGCAGTGGATTTTCCAACATTGAACTAGTACTCTCACCCTGGACCTTATCTTTAATCATTGTAAGTCACTCTCACATCAACTATGAACCAAAGCTACACTCTTTGAACCCCTCACTTGTTTTGTGACTCCATCCTATGGTCTAGGATAAACCATACACCTAACTTCACTTAGAAATACCCTGATTTGGTGTCTTGGTTTTGATCTCTCCTGTCGGGAGTAGATCGGGTCTCCCCCTTTGTTGTCTCGGCTAGATAACATAAAGTGAAGGTTGCCTCGACTGGCGTGACAACCATATATTGGAGGCCGAGGTGATCGTGGTTGCACCTTTTGAGTTGCCCCTCCCTATTGCCATCCATGACTGGATATATCCATAGGGGTAACTACAACTTAGGTGATAACAGTTACTAGAGCCAATGGCCCAGCAAGCCCTGGTTGAGCTTACGCCTTTGGGACATGCCACCTCTAAGGGTTTTGTTAGCATTGTTTACAGGGGTGGTGTCACTTATGGCACTTTCTGAGGATTTCTGAGGTCTTTTTGAGGCCTACGATTTGACTATGGAAGCACGATTTGGTACATTGAGGATTATTTTATGATTATTGTGCTATGGGGATTGACCAAGGAGGGATAAAATTACCCCTTGGACCCACCATAAGCCCCTTATTATATTTTGTCATCATGATTTGGTGGGATTCCCCTCTTCTAGGGCGATTTTGTCCACTCACATAATATTTTATTAGTGATCCATGTATTTTATTGTTGAGCTCATCTCAACCATTGATTAGACATTTGTATCTTTTAATCTTAGCCACTCATTCAAAAAGTGGTTAGGGTTTTGATGCCTCTCCTTCCTATTTAAAGGAGAGAGCTTCTCATTGTAAGGGGTCTTTGGCTCTTGGATTATTGGTATAGAAAAACTTTCTTGTGGAAATTCTTGTGGTCTCCTTTGCATCTGGTGTTCTTAGATGGTGATTGGAAAGTCTATTGCAACCTAGCATTTGGAATTTGTGGTAAGATCTATCTTTTTTGGAAATCATTGTTTGTCTACAGGAGGGCGACTTCAACAAGGGCGATTTTGCAAGGCTTCTTCAAATCGACTTTATTGGCATTCGCTTGTATCAGGGGGTTATCATTAGCATCATTGTGATCTATGCTTTCTTTCTGTTACTTCTCTTGTGGCATTAGTCTTATCTCTTGATTGCATCAAATCTGATATTGTTGACGTTTGTTGTGTAGGAGAGAGGGCGCATTGGCTTCTTGGACTAAATCGATTGCATAGAAAACTACCTCAAAGCTTCTCAAATTGATCGGGTTTGCATAGATCATCATCATCATCAAGGCATCTACAAGGTTACCCAGGTAATATCTACAGGTTTGTTTCTCTTATCTTGATCCAATCCATTGACCTAACTCATAAATTGATAAAACCCTAATTACTTCAAAACCCCCATTTTACATTTTCTCAAATCTACTTAGATCTAGTGGGTTGTTGGGCATAATATTGAAAACCCACCTCTATAGCATCCACGACATCCCGGATCTATAGTTTGGTGAGGATTGGCTTCCGTTTGACCCTCTTCCCATGCCAAACTAGCTTTCCCAAGCAAGGGTGCACTTCTTGGTGAGGGTGAGTTGACCTAGATCTAGGTGGTGGGTAGTTGAGATCCCGCTTGATTCATAATATACACATCAAGTAACCTACCCCCAGATTGTCACTTTTCTGATTTTCACCTTGTGGGCCCTATTCCACATTTTAAGGGATTTAATCCCCATTCTTGGACCACTTGGTACATTTAAACTCATATCTAGTAAGATCTAACCGTCGGATTGCCGTAAAATTATAGATCCACACTCGTACTTGACTAACCTACCCGGATCTAAAGTTTGGATGTCATCGGACTTGTCTTGACCCACTTAACCCCACTTTTAGGCCTTCTTGGGTAAAGTCGCACCACCTTGGAGAAGTGAGTTGACTCACTTCTAGGACGTGGGTACTTGAGATTTTTGGAGATTTGGAACGGGAATAATTCAAAACCTAGGTCTAGGGTATTTTCTTGTCAAATCTTGCCTTGGGGATAGCATTCCTTATTTTAAGGGATTGTGGTCCACTTTGGTCAAACCTAGATCTAGACCTATTCATCCATCAAGACCTTAATTGCCCACTTTTCTCATGCAATAGGAGTCCTTAACCACAATTCAACCCTACTTTGACTCCATAATCCCAATTCCCAAGGCACTGGTTTCTCTCCAAGTCAATTCGACTTTCCTAGATTGTTGGATTAACTTGTGATTTGACCCTTGCATGGTGAACCAAACCCTACAAGCCATCATGTATCATGGTCAAGCTTGTCACTTGTACTAGTTAGCCCCAATTCAACCCTTAAACTACCCTGCATTGGACACGGTTCCCAAGGCAGTGGATTTTCCAACATTGAACTAGTACTCTCACCCTGGACCTTATCTTTAATCATTGTAAGTCACTCTCACATCAACTATGAACCAAAGCTACACTCTTTGAACCCCTCACTTGTTTTGTGACTCCATCCTATGGTCTAGGATAAACCATACACCTAACTTCACTTAGAAATACCCTGATTTGGTGTCTTGGTTTTGATCTCTCCTGTCGGGAGTAGATCGGGTCTCCCCCTTTGTTGTCTCGGCTAGATAACATAAAGTGAAGGTTGCCTCGACTGGCGTGACAACCATATATTGGAGGCCGAGGTGATCGTGGTTGCACCTTTTGAGTTGCCCCTCCCTATTGCCATCCATGACTGGATATATCCATAGGGGTAACTACAACTTAGGTGATAACAGTTACTAGAGCCAATGGCCCAGCAAGCCCTGGTTGAGCTTACGCCTTTGGGACATGCCACCTCTAAGGGTTTTGTTAGCATTGTTTACAGGGGTGGTGTCACTTATGGCACTTTCTGAGGATTTCTGAGGTCTTTTTGAGGCCTACGATTTGACTATGGAAGCACGATTTGGTACATTGAGGATTATTTTATGATTATTGTGCTATGGGGATTGACCAAGGAGGGATAAAATTACCCCTTGGACCCACCATAAGCCCCTTATTATATTTTGTCATCATGATTTGGTGGGATTCCCCTCTTCTAGGGCGATTTTGTCCACTCACATAATATTTTATTAGTGATCCATGTATTTTATTGTTGAGCTCATCTCAACCATTGATTAGACATTTGTATCTTTTAATCTTAGCCACTCATTCAAAAAGTGGTTAGGGTTTTGATGCCTCTCCTTCCTATTTAAAGGAGAGAGCTTCTCATTGTAAGGGGTCTTTGGCTCTTGGATTATTGGTATAGAAAAACTTTCTTGTGGAAATTCTTGTGGTCTCCTTTGCATCTGGTGTTCTTAGATGGTGATTGGAAAGTCTATTGCAACCTAGCATTTGGAATTTGTGGTAAGATCTATCTTTTTTGGAAATCATTGTTTGTCTACAGGAGGGCGACTTCAACAAGGGCGATTTTGCAAGGCTTCTTCAAATCGACTTTATTGGCATTCGCTTGTATCAGGGGGTTATCATTAGCATCATTGTGATCTATGCTTTCTTTCTGTTACTTCTCTTGTGGCATTAGTCTTATCTCTTGATTGCATCAAATCTGATATTGTTGACGTTTGTTGTGTAGGAGAGAGGGCGCATTGGCTTCTTGGACTAAATCGATTGCATAGAAAACTACCTCAAAGCTTCTCAAATTGATCGGGTTTGCATAGATCATCATCATCATCAAGGCATCTACAAGGTTACCCAGGTAATATCTACAGGTTTGTTTCTCTTATCTTGATCCAATCCATTGACCTAACTCATAAATTGATAAAACCCTAATTACTTCAAAACCCCCATTTTACATTTTCTCAAATCTACTTAGATCTAGTGGGTTGTTGGGCATAATATTGAAAACCCACCTCTATAGCATCCACGACATCCCGGATCTATAGTTTGGTGAGGATTGGCTTCCGTTTGACCCTCTTCCCATGCCAAACTAGCTTTCCCAAGCAAGGGTGCACTTCTTGGTGAGGGTGAGTTGACCTAGATCTAGGTGGTGGGTAGTTGAGATCCCGCTTGATTCATAATATACACATCAAGTAACCTACCCCCAGATTGTCACTTTTCTGATTTTCACCTTGTGGGCCCTATTCCACATTTTAAGGGATTTAATCCCCATTCTTGGACCACTTGGTACATTTAAACTCATATCTAGTAAGATCTAACCGTCGGATTGCCGTAAAATTATAGATCCACACTCGTACTTGACTAACCTACCCGGATCTAAAGTTTGGATGTCATCGGACTTGTCTTGACCCACTTAACCCCACTTTTAGGCCTTCTTGGGTAAAGTCGCACCACCTTGGAGAAGTGAGTTGACTCACTTCTAGGACGTGGGTACTTGAGATTTTTGGAGATTTGGAACGGGAATAATTCAAAACCTAGGTCTAGGGTATTTTCTTGTCAAATCTTGCCTTGGGGATAGCATTCCTTATTTTAAGGGATTGTGGTCCACTTTGGTCAAACCTAGATCTAGACCTATTCATCCATCAAGACCTTAATTGCCCACTTTTCTCATGCAATAGGAGTCCTTAACCACAATTCAACCCTACTTTGACTCCATAATCCCAATTCCCAAGGCACTGGTTTCTCTCCAAGTCAATTCGACTTTCCTAGATTGTTGGATTAACTTGTGATTTGACCCTTGCATGGTGAACCAAACCCTACAAGCCATCATGTATCATGGTCAAGCTTGTCACTTGTACTAGTTAGCCCCAATTCAACCCTTAAACTACCCTGCATTGGACACGGTTCCCAAGGCAGTGGATTTTCCAACATTGAACTAGTACTCTCACCCTGGACCTTATCTTTAATCATTGTAAGTCACTCTCACATCAACTATGAACCAAAGCTACACTCTTTGAACCCCTCACTTGTTTTGTGACTCCATCCTATGGTCTAGGATAAACCATACACCTAACTTCACTTAGAAATACCCTGATTTGGTGTCTTGGTTTTGATCTCTCCTGTCGGGAGTAGATCGGGTCTCCCCCTTTGTTGTCTCGGCTAGATAACATAAAGTGAAGGTTGCCTCGACTGGCGTGACAACCATATATTGGAGGCCGAGGTGATCGTGGTTGCACCTTTTGAGTTGCCCCTCCCTATTGCCATCCATGACTGGATATATCCATAGGGGTAACTACAACTTAGGTGATAACAGTTACTAGAGCCAATGGCCCAGCAAGCCCTGGTTGAGCTTACGCCTTTGGGACATGCCACCTCTAAGGGTTTTGTTAGCATTGTTTACAGGGGTGGTGTCACTTATGGCACTTTCTGAGGATTTCTGAGGTCTTTTTGAGGCCTACGATTTGACTATGGAAGCACGATTTGGTACATTGAGGATTATTTTATGATTATTGTGCTATGGGGATTGACCAAGGAGGGATAAAATTACCCCTTGGACCCACCATAAGCCCCTTATTATATTTTGTCATCATGATTTGGTGGGATTCCCCTCTTCTAGGGCGATTTTGTCCACTCACATAATATTTTATTAGTGATCCATGTATTTTATTGTTGAGCTCATCTCAACCATTGATTAGACATTTGTATCTTTTAATCTTAGCCACTCATTCAAAAAGTGGTTAGGGTTTTGATGCCTCTCCTTCCTATTTAAAGGAGAGAGCTTCTCATTGTAAGGGGTCTTTGGCTCTTGGATTATTGGTATAGAAAAACTTTCTTGTGGAAATTCTTGTGGTCTCCTTTGCATCTGGTGTTCTTAGATGGTGATTGGAAAGTCTATTGCAACCTAGCATTTGGAATTTGTGGTAAGATCTATCTTTTTTGGAAATCATTGTTTGTCTACAGGAGGGCGACTTCAACAAGGGCGATTTTGCAAGGCTTCTTCAAATCGACTTTATTGGCATTCGCTTGTATCAGGGGGTTATCATTAGCATCATTGTGATCTATGCTTTCTTTCTGTTACTTCTCTTGTGGCATTAGTCTTATCTCTTGATTGCATCAAATCTGATATTGTTGACGTTTGTTGTGTAGGAGAGAGGGCGCATTGGCTTCTTGGACTAAATCGATTGCATAGAAAACTACCTCAAAGCTTCTCAAATTGATCGGGTTTGCATAGATCATCATCATCATCAAGGCATCTACAAGGTTACCCAGGTAATATCTACAGGTTTGTTTCTCTTATCTTGATCCAATCCATTGACCTAACTCATAAATTGATAAAACCCTAATTACTTCAAAACCCCCATTTTACATTTTCTCAAATCTACTTAGATCTAGTGGGTTGTTGGGCATAATATTGAAAACCCACCTCTATAGCATCCACGACATCCCGGATCTATAGTTTGGTGAGGATTGGCTTCCGTTTGACCCTCTTCCCATGCCAAACTAGCTTTCCCAAGCAAGGGTGCACTTCTTGGTGAGGGTGAGTTGACCTAGATCTAGGTGGTGGGTAGTTGAGATCCCGCTTGATTCATAATATACACATCAAGTAACCTACCCCCAGATTGTCACTTTTCTGATTTTCACCTTGTGGGCCCTATTCCACATTTTAAGGGATTTAATCCCCATTCTTGGACCACTTGGTACATTTAAACTCATATCTAGTAAGATCTAACCGTCGGATTGCCGTAAAATTATAGATCCACACTCGTACTTGACTAACCTACCCGGATCTAAAGTTTGGATGTCATCGGACTTGTCTTGACCCACTTAACCCCACTTTTAGGCCTTCTTGGGTAAAGTCGCACCACCTTGGAGAAGTGAGTTGACTCACTTCTAGGACGTGGGTACTTGAGATTTTTGGAGATTTGGAACGGGAATAATTCAAAACCTAGGTCTAGGGTATTTTCTTGTCAAATCTTGCCTTGGGGATAGCATTCCTTATTTTAAGGGATTGTGGTCCACTTTGGTCAAACCTAGATCTAGACCTATTCATCCATCAAGACCTTAATTGCCCACTTTTCTCATGCAATAGGAGTCCTTAACCACAATTCAACCCTACTTTGACTCCATAATCCCAATTCCCAAGGCACTGGTTTCTCTCCAAGTCAATTCGACTTTCCTAGATTGTTGGATTAACTTGTGATTTGACCCTTGCATGGTGAACCAAACCCTACAAGCCATCATGTATCATGGTCAAGCTTGTCACTTGTACTAGTTAGCCCCAATTCAACCCTTAAACTACCCTGCATTGGACACGGTTCCCAAGGCAGTGGATTTTCCAACATTGAACTAGTACTCTCACCCTGGACCTTATCTTTAATCATTGTAAGTCACTCTCACATCAACTATGAACCAAAGCTACACTCTTTGAACCCCTCACTTGTTTTGTGACTCCATCCTATGGTCTAGGATAAACCATACACCTAACTTCACTTAGAAATACCCTGATTTGGTGTCTTGGTTTTGATCTCTCCTGTCGGGAGTAGATCGGGTCTCCCCCTTTGTTGTCTCGGCTAGATAACATAAAGTGAAGGTTGCCTCGACTGGCGTGACAACCATATATTGGAGGCCGAGGTGATCGTGGTTGCACCTTTTGAGTTGCCCCTCCCTATTGCCATCCATGACTGGATATATCCATAGGGGTAACTACAACTTAGGTGATAACAGTTACTAGAGCCAATGGCCCAGCAAGCCCTGGTTGAGCTTACGCCTTTGGGACATGCCACCTCTAAGGGTTTTGTTAGCATTGTTTACAGGGGTGGTGTCACTTATGGCACTTTCTGAGGATTTCTGAGGTCTTTTTGAGGCCTACGATTTGACTATGGAAGCACGATTTGGTACATTGAGGATTATTTTATGATTATTGTGCTATGGGGATTGACCAAGGAGGGATAAAATTACCCCTTGGACCCACCATAAGCCCCTTATTATATTTTGTCATCATGATTTGGTGGGATTCCCCTCTTCTAGGGCGATTTTGTCCACTCACATAATATTTTATTAGTGATCCATGTATTTTACTGTTGAGCTCATCTCAACCATTGATTAGACATTTGTATCTTTTAATCTTAGCCACCCATTCAAAAAGTGGTTAGGGTTTTGATGCCTCTCCTTCCTATTTAAAGGAGAGAGCTTCTCATTGTAAGGGGTCTTTGGCTCTTGGATTATTGGTATAGAAAAACTTTCTTGTGGAAATTCTTGTGGTCTCCTTTGCATCTGGTGTTCTTAGATGGTGATTGGAAAGTCTATTGCAACCTAGCATTTGGAATTTGTGGTAAGATCTATCTTTTTTGGAAATCATTGTTTGTCTACAGGAGGGCGACTTCAACAAGGGCGATTTTGCAAGGCTTCTTCAAATCGACTTTATTGGCATTCGCTTGTATCAGGGGGTTATCATTAGCATCATTGTGATCTATGCTTTCTTTCTGTTACTTCTCTTGTGGCATTAGTCTTATCTCTTGATTGCATCAAATCTGATATTGTTGACGTTTGTTGTGTAGGAGAGAGGGCGCATTGGCTTCTTGGACTAAATCGATTGCATAGAAAACTACCTCAAAGCTTCTCAAATTGATCGGGTTTGCATAGATCATCATCATCATCAAGGCATCTACAAGGTTACCCAGGTAATATCTACAGGTTTGTTTCTCTTATCTTGATCCAATCCATTGACCTAACTCATAAATTGATAAAACCCTAATTACTTCAAAACCCCCATTTTACATTTTCTCAAATCTACTTAGATCTAGTGGGTTGTTGGGCATAATATTGAAAACCCACCTCTATAGCATCCACGACATCCCGGATCTATAGTTTGGTGAGGATTGGCTTCCGTTTGACCCTCTTCCCATGCCAAACTAGCTTTCCCAAGCAAGGGTGCACTTCTTGGTGAGGGTGAGTTGACCTAGATCTAGGTGGTGGGTAGTTGAGATCCCGCTTGATTCATAATATACACATCAAGTAACCTACCCCCAGATTGTCACTTTTCTGATTTTCACCTTGTGGGCCCTATTCCACATTTTAAGGGATTTAATCCCCATTCTTGGACCACTTGGTACATTTAAACTCATATCTAGTAAGATCTAACCGTCGGATTGCCGTAAAATTATAGATCCACACTCGTACTTGACTAACCTACCCGGATCTAAAGTTTGGATGTCATCGGACTTGTCTTGACCCACTTAACCCCACTTTTAGGCCTTCTTGGGTAAAGTCGCACCACCTTGGAGAAGTGAGTTGACTCACTTCTAGGACGTGGGTACTTGAGATTTTTGGAGATTTGGAACGGGAATAATTCAAAACCTAGGTCTAGGGTATTTTCTTGTCAAATCTTGCCTTGGGGATAGCATTCCTTATTTTAAGGGATTGTGGTCCACTTTGGTCAAACCTAGATCTAGACCTATTCATCCATCAAGACCTTAATTGCCCACTTTTCTCATGCAATAGGAGTCCTTAACCACAATTCAACCCTACTTTGACTCCATAATCCCAATTCCCAAGGCACTGGTTTCTCTCCAAGTCAATTCGACTTTCCTAGATTGTTGGATTAACTTGTGATTTGACCCTTGCATGGTGAACCAAACCCTACAAGCCATCATGTATCATGGTCAAGCTTGTCACTTGTACTAGTTAGCCCCAATTCAACCCTTAAACTACCCTGCATTGGACACGGTTCCCAAGGCAGTGGATTTTCCAACATTGAACTAGTACTCTCACCCTGGACCTTATCTTTAATCATTGTAAGTCACTCTCACATCAACTATGAACCAAAGCTACACTCTTTGAACCCCTCACTTGTTTTGTGACTCCATCCTATGGTCTAGGATAAACCATACACCTAACTTCACTTAGAAATACCCTGATTTGGTGTCTTGGTTTTGATCTCTCCTGTCGGGAGTAGATCGGGTCTCCCCCTTTGTTGTCTCGGCTAGATAACATAAAGTGAAGGTTGCCTCGACTGGCGTGACAACCATATATTGGAGGCCGAGGTGATCGTGGTTGCACCTTTTGAGTTGCCCCTCCCTATTGCCATCCATGACTGGATATATCCATAGGGGTAACTACAACTTAGGTGATAACAGTTACTAGAGCCAATGGCCCAGCAAGCCCTGGTTGAGCTTACGCCTTTGGGACATGCCACCTCTAAGGGTTTTGTTAGCATTGTTTACAGGGGTGGTGTCACTTATGGCACTTTCTGAGGATTTCTGAGGTCTTTTTGAGGCCTACGATTTGACTATGGAAGCACGATTTGGTACATTGAGGATTATTTTATGATTATTGTGCTATGGGGATTGACCAAGGAGGGATAAAATTACCCCTTGGACCCACCATAAGCCCCTTATTATATTTTGTCATCATGATTTGGTGGGATTCCCCTCTTCTAGGGCGATTTTGTCCACTCACATAATATTTTATTAGTGATCCATGTATTTTATTGTTGAGCTCATCTCAACCATTGATTAGACATTTGTATCTTTTAATCTTAGCCACTCATTCAAAAAGTGGTTAGGGTTTTGATGCCTCTCCTTCCTATTTAAAGGAGAGAGCTTCTCATTGTAAGGGGTCTTTGGCTCTTGGATTATTGGTATAGAAAAACTTTCTTGTGGAAATTCTTGTGGTCTCCTTTGCATCTGGTGTTCTTAGATGGTGATTGGAAAGTCTATTGCAACCTAGCATTTGGAATTTGTGGTAAGATCTATCTTTTTTGGAAATCATTGTTTGTCTACAGGAGGGCGACTTCAACAAGGGCGATTTTGCAAGGCTTCTTCAAATCGACTTTATTGGCATTCGCTTGTATCAGGGGGTTATCATTAGCATCATTGTGATCTATGCTTTCTTTCTGTTACTTCTCTTGTGGCATTAGTCTTATCTCTTGATTGCATCAAATCTGATATTGTTGACGTTTGTTGTGTAGGAGAGAGGGCGCATTGGCTTCTTGGACTAAATCGATTGCATAGAAAACTACCTCAAAGCTTCTCAAATTGATCGGGTTTGCATAGATCATCATCATCATCAAGGCATCTACAAGGTTACCCAGGTAATATCTACAGGTTTGTTTCTCTTATCTTGATCCAATCCATTGACCTAACTCATAAATTGATAAAACCCTAATTACTTCAAAACCCCCATTTTACATTTTCTCAAATCTACTTAGATCTAGTGGGTTGTTGGGCATAATATTGAAAACCCACCTCTATAGCATCCACGACATCCCGGATCTATAGTTTGGTGAGGATTGGCTTCCGTTTGACCCTCTTCCCATGCCAAACTAGCTTTCCCAAGCAAGGGTGCACTTCTTGGTGAGGGTGAGTTGACCTAGATCTAGGTGGTGGGTAGTTGAGATCCCGCTTGATTCATAATATACACATCAAGTAACCTACCCCCAGATTGTCACTTTTCTGATTTTCACCTTGTGGGCCCTATTCCACATTTTAAGGGATTTAATCCCCATTCTTGGACCACTTGGTACATTTAAACTCATATCTAGTAAGATCTAACCGTCGGATTGCCGTAAAATTATAGATCCACACTCGTACTTGACTAACCTACCCGGATCTAAAGTTTGGATGTCATCGGACTTGTCTTGACCCACTTAACCCCACTTTTAGGCCTTCTTGGGTAAAGTCGCACCACCTTGGAGAAGTGAGTTGACTCACTTCTAGGACGTGGGTACTTGAGATTTTTGGAGATTTGGAACGGGAATAATTCAAAACCTAGGTCTAGGGTATTTTCTTGTCAAATCTTGCCTTGGGGATAGCATTCCTTATTTTAAGGGATTGTGGTCCACTTTGGTCAAACCTAGATCTAGACCTATTCATCCATCAAGACCTTAATTGCCCACTTTTCTCATGCAATAGGAGTCCTTAACCACAATTCAACCCTACTTTGACTCCATAATCCCAATTCCCAAGGCACTGGTTTCTCTCCAAGTCAATTCGACTTTCCTAGATTGTTGGATTAACTTGTGATTTGACCCTTGCATGGTGAACCAAACCCTACAAGCCATCATGTATCATGGTCAAGCTTGTCACTTGTACTAGTTAGCCCCAATTCAACCCTTAAACTACCCTGCATTGGACACGGTTCCCAAGGCAGTGGATTTTCCAACATTGAACTAGTACTCTCACCCTGGACCTTATCTTTAATCATTGTAAGTCACTCTCACATCAACTATGAACCAAAGCTACACTCTTTGAACCCCTCACTTGTTTTGTGACTCCATCCTATGGTCTAGGATAAACCATACACCTAACTTCACTTAGAAATACCCTGATTTGGTGTCTTGGTTTTGATCTCTCCTGTCGGGAGTAGATCGGGTCTCCCCCTTTGTTGTCTCGGCTAGATAACATAAAGTGAAGGTTGCCTCGACTGGCGTGACAACCATATATTGGAGGCCGAGGTGATCGTGGTTGCACCTTTTGAGTTGCCCCTCCCTATTGCCATCCATGACTGGATATATCCATAGGGGTAACTACAACTTAGGTGATAACAGTTACTAGAGCCAATGGCCCAGCAAGCCCTGGTTGAGCTTACGCCTTTGGGACATGCCACCTCTAAGGGTTTTGTTAGCATTGTTTACAGGGGTGGTGTCACTTATGGCACTTTCTGAGGATTTCTGAGGTCTTTTTGAGGCCTACGATTTGACTATGGAAGCACGATTTGGTACATTGAGGATTATTTTATGATTATTGTGCTATGGGGATTGACCAAGGAGGGATAAAATTACCCCTTGGACCCACCATAAGCCCCTTATTATATTTTGTCATCATGATTTGGTGGGATTCCCCTCTTCTAGGGCGATTTTGTCCACTCACATAATATTTTATTAGTGATCCATGTATTTTATTGTTGAGCTCATCTCAACCATTGATTAGACATTTGTATCTTTTAATCTTAGCCACTCATTCAAAAAGTGGTTAGGGTTTTGATGCCTCTCCTTCCTATTTAAAGGAGAGAGCTTCTCATTGTAAGGGGTCTTTGGCTCTTGGATTATTGGTATAGAAAAACTTTCTTGTGGAAATTCTTGTGGTCTCCTTTGCATCTGGTGTTCTTAGATGGTGATTGGAAAGTCTATTGCAACCTAGCATTTGGAATTTGTGGTAAGATCTATCTTTTTTGGAAATCATTGTTTGTCTACAGGAGGGCGACTTCAACAAGGGCGATTTTGCAAGGCTTCTTCAAATCGACTTTATTGGCATTCGCTTGTATCAGGGGGTTATCATTAGCATCATTGTGATCTATGCTTTCTTTCTGTTACTTCTCTTGTGGCATTAGTCTTATCTCTTGATTGCATCAAATCTGATATTGTTGACGTTTGTTGTGTAGGAGAGAGGGCGCATTGGCTTCTTGGACTAAATCGATTGCATAGAAAACTACCTCAAAGCTTCTCAAATTGATCGGGTTTGCATAGATCATCATCATCATCAAGGCATCTACAAGGTTACCCAGGTAATATCTACAGGTTTGTTTCTCTTATCTTGATCCAATCCATTGACCTAACTCATAAATTGATAAAACCCTAATTACTTCAAAACCCCCATTTTACATTTTCTCAAATCTACTTAGATCTAGTGGGTTGTTGGGCATAATATTGAAAACCCACCTCTATAGCATCCACGACATCCCGGATCTATAGTTTGGTGAGGATTGGCTTCCGTTTGACCCTCTTCCCATGCCAAACTAGCTTTCCCAAGCAAGGGTGCACTTCTTGGTGAGGGTGAGTTGACCTAGATCTAGGTGGTGGGTAGTTGAGATCCCGCTTGATTCATAATATACACATCAAGTAACCTACCCCCAGATTGTCACTTTTCTGATTTTCACCTTGTGGGCCCTATTCCACATTTTAAGGGATTTAATCCCCATTCTTGGACCACTTGGTACATTTAAACTCATATCTAGTAAGATCTAACCGTCGGATTGCCGTAAAATTATAGATCCACACTCGTACTTGACTAACCTACCCGGATCTAAAGTTTGGATGTCATCGGACTTGTCTTGACCCACTTAACCCCACTTTTAGGCCTTCTTGGGTAAAGTCGCACCACCTTGGAGAAGTGAGTTGACTCACTTCTAGGACGTGGGTACTTGAGATTTTTGGAGATTTGGAACGGGAATAATTCAAAACCTAGGTCTAGGGTATTTTCTTGTCAAATCTTGCCTTGGGGATAGCATTCCTTATTTTAAGGGATTGTGGTCCACTTTGGTCAAACCTAGATCTAGACCTATTCATCCATCAAGACCTTAATTGCCCACTTTTCTCATGCAATAGGAGTCCTTAACCACAATTCAACCCTACTTTGACTCCATAATCCCAATTCCCAAGGCACTGGTTTCTCTCCAAGTCAATTCGACTTTCCTAGATTGTTGGATTAACTTGTGATTTGACCCTTGCATGGTGAACCAAACCCTACAAGCCATCATGTATCATGGTCAAGCTTGTCACTTGTACTAGTTAGCCCCAATTCAACCCTTAAACTACCCTGCATTGGACACGGTTCCCAAGGCAGTGGATTTTCCAACATTGAACTAGTACTCTCACCCTGGACCTTATCTTTAATCATTGTAAGTCACTCTCACATCAACTATGAACCAAAGCTACACTCTTTGAACCCCTCACTTGTTTTGTGACTCCATCCTATGGTCTAGGATAAACCATACACCTAACTTCACTTAGAAATACCCTGATTTGGTGTCTTGGTTTTGATCTCTCCTGTCGGGAGTAGATCGGGTCTCCCCCTTTGTTGTCTCGGCTAGATAACATAAAGTGAAGGTTGCCTCGACTGGCGTGACAACCATATATTGGAGGCCGAGGTGATCGTGGTTGCACCTTTTGAGTTGCCCCTCCCTATTGCCATCCATGACTGGATATATCCATAGGGGTAACTACAACTTAGGTGATAACAGTTACTAGAGCCAATGGCCCAGCAAGCCCTGGTTGAGCTTACGCCTTTGGGACATGCCACCTCTAAGGGTTTTGTTAGCATTGTTTACAGGGGTGGTGTCACTTATGGCACTTTCTGAGGATTTCTGAGGTCTTTTTGAGGCCTACGATTTGACTATGGAAGCACGATTTGGTACATTGAGGATTATTTTATGATTATTGTGCTATGGGGATTGACCAAGGAGGGATAAAATTACCCCTTGGACCCACCATAAGCCCCTTATTATATTTTGTCATCATGATTTGGTGGGATTCCCCTCTTCTAGGGCGATTTTGTCCACTCACATAATATTTTATTAGTGATCCATGTATTTTATTGTTGAGCTCATCTCAACCATTGATTAGACATTTGTATCTTTTAATCTTAGCCACTCATTCAAAAAGTGGTTAGGGTTTTGATGCCTCTCCTTCCTATTTAAAGGAGAGAGCTTCTCATTGTAAGGGGTCTTTGGCTCTTGGATTATTGGTATAGAAAAACTTTCTTGTGGAAATTCTTGTGGTCTCCTTTGCATCTGGTGTTCTTAGATGGTGATTGGAAAGTCTATTGCAACCTAGCATTTGGAATTTGTGGTAAGATCTATCTTTTTTGGAAATCATTGTTTGTCTACAGGAGGGCGACTTCAACAAGGGCGATTTTGCAAGGCTTCTTCAAATCGACTTTATTGGCATTCGCTTGTATCAGGGGGTTATCATTAGCATCATTGTGATCTATGCTTTCTTTCTGTTACTTCTCTTGTGGCATTAGTCTTATCTCTTGATTGCATCAAATCTGATATTGTTGACGTTTGTTGTGTAGGAGAGAGGGCGCATTGGCTTCTTGGACTAAATCGATTGCATAGAAAACTACCTCAAAGCTTCTCAAATTGATCGGGTTTGCATAGATCATCATCATCATCAAGGCATCTACAAGGTTACCCAGGTAATATCTACAGGTTTGTTTCTCTTATCTTGATCCAATCCATTGACCTAACTCATAAATTGATAAAACCCTAATTACTTCAAAACCCCCATTTTACATTTTCTCAAATCTACTTAGATCTAGTGGGTTGTTGGGCATAATATTGAAAACCCACCTCTATAGCATCCACGACATCCCGGATCTATAGTTTGGTGAGGATTGGCTTCCGTTTGACCCTCTTCCCATGCCAAACTAGCTTTCCCAAGCAAGGGTGCACTTCTTGGTGAGGGTGAGTTGACCTAGATCTAGGTGGTGGGTAGTTGAGATCCCGCTTGATTCATAATATACACATCAAGTAACCTACCCCCAGATTGTCACTTTTCTGATTTTCACCTTGTGGGCCCTATTCCACATTTTAAGGGATTTAATCCCCATTCTTGGACCACTTGGTACATTTAAACTCATATCTAGTAAGATCTAACCGTCGGATTGCCGTAAAATTATAGATCCACACTCGTACTTGACTAACCTACCCGGATCTAAAGTTTGGATGTCATCGGACTTGTCTTGACCCACTTAACCCCACTTTTAGGCCTTCTTGGGTAAAGTCGCACCACCTTGGAGAAGTGAGTTGACTCACTTCTAGGACGTGGGTACTTGAGATTTTTGGAGATTTGGAACGGGAATAATTCAAAACCTAGGTCTAGGGTATTTTCTTGTCAAATCTTGCCTTGGGGATAGCATTCCTTATTTTAAGGGATTGTGGTCCACTTTGGTCAAACCTAGATCTAGACCTATTCATCCATCAAGACCTTAATTGCCCACTTTTCTCATGCAATAGGAGTCCTTAACCACAATTCAACCCTACTTTGACTCCATAATCCCAATTCCCAAGGCACTGGTTTCTCTCCAAGTCAATTCGACTTTCCTAGATTGTTGGATTAACTTGTGATTTGACCCTTGCATGGTGAACCAAACCCTACAAGCCATCATGTATCATGGTCAAGCTTGTCACTTGTACTAGTTAGCCCCAATTCAACCCTTAAACTACCCTGCATTGGACACGGTTCCCAAGGCAGTGGATTTTCCAACATTGAACTAGTACTCTCACCCTGGACCTTATCTTTAATCATTGTAAGTCACTCTCACATCAACTATGAACCAAAGCTACACTCTTTGAACCCCTCACTTGTTTTGTGACTCCATCCTATGGTCTAGGATAAACCATACACCTAACTTCACTTAGAAATACCCTGATTTGGTGTCTTGGTTTTGATCTCTCCTGTCGGGAGTAGATCGGGTCTCCCCCTTTGTTGTCTCGGCTAGATAACATAAAGTGAAGGTTGCCTCGACTGGCGTGACAACCATATATTGGAGGCCGAGGTGATCGTGGTTGCACCTTTTGAGTTGCCCCTCCCTATTGCCATCCATGACTGGATATATCCATAGGGGTAACTACAACTTAGGTGATAACAGTTACTAGAGCCAATGGCCCAGCAAGCCCTGGTTGAGCTTACGCCTTTGGGACATGCCACCTCTAAGGGTTTTGTTAGCATTGTTTACAGGGGTGGTGTCACTTATGGCACTTTCTGAGGATTTCTGAGGTCTTTTTGAGGCCTACGATTTGACTATGGAAGCACGATTTGGTACATTGAGGATTATTTTATGATTATTGTGCTATGGGGATTGACCAAGGAGGGATAAAATTACCCCTTGGACCCACCATAAGCCCCTTATTATATTTTGTCATCATGATTTGGTGGGATTCCCCTCTTCTAGGGCGATTTTGTCCACTCACATAATATTTTATTAGTGATCCATGTATTTTATTGTTGAGCTCATCTCAACCATTGATTAGACATTTGTATCTTTTAATCTTAGCCACTCATTCAAAAAGTGGTTAGGGTTTTGATGCCTCTCCTTCCTATTTAAAGGAGAGAGCTTCTCATTGTAAGGGGTCTTTGGCTCTTGGATTATTGGTATAGAAAAACTTTCTTGTGGAAATTCTTGTGGTCTCCTTTGCATCTGGTGTTCTTAGATGGTGATTGGAAAGTCTATTGCAACCTAGCATTTGGAATTTGTGGTAAGATCTATCTTTTTTGGAAATCATTGTTTGTCTACAGGAGGGCGACTTCAACAAGGGCGATTTTGCAAGGCTTCTTCAAATCGACTTTATTGGCATTCGCTTGTATCAGGGGGTTATCATTAGCATCATTGTGATCTATGCTTTCTTTCTGTTACTTCTCTTGTGGCATTAGTCTTATCTCTTGATTGCATCAAATCTGATATTGTTGACGTTTGTTGTGTAGGAGAGAGGGCGCATTGGCTTCTTGGACTAAATCGATTGCATAGAAAACTACCTCAAAGCTTCTCAAATTGATCGGGTTTGCATAGATCATCATCATCATCAAGGCATCTACAAGGTTACCCAGGTAATATCTACAGGTTTGTTTCTCTTATCTTGATCCAATCCATTGACCTAACTCATAAATTGATAAAACCCTAATTACTTCAAAACCCCCATTTTACATTTTCTCAAATCTACTTAGATCTAGTGGGTTGTTGGGCATAATATTGAAAACCCACCTCTATAGCATCCACGACATCCCGGATCTATAGTTTGGTGAGGATTGGCTTCCGTTTGACCCTCTTCCCATGCCAAACTAGCTTTCCCAAGCAAGGGTGCACTTCTTGGTGAGGGTGAGTTGACCTAGATCTAGGTGGTGGGTAGTTGAGATCCCGCTTGATTCATAATATACACATCAAGTAACCTACCCCCAGATTGTCACTTTTCTGATTTTCACCTTGTGGGCCCTATTCCACATTTTAAGGGATTTAATCCCCATTCTTGGACCACTTGGTACATTTAAACTCATATCTAGTAAGATCTAACCGTCGGATTGCCGTAAAATTATAGATCCACACTCGTACTTGACTAACCTACCCGGATCTAAAGTTTGGATGTCATCGGACTTGTCTTGACCCACTTAACCCCACTTTTAGGCCTTCTTGGGTAAAGTCGCACCACCTTGGAGAAGTGAGTTGACTCACTTCTAGGACGTGGGTACTTGAGATTTTTGGAGATTTGGAACGGGAATAATTCAAAACCTAGGTCTAGGGTATTTTCTTGTCAAATCTTGCCTTGGGGATAGCATTCCTTATTTTAAGGGATTGTGGTCCACTTTGGTCAAACCTAGATCTAGACCTATTCATCCATCAAGACCTTAATTGCCCACTTTTCTCATGCAATAGGAGTCCTTAACCACAATTCAACCCTACTTTGACTCCATAATCCCAATTCCCAAGGCACTGGTTTCTCTCCAAGTCAATTCGACTTTCCTAGATTGTTGGATTAACTTGTGATTTGACCCTTGCATGGTGAACCAAACCCTACAAGCCATCATGTATCATGGTCAAGCTTGTCACTTGTACTAGTTAGCCCCAATTCAACCCTTAAACTACCCTGCATTGGACACGGTTCCCAAGGCAGTGGATTTTCCAACATTGAACTAGTACTCTCACCCTGGACCTTATCTTTAATCATTGTAAGTCACTCTCACATCAACTATGAACCAAAGCTACACTCTTTGAACCCCTCACTTGTTTTGTGACTCCATCCTATGGTCTAGGATAAACCATACACCTAACTTCACTTAGAAATACCCTGATTTGGTGTCTTGGTTTTGATCTCTCCTGTCGGGAGTAGATCGGGTCTCCCCCTTTGTTGTCTCGGCTAGATAACATAAAGTGAAGGTTGCCTCGACTGGCGTGACAACCATATATTGGAGGCCGAGGTGATCGTGGTTGCACCTTTTGAGTTGCCCCTCCCTATTGCCATCCATGACTGGATATATCCATAGGGGTAACTACAACTTAGGTGATAACAGTTACTAGAGCCAATGGCCCAGCAAGCCCTGGTTGAGCTTACGCCTTTGGGACATGCCACCTCTAAGGGTTTTGTTAGCATTGTTTACAGGGGTGGTGTCACTTATGGCACTTTCTGAGGATTTCTGAGGTCTTTTTGAGGCCTACGATTTGACTATGGAAGCACGATTTGGTACATTGAGGATTATTTTATGATTATTGTGCTATGGGGATTGACCAAGGAGGGATAAAATTACCCCTTGGACCCACCATAAGCCCCTTATTATATTTTGTCATCATGATTTGGTGGGATTCCCCTCTTCTAGGGCGATTTTGTCCACTCACATAATATTTTATTAGTGATCCATGTATTTTATTGTTGAGCTCATCTCAACCATTGATTAGACATTTGTATCTTTTAATCTTAGCCACTCATTCAAAAAGTGGTTAGGGTTTTGATGCCTCTCCTTCCTATTTAAAGGAGAGAGCTTCTCATTGTAAGGGGTCTTTGGCTCTTGGATTATTGGTATAGAAAAACTTTCTTGTGGAAATTCTTGTGGTCTCCTTTGCATCTGGTGTTCTTAGATGGTGATTGGAAAGTCTATTGCAACCTAGCATTTGGAATTTGTGGTAAGATCTATCTTTTTTGGAAATCATTGTTTGTCTACAGGAGGGCGACTTCAACAAGGGCGATTTTGCAAGGCTTCTTCAAATCGACTTTATTGGCATTCGCTTGTATCAGGGGGTTATCATTAGCATCATTGTGATCTATGCTTTCTTTCTGTTACTTCTCTTGTGGCATTAGTCTTATCTCTTGATTGCATCAAATCTGATATTGTTGACGTTTGTTGTGTAGGAGAGAGGGCGCATTGGCTTCTTGGACTAAATCGATTGCATAGAAAACTACCTCAAAGCTTCTCAAATTGATCGGGTTTGCATAGATCATCATCATCATCAAGGCATCTACAAGGTTACCCAGGTAATATCTACAGGTTTGTTTCTCTTATCTTGATCCAATCCATTGACCTAACTCATAAATTGATAAAACCCTAATTACTTCAAAACCCCCATTTTACATTTTCTCAAATCTACTTAGATCTAGTGGGTTGTTGGGCATAATATTGAAAACCCACCTCTATAGCATCCACGACATCCCGGATCTATAGTTTGGTGAGGATTGGCTTCCGTTTGACCCTCTTCCCATGCCAAACTAGCTTTCCCAAGCAAGGGTGCACTTCTTGGTGAGGGTGAGTTGACCTAGATCTAGGTGGTGGGTAGTTGAGATCCCGCTTGATTCATAATATACACATCAAGTAACCTACCCCCAGATTGTCACTTTTCTGATTTTCACCTTGTGGGCCCTATTCCACATTTTAAGGGATTTAATCCCCATTCTTGGACCACTTGGTACATTTAAACTCATATCTAGTAAGATCTAACCGTCGGATTGCCGTAAAATTATAGATCCACACTCGTACTTGACTAACCTACCCGGATCTAAAGTTTGGATGTCATCGGACTTGTCTTGACCCACTTAACCCCACTTTTAGGCCTTCTTGGGTAAAGTCGCACCACCTTGGAGAAGTGAGTTGACTCACTTCTAGGACGTGGGTACTTGAGATTTTTGGAGATTTGGAACGGGAATAATTCAAAACCTAGGTCTAGGGTATTTTCTTGTCAAATCTTGCCTTGGGGATAGCATTCCTTATTTTAAGGGATTGTGGTCCACTTTGGTCAAACCTAGATCTAGACCTATTCATCCATCAAGACCTTAATTGCCCACTTTTCTCATGCAATAGGAGTCCTTAACCACAATTCAACCCTACTTTGACTCCATAATCCCAATTCCCAAGGCACTGGTTTCTCTCCAAGTCAATTCGACTTTCCTAGATTGTTGGATTAACTTGTGATTTGACCCTTGCATGGTGAACCAAACCCTACAAGCCATCATGTATCATGGTCAAGCTTGTCACTTGTACTAGTTAGCCCCAATTCAACCCTTAAACTACCCTGCATTGGACACGGTTCCCAAGGCAGTGGATTTTCCAACATTGAACTAGTACTCTCACCCTGGACCTTATCTTTAATCATTGTAAGTCACTCTCACATCAACTATGAACCAAAGCTACACTCTTTGAACCCCTCACTTGTTTTGTGACTCCATCCTATGGTCTAGGATAAACCATACACCTAACTTCACTTAGAAATACCCTGATTTGGTGTCTTGGTTTTGATCTCTCCTGTCGGGAGTAGATCGGGTCTCCCCCTTTGTTGTCTCGGCTAGATAACATAAAGTGAAGGTTGCCTCGACTGGCGTGACAACCATATATTGGAGGCCGAGGTGATCGTGGTTGCACCTTTTGAGTTGCCCCTCCCTATTGCCATCCATGACTGGATATATCCATAGGGGTAACTACAACTTAGGTGATAACAGTTACTAGAGCCAATGGCCCAGCAAGCCCTGGTTGAGCTTACGCCTTTGGGACATGCCACCTCTAAGGGTTTTGTTAGCATTGTTTACAGGGGTGGTGTCACTTATGGCACTTTCTGAGGATTTCTGAGGTCTTTTTGAGGCCTACGATTTGACTATGGAAGCACGATTTGGTACATTGAGGATTATTTTATGATTATTGTGCTATGGGGATTGACCAAGGAGGGATAAAATTACCCCTTGGACCCACCATAAGCCCCTTATTATATTTTGTCATCATGATTTGGTGGGATTCCCCTCTTCTAGGGCGATTTTGTCCACTCACATAATATTTTATTAGTGATCCATGTATTTTATTGTTGAGCTCATCTCAACCATTGATTAGACATTTGTATCTTTTAATCTTAGCCACTCATTCAAAAAGTGGTTAGGGTTTTGATGCCTCTCCTTCCTATTTAAAGGAGAGAGCTTCTCATTGTAAGGGGTCTTTGGCTCTTGGATTATTGGTATAGAAAAACTTTCTTGTGGAAATTCTTGTGGTCTCCTTTGCATCTGGTGTTCTTAGATGGTGATTGGAAAGTCTATTGCAACCTAGCATTTGGAATTTGTGGTAAGATCTATCTTTTTTGGAAATCATTGTTTGTCTACAGGAGGGCGACTTCAACAAGGGCGATTTTGCAAGGCTTCTTCAAATCGACTTTATTGGCATTCGCTTGTATCAGGGGGTTATCATTAGCATCATTGTGATCTATGCTTTCTTTCTGTTACTTCTCTTGTGGCATTAGTCTTATCTCTTGATTGCATCAAATCTGATATTGTTGACGTTTGTTGTGTAGGAGAGAGGGCGCATTGGCTTCTTGGACTAAATCGATTGCATAGAAAACTACCTCAAAGCTTCTCAAATTGATCGGGTTTGCATAGATCATCATCATCATCAAGGCATCTACAAGGTTACCCAGGTAATATCTACAGGTTTGTTTCTCTTATCTTGATCCAATCCATTGACCTAACTCATAAATTGATAAAACCCTAATTACTTCAAAACCCCCATTTTACATTTTCTCAAATCTACTTAGATCTAGTGGGTTGTTGGGCATAATATTGAAAACCCACCTCTATAGCATCCACGACATCCCGGATCTATAGTTTGGTGAGGATTGGCTTCCGTTTGACCCTCTTCCCATGCCAAACTAGCTTTCCCAAGCAAGGGTGCACTTCTTGGTGAGGGTGAGTTGACCTAGATCTAGGTGGTGGGTAGTTGAGATCCCGCTTGATTCATAATATACACATCAAGTAACCTACCCCCAGATTGTCACTTTTCTGATTTTCACCTTGTGGGCCCTATTCCACATTTTAAGGGATTTAATCCCCATTCTTGGACCACTTGGTACATTTAAACTCATATCTAGTAAGATCTAACCGTCGGATTGCCGTAAAATTATAGATCCACACTCGTACTTGACTAACCTACCCGGATCTAAAGTTTGGATGTCATCGGACTTGTCTTGACCCACTTAACCCCACTTTTAGGCCTTCTTGGGTAAAGTCGCACCACCTTGGAGAAGTGAGTTGACTCACTTCTAGGACGTGGGTACTTGAGATTTTTGGAGATTTGGAACGGGAATAATTCAAAACCTAGGTCTAGGGTATTTTCTTGTCAAATCTTGCCTTGGGGATAGCATTCCTTATTTTAAGGGATTGTGGTCCACTTTGGTCAAACCTAGATCTAGACCTATTCATCCATCAAGACCTTAATTGCCCACTTTTCTCATGCAATAGGAGTCCTTAACCACAATTCAACCCTACTTTGACTCCATAATCCCAATTCCCAAAGCACTGGTTTCTCTCCAAGTCAATTCGACTTTCCTAGATTGTTGGATTAACTTGTGATTTGACCCTTGCATGGTGAACCAAACCCTACAAGCCATCATGTATCATGGTCAAGCTTGTCACTTGTACTAGTTAGCCCCAATTCAACCCTTAAACTACCCTGCATTGGACACGGTTCCCAAGGCAGTGGATTTTCCAACATTGAACTAGTACTCTCACCCTGGACCTTATCTTTAATCATTGTAAGTCACTCTCACATCAACTATGAACCAAAGCTACACTCTTTGAACCCCTCACTTGTTTTGTGACTCCATCCTATGGTCTAGGATAAACCATACACCTAACTTCACTTAGAAATACCCTGATTTGGTGTCTTGGTTTTGATCTCTCCTGTCGGGAGTAGATCGGGTCTCCCCCTTTGTTGTCTCGGCTAGATAACATAAAGTGAAGGTTGCCTCGACTGGCGTGACAACCATATATTGGAGGCCGAGGTGATCGTGGTTGCACCTTTTGAGTTGCCCCTCCCTATTGCCATCCATGACTGGATATATCCATAGGGGTAACTACAACTTAGGTGATAACAGTTACTAGAGCCAATGGCCCAGCAAGCCCTGGTTGAGCTTACGCCTTTGGGACATGCCACCTCTAAGGGTTTTGTTAGCATTGTTTACAGGGGTGGAGTCACTTATGGCACTTTCTGAGGATTTCTGAGGTCTTTTTGAGGCCTACGATTTGACTATGGAAGCACGATTTGGTACATTGAGGATTATTTTATGATTATTGTGCTATGGGGATTGACTCAGGAGGGATAAAATTACCCCTTGGACCCACCATAAGCCCCTTATTATATTTTGTCATCATGATTTGGTGGGATTCCCCTCTTCTAGGGCGATTTTGTCCACTCACATAATATTTTATTAGTGATCCATGTATTTTATTGTTGAGCTCATCTCAACCATTGATTAGACATTTGTATCTTTTAATCTTAGCCACTCATTCAAAAAGTGGTTAGGGTTTTGATGCCTCTCCTTCCTATTTAAAGGAGAGAGCTTCTCATTGTAAGGGGTCTTTGGCTCTTGGATTATTGGTATAGAAAAACTTTCTTGTGGAAATTCTTGTGGTCTCCTTTGCATCTGGTGTTCTTAGATGGTGATTGGAAAGTCTATTGCAACCTAGCATTTGGAATTTGTGGTAAGATCTATCTTTTTTGGAAATCATTGTTTGTCTACAGGAGGGCGACTTCAACAAGGGCGATTTTGCAAGGCTTCTTCAAATCGACTTTATTGGCATTCGCTTGTATCAGGGGGTTATCATTAGCATCATTGTGATCTATGCTTTCTTTCTGTTACTTCTCTTGTGGCATTAGTCTTATCTCTTGATTGCATCAAATCTGATATTGTTGACGTTTGTTGTGTAGGAGAGAGGGCGCATTGGCTTCTTGGACTAAATCGATTGCATAGAAAACTACCTCAAAGCTTCTCAAATTGATCGGGTTTGCATAGATCATCATCATCATCAAGGCATCTACAAGGTTACCCAGGTAATATCTACAGGTTTGTTTCTCTTATCTTGATCCAATCCATTGACCTAACTCATAAATTGATAAAACCCTAATTACTTCAAAACCCCCATTTTACATTTTCTCAAATCTACTTAGATCTAGTGGGTTGTTGGGCATAATATTGAAAACCCACCTCTATAGCATCCACGACATCCCGGATCTATAGTTTGGTGAGGATTGGCTTCCGTTTGACCCTCTTCCCATGCCAAACTAGCTTTCCCAAGCAAGGGTGCACTTCTTGGTGAGGGTGAGTTGACCTAGATCTAGGTGGTGGGTAGTTGAGATCCCGCTTGATTCATAATATACACATCAAGTAACCTACCCCCAGATTGTCACTTTTCTGATTTTCACCTTGTGGGCCCTATTCCACATTTTAAGGGATTTAATCCCCATTCTTGGACCACTTGGTACATTTAAACTCATATCTAGTAAGATCTAACCGTCGGATTGCCGTAAAATTATAGATCCACACTCGTACTTGACTAACCTACCCGGATCTAAAGTTTGGATGTCATCGGACTTGTCTTGACCCACTTAACCCCACTTTTAGGCCTTCTTGGGTAAAGTCGCACCACCTTGGAGAAGTGAGTTGACTCACTTCTAGGACGTGGGTACTTGAGATTTTTGGAGATTTGGAACGGGAATAATTCAAAACCTAGGTCTAGGGTATTTTCTTGTCAAATCTTGCCTTGGGGATAGCATTCCTTATTTTAAGGGATTGTGGTCCACTTTGGTCAAACCTAGATCTAGACCTATTCATCCATCAAGACCTTAATTGCCCACTTTTCTCATGCAATAGGAGTCCTTAACCACAATTCAACCCTACTTTGACTCCATAATCCCAATTCCCAAGGCACTGGTTTCTCTCCAAGTCAATTCGACTTTCCTAGATTGTTGGATTAACTTGTGATTTGACCCTTGCATGGTGAACCAAACCCTACAAGCCATCATGTATCATGGTCAAGCTTGTCACTTGTACTAGTTAGCCCCAATTCAACCCTTAAACTACCCTGCATTGGACACGGTTCCCAAGGCACTGGATTTTCCAACATTGAACTAGTACTCTCACCCTGGACCTTATCTTTAATCATTGTAAGTCACTCTCACATCAACTATGAACCAAAGCTACACTCTTTGAACCCCTCACTTGTTTTGTGACTCCATCCTATGGTCTAGGATAAACCATACACCTAACTTCACTTAGAAATACCCTGATTTGGTGTCTTGGTTTTGATCTCTCCTGTCGGGAGTAGATCGGGTCTCCCCCTTTGTTGTCTCGGCTAGATAACATAAAGTGAAGGTTGCCTCGACTGGCGTGACAACCATATATTGGAGGCCGAGGTGATCGTGGTTGCACCTTTTGAGTTGCCCCTCCCTATTGCCATCCATGACTGGATATATCCATAGGGGTAACTACAACTTAGGTGATAACAGTTACTAGAGCCAATGGCCCAGCAAGCCCTGGTTGAGCTTACGCCTTTGGGACATGCCACCTCTAAGGGTTTTGTTAGCATTGTTTACAGGGGTGGTGTCACTTATGGCACTTTCTGAGGATTTCTGAGGTCTTTTTTAGGCCTACGATTTGACTATGGAAGCACGATTTGGTACATTGAGGATTATTTTATGATTATTGTGCTATGGGGATTGACCAAGGAGGGATAAAATTACCCCTTGGACCCACCATAAGCCCCTTATTATATTTTGTCATCATGATTTGGTGGGATTCCCCTCTTCTAGGGCGATTTTGTCCACTCACATAATATTTTATTAGTGATCCATGTATTTTATTGTTGAGCTCATCTCAACCATTGATTAGACATTTGTATCTTTTAATCTTAGCCACTCATTCAAAAAGTGGTTAGGGTTTTGATGCCTCTCCTTCCTATTTAAAGGAGAGAGCTTCTCATTGTAAGGGGTCTTTGGCTCTTGGATTATTGGTATAGAAAAACTTTCTTGTGGAAATTCTTGTGGTCTCCTTTGCATCTGGTGTTCTTAGATGGTGATTGGAAAGTCTATTGCAACCTAGCATTTGGAATTTGTGGTAAGATCTATCTTTTTTGGAAATCATTGTTTGTCTACAGGAGGGCGACTTCAACAAGGGCGATTTTGCAAGGCTTCTTCAAATCGACTTTATTGGCATTCGCTTGTATCAGGGGGTTATCATTAGCATCATTGTGATCTATGCTTTCTTTCTGTTACTTCTCTTGTGGCATTAGTCTTATCTCTTGATTGCATCAAATCTGATATTGTTGACGTTTGTTGTGTAGGAGAGAGGGCGCATTGGCTTCTTGGACTAAATCGATTGCATAGAAAACTACCTCAAAGCTTCTCAAATTGATCGGGTTTGCATAGATCATCATCATCATCAAGGCATCTACAAGGTTACCCAGGTAATATCTACAGGTTTGTTTCTCTTATCTTGATCCAATCCATTGACCTAACTCATAAATTGATAAAACCCTAATTACTTCAAAACCCCCATTTTACATTTTCTCAAATCTACTTAGATCTAGTGGGTTGTTGGGCATAATATTGAAAACCCACCTCTATAGCATCCACGACATCCCGGATCTATAGTTTGGTGAGGATTGGCTTCCGTTTGACCCTCTTCCCATGCCAAACTAGCTTTCCCAAGCAAGGGTGCACTTCTTGGTGAGGGTGAGTTGACCTAGATCTAGGTGGTGGGTAGTTGAGATCCCGCTTGATTCATAATATACACATCAAGTAACCTACCCCCAGATTGTCACTTTTCTGATTTTCACCTTGTGGGCCCTATTCCACATTTTAAGGGATTTAATCCCCATTCTTGGACCACTTGGTACATTTAAACTCATATCTAGTAAGATCTAACCGTCGGATTGCCGTAAAATTATAGATCCACACTCGTACTTGACTAACCTACCCGGATCTAAAGTTTGGATGTCATCGGACTTGTCTTGACCCACTTAACCCCACTTTTAGGCCTTCTTGGGTAAAGTCGCACCACCTTGGAGAAGTGAGTTGACTCACTTCTAGGACGTGGGTACTTGAGATTTTTGGAGATTTGGAACGGGAATAATTCAAAACCTAGGTCTAGGGTATTTTCTTGTCAAATCTTGCCTTGGGGATAGCATTCCTTATTTTAAGGGATTGTGGTCCACTTTGGTCAAACCTAGATCTAGACCTATTCATCCATCAAGACCTTAATTGCCCACTTTTCTCATGCAATAGGAGTCCTTAACCACAATTCAACCCTACTTTGACTCCATAATCCCAATTCCCAAGGCACTGGTTTCTCTCCAAGTCAATTCGACTTTCCTAGATTGTTGGATTAACTTGTGATTTGACCCTTGCATGGTGAACCAAACCCTACAAGCCATCATGTATCATGGTCAAGCTTGTCACTTGTACTAGTTAGCCCCAATTCAACCCTTAAACTACCCTGCATTGGACACGGTTCCCAAGGCAGTGGATTTTCCAACATTGAACTAGTACTCTCACCCTGGACCTTATCTTTAATCATTGTAAGTCACTCTCACATCAACTATGAACCAAAGCTACACTCTTTGAACCCCTCACTTGTTTTGTGACTCCATCCTATGGTCTAGGATAAACCATACACCTAACTTCACTTAGAAATACCCTGATTTGGTGTCTTGGTTTTGATCTCTCCTGTCGGGAGTAGATCGGGTCTCCCCCTTTGTTGTCTCGGCTAGATAACATAAAGTGAAGGTTGCCTCGACTGGCGTGACAACCATATATTGGAGGCCGAGGTGATCGTGGTTGCACCTTTTGAGTTGCCCCTCCCTATTGCCATCCATGACTGGATATATCCATAGGGGTAACTACAACTTAGGTGATAACAGTTACTAGAGCCAATGGCCCAGCAAGCCCTGGTTGAGCTTACGCCTTTGGGACATGCCACCTCTAAGGGTTTTGTTAGCATTGTTTACAGGGGTGGTGTCACTTATGGCACTTTCTGGCACTTTCTGAGGATTTCTGAGGTCTTTTTGAGGCCTACGATTTGACTATGGAAGCACGATTTGGTACATTGAGGATTATTTTATGATTATTGTGCTATGGGGATTGACCAAGGAGGGATAAAATTACCCCTTGGACCCACCATAAGCCCCTTATTATATTTTGTCATCATGATTTGGTGGGATTCCCCTCTTCTAGGGCGATTTTGTCCACTCACATAATATTTTATTAGTGATCCATGTATTTTATTGTTGAGCTCATCTCAACCATTGATTAGACATTTGTATCTTTTAATCTTAGCCACTCATTCAAAAAGTGGTTAGGGTTTTGATGCCTCTCCTTCCTATTTAAAGGAGAGAGCTTCTCATTGTAAGGGGTCTTTGGCTCTTGGATTATTGGTATAGAAAAACTTTCTTGTGGAAATTCTTGTGGTCTCCTTTGCATCTGGTGTTCTTAGATGGTGATTGGAAAGTCTATTGCAACCTAGCATTTGGAATTTGTGGTAAGATCTATCTTTTTTGGAAATCATTGTTTGTCTACAGGAGGGCGACTTCAACAAGGGCGATTTTGCAAGGCTTCTTCAAATCGACTTTATTGGCATTCGCTTGTATCAGGGGGTTATCATTAGCATCATTGTGATCTATGCTTTCTTTCTGTTACTTCTCTTGTGGCATTAGTCTTATCTCTTGATTGCATCAAATCTGATATTGTTGACGTTTGTTGTGTAGGAGAGAGGGCGCATTGGCTTCTTGGACTAAATCGATTGCATAGAAAACTACCTCAAAGCTTCTCAAATTGATCGGGTTTGCATAGATCATCATCATCATCAAGGCATCTACGAGGTTACCCAGGTAATATCTACAGGTTTGTTTCTCTTATCTTGATCCAATCCATTGACCTAACTCATAAATTGATAAAACCCTAATTACTTCAAAACCCCCATTTTACATTTTCTCAAATCTACTTAGATCTAGTGGGTTGTTGGGCATAATATTGAAAACCCACCTCTATAGCATCCACGACATCCCGGATCTATAGTTTGGTGAGGATTGGCTTCCGTTTGACCCTCTTCCCATGCCAAACTAGCTTTCCCAAGCAAGGGTGCACTTCTTGGTGAGGGTGAGTTGACCTAGATCTAGGTGGTGGGTAGTTGAGATCCCGCTTGATTCATAATATACACATCAAGTAACCTACCCCCAGATTGTCACTTTTCTGATTTTCACCTTGTGGGCCCTATTCCACATTTTAAGGGATTTAATCCCCATTCTTGGACCACTTGGTACATTTAAACTCATATCTAGTAAGATCTAACCGTCGGATTGCCGTAAAATTATAGATCCACACTCGTACTTGACTAACCTACCCGGATCTAAAGTTTGGATGTCATCGGACTTGTCTTGACCCACTTAACCCCACTTTTAGGCCTTCTTGGGTAAAGTCGCACCACCTTGGAGAAGTGAGTTGACTCACTTCTAGGACGTGGGTACTTGAGATTTTTGGAGATTTGGAACGGGAATAATTCAAAACCTAGGTCTAGGGTATTTTCTTGTCAAATCTTGCCTTGGGGATAGCATTCCTTATTTTAAGGGATTGTGGTCCACTTTGGTCAAACCTAGATCTAGACCTATTCATCCATCAAGACCTTAATTGCCCACTTTTCTCATGCAATAGGAGTCCTTAACCACAATTCAACCCTACTTTGACTCCATAATCCCAATTCCCAAGGCACTGGTTTCTCTCCAAGTCAATTCGACTTTCCTAGATTGTTGGATTAACTTGTGATTTGACCCTTGCATGGTGAACCAAACCCTACAAGCCATCATGTATCATGGTCAAGCTTGTCACTTGTACTAGTTAGCCCCAATTCAACCCTTAAACTACCCTGCATTGGACACGGTTCCCAAGGCAGTGGATTTTCCAACATTGAACTAGTACTCTCACCCTGGACCTTATCTTTAATCATTGTAAGTCACTCTCACATCAACTATGAACCAAAGCTACACTCTTTGAACCCCTCACTTGTTTTGTGACTCCATCCTATGGTCTAGGATAAACCATACACCTAACTTCACTTAGAAATACCCTGATTTGGTGTCTTGGTTTTGATCTCTCCTGTCGGGAGTAGATCGGGTCTCCCCCTTTGTTGTCTCGGCTAGATAACATAAAGTGAAGGTTGCCTCGACTGGCGTGACAACCATATATTGGAGGCCGAGGTGATCGTGGTTGCACCTTTTGAGTTGCCCCTCCCTATTGCCATCCATGACTGGATATATCCATAGGGGTAACTACAACTTAGGTGATAACAGTTACTAGAGCCAATGGCCCAGCAAGCCCTGGTTGAGCTTACGCCTTTGGGACATGCCACCTCTAAGGGTTTTGTTAGCATTGTTTACAGGGGTGGTGTCACTTATGGCACTTTCTGAGGATTTCTGAGGTCTTTTTGAGGCCTACGATTTGACTATGGAAGCACGATTTGGTACATTGAGGATTATTTTATGATTATTGTGCTATGGGGATTGACCAAGGAGGGATAAAATTACCCCTTGGACCCACCATAAGCCCCTTATTATATTTTGTCATCATGATTTGGTGGGATTCCCCTCTTCTAGGGCGATTTTGTCCACTCACATAATATTTTATTAGTGATCCATGTATTTTATTGTTGAGCTCATCTCAACCATTGATTAGACATTTGTATCTTTTAATCTTAGCCACTCATTCAAAAAGTGGTTAGGGTTTTGATGCCTCTCCTTCCTATTTAAAGGAGAGAGCTTCTCATTGTAAGGGGTCTTTGGCTCTTGGATTATTGGTATAGAAAAACTTTCTTGTGGAAATTCTTGTGGTCTCCTTTGCATCTGGTGTTCTTAGATGGTGATTGGAAAGTCTATTGCAACCTAGCATTTGGAATTTGTGGTAAGATCTATCTTTTTTGGAAATCATTGTTTGTCTACAGGAGGGCGACTTCAACAAGGGCGATTTTGCAAGGCTTCTTCAAATCGACTTTATTGGCATTCGCTTGTATCAGGGGGTTATCATTAGCATCATTGTGATCTATGCTTTCTTTCTGTTACTTCTCTTGTGGCATTAGTCTTATCTCTTGATTGCATCAAATCTGATATTGTTGACGTTTGTTGTGTAGGAGAGAGGGCGCATTGGCTTCTTGGACTAAATCGATTGCATAGAAAACTACCTCAAAGCTTCTCAAATTGATCGGGTTTGCATAGATCATCATCATCATCAAGGCATCTACAAGGTTACCCAGGTAATATCTACAGGTTTGTTTCTCTTATCTTGATCCAATCCATTGACCTAACTCATAAATTGATAAAACCCTAATTACTTCAAAACCCCCATTTTACATTTTCTCAAATCTACTTAGATCTAGTGGGTTGTTGGGCATAATATTGAAAACCCACCTCTATAGCATCCACGACATCCCGGATCTATAGTTTGGTGAGGATTGGCTTCCGTTTGACCCTCTTCCCATGCCAAACTAGCTTTCCCAAGCAAGGGTGCACTTCTTGGTGAGGGTGAGTTGACCTAGATCTAGGTGGTGGGTAGTTGAGATCCCGCTTGATTCATAATATACACATCAAGTAACCTACCCCCAGATTGTCACTTTTCTGATTTTCACCTTGTGGGCCCTATTCCACATTTTAAGGGATTTAATCCCCATTCTTGGACCACTTGGTACATTTAAACTCATATCTAGTAAGATCTAATCGTCGGATTGCCGTAAAATTATAGATCCACACTCGTACTTGACTAACCTACCCGGATCTAAAGTTTGGATGTCATCGGACTTGTCTTGACCCACTTAACCCCACTTTTAGGCCTTCTTGGGTAAAGTCGCACCACCTTGGAGAAGTGAGTTGACTCACTTCTAGGACGTGGGTACTTGAGATTTTTGGAGATTTGGAACGGGAATAATTCAAAACCTAGGTCTAGGGTATTTTCTTGTCAAATCTTGCCTTGGGGATAGCATTCCTTATTTTAAGGGATTGTGGTCCACTTTGGTCAAACCTAGATCTAGACCTATTCATCCATCAAGACCTTAATTGCCCACTTTTCTCATGCAATAGGAGTCCTTAACCACAATTCAACCCTACTTTGACTCCATAATCCCAATTCCCAAGGCACTGGTTTCTCTCCAAGTCAATTCGACTTTCCTAGATTGTTGGATTAACTTGTGATTTGACCCTTGCATGGTGAACCAAACCCTACAAGCCATCATGTATCATGGTCAAGCTTGTCACTTGTACTAGTTAGCCCCAATTCAACCCTTAAACTACCCTGCATTGGACACGGTTCCCAAGGCAGTGGATTTTCCAACATTGAACTAGTACTCTCACCCTGGACCTTATCTTCAATCATTGTAAGTCACTCTCACATCAACTATGAACCAAAGCTACACTCTTTGAACCCCTCACTTGTTTTGTGACTCCATCCTATGGTCTAGGATAAACCATACACCTAACTTCACTTAGAAATACCCTGATTTGGTGTCTTGGTTTTGATCTCTCCTGTCGGGAGTAGATCGGGTCTCCCCCTTTGTTGTCTCGGCTAGATAACATAAAGTGAAGGTTGCCTCGACTGGCGTGACAACCATATATTGGAGGTCGAGGTGATCGTGGTTGCACCTTTTGAGTTGCCCCTCCCTATTGCCATCCATGACTGGATATATCCATAGGGGTAACTACAACTTAGGTGATAACAGTTACTAGAGCCAATGGCCCAGCAAGCCCTGGTTGAGCTTACGCCTTTGGGACATGCCACCTCTAAGGGTTTTGTTAGCATTGTTTACAGGGGTGGTGTCACTTATGGCACTTTCTGGCACTTTCTGAGGATTTATGAGGTCTTTTTGAGGCCTACGATTTGACTATGGAAGCACGATTTGGTACATTGAGGATTATTTTATGATTATTGTGCTATGGGGATTGACCAAGGAGGGATAAAATTACCCCTTGGACCCACCATAAGCCCCTTATTATATTTTGTCATCATGATTTGGTGGGATTCCCCTCTTCTAGGGCGATTTTGTCCACTCACATAATATTTTATTAGTGATCCATGTATTTTATTGTTGAGCTCATCTCAACCATTGATTAGACATTTGTATCTTTTAATCTTAGCCACTCATTCAAAAAGTGGTTAGGGTTTTGATGCCTCTCCTTCCTATTTAAAGGAGAGAGCTTCTCATTGTAAGGGGTCTTTGGCTCTTGGATTATTGGTATAGAAAAACTTTCTTGTGGAAATTCTTGTGGTCTCCTTTGCATCTGGTGTTCTTAGATGGTGATTGGAAAGTCTATTGCAACCTAGCATTTGGAATTTGTGGTAAGATCTATCTTTTTTGGAAATCATTGTTTGTCTACAGGAGGGCGACTTCAACAAGGGCGATTTTGCAAGGCTTCTTCAAATCGACTTTATTGGCATTCGCTTGTATCAGGGGGTTATCATTAGCATCATTGTGATCTATGCTTTCTTTCTGTTACTTCTCTTGTGGCATTAGTCTTATCTCTTGATTGCATCAAATCTGATATTGTTGACGTTTGTTGTGTAGGAGAGAGGGCGCATTGGCTTCTTGGACTAAATCGATTGCATAGAAAACTACCTCAAAGCTTCTCAAATTGATCGGGTTTGCATAGATCATCATCATCATCAAGGCATCTACAAGGTTACCCAGGTAATATCTACAGGTTTGTTTCTCTTATCTTGATCCAATCCATTGACCTAACTCATAAATTGATAAAACCCTAATTACTTCAAAACCCCCATTTTACATTTTCTCAAATCTACTTAGATCTAGTGGGTTGTTGGGCATAATATTGAAAACCCACCTCTATAGCATCCACGACATCCCGGATCTATAGTTTGGTGAGGATTGGCTTCCGTTTGACCCTCTTCCCATGCCAAACTAGCTTTCCCAAGCAAGGGTGCACTTCTTGGTGAGGGTGAGTTGACCTAGATCTAGGTGGTGGGTAGTTGAGATCCCGCTTGATTCATAATATACACATCAAGTAACCTACCCCCAGATTGTCACTTTTCTGATTTTCACCTTGTGGGCCCTATTCCACATTTTAAGGGATTTAATCCCCATTCTTGGACCACTTGGTACATTTAAACTCATATCTAGTAAGATCTAACCGTCGGATTGCCGTAAAATTATAGATCCACACTCGTACTTGACTAACCTACCCGGATCTAAAGTTTGGATGTCATCGGACTTGTCTTGACCCACTTAACCCCACTTTTAGGCCTTCTTGGGTAAAGTCGCACCACCTTGGAGAAGTGAGTTGACTCACTTCTAGGACGTGGGTACTTGAGATTTTTGGAGATTTGGAACGGGAATAATTCAAAACCTAGGTCTAGGGTATTTTCTTGTCAAATCTTGCCTTGGGGATAGCATTCCTTATTTTAAGGGATTGTGGTCCACTTTGGTCAAACCTAGATCTAGACCTATTCATCCATCAAGACCTTAATTGCCCACTTTTCTCATGCAATAGGAGTCCTTAACCACAATTCAACCCTACTTTGACTCCATAATCCTAATTCCCAAGGCACTGGTTTCTCTCCAAGTCAATTCGACTTTCCTAGATTGTTGGATTAACTTGTGATTTGACCCTTGCATGGTGAACCAAACCCTACAAGCCATCATGTATCATGGTCAAGCTTGTCACTTGTACTAGTTAGCCCCAATTCAACCCTTAAACTACCCTGCATTGGACACGGTTCCCAAGGCAGTGGATTTTCCAACATTGAACTAGTACTCTCACCCTGGACCTTATCTTCAATCATTGTAAGTCACTCTCACATCAACTATGAACCAAAGCTACACTCTTTGAACCCCTCACTTGTTTTGTGACTCCATCCTATGGTCTAGGATAAACCATACACCTAACTTCACTTAGAAATACCCTGATTTGGTGTCTTGGTTTTGATCTCTCCTGTCGGGAGTAGATCGGGTCTCCCCCTTTGTTGTCTCGGCTAGATAACATAAAGTGAAGGTTGCCTCGACTGGCGTGACAACCATATATTGGAGGCCGAGGTGATCGTGGTTGCACCTTTTGAGTTGCCCCTCCCTATTGCCATCCATGACTGGATATATCCATAGGGGTAACTACAACTTAGGTGATAACAGTTACTAGAGCCAATGGCCCAGCAAGCCCTGGTTGAGCTTACGCCTTTGGGACATGCCACCTCTAAGGGTTTTGTTAGCATTGTTTACAGGGGTGGTGTCACTTATGGCACTTTCTGAGGATTTCTGAGGTCTTTTTGAGGCCTACGATTTGACTATGGAAGCACGATTTGGTACATTGAGGATTATTTTATGATTATTGTGCTATGGGGATTGACCAAGGAGGGATAAAATTACCCCTTGGACCCACCATAAGCCCCTTATTATATTTTGTCATCATGATTTGGTGGGATTCCCCTCTTCTAGGGCGATTTTGTCCACTCACATAATATTTTATTAGTGATCCATGTATTTTATTGTTGAGCTCATCTCAACCATTGATTAGACATTTGTATCTTTTAATCTTAGCCACTCATTCAAAAAGTGGTTAGGGTTTTGATGCCTCTCCTTCCTATTTAAAGGAGAGAGCTTCTCATTGTAAGGGGTCTTTGGCTCTTGGATTATTGGTATAGAAAAACTTTCTTGTGGAAATTCTTGTGGTCTCCTTTGCATCTGGTGTTCTTAGATGGTGATTGGAAAGTCTATTGCAACCTAGCATTTGGAATTTGTGGTAAGATCTATCTTTTTTGGAAATCATTGTTTGTCTACAGGAGGGCGACTTCAACAAGGGCGATTTTGCAAGGCTTCTTCAAATCGACTTTATTGGCATTCGCTTGTATCAGGGGGTTATCATTAGCATCATTGTGATCTATGCTTTCTTTCTGTTACTTCTCTTGTGGCATTAGTCTTATCTCTTGATTGCATCAAATCTGATATTGTTGACGTTTGTTGTGTAGGAGAGAGGGCGCATTGGCTTCTTGGACTAAATCGATTGCATAGAAAACTACCTCAAAGCTTCTCAAATTGATCGGGTTTGCATAGATCATCATCATCATCAAGGCATCTACGAGGTTACCCAGGTAATATCTACAGGTTTGTTTCTCTTATCTTGATCCAATCCATTGACCTAACTCATAAATTGATAAAACCCTAATTACTTCAAAACCCCCATTTTACATTTTCTCAAATCTACTTAGATCTAGTGGGTTGTTGGGCATAATATTGAAAACCCACCTCTATAGCATCCACGACATCCCGGATCTATAGTTTGGTGAGGATTGGCTTCCGTTTGACCCTCTTCCCATGCCAAACTAGCTTTCCCAAGCAAGGGTGCACTTCTTGGTGAGGGTGAGTTGACCTAGATCTAGGTGGTGGGTAGTTGAGATCCCGCTTGATTCATAATATACACATCAAGTAACCTACCCCCAGATTGTCACTTTTCTGATTTTCACCTTGTGGGCCCTATTCCACATTTTAAGGGATTTAATCCCCATTCTTGGACCACTTGGTACATTTAAACTCATATCTAGTAAGATCTAACCGTCGGATTGCCGTAAAATTATAGATCCACACTCGTACTTGACTAACCTACCCGGATCTAAAGTTTGGATGTCATCGGACTTGTCTTGACCCACTTAACCCCACTTTTAGGCCTTCTTGGGTAAAGTCGCACCACCTTGGAGAAGTGAGTTGACTCACTTCTAGGACGTGGGTACTTGAGATTTTTGGAGATTTGGAACGGGAATAATTCAAAACCTAGGTCTAGGGTATTTTCTTGTCAAATCTTGCCTTGGGGATAGCATTCCTTATTTTAAGGGATTGTGGTCCACTTTGGTCAAACCTAGATCTAGACCTATTCATCCATCAAGACCTTAATTGCCCACTTTTCTCATGCAATAGGAGTCCTTAACCACAATTCAACCCTACTTTGACTCCATAATCCCAATTCCCAAGGCACTGGTTTCTCTCCAAGTCAATTCGACTTTCCTAGATTGTTGGATTAACTTGTGATTTGACCCTTGCATGGTGAACCAAACCCTACAAGCCATCATGTATCATGGTCAAGCTTGTCACTTGTACTAGTTAGCCCCAATTCAACCCTTAAACTACCCTGCATTGGACACGGTTCCCAAGGCAGTGGATTTTCCAACATTGAACTAGTACTCTCACCCTGGACCTTATCTTCAATCATTGTAAGTCACTCTCACATCAACTATGAACCAAAGCTACACTCTTTGAACCCCTCACTTGTTTTGTGACTCCATCCTATGGTCTAGGATAAACCATACACCTAACTTCACTTAGAAATACCCTGATTTGGTGTCTTGGTTTTGATCTCTCCTGTCGGGAGTAGATCGGGTCTCCCCCTTTGTTGTCTCGGCTAGATAACATAAAGTGAAGGTTGCCTCGACTGGCGTGACAACCATATATTGGAGGCCGAGGTGATCGTGGTTGCACCTTTTGAGTTGCCCCTCCCTATTGCCATCCATGACTGGATATATCCATAGGGGTAACTACAACTTAGGTGATAACAGTTACTAGAGCCAATGGCCCAGCAAGCCCTGGTTGAGCTTACGCCTTTGGGACATGCCACCTCTAAGGGTTTTGTTAGCATTGTTTACAGGGGTGGTGTCACTTATGGCACTTTCTGAGGATTTATGAGGTCTTTTTGAGGCCTACGATTTGACTATGGAAGCACGATTTGGTACATTGAGGATTATTTTATGATTATTGTGCTATGGGGATTGACCAAGGAGGGATAAAATTACCCCTTGGACCCACCATAAGCCCCTTATTATATTTTGTCATCATGATTTGGTGGGATTCCCCTCTTCTAGGGCGATTTTGTCCACTCACATAATATTTTATTAGTGATCCATGTATTTTATTGTTGAGCTCATCTCAACCATTGATTAGACATTTGTATCTTTTAATCTTAGCCACTCATTCAAAAAGTGGTTAGGGTTTTGATGCCTCTCCTTCCTATTTAAAGGAGAGAGCTTCTCATTGTAAGGGGTCTTTGGCTCTTGGATTATTGGTATAGAAAAACTTTCTTGTGGAAATTCTTGTGGTCTCCTTTGCATCTGGTGTTCTTAGATGGTGATTGGAAAGTCTATTGCAACCTAGCATTTGGAATTTGTGGTAAGATCTATCTTTTTTGGAAATCATTGTTTGTCTACAGGAGGGCGACTTCAACAAGGGCGATTTTGCAAGGCTTCTTCAAATCGACTTTATTGGCATTCGCTTGTATCAGGGGGTTATCATTAGCATCATTGTGATCTATGCTTTCTTTCTGTTACTTCTCTTGTGGCATTAGTCTTATCTCTTGATTGCATCAAATCTGATATTGTTGACGTTTGTTGTGTAGGAGAGAGGGCGCATTGGCTTCTTGGACTAAATCGATTGCATAGAAAACTACCTCAAAGCTTCTCAAATTGATCGGGTTTGCATAGATCATCATCATCATCAAGGCATCTACGAGGTTACCCAGCTAATATCTACAGGTTTGTTTCTCTTATCTTGATCCAATCCATTGACCTAACTCATAAATTGATAAAACCCTAATTACTTCAAAACCCCCATTTTACATTTTCTCAAATCTACTTAGATCTAGTGGGTTGTTGGGCATAATATTGAAAACCCACCTCTATAGCATCCACGACATCCCGGATCTATAGTTTGGTGAGGATTGGCTTCCGTTTGACCCTCTTCCCATGCCAAACTAGCTTTCCCAAGCAAGGGTGCACTTCTTGGTGAGGGTGAGTTGACCTAGATCTAGGTGGTGGGTAGTTGAGATCCCGCTTGATTCATAATATACACATCAAGTAACCTACCCCCAGATTGTCACTTTTCTGATTTTCACCTTGTGGGCCCTATTCCACATTTTAAGGGATTTAATCCCCATTCTTGGACCACTTGGTACATTTAAACTCATATCTAGTAAGATCTAACCGTCGGATTGCCGTAAAATTATAGATCCACACTCGTACTTGACTAACCTACCCGGATCTAAAGTTTGGATGTCATCGGACTTGTCTTGACCCACTTAACCCCACTTTTAGGCCTTCTTGGGTAAAGTCGCACCACCTTGGAGAAGTGAGTTGACTCACTTCTAGGACGTGGGTACTTGAGATTTTTGGAGATTTGGAACGGGAATAATTCAAAACCTAGGTCTAGGGTATTTTCTTGTCAAATCTTGCCTTGGGGATAGCATTCCTTATTTTAAGGGATTGTGGTCCACTTTGGTCAAACCTAGATCTAGACCTATTCATCCATCAAGACCTTAATTGCCCACTTTTCTCATGCAATAGGAGTCCTTAACCACAATTCAACCCTACTTTGACTCCATAATCCTAATTCCCAAGGCACTGGTTTCTCTCCAAGTCAATTCGACTTTCCTAGATTGTTGGATTAACTTGTGATTTGACCCTTGCATGGTGAACCAAACCCTACAAGCCATCATGTATCATGGTCAAGCTTGTCACTTGTACTAGTTAGCCCCAATTCAACCCTTAAACTACCCTGCATTGGACACGGTTCCCAAGGCAGTGGATTTTCCAACATTGAACTAGTACTCTCACCCTGGACCTTATCTTTAATCATTGTAAGTCACTCTCACATCAACTATGAACCAAAGCTACACTCTTTGAACCCCTCACTTGTTTTGTGACTCCATCCTATGGTCTAGGATAAACCATACACCTAACTTCACTTAGAAATACCCTGATTTGGTGTCTTGGTTTTGATCTCTCCTGTCGGGAGTAGATCGGGTCTCCCCCTTTGTTGTCTCGGCTAGATAACATAAAGTGAAGGTTGCCTCGACTGGCGTGACAACCATATATTGGAGGCCGAGGTGATCGTGGTTGCACCTTTTGAGTTGCCCCTCCCTATTGCCATCCATGACTGGATATATCCATAGGGGTAACTACAACTTAGGTGATAACAGTTACTAGAGCCAATGGCCCAGCAAGCCCTGGTTGAGCTTACGCCTTTGGGACATGCCACCTCTAAGGGTTTTGTTAGCATTGTTTACAGGGGTGGTGTCACTTATGGCACTTTCTGAGGATTTCTGAGGTCTTTTTGAGGCCTACGATTTGACTATGGAAGCACGATTTGGTACATTGAGGATTATTTTATGATTATTGTGCTATGGGGATTGACCAAGGAGGGATAAAATTACCCCTTGGACCCACCATAAGCCCCTTATTATATTTTGTCATCATGATTTGGTGGGATTCCCCTCTTCTAGGGCGATTTTGTCCACTCACATAATATTTTATTAGTGATCCATGTATTTTATTGTTGAGCTCATCTCAACCATTGATTAGACATTTGTATCTTTTAATCTTAGCCACTCATTCAAAAAGTGGTTAGAGTTTTGATGCCTCTCCTTCCTATTTAAAGGAGAGAGCTTCTCATTGTAAGGGGTCTTTGGCTCTTGGATTATTGGTATAGAAAAACTATCTTGTGGAAATTCTTGTGGTCTCCTTTGCATCTGGTGTTCTTAGATGGTGATTGGAAAGTCTATTGCAACCTAGCATTTGGAATTTGTGGTAAGATCTATCTTTTTTGGAAATCATTTTTTTCTACAGGAGGGCGACTTCAACAAGGGCGATTTTGCAAGGCTTCTTCAAATCGACTTTATTGGCATTCGCTTGTATCAGGGGGTTATCATTAGCATCATTGTGATCTATGCTTTCTTTCTGTTACTTCTCTTGTGGCATTAGTCTTATCTCTTGATTGCATCAAATCTGATATTGTTGACGTTTGTTGTGTAGGAGAGAGGGCGCATTGGCTTCTTGGACTAAATCGATTGCATAGAAAACTACCTCAAAGCTTCTCAAATTGATCGGGTTTGCATAGATCATCATCATCATCAAGGCATCTACGAGGTTACCCAGCTAATATCTACAGGTTTGTTTCTCTTATCTTGATCCAATCCATTGACCTAACTCATAAATTGATAAAACCCTAATTACTTCAAAACCCCCATTTTACATTTTCTCAAATCTACTTAGATCTAGTGGGTTGTTGGGCATAATATTGAAAACCCACCTCTATAGCATCCACGACATCCCGGATCTATAGTTTGGTGAGGATTGGCTTCCGTTTGACCCTCTTCCCATGCCAAACTAGCTTTCCCAAGCAAGGGTGCACTTCTTGGTGAGGGTGAGTTGACCTAGATCTAGGTGGTGGGTAGTTGAGATCCCGCTTGATTCATAATATACACATCAAGTAACCTACCCCCAGATTGTCACTTTTCTGATTTTCACCTTGTGGGCCCTATTCCACATTTTAAGGGATTTAATCCCCATTCTTGGACCACTTGGTACATTTAAACTCATATCTAGTAAGATCTAACCGTCGGATTGCCGTAAAATTATAGATCCACACTCGTACTTGACTAACCTACCCGGATCTAAAGTTTGGATGTCATCGGACTTGTCTTGACCCACTTAACCCCACTTTTAGGCCTTCTTGGGTAAAGTCGCACCACCTTGGAGAAGTGAGTTGACTCACTTCTAGGACGTGGGTACTTGAGATTTTTGGAGATTTGGAACGGGAATAATTCAAAACCTAGGTCTAGGGTATTTTCTTGTCAAATCTTGCCTTGGGGATAGCATTCCTTATTTTAAGGGATTGTGGTCCACTTTGGTCAAACCTAGATCTAGACCTATTCATCCATCAAGACCTTAATTGCCCACTTTTCTCATGCAATAGGAGTCCTTAACCACAATTCAACCCTACTTTGACTCCATAATCCCAATTCCCAAGGCACTGGTTTCTCTCCAAGTCAATTCGACTTTCCTAGATTGTTGGATTAACTTGTGATTTGACCCTTGCATGGTGAACCAAACCCTACAAGCCATCATGTATCATGGTCAAGCTTGTCACTTGTACTAGTTAGCCCCAATTCAACCCTTAAACTACCCTGCATTGGACACGGTTCCCAAGGCAGTGGATTTTCCAACATTGAACTAGTACTCTCACCCTGGACCTTATCTTTAATCATTGTAAATCACTCTCACATCAACTATGAACCAAAGCTACACTCTTTGAACCCCTCACTTGTTTTGTGACTCCATCCTATGGTCTAGGATAAACCATACACCTAACTTCACTTAGAAATACCCTGATTTGGTGTCTTGGTTTTGATCTCTCCTGTCGGGAGTAGATCGGGTCTCCCCCTTTGTTGTCTCGGCTAGATAACATAAAGTGAAGGTTGCCTCGACTGGCGTGACAACCATATATTGGAGGCCGAGGTGATCGTGGTTGCACCTTTTGAGTTGCCCCTCCCTATTGCCATCCATGACTGGATATATCCATAGGGGTAACTACAACTTAGGTGATAACAGTTACTAGAGCCAATGGCCCAGCAAGCCCTGGTTGAGCTTACGCCTTTGGGACATGCCACCTCTAAGGGTTTTGTTAGCATTGTTTACAGGGGTGGTGTCACTTATGGCACTTTCTGGCACTTTCTGAGGATTTCTGAGGTCTTTTTGAGGCCTACGATTTGACTATGGAAGCACGATTTGGTACATTGAGGATTATTTTATGATTATTGTGCTATGGGGATTGACCAAGGAGGGATAAAATTACCCCTTGGACCCACCATAAGCCCCTTATTATATTTTGTCATCATGATTTGGTGGGATTCCCCTCTTCTAGGGCGATTTTGTCCACTCACATAATATTTTATTAGTGATCCATGTATTTTATTGTTGAGCTCATCTCAACCATTGATTAGACATTTGTATCTTTTAATCTTAGCCACTCATTCAAAAAGTGGTTAGGGTTTTGATGCCTCTCCTTCCTATTTAAAGGAGAGAGCTTCTCATTGTAAGGGGTCTTTGGCTCTTGGATTATTGGTATAGAAAAACTTTCTTGTGGAAATTCTTGTGGTCTCCTTTGCATCTGGTGTTCTTAGATGGTGATTGGAAAGTCTATTGCAACCTAGCATTTGGAATTTGTGGTAAGATCTATCTTTTTTGGAAATCATTGTTTGTCTACAAGAGGGCGACTTCAACAAGGGCGATTTTGCAAGGCTTCTTCAAATCGACTTTATTGGCATTCGCTTGTATCAGGGGGTTATCATTAGCATCATTGTGATCTATGCTTTCTTTCTGTTACTTCTCTTGTGGCATTAGTCTTATCTCTTGATTGCATCAAATCTGATATTGTTGACGTTTGTTGTGTAGGAGAGAGGGCGCATTGGCTTCTTGGACTAAATCGATTGCATAGAAAACTACCTCAAAGCTTCTCAAATTGATCGGGTTTGCATAGATCATCATCATCATCAAGGCATCTACAAGGTTACCCAGGTAATATCTACAGGTTTGTTTCTCTTATCTTGATCCAATCCATTGACCTAACTCATAAATTGATAAAACCCTAATTACTTCAAAACCCCCATTTTACATTTTCTCAAATCTACTTAGATCTAGTGGGTTGTTGGGCATAATATTGAAAACCCACCTCTATAGCATCCACGACATCCCGGATCTATAGTTTGGTGAGGATTGGCTTCCGTTTGACCCTCTTCCCATGCCAAACTAGCTTTCCCAAGCAAGGGTGCACTTCTTGGTGAGGGTGAGTTGACCTAGATCTAGGTGGTGGGTAGTTGAGATCCCGCTTGATTCATAATATACACATCAAGTAACCTACCCCCAGATTGTCACTTTTCTGATTTTCACCTTGTGGGCCCTATTCCACATTTTAAGGGATTTAATCCCCATTCTTGGACCACTTGGTACATTTAAACTCATATCTAGTAAGATCTAACCGTCGGATTGCCGTAAAATTATAGATCCACACTCGTACTTGACTAACCTACCCGGATCTAAAGTTTGGATGTCATCGGACTTGTCTTGACCCACTTAACCCCACTTTTAGGCCTTCTTGGGTAAAGTCGCACCACCTTGGAGAAGTGAGTTGACTCACTTCTAGGACGTGGGTACTTGAGATTTTTGGAGATTTGGAACGGGAATAATTCAAAACCTAGGTCTAGGGTATTTTCTTGTCAAATCTTGCCTTGGGGATAGCATTCCTTATTTTAAGGGATTGTGGTCCACTTTGGTCAAACCTAGATCTAGACCTATTCATCCATCAAGACCTTAATTGCCCACTTGTCTCATGCAATAGGAGTCCTTAACCACAATTCAACCCTACTTTGACTCCATAATCCCAATTCCCAAGGCACTGGTTTCTCTCCAAGTCAATTCGACTTTCCTAGATTGTTGGATTAACTTGTGATTTGACCCTTGCATGGTGAACCAAACCCTACAAGCCATCATGTATCATGGTCAAGCTTGTCACTTGTACTAGTTAGCCCCAATTCAACCCTTAAACTACCCTGCATTGGACACGGTTCCCAAGGCAGTGGATTTTCCAACATTGAACTAGTACTCTCACCCTGGACCTTATCTTTAATCATTGTAAGTCACTCTCACATCAACTATGAACCAAAGCTACACTCTTTGAACCCCTCACTTGTTTTGTGACTCCATCCTATGGTCTAGGATAAACCATACACCTAACTTCACTTAGAAATACCCTGATTTGGTGTCTTGGTTTTGATCTCTCCTGTCGGGAGTAGATCGGGTCTCCCCCTTTGTTGTCTCGGCTAGATAACATAAAGTGAAGGTTGCCTCGACTGGCGTGACAACCATATATTGGAGGTCGAGGTGATCGTGGTTGCACCTTTTGAGTTGCCCCTCCCTATTGCCATCCATGACTGGATATATCCATAGGGGTAACTACAACTTAGGTGATAACAGTTACTAGAGCCAATGGCCCAGCAAGCCCTGGTTGAGCTTACGCCTTTGGGACATGCCACCTCTAAGGGTTTTGTTAGCATTGTTTACAGGGGTGGTGTCACTTATGGCACTTTCTGGCACTTTCTGAGGATTTATGAGGTCTTTTTGAGGCCTACGATTTGACTATGGAAGCACGATTTGGTACATTGAGGATTATTTTATGATTATTGTGCTATGGGGATTGACCAAGGAGGGATAAAATTACCCCTTGGACCCACCATAAGCCCCTTATTATATTTTGTCATCATGATTTGGTGGGATTCCCCTCTTCTAGGGCGATTTTGTCCACTCACATAATATTTTATTAGTGATCCATGTATTTTATTGTTGAGCTCATCTCAACCATTGATTAGACATTTGTATCTTTTAATCTTAGCCACTCATTCAAAAAGTGGTTAGGGTTTTGATGCCTCTCCTTCCTATTTAAAGGAGAGAGCTTCTCATTGTAAGGGGTCTTTGGCTCTTGGATTATTGGTATAGAAAAACTTTCTTGTGGAAATTCTTGTGGTCTCCTTTGCATCTGGTGTTCTTAGATGGTGATTGGAAAGTCTATTGCAACCTAGCATTTGGAATTTGTGGTAAGATCTATCTTTTTTGGAAATCATTGTTTGTCTACAGGAGGGCGACTTCAACAAGGGCGATTTTGCAAGGCTTCTTCAAATCGACTTTATTGGCATTCGCTTGTATCAGGGGGTTATCATTAGCATCATTGTGATCTATGCTTTCTTTCTGTTACTTCTCTTGTGGCATTAGTCTTATCTCTTGATTGCATCAAATCTGATATTGTTGACGTTTGTTGTGTAGGAGAGAGGGCGCATTGGCTTCTTGGACTAAATCGATTGCATAGAAAACTACCTCAAAGCTTCTCAAATTGATCGGGTTTGCATAGATCATCATCATCATCAAGGCATCTACGAGGTTACCCAGGTAATATCTACAGGTTTGTTTCTCTTATCTTGATCCAATCCATTGACCTAACTCATAAATTGATAAAACCCTAATTACTTCAAAACCCCCATTTTAAATTTTCTCAAATCTACTTAGATCTAGTGGGTTGTTGGGCATAATATTGAAAACCCACCTCTATAGCATCCACGACATCCCGGATCTATAGTTTGGTGAGGATTGGCTTCCGTTTGACCCTCTTCCCATGCCAAACTAGCTTTCCCAAGCAAGGGTGCACTTCTTGGTGAGGGTGAGTTGACCTAGATCTAGGTGGTGGGTAGTTGAGATCCCGCTTGATTCATAATATACACATCAAGTAACCTACCCCCAGATTGTCACTTTTCTGATTTTCACCTTGTGGGCCCTATTCCACATTTTAAGGGATTTAATCCCCATTCTTGGACCACTTGGTACATTTAAACTCATATCTAGTAAGATCTAACCGTCGGATTGCCGTAAAATTATAGATCCACACTCGTACTTGACTAACCTACCCGGATCTAAAGTTTGGATGTCATCGGACTTGTCTTGACCCACTTAACCCCACTTTTAGGCCTTCTTGGGTAAAGTCGCACCACCTTGGAGAAGTGAGTTGACTCACTTCTAGGACGTGGGTACTTGAGATTTTTGGAGATTTGGAACGGGAATAATTCAAAACCTAGGTCTAGGGTATTTTCTTGTCAAATCTTGCCTTGGGGATAGCATTCCTTATTTTAAGGGATTGTGGTCCACTTTGGTCAAACCTAGATCTAGACCTATTCATCCATCAAGACCTTAATTGCCCACTTTTCTCATGCAATAGGAGTCCTTAACCACAATTCAACCCTACTTTGAATCCATAATCCCAATTCCCAAGGCACTGGTTTCTCTCCAAGTCAATTCGACTTTCCTAGATTGTTGGATTAACTTGTGATTTGACCCTTGCATGGTGAACCAAACCCTACAAGCCATCATGTATCATGGTCAAGCTTGTCACTTGTACTAGTTAGCCCCAATTCAACCCTTAAACTACCCTGCATTGGACACGGTTCCCAAGGCAGTGGATTTTCCAACATTGAACTAGTACTCTCACCCTGGACCTTATCTTCAATCATTGTAAGTCACTCTCACATCAACTATGAACCAAAGCTACACTCTTTGAACCCCTCACTTGTTTTGTGACTCCATCCTATGGTCTAGGATAAACCATACACCTAACTTCACTTAGAAATACCCTGATTTGGTGTCTTGGTTTTGATCTCTCCTGTCGGGAGTAGATCGGGTCTCCCCCTTTGTTGTCTCGGCTAGATAACATAAAGTGAAGGTTGCCTCGACTGGCGTGACAACCATATATTGGAGGCCGAGGTGATCGTGGTTGCACCTTTTGAGTTGCCCCTCCCTATTGCCATCCATGACTGGATATATCCATAGGGGTAACTACAACTTAGGTGATAACAGTTACTAGAGCCAATGGCCCAGCAAGCCCTGGTTGAGCTTACGCCTTTGGGACATGCCACCTCTAAGGGTTTTGTTAGCATTGTTTACAGGGGTGGTGTCACTTATGGCACTTTCTGGCACTTTCTGAGGATTTATGAGGTCTTTTTGAGGCCTACGATTTGACTATGGAAGCACGATTTGGTACATTGAGGATTATTTTATGATTATTGTGCTATGGGGATTGACCAAGGAGGGATAAAATTACCCCTTGGACCCACCATAAGCCCCTTATTATATTTTGTCATCATGATTTGGTGGGATTCCCCTCTTCTAGGGCGATTTTGTCCACTCACATAATATTTTATTAGTGATCCATGTATTTTATTGTTGAGCTCATCTCAACCATTGATTAGACATTTGTATCTTTTAATCTTAGCCACTCATTCAAAAAGTGGTTAGGGTTTTGATGCCTCTCCTTCCTATTTAAAGGAGAGAGCTTCTCATTGTAAGGGGTCTTTGGCTCTTGGATTATTGGTATAGAAAAACTTTCTTGTGGAAATTCTTGTGGTCTCCTTTGCATCTGGTGTTCTTAGATGGTGATTGGAAAGTCTATTGCAACCTAGCATTTGGAATTTGTGGTAAGATCTATCTTTTTTGGAAATCATTGTTTGTCTACAGGAGGGCGACTTCAACAAGGGCGATTTTGCAAGGCTTCTTCAAATCGACTTTATTGGCATTCGCTTGTATCAGGGGGTTATCATTAGCATCATTGTGATCTATGCTTTCTTTCTGTTACTTCTCTTGTGGCATTAGTCTTATCTCTTGATTGCATCAAATCTGATATTGTTGACGTTTGTTGTGTAGGAGAGAGGGCGCATTGGCTTCTTGGACTAAATCGATTGCATAGAAAACTACCTCAAAGCTTCTCAAATTGATCGGGTTTGCATAGATCATCATCATCATCAAGGCATCTACGAGGTTACCCAGCTAATATCTACAGGTTTGTTTCTCTTATCTTGATCCAATCCATTGACCTAACTCATAAATTGATAAAACCCTAATTACTTCAAAACCCCCATTTTACATTTTCTCAAATCTACTTAGATCTAGTGGGTTGTTGGGCATAATATTGAAAACCCACCTCTATAGCATCCACGACATCCCGGATCTATAGTTTGGTGAGGATTGGCTTCCGTTTGACCCTCTTCCCATGCCAAACTAGCTTTCCCAAGCAAGGGTGCACTTCTTGGTGAGGGTGAGTTGACCTAGATCTAGGTGGTGGGTAGTTGAGATCCCGCTTGATTCATAATATACACATCAAGTAACCTACCCCCAGATTGTCACTTTTCTGATTTTCACCTTGTGGGCCCTATTCCACATTTTAAGGGATTTAATCCCCATTCTTGGACCACTTGGTACATTTAAACTCATATCTAGTAAGATCTAACCGTCGGATTGCCGTAAAATTATAGATCCACACTCGTACTTGACTAACCTACCCGGATCTAAAGTTTGGATGTCATCGGACTTGTCTTGACCCACTTAACCCCACTTTTAGGCCTTCTTGGGTAAAGTCGCACCACCTTGGAGAAGTGAGTTGACTCACTTCTAGGACGTGGGTACTTGAGATTTTTGGAGATTTGGAACGGGAATAATTCAAAACCTAGGTCTAGGGTATTTTCTTGTCAAATCTTGCCTTGGGGATAGCATTCCTTATTTTAAGGGATTGTGGTCCACTTTGGTCAAACCTAGATCTAGACCTATTCATCCATCAAGACCTTAATTGCCCACTTTTCTCATGCAATAGGAGTCCTTAACCACAATTCAACCCTACTTTGACTCCATAATCCTAATTCCCAAGGCACTGGTTTCTCTCCAAGTCAATTCGACTTTCCTAGATTGTTGGATTAACTTGTGATTTGACCCTTGCATGGTGAACCAAACCCTACAAGCCATCATGTATCATGGTCAAGCTTGTCACTTGTACTAGTTAGCCCCAATTCAACCCTTAAACTACCCTGCATTGGACACGGTTCCCAAGGCAGTGGATTTTCCAACATTGAACTAGTACTCTCACCCTGGACCTTATCTTTAATCATTGTAAGTCACTCTCACATCAACTATGAACCAAAGCTACACTCTTTGAACCCCTCACTTGTTTTGTGACTCCATCCTATGGTCTAGGATAAACCATACACCTAACTTCACTTAGAAATACCCTGATTTGGTGTCTTGGTTTTGATCTCTCCTGTCGGGAGTAGATCGGGTCTCCCCCTTTGTTGTCTCGGCTAGATAACATAAAGTGAAGGTTGCCTCGACTGGCGTGACAACCATATATTGGAGGCCGAGGTGATCGTGGTTGCACCTTTTGAGTTGCCCCTCCCTATTGCCATCCATGACTGGATATATCCATAGGGGTAACTACAACTTAGGTGATAACAGTTACTAGAGCCAATGGCCCAGCAAGCCCTGGTTGAGCTTACGCCTTTGGGACATGCCACCTCTAAGGGTTTTGTTAGCATTGTTTACAGGGGTGGTGTCACTTATGGCACTTTCTGAGGATTTCTGAGGTCTTTTTGAGGCCTACGATTTGACTATGGAAGCACGATTTGGTACATTGAGGATTATTTTATGATTATTGTGCTATGGGGATTGACCAAGGAGGGATAAAATTACCCCTTGGACCCACCATAAGCCCCTTATTATATTTTGTCATCATGATTTGGTGGGATTCCCCTCTTCTAGGGCGATTTTGTCCACTCACATAATATTTTATTAGTGATCCATGTATTTTATTGTTGAGCTCATCTCAACCATTGATTAGACATTTGTATCTTTTAATCTTAGCCACTCATTCAAAAAGTGGTTAGAGTTTTGATGCCTCTCCTTCCTATTTAAAGGAGAGAGCTTCTCATTGTAAGGGGTCTTTGGCTCTTGGATTATTGGTATAGAAAAACTATCTTGTGGAAATTCTTGTGGTCTCCTTTGCATCTGGTGTTCTTAGATGGTGATTGGAAAGTCTATTGCAACCTAGCATTTGGAATTTGTGGTAAGATCTATCTTTTTTGGAAATCATTTTTTTCTACAGGAGGGCGACTTCAACAAGGGCGATTTTGCAAGGCTTCTTCAAATCGACTTTATTGGCATTCGCTTGTATCAGGGGGTTATCATTAGCATCATTGTGATCTATGCTTTCTTTCTGTTACTTCTCTTGTGGCATTAGTCTTATCTCTTGATTGCATCAAATCTGATATTGTTGACGTTTGTTGTGTAGGAGAGAGGGCGCATTGGCTTCTTGGACTAAATCGATTGCATAGAAAACTACCTCAAAGCTTCTCAAATTGATCGGGTTTGCATAGATCATCATCATCATCAAGGCATCTACGAGGTTACCCAGCTAATATCTACAGGTTTGTTTCTCTTATCTTGATCCAATCCATTGACCTAACTCATAAATTGATAAAACCCTAATTACTTCAAAACCCCCATTTTACATTTTCTCAAATCTACTTAGATCTAGTGGGTTGTTGGGCATAATATTGAAAACCCACCTCTATAGCATCCACGACATCCCGGATCTATAGTTTGGTGAGGATTGGCTTCCGTTTGACCCTCTTCCCATGCCAAACTAGCTTTCCCAAGCAAGGGTGCACTTCTTGGTGAGGGTGAGTTGACCTAGATCTAGGTGGTGGGTAGTTGAGATCCCGCTTGATTCATAATATACACATCAAGTAACCTACCCCCAGATTGTCACTTTTCTGATTTTCACCTTGTGGGCCCTATTCCACATTTTAAGGGATTTAATCCCCATTCTTGGACCACTTGGTACATTTAAACTCATATCTAGTAAGATCTAACCGTCGGATTGCCGTAAAATTATAGATCCACACTCGTACTTGACTAACCTACCCGGATCTAAAGTTTGGATGTCATCGGACTTGTCTTGACCCACTTAACCCCACTTTTAGGCCTTCTTGGGTAAAGTCGCACCACCTTGGAGAAGTGAGTTGACTCACTTCTAGGACGTGGGTACTTGAGATTTTTGGAGATTTGGAACGGGAATAATTCAAAACCTAGGTCTAGGGTATTTTCTTGTCAAATCTTGCCTTGGGGATAGCATTCCTTATTTTAAGGGATTGTGGTCCACTTTGGTCAAACCTAGATCTAGACCTATTCATCCATCAAGACCTTAATTGCCCACTTTTCTCATGCAATAGGAGTCCTTAACCACAATTCAACCCTACTTTGACTCCATAATCCCAATTCCCAAGGCACTGGTTTCTCTCCAAGTCAATTCGACTTTCCTAGATTGTTGGATTAACTTGTGATTTGACCCTTGCATGGTGAACCAAACCCTACAAGCCATCATGTATCATGGTCAAGCTTGTCACTTGTACTAGTTAGCCCCAATTCAACCCTTAAACTACCCTGCATTGGACACGGTTCCCAAGGCAGTGGATTTTCCAACATTGAACTAGTACTCTCACCCTGGACCTTATCTTTAATCATTGTAAATCACTCTCACATCAACTATGAACCAAAGCTACACTCTTTGAACCCCTCACTTGTTTTGTGACTCCATCCTATGGTCTAGGATAAACCATACACCTAACTTCACTTAGAAATACCCTGATTTGGTGTCTTGGTTTTGATCTCTCCTGTCGGGAGTAGATCGGGTCTCCCCCTTTGTTGTCTCGGCTAGATAACATAAAGTGAAGGTTGCCTCGACTGGCGTGACAACCATATATTGGAGGCCGAGGTGATCGTGGTTGCACCTTTTGAGTTGCCCCTCCCTATTGCCATCCATGACTGGATATATCCATAGGGGTAACTACAACTTAGGTGATAACAGTTACTAGAGCCAATGGCCCAGCAAGCCCTGGTTGAGCTTACGCCTTTGGGACATGCCACCTCTAAGGGTTTTGTTAGCATTGTTTACAGGGGTGGTGTCACTTATGGCACTTTCTGGCACTTTCTGAGGATTTCTGAGGTCTTTTTGAGGCCTACGATTTGACTATGGAAGCACGATTTGGTACATTGAGGATTATTTTATGATTATTGTGCTATGGGGATTGACCAAGGAGGGATAAAATTACCCCTTGGACCCACCATAAGCCCCTTATTATATTTTGTCATCATGATTTGGTGGGATTCCCCTCTTCTAGGGCGATTTTGTCCACTCACATAATATTTTATTAGTGATCCATGTATTTTATTGTTGAGCTCATCTCAACCATTGATTAGACATTTGTATCTTTTAATCTTAGCCACTCATTCAAAAAGTGGTTAGGGTTTTGATGCCTCTCCTTCCTATTTAAAGGAGAGAGCTTCTCATTGTAAGGGGTCTTTGGCTCTTGGATTATTGGTATAGAAAAACTTTCTTGTGGAAATTCTTGTGGTCTCCTTTGCATCTGGTGTTCTTAGATGGTGATTGGAAAGTCTATTGCAACCTAGCATTTGGAATTTGTGGTAAGATCTATCTTTTTTGGAAATCATTGTTTGTCTACAAGAGGGCGACTTCAACAAGGGCGATTTTGCAAGGCTTCTTCAAATCGACTTTATTGGCATTCGCTTGTATCAGGGGGTTATCATTAGCATCATTGTGATCTATGCTTTCTTTCTGTTACTTCTCTTGTGGCATTAGTCTTATCTCTTGATTGCATCAAATCTGATATTGTTGACGTTTGTTGTGTAGGAGAGAGGGCGCATTGGCTTCTTGGACTAAATCGATTGCATAGAAAACTACCTCAAAGCTTCTCAAATTGATCGGGTTTGCATAGATCATCATCATCATCAAGGCATATACAAGGTTACCCAGGTAATATCTACAGGTTTGTTTCTCTTATCTTGATCCAATCCATTGACCTAACTCATAAATTGATAAAACCCTAATTACTTCAAAACCCCCATTTTACATTTTCTCAAATCTACTTAGATCTAGTGGGTTGTTGGGCATAATATTGAAAACCCACCTCTATAGCATCCACGACATCCCGGATCTATAGTTTGGTGAGGATTGGCTTCCGTTTGACCCTCTTCCCATGCCAAACTAGCTTTCCCAAGCAAGGGTGCACTTCTTGGTGAGGGTGAGTTGACCTAGATCTAGGTGGTGGGTAGTTGAGATCCCGCTTGATTCATAATATACACATCAAGTAACCTACCCCCAGATTGTCACTTTTCTGATTTTCACCTTGTGGGCCCTATTCCACATTTTAAGGGATTTAATCCCCATTCTTGGACCACTTGGTACATTTAAACTCATATCTAGTAAGATCTAACCGTCGGATTGCCGTAAAATTATAGATCCACACTCGTACTTGACTAACCTACCCGGATCTAAAGTTTGGATGTCATCGGACTTGTCTTGACCCACTTAACCCCACTTTTAGGCCTTCTTGGGTAAAGTCGCACCACCTTGGAGAAGTGAGTTGACTCACTTCTAGGACGTGGGTACTTGAGATTTTTGGAGATTTGGAACGGGAATAATTCAAAACCTAGGTCTAGGGTATTTTCTTGTCAAATCTTGCCTTGGGGATAGCATTCCTTATTTTAAGGGATTGTGGTCCACTTTGGTCAAACCTAGATCTAGACCTATTCATCCATCAAGACCTTAATTGCCCACTTGTCTCATGCAATAGGAGTCCTTAACCACAATTCAACCCTACTTTGACTCCATAATCCCAATTCCCAAGGCACTGGTTTCTCTCCAAGTCAATTCGACTTTCCTAGATTGTTGGATTAACTTGTGATTTGACCCTTGCATGGTGAACCAAACCCTACAAGCCATCATGTATCATGGTCAAGCTTGTCACTTGTACTAGTTAGCCCCAATTCAACCCTTAAACTACCCTGCATTGGACACGGTTCCCAAGGCAGTGGATTTTCCAACATTGAACTAGTACTCTCACCCTGGACCTTATCTTTAATCATTGTAAGTCACTCTCACATCAACTATGAACCAAAGCTACACTCTTTGAACCCCTCACTTGTTTTGTGACTCCATCCTATGGTCTAGGATAAACCATACACCTAACTTCACTTAGAAATACCCTGATTTGGTGTCTTGGTTTTGATCTCTCCTGTCGGGAGTAGATCGGGTCTCCCCCTTTGTTGTCTCGGCTAGATAACATAAAGTGAAGGTTGCCTCGACTGGCGTGACAACCATATATTGGAGGTCGAGGTGATCGTGGTTGCACCTTTTGAGTTGCCCCTCCCTATTGCCATCCATGACTGGATATATCCATAGGGGTAACTACAACTTAGGTGATAACAGTTACTAGAGCCAATGGCCCAGCAAGCCCTGGTTGAGCTTACGCCTTTGGGACATGCCACCTCTAAGGGTTTTGTTAGCATTGTTTACAGGGGTGGTGTCACTTATGGCACTTTCTGGCACTTTCTGAGGATTTATGAGGTCTTTTTGAGGCCTACGATTTGACTATGGAAGCACGATTTGGTACATTGAGGATTATTTTATGATTATTGTGCTATGGGGATTGACCAAGGAGGGATAAAATTACCCCTTGGACCCACCATAAGCCCCTTATTATATTTTGTCATCATGATTTGGTGGGATTCCCCTCTTCTAGGGCGATTTTGTCCACTCACATAATATTTTATTAGTGATCCATGTATTTTATTGTTGAGCTCATCTCAACCATTGATTAGACATTTGTATCTTTTAATCTTAGCCACTCATTCAAAAAGTGGTTAGGGTTTTGATGCCTCTCCTTCCTATTTAAAGGAGAGAGCTTCTCATTGTAAGGGGTCTTTGGCTCTTGGATTATTGGTATAGAAAAACTTTCTTGTGGAAATTCTTGTGGTCTCCTTTGCATCTGGTGTTCTTAGATGGTGATTGGAAAGTCTATTGCAACCTAGCATTTGGAATTTGTGGTAAGATCTATCTTTTTTGGAAATCATTGTTTGTCTACAGGAGGGCGACTTCAACAAGGGCGATTTTGCAAGGCTTCTTCAAATCGACTTTATTGGCATTCGCTTGTATCAGGGGGTTATCATTAGCATCATTGTGATCTATGCTTTCTTTCTGTTACTTCTCTTGTGGCATTAGTCTTATCTCTTGATTGCATCAAATCTGATATTGTTGACGTTTGTTGTGTAGGAGAGAGGGCGCATTGGCTTCTTGGACTAAATCGATTGCATAGAAAACTACCTCAAAGCTTCTCAAATTGATCGGGTTTGCATAGATCATCATCATCATCAAGGCATCTACGAGGTTACCCAGGTAATATCTACAGGTTTGTTTCTCTTATCTTGATCCAATCCATTGACCTAACTCATAAATTGATAAAACCCTAATTACTTCAAAACCCCCATTTTAAATTTTCTCAAATCTACTTAGATCTAGTGGGTTGTTGGGCATAATATTGAAAACCCACCTCTATAGCATCCACGACATCCCGGATCTATAGTTTGGTGAGGATTGGCTTCCGTTTGACCCTCTTCCCATGCCAAACTAGCTTTCCCAAGCAAGGGTGCACTTCTTGGTGAGGGTGAGTTGACCTAGATCTAGGTGGTGGGTAGTTGAGATCCCGCTTGATTCATAATATACACATCAAGTAACCTACCCCCAGATTGTCACTTTTCTGATTTTCACCTTGTGGGCCCTATTCCACATTTTAAGGGATTTAATCCCCATTCTTGGACCACTTGGTACATTTAAACTCATATCTAGTAAGATCTAACCGTCGGATTGCCGTAAAATTATAGATCCACACTCGTACTTGACTAACCTACCCGGATCTAAAGTTTGGATGTCATCGGACTTGTCTTGACCCACTTAACCCCACTTTTAGGCCTTCTTGGGTAAAGTCGCACCACCTTGGAGAAGTGAGTTGACTCACTTCTAGGACGTGGGTACTTGAGATTTTTGGAGATTTGGAACGGGAATAATTCAAAACCTAGGTCTAGGGTATTTTCTTGTCAAATCTTGCCTTGGGGATAGCATTCCTTATTTTAAGGGATTGTGGTCCACTTTGGTCAAACCTAGATCTAGACCTATTCATCCATCAAGACCTTAATTGCCCACTTTTCTCATGCAATAGGAGTCCTTAACCACAATTCAACCCTACTTTGAATCCATAATCCCAATTCCCAAGGCACTGGTTTCTCTCCAAGTCAATTCGACTTTCCTAGATTGTTGGATTAACTTGTGATTTGACCCTTGCATGGTGAACCAAACCCTACAAGCCATCATGTATCATGGTCAAGCTTGTCACTTGTACTAGTTAGCCCCAATTCAACCCTTAAACTACCCTGCATTGGACACGGTTCCCAAGGCAGTGGATTTTCCAACATTGAACTAGTACTCTCACCCTGGACCTTATCTTCAATCATTGTAAGTCACTCTCACATCAACTATGAACCAAAGCTACACTCTTTGAACCCCTCACTTGTTTTGTGACTCCATCCTATGGTCTAGGATAAACCATACACCTAACTTCACTTAGAAATACCCTGATTTGGTGTCTTGGTTTTGATCTCTCCTGTCGGGAGTAGATCGGGTCTCCCCCTTTGTTGTCTCGGCTAGATAACATAAAGTGAAGGTTGCCTCGACTGGCGTGACAACCATATATTGGAGGCCGAGGTGATCGTGGTTGCACCTTTTGAGTTGCCCCTCCCTATTGCCATCCATGACTGGATATATCCATAGGGGTAACTACAACTTAGGTGATAACAGTTACTAGAGCCAATGGCCCAGCAAGCCCTGGTTGAGCTTACGCCTTTGGGACATGCCACCTCTAAGGGTTTTGTTAGCATTGTTTACAGGGGTGGTGTCACTTATGGCACTTTCTGGCACTTTCTGAGGATTTATGAGGTCTTTTTGAGGCCTACGATTTGACTATGGAAGCACGATTTGGTACATTGAGGATTATTTTATGATTATTGTGCTATGGGGATTGACCAAGGAGGGATAAAATTACCCCTTGGACCCACCATAAGCCCCTTATTATATTTTGTCATCATGATTTGGTGGGATTCCCCTCTTCTAGGGCGATTTTGTCCACTCACATAATATTTTATTAGTGATCCATGTATTTTATTGTTGAGCTCATCTCAACCATTGATTAGACATTTGTATCTTTTAATCTTAGCCACTCATTCAAAAAGTGGTTAGGGTTTTGATGCCTCTCCTTCCTATTTAAAGGAGAGAGCTTCTCATTGTAAGGGGTCTTTGGCTCTTGGATTATTGGTATAGAAAAACTTTCTTGTGGAAATTCTTGTGGTCTCCTTTGCATCTGGTGTTCTTAGATGGTGATTGGAAAGTCTATTGCAACCTAGCATTTGGAATTTGTGGTAAGATCTATCTTTTTTGGAAATCATTGTTTGTCTACAGGAGGGCGACTTCAACAAGGGCGATTTTGCAAGGCTTCTTCAAATCGACTTTATTGGCATTCGCTTGTATCAGGGGGTTATCATTAGCATCATTGTGATCTATGCTTTCTTTCTGTTACTTCTCTTGTGGCATTAGTCTTATCTCTTGATTGCATCAAATCTGATATTGTTGACGTTTGTTGTGTAGGAGAGAGGGCGCATTGGCTTCTTGGACTAAATCGATTGCATAGAAAACTACCTCAAAGCTTCTCAAATTGATCGGGTTTGCATAGATCATCATCATCATCAAGGCATCTACGAGGTTACCCAGCTAATATCTACAGGTTTGTTTCTCTTATCTTGATCCAATCCATTGACCTAACTCATAAATTGATAAAACCCTAATTACTTCAAAACCCCCATTTTACATTTTCTCAAATCTACTTAGATCTAGTGGGTTGTTGGGCATAATATTGAAAACCCACCTCTATAGCATCCACGACATCCCGGATCTATAGTTTGGTGAGGATTGGCTTCCGTTTGACCCTCTTCCCATGCCAAACTAGCTTTCCCAAGCAAGGGTGCACTTCTTGGTGAGGGTGAGTTGACCTAGATCTAGGTGGTGGGTAGTTGAGATCCCGCTTGATTCATAATATACACATCAAGTAACCTACCCCCAGATTGTCACTTTTCTGATTTTCACCTTGTGGGCCCTATTCCACATTTTAAGGGATTTAATCCCCATTCTTGGACCACTTGGTACATTTAAACTCATATCTAGTAAGATCTAACCGTCGGATTGCCGTAAAATTATAGATCCACACTCGTACTTGACTAACCTACCCGGATCTAAAGTTTGGATGTCATCGGACTTGTCTTGACCCACTTAACCCCACTTTTAGGCCTTCTTGGGTAAAGTCGCACCACCTTGGAGAAGTGAGTTGACTCACTTCTAGGACGTGGGTACTTGAGATTTTTGGAGATTTGGAACGGGAATAATTCAAAACCTAGGTCTAGGGTATTTTCTTGTCAAATCTTGCCTTGGGGATAGCATTCCTTATTTTAAGGGATTGTGGTCCACTTTGGTCAAACCTAGATCTAGACCTATTCATCCATCAAGACCTTAATTGCCCACTTTTCTCATGCAATAGGAGTCCTTAACCACAATTCAACCCTACTTTGACTCCATAATCCTAATTCCCAAGGCACTGGTTTCTCTCCAAGTCAATTCGACTTTCCTAGATTGTTGGATTAACTTGTGATTTGACCCTTGCATGGTGAACCAAACCCTACAAGCCATCATGTATCATGGTCAAGCTTGTCACTTGTACTAGTTAGCCCCAATTCAACCCTTAAACTACCCTGCATTGGACACGGTTCCCAAGGCAGTGGATTTTCCAACATTGAACTAGTACTCTCACCCTGGACCTTATCTTTAATCATTGTAAGTCACTCTCACATCAACTATGAACCAAAGCTACACTCTTTGAACCCCTCACTTGTTTTGTGACTCCATCCTATGGTCTAGGATAAACCATACACCTAACTTCACTTAGAAATACCCTGATTTGGTGTCTTGGTTTTGATCTCTCCTGTCGGGAGTAGATCGGGTCTCCCCCTTTGTTGTCTCGGCTAGATAACATAAAGTGAAGGTTGCCTCGACTGGCGTGACAACCATATATTGGAGGCCGAGGTGATCGTGGTTGCACCTTTTGAGTTGCCCCTCCCTATTGCCATCCATGACTGGATATATCCATAGGGGTAACTACAACTTAGGTGATAACAGTTACTAGAGCCAATGGCCCAGCAAGCCCTGGTTGAGCTTACGCCTTTGGGACATGCCACCTCTAAGGGTTTTGTTAGCATTGTTTACAGGGGTGGTGTCACTTATGGCACTTTCTGGCACTTTCTGAGGATTTATGAGGTCTTTTTGAGGCCTACGATTTGACTATGGAAGCACGATTTGGTACATTGAGGATTATTTTATGATTATTGTGCTATGGGGATTGACCAAGGAGGGATAAAATTACCCCTTGGACCCACCATAAGCCCATTATTATATTTTGTCATCATGATTTGGTGGGATTCCCCTCTTCTAGGGCGATTTTGTCCACTCACATAATATTTTATTAGTGATCCATGTATTTTATTGTTGAGCTCATCTCAACCATTGATTAGACATTTGTATCTTTTAATCTTAGCCACTCATTCAAAAAGTGGTTAGGGTTTTGATGCCTCTCCTTCCTATTTAAAGGAGAGAGCTTCTCATTGTAAGGGGTCTTTGGCTCTTGGATTATTGGTATAGAAAAACTTTCTTGTGGAAATTCTTGTGGTCTCCTTTGCATCTGGTGTTCTTAGATGGTGATTGGAAAGTCTATTGCAACCTAGCATTTGGAATTTGTGGTAAGATCTATCTTTTTTGGAAATCATTGTTTGTCTACAGGAGGGCGACTTCAACAAGGGCGATTTTGCAAGGCTTCTTCAAATCGACTTTATTGGCATTCGCTTGTATCAGGGGGTTATCATTAGCATCATTGTGATCTATGCTTTCTTTCTGTTACTTCTCTTGTGGCATTAGTCTTATCTCTTGATTGCATCAAATCTGATATTGTTGACGTTTGTTGTGTAGGAGAGAGGGCGCATTGGCTTCTTGGACTAAATCGATTGCATAGAAAACTACCTCAAAGCTTCTCAAATTGATCGGGTTTGCATAGATCATCATCATCATCAAGGCATCTACGAGGTTACCCAGGTAATATCTACAGGTTTGTTTCTCTTATCTTGATCCAATCCATTGACCTAACTCATAAATTGATAAAACCCTAATTACTTCAAAACCCCCATTTTAAATTTTCTCAAATCTACTTAGATCTAGTGGGTTGTTGGGCATAATATTGAAAACCCACCTCTATAGCATCCACGACATCCCGGATCTATAGTTTGGTGAGGATTGGCTTCCGTTTGACCCTCTTCCCATGCCAAACTAGCTTTCCCAAGCAAGGGTGCACTTCTTGGTGAGGGTGAGTTGACCTAGATCTAGGTGGTGGGTAGTTGAGATCCCGCTTGATTCATAATATACACATCAAGTAACCTACCCCCAGATTGTCACTTTTCTGATTTTCACCTTGTGGGCCCTATTCCACATTTTAAGGGATTTAATCCCCATTCTTGGACCACTTGGTACATTTAAACTCATATCTAGTAAGATCTAACCGTCGGATTGCCGTAAAATTATAGATCCACACTCGTACTTGACTAACCTACCCGGATCTAAAGTTTGGATGTCATCGGACTTGTCTTGACCCACTTAACCCCACTTTTAGGCCTTCTTGGGTAAAGTCGCACCACCTTGGAGAAGTGAGTTGACTCACTTCTAGGACGTGGGTACTTGAGATTTTTGGAGATTTGGAACGGGAATAATTCAAAACCTAGGTCTAGGGTATTTTCTTGTCAAATCTTGCCTTGGGGATAGCATTCCTTATTTTAAGGGATTGTGGTCCACTTTGGTCAAACCTAGATCTAGACCTATTCATCCATCAAGACCTTAATTGCCCACTTTTCTCATGCAATAGGAGTCCTTAACCACAATTCAACCCTACTTTGACTCCATAATCCCAATTCCCAAGGCACTGGTTTCTCTCCAAGTCAATTCGACTTTCCTAGATTGTTGGATTAACTTGTGATTTGACCCTTGCATGGTGAACCAAACCCTACAAGCCATCATGTATCATGGTCAAGCTTGTCACTTGTACTAGTTAGCCCCAATTCAACCCTTAAACTACCCTGCATTGGACACGGTTCCCAAGGCAGTGGATTTTCCAACATTGAACTAGTACTCTCACCCTGGACCTTATCTTTAATCATTGTAAGTCACTCTCACATCAACTATGAACCAAAGCTACACTCTTTGAACCCCTCACTTGTTTTGTGACTCCATCCTATGGTCTAGGATAAACCATACACCTAACTTCACTTAGAAATACCCTGATTTGGTGTCTTGGTTTTGATCTCTCCTGTCGGGAGTAGATCGGGTCTCCCCCTTTGTTGTCTCGGCTAGATAACATAAAGTGAAGGTTGCCTCGACTGGCGTGACAACCATATATTGGAGGCCGAGGTGATCGTGGTTGCACCTTTTGAGTTGCCCCTCCCTATTGCCATCCATGACTGGATATATCCATAGGGGTAACTACAACTTAGGTGATAACAATTACTAGAGCCAATGGCCCAGCAAGCCCTGGTTGAGCTTACGCCTTTGGGACATGCCACCTCTAAGGGTTTTGTTAGCATTGTTTACAGGGGTGGTGTCACTTATGGCACTTTCTGAGGATTTCTGAGGTCTTTTTGAGGCCTACGATTTGACTATGGAAGCACGATTTGGTACATTGAGGATTATTTTATGATTATTGTGCTATGGGGATTGACCAAGGAGGGATAAAATTACCCCTTGGACCCACCATAAGCCCCTTATTATATTTTGTCATCATGATTTGGTGGGATTCCCCTCTTCTAGGGCGATTTTGTCCACTCACATAATATTTTATTAGTGATCCATGTATTTTATTGTTGAGCTCATCTCAACCATTGATTAGACATTTGTATCTTTTAATCTTAGCCACTCATTCAAAAAGTGGTTAGAGTTTTGATGCCTCTCCTTCCTATTTAAAGGAGAGAGCTTCTCATTGTAAGGGGTCTTTGGCTCTTGGATTATTGGTATAGAAAAACTTTCTTGTGGAAATTCTTGTGGTCTCCTTTGCATCTGGTGTTCTTAGATGGTGATTGGAAAGTCTATTGCAACCTAGCATTTGGAATTTGTGGTAAGATCTATCTTTTTTGGAAATCATTTTTTTCTACAGGAGGGCGACTTCAACAAGGGCGATTTTGCAAGGCTTCTTCAAATCGACTTTATTGGCATTCGCTTGTATCAGGGGGTTATCATTAGCATCATTGTGATCTATGCTTTCTTTCTGTTACTTCTCTTGTGGCATTAGTCTTATCTCTTGATTGCATCAAATCTGATATTGTTGACGTTTGTTGTGTAGGAGAGAGGGCGCATTGGCTTCTTGGACTAAATCGATTGCATAGAAAACTACCTCAAAGCTTCTCAAATTGATCGGGTTTGCATAGATCATCATCATCATCAAGGCATCTACGAGGTTACCCAGCTAATATCTACAGGTTTGTTTCTCTTATCTTGATCCAATCCATTGACCTAACTCATAAATTGATAAAACCCTAATTACTTCAAAACCCCCATTTTACATTTTCTCAAATCTACTTAGATCTAGTGGGTTGTTGGGCATAATATTGAAAACCCACCTCTATAGCATCCACGACATCCCGGATCTATAGTTTGGTGAGGATTGGCTTCCGTTTGACCCTCTTCCCATGCCAAACTAGCTTTCCCAAGCAAGGGTGCACTTCTTGGTGAGGGTGAGTTGACCTAGATCTAGGTGGTGGGTAGTTGAGATCCCGCTTGATTCATAATATACACATCAAGTAACCTACCCCCAGATTGTCACTTTTCTGATTTTCACCTTGTGGGCCCTATTCCACATTTTAAGGGATTTAATCCCCATTCTTGGACCACTTGGTACATTTAAACTCATATCTAGTAAGATCTAACCGTCGGATTGCCGTAAAATTATAGATCCACACTCGTACTTGACTAACCTACCCGGATCTAAAGTTTGGATGTCATCGGACTTGTCTTGACCCACTTAACCCCACTTTTAGGCCTTCTTGGGTAAAGTCGCACCACCTTGGAGAAGTGAGTTGACTCACTTCTAGGACGTGGGTACTTGAGATTTTTGGAGATTTGGAACGGGAATAATTCAAAACCTAGGTCTAGGGTATTTTCTTGTCAAATCTTGCCTTGGGGATAGCATTCCTTATTTTAAGGGATTGTGGTCCACTTTGGTCAAACCTAGATCTAGACCTATTCATCCATCAAGACCTTAATTGCCCACTTTTCTCATGCAATAGGAGTCCTTAACCACAATTCAACCCTACTTTGACTCCATAATCCCAATTCCCAAGGCACTGGTTTCTCTCCAAGTCAATTCGACTTTCCTAGATTGTTGGATTAACTTGTGATTTGACCCTTGCATGGTGAACCAAACCCTACAAGCCATCATGTATCATGGTCAAGCTTGTCACTTGTACTAGTTAGCCCCAATTCAACCCTTAAACTACCCTGCATTGGACACGGTTCCCAAGGCAGTGGATTTTCCAACATTGAACTAGTACTCTCACCCTGGACCTTATCTTTAATCATTGTAAATCACTCTCACATCAACTATGAACCAAAGCTACACTCTTTGAACCCCTCACTTGTTTTGTGACTCCATCCTATGGTCTAGGATAAACCATACACCTAACTTCACTTAGAAATACCCTGATTTGGTGTCTTGGTTTTGATCTCTCCTGTCGGGAGTAGATCGGGTCTCCCCCTTTGTTGTCTCGGCTAGATAACATAAAGTGAAGGTTGCCTCGACTGGCGTGACAACCATATATTGGAGGCCGAGGTGATCGTGGTTGCACCTTTTGAGTTGCCCCTCCCTATTGCCATCCATGACTGGATATATCCATAGGGGTAACTACAACTTAGGTGATAACAGTTACTAGAGCCAATGGCCCAGCAAGCCCTGGTTGAGCTTACGCCTTTGGGACATGCCACCTCTAAGGGTTTTGTTAGCATTGTTTACAGGGGTGGTGTCACTTATGGCACTTTCTGGCACTTTCTGAGGATTTATGAGGTCTTTTTGAGGCCTACGATTTGACTATGGAAGCACGATTTGGTACATTGAGGATTATTTTATGATTATTGTGCTATGGGGATTGACCAAGGAGGGATAAAATTACCCCTTGGACCCACCATAAGCCCCTTATTATATTTTGTCATCATGATTTGGTGGGATTCCCCTCTTCTAGGGCGATTTTGTCCACTCACATAATATTTTATTAGTGATCCATGTATTTTATTGTTGAGCTCATCTCAACCATTGATTAGACATTTGTATCTTTTAATCTTAGCCACTCATTCAAAAAGTGGTTAGGGTTTTGATGCCTCTCCTTCCTATTTAAAGGAGAGAGCTTCTCATTGTAAGGGGTCTTTGGCTCTTGGATTATTGGTATAGAAAAACTTTCTTGTGGAAATTCTTGTGGTCTCATTTGCATCTGGTGTTCTTAGATGGTGATTGGAAAGTCTATTGCAACCTAGCATTTGGAATTTGTGGTAAGATCTATCTTTTTTGGAAATCATTGTTTGTCTACAAGAGGGCGACTTCAACAAGGGCGATTTTGCAAGGCTTCTTCAAATCGACTTTATTGGCATTCGCTTGTATCAGGGGGTTATCATTAGCATCATTGTGATCTATGCTTTCTTTCTGTTACTTCTCTTGTGGCATTAGTCTTATCTCTTGATTGCATCAAATCTGATATTGTTGACGTTTGTTGTGTAGGAGAGAGGGCGCATTGGCTTCTTGGACTAAATCGATTGCATAGAAAACTACCTCAAAGCTTCTCAAATTGATCGGGTTTGCATAGATCATCATCATCATCAAGGCATCTACAAGGTTACCCAGGTAATATCTACAGGTTTGTTTCTCTTATCTTGATCCAATCCATTGACCTAACTCATAAATTGATAAAACCCTAATTACTTCAAAACCCCCATTTTACATTTTCTCAAATCTACTTAGATCTAGTGGGTTGTTGGGCATAATATTGAAAACCCACCTCTATAGCATCCACGACATCCCGGATCTATAGTTTGGTGAGGATTGGCTTCCGTTTGACCCTCTTCCCATGCCAAACTAGCTTTCCCAAGCAAGGGTGCACTTCTTGGTGAGGGTGAGTTGACCTAGATCTAGGTGGTGGGTAGTTGAGATCCCGCTTGATTCATAATATACACATCAAGTAACCTACCCCCAGATTGTCACTTTTCTGATTTTCACCTTGTGGGCCCTATTCCACATTTTAAGGGATTTAATCCCCATTCTTGGACCACTTGGTACATTTAAACTCATATCTAGTAAGATCTAACCGTCGGATTGCCGTAAAATTATAGATCCACACTCGTACTTGACTAACCTACCCGGATCTAAAGTTTGGATGTCATCGGACTTGTCTTGACCCACTTAACCCCACTTTTAGGCCTTCTTGGGTAAAGTCGCACCACCTTGGAGAAGTGAGTTGACTCACTTCTAGGACGTGGGTACTTGAGATTTTTGGAGATTTGGAACGGGAATAATTCAAAACCTAGGTCTAGGGTATTTTCTTGTCAAATCTTGCCTTGGGGATAGCATTCCTTATTTTAAGGGATTGTGGTCCACTTTGGTCAAACCTAGATCTAGACCTATTCATCCATCAAGACCTTAATTGCCCACTTGTCTCATGCAATAGGAGTCCTTAACCACAATTCAACCCTACTTTGACTCCATAATCCCAATTCCCAAGGCACTGGTTTCTCTCCAAGTCAATTCGACTTTCCTAGATTGTTGGATTAACTTGTGATTTGACCCTTGCATGGTGAACCAAACCCTACAAGCCATCATGTATCATGGTCAAGCTTGTCACTTGTACTAGTTAGCCCCAATTCAACCCTTAAACTACCCTGCATTGGACACGGTTCCCAAGGCAGTGGATTTTCCAACATTGAACTAGTACTCTCACCCTGGACCTTATCTTTAATCATTGTAAGTCACTCTCACATCAACTATGAACCAAAGCTACACTCTTTGAACCCCTCACTTGTTTTGTGACTCCATCCTATGGTCTAGGATAAACCATACACCTAACTTCACTTAGAAATACCCTGATTTGGTGTCTTGGTTTTGATCTCTCCTGTCGGGAGTAGATCGGGTCTCCCCCTTTGTTGTCTCGGCTAGATAACATAAAGTGAAGGTTGCCTCGACTGGCGTGACAACCATATATTGGAGGCCGAGGTGATCGTGGTTGCACCTTTTGAGTTGCCCCTCCCTATTGCCATCCATGACTGGATATATCCATAGGGGTAACTACAACTTAGGTGATAACAGTTACTAGAGCCAATGGCCCAGCAAGCCCTGGTTGAGCTTACGCCTTTGGGACATGCCACCTCTAAGGGTTTTGTTAGCATTGTTTACAGGGGTGGTGTCACTTATGGCACTTTCTGGCACTTTCTGAGGATTTATGAGGTCTTTTTGAGGCCTACGATTTGACTATGGAAGCACGATTTGGTACATTGAGGATTATTTTATGATTATTGTGCTATGGGGATTGACCAAGGAGGGATAAAATTACCCCTTGGACCCACCATAAGCCCCTTATTATATTTTGTCATCATGATTTGGTGGGATTCCCCTCTTCTAGGGCGATTTTGTCCACTCACATAATATTTTATTAGTGATCCATGTATTTTATTGTTGAGCTCATCTCAACCATTGATTAGACATTTGTATCTTTTAATCTTAGCCACTCATTCAAAAAGTGGTTAGGGTTTTGATGCCTCTCCTTCCTATTTAAAGGAGAGAGCTTCTCATTGTAAGGGGTCTTTGGCTCTTGGATTATTGGTATAGAAAAACTTTCTTGTGGAAATTCTTGTGGTCTCCTTTGCATCTGGTGTTCTTAGATGGTGATTGGAAAGTCTATTGCAACCTAGCATTTGGAATTTGTGGTAAGATCTATCTTTTTTGGAAATCATTGTTTGTCTACAGGAGGGCGACTTCAACAAGGGCGATTTTGCAAGGCTTCTTCAAATCGACTTTATTGGCATTCGCTTGTATCAGGGGGTTATCATTAGCATCATTGTGATCTATGCTTTCTTTCTGTTACTTCTCTTGTGGCATTAGTCTTATCTCTTGATTGCATCAAATCTGATATTGTTGACGTTTGTTGTGTAGGAGAGAGGGCGCATTGGCTTCTTGGACTAAATCGATTGCATAGAAAACTACCTCAAAGCTTCTCAAATTGATCGGGTTTGCATAGATCATCATCATCATCAAGGCATCTACGAGGTTACCCAGGTAATATCTACAGGTTTGTTTCTCTTATCTTGATCCAATCCATTGACCTAACTCATAAATTGATAAAACCCTAATTACTTCAAAACCCCCATTTTAAATTTTCTCAAATCTACTTAGATCTAGTGGGTTGTTGGGCATAATATTGAAAACCCACCTCTATAGCATCCACGACATCCCGGATCTATAGTTTGGTGAGGATTGGCTTCCGTTTGACCCTCTTCCCATGCCAAACTAGCTTTCCCAAGCAAGGGTGCACTTCTTGGTGAGGGTGAGTTGACCTAGATCTAGGTGGTGGGTAGTTGAGATCCCGCTTGATTCATAATATACTCATCAAGTAACCTACCCCCAGATTGTCACTTTTCTGATTTTCACCTTGTGGGCCCTATTCCACATTTTAAGGGATTTAATCCCCATTCTTGGACCACTTGGTACATTTAAACTCATATCTAGTAAGATCTAACCGTCGGATTGCCGTAAAATTATAGATCCACACTCGTACTTGACTAACCTACCCGGATCTAAAGTTTGGATGTCATCGGACTTGTCTTGACCCACTTAACCCCACTTTTAGGCCTTCTTGGGTAAAGTCGCACCACCTTGGAGAAGTGAGTTGACTCACTTCTAGGACGTGGGTACTTGAGATTTTTGGAGATTTGGAACGGGAATAATTCAAAACCTAGGTCTAGGGTATTTTCTTGTCAAATCTTGCCTTGGGGATAGCATTCCTTATTTTAAGGGATTGTGGTCCACTTTGGTCAAACCTAGATCTAGACCTATTCATCCATCAAGACCTTAATTGCCCACTTTTCTCATGCAATAGGAGTCCTTAACCACAATTCAACCCTACTTTGACTCCATAATCCCAATTCCCAAGGCACTGGTTTCTCTCCAAGTCAATTCGACTTTCCTAGATTGTTGGATTAACTTGTGATTTGACCCTTGCATGGTGAACCAAACCCTACAAGCCATCATGTATCATGGTCAAGCTTGTCACTTGTACTAGTTAGCCCCAATTCAACCCTTAAACTACCCTGCATTGGACACGGTTCCCAAGGCAGTGGATTTTCCAACATTGAACTAGTACTCTCACCCTGGACCTTATCTTCAATCATTGTAAGTCACTCTCACATCAACTATGAACCAAAGCTACACTCTTTGAACCCCTCACTTGTTTTGTGACTCCATCCTATGGTCTAGGATAAACCATACACCTAACTTCACTTAGAAATACCCTGATTTGGTGTCTTGGTTTTGATCTCTCCTGTCGGGAGTAGATCGGGTCTCCCCCTTTGTTGTCTCGGCTAGATAACATAAAGTGAAGGTTGCCTCGACTGGCGTGACAACCATATATTGGAGGCCGAGGTGATCGTGGTTGCACCTTTTGAGTTGCCCCTCCCTATTGCCATCCATGACTGGATATATCCATAGGGGTAACTACAACTTAGGTGATAACAGTTACTAGAGCCAATGGCCCAGCAAGCCCTGGTTGAGCTTACGCCTTTGGGACATGCCACCTCTAAGGGTTTTGTTAGCATTGTTTACAGGGGTGGTGTCACTTATGGCACTTTCTGGCACTTTCTGAGGATTTATGAGGTCTTTTTGAGGCCTACGATTTGACTATGGAAGCACGATTTGGTACATTGAGGATTATTTTATGATTATTGTGCTATGGGGATTGACCAAGGAGGGATAAAATTACCCCTTGGACCCACCATAAGCCCCTTATTATATTTTGTCATCATGATTTGGTGGGATTCCCCTCTTCTAGGGCGATTTTGTCCACTCACATAATATTTTATTAGTGATCCATGTATTTTATTGTTGAGCTCATCTCAACCATTGATTAGACATTTGTATCTTTTAATCTTAGCCACTCATTCAAAAAGTGGTTAGGGTTTTGATGCCTCTCCTTCCTATTTAAAGGAGAGAGCTTCTCATTGTAAGGGGTCTTTGGCTCTTGGATTATTGGTATAGAAAAACTTTCTTGTGGAAATTCTTGTGGTCTCCTTTGCATCTGGTGTTCTTAGATGGTGATTGGAAAGTCTATTGCAACCTAGCATTTGGAATTTGTGGTAAGATCTATCTTTTTTGGAAATCATTGTTTGTCTACAGGAGGGCGACTTCAACAAGGGCGATTTTGCAAGGCTTCTTCAAATCGACTTTATTGGCATTCGCTTGTATCAGGGGGTTATCATTAGCATCATTGTGATCTATGCTTTCTTTCTGTTACTTCTCTTGTGGCATTAGTCTTATCTCTTGATTGCATCAAATCTGATATTGTTGACGTTTGTTGTGTAGGAGAGAGGGCGCATTGGCTTCTTGGACTAAATCGATTGCATAGAAAACTACCTCAAAGCTTCTCAAATTGATCGGGTTTGCATAGATCATCATCATCATCAAGGCATCTACAAGGTTACCCAGGTAATATCTACAGGTTTGTTTCTCTTATCTTGATCCAATCCATTGACCTAACTCATAAATTGATAAAACCCTAATTACTTCAAAACCCCCATTTTACATTTTCTCAAATCTACTTAGATCTAGTGGGTTGTTGGGCATAATATTGAAAACCCACCTCTATAGCATCCACGACATCCCGGATCTATAGTTTGGTGAGGATTGGCTTCCGTTTGACCCTCTTCCCATGCCAAACTAGCTTTCCCAAGCAAGGGTGCACTTCTTGGTGAGGGTGAGTTGACCTAGATCTAGGTGGTGGGTAGTTGAGATCCCGCTTGATTCATAATATACACATCAAGTAACCTACCCCCAGATTGTCACTTTTCTGATTTTCACCTTGTGGGCCCTATTCCACATTTTAAGGGATTTAATCCCCATTCTTGGACCACTTGGTACATTTAAACTCATATCTAGTAAGATCTAACCGTCGGATTGCCGTAAAATTATAGATCCACACTCGTACTTGACTAACCTACCCGGATCTAAAGTTTGGATGTCATCGGACTTGTCTTGACCCACTTAACCCCACTTTTAGGCCTTCTTGGGTAAAGTCGCACCACCTTGGAGAAGTGAGTTGACTCACTTCTAGGACGTGGGTACTTGAGATTTTTGGAGATTTGGAACGGGAATAATTCAAAACCTAGGTCTAGGGTATTTTCTTGTCAAATCTTGCCTTGGGGATAGCATTCCTTATTTTAAGGGATTGTGGTCCACTTTGGTCAAACCTAGATCTAGACCTATTCATCCATCAAGACCTTAATTGCCCACTTGTCTCATGCAATAGGAGTCCTTAACCACAATTCAACCCTACTTTGACTCCATAATCCCAATTCCCAAGGCACTGGTTTCTCTCCAAGTCAATTCGACTTTCCTAGATTGTTGGATTAACTTGTGATTTGACCCTTGCATGGTGAACCAAACCCTACAAGCCATCATGTATCATGGTCAAGCTTGTCACTTGTACTAGTTAGCCCCAATTCAACCCTTAAACTACCCTGCATTGGACACGGTTCCCAAGGCAGTGGATTTTCCAACATTGAACTAGTACTCTCACCCTGGACCTTATCTTTAATCATTGTAAGTCACTCTCACATCAACTATGAACCAAAGCTACACTCTTTGAACCCCTCACTTGTTTTGTGACTCCATCCTATGGTCTAGGATAAACCATACACCTAACTTCACTTAGAAATACCCTGATTTGGTGTCTTGGTTTTGATCTCTCCTGTCGGGAGTAGATCGGGTCTCCCCCTTTGTTGTCTCGGCTAGATAACATAAAGTGAAGGTTGCCTCGACTGGCGTGACAACCATATATTGGAGGTCGAGGTGATCGTGGTTGCACCTTTTGAGTTGCCCCTCCCTATTGCCATCCATGACTGGATATATCCATAGGGGTAACTACAACTTAGGTGATAACAGTTACTAGAGCCAATGACCCAGCAAGCCCTGGTTGAGCTTACGCCTTTGGGACATGCCACCTCTAAGGGTTTTGTTAGCATTGTTTACAGGGGTGGTGTCAACATACAGGGTGGTCAAAATTTTAATATGGTGAATACAAACAGTTAAATGATGGCGTCAACGTAGAGGGATGACTAAATAATGGTAGCCTTTGGCTTCAAAATTGTGCCACTGTTTTGGGGAAATAAAACTTAAAATGAAGCAAATGGAATTCTGATCCGTGGAGAATCATGGGGAAAAAGGGATTCATTACTACAGTCTTCTAAGATTGTAGTGTCATTGTGATGTTCATACTCAGTGTTATTATGTTTGAACTTTTCTAAATCTTGGATTCTTCTAAATGCTATCCTTTTCCACTAACCTATTTTAAAAAATGCAATTCTAAATCTGCATTTTTGGCAAAAGCTTATTTCATTCAACTATAAATGCATTTATTACTTCGTTGATTAGAAGTTCACAAAGAATATATCTTACAACATGTGGAGGATAAATGCTTGTGTTAATATTTGGTTTTTGTTTTTTTTCCAAAATAAATACTTAGTGTGAATTTTTTGTTTTCACAGTAAAATATATTTTGTTTGTTTGCATGATAAAATTTTAAAATTTTAGTGCAGATTTAATCTTTCAGAGAGAAATTTTACAGGAGAGACTAGTGCAATAGGAATAATCTTAAATCCATTGTACATGAAACAAATTCATTATAGCTTCACCAAAATCCCCCCATGAATTTACCAAACCCTATATCACATGTCGAAAAGGTAATGAGTTTAATTCTTCCCTTCAACCTCGACCTTCATGGGTAGCGGCCTCGCAACCCCCTTTCGAGCTTACACCTCTCGAACACAACACCTACGAGGGTTTTGTCAGCATTGCTTATGGGGGAGACATTAACATAGAGGGCAGACTAAATGATGGTAGCTTTTCGCTTAAACGCATTCGCACTAACTTATAGATGCATACATGCACTAGCACAAGTGAAGCTACAATATCTCTCTCGTAGCCTTTGTTAACCATTCTGAGTCTCATCCAACTTTGCTTCCTTGTAAAGACCATCAATCAATGCAGTAAATTTAATAACATTGGGGTTAAGTCGCTGGCACTAGCCTTATATGTTTTGGTTGTGCAAACCCAATGCTGCTTGTTGTGCCAAAAAATGGCGACAGGTTTTATTAAAGGCAACCTGTTGCCTGAACCTGACGTTGGCTAGTTGGTGAACGACCACTCTGTAAATGATTCTTTCCTTACTATTATATAATATCTCGCGGGCTATTAAATTTATTAAAGAGCTCTTATGTTTTATAGTTTATGAAGTGAAGATTCTTTCTATTGGAGTTGAACAAGCAATTATATATAAATTATAGTTGTAAACCGGCAGGCTTAGGCAAGGGATGGTGAAATGGATAGAACCCGTTCCCCATCTAGATATCTCTGGCAAGCAACAATATTTTATCTTTGAGATTTATTTGTGAATGGGACACATGGTCTATTCAGTCTTTAAACATGGCTAGTATACAATATAGACTTACCGGGACATAGCCTTTAGATTATCTACTTGTTCATTGTTGGGGGACGCCTTTTCTTAAATTATAGTTACTGTTACTGTTGACTGTTCGGTGTCCCTATATATAATGTATCCCTAGTTGGATGGCTCATTGGGATGGGAAATATATGGAACTTGCTTAACCATAGAACTTGCTGGAGTTAGGATGAATCTAGATATCTGCATTTCAAGTGAAATTTTATTAATGCATTTGTGTTCTATTCTAATATTCTATTGATTATTGAAGGTTATCCTTTGTTAAACAGAGAACTTGGTGGAGTTAGGATCGTAGATATCTGCGATTTCAAGTAAAATTTTATTTATGCAAATTTTGTGTTCTAGTCTAATATTCTATTGATTCTTATAGGTTGTAGGATTTATTGTTGGAGCAATCCCACAAGTAAGGCTTTACTTGTTGGTGTATCTTCTCTTCTTCAAGTGATTCAAGACTGGTTGTCTTTATTGAGGTATGCATCTATATGTTGAAAATTTAGTATTTCTTGTATATGATTTTTGTAATTTCATCATCAATGAACATTGTTGTTGCTATCTTTGATGCTTGAATATATATAAAAAACCAGTTCTTCAATCATCTTAGTTTATTTTTTCTCACTTTTTTCCCTCAAGTCTATACCTTATTGACCATTTCACCATTTCAGGATTGATTGTTTGTTGGAACCACTTACATGTAACTAAATTTTTTTGTTGTCTTTATATCTTTGGTGCAAATATGGAACCATCACAAGCACCACAACAAGGGCTAACTTATCCTAATGATTGTAAGATAAAGCAGGCCCAGCAGGGTTCTTACTGACGTAATATATGACAAGTTCAGACTGATCATCGGCCTCTTATACTAGAACATTGGCGACAACAACATGGAAGGCTAACACATACAAAATGTAGTCCTTTTGGAAATCATGGGGGACTTAATGGAAGGAAATTTAGTCAAAAGGTGCTCTACATCGGACTTGAAGATGTTTTTATATGAGATGTAGTATTGTTATTTAATCTACCTATGAATTCTTTTAAATTTGTTGTTCTAATAATGTGTTATTTTGAACAGTAATATGTTTTCTTAATTGTTTTTTTCATTTTGAAAGGATGTATTTAACCCAATGCATGGCTATAATCTTTGCAGGTTTAAGCTCTTCAAAGCTAAGACTTGTGGTTATATGTGTGAAGCTCGTAAATTACTTCCATTAAATGTGCAAGAAGATTGCACATTGACAGAGGTTCCTTGTACGAAGAATGATAAGCTTTGGTATTTTCTTGATTGCAGTGTGTTTAGTATCTGTCTTGTGATCATTGTGTACATTTTTCCAGTACCTATCGAGTGTTTGACTATATACTAAAGGCATAGATCAACTGAAATCGACCAAAGGCGTATAAGCCGTCTTAAGGTTTTTTTCTCAAGAATGCAATCGATGATGAGTCTGCTGTCAATATTCTGAGTGAGATATAAGGAGGAGGTTGTTGTCGACGCTGAAGAAGAGTTGCTATTCTCTTATGATCTGTGGGTGGGTGGCCATGGTATAACGAAATGACGTTGTTTTTTATGAGCTGCAGAAGATTCTTATTGGAGGATTCCACTGCACAAGTAAAAGAAACGTTGGATGAATGTTAATGGATGTTGTTGGCAACTTGGCATGGTTGAAAAACCATTATGAGGTTAACGACTACTCTATGGATTGTGAAAGATGTGGCCTATTTCGTGGAGCTTTGAATAATCAACCATGTCAATACCATTCTTCATTGTAATTGCAAGATTTCCTTCTTCATTCATCTTTAGAGGTGGTTGAGATTTTTATAAGTGATTGTCTTAATTAATTAAACCTTGTTGTGGAGTTGTTCCAATTAGGTAGGAAAGCAGTAAGCCTCGACATATCTAGATTTGGTTTGAAGAACAGATTCCGAGATGTTTGAAAATCTTAAGTGCGTTGATAAATGGTTACATAGCCATTCAGCTAATCAATTGATCAATCAATAATGGTGGCTTATTAATGATCCTTACTGCTCAATACGAAAAAAAAGTAATTGCCACCTTTCTTTAAAATGCATTTTCTCAGCCGCAGTGACAAAATGTTATGTGCCTTGTCTTTATTAAAATATTTAAATTTGGTTGTTGATTGTATCAGTGTTCTTGCATTGTCTATTAACATGTGTGTGGATGGCAAATAGAAGTGTTTTTGATTGGTTCAATCCAATTATTTAAGGGCTTGAGTTCTTGGAATGAAGCCATGAAGAAAAATACTTTTGGTCATAGTTTTCCCTTATAAAGTATTGCGCATGCCAGCATTCAAACACATTATTATTTATGAGCATTCTTAGAATTGTTTTGTCAAAACAGAAACAGAAAGTGTTGAAGCTACTTTTGATACTTTATTCAACAATACCTATGTATTCCTTTGAGCATTTGTTACTGAAAAATTAGAAAATTAAGAATTATCCAGTTACACCCAAATCAAGCAACTTCTCTCATGCAAATAATTCCAGTTTGGTCAATACATATATTTTTAATTGTTGAGTGTCTAGTGTGCAATATGCATACTTGTGGTTGGCATGTGTAAATTTGTATTGATACAGGAACAATGACACAATTATTCAATGTGGGGCACAAGAGTGTTATGTGATTTTCTTATGGACTTATTTCCTGGCAGCCGTTATCATCATCTTCAAGTCAACACATATGGATATTGTTTACATAAAAAAATTTACTCCATTTGTCAAGTATACATAGATATTGTTTACATAAAAAATTTACTCCATTTGTCAAGTTTATTGGTTGTATCATTATTCTACTTCAAATTCAACCAATGTTGAAAATCTATTAGTTTTCATTGATTTAATTCATTCTTTATATATATTAATTAAATTTAGTTTTAATAATATGATTCATCTTCTTCCTACTTAGTAATATTAATATTTATCTGCAAATGAATATATATTAATATTCATCTATGAATATTTGAAATAGATTAAAAAAAAAACATTTCTTATTATTGATGTTGTAACTTCACACTTGCTGTTGAATTTATTGATAAAAGATTTGAAAGAAATGAAAAGAAATACATTAAACCCGTTATTGCAAATAAAAAATGAAATAATTTTTATATAGAATTGAAAGAAATAAACATAATATTGTCACACTCTTTTCCCAAAAATCTTCTTATTCAATAATTTATTGACAAATATTCAAGTAGATTTCCAATACGGCAAAATTTGTGAAATGGTCGACTGGGTTAAAAGACACCCTCATAAGGGTTGATCTCTATTTTTGTAAGCAGCGACATAGCTCGGGCATTTGACTGGGTAGGCGATCGAGCTCACCTTCACATGATACCGTGGAGCCAAATATTTTATTTTTTTTGATGGTTACGTTTGCATGGAGAGCTTCTTGATCTGGGTGTTAGTTGAAATAGGACTTTATCGTATTGTCCATAGATTCTATACACATGGATTCCATTAACCTGATGCTCTTGCCCAAACCAATTTAGGTTATGATTGAACAAATCTATGAAAAGTCGGATTAGGTTTGGAATTTCAATTTGATTGATTTAATTTTTATTTGAAATTTTAGAATTAAATATTAAAAAAATAAAAATAAATTATTTGATAGATAATACTTAAATAAAATATTTTAATTAATTTTAAATATATTAAATATATATATTGGTTATACACATTATATATCTATTTATCTAAATTGCATTGTTCTTACATAGTATTTTAGATTATATCTAATTATCTCTTTTGCATGTTTTACTTTTAAAAAACTTAATCTTTCAGCATTGTTCTTACATAGTATTTTAGATTATATCTAACTATCTCTTTTGCATGTTTTACTTTTAAAAAACTTAAACTTTTAGTAAATTGAATAGACATAAAATTTGTAAATTTGAATATCTTTAAAAAAAAATTGGAAGTTTATGATAATGTATAACTTCCTCGTTAAAGGTAATTGATTACATTGGAATAAATATATTGATTTCCACGTAATAAGAAATGTTATATTATTTTATATATTATATTAAGTGAAAATATATATTGATAATCCGGTTTTAAATTTTATTTATTTTTACAATTATATATATAATATTAAAAACAATTTAATTACTATTTTTTTATTTACATTATTTTATCTTAATAATAAAAAAAAATTCAAACATGTTAATTATAATTATTAATTAATTTTTTTCCCTTTGTATTGAGTGTTTAAATGGAAACTTGTAAATATCTTTATGTTTAAATATAGAATTTTGTCTTCCAAAAACCATAAATTTATAAAAGATATTAAGTATTTAAGTAAAAGTTTATAAAAATCTTTATCTTTAAATATAGAACTTTGGTTTTACTTTTTTTTTTTTTAACAAGAATGGGTAATTTTATTAGAAAGAGCACTAGTTGCGCTGTAGCCTAATCAACCGTCATTACAAGAAATCAAGGATTTGTTGAGCCTCAATACCACTTAACCCAATGTTACAAAAGAATGAAGAAAAGCCCAAGTCTACGGGATCTAATTCCATATAGGATCTTCATTGTTATTACTGAAAGCTCCTTTGGGCAAAAGGCAAGCCAAATTTGCCATAGTGCCAGCTTCCTTATTAGAGCCTCGCAAGATATGAAAAGAGGAGAATGAAGAGAAGTCATGCAACATGTATTTTAGTCTTAGTAAGATATTATTGAGCTCCGGATTGCTGAAGAGATCTTTGGAATTTAGAACCTTGATCAGAATTTCAGAGTCACCAAAAACTTGCAGATCTTTGATATTATTTCCACGAGCAATTTGACAGGCTTTTAAAAGGCCTAAGATTTCTGCATGGTTGTTGGTTGTCTAGCCTAACCCCCAGCTAAAGCTATATTGGAAATGATTTCTCATGATGACAAAGGCTTTCTTAATTTTTAAGTTGGTGAATTCGAGGTCAAACTCTTGAAGAATGACTATCCTATGGGAAAACTTGCCCTTGACGAGTTTTTACCTAAGATGTATTGAATGGGATTTGAGTCAACCATGAGATTCGTATGGCAAATAAGGATGTAAAGGTGGAGATAGTGAACTGATTGGACAATGACTTATGCCAAATTTTCGTCATGGCTATAACACAATGTGGAGCCATGCAAGTTCTTTATTGCAGACTCATATTTTTCTTCCTTCTCTTGGACTAAAATGCTCGTGAGGACGAAGGTTGAGGAAAAGATGAAATTCTTATTGAGGTCTTAGGCATTAATTATCTAGGTCATTGTGAAGCATGTTTGAGGGTGTTAAAAGCCTATTGAGCTTGGTTATCCAACACAAAAGTGGGATTCTCATGCAAGAGATGCAAAAAGCCATGAGATGTAGTTGCATAGTCAAAGAACAATTTGGTTCAAGAAATTTGCTTTGTATTAGAGGCTTCTTAGTTGGTGAATGTTTCATGGTGGGGAAAACTACATGGTGTCTTAGACTTCAAGTGATTGGTGATAACCACTTGTTTGGATTCAACGAACTCAAGGATGCATCCATCCGCGATGCAAAAAATACACTTAAGAGGATTAAATCAAATGTTGTATTAATGACATTACCATAAATCATCTTGTAAATCCTAAAGGTATTGCATTGACAATCTTTTAGGTTTAGGCGTTAAATTGTTAAGGTAAGCTCGAATAATGTGAACCATGTCATTAAACAATGTTCTTAAGTATGAGTAGCATAACATGATAAGTAAATGTACCTCTTGGTGTTGTAAAAGCAGTCTTGTATTGGTCTTGCTTACAAATTTGAATTTGATTATAACCTAATAACCTGTCCAAGAAGGACATGACTTCATACTCAATACATGTGTCAATAACTTTTTAGACAAATGAAGTAGGGAAGTTGTCTTTGGGATAGCCCTTATTAAGGTTGGAAAGATAAATACATACATTGATGGTTTCATGCTTTTGTTAATCAGGACATGATTGGACACCTAAGGAGTGTAGGTAATGTAGTATAGGAAGCCGACCTTTGATAGTGTGTCGATCTCAACTTCGATAGGCAATGCTTTTGCAAGGTCAATAAATTGTTGCTTTTGTCGAACATGTGGTGCATTAAGCCAAGTGTCAATGTGGTGTTTGATGATGTCTAGGTCCATGCCATCTAGAACCTTATACGAGGGAGATGTTGTAATGTGGGTGATGTTGACATCACCATATGTTAGCTTGAAATTTTGTTATAATAATTATAGCAAGTAATAGTAATAATATTATATGTTGGCCAAACATATATACAAATATAAATGTGTGTGTGTACATACATATATGTTACATGTAGTGATGCACTCGCCCTCCAACCTGTAGGCAAGGGTGAGATATTTCTCATGGATCGAGAAGATTTTCAACCATAATTTGCTCATGAAGAGTGAACATATCACTAGTGAGATTTGAATTGGGGATGAGGAGGATAACAATTCTTCCTATCCACTGCTCGAGCTAGACCCAATTGACATCTCTCTCTCTCTCTCTCTCTCTCTCTCTCTCTCTCTCCACACACACACACACACTTGCACGCGTGCACACACACACACACACACACATGCATGCGCGTGCACACACACACACACACACACACACACACACAAAGAGAGTGCTTAATGTTTAAGAGTATGTGTTTCCTTCGTGGAGGTCACAAGCTCAAATCCAAAGGGGGTTAGGGTATTTACACATTTGTAAAATAAAGTAGTTAAATCATTGGGTAGAGGGTGTCCCATTGTTCGACAAACAAGGGGGTCTCATACATCAATTTGGTGTTTGCCTTGGCTGCGACGTTAAAATTACATTATTATTTTTATATATTTGAAAATTGGACCTTTCTTTTATAAGTGGTAAACTTGGAAAGAAGCTTGACCCATCATTAGGCACTTAAGCGAAACATAGGATTTGTTGGTACCTTGCTAATGCCATCACCCTAGGCGAAGGAAGAACATGCACAATGACCTAAATGGAACCCATGATTTTATAGATGACAATGTCGGAAATAAGCTCGACCTACCCTCACACACTTAAATGAATAATAGGGCTTGCTAGTACATTGCTAGCACCATTACAATAATTTGCTCGAAAGCTACATCAACAATATTCAGTAGAATCAATTGCTAGATCCAACAAACTCCACATAGGAGAGGAACATGTTCATTACACTTTGAATTTAAGTCATTATCACAATAATTACTCCAAGTGCCACTAGACCATAACATGACATGCATATCTCTTTCTATATATATGAAAGAAAGAGATACAAGATATATACATAATACAAAAATTGCTTTATAAAACAAAAAAAAAGGTAGAGATATGAGATTTACACATAGATATAAATATTACTATATATTATAAATATTTACATGTTATAAGGCAATTATATCTTAATCATAATAATAATTTTTTATTTATTTATTTTTATTTTTATAATCCCAAATTTCAATATTCAAAATTTCTATCGAGTCAAGGTTTGGAGGTAACATAAATTCATTGAATTTATGGACTAGTGCTAAGTTTGCTTGGATGACTATAAGCTTGAACTGTTTATTTAAAGTTTGAATACCTAAGAAACATGCCAATTTGCGTATATGAAGGCACCCTCTCAACATCTTTGGATTTTGCTGCCCTCTATAGCCACATCGTGAGGAAAACCAAAGTGGTTCGCCACTGCTCCTACACCGTGGAGGAAAATACATGAGAAAGTTAAGAAAGCTTTAAGGCGAGAATGTATGACGGCACAGATCCTTCCTACTTTCTTCTGTCACTAACAAATACAGAAATCCAAAATCACACACCAAAAACTACTACCATGCAAAAGAGCCAACGAAACTTAGGTGAGAAGAGGCGTATAAGTTGCAGTACTTGAGATCGACTCTTCCTTTACCTACTCAGGAGAAGGGATGGATGAGCTCCTGAATGCTTCACGCTTACCTCAAATGGAAGTTCTTCTACTGAATTGTAACTGAAGATAAACAGGTACGTTAAAGCCTCAGGTGTCCCTAAAAGCTGCTGGAAAAAAGGGCAGAAACCCTTCTAAACTCTTGAACGCAGATTAAAACTGCCACCAATAAATCTCATATTGAATAGAAATATGAATCTCTATGTATTCAACGCCCTTTTGCTGCAACTTGTCATATCCTGGTATTTTCTCATTGCTTTTGGGTTCCTGTACCTCTCTTGCTTTGTTAACCATGGCCGGAACATCCCCCATTCTCGTCTCCTCGACAGGGAAGGAATTGTTTGTTTATACATTTTGTCAAACAGTATGCTTGTGTAACCAGAAGATGTGTGATAGTAATAGCGCAGTGCCATTTTGAAAGGGAATTCAAAATTTATATTTTGATTTTGAGATGGCAAAGTTGGGTTTCCATCCTATAAAAGTAAAGTCCATGTTTATTAGGCGCTCACATTCTCACTGTGTAGCTAGTGATAATGTAGTGTAGTGTTATTTTGAAAATTTACACTCAAATTTTTGACACTCTAAACATAACTCCATGCTTATCAGACACCCATATTCTGACTGTGACGAGATACGGTGTGGTTGTTTATGCAGAAATTTCATTTACTGCCACCAATGTTGTCCAGAAAGCAAAGTGCTTTGATTTGTATATTAAAAAATGTCATGGATTCAAAAAGAGGTTTTGGACCGCCAACTTCACCTCTGATGAAGAATATACACACATTTCAAGGTAGAGTTTAGCTGCTTTTTGTTCTGGTCTAATCGTAAATGTTAGATATTTGGTACTATATATTTTACAATTATATGGATATGCAGTTTCTGTTGAAGCATTTTAGACCATCTTTGATAGCTCTTACAGGTCAGTGGAGGAAATTATTAGGGCCAACCAGCTACCAAAACATTCACACTTTGTTTTTGTTGGATGGGAGAAAAAATGTTCACCTGATGCTGAGCAAGGTATCTTTGGTTAGCTTTAGTGATTTATCGGGGAATAGAAAAGATCTGTTTATGGCAAGCAGAGACAGACAGGAATTTTCGAGCGCTTCAATGAAGACTGAGTGTGCAGACACAGTGCTTGACAGGCAGATACAGGAGATGACTCTTTGCGATGGGAATAGTGATAAAGATGGTTCAGTAGATCTTGAATCGCCTGAAAATTCAGAGCATCGGTTTGATGAAGTTGATGTTGAAATACTGCCGACCGTAGTTCTTATCGGAAGACCAAATGTGGGGAAGTCAGCGTTGTTTAATAGGTAAGTTTGAATAATTTAGTTGTCCTATTGCACTAGAAATTCTTGAGAGAATGAGATATCCTCTGGTCGTGGATAAATCATAACCAGATATTTCGTTGCAAAATGTGAGGAACGTCAAATTGTTAATTTCGTATGTGTTTATTTGAACCGTGCACGGGGATTCTTAATATATTCTGTTCATTTGAAATTGGTAACAGGTTAATAAGGAGGAGAGAGGCCCTTGTGCACAATACACCTGCCAGTCATATGACTCGTGATATTCGTGAAGGTGTTGCTAAATTGGGGGACTTACGATTTAAAGTAGTAGACTCAGCAGGGTTAGAGAGGGAAGCAACTTCGGGAAGTGTCCTTGAAAGAACTGCAAGGCTGACAGCAAATGTTATTGAGAGGTCTCACATGGCAATATTTCTCTTCGATGCCAGGTCCTTTGATCCATACCTTGCCCCTAAAGGACAAAAGTAGGGAAGAATGCGTAGTCCAGCATAATTACAATGTTTATGTGATGACATTCCCTTGTAGTGAAACCTCCTTTTTGTTCACAGGGTCATTTTTAGTAAATGCTATTTGTCTAAGCTGTTTAAAATTTACTAATTTGATGTGTCTCAGAACTGGATTACATCCATTAGATCTGGAGGTTGGAAAATGGCTACGGAAACATGCATCAAAACTTCATGTTGTCTTAGCGATGAATAAAGCTGAAGGTATTTATGATGATTCTAGTGGTAATCTGACGGCATTGATGGGAGAAGCTCATACCTTAGGTTTTGGAAACGCTACTCCAATATCTGCAGAAACTGGAGAGGGCATGGCTGAACTCTATGAGGCTCTTCGTCCTCCCCTAGAGGATACCATGAAACGCATCTATGAAAGTAAGCCTGCTATTACCATCATTTATCATCTAATTGAAGTCTTTTCCCTTTATTTATCTTGCTCAAAATTTGTTTTTGGTCACTGAAAAGGGAACTTATAATATGAGCAATTTACAAGCAGCACATTTATCAGTGTAATCTTCCTTGGATCCTTCAACCGGGTTCCAGGATCCCAACCGAAAATTACCTGCTGTGAAAAACTATGTCACCCTGGGAAACAAAATATTAACCAGTTTGGGGTAGCACCCTTCAAGTTCATAACGTTTATGGTTTATACTATTGAGTCATTGACAGCTTCCTATATTTAACATTACATGCAAAGCTAGATTGCAAAACAAATGACTATCTATAATCCCTACTAAATCTGCCACTATAACCATAAAGTATAAGGGGCTTTGTAACGTACCCACCCATCTATCCAATGCAAGGAAGGGAACATGATAACAGTCTGTGGGCTTTCACATAATCTCAGCCCATTCATTAGAATCATATAAATAAAACATTTGTGTGCAAATGCAAACAGATCAAACATGCACAGCGGAATTAAACTATCCACACACATTACTCATGCATACAGCATATCAACAGTCATCAAATTAATGTATTGCAGAAGTAAAACACATAGACAAAGAAACACTTATATTTATGGTGAAATGGTCCCAACCAACTAGCTATGTCGTTGCAACGTTCCACCCAACCATAGGCCAGTTGTGTTCATCAATTCTCTCAACACAACTGCCACCCCCGAGCTGGGCATGATTCTTACAAGGAAAATGGGACATTCAAGCTTATGCACAGCCCAATTAATCATCTCATCTGAGCCAAGCCAGTCCACAACTGGATTTATCAGGCTACATCTGAACCCTGGATGCTTGCACTCAAGATCAAGCCAAACCAATGGATACCCATACTCATACCCATACATACTCTTTACACACACAACAAAACACAGTCATTGGGCATGGATACACACGTTTTAACAATGGGATTTACAAACAGGATGGCCATGGGCTTTCCCCAAGTCGTTTCCAACAAAAAACGAGTTGTGGGATGGGGAAAAACATTCATAGGGAGGAAAACGAATTCTCTCCCAACTCACTAGTCATTCGACAGCCAATACTGTCTCTATGGAACCCCAATTCCATTCCCTTTATTCCCCACGGGTATACAACACAAAAACGCCCTTCTCCCAACTGAGAATGAAGGAAAACACAGATAAACATGGTTGGAAAATGCCCAGGAAGCTCCCAACTCGTGAGGGAGAGCAACTGGTTGATTGATAATGGTTTGGGGAGCAATTCATGGCTCTTTTCTTGCCCAAGAAGCAAAACGCGATTTCTCATGTAGGGTGGCTTGCCTATACCCGAATTTGGACAGCCATACCTCTCATTCCCCAAGGCATTAACTACCTCAACCAACTCTTGGGAGAAATCAATGATTGGGTACAAAAGTCAACATGGGTAGTTGAGGGTTTGATGGGTTCTCTCATTGACACTTGGCTTGACTTGATTGGCTCCAAGGGTTTGAATATTACTCTCCCAATTCTTTGTAAAATCACGCCCCCATCTCTGGTTGCATTGCATAGCTAGTTGTGGGTATTTTATTAAAATGCATATTTACATGATATTCGAATTTTCAATGTGCCTGGCTAGCACGCAAACCATATGCATCAGTAAATCGATGGTGGGGCCTTGGCCTTGAGCTCCTCACCATGATATTATAACAATATTACATCATTTACATTTCCATGCAATGGGGGCGTTACATTCCCTCCCCCTTGGAATAACACCGTCCTCGGTATTCTACTACTTAGGAACAAATACCCACTTTACACATGCCTCAAAATTCACAAAATGTGGCAGGTATGTCCTGCGTTTCATCTTTTTACTTTGAACCTTGAGGAACAAGTACTTTGGCTTCCACAAGCTACTCCTGTTGGCTTTGATCTTCCAGCTATGCAGGTGGGCATTGCTCCACAGCAATCCCTTCCCTTTATTTACCTTCCAGCTGATCTACAAGTCTGGAATTTCATGGATGCCATGTTTCTTGCTGTCCTGGCAACTATCTGAGGAAGATTTCCAGCCAAAACAAATAGCTTTTGGTTTGCTGCCATGATCACGGTGCACAACTGGCTCTCACTTTGCTCACTAGCAACACTTGGTCGGTAACAGCTGCAACCAATGGCTTTCAATTTCTTACCTGTGAGACTCATCATGGCAATTCCTGTTAGGACAAGCATAACACAATATTAAAATTAGTCAATTATTTTCCCAATTGACTTGGAACGTCCATGCTTTACTCATGAGACTTCCACACATTTCATGCTTCCCAACATACATATGAACTCATTCATGTTATACTTTCGCAGGGAAATAACTATTTTAGTGTTCACAATTCATTTCAAGTAATTAAACACAATATATTTTCATCTATGACATGCACTCAACAATCTTTTGTTTTTAAGATGCATCAGTCAAAAAGGAAAGAGAAGAGTAAGAGTTTCCCCTCGTAGTCTTGTTCCAATCCGGAGCCACACCATCACTTGTGGTTCTATGCTCCTTAGCCTCTTTCACTTCAATGTGAATGCTTGACTTGCCCTTTCTTGGCTATGACACATAGTGTCTAAAGTTTGTCTGAGGATTTTCAACCAGGAAACCCTTTCCCATTGTTGCCTACAGAACCCTTGGCTGCTAAGACCCACACATGTCCACTAGCACCATCTTTCATTTATGCTCACACTGAGCTCTTTCGGACGATCACATGTCCACACGCATCCCTATGATGCCTTCATAGTCCTTACTTCCAACAATACTTACACTCAAACATTGAATCAATTCACATGTTCAGTTTATACTCATAGGGTTTATTTCTAAACAAGAGTTTAATAAATCATAAACAATTCATATACACATGTATATTCATAAGCAAGAAGTTGCAAGATAACCAAATACTTATTTGTATTGGATGTCTTCACTTTATTCCAGAGGCTCCTTCTTTGCTTTACAAGCCTTGGATTTCCCGTGGATACAATAACGAATGTTGGGCTAGCACGCAGGCTACTCCACAATCATCCAAATGTCAATGCCAGGCCAGTACGTTGACTGGGTTTATCAATTATTCAAGGAGTGTTTGGCCAGCACGCCGGCTATTCCACAACACCAAGTGGTTAATGCTCCCACCAACTATTCTCTGAATTTATCGAGCATCAATTACTCTTTGGATTTACCAAGAATTTTATAGCGCTCGACCAGTTACTCTCTGGTTCTACCAAGAAATTTATAGCGCCCAACCAGTTACTCTCTGGTTTACCAAGAATTTTATAGTTCTTTTAGGGTCCTTGCTTTCCTGCAATGCCCAAGGTTTCCAACAAAGAAACAATAGTGTATCAGCTTAGCTATTAGAAGACTTATACCTGAAATCTTCATTATTCCAAACAAGAACTAAATGAAAATGAATACTTATCTGTATTGTGCATTTCCTTTTTGGTCCACAGGATCCTGCTTCGCTTTGCAAGCCTTGGGATCGCCTATGGACTTGGATGTCTGGCCAACACGCATGTTGCTCCACAACATCAAATAGTTAATGCCCAACTAGTACACCTTCATGCCGATTGGATTTACTAAGCATTTGTGGTGCCCAACCAGTCCCATACCTGGTTGGCCCTCTCCATTGCCGAGCTAGCACATTCGTTTGGGTCATCAACCAATAGAAGGAAACTGCGCCACCGACCATTATAGGTCAAGGCTCTACCACTCTGCCTTAGGCTTGCATCAGCCTTTCACACGTGTCACAACCCTTCATGCGCATAACAATTCTTCACCCACACAAGGATGGCACTCCTTCTCTTGTGCAAAACCGGCGGTTCCCTTTAGGAACTCTTTAGGTGACTTCCTTAACTGTGGGCCAACATGGCCCCACAATACCCACAACATCCAAGCAAATAATGCCAAACCAGTGCATCGACTGGGTTTATTAGGCATGTAACAACCCTTCATCAATACCTCCACAACAACCTTTCATTTTGCTTCATCTGTGTGCAGAACCAAATTGCATCTGTGTAAGCTGGTAGCACAAGCAGGATAAGCAAGCTCATCAGTATTGTTGTCCCAAAATTGTAAACATATTTCATAACATTCACTATCAAGTATTGAAACACCAGGAATGCATCCATTCCCTTAGGGTGTAGTCAATATTGACAACCCTATCATAACCCAACACCAGAAAGGTGTGCACTCCCTTTTCGGATGTGAGCCATGTAAGCCCTAATCATACTCAAGCAGTCTGGAATAATAATGAAATATTAAAACATGCTCTGCATATTAAATCTAAAAACCAGACATATATATATATATTCCGAGTTAGGGTTACAGAATACTTATCCCTTTTCAGATGTATTTTTCTTTCATTTGCGAAGAATGGGGGCTCCCTTCTCCGAGTCCACAGTACTGCGGTTTGCCACCCCAATATTGTCACGTTCCATAACTCACACATGACTTCTTGGCATAATTTCAGCATCACACTGACATGGCTTTCCAACATGCAGTGCCGCTGGGACATTAACAAAACTTACTATGGCGTTTCACCCGAAACCCATTTCCAAGGATGGGATCCTTTCCATCTAGTTTGGCTTCTGCAGGCCATCACACATGGTCTTCTGCAATGTGTCATCCTGGCACAAATTCTATCTCCTACAGAAATTGATTTGTTTAACCATGAGGCCACCCTCATATCGTTTGGCTCTTGTAAGTGGTATCACTCTGTCCATTATGGTTTCACCCTTGCTACCATACATGAACATCCACCTACAACATGTCCTCCTGACACAATTTTATATAAGTCAAACAGTGATTAGCAATTATAAACAAATTCTCAAATCTAAAATCTACAAATCTGTTTTCCTACAGAAATTAGATTTGTAACCATGAGATTATTCTCATAAACTTAAATCATACAATTTTCAGATTTGTTTCATGCATAAGTTACAACCATGAGAACCTTTTCATAACCTTTGGCTTCTACACATGGTAGATTCTGATCTTTACTATGAACTTATCTTCATTGCCATACGAAAGACCTTTCTATCCGAAACTGAAACTTCAATCAGCCAAACACGTTGTGAGTATCTATGCATATAATCCTTCCATTTCCACAACAATCACTAAAGTGATCTCAGAATTATAACACTCAATAATTCAAACACTTTCAGCTGTTAATATTTGAAATGCAATGAAATATATATCTCTATATATGCATCATTATCATGATAGAATTGCAAGACACAGATATACAATCCATGCAATTTAAATAAAACTCCAATATTCATTACTTCACAGCCATATTCTTTTTATGCAACTCTGTCCTTCCAACAGAGCACTCTTGGTAGCCCATTAACATGTCTACCTTCTACATGCAATCGTTCTCCTGCATTCACAGTAGCTCATGAAATGGTCTCAGTATTAACAATGGTTCACCATTTTATTGATTATCTAATTGCATTGAAACATATATAACACAACCGTGCATTCGCACAATGCGACACAACATGTGCACCCATACACATGCATGCACATATACAATGTTTACACAAAATTTTCAAGTGGATTCACCCAATGCATATCCACAAGATTTACAAAATCTTTCAAGGCATATCCGCTCAATGTCACTTTGCATTGATCCGTGCATACTGTACTATCATGCCATGCATTCCAGCATATTATGGCATAACCATGGCTGTCTCAATGGCATGTACTACCACAACATGACTATAAGTCCTTACTTGCTTTGGTTGTTAAACTCACAACCAATATACACAATGGCACGGTATAATTTCATATGAATGCATTGAGGTTTCTAAGCAACTATAGGGTGTAAGGCTCCCTGCCTTCACTTACCCACACCTCACCATACTTTGGTAGGTTGACATTCACATTCAGGCACTCAATACCACATGCAAACCTAAATCAACATAGTTTAACTGTAGTTGAAGGGATCTCTCCAAATCCTCTTTCAACATTCATGCAATTAAGCACAAATATCCATTACCTGCATGGCCGTTATTAACATCGCTTGATGTTACCTGATCAGTTGGCCTCTTACCAAGGCTACACAGTCCTTTTGCCAACCTCATGATCATAGATTTGTTGCACCATCCTTTCCTCATAAGGTTGTTGGTCATATGCAACAACATTATCCTCATCCTTTAGCCATGCTTTGGTTGTCTTTGGTCCTACAACCAATGCGAACACAACTAATTATTAACAACCACAATAATTATTTTAATTGGCTCATTGTATATGTAAAACCTCACTATTTTACCAATATGCAATATCATATACATGCACAAACATTTTCGCATGCACTGTGCAATGTTTATTAATATGCCATCTAGTGCATATTTATTTCATCTATCTATCCTCTTACATTTTCAATCATGCTTCTATGGTCTGATTCGTACAATCATTATCAATAATATTACTGGTGATCAACCATAGGCAATACCATTAATGGGCTATTGCATATGTAACTTTTATTACCTTTACCCATATGCAACATCATGCTCATGCATAAGCAATTCACATGCACTGTGCAATGACTCTTTAATCATTCTCACTAATTCATATGCATTACTCTCTTGCATTTCCAGCATCCCTATGCCATAATTTTCAGTATATAAAACTTTAGGAGATATAAATATAATAGCAATGGAGGAGTTAAGGAATTCTCCCTTTCCAATTCCTCGTTATGACATGGAGTTCCTCCTCCACATCATAGCTGATCCTTTTCTTGGCTTTCCTACCAAGCATACAAGCAATCATTAGCTATGATCTTCTCATGAATTAGCAATTCAACATATACATACGTGTAATCATTCATTCTTGATATTTTCCAAATATGCAATTCTTATACTATGAACAGAAATAGTTTAAGGTGAGGAAATTCCCTCTTTAATCCTCCATAATGCACATTCCAAGCATAGACATTGCCTTGCTGCTCCCATTGCTCTTCCGCAATGCATATTACAGCCAATTACTCTTAATAAGGCCTCCACAACCTTCTATGCAATTTCTGCTTCTCATCCCAAGCATAGAGAATGCATTTCACACTTTCAACTTTTGGCACCTGAAAAATCTCCCTGGAAAACAACTGAAATTCCCTATTTCGGCAGACTTGGCAATTCTCCTCCGACCTGTTGCGGAGCAACTCGCTGAGTTCTTCCGGTCGACGAACTCACCTGTCTCTTCCAATCCGTTTCGGAGCAACTTGCTGAGTTCTGCCGCTGTTTCGGACCAACTCGCCGAATTCTGCCACTGTTTTGGACCAACTTGCTGAGTTCTGCCGCTGTTTCGAACCAACTCGCCGAGTTCTGCCGCTGTTTCGGACCAACTCGCTGAGTTCTGCCGAACTTTCCTCTTCGACGCCGAAAAACATTTAGAAAAATTTTGAAAATTTTCTTCCCTTCCCCGGGCACTTTCGCAACTTCGTCGACGCAACTCAGCCAGATTCGCCGACCGTTTCGGCTCCACTCGGGGAGTTTCGCCGAAACGTATCACACGATTTCGTAAAACTTCGTCGGCCTCATTGCAGTCTCGTCGGCGCCAATCAACGAGTTTCGCCGAAACGCATCGGCTCGACTCCACGGGACTCGCCGAAACACTTAGAAATTTTTTCAAAATTACTTAGAAAAATTGAAAATTTTCATTCTTTTCCCGACACTTCTGCAAACTTTGTCGGCGCAACTCAGCGAGATTTGCCAACACAGCCTTGGTGGAAAACTCAGAATCACTTTATAAAATTTTCAAAATATTGAAACTTTTCATAATTATCAGTGCTGAACAGGAGGCATACTTACCTCCACAACTGTGATAGGTAGCCCATGAAGGCCCAATGCTGCAACCTTCGCTCTGATACCATTTGTAATGTACCCACCCATCTATCCAATGCAAGGAAGGGAACATGATAACAGTCTGTGGGCTTTCACATAATCTCAGCCCATTCATAGAATCATATGAATAAAACATTTGTGTGCAGATGCAAACAGATCAAACATGCACAGCGGAATTAAACTATCCACACACATTACTCATGCATACAGCATATCAACAGTCATCAAATTAATGTATTGCAGAAGTAAAACACATAGACAAAGAAACACTTATCTTTATGGTGAAATGGTCCCAACCAACTAGCTATGTCGTTGCAACGTTCCACCCAACCATAGGTCAGTTGTGTTCATCAATTCTCTCAACACAACTGCCACCCCCGAGCTGGGCATGATTCTTACAAGGAAAATGGGACATTCAAGCTTATGCACAGCCCAATTAATCATCTCATCTGAGCCAAGCCAGTCCACAGCTGGATTTATCAGGCTACATCTGAACCCTGGATGCTTGCACTCAAGATCAAGCCAAACCAATGGATACCCATACCCATACCCCAACATACTCTTTACACACACAACAAAACACAGTCATTGGGCATGGATACACACGTTTTAACAATGAGATTTACAAACAGGATGGTCATGGGCTTTCCCCAAGTCGTTTCCAACCAAAAACGAGTTGTGGGATGGGGAAAAACATTCATAGGGAGGAAAACGAATTCTCTCCCAACTCACTAGTCATTCAACAGCCAATACTGTCTCTATGGAACTCCAATTCCATTCCCTTTCTTCCCCACGGGTATACAACACAAAAACGCCCTTCTCCCAGCTGAGAATGAAGGAAAACACAGACAAACATGGTTGGAAAACGCCCAGGTAGCTCCCAACTTGTGAGGGAGAGCAACTGGTTGATGGATAATGGCTTGGGGAGCAATTCATGGCTCTTTTCTTGCCCAAGAAGCAAAATGCGATTTCCCATGTAGGGTGGCTTTCCCATACCCGAATTTGGACAGCCATACCTCTCATTCCCCAAGGCATTAACTACCTCAACCAACTCTTGGGAGAAATCAATGATTGGGTACAAAAGTCAACATGGGTGGTTGAGGGTTTGATGGGTTCTCTCATTGACACTTGGCTTGACTTGACTGGCTCCAAGGGTTTGAATATTTCCCTCCCAATTCCTTGTAAAATCATGCCCCCATCTCTGGTTGCATTGCATGGCTATTTGTGGGTATTTTATTAAAATGCATATTTACATGATATTCGAATTTTCAATGTGCCTGGCTAGCACGCAAACCATATGCATCAGTAAATCGATGGTGGGGCCTTGGCCTTGAGCTCCTCACCATGATATTATAACAATATTACATCATTTACGTTTCCATGCAATGGGGTCAAACTGGGGACGTTACATTCCCTCCCCCTTGGAATAACACTGTCTTTGGTATTCCAATACTTAGGAATAAATACCCACTTTACACATGCCTCAAAATTCACAAAATGTGGCAGGTATGTCTTGTGTTTCATCTTTTTACTTTGAACCTTCAGGAACAAGTACTTTGGCTTCCACAAGTTACTCCTGCTGGCTTTGATCTTCCAACTCTGCAGGTGGGAATTGCTCCACAGCAATCCCTTCCCTTTATTTAGCTTCTAGCTGATCTACAAGTCTAGAATTTCATGGATGCCATCTTTCTTGCTGTCCTGGCAACTATCTGAGGAAGATTTCCAGCCAAAACAAATAGCTTTTGGTCTGCTGCCATGATCACGGTGCACAACTGGCTCTCACTTTGCTCACTAGCAACACTTGGCTGGTAACAACTGCAACCAATGGCTTTCAATTTCTTACCTGTGAGACTCATCATGGCAATTCCTGTTAGGACAAGCATAACAAAATATTAAAATTAGTCAATTATTTTCCCAATTGACTTGGAACGTTCATGCTTTACTCATGAGACTTCCACACATTTCATGCTTTCTGTCCAGACCTTAGTATGGATAGGCTCCCTTGTGTTTCATTCTATTTGTTTTGTTTCATTCTATTTGTTTTAGAATCACTAAAATTGCTTTTCCTTGGCCTTGGAATTTGTTGATTTCTCTCCTTCCACAGGTTCCAGATGATAAAGTCTTGAATGATGTCCCAAATATGCTTGATTAGTTTGTTGTGATAATTTCCCTTAGGCCAATGCCAGATCAGTTTATCACTTCGATGGAAGTGTCCTCCACTTCTCCTTTTCCAGGTAGCCCATTCCCATCAAGCTTTTGCCAATGGGTACTCCATGAATAGATAATCTATGTTTTTCTCAGCCCATACGTAGTGAAAGCAATAAGAAGGTCCTTAAGAACCCCTCTTCAATAGGTTATTCCAGGTGAGAATCTTTCTTCATTTGAGCAACCATAAGAAAGATGCTACCTTTTGCCACGTACTAGAATTCCAGATCTTGTTCCATAACGATTCCTTCCTGTTCAGGCCTTCTTGATTAAAAAGATCAACATAGGATTTCTTAAGAAAGTACCTCCCATTACCTATTAGCCCCAATATTAGGCAGTCCCGTCCCTCCTTCACCGGAATAATCCTCATTTTCATCACCTCGCAAAGTCTCGTTTCAACATCTTCACCTATTGACTATGGCCAATGGGTTGGAGGAGCCCAGGATCTAGTAAATTGTTCTGCACTAGATGATTGGGGTTCCCCTAGCTTGGACAAATGTTTCCCATTGAGGTGGGAACCCATTTAGCGCCTTGTTTACTAGCTCTTTGTCTTCAACCTTCTCCCCAATTGCAACAAGCTGATCACGAATCTTCGTGAACTTCATTAGGTAATTGGCGACGTTGTTTGATTTGGTTATCTTAACATATATGAGACTGTTATGCAATATCATCTTTTTGTTATTGTTCTTGCTCTGGTAAAGGCTAACCAGGGCATCGAACATCTTCTTTGCCATCTTTTCAGATATATGAGGGATTAGATTATCCTTTATAACATCGATGATCATCTGCTTGGCCTTCACTTCTTTCTTCTTGTGAGCTGCCAAAAGCTATGGATTTGTCGGCAAAGTCATTTCATCCTTGATGATATCCCAGAGATCATTCTCTTCTAAGAGAAGTGTTACATTGACTTTCCATGATAGGAAATTTGCGGCACCATCCAATTTGTCCTCGAACCCGAGGCTAGTTTAGTTGATTGCATCTCTGATCTGCACAAATACTCCTACTTTTCCGATCTTCTCAATCAGAGTAGCTTTGATACCATATAAATTTTCTGAACCCTAGGTGAATGTTGTCCTTATGTTCTCAAATATTAAGATATAAGGCTACGAATGTAATAAAGTCACCTTAGCGACTTTAGGTTAAAATTAGGTTTTTGTAATAGGTTTTTAATCATTAGGTTTTGGTTTCTCAAGCTCTTTATAAGAGCAAGGACCCTCAATGTAATATTGCATCCTCTAATAATAATATCATCGTTCATTGTGTTGTGTGATATTGAGTTCTCATGGGTTCGGTGGCGTAACCCTATCTAGAGTTTCGTGTTTCTTTCATTCCTAGAATATGGTATCAGAGCAAGAATGCATTGATTCTCAAAGCTGCTATTGCTGCTAGTTCCATTGATTTTCGAAGCTATCTTAGTCACTTTCGAATGGAGTAGCTGCCATTTGTGTAGTCGACTGCCATCTTTTGAGCCACTAGATCGAAATATGCCACCGATTCTTTAGCTTTAGATTTGATTTCCTTAGCCGCAATTTTGTTTTGAAGGAGCCGCAGCTCGTTGCCTACAACTGTCAACAAAAGATGTAGTTTATTTCTCCCCAGCCACCGATTCTCTTTCTAACAGCCGTTCACATGCTGTCAAATTTCAGTAGCTGCCCATGATTCTACAACAACCACCCACGATTTCGTTTTTGCCATTGTTCTATTATTTTACTCAATCCGTGATTTCCGTCACAGCCATCACAATACTCAGTCCACGGTTTTTTTTGCCGCTGTTCCATTCAGTCCACAATTCCCGTCACAGCCATCGCAGCCATCATCCGTCAAATTAAAAGGTCGTCCACCCTCTAACCATCATAGTCCAACGTTGAGCTCGCTATTTCGATTCATTCAACAATCTTCAGAAACGAGTAGAGGTAAATCACTATATTTTTTCTTGGAACATTTCAGCTAGAGATCTATATTATGAAACCGTGAGTAGAGGCAGAGATAGTTTTTTTCTTTTTTTTTCTTTCCCTCAATTTTTGAGAAGAGTTTACATTGAGTCCAATTTTCAATGGAAGTCCCATTAGAAAAATATTCTGGGTTCAATTTCCATACCTGTAAATTTAAAATCCAGATGCAGTTAATGAATAAGAACCTATGGGGTATTGTCAAAGGAATGAAACCTTTGGCTAAGGATCCAAGCAAGTTAGTAGGATGATAAGGCAAAAGCCATTATTGGCCTTGCCCTCTCAGATTCAGAACTACACCATGCAGATTTGGATAAATCTTCCAAGGATATATGGAACAAATCTGAACAAATTGTTCGGGGCACAAGCGGTGAATGCAAAATTTTCCCTAAAATTACAATTGTTCAGCTTTAAGATACCAATGGAAGCCAACATGTTAAACTACGCCAACAATCTAAGGTCTATTATTAGACAACTTGCAAAAGTAAAGGAAATAGTTGTTGTTGAGGATGCCAAGGCTATTCTCCTGAACAGTTTGCCGCCCAAGTATAGTAGTGCTATCTTTACCTTGAGTCAACTATCTTCACAAATCCTGGACGGAATGATTGTAGCATTGCTAGTAGAATAAAAGAGAACTACTTCAAGTGAAATAGAAGGAGATACTTCGCCAGAACTTGCACTCTACGCAAGAAACAATCGTTATAGATCAGGAAAAGACAAAGAAGAAATAGAATGTTACTATTGCAGGAAAGTGGGTCATACAACTTGGAACTATAGACAGTGAGCCAATGATGTTTTGAAGGGAAAGGTCAAAGACAAACAACATATAGCTAGTGCAACTATGATTGAAGAACCACTTGATGCTGACAGTGGTGAAGAAATTGCTGAAGAAAGGACCTTTTATGCAGTTTAGGAAGCCAGTGCTTTGAAGACAGGAAGGGAGCAGTTAATAGCTCAATATGGATGGTTGCCCAAATAGTTCAAGAGTTGTGGATCTAGGGAATAATCCCTCATTGTTTGAGAAATGCATGGGAATGCATTTTATTAGTGAGGTTATGCAACGTGCATGTGGATTGTTGTTCAGTAATTGAGTTCAAGAGATATGTGATTCAGGAGTTTGGGGAAGTGGAATTCAGGAACTCGGGAATTCAACTCAAGAGCTACACCTTTCACGAGGCAGCTTGAAGGAACTCAACTTGTTTTAGGAACTGTCTTCAGAGAAGAAGCTTCTGAAGAGTGTCTACCTTTGCTTTGTTTTCAGCTCATGTGTTTTTCAGTATATGCATTTGATCTCAGCACTGTACGCCTTATGGGGGAGTTTAAAATTTAAGGCTACAAATGTAATAAAGTCACCTTAGTGACTTCAGGTTAAAATTAGGGTTTTTGTATTAGGTTTTGGTCTCTCAAGCTCTTTATAAGAACACGGACCCTCAATGTAATGTTGTATCGTCTAATAATAATATCATCATTCATTGTGTTGTGTGATATTGAGTTCTCATGGGTTCTGTGATGTAACTCTATCTAGAGTTTCATGTTTCTTCTATTCATGGAATATCAAATAAATAAATTGTTATTTAATTTGCATAAATTAAATGCTTCACATACAGTAATCACACATATAGCTGGAAAATGAACACCATAAACATAAATACCGCTGTTGCACAACTCGAACTCGACAAAGATTCGGCTAGCATGTGACTTGTCAAGTCGGGAAAGACACGACAAATAGGAAAAAAACTAAAATATGGTAAATTTGGGCACACAAAAGAGGTTAATGGCATTTCCAATCTTGAAGTTGAAACTTGATGACAACCCTTCTTCACAGTCTCAGATGGAAGCTCTAGAGTCCATCCTCCTTCAACAGTTAAACCAAGGGCGTTCTCCCATTCCACGAGTCCACTCAGCTTCTCCCGTTCCACGAGTCCACTCAGCTCTAGCAGCGAACCATAGAATACTCAGTAGTGAGCACTCAGCAAGGAATAACAGAATGAGGCTATGTCACATGGTTTGGGTTCGAGTTCGAATTCGGTGAAGATTAAATTCGATTCTAATTCGAACATTGTGATGAGATTCGAATAAGATTCGTTCATATCAATATTATTAAAACATAAATTATATTTTATTACATTTATTTATTAACCTATCATATATAATTATATATAAATATAAATTATATTTAATATATTTTACATATATTAAAAATAAATAGCACTTAATATATATAATAAATAACATTTAATAAATAATATATGCTAATTTATAACATAATACAATGTATATAACATATGAACATTGAAGAAAATAGCATATATATAAACTAAGTTGAAGTCCAGTGTCGATCACAATTCCGTGGCCGTTGACTGCCATCGATCACCATTCCGTCTTCGCTGATTTCCATTAGTCACCATTCTGTGGCCGCTGACTGTTGTTGATCACCATGCCATGGCCATCGACTGCCGTCGAGATGATTACTGTTGATGGCTGCCAACTGTCGTTGCTCACCATTCCTTGTTGCGACTCAAAGGGATAGAGGGAAATATCAGATGTGACTGCTGTCGATTACCATCCACCGTCTAGCACAGTTAATCCGAGTAGAGGAGAGGAGAGAGGTTAAAAACTATGAATAATGAAGCACCAGAAATCCAGGGTAACAAAATCTACCTTAAAAATCGACGAATTTGCCTTCATTTCCACAGTTTTTATTTTTCCTATGTTTGCCGAGTCCGAGCGATTCATTGCGATTTAGGGCGAGTACGATGATTTTGCTGAGTATGGCGAGTTCAAGGGGAGTCTTTTGCAAGTGCTCGACGTGGGGGTTGACTCATCCTGACTTGCGAGTACTCACAAGTCTGGGGCAAGTGGTGCTTCACTGATAAATACAACACACAGACAATTTATTTCTTCAAATCAAATTTTCATCCATAGATCAAAGCTTACAAGGAAACCTCTCTAAGTTGTTGAAACTAATAGCTCTACGGTACACTCAAATAGGGAAAAATCTGCAATCTTCATTGAGGAAAACTGTATGGCAGAAACCGAGAAATACCTTGCTGGTTGCTGCCTGTGGTATAGTTATCCGTATGACTCTACGGAACGGTTTTGTACGACTGTACAAACATGTTTGTACGAGTCTGTCCTATGGATCCGTACAACTGTACGGACCTTTGTTGCTGCTGGCTGCTCACTAAATTTTGCCTATTTGCTGAGTTGAGCTCCTCTTCGACGCTCTAACTTTGCTTCTCAAATGAGTTTTTCACCTTTTGCTTCTCTTTACACTCTATCTTGACTTGCCTTTATACTTGAGTTGAAGACCTAATTTATCAAAAACCTAATATCACGGTGAGATGTACAATTGAGATTAGTTTAAATTACCAGTGTATTAAAAGTAAACTTTATTAGACTCAAAAGTTAAATAAAAGACTTTCACTTTATTAATAAAGTGAATTACAATATAGATTTTGACTCGATTGACTTCTTGCATGTTTGACACTAAACTTGTGCGTAAGTTCTTGTCCGAGCTACAAACATCAACACTTAACACTATGAATTTTCAACATTAGGGTTGTTATGAAATACGAACAAAACAATAGTGGCAATGGACAAAATTTTAACCCTAATCATCATGTCAATCCAGGGGAAAAGATACCAAAGTGTTTTGATACATTTCAACTCTCTAGGGCAATCTTATCATGCATAAATCAGATTTGAAAACACTCATTTACAGCGGTAAATACAACAATAAAACAACGATTATTGTCTTCAATTACAATGTTAATTTGCATAACATAATCACCCTTTATTTATGTCAAATCGACAAGACATATGTAGCTGGAAATTACAAACCATGAAAAACATAGATGGCTGAAAATCAAATCTTCAATTTACACAAGCATTGGATAGCTGAAAGCTTCATCGATATGGATAATATGAAGTTCATGTACATACCATAGCCTTATCACAAGGCTAGTACAATCCATTAGCTCTCCAAAACCCTAGCTAGGGAACACCAAGAAGACCCTAGCTCAACCAAGGAGATCCAACAAGCATGAATTACTCAAGCAGGTCCTCCAAGGTAAGGCGTCTCCTCTTCTTCTCTTTTCCAAGCACAACTTAGGGTTTCATCACAAAACACCAATATCCAAATCTCCAAGGGATGAAACCTCAACCATATAGTTTATTATGCTCCAACAAGATCAAGAAACTCTAGTGACTCTAAGAGAGAGAGAGAGAGTAAATAAGATGATCCAAGACAAAGAGCAACAAGATCAAGAAACTCTAGTGACTCTAAGAGAGAGAGAGAGAGTAAATAAGATGATCCAAGACAAAGAGAAAAAAAGAGTCTATACACATCTCAGCCAAGCCAATCTACAATTGGGTTTATCAGGTTGTTAAGGCAATAGGAAGGAAGAATTGCTAAGTTAGTGAGCTCAACCATAGAGCTATTGGTACCTCTACAAGATCTAGCTAGCTTGGCACCCACAATCCCTACACACCCAACACAAGGAAGTATTCCCTTCACTGCTACACAGTCCCCCAGGCCATACTTTCCCTTCTAGTGCTCTTCAGGGTGTGCATAGAAAAGTAGCCAAATCCCTTTGACCTTTGGTGAGGTTACACTCTTCACTAGGTTTATCAAGCCAATTCTAAACCTCTTCTACTCCTAGTTTCTTACTCACGAGTTCAAGCCAAAACAGGGATGCACATAACAGCAAGGCATAAATGTTGGGCATGGAAAACCATTTTTAACTGTGGGATGCACAAAACAAGATTCCCATGGGTTCTTTCACTTTGTGGCACACCAAAAACAACCCTTCAGATGGGAAAACAACAACTAGGAGATATCAATTGAATCCCCAACAGTTATATGGGCATTCAAATGGCAAAAACAACCTCTATGGACCCCCAAATCGAATTTCTCTTCCCCCCATTCGTTCTCCAACACCAAAAACGACTTCCCGACAAGAAAAATGAAGGAAAACCCAGGAAAAACGTGGAGGAAAACGCCTAGCAAGCTATATGGACGTGAGAGAGCAAAACCCATGCATGAATAATGGCTTGGGAAGCAAATTCATGGCTCTTTTTTTGTCCAAGAAGAGAAATACGATTTTCCCCAAAATGATGGCTTGCCCATACACGAAATTGGACAGCCATACCTTCCATTTCCCAAAGTAATAACTACCTCAACCACCTCTTGGAAGAAATAAATGATTGGGTGCAAAAGTCAATGTGGGTAGTTGATGGTTCATGGATTCTCTCATTGACACTTGGCTTGACACTATTGGCTTCAAGGGTTTGAATATTTCCCTCCCTATTCCTTGTAAAAATCATGCCCCCATACTCTTGTTGCATTGCATAGCTAGTTGTGGGTATTTATATTAAAACACATATTTACATGATATTTGTAATTTCCATTGTGCCATCCTAGCACGCGATCCACCCGCATAGATTTTTAATTGCCGATACAAGAACAATAAATTGATGGTGGGGCCTTGGCCTTGAGCTCCTCATCACGATTTTATAACAATATTACATCATTTACATGTTAAATGCAACCAAAATCGGGATATTAGATTCCCCTCCCCCTTAAATCAATACTGTCCTCAGTGCTCTTCAAAATTGAACAAAAATGGATATGCCACTCTCATGGCATCCTCCAGCTCCCATGTAGCCTCATCGGGACAGTAGTGCTTCCATTGCACCTTCACCTGTCCGATGGCTTGGTTCAAGAGCAATGTTACCTTCCTGTCTAGGATGTGCAATGGCTCGGTTTGGAACTCTCCCTTGGGTTCCACCTGGATCACATCCCAATTAATTACATGGTTACGATCATGTACATATTTCTTAAGCAAAGAAACATGAAAAACATTATGAGCTCTAGTGTTAGCAGGTAATGCAAGTCTATATGCAATTGGCCTTATAATTAATATTTTCTCTAAAAAGTCATTTATAGAGAAATTATTAATTAAAATAATAAAAAATGAATATTTTGGAGATTTCCAAATATCTCCAAAATAATCAGAAAAGAATAAAATAAAAGGCTAATTGACATGGCACTGGGCATTAAAGAGGATTCCAATCATCTCAGTCATCAACCAGACCACTATCCAGTCACCAACATAAGATCTTTTCAAGCTAATTTGCCCTCCTTCCTTTGAAAGTCGATTTTGTGATGTGGCAATTGATGAATGGGTTGGTTGGTTGGCATTAAAGCCAATGGTAGGCGCCTCCCCTAATTTAGAAATCACCAAGACTTGGCTTCCACTTATCACTACACTCCAACTCCACATCAAGCATTCGCCTTCCCTCCTTTAGCTCACGCATTCCTCCCTTGTGCTCACGTGGATCCCAGTTGGAGGTTGGTTATTGGATGGGTGAAGCTTCCCATGTTATCCCTAAGTCGAGTTTGCCACCTTCACTCCACTCCAAGCCCAGTGATTGAGTTTATGTCGGAATTCGAATTGATCTCATGTGCCATTTGTCTCTCATGGAGCAAATTCGACCTAGGGTTTTAGCTTGCTTGTGTTGTTATATAATGAGGCTCTTTCTCCTCATTTCTTCATGGGTTCTTGGATGTAAACTTACTCTACTATTTTGTAATTGCAAAGCCATTGGCTTAAGGACATAAAGCGACTTTGGAGGTCCATATGTGTTGATGCTTGTTATGGGAGTGCTTCATCTATTCTAAGGTGAATTTGTTCTTGTTTATTGCTTGTAATTTCATATCTTGATCTATAATTTGCTTAGAAGGTTTTCTTAAGCCCATAGGATGGGCATTTGAGTTCAATTTGTCCATTTATGTTTAGTTTAAGTGTGATTTGGAAGGAGTAGATTGTAGTCGGAAATATTTATACTATTGTAATCCCACTTTCATTATGTATACTATTATGATCAAGATGCGTTTATGAGTGATTTCTTGTGCAGATCTCATAGGTTGAAGAGAGGCTTGAGCTCGGTTGCATCTCTCATCTCTTCAAAGACCTATTTCCTAAACATTTGTGTGCATTTCAGGATCTCCCAAAGTTGATCTCAAGCAATAGATATTTGGCAAAGAAGTGTTAAGTTCGATTTTCCATCTCTTATAAAACTTAAAAAACTCTTGGTTACTATTAGGTTACAAGTAGGGAGATCTACTTTTAAAAAGTTTAAATCCATATAAGAGTCTCTCTTGCATGAAATAATCGGCATCCAAAAAGTTAAATTTTTCAAGGTCTAAATCATTCATGCGCACTAGACCTCTTGTTTTTTCAAAGCTCATCATTCAAGATCTAGTTTTTAGATGCACTAAGATTTCATTTTCGAAAAAGTTCTTATCTTTCAAAGTGCATCATTCAAAGAATGGTGGAGATTTTACATTCATGTGCTTGTTGAACTACTCTTTTAGGGGCATCTAGATCTTGTTTTCCTCATTAACACATTCATCTTTTTCTTGATCTAATTTTTGCTTTTCATTTACTTCCAAACTAGCAATAATTTTTCATCTTTTTGGTATACTTGGCTGCCTCGTTTCGAGTGCAAAACAGTCCCCAATCATTTCTTGTTGGCTGCCTCGTTTTCCGTGTCATAGAAGATCTCTCTTGGCTGCCCAAAACAGGACTGCTTTGTCTTTTTTTTATTAATAAATTGTTACAAGTTGTTGGCTGTCCCATTACCCTACTGTCCGCTGCCCATTTGGTTGACTGTCCTTTCCCCCAAATCTTGTTGACTGCCCCTCTCTTCTTCACAGTCATTTGTTGACTGTCCTTATCTTGTGCAACGTTTCTCCAAAGCCCTCTTTCGTCCATCCTCTTTGAGCCCTAAAACAACCACAAAACAAACAAAAAAGTGTTTAAGTAGTTAGCATTAATCTCATTTTTCTTTAGTAGTTTGGATCTTGCACTTGTTTGTTAGTGGTTCTTATTTTCCAAAGTTGCAAATATTCCTAGATTTCATTACTTCAAGTTTGTTCTTTTCAATTTATTATTAGATCTAGTTCGCATTTTGAGGTTATAGATCTTAGTCTTAGTTTAGTTTCGTTTTGTTTTGATTTGATTAACAAAATAATGGGCGCTTGAGTTGGTTTCGTGTGTAGGAAAGCAAGAGGAAAATCCTCTCAAGCAAAAGGAAATTTTTGAAACACAAACCCAAGAGGAGGCTTGAACCATTTTATTGAACCAAGAAGGCTAGATCTTTTCACTCTCCTTTGTATACTCATAAGAGTGTTGTAATCTTCTAAGTCTTTACTTTTTGCTAAGTCCTTCAAGGATAACTTCCCAAGGCAAATGTATCAAAGTCAATAAAAAGCTAAGTGGAGTCGTCCTCCTCTTTTTTGTTCTTCTTCCCCGTTTGAGGAAGAGTGTTGTCGCATGCTTAGTTTAGATCTCATTTTTTCAAAGTTGATAAGATAAATCTTTCATTTCTTGTACTTAGATTAAAACTCCATTTCCAAGTCTTGACTAGAGTAAGCTAACTTTGAAATTGCATCCCAAAGGCCACATAGCTTTGTGGTAGCTTCTCGTTCCCCCATTAGCCTCCTTGCCGAAGTTCCAGCTAGCTGGAAAGTCTCAAGGACTAGTGGTTCTTAGTGATCGACCTTGTTCGGAGGCAGATCCCACTTTTAGATTGACATTGTTTGGTAGAATACTAAGTCTATTTTCAGTTGTATTGAGCATTTTGTCATATATTATTATCATTTCTTTTAAGCTTCATTTATTTCTTCAACTTTTACGACTGCTCTCTGTTATCACATCTATGTTAGCTGGAGCTACCATACTGCAGACTGTGTGGCCAAGGACCGCACAATACTTTTTTTCCAGATTGGAGATTAGCCGCCTTCAGATGAGGCAGTTTTGTTCAGACTTCCCCTAGCAGATATATCAGAGGAGACATAAAGTTGTACAGTGCTACACACATTGTCACTTACCATCTACCACAGGGTCACCTTTCCCTTGCCAGGCTTTGACATAAGCCCATTTGAGACAATTGCCTAGTCATGTTTTGGTCGAGATTATCACAATATATCGCTGGTTTATTATGTGCCCGGATTCAACAGAGATCCAACTCATAGATAGTTTCAATAGCAACAGGTATATGGTGCAGCAGGTATTGCATTTGATGATTATTGCTCATGTTGTAGATTAGACTTCTTTATACTTGTTAGTACACTAACTTTGCATGAGATGATATATTTGGTGATCTAGCTATTATATGATGTGGTTGGGCCCTTGATTATGTCAGTCCACCCCTCCGGTTAGACTTATGTATATGCACGCTGAGTCATGTCCTCTACACTTGGCATAGATTTGATCACTTAGTCCCTCTCGATAGCTGGCTTTAGCTCCATTATCACTTTCCCCATCCATTCGACTCATCCATGATACTTGCTCCCGACTTGGATTTTGATGTCTGATCCCGAGGACCCCTTTCCCCACTGATCTCTGAGTTTGCCGTGACTCCCTGTTTATTGTGCCTCGGCTCTTTAGTGTGTGACATACACGGTTAGACCTGGGATTTGCTCCTGTCGGTTGCCCCCGATGTTGCAATGCAGTTAGGATTGTGTAGCCTCACTGGGTGTTCCCCATGGGTCATCGAAGCATGTATTGCTCACCCCCATTACCTTTGCAGTATGAGCACCATGTTTATATCTTTTGAGATATGTATGTAGCCCAAGAGGGCCTTGATGTAAATGAAGAAATGAAATGTAAATCAGGCTAAAAAGGCCATTATGTTGTAAATGTAAAATCTAGCCAAAAAGGGCTAATTATGAAACTCATTGTAAAATCCATGCAATGTGTTTATGAACACACATGGATTCAGGTCAGCCATACATGTCAGCATTTGTAGTGGTTATTCCTCACCTAGTCCTGCGGGACAAGGAGGTGAGAAGGAGCAAGGGACAAGCTCAAGATTGTCCCCTAGAGTCTCAAGTTATGGTTTGCCGGACACCCAGTTTGGCGGCTCTAGAAAAGAACCTCACGGAGTCTTCGGATACGGATGTGAGTTGTGAGATACTTGTTAGATGACTAGTGGTGGTTTCCCTACACTATACCCATTTGTGAGGCACCGCCCTTCCCCGTGTTCTGTCATGGCATACTTACCTCAGTGGACCCCGCTTTCCCAGTTGTCCAAAGGGTCACATGATCTTCATCCTTGTCTTCCTGTGTCCTTTGCCTTGTTGTCCGCATCACCTAAAGTCAACAAAGTGGTCAATTCTATAGATGTGCATAGCATTTTAGTCTTTTGGAGGTGGTGGGCCCACTTCACCAGGGCCTTGTATTATCTCGGGATTTAATGTATTTTTGATCACCATGTTATCATTATATTGCTTAGTAATGTACTAACTTGTATAATTGAGCCTTGTCACTTCATGCTTGCATACAGGTATTCAGCTAACACTATTGTTGACCAGATTTGACTTAGTCAAACTGAGTTGACTAGGCCAAAAATAGGCCCGAAAAAATGTTGTGATCGGAATTTCGATTTCGATCAGTTATTATCTACAGGGATCCCATATGAGCATGCAAGTGTTGGAATTGCAAAATACTGAAGCGTTTGAGAAATTTTTAATTATTATTGGTCAACTTTGACCTGTTTTAATTAAAAATTATGGATATTGGGCAAATAATGCCAAAGTGATGGATCTGGGTCGTTTGAGTGGTCATCCCTATTACTTTTGGGGTCCACGATTGCATTGCAACAAACGGTTCGGCAATCCGGGCAATAAAAGTGGGTCAAAAGCCCAATTTTCATCTTCAGCCATATAAACCAACAAAAATTACATGGAAAATTAGAATTTGACTAAGGCAACTATAGGCAAATGGAAAAATCAATGGTTGGAAAAGGTAAAGGTAATTTCTAAAGGTAAATGGTAAGGTTTGATGCATTGTTGGCACATTGTGGGGCCCTCTCCATGGCAGCTCACCACTTGAGGTCGAATTGGCCCATGGGGGCGTTTTTCTCGTTAGGGGGAATTCGATTTTGTTGGATATGGGCATGTGGGCCCTTGTTGTATGATGTTGGGGGGATAAAACCCCATATAGACACCCCCCAACACTTTGTATTATGTGTGTGGCCCCCATAATGGGCCCCTCTCCTCCACATGTGCGCTCTCCTTGGGGCAATTCGCACCCCCCTCTTGGCACCTCTCTCCACCATTCGATTTGATGGTTGGGGAGTGATCTTCACCCTCCATTTTGGGGGGAAACCTATTTTGAGTTTGAGCCATCTCTATAAGAGAGTGGACTCTCACCATTGTACTTCTTCTTGGCATTTTCAGATTTGCTATTGAGCTCTTGAGAGACATTTCTTCACCTTCTTGTGCATAAGTGTTGTGGAGTGTTTTGATGTGGATTATTGGCGTATTGCTGGAGTATTGTTGAGTGATAGTGAGCTATTTCCATCTTCTTCTTGTCCAAGCTAACATTGTAGGTGAAATCGACCACTAGAGAGAGGCGCAGCCATTGAGCCAGCAGCTCCATGTTGGGTTTTCTCTCCGGATTTCTGCAAAGGGAAGTAAAACTTATGTTATTATCTTGCTTTTCCTTCATTATTTGTCGTTATTTACTTGTATTTCCTTGTTATTTGCCTCAGCTACTGATTTGTGTCTCTCTTTGGCAAGTACAGGGGCGCACTTGGACAACTAGCTGCTCCAAAATGCTCAAGGGAAAGGCACCGCTGCTCAACATTTGGCATCCAACATTCGTTTCTGCATCAAACTCTTCATCTCCTTTGCTTCAGGTAGGCAATCACTGCTGATCTGTCAGGTTCTCATTTTCTTGTAAATGTTAAGCTGCAAAAACACAATAAAACCCCTAAAAATTAATATCTTTACTTTCAACCGTTAAAACCCTTAGTTCTTTAAAACCCGCTAATGAAATCTAATCAAATAGCCATATCTGAAATTTCATTGCATTCCGACTCCATATGCCCATAGAACTAGGCACTAGTCCATCACTGATTTTGCCCTACCTGGGCAAAACTGTCAATCATGCCTTTGGGTCAATTTTGGGGTTATGGGTACTTGCTAATCCGTCTTATAACGTCTTTTTACCCTAGGATATTAAGTATCAGCACGTGGAAGTGAGTTGAAATGCCTTTTTTTGACTGCCCTAGGTCCATTTGTCCATTATTTAATTCATTCCCCTAGGGCTGTTCATTTCACTTCTTGCCGGTCCATTTTTCCCATACTAAATTAGTCACATAATCACTCTACCATTACTAGAAGACGTGTTTAAATTACTTGATTTAATTCTGCCATGCTTGAGTAGTCACTATATGCTTCATTTCTCCATAGGTAGAATTTTCAGCCACTCTTCTAGTCATCTTTCATTTTCTGATTTAGTTTCCAGCCTTAAGATCTTCCATTTATTCATCATTATACTATCGTACCGGATCTGATTTCATCTTTCATAGACCATCTTCTCATTTCAAGATCCCGATTCTACTAGGCTGGAAGAAATATCACCTTCAGTCATCCATCTTGTTTACTGCTTTGATTATCTTTGGGGTTTAGGGTGTCTGATTGTTGAGTCTCAGCCTTCACCGGTTGAGTGGGTCTCCCCCTTGACTAGGCCAAGTGCCTTGTCTAAAGTGACTGTAGCCTTGTCCGGTGTGACTTCTGTCCCTTGGACAGAGGACCTGGCTACTGTAGGTTACACCATCCTAGTTGCTCATCCTCTACCGTCCCTGTTGGGATACCCCTCATTAAGAAACTAGAGTTTATGTGATAACATTTTGGCGCCGCTGCCGGGGAGGTAGAGGCCTACCCGTGTCTTTGCTTGAGTTTGAGTTTTTGCTTGCTTTTTGCCTCTATCATCGCATCAAAACTTAAAACTCAGTTGACTGATTTATTTTTGCTTAATTTTATAGCCAATACGTTTTTGTTTCACTCACCACTTCCCCTTCGACAATCCCACCTTCGGTGAACAAGGTATTTAGTTCACCTGGCGACTCCACCCCGCGGCTCCATTGGAGGCCGAACTCACCACTACAACCTTAGTAGTTTAGAGCATTCTGACACTTTACATGAGACTCCACTGGGAACTCTTAAATTGACAAATCAGAATGGACCCAGATGTTCTCCTTGGCCTCTCACAAGCCATAAAAGAATTAAATGAACGTGTGAATAGATCTGAAAGGAGACACAAGGAAATAAATGAATGGGATGCACAATCCCAGTATGGGTATGAACTTGAATATCTTGATGTTTGCGATACCCGCGATGCCCCTCGTCATTCTAATGGAATCTTTTTCCTATCCACCCCTAATAGATTGGTAAGTCAACCTGAATCTTGTCAATCCCAACCAATGATTTTTAGCCAAAATGGTTGGTCGAATCATCATATTAGCCAATATCAAACCCAGCCGGGACCTTCGGTAAACCATTCTCACCCAATTCAAGCAACCAGAACCTTTAGGAAACCCAAGCCATCCCCTTTTGATTTTTCAGAAATACATGGGGCACCCCATCTTATGTCAAATGGATACATCAAGAGGTTGCCTCGCTTTTATGGAGATGATGGAACATCTATTGAAAGTCATTTGGATGCCCTCTGGGACCATATGGAATCTCTGGATGCTCACGGTGAGGATGTCTATATGTCAATATCAAACCAGACGGGACCTTCGGTAAACCATTCTCACCCAATTCAAGCAACCAGAACCTTTAGGAAACCCAAGCCATCCCCTTTTGATTTTTCAGAAATACATGGGGCACCCCATCTTATGTCAAATGGATACATCAAGAGGTTGCCTCGCTTTTATGGAGATGATGGAACATCTATTGAAAGTCATTTGGATGCCCTCTGGGACCATATGGAATCTCTGGATGCTCACGGTGAGGATGTCTATATGTCAATATCAAACCAGCCGGGACCTTCGGTAAACCATTCTCACCCAATTCAAGTAACCAGAACCTTTAGGAAACCCAAGCCATCCCCTTTTGATTTTTCAGAAATACATGGGGCACCCCATCTTATGTCAAATGGATACATCAAGAGGTTGCCTCGCTTTTATGGAGATGATGGAACATCTATTGAAAGTCATTTGGATGCCCTCTGGGACCATATGGAATCTCTGGATGCTCACGGTGAGGATGTCTATATGCGAGCCCTTGGTGCGTCCCTAGTAGGGGATGCCTGTTTATGGTTTGATAATTTAGCATCGGGATCCCTCACCGGGTATGACATGTTCACGAGGTTGCTAATAGGTAAATGGGGTAAGAACATTGATGAGCCTTTGGAATGTCAATCTAACACTGATTGTGTCATGAATGATGATTATATTGATGATCTGCTTTCTCGATTGGATCATTCCTCTCCTGAGATGTTCCAAATTATGAGTGTGCCTACAGTCCATAGGAATGTTACAGAGTATCTTGAGAATAATGCTTCAAAACCTCGTGTGCAAATTAAAAGAGGCATCAATCGAATCATACAAGACACTTTGTTATCATTGCCTGAGGCAGTTGCAGGCCGAATTCTAGATCTAATTCACCTTTCCATTGGTGACTCCAGCAAAGGATCACCAGAAGAGCAACTTCACAATCATCACATGGTTGACAATTGTCCTGTTCAATGTTCAAACAATCCAAATGTTGACCTAGATTTTAATCGTCTCTCGAAAGAGGATGCGAAAGGTGAGGAATGTCAGATTTCATGTGAGAAACAATCTAGTGATCATCATGAAATTGAAAACCAACTTTGTGAAGATGAATGGGGTGAAAGCATTGATGAATCCATGGAAGAACAATCAAATGAGGATTATGTGGTGGAGGATCAATGTCATGAAGACGATCAGGATAACAATGATGAAATGAGCAATGATTGTCCTTATCAGTTTGATTTCTCCTCTCCCGAGCCTATGGTAAATGTGCCTTTGATTAAGCTTCTGAATGAGCCTTCAGTCTATAAGAATGTAGTAGAGTATTTGAAGAATATAGGCAATAAATCTCATGATGAAGCTATGTATGATAATGAGCAAAACTCAACCCCTCAAGATTTTGACCTTGATATTGACTTAGAAGGGGAACTTACTAAAATCATACGAAGTACTTTGTCATCTTTACCCGGAGAAGGCATAAATGAAGAAGTGGATCCCATTGATCATCAGAGACAAAATTCTGTGGCTGAGCTTTCGATCAGTGAATCCATTAGAGGTCCTCTTGAGGGGCAGCCCCATAGTCATTGCTTCGCTGGCGATTGTTCAAGTCAATGCCCAAGTAATCCTGACCTTGTTTCACTTTCCAATCATACCTTTGAAGAAGAAAAGGAAAATATTGAAAATAATCAGACTTCTGTTGAGAGTGGATCAAACGATCATCATGTGGTTGAAAGTCAAATGTGTGAAGATGATGGGGGTTTTAAAAATGATTGTATCAATATACCCCCTTGTCAAGATGATGATGATCTGGTTATGTACCAACTCGACCTTGAGTGTTCTTTGTTGCAACCTGTAAGATGGGATCAATGTCACAAAGAACCTTCAAAAAGTGTCATGCTTAATGACGACACAATTCCTCGCTCTCTCCTTGATCAAAATGAAATGATTGGAAATATGGTCCAAAGTCAGTTTTGTCTTTGGGAGGTTGATATTAATGTTGATGATTTCTTTCACAAAAGCCCTTTCTCTCATGTGGAATTGGGGATAGCACCTTTGGGAAATGCTAAACAAGCCTCTATCTTTCAATCCTCCCTCCCATCCCAACTCATGAAGTCACTGCCTTTTTCAAACCTAATTTTGTCATGTAAGGGGTTCGATAAGGAGTTTTTAGAATGCCAAGCGGTGGATGGTAAAACCTTTTATTTCCTTTTTCAGTCATCCTGGGTTAACCCTATTTTCCAAGCTGATAGTCCTATTGATGGGTTGACCGAGAAGCTTTTCAAAGATCAATTTCATCTTTTCGCAATTTTTGAGCAACAAGTGGGAGCAATTTTGATCTTAGTTTTAGTAAACTCCAGTTTGTCCCCACTTGGTTCCCTCATCAATCCAAGGATGAACGCCATTGAGAATACCAACTTGATAGACGAGGAGAACATGTCCCAGGGGGGGTTGAATCAAGTGTTATATCATTTTCTTACATCTAATTTAAAAGATAACTCACACCATTTTCATGATCCTTTTTGCCTATTGATGGATGTGTTTTGCGAAACCCAGTCTCAACCTCGTCATGATTTCATCTTGCACCATTCTAAGCCTATCCTGAATGTTGAACGAGTCAGGATGGCCTTGATCTGAACTTCATTAATCTCTAACCGAATCCTGACTTGTTTTGCTAAAAGACACCAACGAAGAATTATTGATCTCTTGGATGAGTGGTTGCACTGGATCTATGATTTTACTTAGTAGTTCTCTGAGTCGGTTAGAGTAGGGTAGGTGAATTGAATAAGCTCTCGTGAGCAGTAGTTAGTTGTCCTTTTTGCTTTGGTTTTCGCTTTTCTTACCTTTTGACACCATTTCCCCTTTGTTAGTTTGTTTTTGTACCATAGTTTTCGTTCAGTTGTTTTTCATCTTTCTTGCACCTCATGTGTTGGCCTAATAAAATTTTAAAATGCTGTAGAGTTAGTTTCGTTATTGATATATCTTTATTTTAGCATTGTCATTTTGTTTATTTTTGCTGGATTATTATATATGTATATTGTACGGCTTGACGTGTGGTCTGCAGAGATTGGTATAGCGTTTGCATTTTACAGGACTAGGTACACATTGATGATGATGATGCAGATAGCATGCGAGTGCATGTATGTTGATGATGATGAGAGGGGTGCTACGGACCAGAGATTCTGTGGTTCTCAAGCACTCTCTCCCTTAGAGCACTTGTCCCAGCTGGAGCCTGATGTTATCACATCTATGTTAGCTGGAGCTACCATACTGCAGACTGTGAAGCCGAGGACTGCACAGTACTTTTTTTCCAGATCGGAGATCAGCCGCCTTCAGACGAGGCAGTTTTGTTCAGACTTCCCCTAGCAGATATGTCAGAGGGGACAGACAGTTGTACAGTGCTACACACATCGTCACTTACCATCTACCACAGGGTCACCTTTCCCTTGCCAGGCTTTGACATAAGCCCATTTGAGACAGTTGCATAGTCATGTTTTGGTCGAGATTATCACAGTATATCGCTGGTTTATTATGTGCCCGGATTCAGCAGAGATCCAGCTCACAGACAGTTTCAGTAGCAGCAGGTATATGGTGCAGCAGGTATTGCATTTGATGATTATTGCTCATGTTGTAGATTAGACTTCTTTATACTTGTTAGTACACTAACTCTGCATGAGATGATATATTTGGTGATCTAGCTATTATATGATGTGGTTGGGCCCTTGATGATGTTAGTCCACCTCTCCGGTTAGACTTATGTATATGCACGTTGAGTCATGTCCTCTACACTTGGCATAGATTTGATCACTTAGTCCCTCTCGATAGCTGGCTTTAGCTCCATTATCACTTTCCCCATCCATTCGACTCATCCATGATACTTGCTCCCGACTTGGATTTTGATGTCTGATCCCGAGGACCCCTTTCCCCACTGATCTCTGAGTTTGCCATGACTCCCTGTTTATTGTGCCTCGGCTCTTTAGTGTGTGAGATACACGGTTAGACCTGGGATTTGCTCCAGTCGGTTGCCCCCGATGTTGCAATGCAGTTAGGATTGTGTAGCCTCACCGGGTGTTCCCCATGGGTGATCGAAGCATGTATTGCTCACCCCCATTACCTTTGCAGTATGAGCACCATGTTTATATCTTTTGAGATATGTATGTAGCCCAAGAGGGCCTTGATGTAAATGAAGAAATGAAATGTAAATCAGGCTAAAAAGGCCATTATGTTGTAAATGTAAAATCTAGCCAAAAGGGCTAAGTATGAAACTCATTGTAAAATCCATGCAATGTGTTTATGAACACACATGGATTCAGGTCAGCCATACATGGCAGCATTTGTAGTGGTTATTCCTCACCTAGTCCCGCGGGACAAGGAGGTGAGAGGGAGCAAGGGACAAGCTCAAGATTGCCCCCTAGATTCTCAAGTTACGGTTTGCCGGGCATCCAGTTTGGCGGCTTTAGAAAAGAACCTCACGGAGTCTTCGGATACGGATGTGAGTTGTGAGATACTTGTTAGATGACTAGTGGTGGTTTCCCTGCACTATACCCATTTGTGAGGCATCGCCCTTCCCCGTGTTCTGTCATGGCATACTTACCTCAGTGGACCCCGCTTTCCCGAGTTGTCCAAAGGGTCACATGATCTTCATCCTTGTCTTCCCGTGTCCTTTGCCTTGTTGTCTGCATCACCTAAAGTCAGCAAAGTGGTCAATTCTATAGATGTGCATAGCATTTTAGTCTTTTGGAGGTGTTGGGCCCACTTCACCAGGGCCTTGTATTATCTCGGGATTTAATGTATTTTTGATCACCATGTTATCATTATATTGCTTAGTAATGTACTAACTTGTATAATTGAGCCTTGCCACTTCATGCTTGCATACAGGTATTCAACTACACTATTGTTGACCAGATTTGACTTAGTCAAATTGAGTTGACTAGGCCAAAAATGGGCCCGAAAAAATGTTGCGATCGGAATTTCGATTTTGATCAATTATTATCTACAAGGATCCCATATGAGCATGCAAGTGTCGGAATTGCAAAATACTGAAGCGTTTGAGAAATTTTTAATTATTATTGGTCAACTTTGACCTGTTTTAATTAAAAATTATGGATATTGGGCAAATAATGCCAAAGTGATGGATCTGGGTCGTTCGAGTGGTCATCCCTACTACTTTTGGGGTCCACGGTCGCATTGCAACAAACGGTTTGGCAATCCGGGCAATAAAAGTGGGTCAGAAGCCCAATTTTCATCTTCAGCCATATAAACCAGCAAAAATTACATGGAAAATTAGAATTTGACTAAGGCAACTATAGGCAAATGGAAAAATCAATGGTTGGCAAAGGTAAAGGTAATTTCTAAAGGTAAATGGTAAGGTTTGATGCATTGTTGGCACATTGTGGGGCCCTCTCCATGGTAGCTCACCACTTGAGGTCGAATTGGCCCATGGGGGTGTTTTTCTCCTTAGGGGGAATTCGATTTTGTTGGATATGGGCATGTGGGCCCTTGTTGTATGATGTTGGGGGGATAAAACCCCATATAGACACCCGCCAACACTTTGTATTATGTGTGTGTCCCCCAAAATGGGCCCCTCTCCTCCACATGTGCGCTCTCCTTGGGGCAATTCGCACCCCCCTCTTGGCACCTCTCTCCACCATTCGATTTGATGGTTGGGGAGTGATCTCCACCCTCCATTTTGGGGGGAAACCTATTTTGAGTTTGAGCCATCTCTATAAGAGAGTGGACTCTCACCATTGTACTTCTTGGCATTTTCAGATTTGCTATTGAGCTCTTGAGAGACATTTCTTCACCTTCTTATGCATAAGTGTTGTGGAGTGTTTTGATGTGGATTATTGGCGTATTGTTGGAGTATTGTTGAGTGATAGTGAGCTATTTCCATCTTCTTCTTGTACAAACTAACATTGCAGGTGAAATCGACCACTAGAGAGAGGCGTAGCCATTGAGCCAACAGCTCCACGTTGGGTTCTCTCTCCGGATTTCTGCAAAGGGAAGTAAAAATTATGTTATTATCTTGCTTTTCCTTCATTATTTGTCGTTATTTACTTGTATTTCCTTGTTATTTGCCTTAGCTACTGATTTGTGTCTCTCTTTGGCAGGTACAGGGGTGCACTTGGACAACTGGCTGCTCCAAAACGCTTAAGGGAAAGGCACTGCTGCTCAACATTTGGCATCCAGCATTCGTTTCTGCATCAAACTCTTCATCTCCTTTGCTTCAGGTAGGCAATCACTCTTGATCTGTCAGGTTCTCATTTTCTTGTACATGTTAAGCTGCAAAAACACAATAAAACCCCTAAAAATTAATATCTTTACTTTCAACAGTTAAAACCCTTAGTTCTTTAAAACCCGCTAATGAAATCTAATCAAATAGCCATATCTGAAATTTCATTGCATTTCGACTCCATATGCCCATAGAACTAGGCACTAGTCCATCACTGATTTCGCCCTACCTGGGCAAAACTGTCAATCACGCCTTTGGGTCAATTTTGGGGTTATGGGTACTTGCTAATCTGTCTTATAACGTGTGTTTACCATAGGATATCAAGTATCAGCAACTGGAAGTGAGTTTAAATGCCCCTTTTTGACTGGAGTAGGTCCATTTGTCCACTATTTAACTCATTCCCCTAGGGCTGTTCATTTCACTTCTTGCTGGTCCATTTTTCCCATGCTAAATCAGTCACATAATCACTCTACCATTACTAGAAGACGTGTTTAAATTACTTGATTTAATTCTGCCATGCTTGAGTAGTCATTATATGCTTCATTCCCCCATAGGCAGAATTTTCAGCCACTCTTCTAGTCATCTTTCATTTTCTGATTTAGTTTCCAGCCTTAAGATCTTCCATTTATTCATCATTATACTATCGTACCGGATCTGATTTCATCTTTCATAGACCATCTTCTCATTTCAAGATCCCGATTCTACTGGGCTGGAAGAAATCTCACCTTCAGTCATCCATCTTGTTTACTGCTTTGATTATCTTTGGGGTTTAGGGTGTCTGATTGTTGAGTCTCAACCTTCACCGATTGAGTGGGTCTCCTCCTTGACTAGGCCAAGTGCCTTATCTAAAGTGACTGTAGCCTTGTCCGGTGTGACTTCTGTCCCTTGGACAGAGGACCTGGCTACTGTAGGTTAGACCATCCTGGTTGCTCATCCTCTATCGTCCCTGTTGGGATACCCCTCATTAAGCAACTAGAGTTTGTGTGATAACACTTTCATTTTCATACAATAAACAAAGCCTCTTGAACTTGGCCAAATCCAAGTCAAGAGCACTCTCTGTCGGAGAGCATTTAGTTTTTTGCATCTCCCTTGCATCAGGCATTTAGATTAATCAAAGTCTCTTGAACTTTTGTCTTAAGACTAAGTCAAGAGCACTCTCTATCGGAGAGTTGAACGGTGCTCTTAAAACAGTTTCTAAAATCATTTCAACTCACACCCCATTAATTAATTCATCTTGGTTGTTATCTGACACCTGTATGCTCTGCCAACCTGAAAAGGTTGGGCTAGTACTCAGAAAGGTGTCAGATCTGTTAATCTCATAAGTGATAACCTAATAAAACTTTACCTCAAACAAGTAAACCGGCGTCAAATACTGAGGTTGCTTCCTGAAACAGGTGGTGCCGAGAATCCACTGGTCAGACTCGGGGGCGGTTGAAACAATGGACACCTATCCTCTTGAATCTGGGTGCTCTCGACCTATCATCTAAGAGGTTTCCAGTATCTTTCCCGGTTGGTTTGTTTTCTTTTGATATCCTTGTTCTTAGCCTAATAATCAAGACCATTAAAATTTGGAATTTATCAAGATAATTTGCATAACGATCTCACGAACAGTACCTTTCAAGACCCACACATTCAGGATCACATCTTTATTATTATTTGACTCCATAAGGCACTGGTTATCTAAAACTTGTGTTTTGATCAGGACCATTTGTCCTTGTGGTTATTTTGTTTTGTGAATGCTTTATTTGATTATCAATTCTTAAAACGTATTGTCATCTTGTCATCTCATTTAGCAATGCGGATTGCATCTTATCTTGTTTATCACATTTATAATATTGGTCTCATCACAGAAAACTCCTAAACAACACCCATCCGCATCATACCATTCATCAAAAAACATTTAAAAACATTGAGCCATAGTTAACTCTTTGTAGGGACTACCCCCCTTGGCTTCATTAGGAGTTAGCCTAAACGGAGGAGTTGGGATTTAGGTGACAGTACCTAGCTCATTGCTTGCCCCCAAGGCCACACCTCTCCCCACTTCCAGTGAGGGAGACAACTTTCGAAAGATTTCTGTTGCTGGTGTGCAATCTAGCGAACAACACACTATATCCCATGAATATGCCCTTCTTTTCTGAAGGGTCTAGTTTTGTTCTCTTTTCTTTCGGAATGTATATGTACACATGACACCAAATATTCTGAGATGTTTGACTTTTGGTTTCTCTCCCGACGAAACTTCTTCTGGAGTCTTGTTGTCCAATACACGGTGAGGTGTACGATTTTGTACATACACAGCTGTTCTTGCTGCTTTTGCCCATAACTGCATTGGAAGATCTCGATCATGGAGCATTGCCTTCGCTGCTTCCATTATTGTTCTGTTCTACGTTCTACAACGCCATTTTGTTGAGGATTGTAAGGAGTGCTCAACTCCCTCTTAATCCCAGATTCTCTTGAAAGGTCCTTCAAGTCTTTTGAGGTGAATTCTTCGCCATTGTCTGATCGTAAAGTCTTAATCTTCCTTTCAGTATGATTTTCTACCAAGGCTTTAAATTCCTTGAATTTGCTAAACACTTCATCTTTGCCTTTTAAGAAATAAATCCATGTCTGACGAGAAAAGTCATCTATGAAAGAAGCATAGTATACATACTTGCTTAAGGAGCTAGAAGACATGGAGCCACACACATCTGAGTGGATTATTTCCAAGATCCCTTTTGCCTTGCTTTCACTGCTAGGAAGTGATTTCTTCACATTCTTCCCTTGTGCACATCCCTTGCAAATGCCTTCATACTTTGTTTGAATTTATGGTAGTCCTGATACTGCTTTGCTTGTAATTGGTAGTGCTCTATAGTGTACATGTGCAGGCCTTCTATGCCATAATTCGCTTGGTTCCATGGAGTCATGAACCAAAGCTTGTTTTGGTTGTCCTTTCAACTTGTACATGCCTCCCTCTTGCTCTCCAATTACTGTTGCATCATTTATTGTTTTTCCTCTTGGCCACATTAGGATTTGGCCATCAACAAATGCAACACGATGTCCTTTAGCATCTAAGGTTGAAATGGAGAGAAGATTTTTCTTCCAACCTGGTATGTATAGAACATCCTTCATCTTGATTGATAGTTTGTAAGAAGCTTCTCCACTTCCTTTGATAGGAAACTGATAGTCATCTCCAAGTTTCACCTTGTGAGGTGACTCATGTTCTGATAAATTGACAAGAGTTCTTTGTATCCTGTCTTGTGCTTGGATGCTCCACTATCCACAAGCCAATCATTGCTTCCATGGGTGACGGTTCCTGTAAGAGCTGAGATCAAAACATATTCTTCATCACTTGAAGAATCATCCCTTTCTTCTTTGGTTTTCTTCCTTACTGGTCCATCATCTTCAACGGTGTGAGCATGATGCCTCTTCTTGTTGGTTCTCCTTGAGGATCCTTGGTTTCTGGGATAGTCTCTTGAGTAGTGTCCTTTCTCATCACATGTGAAGCACCTAATACTGGAGAGGTCTCTTCTGGGTCCATGATTCCTCTGGGATCTTCTGGGCTTCTTGTGATGGTGGTCCTCCCCTTTTGTGTTGATTCTTCTTAGCACGAGTAGTTAGGGCTTGGTCATCATTAGCCCCCATCTTTTCTTCTCTTGCTACTAATCGAGCTTCTTCTTGGGTGCATTCCTCCCATAATATTTTGAATGTGATTAGCTTCCTGGCATATATTCCTTGAATGAATGAGTCCCATGATCTTGGGAGACCATTCAAGGTAGTCATCACAATCTCTCTTTCTTCAACATTGTCTTCAATTGCTTCAAGTTGTTCCTTGATCTGAGCGACTCTTGTGAAGTAAGATTGAATGGTTTCTGATTGTTGAATCTTCACATTCTTGAGTTGGTTCCTCAAGGTCATCTTGCGGTTGATGTTCTTTCCTTCACATAGCTTGGTCAAGGCCTTGATCATGTTCTCCTCTTGGGAATTGCTTTTGCCTCTTCTCCCTTTGGTTCTGGAACCTCCTCATTGACATACTTGTCCAAGTCATTCTCTTCTAGGACAAGAGAAATTCTATACTTCCTGTGATTTGTCATTTGGAAATGAGAACCTCAAATGGAAATAACAAGTAATTAGATCTTACCAATTTGAGATGCCCAACTTGGTTCTGGAGATGGCTCACCTAGGGTTTGATAGAGAAACCCTAATTTTTCAAACTTGGAATTTTGAGCTTCTGCTTGGATAGAAAGATGCGCCTCCTCAAGGCCAGTTGTCCAGTGTACTCCTTTTCCCGGATTGATTGATGGAAGCTCCAACAGTTTGATGCCCTAGTTTTCTCCCGACATCTGTGACTGGGTCGAAAATGAAAGTTCTCCAAATTGAATTCTGCTTCCACCAAAAGATGCACCCTCCTAGGGCGAGTTAGCCTAGCACTCTTTTCTTGATGATCTGTGGAGAGAAGACCTTGAAATAGGAAGCCCTAGTTTCCTGCTGCTGCATAATGCCTTCTTTCAGGATTGTTCTAATTCCATGTTAGTGTTTGCACTTTAATTCAATTATGTTAGATCTTTAAAATGAAAGATAAACAAGCACAACAATACACAAGAATACACAAAATTTCCCCGGGGAAACCATAAAGGAGAAAACCCCGCAACTTCCTCAGTAATAGATTCGTCACTAAGTACAATATCAAACAAGATAGAAAGCCCAAAGATAAGATGTCTTCTGCAGCTTCCCTCTTTCTTCTCCAACGAACTTGTCTTCTCTCTCACTTGGTGTGAACTTGCTTGAGTGAGTGTGATGTACAAATGGGAGAGTGAGCCTCTCTATTTATACTTTAAGTGAGATTGACCTAATTCCCCAATGGGGCCGGCCTCCTTACCTAACTAGGCCAACCTCTCCCAGGGAGACTCAAAAATACATTTTACATTTGACCTTTGGGGAACTATTTCCCCGACTTACAATGGAGGTTTTACCTCGATATTCTTGCATGACCAAATACAATAATGACATCAACGAACGAAGGAAAAAATCTCCGATGGAAGTACAATAATAATATACAAAAGAATATCTTCCGAAGTTAGATTTACAACAACAAACCAATCATCTGCCTATACATCGTGGCATCAATTGTCTTTGAAGAAGCATCACACAGTAGCTTTAAGTTCGATTCCATTGCCTTACAGTCCATCATTCTGAACCTCTTCATAATCTCCACTGCATACTTTCCTTAACCAAGGAAAATCCCATCTGAACTCTGCCACACCTCCATACCTAAAAGTAGTGCATCATTCCCAGGTCCTTCATTTCGAATTCTGCGGCAAGCCTTCTCCTTGTTTCTACAATGAGCTCATCCTCCCCTGTTACAAACAGGTCATCTACATATAGCAGTAATATTACTGGTCTTCCGCCTTCAACCTTGGAGTAGTGGTTGGAATCTGCTTTACTCTTGGTAAAGCCTAGGCTCATCAGAAAACTGTCCATCCTGCCATACCATGTCATGGGTGCTTGTTTCAAACCATACAAGGCTTTCTTTAGCTTGCACACAAGAGTCTGTCTGTCATGTGTCTCGAATCCCAGTGGCTGCTCCACATACACTTCCTTTTCAACTACACCATTCAAGAATGTTGTCTTGACATCCATCTGGTGTATCTTCCATTTCATTACTGCGGCTAAAGCAAGTATAGATCTGATGGAAGTGTGTCTTGCTACATGTGCAAATGTCTCCTCGTAGTCTATGCCTTCTTTCTGGGAGAAGCCACGTGCCACAAATCTTGCCTTGTGTTTTTCGATGCTACCATCTGCAGCATGCTTGATCTTGTAGATCCATTTTGAAGGCACAATAGACTTCCCTTCTGGTCTCGAAACTATCTCGCAGGCATCATTCTTCATAATCGATTGGTATTCTTCGATCATGGGATCCTTCCTTTCCTTCTTTTCTGTTGCTTCCTCATAGTTGGAAGGTTCTTTATCAATGATGTCGCATAGTAGGGCCACATAGCTAGAGTATGGTCTGGGTCTCTTACTTTATCGGTGTGTCCCATCTACAGCACCATACTTCTCTGCATCTTGTATTGCTTCACGTGCCCATGCTGGTCTTCTCTTTGGGAGTTCTTCTCACGAGGTAGATCCATAGGTTCTTGTGGTTCTGTTATGTCATGGTCTTCGTGATCTTCTTGGATTGTCTCTGCATAACTATGGTTCTGGTTCTGGGAATTTCAGGTTCTTCAGTTTTCTTCAGTGGGTAATTGTCTTATTTTTTGTAGGCTGAATCTTTATCAAAAGTTACGTCTCTGCTGATTTCGATCTTCTTGAATCCTTGGAAGTATATTCAGTAAGCTTTTGATGTGTCACTGTATCCCACGAATATGCCCTTCTTCCCTAAAGGATCTAGTTTTGTTCTCTTTTCTTCCGGGATGTGTATGTACATAGGGCAGCCAAATATTCTGAGATGCCTAACTTCTAGTTTCTCTCATGAGAAAGCTTCTTCTGGAGTCTTGTTGTTCAATACACGGTGAGGTGTACGGTTTTGTACATATACAACTGTTCTTGCTACTTCTGCCCATAAGTGCATTGGGAGGTCTTGATCATGGAGCATTGCCTTCGCTGCTTCCATTATTGTTCTGTTCTTATGTTCAGCAACGCCATTTTGTTGAGGATTGTAAGGAGTGATCAACTCCCTCTTAATCCCTGATTCTCTGCAAAGATCCTTGAATTCTTCTGAGGTGAATTCTCCGCCATTGTTTGATCGTAAAGTCTTGATCTTCCTTTCAGTATGATATTCGACCAAGGCTTTGAATTCCTTGAATTTGCTAAACACTTCATCTTTCCCTTTCAAGAAATAAATCCATGTCTTACGAGAAAAGTCTTCTATGAAGGAAACATAGTATGCATACCCGCTTAAGGAGTTGGAAGACATGGGGCCACACACATCTGAGTGAATTATCTCCAAGATTCCTTTTGCCTTGATTTCACTGCTAGGAAATGACTTCTTCAAATTTCCCCTTGTGCACATCCCTTGCAAATGCCTTCATACTTTGTTTGAATTTCTGGTAGACCTGATACTGCTTTGCTTGTAATTGGTAGTGCTGTATAGTGTACATGTGCAAGCCTTCTATGCCATAATTCACTTGGTTCCATGGAGTCATGAACCAACGCTTGTTTTGGTTGTCCTTTTAACTTGTACAAGCCTCCCTCTTGCTCTCCAATTACTGTTGCATCATTTATTGTCTTTCCTCTTGGCCACATTAGCAGTTGACCATCAACAAATGTAACACAAAGTCCTTTAGCATCTAAGGTTGAAATGGAGAGAAGAATTTTCTTCAAACCTGGTACGTAGAGAACATCCTTTGCCTGAATCTAGTTTGTAAGAGGCTTCTCCACTTCCTTTGATAGGATATTGATAGTTGTCTCCAAGTTTCATGTTGTGGGGTGACTCATGTTCTGATAAGTTGACAAAAGATTCTTTGTACCCTGTCATATGCTTGGATGGTCCACTATCCACAAGCCAAACATTGCTTCCATAGGTGATGGTACCTGTAAGAGCTGAGATTAAAACATTTTCTTCATCACTTGAAGAATCATCCCTTTCTTCTCTGGTTTTCTTCCTTACTGGTTCATCATCTTCAATAGTGTGAGCATGATGCCTCTTTTTGTTGATTCTCCTGCAGGATCCTTGGTTTCTAGGACAATTTCTTGAATAATGTCCTTTCTCATCACATGTGAAGCACCTAATACTGGAGAGGTTTCTTCTAGGTCCATGATTCCTATGAGATCTTTTAGACTTCTTGTGATGGTGGTCCTCCCTCTTGTTTTGATTCTTCTTAGTATGAGCAGTTAGGGCTTGGTCATCACTAGCTCCCATCTTTTCTTCTCTTGCTACTAATCGAGCTTCTTCTTGGGTGCATTCTTCTCATAATCTGCTGAATGTGATTAGCTTCTTTTTGGCGCATATTCCTTGAATGAATGAGTCCCATGATCTTGGGGACCATTTAAGGTAGTCATCACAATCTCTCCTTCTTCAACATTTTCTTCAATTGCCTCAAGTTGTTCCTTGATCTGAGAGACTCTTGTGAAGTAAGGTTGAATAGTTTCCAAGTGTTGAATCTTCACATTCTTGAGTTGGTTCCTTAGAGTCATCTTCCGATTGATGTTCTTCCCTTCATATAACTTTGTCAAAGCATCGAACATCTTCTTAGGAGTCTTCAAGGATGAGACATGAGGGATGAGGTGATCTTTAATGGATTCTGCAATAATCCTTTTGGCCTTGATCATGTTCTTCTTGTGAATTGCCTTTGCCTCTTCTCCCTTTGGTTCCGGGACCTCCTCATTGACATGCATGTCCAAGTCGTTCTCTTATAGGACAAGGGAAATTCTATACTTCCATGCCCGAAAGTTATCAACTCCTTCAAGCTTATCCTCAAGCTTGGTGTGATTTGTCATTTTGATATGAGAACCTCAAATGGAAATAGAAAGGAATTAGATCTTACCAATTTGAGATGCCCAACCTGGTTCTGGAGATGGCTCACCTAGGGTTTGATAGAGAAACCCTAATTTTTCAAACTTGGAATTTTGAACTTCTGCTTGGATAGAAAGATGCGCTTCGTCAAGGTGAGTTGTCTAGTGTACTCCTTTTTCTTGATTGGTGGATGGAAGCTCCAAAAATTTGATGCCCTAGTTTCTCCCGGCACTAGTGATTGGGTTAAAAATGAAATTTCTCCAAACTGAATTCCACTTCCACCAAAAGATGCGCCTCCTTGAGGCGAGTTAGCCTAGCCCTCTTTTCTTGATGATTTGTGGAGAGAAGACCTTGGATTTGAAACCGTAGCTTTCCGCTGCTGCACAGTGCCTTTGGCTCTGACACCATGTTAGTGTTTGCACTTTAATTCAATTATGTTAGATCTTTAATCTGAAATATAGACAAGCACAACAAAACACAAGAACACAAGAAATTTCCTCGGGGAAACCATAAAGGAGAAAACCCCGTAACTTCTTCAGCAATAGATTCGTCACTTAGTACAATATCAAACCAAGATAAAAAACCCAAAGATAAGATGACTTCTGCAGCTTCCTTCTCCTTCCTCCAACGAACTTGTCTTTCTCTTCCTTGGAACGAACTTACTTGTTGGTGTGTGAGTGCCCAAATGAGGGAGAGCACCTCCCTATTTATACTTTAAGTGTGTTTGACCTAAATTCCCAATGGGGCTGACTTCCTTAACTGACTGGGCCGAACTCTCCTAGGGAGACTCAAAAATACATTTTACATTTATCCTTTTGGGGACTATTGCCCCGACTTACAATGGAGGTTTTACCTCAATATTCTTACATGACCAAATACAATAATGACATCCCTGAACGGAAGAAAAACATCTCCGACGGAGGTACAATAAAAGTACAATAATAATATACAAAAGAATATCTTCCGAAGTTACATTTACAACAACAACAAGATCATATTTAGCCTTTTAGTTGAAACACGGAGATGAATGAATGATTATAAAATCTCAAGATGAATCAAGAGCTACCTTTATCAGAATACTTTCTCTCCCCTCTCTCTAGAACCCTGCTTAATTATTGTAAATTTCTCAACCAATACTCATTCACAATTTCATTTGAAAATATCTTCCCATAATATTTGTGAACTACAAGCATCAAAACATATCCATGCTCATTGCATATGAAACCAATCACTGGACATGGAAACTGAGTGCAACTACCTCAGATAGAATGTCTTCAACCCTATCTTCAAAAATTCAAACTGATTTCTTTAAGGGGTCCCACCAATTTAGTATCATAACATTGTATATTAATAATATGCCTCGCAATCCTTTGCGGGCTTAGAATTAGGTGACGAAAAAATGAATCAACAACCTCTACCACCAGACAAACACAAGGATGATGCTGCTAAGATAACATGCATAGCTAGAGAAAACCCTATTTATAACGCTTTGAGGACAAAGCATTCTTTAAGAGGGTGGAAATGTTTTTTTTTTTATACAAACGAGAAAAGGGTTTATATTATATAAAAGAGGAAATTACAAATTCCCCCAGGACTGCAAAGAAGGCCAAGAGTCCAAAAAATAAAGTTTCAGTGCAGTATAGAGCTACAAAGACTTCCATCTGCTCAGTTGTTTTACATATTTTAACAAAATTTGCCCTCCTACTTTTGACTGTGTAAACTATTATGAACTGTCCTACCGGGATTATACAAAAAAAAATCTAGAGCCTTAAAACAAAAGGGAAAGAAAAAAGAATTCATTCCTGAGCATTTGCTTCTTCAATTTCGGGTTGAGAGATCGATGCTTCTTCCATGGGGGAGGCCTCTGCACGTTCTTCTTCTGGTTCATGGTTCTAGGGGTAGAGTCCATTAACGTCAACTTGCACTGCTTCCATAATCTCTTTCAATTGATTGAACCAGCTCTCATGACGTTCAACAACATTCATGCTAATGTTCTGAATATTCCGACGCAGCTTTGCCAACTTTCCATTGACCCCGTCTAGCTTTGCGCTCAGAGCTTGTTCCATTTCTGCCACAGTCCTCTTCAACTCTTCCACCTCACCAGTTTGAACATGATATCCGGTCTCAATGTCCTCCAAGCGCATTTCAAAACGTGTCAAATCCAAGCTTGTTTGCTTTGATTCCTCCAAACAAGCCTTAGCCACTTAAAAAATACACCGGCTCATCTTCCGGAGGTCTATCATTCCTTCTTTGAGTGCATTAATCTCCTGCGTAACATAATTCAATCCAGAGTCTTCCCCAGGGTGACTCGGGTTCGAGTCTTTATTCCTTGAAGAGCCCTTCTCCGCCATCTCAATGTCCTTAGTAACCAGAGAATTCTCGCTACATGCAATGTTTTCGAAACGAAGCAAATGAGGAAAGAGCAATTGGATCTCCCAAATATCCTCCCTTTGCATTATCGATGGTGGGAATGCCATCATTTTGCTATAACTTTCGTACCAACTTCCCATCAGCTCAGCACGACAGTGAATGTGCGAAGTTAATGGGGGATAGAAGAGTCTATATTCATCCGTGCCAGAGATAAACTCTAGCCTTCCATCTGTCGAGCCGCATATTTGGTAGCAACATCCGCCTTTATGGCATATTCTCTCGGGCAGCGAAGGCATTAAAGAGGGCTTCGGAAGTTGCAACACCATTTGAATATGGTGTGATGTCTATAAAGGGATAGTTCCCCCTCCTTAAGTCTAGCTCCGACGTTGGCCAAACAATCTGCCTTGGAATTTAACTCCCTTTGTATATGATAAAATTTGATGTGGGATAGGTTAGGAAAAGAATGGATAATTCTTTTTTGAATGCTGTTCTTTGCTGCTTTCCTAAGAATCAGGTTGTTCATGGATTGAATGACGATTCGAGAGTCGCCACAAACAATGAAGTCCTCTACCTGAAGGTCATACATGCACTCTATTCCTTGAGACAGGGCCATCCATTCGGCATAATTATTTGTTTGCTTGCCCAGACCCCATGCATAAGTTTTAATAATGTTTCCACCTGGATCAAAGATGAATCCAACCGCACTTGCCTCCCCTGAAGAGGGTGGCAATGTTATAAACATAATAATAGATGTAAATGAAATACTAATAATCATAATTAATACTTATTTAACATTTAATGAAGAGTCATAGGTCACACCTATTCACTCCCATGACCAGTCAATGTGTATAAAGGTATATTGTCATGAGAGCATTATAATCACTCTATTCATTCATTTATCAAATATACTTTTATACATTCAATCTCTATTGCAGAATTTTCTGTTTATGCAGCACTTCCGTTATGAAACCTTTAATAACCCTCTCAATCTTTCCCTCTTCTTCAATGCAATGCTTCTGTTACAAAACCTTTAATAACCTTCTCAATCTTGCCCTCTTCTTCATCATGCTAATGATGGAGAAACTTATTGAAGAAATCTGCAATAGAAGAAACCTCTTTGCAATCAAAACCATCATACCAATCTAGTGCATCATCCTCTAATGTGAAAACAAATACTCTCGTCAAATAATCCTCATGAAAAATATTGAAATCAGACACAACTTTGATGAAAGATGCATTGTGAAGGATAGCCGAATCACCATACTCATGAAATGAAGGAGTAGAATGAAACAATACATTTGGATCATATCCCTCATTTGGAAAATCAAGGATGCCTGAAAAATCAAGTTGAGGAAAGCATTTCTCAATCAAAGAACCATGATTCTCAATTTCTAAATCCATTTCAGTTCAAGATCTTCAAAATGATATGACAAGTCTGAAAATGCACCATAACATGCCTTATATCAAACTAGAAAAATAATGCGTGGAGTCGCCAAGATGAGCCTTTGAAGTTCCTTTGATATGTTGCATGTGCTCAAGTCTACATACAGCAAAGCTTTCAAAATCTGCAAAGGAACAAGATCTTTGTTCCTTCATGGAGTTGACACGTGAGAAGAAAAATCTGCAGTAAGAATCTCTAACAGAATATCATGAAGCATAGTCTTCAAATTTTCGGGAATGTGGACTTTGTCCCCAGCAATGACGCCGATTTTTTTTTACCTTCCAAACTAGCATGTGTGGTTAAAGTCTCGAAGAAACAAGCTAGCTAAGGGGAACCAAGAGGAAAAGGCCAATGCCACCACACCAATCCCTTTTCAGACTTTTGGTTGGTTCTTCTCCAACTCAATGGAGGCTTCCCTAAACTAGGATTACTAGAGCAATAGTCAATGAGTGCAAGGTGAAATGAAGAGGTTGCCTTAGCAAAATGGTTGTAGCATAGCAAGTAAAAAATAGGTGATGGGAGGATAGAGAGAAACCAATCAAGAGACTAGTGTCAATCAACCAAGGGCAAATGGAGTCAAAGGATCACCAACTAAGAGGGCCTTGCTTAATAGGTCACCAAGAGAGAAGACTTGCAACTGCTAACCCAAACCCTACTTGATGGAATTGAAGATGAACTGGGGTTTATAAGGGAAAGGATCAAATAAAGTATCCACTTCCTTTTGTAGCTCTTGAGGTGCACCCTAAACATAAGGGTTGTTTGGTTGCACAATCTGAATGAAGGTAAAGATACACCACATAAATCCTATATAAATAAATATGCAAGAAAAGATGAAATAAAGATTAACTTAAGACATCTTTCTCCAATGAGGTGGTAACACCTTTCCCAGTGGCCTAAACAAGAGGCATAGAAATGATAATGTAAAAGCACTCAATAAACTTACAACCCTGAAGCTCCAAGCAAGACAAGTGCGCCACACATGAAGAAGGGAATCCTTACAACAAGCTTTACTCCAAGATAAGATATATTGATTAAACTCAAGAGAGAGGGAACTCCATAAGTCCAACCATGTTTTACAATGAAGAGGCCTTCTCCTTATATAGCCTTATGAAGCAAGAGGGGTGCCTATCCAAGTGTCAAGCACATGCATGGAAAGAGTGCATCACTTGTAAGAAAGCTTAGCAAAGTGTTGATAAACTTGGTATCATGCATAGAGAGGTGTGCCACCTCTAAAAGGAGATAGGCCACATGGGGGGAAAACCTCTCTTGAATTAGGAGATTATGTCCCTAGGAGATGCGCCCCCCATAGAAAGGGGAAATGCCCAACCAAAAACCAAAAATTAGGATTCTTGGTTCTAAAATCAAGGGATTATGTCCCTCGAATCCAAAAATTATTTTCTAGACATAATTCCCATAAATTAGGGAATCTTGTCTCCAAAATCCATCAAATAGGGGATTATGTCTTCGAGGGATGCATCTAGCATACTTTGAGGGGTTAAATTGGTCTAAATGGAGTGCACTGGCCATTTTTTAATGAGAGGGGTGTTCCACATAGTATGGAAGATTTGCATATTGTACAATTAGATGCAAAGACATCTTTTCTCGATGGGGATTTGGAGGAAGAGATTTATATGTAGCAGCCACAGGGGTATGAGGTCAAAGGGAAGGAGAAATTAGTATGCAGGTTGAAGAAGAGCTTGTATGGCCTAAAGCAAGCTCCAAGGTAGTGGCATTTGAAATTTGAAAGGTTTATGATAGAACAAGGTTATAGTAGATGTTAGTCTATTTCCAACTACTGTGTTTATTTTAAGAGACTAGATAATGGCAGCTTTATTATCTTTTTGTTGTATGTAGATGGCATGCTTGTTGAAGTGTCTAACATGTAGGATATAAATGTGCTCAAAAGAAAATTAGCTAATTCATTTGCGATGAAGGATTTGGGTGCTGCAAAGCAAATACTTGATATGAAAAATCACAAGTTAACATTGCCTCAGGGTGAGTACATAGAGAAGGTGTTGGAAAGATTTAGAATGCAGGATGTAAAACGAGTTACTGCAAGATTTAGAATGCACGATGTAAAACGAGTTACTGCACCTTTGGCTAACCATTTCAAACTGACTAAGGAGATGTGTCCCAAGACATAGGAGCAGATAGATTACATGTCCAAGGTTTTGTACTCGTCAACAGTTGGAAGCTTGATGTATGTGATGGTGTGCACAATATCGGATTTTGCACATGTAATGGGAGTTGTGAGCAAGTATATAAACAATCTAGGTAAAGAGCATTGGGAAAGAGTAAAGTGGATTCTTGGTTATTTGAGAGGTACTACTACTCGGGCATTATGTTTTGGAGGTTCAAACAATGTTTTGCGAGGATATGTTGATTTAGATAAGGTAGGTGATATAGATAGCAAGAGGAGCACCAAAGTGTATGTTTTCGCTGTAGGTGGAACAACGGTAAGTTGAATTTCAAAACTGCAAAAGGTTGTTGCACTTTCAACAACAAAAGTAGAGTATGTTGTTGTTACAGAGGCTAGTATATAGATGATTTGGTTACAGAGATTTATGGAGGAATTGGGAAAGATGTAGAAGAATAGTAGGTTGTAAAGTGACTGCCAGAGTGCCATTCATCTTGCAAAGAATTCAACCTTCCATTCTAAGACTAAGCATATACAACTTAGGTACCATTTCATACGTTCAATTTTGGAAGATGGATAGTTGAAGTTAGAAAAGATACACACTCGCGAGAATCTTGCAGACATGTTAACGAAGGTAGTAATCAGGGAGAAACTAAGTTCCTGCTTAGTTTTAGTTGGCCTCAAGCATGATGAGAAACTTGCTAGGTCCAAAGTTAGAGCACAGTCTAGCAGGTGCAGTAGCAGTGGAGTTGTTGCGATTAGTCTCCAAGTGGGAGATTGTTGGTTGTGGATCTTGATTATCTCCCTGATTCTAAGGACTTGTTTTAGCCGTGTTTGGATCCCAGTTTTTGATGGAGGGATGTAGCTCATATACCAATGAAATGAACACAAAGTTCATTTACTAAATATCTCACATAAGGACAATAAGTTTAAATCTCAGAAATAGGATTCGTCCTTGACCCTTGCCGTGTCCCGAATTGGTCGAATCGGACACGATTCGATTGGAATTCGTGTCCGATTCGACCTTGGATCGAATCCTGAATCGGGACACGACTTTCCCAGCGAATCGGACACGCTGATGAAGCGAATCGCGACTGTCGGACACGCTGATGAAAAACAGGACACGTTTTTGGCGGAAAAGTGCGTCCGGGTTCACTTAAAAATCAAAATTTGCCTTTCTTTTTGTCATTTGCAAGGAAGCATTTGATTGAGAGTGAGTTGTATGTGCAGGTGAAGGAGATTTGAAGGAGATTTGAAGGCTATCCATCGTTTCCAAGCGATTCCAAGTGCATTCCGGTGGATTTGTGGAGAGGATTGCAAGCTCAACCATCACAAAAGAAAAGGAATGTCTCAATCAGCTAGGGCAGGAGGTAGGGGGCAAAGGAGAGGGAGAAATGCACCATCTAGTGCCTCCCCTCCTATTCCACCAAGCACAAGCGGTTCTCCTCCTCCGTCAAGTGCTCCATCGGCTGCTAGTGGAGCTCATTCTATGGCTCCACTTAACCCTGTTTTAGCAAGACAACAAGCCCAAGAAAAAAAATACCCTTTGTGGAAGTATGTGACAAGAAAAGATGGGCCCGGGGCAAAGCTTGGTGGGGGAGGCAATGTGTCTTGGAGATGCAATTTTTGCAAGCATGAGTTCATGAGCACATATTTCCGGGTTAAGGGCCATTTGTTGGCCCTTCCTTCTTGTGGGATTTCTTCATGCAAAGCGGTGACTGTTCACCAAAGGAGGGATATGGAAAGAGAGGATCATGTTGGCTTAGGGAAGGTGGCAGCAGCAAGCAAGAAAAAAGAGGATGATCCTCTTCCATTCTTGAGGAAGTCCTCTAGCACCAAGCCTCCATTTCCACCTAGCATGCATGGGCGTGGGCGTGGGGATACTTATCAAACAAGAAAGAGGCAATCTACAGGTGGTCCAATGGATAGGATTTTCCAAAAAGAGGCGCGAGAAGAGGTAGACCTTACTATTGCATTTTTCTTCTACCTCAACTTCATTTCATTCAATGTTGCACGGTCACCATTGTATTTTGAGACGGTTAAAACTATCTTGGAACGTGCTCCAAATGGTTATGTGCCTCCTAGTTCAGAGAAGCTTAGAACCACATTGTTGGTTAAAGCAAAGAAGGAGGTAAATAAAATTCTTGAGCCAATTAGATCAACATGGCCCTCATCCGGTGTGAGTATTGTTTCTGATGGATGGACGGATCCCGCACGCCATCCACTCATCAATTTCATGGTATCTTCCCAAAATGGACCGGTGTTCTTGAAAGCGGTTGATGCTCTTGGCGAATACAAGGATGCACAATTTATGGGTGATTTATTCATCAAAACCATTGAAGAAGTGGGTGTTGAGTCGTGTGTACAAATCATCACGGACAATGCACCTGTTTGCAAGGCTGCTGGCATGATTGTGGAAGCTAAATATCCACAGGTATGTTCATTTTGGACACCTTTCATTTCTAATTTGCTCATTGTTTGAATTTGGTCATTGCAATGTTAGTGTTGTAGAGTCATTGATACATGCTTTTATTGCTCTTACAGGTTTTTTGGACACCTTGCATTGTCCATTCCTTGAATTTAGCACTGAAAGCCATTGCTTCGGATGTGGCATGGATTGACAACCTTATTGAGGATGCACGCCATATCCGTAACTTTGTACAAAACCACACAAATGCCCTCACCATCTACAAACAGTACACACAGCTTTCATTGCTGAAGGTTGCAGATACTCGGTTTGCTTCCTCATTCATCATGCTCAAGAGGTTGAGGGAGGTCAAAACCGCTCTTGGGTCCATGGTGATTTCAGAGTTTTGGGCCTTTTGGAGAAAGACGGATCAGGCTGCTTCACAAAAGGTGAAGGACTTGGTGTTAAATGATGGTTGGTGGGACACGGTGGATCTTACTATTAAGATCATGGAGCCAATCATTTCTTTGTTGCGGTATGCAGACACGGACCAGCCCATCCTAGCAGAGGTTTATGAGGGGTGGGATTCCATGATTGAGTCCATGAGGTCCATTGTCATGGAGAATGAGTGTCCCGAGTATGGGACATCGGCAGAGAACTTATGGACCATTATTCGGGATATTCTTATCTCCAGGTGGGATAAGAATTGCACACCTTTGCATTGCTTGGCCCACTCCTTGAACCCCAAGTTCTACACTCAGGAGTGGCTCACTGGTGGATCGGGGGCCTCACACAGAGTCCCTCCTCACATGGATGCAGAGATTGCAAATGGGAGGAAGATAGCACTTAGACGGCTATTTCAGGATAGAGACATGCTTGAGGAGGTGGAGGATGGCTTTGTAGATTTTTCCACTGGCACTGGGAGATTTGGAGGCTATGATGTGCTTAGAGATAGGGAGGGTAAGACACCCTATCGTTGGTGGGCAACTCATGGGGCAACATCCCCTATTCTACAGAAGTTAGCCTTCAGGGTCATCTCTCAAGTTACATCATCCTCTTGTTGTGAGAGGAATTGGAGCACATATGGGAACTTGTACAGTGTGAAGAAGAGCAGGCTTGAGCAGTCCAGGGCAGAGTCCATGGTGTATGTGCACTCCAACCTTCGTCTTATTTACAGGAAGAGGGAGGAGTGGGTGAAGGGAAAGACAAAGATGTGGGATGTCTTTCCTGATGATATGGGTTTGGACAGCAGTACTGAGTTGGCATTAGCCAACATGGATCTTAATGATCCAGTGCTAGAGCCGGTCACTTTTGATGAGAGTGAACGTACAGAGGGGTCATCCTCCACAGCAGCAGATGCAGATCGTCAGATGGGCTTGGGCAGAGAGGAGGAGGAGGGGGAGGAGGATGAGGATCAGGGGCAGTGGCAGTGATGAGTATGTTGATTCAGGCATGGAGGAGGACTACTGACATATGGGATTCTCCCATCTTGATCCACCCCTTTTTGTATTTACTATTAGTCTATTTGGCATTTGCCAGTGGCCCAGTGCCCAGTGGCATTCCGACATATATGTATACATTTTGATTTTGATGACTTAATGAGAAATATGGTTCCGACATGCATATGTGTCTCATTGTGATTTGTGAATGACAAATGTGTTGTGAATCGTGATTTGTGAATGACAAATGTGTAATCATTAATGTGTTTTTATTCTAATTTCTATTGAATATTTGTTAATGTTCTAGTTTCTAAATATTTTTGGATCTATATGTCTATATTTTTAAATTTTAATATATTTAAAAAAAAAAATATATATGTATATAAAACGTATCCTACGTGTCCTGATTTCGGGGGTCACCGTGTCCGTGTCGGACTCTCGTATTTTCGTGTCCTACGTGTCCCGTGTCCCCGTGTCAGGTGACTTTGGTTTAAATCCATAAAGGACAATAAAATAAAGAATGAATAATATATGATAGAGCAATGATGATCAAGGTTACAAGAATCATGGGTGTGGTCGGAATCGACTGAAGAATTTGATGTGGGTTCGACATTGGTCTCGAAAATAAGAATCAGGGATTCAGAACCCTAACTTTTTTTTTTTAATTTATAAATATATATTTTATGTTTATATTTTTTAATTTATAATGAAAATATAAAAGCAAAAAAAATCTCAAAATAAAATGATTCATATAACATCTTACATGTAACATCATGGATTCTAAAATAGTAAAATCTAATTTTATTATTTTTCATTGTTCAATGATTCACTGCTCAATTGTATAAAAAATACATCATAGATTCATACATGTAACATCAAGGATTCATACATTAACATCATATATCAATCATTGATTCATCATACATGTAACATGTTACATACATCAATGACATTGATCATATAATCATATTGAGTAACTGATACATCATGATTCACGCATCATAACATCAAAGGTTCAAACTAAAATTCTTGTCAAATTGAAATTTTGATTCAAATAGCATAAATTCATTATATATATATATATTAAAGAGTCACAACTCAAGACTAAAGATCATCAAAATAACAAAAATTGAGCTTATTTGGAAAGCTCCACAAGTCTGAAATGAAAAACTGGAAATATGAAATTCTGGAGTGAGATAGTCTAATCTGATAGATATTCATCACCCTCTACATCCTCCAGTGGAATAATACCTAACTCCCCAGACTAATGGTATGAAGCAGCACGGGCATAAGATGCAATAAAGCTACTACTATGCCCACCAACAACAAAGGCAGAAGACCCTGCCACAACCAAGCTAGATCGAGGCATCGATGCATCATCCAAATCCCCAACACCCAAAGGATCTATAGAAGAACTAGCCAAAGAAAGGTTAGCCATCCAACAACTAGGAGTATCCAAGTTTGTAACCCAAGGATTCACATCCCATGGCTTCGAAGGATCCTCATCATAATCTGGCTTCAATCAAGAGATGAGGTGAAAATTTGAGTGAATGTACACAAGATCTTCCGCTTTTGCTGATTGAAGTATGATTTTCTTGACCAATTGGATGAACCCATAAGTGCTCCAGTGTCTCTCTGTTGTTGAAGAGATACAAACCCGTGAAAGAACTCTAGATGCAAGGGTCTGTAACTCTGGAGTTTAAGCACCATAACATCCCTGTTAAGATTATATGCTACTATAGACTAGATTCCAAATTCATTAGCATTCGATACATTATTCACAATAGCAGCATAATAACGATCTCTGAAAGATGCACAATCACAAAGCACAAAACAATATATCTTGGGAAACCCTCAAGGGGAAGAAAACCCAACAAGTACTTCAATATAGACGATCAAAGTACAATGCCCAAAATAGGTCTCACAAATAAGAGAGACAAAAAAGACCAAACTCTAGACCCAAGCCAATCCTCCTCCTCCTTCGCAGATATCTCTTTCTCTCCTCTAATGCGAATTGCACAAGTGAGTGAATGTACAAATGAGAGGAACTCACTCTCTATTTATACTTTACTTTTCACTTAACTTTTAATCCAACTAGGTTGGCCCCAATAACCTAACTGGGCCGACCTCTCTAGGAAGACTCAACATAATATTTATATTATATTCTTTTGGGTACTAACGATCTGACTTACAATGGAGGTTTAAACTCATGACTTTTACATGACCAAATATAATAATGACATCTCCGAACGGAGGAAAAACATCCCCGGCGGAATTACAATAATAAAGTACAAGGAGAATATTCTTTGAAGTTACATTAATTTAACACTCCCCCTTAACAAGAAGGGTATTCTACTGACAACAACATCTGCATGTGTAACTCTGCACAACATCATGGAGGGAGGAGGGGCATTATCAACATCATCTGGAACATTGGTTGATACATCTATAAATCATTGGAAGTTCTTCAACATCAACATCAACAACTGGAACAACTGCTGTATCATCATCATCATCATCTTCAGTACAGAGTTGAAGTATCATCATCATCATCATCTTCAGTACAGAGCTGAAGTATCATCATCAACAACACTGGAGCATCCTCGTCTACAGTACTGGAACATCATCATCTGCAGCACTGGAGCATCCTCATCTACAATATTGGAGCATCATCATCTGCAACACTGGAGCATCTTGGAACATCATCATCTGCAGCACTGGAGCATCCTCATCTACAGTACTTGAACATCATCAGGAGCATCATCACCTACAGCACACACGATTCTTCCTTTCGGAATTAGGGATTGTGGACAATCCTTCCTTTCAGAACTCGGGATTCAGTCCAACAACTCTGGTGATCCTTCCTTTCGAAACTAGGGATCATGGACAATCCTTCCTTTCGGAACTCGGGATTCAGTCCAACAACTCTGGTGATCCTTCCTTTCGGAACTAGGGATCATGGACAATCCTTCCTTTCGGAACTCGGGATTTAGTCCAATAACTCTGGTGATCCTTCCTTTCAGAACTAGGGATCATGGACAATCCTTCCTTTTGGAACCAGGGATTCAGTCCAACAACTCTGGTGATCCTTCCTTTCGGAACTAGGGATCATGGACAACCCTTCCGGAACTCAGGATTCAGTCCAACAACACTGGTGATCCTTCCTTTCAGAACTAGGGATCATGGACAATCCTTCCTTTCTGAACCAGGGATTTAGTCCAACACTCACATCTTAGACAATCCTTCCTTTTGGAACTAGGGATTCAGTATAAGGATCAACATTTAAGACTATCCTTCCTTTCGGAATTACGGGGTCATTGTCTAGGGATGATCAATCCCATCACAACTCAAGATCAACATTTAAGACTATCCTTCCTTTCAGAATTACGGGATCACTGTCTAGGAATGATCAATCCCATCACAACTGAGGATCAACATTTAAGACTATCCTTCCTTTCGGAATTACGGGATCACTATCTAGGGATGATCAATCCCACTACACCACAATATCATTAGCACTACTCCCCCTTTCGAGGGAAGTCCTTACGGACTACACCAAGCTTGTCACGGAAGTGCTCAAGCTTTACATGAGACAGAGGCTTAGTCAACACATCTGCAACCTGCTCATCAGTGCTCACATATTGGAGCTTTATAGCTCCCTTCTACACCATATCAGGGATGTAGAAATACCGTATTTCTATGTGTTTTGACTTATCATGGAACACAGGGTTCGCTGTCATCTTTATACAACTGGTTATCACATAGAATCACTGTGGTATCTAACTCCAGATCAAATAGACCTGATAACAACTTCCGCAGCCATATAGCTTCACAACTGGCAGAACAGGCTGCAATATATTCTGCTTTTGCAATGTTGAGAGCAACACTGGACTGCTTCCTGCTTAACCATGAGATCATGGCTGACCCCAGACTGTAACATCCACCTGAAGTGCTCTTCCTGTTTGAGACACTTTCTGCCCAATTGGAATCTGTATAACCATACAGTCTGAACTCATGATTTCTAGAATAATTGAGACCATAGTCTATTGTACCTTTTAGGTACCTCATCACATGCTTCGCAGCTAAATGTGAACACGTCTAGGCTCAACTAGATACTGACTCAAGGTGTTCACAACAAAGCATATATCTGGCCTAGTATTCGTCAGATACATCAACGACCCAATAATCTGCCTGTATAGAGTCACATCCACTAATTCTGAAGAAGTATCAGATAATAACTTCAAGTTGGTATCCATGGGTGTGGCCATGGCTTTACACTCCGACATATCAAATCTTTTCAAGATTTCTACTGCATACTTCCCTTGGTTAAGGAAGATTCCCTCTGGGCTCTGCCATACCTCGAGACCTAGAAAATAATGCATTAAGCCAAGGTCTTTCATCTCGAATTCTGTAGCGAGCTTCTTCTTGCACTCTGAGATTTGCTTCTCATTACCTGTTAGGAACAGGTCATCCACATATAGCAATAATATGACTGGTTCATCATCCATAACCTTGAAGTAAAGGTTAGGATCAACTTTACTTTTGGTAAAACCTAAGCTCGTCATAAAACTATCAATTCTTTCGTACCAAGCTCTTGGAGCTTGCTTCAACCCATACAGAGCCTTCTTCAGTTTACAGACATGCGTCTCTTTGTTTTCAACCTCAAAACCTTTTGGCTGTTCGATGTACACTTCTTCTTCGATGACACCATTCAGGAAAGTTGTTTTCACATCCATCTGGTGTAACTTCCATTTCATCGTGGCTGTAAGTGCCATGATGGTTCTAATTGAAGTGTACCTTGCTACGGGAGCAAATGTTTCTTCATTATCGATTCCTTCCTTTTGAGAGAATCCACGAGCCACAAATCTAGCTTTGTATTTTTCAATACTTCCATCAGCAGCATGTTTTATCTTGTATATCCATTTGGAAGATACCACACTTTTACCTTCTGGTTTGGGAACTATGTCCCATATGTCATTCTTTATTATAGAATGGTATTCTTCCATCATAACTTCTACCCATTCTTTCTTTTGAATGGCTTCTTCAAAACAAGTAGGTTCTTTGTCTACAAGATCACACATCAAAGCCACATAACTGGAAAATGGCTTTGGCCTCTTGCTTTCTCTTGTGGAGCCTTTTGGAGTTCCATACCTCTCTGCATCTTGAATAATTTCTCGAGCCCAAGCTGGCTTTCTCTTGCGAGAGATAGTCATGGATGGAGGCTCTTGGGCTTCCAACATATCATGATCTTCCGGAGTCTCATCAACGGGGGAGGGTGCCACTTCTGTAACTCTAGGAGCTACATCTTCTTCATATGCTTCTTCATGCTGGCACTTTTTGGACTTCTTGAGAGCCGCATCTTCATTAAATGTTACATCTCTGCTAATCTCCATATGATGATAGCCTGGTATATAGATTCTGAAGGCCTTGGAGACCTCACAATATCCAACAAAGATTCCTTCATTTCCGGAAGGATCCAACTTGGTCCTTTTCTCTTTTGGAATATGAACAAAAATTGGACAACCAAATATCTTGAGATGAATTACCTCTGGTTTCTTTCCTGTGAACATCTCTTCTGGGGTTTTGAACCCAAGTGCACTATGGGATACTCTATTTTGGACATATATTGCTGTCCTTGCTGCTTCAGCCCATAGATACATAGGAAGATCTTGATCATGGATCATGGTCTTCACTACTTCCATAATAGTTCGATTCTTTCTTTCGGCAACACCATTTTGTTGAGGATTATAGGGAGTGGTAAGTTCCCTCTTAATCCCAACATCTTTGCAAAAGGCTTCAAATTCTTTAGAACTGTACTCTCCTCCATTATCTGACCTGAGCATCTTTATCTTCCTTTTTGAAAGATTCTCTATCAAGGCTTTGAATGCCTTGAACTTCTCGAATACTTCACCTTTTGATTTCAGAAAGTAAATCCAAGTCTTTCGAGAGTATAATCATCAATGAATGTAACATAATATTCATATCCACTGAGAGATGTGGAGGGCATTGGACCACATACATCTGAGTGAATAAGTTCCAATATCCCTTTTGACTTGGTGTCACTCTTCGGAAATGGATTCTTTATGTTCTTCCCTTTTGCACATCCTTTACATATACCTTCATGATCAATCTTGAGATCGGGTAATACTGTTACTACCTTGCTTACATGTGGTAATGCTTTGTAGCTTATGTGAGCAAGCCTTCTATGCCATAGTTCGCATGGACTTGTAGTATCATGAATCAAAGCTGCCTCTGAATGTCCTTTCAGTTTGTATAAGCCTCCTTCTTCTATCCCAATAACAACAACATCCTTTATAGATTTTCCTTTGGGCCACATGAGAACTTCTCCATCTATAAAGGCAACCCTAAGCCCTTTCTTATCTAAAGATGAGATAGAAAATAGGTTCTTCTTTAGGCCTGGTACATATAGTACATCCTTCATCTTCATCGGGGTTCCTGAATCAAGCTTGTAGGTAGATTCTCCTATTCCCTTAATAGGATATTGATAGTCATATCTTAATGATACCTTCTGAGGGAAGTTCTTTTCTTCTAAACTAGAGAGAGTCTTCTTCTGACCTGTCAGGTGCTTTAAAGCACCACTATCAATTAACCATGTGTCATTTCCAGGTGTCATGGACCCAGAGAGAGCGGAGAATAAAACATATTCTTCTGCTTGTTCCTTTGTTTTCTTCCTGAGAAGTTCTTCTTCTTCTTCTTCTTCTTTGGCTCAGTGAGCATGATGTCTTTTGTTGCTCTTCTTCTTGACTTCTTTTCTTTCTGGACAATTTTTGGCAATATGTCCCATCTTGTCACAACGGAAACATTGATAAGAAGAGAAGTCTCTTTGCTTGTAGTTTCCCTTCTTATACTTTTGAAAGTTCTTTGGAGGATGAGATTCTTTATGATTTTCCTTCTTGAAATGAGGTTTTCCTTTTCCTCTCTTAGTATGGGTGGCTAGAGCTTGATCATCATCTCTGAGTAGTGCTTCTCGATTTTTCACTCTAGCCTCTTCTTGGACACATTCTTCCCATACAACTTCAAATAGTAAACTTTCATTTCTTGCGCACATAGTCTGGATAAAAGAGTCCCAAGGTCTAGTGAGACCATTGAGAGCAGTCATCACTAATTCATCTTCATCAAGGGTGTCTCCAATTGCTTGTAGTTGTTCTTTAAATTGAGAAACCCTTTTAAAATATTCTTGGATAGATTCTCCTTGGCTCATCTTTGTACTTTTGAGTTCAGCTCTCAAATTCATCTTCCGATTTATGTTTCTTCCTTCATACATTCTTGTTAGGGCATCAAACATCTCCTTTGGAATCTTCTTGGAGGACACTTGAGAAATCAAGTGATCTTTTATGGAGTCTGCTATGATCCTCATAGCCCTAATCATATCCTTCTTATGTTTTTCTTTTGCTTTAGCTTCTTTGGGTTCTGGTACAACCTCTTTAACAAACTTGGTAAGATCATTCTCTTCTAGAATGAGTCCAATCCTATACTTCCAAGCACAGAAGTTCTCTATGCCTTCCAACTTGTCATCAAGCTTTGTGCTTGGAGCCATCTTAACCCGGAGAGCAGAGAATAACCAAAAAATAAAATTTCTCAAAATAAAAACTGAACTCACCAAAAGATGCGCTTGACTGAGGCGAGAATGCTGGTACACTTGGTTTCTGAAGATTCCAAAATTTCACCCTTGAAAATTGACTTGCGAAATTCTGATATGTAGTTTTCTGGTTCAAGGTCAAACTAGGGTTTGACTTTCCGGGAGTTTCACCCACTGAAAAACTTCGATCTCTGTGCCAATAGATGCACCTAGGAGAGGCACATTTTCCTATGCCACTTGCACTCAAAAATTCCATTTCTGTGAGAAGCCCTAATTTTTCATTTCGGAGAGAGAGAGAGAGAGTTTTACCTTGTGAAAGTTGCTCTTTTCAGGCTAGATCTGATACCATGTTAAGATTAAATGCTACTATAGACTAGATTCCAAATTCATTATCATTCAATACATTATTCACAATAGCAGCATAATAAGGATCTCTGAAAGATGCATAATCACAAAGCACAAAAAAATATATCCTGGGAAACCCTCAAGGGGAAGAAAACCCAACAAGTACTTCCTCAATATAGATGATGAAAGTACAATGCCCAAAATAGGTCTCACAAATAAGAGAGACAAAAAGACCAAACTCTAAACCCAAGCCAATCCTCCTCCTCCTTCGCAGATATCTCTCTTTGTCATCTAATGCGAATTGCACAAGTGAGTGAATGTACAAATGAGAGGAACTCACTCTCTATTTATACTTTACGTTTCACTTAACTTTTAATCCAACTAGGTTGGCCCCAATAACCTAACTGGGCCGACCTCTCTAGGAAGACTCAATATAATATTTATATTATATTCTTTTGGGTACTAACGACCCGACTTACAATGGAGGTTTAACCTCATGACTTTTACATGACCAAATATAATAATGACATCTCCGAACGAAGGAAAAACATCCCCGACGAAATTACAATAATAAAGTACAAGTAGAATATTCTTTGAAGTTACATTTATTTAACAATCCCCACCATGCAATAGGTGTCATAATTCCCCTGTCAGCTTGTGCATTTACATTTCCAAATGCACCACTCCCTGTGATGAATGAAGTAAATTGGTTCTTTAGCTCTATAAGCTTCATTAGATTAGAGCAAATCTTTGAAATCACTATTCTAGAACCATTGGCCACCTCACTGTCTTTGTTTGGGGCATTCCTCCTACCCCCAAATTTAGCCAAGTATGCCTCATCATAGTACTTTGGATTTAAGTCACAGCCTAAAGCATGTAGAGGGATATTGTATTTGTTCCAGCTGTTAATGATTATGTCCTTTACGGTGCCAAACAAAAGAGAGTCCTCTTCAAGAAGTAGTTGAATTCTTTCCAACATACGGTCAGTTCCCTCATAGATGTCACCCAACATAGGCATATCAGAATAAAAAAGTTTCAACAAATCAAGTGGCTCCATTATGGAAACTGTTATGCCTTAGAGTATTTGCAACGTTCCCTACAAGTCCCCTAGGGGAAGGGGCTAATTTGTTTTTGATATAAAGGCCAAGGTGAAGCATAGAGTGTTGATTTGGGGCTAAATACCCCTAATCATGTTATGGATGGTCCACCTCCAAGGGGTGCTCGCCCTGTAGGGGTTGGTGCCCTTGGGGGGCTAATCACTTGGACGCATTACTACACTCGTTTATTTTCCATGTCAAAAGTGATAGCATTTGTTTATCACACCTTATTTCCTCACTTGGACCCATTTTACCCCTCCTCTGGGCTGTGTATCCACAATTTGTACTTCCTTATTGAAGAAGCCTGCAAGGATAATGATGGAGGACGTTGAGGGCACACATTTGTTGGGGTTAGTTGGGGTGCGGCGTCCTCCTTTTGGCACACCTAGCACTTGGTGTAGTTTAATTGCACTTTATTTATTACTTTTATGTCTTTTAGAGTGGTTTAGCCCCCAAAGCTATGGGTGAGCAAGCCAAAAGTTATATTTTTTAGATTGTCTTATAGGCTAATAACTTAAAATTAGGTAGAGGATGAAATATATAAATAGATCACCTCATCTTCATTGTAAATCCTAAGACAAGGGTTCTATTAAGAAGTTATTCTTTTTTCTCTTACTTTATTAGCTCTCTTGGTGATGTGCAGTTCTCTTTGATGTCTTCTCTTGCTTGAATGGTGAATGGTGGATGAATCTAAGGCTTCTTTCTTGCACATGCTATAGTTGATGGCATGATGCTAAACTTGTTGGAATAACACATGCGCAAGTGTGACCTAAAGGTGTCTTCTTTGCTCATCTCTTGTTGAATGTTGGTGAATAATGTTACTATGTGGATTGAATGGTAGTTTTATGCTGCATTTTATTTGAATTAAGGCTTTTTACCAATATTCTATCAACTTTGTATGAAGGAAATGTCTTGCATAAGGGTTTCCTATTGCTTTTGGGGCCTTGGACATCTCCATTTGCCTCAGTAAGGCTCACCTACCAAACACTAGAGGTTGCTAGGTGATGCCCTGGCTTGCAAGTGGTAGAGGGACATTTCAAGAGAGGGAAACTGGCCATTGATCTCTCAATGCCCCAGGGATTGAGATTAATCATATCCCCTTCTCTTGTCATCTTTTTACTCATAATTTCAGCATTTATTGTATTATTGTTTTGCTGTAATTTTATGCATAAAAACCCTACAAATCTGAAAAATTTCCAAAACCCTAAAAATTAGAAAATTCGTAACTCCAAAAATAGCCGCGAGTTTGTAATTTTGATCCTCCCTAAAAATTCACCCTAGTGGATTTATCCACGGGTCTTTGAGTGCGTCCTCGTTGGATATTGACAAACCCCTAAAAATATAATATTGTTGGAAAACCCTAAAAATCTAAAAAAAATCATAAAACCAAAAATATTTGGTAATTGATAATTTTGGTCCACCCTAAAAATTTGCCCTAGTGGATTTATCCACAGATCTCTGATGGCGCCCGGTTTTGACCTAGTGCATTGGGTAACGTGAAATTGCTCAAGCTAGGGTTTTTGTAGGGCAATTATAGTGTTGTTTGGAGCAAAAAGTGCGCTCTAGGCCACTTGACCTCCTCCCCTTCAGAGCACACTTTTATGAGGCATTGCCTTGGGAGGTGTGAAGCCCTTGCATGGGGATTCGTGAAGTGTATTGAAAGTCATGATATTGATTAATAAACTGAATTAACTCCTTTATTCTGGTTTATGTGTCCATTTATTCATTGTTGACTCCAAATAAGGCACTGATCTGGTTACAAGGTTGTAGAATGGTATTTGCATGTATCTTGTTGTTTGCAGGTATCTTTAAGGGATCTCCCGTGGGTTTAGGAGTTACCTGAAGTGGTTGAGAGACTAAGTTGAGGTGAAATTGGGTTTAGATCTCTCCCATGCTTACCATTCGCTAGCTTATTGGACCACATTGTGCTACAAATCCTAGACTGCTAATTTGAATGGTAACAGAAACAAAGAGCTCAACTTGAACTCATCAAGCCTCATCAAGAATGTTGCACCCGCATTGCTTTTTTAGTGTTGCTTTGTTTCCATGATTGCCATCGTGGATTAACAACCATGGAGGACAAAGCTTCCCTCATGTCTTCTAACCACTTGACCATTATATAATGTGATGCAAATATAGTTTCTCCAACTTTCAAAAGTTGGAGTCTAGCAAATTCCTTGTACTTAGCTTGTGCATGTTGGTGGTTAGTGATAAAAATATGAACTTCTCTTGCATCTTCACATAGCTTTTTCATCCATTCAACTTCAACAACAATGGATTTAAAAGAAAGACTTAAGTCATGAACAACACAAGGTGTCCAAAAATATGGTCATACAATTCGTCAATAATTGTGCCAACTGCCTTGCATGAACGTGCATTATGTGTGATGACTTGCACAACATGATTTTGATAGCTTATGGAATTTTTTCAGCAATCCATTCAACATTCTTCTCATCCCGTGAAGCATCTAGTGCCCTAAAGAAGTATGGGCCTGAGGCCCTGAAGTAGACATTACAATAATGTTTATCAATGGCCTACTGACCCTATTAGTCCAACCATAAGAGATAATAGAGACACCATTGCCACTCCAATTGTAATGAACCGGTTCCAACATTTTCCCCACAATCAATTTCTCCTTCCGTAGAAGGGTAGTGCTCACTTTCTCAAAGTTTGTTCCCTTGTAGCCCCTAGGGGCCTCATTAATTGCCCTAAGCATATCTTGCCAATAAGGAGACCGCATTACATTGAAGGGTAATCCACATGCAAATATGTATCTTGCAACCTTGCTATCTATTTCATCCAGTGTTATCATACTCGCCAAAGACTCATTGATTTTGGCGAGTCTACACGAGTCTGTTGCGAAACGAGTACTCAATAGAGACTCGCCTAGCAAACTCGCCACTCGCCAGACTCGGCCAAACTTGCTAGAGACTTGCCGGAGATGGTAATGTTAAATTCTTAAACTAAAAGTGGCATTCTCCTTATCTTTCCTTTTCTATCCTTTTACTTAAATTTTTAACATTACCATTAATTGTTTTAGGATGTTTGAGAGTGCTTCCAACCTCATTGGACTTCATATGCAAAAAGTAGAATTTTAGATCCCATTCAAAATTCAACAGACTTAACAGTATTCAGGGTTTCAGGATTGCAACATTTCCACTGCATTCTATCATGTATGATGGTAGGGCATTGGCATTTAATCAAGCACATCAATTCCTCTATGTACCTCGATGTTTATGGTGCTGATTGTTTAACTCCTTTGTCATGACTTTAGTAAAAATGTACCCTTCACTCAAGCAAAATTACTTATTAGGTACTCGAAGCTTTTTGTACCTTTTTTAATGCATGGTTAGGAGGTTTCATCAAAATTATAGGGCGTCAACTAATGTCCTTGGATGATCAACTTTGAGATTCGAGATAGAGGCAAGCGCAAAAGCCTAGAAGTGGGGGGCATAGGGTGCTACTGACAAAAAGATCCTGTTACCAACTATTTTGTACAATAGTTGAACTTCTATTGAGCCGCCAGTTCCATGAGCATGATACACGTTCATCTTCAGAGTTCTTTTTTCAGGGCAGTTTTGCCCCTTTTGTAATAAACTGCATGTTCACACCCCCTTGGGGGAATTGTAAAGAGTTGGTCTAAGCATGGTCCTTTTATAAAAGACTCGACCTTCCCTAGGTTTAACTATCAGGTTGATACTCTAGATTGTTTTTTCCTTGGGAATTATGCCTTACTCTTCAGTGAAGTATAATTCCTGAGTTTTTCACTCACACCTCCAAAGATGGAGTATTTACCATGGTGGTCAAACCTAAGGTGGTTATTAGAGTCTTGTGTCTAGGATTGTTTACATGCTAGCCATCTATATTGAGTCGTATAAACATGCATTAGGTCCTCTAGAAGTTTGAGTCGATTTCGAAGAAAATATATATATATATATATATATATATATATATATATATATATATATATATATATATATATATTTATTTATTTTTTTTTATTTTTTTTTTATTTTTTTTCCGTAAATTAGACCATTTTTTAATGGTTTAAATGGAAAAATTCAAAATGTAATAAAGGTGTCGTCTGGAGGTAATATTTGACGTGGGGAGGCTTGTTTTGACGCTCAGAGCGTCCTCTTTACTCTAGGACTTGCTTTTTCTGGGTTTCGAGTGTCTAAAAATGTCATTTTTGACGATTTTCCTAAAGATGTGACAAATTGGCATTTAATTGTCAAAAAAGGACAAATTGCACTAAGTGTCAAAATAAAAAAAATATGATTTTTAAACATTGGAAAGGGTGGCTAATTGTTTTATTATGGAAGGCGACCCACATTAAGGGAGAAGTCACATGGTTTCAAAAGTCAAAAGTTTGAATATTAATTTGGATAGCGTGGGCCTCCCTCATGTGGGCGGCATACATCAATTCGCATAAGGTAAGATAAAGGTTCCAATCGCATTTGTGATGGGCGATTGCTCCAATGAGTGGGCGTTGAAACCTATGGTGAGGTGGCTGCCACCTCTACCACATCACGCCAACCCTCAACTCCAAGCTGCCCATTCACGCCATCCTCACGCATATCTCGTTTCAATCAGTGCGTAGATCACTCCCTCGATTGAGCCATTCGCACTCCTCTCAAGCTCTCGCCCTCTTTCATTGTAAATCTATAAATAAAGGTCCTTGCTCCACCTCTGAGTGTGGAATATTGTGCAAGGAACCTCTGCTGTAAATTTTGTTGAATGCTTGTTGCTATTTGGCATACAAGCTGAAATAAAGTGGAGACTTTGGAGGTCTAATGGTGCAATTTCTCATGGCATGTATCTAAACTGAGGTGATATCTCTCGGTTTTACTCTCTTTTTGCAATATCATTGATCAATCCTAGCTTAGAAGGTTAATATTAATCCATAGGGTAAGCATTTGTAGGATCAATTTGCTTATTTATGTTTTGTATTTGAAGTCAAAGAGTAGCCAAAAGTAGTTAGTTATACTTAGGCTCTCCAAAATTTCTTTTACTGAATATACTGGATTTGATCATGGTTTGCTCTTAGTGGTGAAGTGTTGCAGGTGTTACCAGAAGGCAAAGTAGGAATTGGAGTTCAGTTGCTTCCAACCCTCTTTGCTACCCCTAATGCTAATGATTTTGTGTCGTAGGATCCTATAGAGTGGTTCATTTGTTCAAGCTTGGGCTTGAAGCTCCTTCTCCTTTCACCTTTCTAAATTTAAAAATCAATCTTTTCCCTTCTAGTTGGTTACCCTAAGCGGATCTCATTGTTAAAGGCTCATTCTTTCATGTATTCGCTTTCAATTAGTGTAATAGGTTGTTAAGTTGCTTTTTTACATCTCCCTCACCTATTCGCTTTGGGCATGCATTAGGCCTTTTATCGGTTTTCAAAGTTCTTCCTTGCTGGCCTGTTTGCATTTCCTGCCTTTTAAAAAGTGCAGCTGCTGTGTAATGTCCCAATTCAAATAAATCTCAAAAGAGAAAATTCCACCAATCTACTAGTTTCCTAGGTTGGGGTGGAAACATTGGGATTTTGAATAAGGGAGCTAATAAACCCCAAATGGACATTAGATTGACATAAATATATTAAAAGGGGTTAAATAAATATTTATGATAGGAAAATAAGGTGGCACTTGGTCATGGAGACACATTGGTGGTGTGGGACCCACACAAAGCTAGATTTCTCATGCCACATGGCATCCTATTCTCACCCATTCGAATCCAAGGTGGAGTCTAATGTTATTGAGGAGTTGGAAGGTCAATATACTTGGCATGAGTCAATGAAGGTCGAATTGGAGTGGAAGAGTAACTCCCATGGAAGAGGAAGAGGCATTTGAGATAAATTGAGACACTTGGGCTAGATTCCCTAGCTTCTATGACAACAATGATGAAGATGCTATGACACCTATGACACAAATCAGACCTGATTGTTGACATCTGACATATATGACATGTCAGGGCTAAAAATATCCTCCAAGAGGGCGCACAAGGGAGTTGGGGCAGCCAAAGAGTCATCCATTCGAATTGAGTGAAGGAGGAGGGACAAGTGGCACACATCGGAATCTCTTCCCAATTCAAGTTGGCATGAAGCTCATGGATGGAATTTGAGCTACAGAGGTCTTTGGAAGTTTATAAAAGTCAAGAACAAAGAAGGAGAGTGGCTTTTGATCATTTTACATTTTGCATTTTGAGAGGAGAGCTAGTAGAGTGTTATTCTACTTGCCTTAGCACCAATTTCGAGGGTGAAAGATTCCCATCTTAATTGGCAATTGGAGAGGCCATTCAGACCTTTCATTTGGAGCTACAATGGAGTAATTTGTTGCAAGTTGAAGCTACAGGGCAGCTGGTGATCACATCTCCTTCAGCTTGCTTCTACAACTATTCTTCCATTTCTTGTCATGTTCTTGCTCCTTGAGGAGGGGTGCACTTGGTGAGGTGATGATCTCTTTGGGATAGCTCTTGAGGTCCCATATTTTTGTAATCTGATATATATACTTTGTGTTTACTGCTCATAAGACTTTCAGATCGAAACTCCAAGAGATTTTATGTACAAATGCTAAACTATGATTAAATGGTGCCATTTCCCCAATACCTTGTTATAAGCACTTGAAGTGGTATCAAATTCGAATGGTTCAGTCAAAATCTGATATATTATTGTTGTATGGAGCGCCATTAATATGCTAAAGACGTTTCATATTCACTAGACAAGCATTTGGAGCAATATTCTCAAGTTTCATAACCATTTGTGAAGATTTACTATCATTTCCCCCTATGTTAAAGCTAGTATACAAACATCTAATTTATGGAAGTTGCAGAAGCCTTTAGGAACTTATTGATGATGTATTTGGGAGCCCATTGAAGTCCCTTAACAGTACCATGTCTATGTTCTTAAATTTGGGAAGGTCGTACAACATTTGGAGATCCATCTTTGACCACTACCCTTGGGGGATTTGAACCTCGATTTGACTAGTAAATTGCCCTATCTTTCCCTGATTATAATTGAATGTTGCAGAAGTATTTTGAGAGTGTCCAAGCATACATCAGTCACAATTTTATGTCTTAATACCTTCCAAACACATTCAGAACCAATTTGGAAGCTTTTGGAGCCATTTGGAGGCACTTGGGTCAATACTAGTCTAAGGGTTGAATTGGCCAAAATTTGCAATTTTTCCAATTTTACCAAATATATTAAAAAGGGACACTACATGCTGTCCTAAGTCCATTCGCTTGCTTCCTTGTGTACATTTGCCATCCAAGTGCTTTCGCCCTATCCCTCAAGCTCCTTCAACCCCTTTCGCTCACCTTGCAAGTAGCTTAAAAAGTTTCAAGTTTCAAAGTTTTATATGTCATTGATTGCTAGCTTGCTTCTTTCTAAATCTTAGATCTTGTTTCAAAAAAGATTTCATCTTATTTCTTGGATCTAGCTTGTATGTGTTTATTGTTTATAAACTAACTCTTCTAACCATTTTTTGTTTAAAGCTCTTACTTTCAGGAAAGCTAGAAGGTTAAGGCAAGACCAAAACAAGCAAGAGCAAACTCCCAAAAGCTCAAAACTTCTATTCCCCCCTCTTCTTCATCCCCACTTCTAACCTTGTGCTCTCAAGGAGGAATAAACATCATTCATTGTATAAAAGATCAATAAAAAGCAAGTGGGATAAAGGCTTCCACACCCTACTTCCCCCATTTGGGGGAGGCTTGTATCGTCCTTTTTTGTACTATATTTGCTTTATACCTGCACAAGTAGATTAGCTTTGATTGTTAGAAACTTAGATTAGTTTCAAGTTTTGATATACTGCTAGAATAGGGCTTTATGCTTTTTGCCTAGTTAATTTTAATTTCTTGTTTATATGATTTTGCTCTAAAAAGAACATAAAGTCTCTTGAATCTCACTGAGAAGTGGATCAAGAGCACTCTCTATTGGAGAGGTTTTCTTCTTTTCCTAGTTAGATTTCCCGCTTTTATATAAACTGCTAAAAAGAAACCAAAATCTCTTGAATCTCGTCGTAAGGCGGATCAAGAGTGCTCTCTGTCGGAAAGTTTACTTTTCTTAGTTGTTTAAGATCTTTTTTCATCTTTTTAGTTTAGATTTGCGTGGCAAAGTCTCTTGAATCTCGCCATAAGGCGGACCAAGAGCGCTCTCTATCGGAGAGTCTATGGTTCTTGCTTCATTCACATAATAAAACTGGAAAGAACATTTACTACACTGTGTATGCTCTACCCACTTGTGGGATACCCAGAAGCAGTGTAGATTGCTTAATCCTTCTCACATTTAACTTCACTTCAACTTAATAAAACAAATTCCCGAAAAAACCAATGGAAATCCGGCATTGATCGCTAACAATAAAAAATGGGCAAATTCTGCCTAGGGACGCGGGAACCATTGGGACGAGACCTCAGAGCACTAGTTAGACTACATCCTTGTTGGTGTAGTGTTGAACACCGCTCTAGAGACTTCGGCCAGCCCACATGTCCTTGTACGGAGCCACTTAGATTGTAATCCGGACATATCTCCTGTACCGCAAGGTATATCTTGGAGATCCCCTTTCCCATAATAATCAACTGCACCCCAAAATTTACAATAAAATTTACCAAGAGACATTTGCAAATCATCTTCAAAACACTTCAAGCATCCCAAAGCACTCAAGACATTGACTCCATTTGGCACTGGTCATTATATAGAGGCAACAATTATTCAGTATTTCATTTGCTTATTATCTATCTGAAAGATTGTTATCATTTGCTTTAGTCATATCATGCTGTGGATGCTTTGTTTATAAATTATCATTATATTGTGGATGTGATCTATTTTTGCACGTATTTACTTGGACATAATTTTATTGCAAATTACTAAAACTCCTAAAACAACACCCATCCTAATCCATTAAAACATTTAAAACACTTAAGAGCCTTAGAAACTCTTTGTTAGGGTCTACCCCCCTTGGCTTCGTTAGGAGTTTACCTAAACGAAGGAGTCAGGATCAGGTGACAGCTCCTGACTCTTTGCTTGCCCCCAAGGCCACACATTCCCCGGAAGCAGCTTCGAAAGATTTCTGCCGCTGTGTGCACATCGGCGGGCAACAAATCCCAATATAGGCAATGGTTTGGTGATATGTAGTTATTTGTTGTAGCATGAAGTTTTGAAGTTTTTTGGACTCTAGAGGCGATTTAGAGCCTCTTTGTTTATGTTTTGGGTTAGATATGGATGGCACTCTATGCGATTTTAGTTATATGCACCTGTACTTTCTGTATGAATCTCCTGGGGATGATTTGAGTTGGCTTGATGAGGAGACTGAGGATCCCTCTAGTGTTTTCATTTTCTGAAATGGAAACACCCAATACACCTACATCACAATTATTTCTTTGGCCTAGCGATGTTGGAACTAGCTCCTCTAGGCCCTATTCTAGGCATTCTACTTCTCGTAGTCATGTATGAGACTTGATTGGGATTGAAGACATTGTCTATTCTGATTTTATACTTATGTTTTGAGTTATGTAGTTGAACTTGGTACTATTTGTGAATTTGTTCAAAGAATCATCTTTCGGTTCACTATTTTGCATATAAATATGGAGTGTCAAATGTTGTATTATCATTTTTTATGAGATGATACAATGAATTTCTGCATAGAATGTGGTTTTATAACTTATATGGATTAGAAATGTTATTAGTATATTATTTTGTGCACAAGATTTACTATATTTTGAGTTTTTTTCTATTTGCCGAGTCTTATCCGAGTCTTATCTGAGTCGGCCGAGTCCCAAGCCAGCCGAGTCTTTGCCGAGTCCGAGTCTGATAACATTGGTTTCATCCCTCCCTCCCATGTCAAACATTTTGGCCAAGGTTCCAAGGTTTTGTCTTTTGCGAGCTTCTTCAACAATTAAGGGAACTTCATTTATCCTTTTTGTGAATGGTTGCTGCCTGAAACTCCTTTCTGCCTTGGCTAAATTTGTAGCATCTTGCTCTGCTTGAAAGTTGCCCTCATCCTTTTGAGTAATACTTTTGCAATGATGAACTCCATTATCACCTTCAAGCCAAAGAAAATGGACCTTAACCCTCATGTATGAACCCTGCAAAATTTCTTTTGCACTTGCTGCAATTCCACAAGCAGGTACCACCATTGTTCTTCTCCTTCTTCCCAATCTTGGTCACATACTTCCATAGAGGAGAATCAATGTGGTTTGTAGGTAGTACAGGTTGAGGTACTTGTCATTGTTCATAGGTAGTACAGATTGAGGTACTTGTCATTTTCCTACATATTGGAACATATTTTTGTGATTAGAACAATTCATTTGCTTTCATCACCTGGAACATGCTTCTTTCACTGGGACTGGAGTAAACTGCAACTATGCTAAGAGCTTCAGGTCTGCTACTTTCTTTTTGCTAGTATTATTTGCAAAATGCGAAGTGGGATAGTTTTTGTTTGTCAATTATGTGATTGTAACAATGTTCCACAGTTCTTATGACAAAATTCTCATTTTTGCACCAGATGCATGTGTACAAGAGGAGAATACAGATAAGGATGCGGATGACAAGTTGCCTTTACAATTAGCGATTGTGGGGCGCCCAAATGTTGGCAAGTCAACATTATTGAATGCATTGTTGTTGGAAGAACGTGTGCTGACTGGACCTGAGCCAGGTCTAACACGAGATTCTGTTCGGGTGGAGTTTGAGTTTGAGGGCCGGAAAATCTATCTGGTGTGAATTTAATCAATCATTTAGTTTGCTGTCATTTCTTATTCATCCCAGAATATGTATCTCTAGAAATAAAACAGACACCCTATAATATCTAAGTTGCACAACAGGTAAAGTTATCAGCATGTTTAGTGAAGGCCATGGTACGTGTGACTCCGAAAGCATGGGACACTGTAACTTCATTCTAGACTAGGCTTTATTTCATGACCCCCCCCCACTCTCTATGCACTTTATTTTGATGAATACAAAATGCACTGGAGATATTGTCTTTGGCCAACTGGTCCTACTGAAATAGGTGTTTTTAACATTTCAATGACATTTTGGTAGTGTGCAGACTCTGCCGTCTTCGCCCCTTTTGTGTGGTATTATGTGCACAACATTCAACATGAATTGCATTGATTTTTATAGGAACAAACAAAGTGTTTATTGGGCATGGAACTATTGTGAGGACATATTGAACAAAGATGGGTGAAGGTTCTCCACATGAACAAAGGAAAGCTTGGATTGAGAAGAAAGGAAATCTTGATTCTTTTTTCAATATCAGGCCAGGTAATAGCAGACATAAAGGTGGATAAAAGCCCATAATCCAAAGATTCCACGGAAATTTGGAAAGCAGTCAAGCAAGAATTAAGCAAAGAGAAGAAGTAGAAGTTGTTAATTTTTAGACTATGGTAAGCTGATTCTGCACTCAGAATCTAAACCCTAACTGCAAGGTAGCTTAAATAAAAAACTCCAATTAAAACAGTAGATCTGAGTACGCTAATCTACAAACACATACTGCTGGAGATATGAACCTAAGTCGCAGGATTCGCTAAACTGTAAGGTTGAAGTTCGAAATTTGTCAAACTCCAAAGAAAATCTCAAGTTTGTTGAGTTTCATCGGCGAACTTGATGCATCCACTTGCTGCTGTGAATTTTAAGTTTAGACCTTCCATACCTGATAAGTTCTGACCCTCAGGCCTGCATCTCAGGGCTGCGGCACTGTGCAACTTGCTGCTCAGTGCTGGAAACGATGACGTCACTCTACTTGCTGTTCAGTTGCACAGTGCTGGCAACATGCATTATTATAAAACATAATATATATATATATATATATATTTTACAGGAATGGATACATTTTGTATTTCTAAAAAGCCTGGTGGAAATTCATGCAGCCATAAAGATACAAAAAGTCCAAGAGTCATACAAAATTGCTCTGCAAATTTTGTCGAAAATATTACAGTTTTTCTGAAAAAATGCCTATTGTATGTAGAGCCTAGAGCAATTCTGTTATAACTATAGCTATACGGTTTGACATACCGTCCCAAAAGAAAAATGCAAGTAAACAACATAAGGTAAATTAATCATGGCCAAATTTATGCCTGCTGTGGGCCTTCTTCATTTACACATCATCCCTCTCAGGGCCCTGTTCTCCATGTATCTTCTGCTGTCTAATCAAGGTGATTGCTATTTGTGGTGCAATGTCCTTCTCAACAGCTTGATCTTTCATTGAGCCTGTAGAAACATTTGGAAACCAGCCATGGATTGGGAGCTTCGTACAAATCCCAATATAATGTTGTAGTGCATCTCTGAATCACTTGCCAATTTGTCATATTTCAGTTTTTTTTCCTTAAGTTTGGCTTCCATTTCTTCGTGTTTTGCCTGTTGCCTCTCCACTATGTCACAGGGTTCGCCAAACTTCAAGCTTGAGGTTCGAAGTTCGGCGAACCTAAAAAAATCTTCGGTTCGATAGGTTCATAAAACCTGAATCATTTCTCATGCTGTGAATCTCGTCAACATCGTTACATTATCGTTTTTCAAGGTGGCTAAGTGCTCTGAGGCGGCAGACTTGAGATATATTTCTGTCAATTGAGTCCGCTGACTCAAATCCTACATTCGACATGATAGAGGAGTTTATCCTTTTTATCCTTCTTGTTAACAACAATGAGCGGAATGTACAGTCTGACTGGCGTACTACGTAGTGTCCAGATCATAGTCGCCGACTCTCCGCCACCCATCCATCAAACCCTCGACCCTGCCGCTTGTGTGGGCACTTGCCTTTGAGCGATCCCATCATTCCGAAACCCTCGACTTTGACTCTGTGCTGCCTCTCTCATCTCCATATTTCGAAGTTGGATTTATTTTGTATTTTATTACTGTTACAAGTCACATATGTATTGTTATTTTATGTTATGATTAATTTTAAAGTTTAACATATTTATATATACATACATATAACTAAAAATCAATTATTTTATAATTAATTTATTAATTATATGTATGTATATATAACTATATTAAACTTTAAAATTATGTTATATTTAATTTTAAAGGTTTAATATAATTATATATACATACATATAATTAATATTTAATATAATTATAAGTAATTATTAATTATAATATAATATAATTACTAGATATATTTAAAGTTAATAACTTAATATATATATATATATATATATATTTTGAAAAATGTATGTAGATGAACCTAATGGCGAACCTCATCTGAACCTTATGGAAAAATTCGAACCCGAATCGAACCTAAAGGTTGTTGAACTCGAACTCGAACCCAAACCTTGTGACATAGCCTCTCAATATGCATACTCAGATTCTACTGCCTGTCTCATTTCTTCCAATTGGCTTGACATCTATCTTAGTATCTTTCTAACCTCAGCATTCCCATCACCACCATTCCATCCCGAGTCGGGAGAACTCGCCATTCTGAGAAACAAAGCTCTATTTAACATTGATTTCTGGTTCCTGTCTATGACCAGAATGACGTGACCAAGAGTTCTGGTTTTTCTTTGAACTCTCACTATGTTAAGAATGAAAGCCCTGTCCAAATACAATTCAAATCTTCTATCCAATACAACTCTAGACCAGACAATAAGACTACTAAAGATCCTATTCAAGATCCAGAACATGAAATACTGAGCCAAAAGGAGAGCAGGGTAGAAGAAACATGTCCACTTACTCCTGTCAAAGATGTTTCTGTGTCCAAAACCACCAGCAGACTAAGTCAAAAGCATTCAGCTGCCAAGGCTATTCCCACACAAAAGACCACAGATCTCACAGCTTGTTAAATAGAGGGAAACAGAGGATCTTGAGACCTTGCCCTCCTCACAAGCTCAGTGGAATGCAAACCTCCAGAGCCATCAGTTGTCAACATTATCCTACCTTCAAGTCTTGTCTTCATAAATAAAACCATTAATTTACCCTTGTGCAAACTTGAAAGCAAATGTGTGATGTTGCAGCAGACATGGGGGAGAGTTATAGCTCTCGCACGCCTGTTTCTATGGCACTTATGGCATACAAACTTTGGTCCATCCCTTGGATACTTGGGCAACATCATTCAAAGGCCACCTTGTATGATGGTGTGGTCGAGATTTCTAAATTTGAGATGAGAAGTAAGTGACGCCATATAGATAAAGGTTTAAGGAATCCAAATCTTTTTGCGGGGTCCCCCATTTTTTACCAAGACCCCACTATCCAAATTTACAACATCATTTTCCATACTATCGGCATTATAATTGCTTGTCCTTCTAACGTGGAGAAGGTGAACATGGTCCAAGGAGGCAAGGAGGCTATGAATTCTTTGCAGCGTTTGAAACAAAGAAAATTCGTTTCTTACACGAACAACCAATGTAAATAATACAAATAGTCCATAAATGGAATAATACAAAAAATATTTGATATGAGATATAAGATGATATGATTACATTTACAATGTTAGGACTTATATAATCCCATCGTGCCTTTTCAAGCACAAGGGCACGTCCTTTTGTTTTTTAGTTAATTAATTATTAATTATATATATATATATTATGTTATATTTTTTATATAACATTGCCTTCCCCTTAGAGATGCTTTGCCCTCAAAGCATGAATTATGGAACACTTTTATCCCTTGTTCTTGCTTGTAACGCTTTCTCATGATCTTCTGTGTTGGTAGCCGCGACGCTTGATGAAATGAGACGATATGTTCTTTTAAACATTGAGTGAAAATGTTGCGTCATTTGTGAAGTGGTCCATTCGAGATCTACCTTCAATGGAACTGTTTGTTGACCGATTGTTCGGATAGAACTTCTCATTTTTTGCTTCCATACAAGTTGTCGATTTTGTCTTCGTACTTGTTCAATGTGTTAGTTGGTGTGTTTGTAAGAAGAATACTGTTTATTTTCCTCTTGGCTTTGTCGTTGGTCATAATGACTCTTTAGATGATGATAAGGTATTTGAGTCGCTTGTGGAGTGTTTGTAGAAACTTCAACTTTTTGTGCTTTAGGCGACTTATGGGTTGATAATAATTCAATTGGGTGTGTATTTGTTCCTCTATTTGGTGTTTGAATTTGAGCGTCTGATGACTTTGCTATTGGGTCAGTCATCGTTTCCTTGTCGACAACTGATTTTTTGCGATCTAATTCTTCTTGTAAAGATTTCTTATCATGCTTTAGTTTTCTAGTTTTTATGAGTAAGTCTTGATTGCGTCTCCTTAAGCGTAAGAGTTCTTCCTTATAATCTGTCTTGTCGACTTCATTTTGAGCATCTTGATTCTCTTGCTCTCTTTCTCTTAACGTTTTTATTTACTCTAGCAATTCTTGATTAACCTTCTTCAAGGAGGAATTTTCTTCGTCTTTTCCTGATAATTTTTGCTGGAGATCTCGATTCTCCTCTTCTAACTTTTGATTTCTCTGTGTTTTATCTTTTGTCTTCTTGATTTGTAGAAGTAATTTCCGACTATGATCTCTTAGACGAGAGATATCTTATTCTTTATCCGTGATAACTTTGTCAAACTCTTTCTGTATCTTTTGCCAAACTGTCCCGTGGCCCTGGAGGTTCCACCATAGCATAACATCCATGCTAGGGTTTCTCCCTTTGTCTTTGTCAATGATCCAAGACACAATCACATCAATAATAAGCTGAGTATATGTCATTATCTTCATTGGAATGGGGATAGAACAATGGAAGAGATCATGAACCTGGATGCCTTGAAACCCTTTCCAAGGCGAAAGTCCCTTTCACATGCCCCCTCTACCCAAGCTTTGATAGGGCTCAAGTACAAACTGCCTTCAAGATGAACTTGCTCTTCAAACTCTGTTTGCTGCCCGATATCACCATCAAAACCAGCAAGATGAAAGACATGGCTGGAAAAGAGGCCTCAAATCTGCTCTAGAAGTGGGAACACTTTGCTGCCCTAACCGTGCAACAAAACCACTTTCTTGCTGTAGAATTCTTGCAAAATATCATGTCAATCTCTACTAAAAACAATTGATCTCACTTGCCAAATTTATCAAGGGTAGCCATGCATGCACCTTCAATCCATTTTCCTAGTTCACACACTCACCTATGTTTACTTGTTGGATATCCCTCCTAAGATGCAAATACCTCAACATGGAACACACATTAGCATATGATTAACCATGTAGCATACCACTCTTCAATGGACTAGCAAATAGAAATGGCAATGAATAAACTTATTCAAGTTACCTCAGTTAGAATCACCAAGTTGAGCTCCTCGTGAGGACACTAAGAGACAAAAGCCAAAGATGGAAAAAGTACGATAGTATAATTCCTCAAGATCACCAACAAATGAAAATGAGAAGTGAGCTCTGTTATATAGGAGAAAAACTCAACTTCTAGTACAATAAAATAATAACATGGTGTCCAAAATCGTAGATTTAATCTAGGAATGCTCCCAAACAATAAAATAATGCTAAAACCCTCACAAAATTCTCAATGAGGGTGGGCGCTCTAGCAAAATTGTCCATGTATGAGCAAATAATACCAAATGAAGGTCCAAGAAGGGGGGTGCTCCTCAATACCATGAGTGAAATACCATCCAAGTATCCATAAAGCCACAAAACCATCCAAGAAAGGAGGGCGTTCTCATCAATAAAGGTCCAAATCTCAACAAGAAGCCCCAATAATCTAGGGCACTCCAACAAATCATGGTCAAAACCATCAATGAGTGTGAAAACCAAGGGGAAACCCCACACGTGTGGACAAACCAGCTCAAGAAGAGGTCCAATAAGGTAACGACTAGGGTCCAAGTGATGAAATGAGGTCCAAACAAGCATGCAGTAGCCCAACGACCTTACACATGTGGCATAGCAGCACTAAACAAGCTCAACAACCTCACATGTGTGGCATGAAGGCTCCATAAACACCAACAACTTGGCTCCAAGTGGCATGAAATGATGTGATAATTGATGTCCAAGCTCAAGGAAGTGTCTAGAACATCCACACATGCCAAGTACAGAGGGTCTCCATAATGAGGAAAGAGGTTGGCCTCTCTTCATAGCTAGAAAATACAACATGAAATGTCCTCCAAGTGTAGTGCCTCATCAAATAATTCGTAATAGCCAATGTAAATTCCAAACATCAAAAGCACATGTGTAATAAATCCCCTCTAATGAAATAATAAATAAGCCAACATCAAAACTTAGGCAATGTTAGTCCATCATGATAATAATACACAAGATTTACATTACAAATCCACTTTCCCTAAGTAACTCATCAATTAATAATGTTTACCTATCGAGTCTAACATTGTTGTGACCCTTAGAACCGTTTTATATGCGAGGCCCTAAATTAACATGTAGATAAGATAAGATAATTTTATTAATGTTCGACTAATGACCACACAAGTAGGTCAAAGGGACTGCTGATGCAATCATGTCATTACAAAGTGTGAGTACCAGATGGTCTCCTATAAAAAGGTAAGATGCAGAAAGCCGAAAGCAAGAAATGTAACATAAAGTAGAGAGTGAGAGCAAGAATGAGGCATGGATAACCCTCGGCTCCAAATCCAGAAACCCGCACTGGGTACAGGGAGGGAAGGTCGAGGAGCAAGAAGAACCAAAGGTAATGAGGTAGGGTTGTCATGGACCCGACCCATCTCTCCTAACATCTGAGGCCGAATGAAGGAAACTCAGTATAGAATGATGCCCAGAAGAAGAGTTGGTGGGAGGCCTGGGATGTCCACTGCGTTGTTTTTTGGATGAGGTGGTGCGCCACTGAGGTTTGGGGGATCTCATCCGTCTCCCTGGTAAGGATCTGATTTGCCTGTGCTGCTGAAATCTCAAGTGAGGGTATATGAAATGGAGTATGTACATAGGGAAGAAATGGGGTCTTTGTGAAATCACTATCATAGCAACATAGGAGTGTTTGGTCTATCTTCAACTTTCAAGAGTTAGGATTTCTTAGATTTGTCTTCCACATGTGTGCCTAGGAAGCTCTGTCACGGGTCATCCATCCTCACGAGTCGCGCCTTTTTTATTTTTATTTCCTTGGTGCTTTTTTATTTAGCCCTTTCAGTGGCTTAGTCCCTTTTTCTTTTGATGTGTCTTAGACAATTTGGGACAAGGGAACCTGGCTTTTGCGATGTGGAGTATCTCCCATGATATGTTCCATTTGCATTTAATTTATTCAACATCTTCCTTTTTTGAGAGTACAAGACTCTTTTGACTTTGATAAAGGCATTCATAGATTGGAATAGTAGCGAGACCATATGTCGTCAATAATAATAGATCATTCACAAAGGGGAAAGTGAAGGGGGTTGATGGATTTTTTTTATCGGATGAAAATGGTTAGGTAATATTTTGTGAGATGGATGAAATCACATGGACTTAGTTCACCAAGGTACACATTAACATCGAATAGCACATTTATTAAGTTAAGGAGAAACACCAAGGTTAGACTAAGACAAGTAAATGATCAAAGTGTGTGCTAGTCATCATGAAAGTGAAAGTGTAATATCTCATGCTAACATATCATCATGCTAGAAAACATACTAAGTAAAGATGAAGGTCAGAGATACCACGACACTAGGGGGTGATGCTCTGTCTCTGGCTAGGCATATCATGGATGTTGGATCATCTGATGCTGCTGGATAAATCTCGGACCACTGATCTATAGTGCAACCACAGATCTCATCTAAGGACAACTGATCACCATTTACCCCTTGCTGAAAGAGAGTAAACATACCACAAGGATTTAAGCTCGTCTCAATAAAAAAACACTCATGTGCATTGCCTAGTATAAGTGTCATAGTTGGGCTAGCCGTTTTACACATATAAAATATAATGACGCCATTTTACAATTTCTTCTTTTGACCATGGGCAAAAGAGATACAGAAGATGATGATGAAGAAGAATGCTGGAACCAGTCTTGGAACTGATAGTCTTCTGGTAGTTTGTCATTTTCAATCCTTGCAATTATCCTTGTGCAAATTGAGGGGTAACACTCCCACTTTGTATTGACATCATTTTGTATCCAACAATCCCTTTGACTTACTTTAGTGGTCATTCCTTGGACATTAATAAAATTATCTTATCTTATCTATCTCCATTTCTTGGAAATTGTTGGGTGCCTTCTAGCCACCCCCAAATCTTCCACCCACACTCTCATCATTCAAATTAGGTCCAAGATAAGTGGAATATGTTACTCCAACGTAAGTGGAATATGTTACTCACATTTATCTCTTGGATTTGTTAAATTATTGTGACAAGATGCATAATTTATGCTTAGTCTTGTTTTATTTTATTTTATTTTTTCCATTTATGTTTAGTTTACTGTATCATACTACTAAGTATTAACAATTAATTGGTTATACTAATTTGTTTTTGGTTTGCATCCAATGTCAATCCATGGTTCAAAGGATGACATTTTCATACATTATATAGGAAGTAAATGAAAGCTTCTGCTAACAACAGTATGACCTTGGCTACTGTAGATAGAGGTAGGTTAGGGAAAGGCATTACATTTGGATGATGTATGATTTTGACATCTGTTGATTAGGTTTTATACAGATTATATCATCTTTAAGGGTTTAACTTATGGATCCATTTTGGACCCTGTGAAAGCCACTTTTGCATCTTTTATTGGGTGGTTGGTAGGTAATGTGTTTGGCTCTTAGCATTTTCCTGGGTGAAAGTTACATTAGATACATGGGTATATCTCTATTGCACAAAAATAGATTTATTTCTTCTCTAGAAATAGAGGTTTATTTTCATCCTGTTCTTGTTTTAATATGAACATTTTGCAATCATGGCATTCATTCAAAGGGTTTCTTATTGTTAGATTGAAATTTTTGTGGTCTCTAACTTTTGGAGAAAAGAAAAACAGATCAAGATGTAGGGAAATTGTGGTCTCTCTCCTTTCATATATACCATGGTAGTTGAAACTTTTGCACATACATTATTTACTTGTGTAGTTATTTGACTGCAAAATGTTCTTTTTTGAACAGGTTGACACTGCTGGTTGGTTGCAAAGGTCAAAGATAGAGGAAGGCCCAGCAGCATTGAGTGCTATGCACGCACGACGTAATATTATGAGGGCCCAAATTGTTGCTATGGTTTTGGATGGAGAAGAGGTCTCTCTTACCTTTTGCTGTGCCAATATTTTTAGGCCTATTGTTATGTCTAAAATGTTTTTGGATATTCAATTCTATTACATATATACATTTCTTTTGATGAAGAAAATAGATTTAATTATTATGTCTGACGAGAGATTGAAGTACATCGAAACATGGCAAATTTATATCAGCTACTGCAGAAGACAGCTTATTCAGTCAAGTAACACAAACTTTGGCATTCAGATCCATTATAGAAAACATTCATTTACCAAGACCAAAAAACAAAGCATCTAACTGAGATAACACTGAATTATCAGAGGCAGAACAGCGTGCTGCCTTGATGGCCATGAATCCACATAAGTGCTGCTTGTGAGATGCGTGTTTGCCATTCTGGATTGGGGCAGGTGCTTCGTCCATGACAACTGGTTGTTGGTGAATCAGCATGTTCATTACCAGTGTCTCCAAGCTGTGCAGTGTGAATAACTTGCCTTTTGAAGGTTGCATCTAATTGCCATGAGTACTTACTAGTGCCCGGGATTTTAACCAATCCTGTCAGACTTGGACTCGGCAAAGACTTGGTTGGGTTGGGGTTTGACAGACTCGGCAAAGACTCGGTTGGCTTGGGGTTTGACAGACTCGGCAACTCGGGATAGACTCGGCAAATAGAAAAAAAACTCGAAATATAGTAAATTTTGTGCACAACAGAATATATTAATGACATTTATAATCCATTTAAGTTATAAAACCACATTCTATGCAGAAATTCATTGGATCTTCTCATAAAAAATGATAATACAACAATTGATGTTAATTTTTCATAGAGTTAGGGTTTTATGCAGAAGAATAAAAAATCAATATACTTTAATTCAAAAAATTCATTTAATAAACAAGTTCTGAAACTAAACAGTAATAAAACAAATTCTGATCTCTTTCAACTTTCCCTTTTTACGCTACCAGTTAGGTCACTGTGTTAAAGTAATCTTCAGTCCTTTAACACTACCAGTTAGGTCACTGTGTTCAGTAACATGTAATAAAAAATAAAATAAACAAATTGTTTATTTAGCAATAGAAGAGATAGGTGGAGAAACTTACCTGTGTGTGAAACCCTTCCTTTAAAATACTCAGAAAAGTTACTTTCAGAAAAAACTGAACCTCTCAGAGGTCAGTCAACACTAGGAATCAAGAGACCCTAATAAAGGGTTAGTACAAACCTGAGAGAGAGATGATGAAGGGTTGTAGTGGTCAAACAAAGATAGTCAAAGACAGTCACAACACAGTAGTAACCCCAGATAAAGTTCAGCAGAAAGGATCTTACAACGACCTGAACACAGACAGGTCTGAACAAAAGAGAAAATTGATCACAAGCAAACCATAAATCAAGGAATGGTACATGATCCACAAGCAGCCAAAGGTGACAGCAATTTTACCCAAAACACAGTCAAAAGTGACAACGATTTTACCAAAAACAACTCAAAGCAGGATGGCAGGCAGATTGGGGTTGTGGCGTCTTTCTAACAGCTGCCCCCTTCACAGATCTGTCCACAAAGACTACGATCCAGACCTTCGAGACAAACGGCCTCTCAAAACAACTCCTAGAGCAGCAGAATCAGACAATAGGGTATGCGGCCTATCCAATAAATAGCTTAGATTTGGAGCAGCAGCCCACACAAGGTCACAGCAGGGTTGTCATGAAGTTTGGCACCTTCAAACAAGGTCAAGACAGTCCACAAAGGCCACGGCTCAGTCACAACAGCAGCAGCGAGCTTTTACCAAGCCCTAGCAGTATTCAAACCCTTGACATCAAGCTACAGCAGTTCAATGAATTCAGATCTGAGTTAATGATGATCTATAGCAGGTGGACGGCCTAGTCAAACAGGTAAGCAAGCAGCAGTGAACTGTCCTTAAATCCTTGAGATAAAACAGTACAAAAAAAATCAGATCTGAGATGTGATATTGAGATAATAAAAGATAGGTCTTTAAATATAGGATCAAAAACTTTCTAGAAAGATCAAAATAATAATTAAGTTATGAATCCATCAAATTAGGAAATTACCACTTAATAAAAAATAAAAGATAAAAATAAATAAAAATAAAAGATAAAAAATAAATAAAATAAAAGATAAAAATAAATAAAATAAAAGATAAAATAAATAAAAATAAATAAAAAAAAAAAGATAAAAGATAAAAAATAAAAATAAAAGAAATTATAAACAATGGTCATAAATCAAGAGTAGGGTTCTATAGTCATTTAGTTGAGAGTATAATGACCCAAAAATAACATAGGTGTGGGTACATGACCCATGACCCTTAGAACCAAGGGTATACCACAAGATGGTCAAATAACCATAGTACCCATAGGACCAAAAGCATTAAGGTATATAAGTCAATAAGCAACTCAAAGTGGGTAGAAGACCCCACCAACCACAAGTCAAAGATAAAGGTACCACAAGACCAATAAACAACAAGGTGTAAGGACCAAAAGTAAATCATCCAAGGTGGGGAAGGTACAACCACTCATCTCTCTCTCTCAAATGTACAAATGTTCCATATAACTTGAAAGTTCATCATCACTGTATAAGGAAGGGTCCACACGGATGATGTGGTCATGTGGTCCTCTAGACTGCTCCTAAGGTCAAATGTTAGTGGCTTCATCAAGGGGTGTCCAATCCCTTAAGGAGACCATCTAACTCAACCATCGAAGACCTAGGAGAAGAGGACATCACACATCATCATCTTGGTAACTGACCAAGTGCCTCCATTCTCAAGGAATGGCTCTCAGCGCAAGGTTGAGCTTCAGTTCCAGATTGAGTCATGTTGATCAACCTCTGGTCTTTGATCAGGTCCCCCATTCTCCCGGAGAATGGCCCTCAGCCTCAAGCTAAGCTTTCAGTCCTAGACTGAATGTTGATCAACCATCTGTAGGACCTACTTGGTCCTTGACCAAGAATCTGCCTGGTCCTAGACCAGGATGTCTCTGTCTCAACCTGTAGGATCTGCTTGGTCCTCATGACCAAGAAACTGTCTGGTCCCAGACCAGAATACCCTAGAGACAAATAGGGGCCCTAGCCACATGCTAGGGACTTTGCCATGGTATCAACCTGCTTGGTCCTCGACCAAGAACCCCAGGAGACAGCTGGGGGCCCTAGGGTACCTTTTAGGGTCTTACTTTTGAGTCTTTACTCTGCCTAGTTAACTTGACCAGGAACCGGAGCTAACTGACTAGGGTGCCATTCTCTCTAAGAATGGGTCTCGTAGTTGCACTAAAAAATTAACAATTGACACTCCATATCTATATGCAAAATAGTGAACTGAAAGATGATTCCTCGAACAAATTCACAAATAGTACCAAGCAATGTTACCAGAACCGGACCGGTTTTGCCAAAACCGGCCGGTTAGACCGTTCACAAGGAAATCCGGTCCAAACCGGTCATGCAAACCGGATTTGCCCGGTTTTGGCCAAAACCGGCCGGTTTAGGGCACAAACCGGTCAAAACCGGACTTAACAGCAAAAAACCGGTTTTTTTAAGTGAACCGGCGGGTCCGTACAGCCTGCCAAAAACTGTTTTTTTTTTAATTTAAAAAAAAAAAGAAAAGTGGGTGGGGGGGGATGAACCTAGACTAACCTAAACACTCCCCCTAAGCTATAAAAAGACACCCACCCCCTCTCTTTCACTCACACTATTCATTGGAGTGTTTCCAAGGATTCCAATATTCGATTTCTAAGTGTGTGCTTGGGGTCTTTTGCCATAGATTCTTCGAGTGTTGATTGCTGAGTGTCTTCTAGTTGGTTGTTAGGCAAATTTGAAGGGAGGTTTGAAGGAGTTTTTTTTGGGAGTGTGTGGGCTGATTTGTGTTGAAGACTTGGAGTCTTGGAGACCATTGCAGCAGATTTGGAGAAAAATTGGAGCAGATTTGGAGTCCACTAGTGGCTGATTTTCTTCTCTAGATTTGGAGGCGTCTCTTCAAGGTATGTAAAATCAGCCATGTATTCCTTTAGTTATGTGGTGGTTAGTCTCTAAAAATTTGAAATCATTTTTTTTATAGGATTTAAATTTTAAAAAACTAGGGTTTTGCTTTTTATTTGCAGATTTATATTGCTTTCCATGGCTCCCAAAGATAGAAAGGATCCTGCATGGATTCATTGTCAATTAGTTGAGGGGAAAATGGTGTGTAACTATTGTCAGAAGGAGGTTGGTGGGGGAGGTATACATAGGCTGAAACAACATTTAGCGGGTGTAAGGGGGAATGTAAGACCATGCCCAAAAGTGTCTGATGACTTGAGAGCTGAGATGCTTGGTCATATTGAATCCTACTAAGCTGAAAAAGTTAGAAAAGGGAGGATCCAAAAAGAGATAGGGAGAAGTTGTAGTTCTGATTTATCTGAGAGAAACCCTAGTTTTGAAGAATCCTCCAATTTTCCAAATCCTACCCATGATCCTTATACCATACCTTTGGAAGAAAATGTTGTTGGTGGTGGTGTTGGTAGCAGTACATCCCAATTTAAAAGGCCTCGTGGCAACCTTGAGTCTTTCTTTCAGCCCCGAACTACCCCTGGTGCTCAGCCCACCATTGATGCCAAATGGAAGAAGGTGGAAAAGGAGGCTGCTTGGGAATGCATTGCTAGATGGTGGTATGATGCAGACATACCTTTCAATGCTACAAGATCTGTTTATTATCAACCTATGCTGGATGCCGTAGCTTCATGTGGTCCAGGCTTCAAGGGCCCCGATTATGAGGATATTAGGGGGCCACTTTTAAAAAATGAAGTGGAAAGAGTACAAGAATACCTAACAGAGTTCAGAAGCTCATGGAGTAAAACAGGGTGCACGATCATGTCTGATGGATGGACTGATACAGGGGGTCGCACCATTGTGAACTTCCTTGTTGCTTGCCCAAAAGGAACTATGTTCCTTAGATCAATGGATGCATCTGATCAAGTTAAGGATGCACAACTACTATTTCGTCTTTTGGATGATGTAGTTCTGGAGGTGGGGGTGGAAAATGTAGTACAGATTATCACAGATAATGCCTCCAATTATGTTGCAGCCGGAAGGATGTTGGAGGAGAAACATCCCACCATTTGGTGGACTCCATGTGCAGCCCATTGTTTGGACCTCATGCTTGAGGATATTGGGAAAATGGAGTGGGTGAAAAAGTGTGTGGAACAAGCAAAATCCATCACAAGATACATTTACAACCACACATGGGTTTTGACCCTTATGAGAAAATGCACTGGTGGAAAAGTGCTTGTCAGGCCAGCTATCACAAGATTTGCAACAAACTTTCTTACATTGCAGTCCTTGATTGAGCAAAAGGCCAACTTGAGGAAGATGTTCTCTTGTGATGAGTGGAATGCTTCTCAATATAGCAAGAAGGCTGAAGCAAAAGACATTGTTGACAAAGTCTATGAGAAAGGATTCTGGAAAAAGGCAGAGGAGATTGTACTTTTTAGTAGATCTCTTGTGAAAGTTCTGAGAATGGTGGATGGTGATAAAGCAGCGATGGGGTTTATTTATGAGGCCATGGATCAGGCCAAGGAGGCAATAAAGGAAGCATATGATGGCAAAAGACAAAAGTATCTTCCTTTGTGGAAAATAATTGATGATCGCTGGAACAGACAACTACATCGGCCTTTACATGCTGCAGGCTATTACTTGAATCCAAGGTAACTACTTTCAAAGTTTTTAAGCTATTTTATTCAATTTTAATTGCAAAAGTTTATCTTCTTAAGACTTAAATTGATCATTTGCTTTGTCTTGTAAAGGTACCATTACACAAAAGATTTTGAAGCTGATGGGGAGGTAAAGGAAGGATTGTACAAATGCATTGAGCGCATGGTATCTGATCCTGCTAAACAAGACGAGATCCACAACAAGCTCTTGCATTTCAATGAGAGTCTTGGTATCTTTGGCATGGCTACGGCTATACGGACTAGATCTAAAGATCCTCCAGGTAATAATATAATTTAGAAAGTCTTTAAAATTTAGAATATAATTCTTTTACTAATTTTTTTGTCTTTACAATGTACATGCAGCATATTGGTGGCAACAATTTGGTAGCCAGTGCCCTGATTTGCAGAAGTTTGCAGTTCGAATATTGAGCCAAACATGTAGTGCTTCTGGTTGTGAACGCAATTGGAGTGTTTTTGAGCGTATTCACACCAAGAAGCGTAACCGTTTAGAGCAAAAACGGTTAAATGATATGGTATTTGTTCAGTACAACCTTTGGTTGAGGCGCAACCAATTGCAGAACAGGACCCCTGAATCGTCTTCCATATTCCTGGATGATAGTGATGCCTCAGCAGATTGGGTTGTGGAGATGCAGCCACCAGCATTTGACACTGAGAATGAAGACCTTTCATGGATGGATTTGGACCCTCTTCCACAGCAGCATGATGTGGAAGGTGATGTTGGACATGTGCCTTCTGGAACAGGGGAGTCAAGTCAGGTTGCCCAAACCCAGACTCCACAGATTGAGGATCAAGATGCAGATGATGACTCAGAGTCCAAGTCAGAGGCCTCTGAGCCTGAGGATTTAGATTATTAGATTGTCTAGTCTTTGACTCTAGTCTTTTTTATAGGCCATTTAGAGCCTTTTTTGATGATGTATTTTGATTCAAACATGTATTGCACTCATTGCTAACTACTATGCACTCTTATTCGCTATATAAATGAGATATTTTTCATATTTTGTGTATAATGGTTTGAATGCACATGGATGCACATGAATATATTTATAATTTTTCAAAATTTGAATATTTTATGTATTTTTGGTAATCCGGTTTTATGATCCGGTTTTGGTCCGGTTCCGGTTCACAGGGTCGGCCGGTTCGACCACCGGTTCGGTTTTTGTAACATTGGTACCAAGTTCAACTCCATAACTCAAAACATAAGTAGAAAATCAAAATAGACAATGTCTCCAAGTCCAATCTCAAGCCTCATGCATGACTACGAGAACTAGAATGCCTAAAATAGGGCCTAGAGGAGCTAGTGACAACATTGCTAGACTGAAGTAACAATTGTGATGCAGGTGTTTTGGGTGTTTCCATTTCAGAAAATTGTACACTAGAGGAATCCTTAGTCTCCTCATCAAGGCATCTCAAATCATCTGCAGGAGATTCATTCTTCAAGATCCAATCGGAGACTAGTTCAATCTTATCCAATAAAATTGGATGCAGATCCTTTGCCCAATTTTTTTTTGTGAGTATCTGAAGGTTGAAGAATATGAACACCAACTTCTTCAACTTCTCAGGCTCCAACTTGTTGCGTTTTTTGGTGTTGATGTGCTCAAATACTGACCATTTGCACTCACGATCTGAAGCACTATAGTGCTGAATCATAAGTCTTATAGTTGCGGTGTCTTAGAGCCACAATTTGTCCACCAATGGGCTGTTATTTAAAAAAAAAAAACAAAGATTAGAAGTTTTGCAATGGCAAACTTGAGAAAGAAAACTAACAAAATTATAATTTAACGTTTACAAATTGAATCTTACCCTGCATTTTCTTCTCCTTAAGATGTTGGGTTGAGCTAAATCCAAATATGCTAGATGATTCTTTGTACATATCTCACTGCATGTTGATTTGGTCTTGAATGTCTTGATTGGGGTACAACCCCTTAGTCCATATCATCACACCTTTGATCACCTTAGATCTTTTTGAAATTTAGACCCCTCATTATAGAATATGCTCGGATTGAGATATGCTCTTACTACATGCAATGGTCAATGTAGTTGCTTGTCCCACTTGGAATCAAGAATATCCCGTACAGGGAGATATTTAGATGAGTCCCCCTTATAGAAAGCCTTGATGGCCTCTTTGGCCTCGTCCATGCCCCCATAGATGTATCCCATAGGTGGCTTGTCGCCATCCCTTATCCTCAACACTTTCACAAGTGGTTCTGTCATGCTGGAAACCTTAGTGACTTTCTCCCACAAATCATCTTTAAAGAGACACTTTCATGGCCATTGCATCTAGTTTTGTGCCATCTTTCCAAGATAGCCATTGTAGGCTACAAAATAATCGTTTCAATGCTTGGTACTCATAAAGAAGGGTTTGGAGGGAGAGAATTTGTGGCAAAGCATGTGATAGGGGGGAAGCTAAGCTCGCCCTCTATGAACTCTCTCATAAGGTTCAACACCCAAGCTTGGTTATAAATGTACTTGGTTATTTGTTTGCACTCATGACCCACTCCAACTTCCCTATGTCCTCCAAAATCAAGTCTATGCAATGGGCAACACGAGAAGTCCAAAAAATAGTAGGGTATTTTGCACATAACAATTTACCAGATGCTATCAATTCTCGCTAGCTCACTCGGTTAAGGTGTGGGTTTCGTTTGCAAGGTGACCCGAGTTCAATACCCTTAGGGGTGACTTAGTTGGGAGGAGACACCAAAAAATCCAGCCATGTTAAGGGTTGGCGTGGCCAAGGCCGGGTGCGATCCTGGGGTGATTTTGACGGCTTAGATGCCCTTGAGTTGTGGTTTGTTAGCCAATGGTTGAAATCAGTGAAGCACCACTCGCCGGGGACTTGCGAGTCTCCCTGAGCGACCTCCCACACCGCGTAATCGGCAAAGACTCGCCCACTCACCCACTCGCCACCCACTCGTCTGAACCGGTAGGCAATCGGCAAACTCGACAGAGGACTCGTGGAACCCAGAAACAGGGCCGCGTGAGGGAAAAAGGGTGGACGGATGCCAAATTTATTGCCGCGGGTGCAGTTCGGGCCAGGTTGTCATTGCGGTGCAGTTCGTGCAGGGTTTTCGTTGCGGTGCAGTGCAGTCCAGGTTGGAGCTTCTCGTTGAGATGTCGGGCCGGCTCCGTTCCGTGTAAGTCTGTTGTCCATAGTTTTTGTTTTGTTTTGTTTTTGTCGTAAGTCCATTGTCCATAGTTTCGGATAAGTCCACAACGGAACTAGTCCATAGTTTCGGATAAGTCTGGCCATAGTTCCGGGTAAGTCCACTGTCCACTTTTTATTACTTTTTATTTTGTTATATAGTTTTTATTATATAGCTTTTTTTATTTATTTATATTTTTTATAGTTTATATTTTGTTATATAGTTTATATTATATAGTTTTTATTATATAGCTTATAATACAAATTTGGGTTTGTTATATAGTTTTATTATTATTATTATTTTTTGTTATATATTTTATATATAATATATCACATGTAGTTTTTTTTATTTATATTTTTTATTATATAGTTTTTGTTACATAGTTTTTTTTATTTATATTTTTTGTTTATATTATTTATTATTTATTTTTGTTATATATTTTGTTATTATATATATTTTTATTTTGATATAATTAATTTCTATTATTTTAAATTTTAAATTTTTATTGCATAAATTGTAGTTTTATAGTTTATATGGATTGGAAATGCTTTTAACTTTTTTTTCTTCCAAAATGTACAATATTTTTATTTTTTTTCCTATTTGCCGAGTCTTGCCGAGTCTGTCTTGAGTCTTCCCCGAGTTTTTCCCGAGTCCATGAGTCATATGCCAGCCGAGTCTTTGCCGAGTCCGAGTCGTGCAACATTGGTTGAAATGCATTGGCCTTGAGTGATGGGCATTTCTAACAAACAAAAAAACAATTTACGAGCTGCCACATAATTTGCAGCGTTGTCCGTGATTACTTGAACAACATTTTTGATCCCCACTTCTTCCACAACCTCTGCCAACAACGTATATATCAGATTTGCATCCTTCACATGTGAAGATGCATTGATAGATTACAGAAACATGGTTCCTTTAGGGCAAGCCACAAGAAAATTGATGATTGTTCTGCTCCTTTGATTTGTCCATCCATCTAAAAATATTGTGTAACCTGCACTCTCCTATGAGCTTTTAATGCCCCCTCCAATTGTGCCTTGACACACACCAAATCCTCATCTAGATCTTTCCCCTAATTGCATTGTAAGATGGGCCTTTGTTTTCGGGGTTGGCGTTTGCAATTGCATCTACCATGAGCCGATAAAAATGAGACTTTGCAAGGTTAAATGAGAGTCTGTCATGGTACCACAACCTTCTCACTGCCATACCTGCCTCCATTTTTCTTTTGTTATAACTATCCAAGGTTGGTTGAGATCTTGGGGTTGTGTGGGGAAGGAAGAAAGCGGAGCTAATACTTGGACTTGTTGGAGCACTTGATGATAAACTACTTGGAGGTCCCGTTTGATATCTGCCCATCCTTGTGGTTTCAACCTTCAACCTAGATCTCTAGGCATTCTGTTTTTTGATAGCTTCCAAAGCATATTGCATTTCAGCTTTGACTTCTTTAGGGAAATCATCACAAACTATGACATCTTTGCACACAACTCTAGCTAGGTTGTGTTTCAGCCTGTTTATACCCCCCTACATAGTAGTTGGACAATAATTGCACTTTACTTGATGGTTGTCACCTGGGGACCAATAAGACACAAAAGTTCCCATGCTTTATCAAGAGATCTTTTAGGTTTGGCCTTAGGTGCCATGGATAACAATCTAAATTGGCAAAAATGTATGGACTTAGCCTAGGCCCTGCAGGGCTAAATTTTTTAATTCTGAATTAAAATTTGTAATTAAAATTATTTGAAAATTAAAATGATTTTTTTTAATAGCCTACATCTACAGGCTATCACAGTGATATCCTATAGGCCTGTAGGCTGTGATGGTATCCTACACAGCCCTGTAGGTTGGGATGACAGCCTATAGGCCTGTGTAAGCTGCCATCATAGTCTACAGGCCTACAGTGGCCTGTAGGTTGGCATCACAAGGCCTGTGATGTCAGCCTACATATTAGTGTTGGTCTATAGGCCTGTAGGATGCCACAGAAAAATAAAAAAGTAAAAAGAAATATTAAAATTGAAAATACTTGACCTAAGCCTCCTTCAACATCTAGACAATAGCATAATTGATCTTCTACCAGTGATCATGTTGAATCTTGATGCTGAAGTGTCCTTCAATTGCCCTCCTTGCTGATGTTGAGCTCACCTCCTCATAGTTGGAGCACACAACAGTGAAATGGAATGCGAAAGCAGTGAAATAGAATGAGAGAATGAGAGAAGAAATGCCTTCCTTAAGGCTTCTAATTCCTTAATCACTTCATTTCCCTCCTAAATTTCCCTCCAAACCCAAGTTGACTGGTCAAACGAGCTTCACACATGTAAAAAATGTCTTGGAAATCACTGGGGTCGGACTCACGAGTCTTTGAGTGAGTCTGGCGAGTCTCAGCCGAATTTGGCGAGTGGTGAGTTTGCTAGGTGAGTCTCTGTTGAGTACTTGTTTTGTAGCAGACTCGTACAGACTCGCTAGACTCTGCGAGTCTGGTAACACTGTTTTTAATATCTGCGAGCACATGGTCCTGGGATTCACCTGTTTGTTTGAAGCTTCTTTTTCTCTGGCCCAACATATCGTTAAAATAATTTTCTGAGTTACATAGGGCAATCTGAAAATTACTGCAAAACTGAAATTTTACCTTCTTCCTAGAAGGTTTCCCAAATCTTAGCCTTAGGACTGCTTTCAATTAAAGTATAAAACAGTAGTGGAAAGATCACAATAATTCACTTCCAACAACCCCAAACTTAATGGCAGTTCAAGGAGAAAATATACTTAGCAATCATGAGATATTTTTTAGTCCTGGTTGTTGTACGGTTTAGCAGTCCTATGATGCAAGGAATATCGACTACTAGACAGGCAAAACCTCAGAGGTCTACCCCTAAGTGTCACACATATAGCTCTCTTTCTCTTTAGGTCTCCTAAATCTCCTAAGGAAATCTAGACTAACCACGGGAGGTGTCCCCAACTAGATTTTCCAGGGTACTAATTAGAGATTCCACATGCAAGCCTAAAGAGAACAATACAACATGGGCTAGCTTTCTCAAGTACTAATCAAGCTGATTTATGAGATAGGACTAAGCATACGTAAACATATATGAAGAGTTAATATCAAGTTCCTTAGTTGGGCTAGGATAAGAGTAAAAATGATAAGAAGTCCTAGCAAATATCTACTTGGTTTTGCCTAACCAATGATCTAAATTAGTTTATGGAGCTTTAAAAAGGAAGATTAACTAGACAAATTTGAATAAGGAAACATTTAACACATTGAATCAAGAATGACACACCATAAACTCATATTTCACAACACATGAAGATATTTAATCAAGCTTAAGTGCAACACTTGTCATGAATAAGAAAGCATCAACATTATTGAATAATATCACTTAGATTTCAGATGTGCGATTTGGTTATCCAAATATAAGAAGAAGCACAAGATGTTGATAGCCAAGACCAAAGTGATAAGATTAACACAAGTATTGTAGGTTCTCCTTTGGGATGTGCCCAAGGTACTTAGAAATTTTTATTATGGATATCAAATCACTGTGGGATTAGGAGAGTTATTCAAAGAGTCTTTCCTTTAAATCTTTCTCTCTTGCAAAGAGGCAAGTGTTGACCTTGAGCAAAGGAAGCCTTTGCTAAAGGTCAAGACTAAGTTCCTCTTTGTCTTGAGTTGGAAGTAATTGAGTTTTTTAAGTGTTGAATTGTTTGAGTTAATATCCAGCAGTAGTAAAAATGCACTTTAAATGAGAAATTTGGTAAAATAACAAGAATGGAGTTCCAAAACTGTTTCATAAGTTAACAGATTTAAAGTACACAATGCTAGTAATCAATAAAGGACATGTGAACACTTAATGAGTTTGCTGGAAATAAAATGCAGCAGTAAATAAAATAATGACAGCAAGCTAATTATGACTTTAAACAATGAACTAAAGTCATACAACACTTCATGAGCTTGCTGGAAATAAAATACAACAAGAAATAAAATGATGACAATAAGCTAATTATGGCTTTAAAAAGTGAACTAAAGCCATACAACACCATAAATTGCTGCTGTTATAAACAGGATAGCAAGTTAAATGCTAGTAAATTAAAAAGATAATAAGTTAAAATCTTAAACTAGGATGCATATACTAAGTAGTCAACATAGCCAAATAAACAATGAGAGAATCAACCATAAACAAGTAAATTTTAAGGATTTAGGGTTGATTTTATCTTTTTAGGTGTGTGAGTTTGCTATAGCTTTTCCTTTGTTAGATCTTGAAGTTAAGTACATGGAAGGAAGTTATAAGCTTTCTGAAGGTCTCTCAAGGCTCATCTTGCCCTTTGGTTACAAAGTACATGAATAGGGAACTTAGAAATGGGAAAGAAGAAGTGGGATGTGCTTTGGAGATCTTACAATACAAGAGGAGTAGAAAAGAGAAAGATTAGTGCCTTGTAGATGATGGGGCTTATGGAGTCAAGTACCCCCTCAAGTAATGGCCGAGTAGTCTTCAAGGGAGTTGAGAGGTTCCAAAAGAACAATCCCTCCTCTTTTGCTAGTTCAAGTTTTTGATCCTTCTTTGCTCCAACCTTTGATGGGAACCTACAATGAATAAGGACAACACATACATCCAAATCCTAGAGCAGACTATGCATCAAGGGAGTTAGCAAATGGTTAAGCAAGATCATGTAAAAAGATGAAGATGAAAGAGGTTGATTAGACTATCCACACATACAACACTCCTCACACAATCAAAATAATAAGGTGGTTAAACAATTCTAAACATTCCTTTTACTTAACCAAAGCAAACAAAAATCATTACCTTAAACCTTGTGAAGAGCCTCCTTCCACTATGAAGAGCAAAACCAAATATCACATAAGACACCCACAATGAAGATCAAAGACAGAAAATAGATCTCAAACTCTCTTTTATTCCAATTATTTCAAGAATTACAAGTTTCCTTCTTCCAAAACTCAACTGCTACAAATGAAATTGCCTTCTCCTTTTATGACCAAGGGTGGTGCCTGTTATCACACAAACTCTAGCTGCTGATGATAGGTGTCCCAACAGGGATGGTAGAGGGTGAGCAACTAGGAAGGTGTAACCAGCAAACGCAAAGTCCACCGCTCGAGAAATGGTAGTCACACCGGATAGTGCGTTTGTCACTTCAGACGAGGCACGTAGCCAAGTCAGGGGGCAGACCCTGCTCAACCAGTGATGGTTGAGAGACAAAAATACACCCAAATCCCAAAAGATATAGAGGTAGAAACAAGAGATGAGTGCTTATGAGACCCTAAGGTCGATTTTAGCCACCGGTTGGACACAAGTGTGAATTAAGTATGTAAATGAATTGTGACCAGCGATCAATCGTGATGAATGAAATAGATTAGATAATTGATTAAGTGGCTAAAAATCAACTAAGGATGTAAACAAGCTAGAAGTGGAGAAGTGGAGTGATTTTTCCCAAGGAAGAGAGTTAAACAGTGAAATAATGGACCTAGGGCAGGGACAAATTAGTTTTTAAAAGCACTTCTAGCAATCGGTAGCTTGATTTCTTAAGGTAAAATGATGATTTAAAACCGAATCTAAACTACCCAGAACCCCAAAGTGACCCAATCAAGCTGAAAGAGAAAAACGCTCTAGAGGGGCGTTTTTGCCAAGTGGACCAGTGCTAAATCTATGGGCAAATGGAGTCTAAAAGATCTGAAACTTTAGATTTAGGCGTTTAAGAACAATTAATAAGCGGGTTTGGAAAGAAAATTAAGTTTTAACGGTCAAATTTTGAGATTTTAAATTTTAGGGTTTATTTAGTGGTTTTGCAGCTTAACATGCACATACTGAAATTGGAACTCTATGAGATCAGCAAAGAAGAGTACCTGGGATAGAAGTGTATGGAAGAAATAGGTTGAAGACTAGCTTCACATCCAATAGTTGAGCAACTAGCGAGTTCAATGAGCGTTTTGAGCAGCCGGATGACCAAAAGCGACCTGAGTACCTGCCACAAACAAGAGCAAATCAATAGGTGCAGAAAATAACCAAGTAAGAACAACAAATAGATGGCTGAAAGTAAAAGAATTGACAAGCTGAAAGCAAAGATAACTCCCTTGTGAATAATTTTAACGAAATTTGCTAGAATGGAGCTCCCACTCCAAGTGTAGCGCCTCCCTTTAAATGGCCACCTTCCCTGCAATTCGTGTTAGCCAAATATGGACAGAAAACTCAATAAGAATGCTCCACAAAGCTATGAAGACTAGCTAACAATCAACACCATTAACAATCCATACAAATCATCTCAAGAAGTCAGGAGAAGAATCTCTATATTACTCCAATCTCAAGTTTTTTACAATGCCAAGCAGAAGTATACAATGGGTGAGTGTCTTCTCTTATAGAGAAAGACCACTCTCAAACCCTATTCCCTCCAAAACCAAGGGCTAAGATTGAGTCTCAATATGCCCAAATCGATGGATGGGATCATCTCTAGAGGGGGGGTGAGTTACCCTAAAAAACGCACAAGTGGATAGAGGGGCCCTTCGTGGGGCCCATACAATACATATAAGATGTGTTTGGGGGGTGCCTATGGGCTGTTTTAGCCCCCCATACCACCAACCATGGTCCACATACAATAAAACACCCAAAATCGAATTTGCCATGTGAAGAAAAACGCCCCCCATGGGCAAATTCAACACACATGGTGAGCTGGCCAAAGTGAGGGCCCCACCACACAAATATAATGTCCAAACATAATGAAATTACCTTAGAACTCACCCTTGTATTAGCCAACCTTTGCATTTACCATTTTTCCATAGTTACCTTTGCCATATTTGATTTTCGATTTAATTAATTGCTGGTTTTTATTGCTGAAGATGTAATTTGGGATTTTGACCCACTTATAATGCCCGGATTGACGAACCGTCTGCTGCAATGAGATCATAGACCCCAAATATGGTAGATATGGTCACTTGAATGACCCCGATCCATCCATTAGGCATTATTTGCCCAAAATCCATGATTTTTAATTAAAACAGGTCACTTGTGACCCATAATAATTAAAAATCTCATCGCTGCCTCAACTTTTTCAAATTCTGACACTTGGAGGCTCATATGGGACCCCAAGAGATAACAAATGACCAAAATCGAAATCTTGATCGCAATATTTTTTGAGGCCCATTTTTGGCCTAGTCAACCTGGTTTGACCAAGTCAAATCTGGTCAAAATGGCAATGGCTGAAAACCTGTAAGCAACATGAAGCATCCAGGCTTCCTTATTTACGTTAGTACATTACTTAAAACAATATAATGATGATATGGTGATCAAAACATAAAAATTGTAGTAAATACAAGCCCCGGGTGAGGTGGGCCCACCACCTCCAACAAAGACTCAATGCTATGCACAACTTATAGACTTGACCACTTAGCTAACTGTGGGTGAGGTGAAAAAAACAAGGTGAAGGATAAGGGAAGACAAGGACCAAGACCATGTGACCTCTCAGGTAAATGGGGAAAGCGGAACCCACTAACATAAGCATACCATGACAATACACAGGGAAGGGCGGTGCCTCACAAATGGGTATAGTGCAGGGAAACCGCCACTGATCATTTAACATATACCTCACAACTCACATCCGTGCCTTAAGAAGACTCCGTGAGGATCTTTTCTAGAGCCGCCAAATTGGGTGTCCGACAAACCGTAACTTGAGACTCTAGGGGACAATTCACATAGCTGTCCCTTGCTCCATCTCACCTCATTGCCCCGCAGGACTAGGTGAGGAAATAACCATTACAAATGCTGATACATATGGTTGACCTGTGTCCATGTGTGTTCAAAAACACATTGCATGGAGTTTTACATTAACTTTCACACTTAGCCTTTTTGGCTAGATTTTACATTTACATAGCCTTTTTGGCTTGCTTTTACATTTCTTCATTTCATTACATTTCAAGGCCCTTTTGGGCTACATACATATCTCAATAGATATAATCAAGGTGCTCATACTGCAAAGTAATGGGGGTGAGTGTACAAGCTTCGATGACCAATGGGGAACACCCGGTGAGTCTACACAATCCTATACTGCATTGCAACATCGGGGGCAACCGACAGGAGCAAATCCCAGGTTTGAGAGTGCATCTCCACACTAAAGAGCCGAGGCACAAAAGACAGGGAATCATGGCATACTTGAGGTCAATGGGGAAAGGGGTCCTTAAGGTCACAAATCAAGGTCCAAGTCGGGAGGAATCAACATGAATGAGTCGGATGGATGAAGGAAGTGACAGGTGGATCCAAAGGTAGTTGCCTAGGAGGACGAAATGACCAAGTCTGTACCAGTAACAGGGATGGGGACCAGTGTGCATATACATGAGTCTCCTAAATGAGGTGGACTGACATCACCAAGGGCTATACACATGATAATAAACAATGAGATCACCATAATCAAACATCACATGTCAAGTCCGTGTACTAACATAAATAAACAAGTCTAAATAACAACATGTGCAAATAACCATGAAGTGCTATACTTGCCATACCATATACCTGCTGCTGAAGCTGCCTCTGAAACTGGATCTCTACTGAATCCGGGCAATAAGTGGCAAAACCAACAATACTCTGTAGTGCTCTCATCACAATATGGCTGAGTAACTATCTCAAATGGGATCATGCAAAGTCTGGCAAGGAAGGGTGACCCTGTAGGCAATTCTGTGTAACATGTCTGGACCAATACAAAACCATCTATCCCCACTGATATCTCTGCTTGGGGCAATCTAAACAAAATGTATGCCCCCTCTGAAGGCATCTGATCTCTGATCTGAAAAAAATGCAGTATGGTCCCTGACCACACAATCTGCAGCATGGTAGCTCCAGCTAACATGGATGTGATAATAGTGCCTTAGGGTTTACTTGACTTGTCAAGGGTCAAATAAAATAATACATTTAGTGGTCCTAGACCATGTCAAAAACAGTCATAAAATATTCCACAAATGCCATGTGGATCCATGAGAAAGCACAAGAAGGAAGTGCACCTTTCAACGGTGATAGAAGTTGTCAAATAATGAAAGCAAGTGCGCCCTCCACGTAGAGAATACCATAAATCATCTCAAAACAATGAGAAAAAACCGTGTGTGGTGCTAAACCATGTGCAATCTCCAAAACAATGAGCAAAAACTATGTGCAAAAACCACAAGTTCCGCTGGTCCACTAGCAAGTGCACCTTCAACAAGTGCACTCTCTTAGACAAGTGTGCTCTTCCAAGTAAGTCAACCATGTGCCATGTAGGAAGAAGAGTCAAATGCACCTTCCTAGGATGAATATCTTATCCACACATGTGAATAAAACAAGTAGTATATGCCAAGTGACAATCATCTCATGAGGTTGTATCCAAATAGATGACACGTGTATGAGAGTGCCATGTCACCAAAGAAGTCCATTGATCACATGCAAGCCACTAGGAAGCCTCCACATAATCCCCAAGAGTGACTCATCATGCCAAATCATCACTTAGAATTTCCCGTAATGGCTTAATTATTAACCAAACCATACTCAGGCATTTTTAAATTAAAACTTGGGGAAAAGTTTTAAGTAAATGCCATTAAGTAAAAAATGTATGTATCCATGTAAATCGAAAGAGAAAATTGCCTTTGATGAGTCCAAATATCCTTTGAAAACCATATGTGCCTACCTCTCTACTTAGATCATCTTGAAAATGTCTTTATAACTCTGGTCAAACTAATGCCAGTCTAACTTAGGCTTTTTAAATTAAAACTTAGAAAAAGTTTTAATTAAAAGCCAATTATTCAAGAAATGACAAGTAACCAAGGGGAAAAGGATTAGAATGATTACCGGAGTCAAGATCACTGCTAACTGATGCTGGCACATCTATCTGACCTGTTGCTCTGCCATGTTGACCAAGTCAAATTGCAAAAAAAGTCAGACTTGGTCAAACTGACTAATTTGGAAAAGCGTTCTCCAATCTGACTCAATAGGCTAATAGAAGAGCCAAATGGGTATCAAAATCCATCAGTAGACTCAAAAAACAACATGTGCATGAAAACCATGCACGATCATGAAAATACGACTGTAGAACACTATGCAATGAGTCCACCACCCTACAATAATGACTGGTCTATGGCAATAGTAACCAATCGGGTGGCATATACATTGATAAATGGCCAAATGGGTATCCAAATATGTGCTTAGAATTCACGGATCCCATGTACAATAAAAGATGGCCAAGCATGTTTCTTAGTGAAGGGACTGGCTACACATAGAGCTAGAGCTGTTAAATTTTGGTTAGGGTTAGGGTTTGATGCAGAAAATAAACAATCAATGTACTTTAATGCAAAATCACATTTAATAAATTAGTACTGAAACATAATAGTACAGTAGTAACTTCAACAAAACATATTTTTCATCTCTTTCAACTTTTCAACTTTAACACTACCAATTGGGTCACTGTGTTAAAGTAATCTTTGGTAACATGTAACCAACAATATAAGATTAATAGTAACAAGTCCAATTAATAACAAGTTAGGCTACTTACCTTGGGTGTGGAACCCTTCCTGTTTTATACTCAGAAATATTACTTTCAGACAAAGCTGTGCCTCTTAGAGGCCATCCAACACTAGGAACCAGTTGACCCTACTACAGGGTAAGTACAAACCGGAGAGAGAGATGATAGGTTGAAGACAACAAGTGGTAGTCAAAGACAGTCAAAAGACATAGTAACAATCTCAGTCAAATCACAGCATGACATAATTCCCAAAAATACAAACACAATAAATCTGGACCCTATCAAGATTATAACCTCAGTTAGAATCAAATCTCAGTAACATGGATAAGGTTGAAACAAATTTCAATAGTAGAGATCTGGTAAGGCTTAGCATAATAAACATAGTCTGATCACTCTATGTATGCCCTATTACACTCATGTGGCAGAGTAGAACAAACCCCAATGTCTTACGGCCTCCTCAGAATTACACTTGCAGACTTTGATAAGATCCTAAGGCCACACGACCTCAACAAATAAAAATTAGCAGGCAGAAACAAGAAAAAAAATAGTGTCACAACTGAGCTTCTAGGGTCACGGCTAACTCAACAAACAAACACAGGACATATCGGAGCTCACACAAGTTCAACCTGGCAGATCGGACAACTCAACAAGTGGATCAGAATACACACAGACCAATAATAGCAGATCGGGTCACATCCGAGGCACAAACAGTAGATCAGACTCAACCCAAAGCCCTGGTAGGCAGACCTAGACTCTAGATAAACATATCGAATTCTTTTTGCAGCAGATCGAACTTTATACAGGAAGATCGTGCCCCTTCAACAACAATGCGAACCTCAAACAGGGCTATACCAGGTATATCAAGTCTCCACAGAGATGGAACCAACAATAGGGCCTTCACTTCATCCCTTAAACCATCAAAACAATCAGATCTGGGCTCTAACAGGTGGGTAGCCTCAATAAGTGAACAAGCAATCAACATGTAACCTTAGAAACCATGACGTCAATCAGAGATCAGATCGATCTGAGATGTAGAGCCTTGAACATGATAAAAGTGAGGAGGAAAGACTTCATTAAATAGAACATTAGACTTCTAGAAGAATCATACATGATTCTTTAATTAATTTAGGGTTCCATAAAACAAGGTTGAGTGGGTACCAATGAGTAAGGACATAAAATATAAATGACTTAGTTGGGTACCAAGCACACTAAGGTCAAAATAATAAGGTCACATAAAATATAAGTAGTGTCTTAGGTGGGTACTAGGGTCATGCAATTAATTAGGTGAGGGTACACAGACCAATCAATAAGGTACAAGTCAAAATCATAAAAACAAGAGTGGGTATATTGACCCATAACCCCTAGGACCAAAGGGTGTACCTCAAACGTAGGCAATCAACTATAGTACCTGTTATCACATATATAGTAGCCGGGCTACCATACATTATTTTTCTGATTCCAGTACACTATTCAGCTAGTTCCCTTACATTGAGATGCTGAGATGAGCATCTATATTGGATCACTATCAGATTTTGGACAGCAATTGTATTCCCCATTGCCATGACTGAGTCTCAGGACACTCAGAGAGATGACTGATATAGCCATTATACCATTTGTACAGAGCAGTCAGTAGTGCCTAGAGTTACAGCAGCAGTTTCAGAGGACAGATGATGAGCATTCAGGTATATGACTCAGTAGGTATATCATTGTGTTATGGTTATATTGCTTTTATACTTATTCTTATAGCATGTCTTAGCACTTAGTATCATGATCTGGCGATCATATAGATATGTGGACCTGGTTGATCTTATTATATATATTATATTGTCCCTACTCAGACTTAGAAGTTCACTATTCATACTCATTGGTTTGACCCTCCTTAGGGAGAATAGAGGTGATCATTCCACCATATCTTGGTTTGCTAGTGTTGGCTCCATTATTCATTGTCTTCATCCATCCATTGCCTACCTTTTAGTTTATCACCCTGACTTACTACTTGACTAGTGACATGGAGGATCTTTTCCCCACTGTAGCCTCCGTATTGGATGAGCTTCCCTGTTTATTGTGTCTCGGCTCTGAGTTGGTGACAAAACTTACCTACGGTGAGTTGGAGTTCTTTGTGAATTCCCCCTAGTCACTAAAGTTGTGTTGGCTAAACCTGAAACTTTTAGTGCTGCCATGAATACAAAATCTGGAAAAAATAAAATGCTATATCTTGTATGAAAAGCCCATTCATGCAATGTGTTTCTAAACACACATGAATGAAAGGGCATGCCAAATGAAAATGGCCATGAAAATAAAATGTTATATTTTTTGGAAATGTAAATACCTAGGTAAACAAGCTGTTTGTGACACACCTAGAAGTGCTCAGGTAAACAAGTGCCTTAAAAACACACCTGCAGCAGAAAGCCTAAATTAATGTAAATCTATGCAATGTGTTTATAAACACACATAGATCAAAGGCTATGGAAACTTCAGGCCCAAAAAGCAATGGAACTTAAATGCTATATCTAAATAATTGCTGGCCTCATTTGTATTATGGATTGTGCGCATCTGTTAAAGGTGAATAAACCCTCTTTGAACAACTTATCCATTTGTGAGACACCGCCATTCCCTGTGTTGTTGCTCATTCAGTATATACCAATGTTACAAAAACTGAACTGGTTTAGGCAAAACCGACCGGTTAGACCGGTTCCGGCACCTTTCCGGTCCGGATCGGCCCTTCAAACCGTTTTTGGCTGGTTTTGTCCTGAACCGGCCGGTTCAGTCACCGAGCCGGTCAAAACCGGTTTACAAAACCGATTTTGTAGAGAAAACTGGTTTTGTAGAGAAAACTGGGTTTTGCCAGAAAATGATTTTTAAATTTTTTTTTTTAGACTTAGACTTTGACATGTAAGTCGGGTAGAAGCCTACAAGTTCTGTAACACCAATCTACACTGAATCATTTCAAAAGGACATCTCTCAACAATTTATGGCATAACCCTGTGATAAAAGATGAATCTTTATAGTGCCGTGGTAGATAATAAGATATTTGGAATCCCTTTTGGCATTGAAGTATCTGAGAAATATATGTGGTATTGGGTTTTAACTCCTTTTAGTGGAAAATTTAATAATGGTTCACCTAGGATATTATTGTACCAAAAGGGAAATCACTATAATGGACAAAATACTTGCAGTACAGCATGTTCTCTATTCATCTTGATTTTCCCAAGCTGCTTCAAGCTCCAGGTAATTAGAGGAGACTTTCATGTCTGGAAAGTTAGGGAAGAGTGGGCTAGTCTTTGTTGATCAGTGCATTTTTTATATGCACCTTCCAAGAGAGCAGGGTGGCCTTGTTTTACAAATATCAGAACAGAGGGCAATGCATCGCAATGGACAGTAAGAGCTGTAAGAGCTATTTTGGTTATGTGCACTCTTATTTGCTATATAAATGAGATACTTTTCATATTTTGTGTATAATAGTTTGAATGTACATGGATGCACATGAATATATATATAATTTTTCAAAATTTCAATAATTTATGTATTTTTGGTGGACCGGTTTTATGATCCGGTTTTTTTTTTCGGTTTTGGTTCGGTTCCAGTTCACAGGGTCGGCCGGTTCGACCACCGGTTCGGTTTTTGTAACATTGGTATATACTATGGTGTGTATTCCCTTTCCCTTTGCCAAAGTGTCACAAAGTTAAGTCAGTCAAGTCATCCCTTAGCCAAGCTAGTTATTTTAGCCTTCACCCTTAACTAGCAAATTGATCACAGCTATGAAGTGAGTATGGTCTTGAAATTCTAGTTTGAGTAATAATAATAATTAATGACATTGTATATTTGGATTTAGATCGCCAGTATTGAAGACTTTGTGGTATAATTGCTATTTGAATACTTTGTAAAGCATGCATTAACCTTTGATACTTTGCAGCAGCTTCTGATGATAGTCTGAGTTATATTTGGTCAATGTTGACCTGGTCAAACTCAGTTTGACCAAGGGCAACCACAGGACATGAGATGGTTGGACCTTGTGATGATATGGATAGATGATATATGGTCTATGTACATGTACATGATGGTTCTATGCATCAGATACAGGTTTATGATGATGATTCATGGTTTACAGCATTATTTGATCATTTACAGATTATTATTATTTCACCTGTTCCGGTATATTGGATATATTTTATGATCATGCAGAGACTCATATGGTGTATGAGTACACATCTTGGATGGATTTGGACCTTCTGAGTCCAATGAGACAGTCTGTTTTTAATTCCGGGAACTTACAGTTATGATTGAGCCTCAGTGGGCTAACCCAGTGCAGTTTTGGTCTGTCGGAGACCCTGTCAAAGTAGAGAAGATTTTTATTTGGTTGACCTAGGCTGCTGTACTTGGAGGGGGTGGTCCAGCCACTTGTTTTTACCATATTACCCCCCTCTCGGACACACTGGTGCCCTCACCTTGACAGTGCAGGCACTCCAAGAGACAGTTTGGGGTAGTTTCACGCTTCCCGAGGCATTTCAGGATTGGTAGAAATGGCTATTGAGGAATTCAATTTGGGCTATTGAGGCAATGTTTTGGCATGGGATGATCAATGATGATGGATTGATGTCTTCCACACCTCCTCCAGCAGTTTCAGCTTCATCGGGACCCGCATCCATCACTTATGGCACTTGCTGATGATTTCTGAGGCCTTTTGAGGCCTATGATTTGTCCATAGAGGCATGATTTGGTATATTGATGACTATTGTATTATTATTATGCTATGGGGATTGACCAAGGGTGGCTAAAATTACCCCTTGGACCCACCATAAGCTTCTTATTATATTTTGTCATCATGATATGGTGGGATTCCCCTCTCCTAGGGCGATTTTGTCCACTCATGTTATATTTTATTAGTGATCCATGTATTTTATTGTTGAGCTCATCTCAACCATTGATTAGACATTTGTATCTTTTAATCTTAGCCACTCATTCAAAAAAGTGGTTAGGATTTTGATGCCTCTCCTTCCTATTTAAAGGAGAGAGCTTCTCATTGTAAGGGGTCTTTGGCTCTTGGATTATTGGTATAGAAAAACTTTCTTGTGGAAATTCTTGTGGTCTCCTTTGCATCTGGTGTTCTTAGATGGTGATTGGAAAATCTATTGCAACCTAGCATTTGGAATTTGTGGTAAGATCTATCTTTTTTGGAAATCATTGTCTTGTCTACAGGAGGGCGACTTCAACGAGGGCGATTTTGCAAGGCTTCTTCAAATCGATCTTCTTGGCATTTGCTTGTATCAGGGGGTTATCATTAGTATCATTGTGATCTATGCTATCTTTCTATTACTTCTCTTGTGGCATTAGTCTTATCTCTTGATTGCATCAAATCTGATATTGTTGACGTTTGTTGTGCAGGAGAGAGGGCGCATTGGGTTCTTGGACTACATCGATTTCATAGAAAACTACCTCAAAGCTTCTCAAATTGATCGGGTTTGCATAGATCATCATCATCAAGGCATCTACAAGGTTACCCAGGTAAGATCCACAGGTTTGTTTCTCTTATCTTGATCCAATCCATTGGCACAACACATAATTGAAAACCTAATTAATTCAAACCCTCATTGTTACATTTTCTCAGATCTACTAAGATCTAGTGGATTGTTGGGTATAATATTAAAAACCCACCTCTATAGTATCCACGGCATCCCGGCTCTATAGTTTGGTGAGGATTGGCCTCTATTTGACCCTCTTCCCAAGCCAACCTAGCTTCTCCAAGCAAGGGTGCACTTCTTGGTGAGGGTGAGTTGACTTGGATCTAGTTGATGGGTAGTTGAGATTTCAATTGATTCATGATCTACATGCCCTAAAACCTACCCCTAGACTCTTACTTTGGCAATTTCTACCTTGTGGGCCCTATTCCACATATCAAGGGATTTAATCCCCATTTTGGACGACTTGGTATCTTCAAACTCAGATCTAGCAAGATCTAGCCATTGGATTGCCTTGAAATTGTAGATCCACACTCTCACTTGATCAACCTACTTGGATCTAAAGTTTGGATGCCATTGGACTTGTCTTGATTCATTTATCCCACATTTTACCCTCCTTGGGCAAAGTCGCACTTCCTTGGGAGAGTGAGTTGGTCCACTTCTAGGACATGGGTACATGAGATTTTGGTGGATTTGGAATGAGCTTAATTCAAAACCTAGGTCTAGTATGTCACTTTGTCAAATCTTGCCTTGGGGATAACATTCCTTGTTTTAAGGGATTGTGGTCCACTTAGGTCAAACCTTGAATCTTTAGATCTAGACTTACTCCTCCAACAAACCTTTAATTGCCCACTTGTCTCATGCAATAGGAGTCATCAACCACAAGTTAACTTCACTTTGACTCCATTATCCCAATTCCCAAGGCACTGATCTCTCTCCAAGTCAATTCGACTTTCCTAGATTGTTGGATTAACTTGTGGTTTGATCCTTGTTTGGTGGACTAAACCCTTTGATGTCATCATATATCATGATCAAGCTTGTCACTTGTACTAGTTAGCCCCAATTCAACCCCTTAACTACCATGCATTGGACACGGTTCCCAAGGCAGCGAATTTTCTCACATTGAACTAGTACTTCAATCCTGGATCCCATTTCAAATACTATAAGTCACTCTCACATCAATAATGAACCAAAGCTATTCTCATTGAACCCCTTACTTATATTGTGACTTCATCTTTAGGTCTAGGATAAACCATACACCTTACTTCACTTAGTATTAACTTGATTTGGTGTCTTGGTTTTGATCTCTCCTGCCGGGAATAGATCGGGTCTCCCCCTTTGTTGTCTGGGCTAGATAACATAAAGTGAAGGTTGACTCGATTGGCGTGACAACCATCTATTGGAGGTCGAGGTGATCGTGGTTGCACCTTTTGAGTTGCCTTTCCCTATTGCCATCCACTAATGGATACATCCACAGGGGTAACTACAGTTTAGGTGATAACAGTACCCATAAGACCAAAACATCAAGGTGTAAATTAAAATAACTCAAGGTGGGTAGAAGACCCCACTAACCACAAGTCAAAGACAAAGTACCACAAGATCAATAATCAACAAGGTATAAAGACCAAAAGTCAATCAACCAAGGTGGGGTACAACTAATCATCTCTCTCAAATGTACAAATGTTCCATACACAACCTGAAAGTTCATCATCACTGTATAAGCTCAGAAACAGGATTCGTCCTTAACCCTTGCCGTGTCCCGAATCGGTCGAATCGGACACGATTCGATCTGAATTCGTGTCCGATTCGACCTTGCATCGAATCCTGAATCGGGACACGACCTTCACAACGAATCGGACACGCAGATGAATCGAATCCCGACTGTCGGACACGTTTTTGAAAAACAGGACACGTTTTTGGCGGAAAAGTGCGTCCAGGTTCACTTAAAAATCAAAATTTGCCTTTCTTTTTGTCATTTGCAAGGAAGCATTTGATTGAGAGTGAGTTGTATGTGCAGGTGAAGGAGATTTGAAGGAGATTTGAAGGCTATCCATCGTTTCCAAGCGATTCCAAGTGCATTCCGGTGGATTTGTGGAGAGGATTGCAAGCTCAACCATCACAAAAGAAAAGGAATGTCTCAATCAGCTAGGGCAGGAGGTAGGGGGCAAAGGAGAGGGAGAAATGCACCATCTAGTGCCTCCCCTCCTATTCCACCAAGCACAAGCGGTTCTCCTCCTCCGTCAAGTGCTCCATCGGCTGCTAGTGGAGCTCATTCTATGGCTCCACTTAACCCTGTTTTAGCAAGACAACAAGCCCAAGAAAAAAAATACCCTTTGTGGAAGTATGTGACAAGAAAAGATGGGCCCGGGGCAAAGCTTGGTGGGGGAGGCAATGTGTCTTGGAGATGCAATTTTTGCAAGCATGAGTTCATGAGCACATATTTCCGGGTTAAGGGCCATTTGTTGGCCCTTCCTTCTTGTGGGATTTCTTCATGCAAAGCGGTGACTGTTCACCAAAGGAGGGATATGGAAAGAGAGGATCATGTTGGCTTAGGGAAGGTGGCAGCAGCAAGCAAGAAAAAAGAGGATGATCCTCTTCCATTCTTGAGGAAGTCCTCTAGCACCAAGCCTCCATTTCCACCTAGCATTCATGGGCGTGGGCATGGGCGTGGGGATACTTATGAAACAAGAAAGAGGCAATCTACAGGTGGTCCAATGGATAGGATTTTCCAAAAAGAGGCGCGAGAAGAGGTAGACCTTACTATTGCATTTTTCTTCTACCTCAACTTCATTTCATTCAATGTTGCAACGGTCACCATTGTATTTTGAGACGGTTAAAACTATCATGGAACGTGCTCCAAATGGTTATGTGCCTCCTAGTTCAGAGAAGCTTAGAACCACATTGTTGGTTAAAGCAAAGAAGGAGGTAGATAAAATTCTTGAGCCAATTAGATCAACATGGCCCTCATCCGGTGTGAGTATTGTTTCTGATTGATGGACGGATCCCGCACGCCATCCACTCATCAATTTCATGGTATCTTCCCAAAATGGACCGGTGTTCTTGAAAGCGGTTGATGCTCTTGGCGAATACAAGGATGCACAATTTATGGGTGATTTATTCATCAAAACCATTGAAGAAGTGGGTGTTGAGTCGTGTGTACAAATCATCACGGACAATGCACCTGTTTGCAAGGCTGCTGGCATGATTGTGGAAGCTAAATATCCACAGGTATGTTCATTTTGGACACCTTTCATTTCTAATTTGGTCATTGTTTGAATTTGGTCATTGCAATGTTAGTGTTGTAGAGTCATTGATACATGCTTTTATTGCTCTTACAGGTTTTTTGGACACCTTGCATTGTCCATTCCTTGAATTTAGCACTGAAAGCCATTGCTTCGGATGTGGCATGGATTGACAACCTTATTGAGGATGCACGCCATATCCGTAACTTTGTACAAAACCACACAAATGCCCTCACCATCTACAAACAGTACACACAGCTTTCATTGCTGAAGGTTGCAGATACTTGGTTTGCTTCCTCATTCATCATGCTCAAGAGGTTGAGGGAGGTCAAAACCGCTCTTGGGTCCATGGTGATTTCAGAGTTTTGGGCCTTTTGGAGAAAGACGGATCAGGCTGCTTCACAAAAGGTGAAGGACTTGGTGTTAAATGATGGTTGGTGGGACACGGTGGATCTTACTATTAAGATCATGGAGCCAATCATTTCTTTGTTGCGGTATGCAGACACGGACCAGCCCATCCTAGCAGAGGTTTATGAGGGGTGGGATTCCATGATTGAGTCCATGAGGTCCATTGTCATGGAGAATGAGTGTCCCGAGTATGGGACATCGGCAGAGAACTTATGGACCATTATTCGGGATATTCTTATCTCCAGGTGGGATAAGAATTGCACACCTTTGCATTGCTTGGCCCACTCCTTGAACCCCAAGTTCTACACTCAGGAGTGGCTCACTGGTGGATCGGGGGCCTCACACAGAGTCCCTCCTCACATGGATGCAGAGATTGCAAATGGGAGGAAGATAGCACTTAGACGGCTATTTCAGGATAGAGACATGCTTGAGGAGGTGGAGGATGGCTTTGTAGATTTTTCCACTGGCACTGGGAGATTTGGAGGCTATGATGTGCTTAGAGATAGGGAGGGTAAGACACCCTATCGTTGGTGGGCAACTCATGGGGCAACATCCCCTATTCTACAGAAGTTAGCCTTCAGGGTCATCTCTCAAGTTACATCATCCTCTTGTTGTGAGAGGAATTGGAGCACATATGGGAACTTGTACAGTGTGAAGAAGAGCAGGCTTGAGCAGTCCAGGGCAGAGTCCATGGTGTATGTGCACTCCAACCTTCGTCTTATTTACAGGAAGAGGGAGGAGTGGGTGAAGGGAAAGACAAAGATGTGGGATGTCTTTCCTGATGATATGGGTTTGGACAGCAGTACTGAGTTGGCATTAGCCAACATGGATCTTAATGATCCAGTGCTAGAGCCGGTCACTTTTGATGAGAGTGATCGTACAGAGGGGTCATCCTCCACAGCAGCAGATGCAGATCGTCAGATGGGCTTGGGCAGAGAGGAGGAGGAGGGGGAGGAGGATGAGGATCAGGGCAGTGGCAGTGATGAGTATGTTGATTCAGGCATGGAGGAGGACTACTGACATATGGGATTCTCCCATCTTGATCCACCCCTTTTTGTATTTACTATTAGTCTATTTGGCATTTGCCAGTGGCCCAGTGCCCAGTGGCATTCCGACATATATGTATACATTTTGATTTTGATGACTTAATGAGAAATATGGTTCCGACATGCATATGTGTCTCATTGTGATTTGTGAATGACAAATGTGTTGTGAATCGTGATTTGTGAATGACAAATGTGTAATCATTAATGTGTTTTTATTCTAATTTCTATTGAATATTTGTAAATGTTCTAGTTTCTAAATATTTTTGGATCTATATGTCTATATTTTTAAATTTTAATATATTTTAAAAAAAATATATATATGTATATAAAACGTATCCTACGTGTCCTGATTTCGGGGGTCACCGTGTCCGTGTCGGACTCTCGTATTTTCGTGTCCTACGTGTCCCGTGTCCCCGTGTCAGGTGACTTAGTGTATAAGGAAGGGTCAACACTGGATGATGTGATCATGTGGTCCTCTAGAATGCTCCTGAGGTCAAATGTTAGTGGCTTCATCAAGGGGTGGCCAGTCCCTTGAGAAGACCATCTAACTCAACCATCTTGAAGACTTAGGAGAAGAGGACATCACACATCATCATCTTGGTCCACTGACCAAGATCCACTTGGTTAACTGACCAGGTTTGTCACTGCAGGAACTACTTGGTCCTCGTGACCAAGAATCTACCTGGTCCTAGACTAGGAGGTCTTTGTCTCAACTTGCAGGACTTGCTTGGTCCTCGTGACCAAGAAACTGTTTGGTCCCAGACTAGAATACCCTAGAGACAAATAGGGGCCCTAGTCACATGCTAGGGACTTTGCCATGGCATCAACTTGCTTGGTCCTCGACCAGGAACCCCAGGAGACAGTTGGGGGTCCTAGGGTACCTTCTAGGGTCTTACTCTCTTCTCTGCCTGGTTAACTTGACCAGAAACCCTAGTTAACTGACTAGGGTGCCATCCTCTCTGAGAATGGGTCTCGCAGCTGCACTAACTTTAACAAGAGAAACATTCATTAAATCCATTGAATATCTTTGAGGGAGGCATGGTGATGTATCTGTATGTTTGAAACTCTGTCATGATGCTATATTGATGCTAAGGAGTGTCTCAGGTGGACTAGAAGTAGTGTACATCTGCAATATCAATGTACATAATAGACAATGTATTTAATTGTTTGTGTGAGTCATCATATAACATAGTCATGAAATCATGATGATATACCCCATAAGTATATCGAAGTATTTACCAAAGGACTAGTTCTTCTTCGAGGTAGAGATGGATAACTCACAAGATGTTTTGAAAGTGATTTGACTTAAGTTGAAAGTATGACTCAAGGTAAGGGATCAAGGAATCCTTTGTGGTCTACACCAATAATACAGATAACCAAAGCATGTGTCTATCAGAAGGGGTGTGTTATGAGGTACCTTTCCCTTGATCCCACTAGTAATAGTTCCTTTTGTAAACTTTTTTTTTCTTTGTACTTTTCTTTTAGCACAAGACTAATGTATTGGAAGATACAGGCCCTGGTTTTACACCTTTTGGATACTAGTGATGACACGGCCTTAGCTTTGCTGCCAACGAGCATCTATAGCCCCAGTGGAGTTGCCACAGTAATGCATGTGAATGCAAATAGACACAACACCCATTACTGGCGAGCATCCATAGTCCCGATAGGGATTACCTATTCTTCCAATCGTTATCCATCGTATAATAACAACATAGGGAATTTTGGATCTTGGGAGAAGACATTTCTCATTGTACCTCTTCTTGACTATTGACAACCGGCCTCGGGGAGCATACCCGAAAGCTTCCTGTATTGAGGTTTCACTACAAGACAACAACCCTTAGGCACAATTATGAAATAGTAAAGCATAGGGGGAGAGCAAGAGTCAATCAATCAACTTCATGCCAATGGGATGCGAACACAAGATGGAGTGGTGATAATGAAATGAAGGTGGCTATAGGTGGAACCAAAGAAAGGGGAATAGTCCATGGAAATACTAGATTAAGAGTAGCTATCTAAGTGCATTGTATGTCATCAAACCAACAACCCTTCACCCTCGTTAACCTATGCAAGGTACTTAAAATTGACAATTCAAGGAGATAAATTTTAGTCAATGAGATAAGTTTTAGGCTTCAGTCCCTTCTAGGGCAACTTATTAGCTAATAATCAGATCCGAAAATGTACTTTGACAATAGTATAAGAGAAATAAAATCAGTCACTTCTATTCTTCCTTAGATGTCAAAACACTTAAAAATTTGCCCCTTGTGTCAAATAAGCAAGACCTAAAAGATTGTAAATTGCAATGCATAAAGATCGTATATAGCTAAACTTCAAATCTGAAAATTGCACAATATATGGATAGCTGGAAATTTCATTTATTAGCTCAAGATGAAGTATAAGTACATACCATAGCCTCCTCCCAAGGTTAGTTCAAAAAATCCAACATTCCATAAAGCTATAGCTAGAGTAAATCACCGAACCCTAACTCAACCAAGAAGATCCAAGTGCAAGAATCTCTTTAGAACAACCTGAAAGGAAAGATGTCATCGTCTTCTTTTCTTCAACAATCCAGCCTAGGGTTTTTCTCTCAAAACCCTAATCTTCATTCTCCAAGGGATAAACCCTAAACCTAGAAGTCCAAGATGCTCCAAGAAACTTCAAGAAGACCAAGAAACCCTAGTGCCTTAAGAGAGGGAATACAAGTGAAGACTATGGAGAGAGAGGGAAAATACAAGTACAAGTGAAGACTAAGAGAGAGAGAGAGTAATGTGCACTTCTCTTCTAAGTCGGATATCTAGACAAGACTGAATACAAAGTACATCTAGAGTAAATCACCAAACTCTTGCTCAACCAAGAAGATCCAAGTGCAAGAATCTCTCCAGAACAACCTCAAAGTAAAGATGTCCTCCTCTTCTCTTCTTCATGAATCCAACCTAGGATTTTCTCTCAAAACCCTAATCTCCAATCTCCAAGGGATAAAACCTAACTTTAGTCGTCCAAAATGCTCTAAGAAATTCCAAGAAGACCAAGAAACCCTAGTGCCTTAAGAGAGAGAGTTAGTACAAGTGAAGACTAAGTGAAAGATAGAATACAAGTACAAGTGAAGGCTAAGAGAGAGGCTAGTGTGCACTCCTATTCTTAGTCAGATATGTACACAAGAGTGAAAGAGAGTGAACACACAAGTTAAAATTCCGAGGACTAGGTGATTGCTGTCCTTATGTTGTAAATTAAACAAAGCTATTATTTGAGTGTGAGAAGAGAGAGAGAGAGAGAGACTAAGAGAGAGAGATTAGTGTGTACTAATTTTTCTAACCCCAGCACTAGATAAAACAATTCCTAGTGATTTTCCTTGCTTAAAAATTAATTTACAACTCACTGATTATTTTATACTTGCTGAGATCTATCAACAATAATAAATAGCGGAAGCAATGTAGGAAACAAATAAAAAACACATGCATAAGTTTTTGTCTTTCAACATTAGCTTTTTATTAAAATATTCCAAGCTTACAAGGGCTCCCTTTCTGGGAAAATGGCCCTGAGAAAAATATACAAGAAGCCTGGCAAAATCTTCCATCCAGAAGATGAATCTTTACCTGCAAATATGCCTCGAGAGACTTCAACAAAAACCCAAAAATACCCATAAAAATTTCTGCCATTTTGTTGCCTTGCTGCCCTGTTTGTATGGACTAATCCGTACTATTATCACATCCATGTTAGCTGGAGCTACCATGATGCAGATCCATTATCAGAGACTTTTTGAGCTAGAGCATACATGAGTTCAGCATAGATAGAGTCATGTGCAGTGATGGTATACTACATTTTGCAGAGCCAGCCAGAGAAATACAAAGTATCTTTCCAGGCCCCCTTTGTCATAGTTGCTCCTACATGACCCCATGGAGATTATTTTGCTTGGTCATGGTGTACTTGGGGCAGCAGAGTTTAGTGTTGGTATGCCTTTCCCTTGCCTATGTATGTCGAAGGCCACTCTTCAGGTCCACTTCAGCAGACTAGGTATATGGCAGAGCAGGTATATGGTATATGCACATAGATGTTATATTTTGGCTTGTTTATTTAAATTAGTAGTCTGACTTGGCATGTAGTGACTTGTTTGGTGATTTGGTGTTATTATTCTGTGGCTCATGATGGCCTCTGGAAAGGGCGGTTTATCACCTTGATTGCAAGGCTCCCCCGTATGCACATTGGTCATATCCCCATCTTTGGTATAGACTTGGTCATTCTCCACACTGTTGCTAGCCTTGGCTTCATTTATCATTGTCTCCACCCATTTGACCCATCCACATTGGATCCTTTCCCTGACTAAGATTGAGATAGGTGACCTTGTGGACCTCCCCCCTTGTGACCTCTATGTATGCTGGATTCCATGTTGTATTGTGCCTCGACTCTAGAGTGTGTGTTTGCACTTTCAAACCTGGAATTCACTTCTGGTTGGTTGCCCCCGATGTGATGCAGTATAGGACGATGTAGTTCACCGGGATGTTCCCCTTTTGTCCTTGAAGCATGCAACCTTGTCACCATTACATGCATATGAGTATTATTGTCCTATACAAAGAAATGCAATAAAGCCAAAAAGGCTAATGAAAGTCAAATCAAGCCAAAAAGGCTAATGTGAAATGAAATGAGAAAGGGCCAAGCAGATGAGGAACACATGCTAAATCAAAATGATTGCTTGGCCACATGAGAAATTAAATGTATTGGTTATTCCTCACGAAGTCCCAAAAAGGGGCTTGGATGTGAAATGGAGCAAGTGACAACTAATTCTAAGTGTCCCCTAGAATCTCAAATTATGGCAGAGCAGGTATATGGTATATGCACATAGATGTTATATTTTGGCTTGTTTATTTAAATTAGTAGTCTGACTTGGCATGTAGTGACTTGTTTGGTGATTTGGTGTTATTATTCTGTGGCTCATGATGGCCTCTGGAAAGGGCGGTTTATCACCTTGATTGCAAGGCTCCCCCGTATGCACATTGGTCATATCCCCATCTTTGGTATAGACTTGGTCATTCTCCACACTGTTGCTAGCCTTGGCTTCATTTATCATTGTCTCCACCCATTTGACCCATCCACATTGGATCCTTTCCCTGACTAAGATTGAGATAGGTGACCTTGTGGACCTCCCCCCTTGTGACCTCTATGTATGCTGGATTCCATGTTGTATTGTGCCTCGACTCTAGAGTGTGTGTTTGCACTTTCAAACCTGGAATTCACTTCTGGTTGGTTGCCCCCGATGTGATGCAGTATAGGACGATGTAGTTCACCGGGATGTTCCCCTTTTGTCCTTGAAGCATGCAACCTTGTCACCATTACATGCATATGAGTATTATTGTCCTATACAAAGAAATGCAATAAAGCCAAAAAGGCTAATGAAAGTCAAATCAAGCCAAAAAGGCTAATGTGAAATGAAATGAGAAAGGGCCAAGCAGATGAGGAACACATGCTAAATCAAAATGATTGCTTGGCCACATGAGAAATTAAATGTATTGGTTATTCCTCACGAAGTCCCAAAAAGGGGCTTGGATGTGAAATGGAGCAAGTGACAACTAATTCTAAGTGTCCCCTAGAATCTCAAATTATGGTTGGTTGTGCACCTAGCACAACGGTTCTAGAAAAGATCTTAATGGAGCATGAGGCAGGCTTGGATGTGAGTTGCAAGCTGTATGTTAGAGGCTAGTGGTGGTTTCCCAAGCACTCTATTCCATTTGTGAGTCACCTCCCTCCCCTAGTGTCCTCTAGTGTGCATATGTCACTATGATCCCCTGTTTTCCATGCTTATCCAAAGGGTCACATTGTCAAGATCTTATTCATTCCCTACTACCTTTTAAGCCTTGTTTTATCCTCCTCATCCATGGTTAGCAGTCTGACCAAGTCTATAAATGTGCATACTTTGGAGACTTCATGAAAAGGTGATGGGCCCACCTTGACCTAGGCCTGTTTTATTGCAATGTCTTATGATGATCATCATGACTTGTCACTTATTGTTGTAGTTAGTATACTAATATAAATAAGGAAGCCTATTTCATCTTATAGTGCATGCAGGGACTTACAGGTTCAACTTTTGCCACTATTTTGACCAGTTTGACTTAGTCAACCCTATTTGACCAAGCCAAATATAGGGTCTTAGGCAACTTTGGATCTGGAGTTGCGATTTTGGTTTTTTGTCATCCATTGGGGTCCCTTCCATGATTCCATGCATCAGTTGGCCAAAATATGATTTGATTTGGGAGATTTTTAAATATTATTGGTCATCAAGATCATATTTTAATATGGTGAGCATGGATTTGGCTAAATAATTTATATTTGATGAATTTTAGTGGTTCTTGACATCTTTTGACCAACATTAGTGGATTTAAGGTCTCCGATCTCAATGGTACAGTCGGTTCGAGGTTCCAGGCAAGGGAAATGGCCTATTTTTGCATATTACAGCTTCAACCATATATACCAACACAATAAAATAATGAAAAATAACCATAAACCAAGTGAAATTATTAAAGTGGCTAATGTTTGAGTAGCTAATGGCAAAGGGGTGCTTTTATTATGTTTTGGACCTTATTGTACATGATTATCACTTGATGTGGGGCCCATACTTGGCCCAACTCCTAGAGGGGGTGAATTTGGCTCAATGAGGGCGCACTGGGACATGGCAACACCTTAGTCTTGATGTATTTGATGTTGATATCTATTGTAAGGGGCCCAAGGGGGCCAAAATGGCCAAGAGGCACCCCCTTGGTGACCCCACATATGTTATATCTCTTGCACATGATGTATTTTCCCTATGGAGGGCGCACTTGGGCAAAATTGCCCCACTTAGTAAACTATGCAAAATGTAATGTGGTAAAACAACACACCCCAACCATTGATTTTGATGTTGGGGATTTAATCCCAGCTCTCCATCTCTTTGAGATAGGGATTTTGTATTTGGTCTCTCTATTTAAGAGAGATCCAACTCATTTGTCACTCTTTTGGAACTCTTGGCTCTTAAGATATTGAATAGAGAAATTTGCAGTAGAATTCTTGTGCATTTAATGGCAAAATTGTTGAGCATAGATGATTGCATGTTGTTTGTCCTTTGCATTTGAAGGATTTTGTGGTGGTTTCTAGCAAAATTTGTGGTGATTTGTTTGGATTTACAAGGGCGGTTAGCTGAGAGGGGCGCATTAGTGGAGAAAACGCCTTCTACTCTCTTCTCAAATTGTTGTCATCTTAAGGGAATGATTTTTGTATTTTATATCAATGATTTTTCCCTTGAGTTTCTTGATGGTGTTTATCTTTTCCATATGAAATCATACTAATTTCTTGTTGTGTGTTTTTCATTGGAGGAGGGTGCACTTGGTCACCCAGGCATCCTTCCATTCAAGCCGGAACTTCTCCAACTCTTTCAAATTGATCTCCGAGCAAGTAAATTATCATCTATTTCAACAAAATTTTCCAAGAAACACGGAAGTACCACAAACATTTCTCTGTTTTGTATTTCATCCATTTACCATAAAAATTACTTCACTATAATTTGCACCGTTTACACCGTTGGCAAGTCTTTTACTAGGAATCTCATCAGGTTAGCATTTGGGTTTTTCTTGTCATATTTTAAAACCTTTAGGACCATATTTTTGATTAATTTTGACCCCATCTACCCAAGGATTAGGCGCTGGTCTGATTTGTAGGTGCGCCCTGTTATCACACCATCTCTAGTTGCTATAGAGGGATATCCCAATAGGGACGGTAGAGGGTGAGCAACCAGGAAGGTGTAACCAACAGCAGCCAGGTCCTCTGTCCAAGGGACAGAAGTCACACCGGACAAGGCTGCAGTCACTTTAGACAAGGCACTTGGCCTAGTCAAGGGGGAGACCCACTCAACCGATGAAGGTTGAGACTCAACAATTAGACACCCTAAACCCCCAAAAAAAGATAATCAAAGCAGTAAACAGGATGGATGACTGAAGGTGAGATTTCTTCCAACCTAATAGAATTGGGATCTTGAAATAAGAAGATAGTCTGAGAGATGAAATCAGATCCGTTATAAGAGTATGATGAGGAATAAATGAAAGATCTCAAGGCTGGAAACTAAATCAGAAAAGGAAAGATGACTAGAAGAGTGGCTGAAGATTTTGGCTATGGGGAAATGAAGCACGTGATGACTACTCAAGCATGGCAGAATTGAATCAAGTAATTTGAACACTTCTTCTAGTGATTGTAGAATGATTAAGTGACTGATTTAGTGCAGAAAATGGACCAGCAAGAAGTGAAACGAACAACCCTAGGGCAATGGGTTAAACAGGGGAAAAATGGACCTAGGGCAGTAAAGAAAAAACGTTTAAACTTACTTCCAACTGCTGATACTTGCTATCCTAAGGTAAAAAGATGTTTTAAAACAGATTAGCAAGTACCCATAACCCCAAAATTGACCCAAAGACCTGATTGACAGTTTTGCCCAGGTAGGGCGAAATTAGTGATGGACTAGTGCCTGGTTCTATTGGCATATGGAGTCGGATTGCAATGAAATTTGAGATGTGGCTATTTAATTAGATTTCATTAGCGGGTTTTAAAGAACTAAGGATTTTAACGGTTGAAAATTGAGATATTAATTTTTGGGTTTTTTATGTGAGTTTTCATTTGGCAAACACACCAAAAATCTAACTAGAGAGTTGAGCATGAGAGGAATACCTGAAACAAAGATGAATGGCTGAATATTTGTGTGAAGACCATTTTCCGAATCCAAATGATGAGCAACCAACACTTTTCCTAGGCGTTTGAGTCAATCGGAGAGCAAGTGCACCCTAGCTCCCTGCCACAAGAGATGAAAGTTTAGAAATCTACAGCAAATAAGTAGTTAACACAGCAAATTGAAAGACAAATGATTTAGAAATTGAATGATAAATAGTAAATTCAACTCCCTCTTTGAAATCCTTGAGGAAAAAACTCAAGTGTGGAGTTCCCACTCCAAGAAATACGCCCCTCCTCAAGTGGACTTCCAACCCGCAAAACGATTCAGTTGTAGAAGATGGATAAATACACTAAAATGCTCATCAATACATCAACAAATGGCATAAATCATCACAACATTCATCCAAGCAAAAATGTCTCAAGAGCTCTCAAGAATCTCTTCTCTATTTCAGTCCAAGTGTTTACAAAAAATGCCAAGAGAGGGCAAATGGAGTGAGTCCATTCTCTTATAGAGATGGCTCAACTCAAAGTAGGTTTCCCCCCAAAATGGAGGGTTGAGATCATCTCCCCAATTCACAAATCGAATGGTGGAGATGACTCTATGGAGGGGGGTGCGAATTGCCCCAAGGAGAGCGCACTAGAGGAGGAGAGGGGCCCATTGTGGGCCATACAATGCATGAGGTGGAGTTGGGGGGGTGTCTATGGGATGTTTTATCCCCCCAACTAATACAACAAGGGCCCCACACTAATACATTCAACCAAATCGAATTTCCAAGGTGGAGAAAAAAACGCCCCCCATGGGCAATTCGACCTCCAATGGTGAGCTGGGCAATAGAGGGCCCCACAATACACAAATACATTATTAAACATTACCAAAATACCTTAAAAATTACCTTTACCTTTGCCAACCATTGATTTTGCTATTTGCCTATAGCTACCTTAGTCAAATTCTGATTTTCCATGTAATTTTTGCTGGTTTATATGGCTGAAGATGAAATTTGGGCTTTTGACCCAGTTTTATTGCCCGAATTGCCGAACCGTTTGTTGCAATGCGATCGTGGACCCCAAAAGTAGTAGGGATGACCACTCGAATGACCTCGATCCATCACTTTGACATTATTTGCCCCAAATCCATAATTTTTAATTAAAACAGGTCAAAATTGACCAATAATAATAAAAAAATTTCTCAAATGCTTCGGTCTTTTGCAATTTTGACACCTGCATGCTCATATGGGATCCTTGTAGATAATAATTGACTGAAATCGAAATTCCGATCACAACATTTTTTCGAACCCATTTTTGGCCAAGTCAACTCAGTTTGACCAAGTCATATCTGGTCAACAATAGTGCTAGCTGAATACCTGTATGCAATCATGGAGTGACAAGGCTCAATTATACAAGTTAGTACGTTACTAAGCAATACAATGATAACATGGTGATCAAAAATACATTAAATCCAGAGATAATACAAGGCCTTGGTGAAGTGGGCCCACCACCTCCAAAAGACTAAAATGCTATGCACATCGATAGAATTGACCACTTTGCTGACTTTAGGTGACGTGGATGACAAGGCAAAGGACATGGGAAGACAAGGATGAAGATCATGTGACCCTTTGGACAACTCGGGAAAGCGGGGTCCACTGAGGTAAGTATGCCATGACAGAACACGGGGAAGGGCTGTGCCTCACAAATGGGTATAGTGCAGGGAAACCACCACTAATCATCTAACAAGTATCTCACAACTGACATCTGTATCCGAAGACTCCGTGAGGTTCTTTTCTAGAGCCACCAAACTGGGTGTCCAGCAAACCGTAACTTGAGACTGTAGGGGGCAATCTTGAGCTTGTCCCTTGCTCCTTCTCACCTCCTTGTCCTGCAGGACTAGGTGAGGAATAACCACTACAAATGTTGACATGTATGGTTGACCTGAATCCATGTGTGTTCATAAACACATTGCATGGATTTTACAATGAATTTCATACTTAGCCCTTTTTTGGCTAGATTTTACAATTTACAATACGATGGGCCTTTTTAGCCTGATTTACATTTTATTTCTTCATTTCTTCACGGCCCTCTTGGGCTACATACATATCTCAAAAGATATAAACATGGTGCTCATACTGCAAAGGTAATGGGGGTGAGCAATACATGCTTCGATGACCAATGGGGAACACCCAGTGAGGCTACACAATCCTAACTGCATTGCAACATTGGGGGCAACCGACAGGAGCAAATCCCAGGTCTAACTGTGTATCTCACACACTAAAGAGCTGAGGCACAATAAACAGGGAGTCATGGCAAACTCAGAGATCAGTGGGGAAAGGGGTCCTCGGGATCACAAATCAGAATCCAAGTCGGGGAAGAAGTGTCATGGATGAGTCGGACGGGTGGAGAAAGTGATAATGGTGCTAAAGTCAGCTACCGAGGGGGCTAAATGATCAAGTCTATGCCAAGTATAGAGGACATGACTCAGCGTGCATATACATAAGTCTAACCAGAGAGGTGGAATGACATCACCAAGGGCCCAAACACATCATATCATAGCTAGATCACCAAATATATCATCTCATGCAAAGTTAGTGTACTAACAAGTATAAATAAGTCTAATCTACAACATGAGCAATAACCATCAAATGCAATACCTGCTGCACCATATACCTGCTGCTACTGAACCTGTCTCTGAGCTGGATCTCTACTGAATCCGAGCACATGATAAACCAACAAAGTACTGTGATAGCCTCGATCAGAACAAGACTAGGCAATTGTCTCAAATGGGCTTGTGTCAAAGCCTAGCAAGGAAAGGTGACCCTGTGGTAGATGGTAGGTGACAATGTGTGTGACACCGTCCAACTGTTTGTCCCCTCTGATATGTTTGCTAGGGGCAATCTGAACAAAAATGCCTCATCTGTAGGCAGTTGATCTCCGATCTGGAAAAAAAGTACTATGCGGTCCTCGGCCGCACAGTCTGCAGTATGGAAGCTCCAGTCGACATAAAATGTGATAACACGCCCCACTTAGCTAACTTGCTAGGGCTTTCTGTTATTGGCTTGTTTCTATTATTCAAGCATTATTTGGTAGTGTTAGAGTGATTTTACTTGCTAATATAGGTTCTTCTTTGGGGCATTTCCATTTGCTAAGCCATTCCCCCAGGGTAGCACCTAGTCTATAAATTTCTAACACACCAAAGTCACCTAGATCAAAACTAAGCTTCATAAGTTATTGAGAAGGCACACAATCTGATTTAATTCATCGATATATCTCTTATTATTAGCTACCAACCCAAGTACCAACTCAGTAACCAAATCTATGATCTAGCGTTTAACTATGAAGATATCTTGTTTGCCTAATTTCTCCTATCTTTTTTAGTTGTCTTGGTCCTTTTTGGAGTGGTCTTCTCTTTTGGAAGACCAAAGAGTCTCCCCCTTAGCCTTCTTCTACAATTGGCTTGAAGTGACAAGCGTCTTGTCCAGAGTGACAACCATTGCAATAGTGGTGGACTTGGTGCTTGAAGTGTTATTTGCCTGGCTACCTGCACCTCTACCGTCCCGGATAGGATACCCTTGGAAGGTAGCTAGTGTTTGTGTGATAACACGTACGATTGCACAGATTCCGTATGGCTGTATAAAATCCGTACGACTAGTTCGTATGGCTGTACAGCTTGTTCGTACGACTGTTTCTGTTGCTTGGCCTTGCCTCCGTTGGATTAGTACAGTTGGCTGTTGCTCTCTAATTGCCGCCTTTTCTCTCCCTTGGCTAAGAGATTGGAAATCAAAAAGTCCTTCTCTCCCACTCAATGCTTGAGTTTCTCTCTTGTGAGATTGTGTGTCTTCTCCTCTCCCCTTGGATGCCTTTTATACTTTTGTGATGAACAAAAACCCTAACTCTGATGGTTGATATTAGATCTCACTCACTTGAGATGAACGGTTCTCATTCATTTAATTAACTTAAAACACTATTGCCCAAAACTAAGGCATTTCTCCAAATTAACCCCGATTAGGTGTACAAGGGCATTCACTTTAATTAATCACTTATACAAGGGCTCATTATGTTGTTCATTGGAGGATTATCCGAGCCACTGCGTGGTTGGGTTAAGGCCTTCAAACTAGAGACTCTGCAGGAGGCCATCATTAGAGCATGAGACATGGAGGACACAGTGTCAAAGAATAAACCCCAGTCCAAACCTTTCATTCCTTAGAAAAACAAAGACAAGAAGCCCTTCCAAAAGGAGTGGATCGAAAAAAACAAGGTGGATGATGAGACCAGGAATGAACTGAGAAGGAAGAAGCCATGCTTCAACTGTAAAGAGCCTTGGGAACCGAGTCACATGTGCATGGGTAAAGGTAAGGTGGATTACTTAGAGGTGCTCTTGGACAATGATGAGGAAGAGGAGGCAGGACAGATCAAGGATGGTGAGCATAGTAGTGAGGATGTTGAGCAACCTTGTGCAGAGACTTAGGATGGCACTATTGCTACTCTATTAGGTGCTCCTAGATTTCACACTTTCAGAGTTAGGGGAGTAGTATATGACAGTGTGTCACGATCCTGATCGATGGTAAGGCCACCCACAAATTTATAGATTTGGCCCCGGTGGCTAGGAGAGGCATTCCTACAAAGGAATTTGAGGGATTCAATATTGTGGTAGCTGACGGGCACCCTATGGCATGCACACAAAAGTGTCCGTAGTTGACTGTGACGATGGGTAACTATAGTAGACTGATGATTTCTATGTGGTTGATCTAGCAGACACTAATGTAGTCTTGGGTGTTCAATGGCTTAGTACTCTGGGGGAAATTTCACAGGAACTATCAAACAATGGAGATGGGATTCAATGCAGTGGATGGTAAAAGGGTAGTTCTGAGGGGCATGTCCAATGGTGCTCCAAGGATTGATTTAGCCAAGTGGATGGAAGCCTTATTCAAGCATGGGGATATAGCATACACAACAGTGTTTGATGATGACTCAGAAATCTTCAGACAACAACCAGCTGTATCATGTAGGCATCGACTCTTTGTTGAGAAAACATGACCATGTTTTTGGGGAGATCCTTCCAAGGAGACCTCGTGACAGGGGTTTTGAGCACACCATTGTGTTAGAAGAAGGGGCCAAGCTCGAGATCACTACTCCATATAGGCACCCAAAGAAGTTCAAAGATGAGATAGAGAAGACAATTAAGGAGTTGTTAGTGATGGGGCATATCAGACCCAGTTCTGGTCCATTCGCTTCTTCAGTTGTCTTGGTAAAGAAGAAAGATGGAACCATGAGGATGCTTATTGATTATCGGGCCCTGAATAAGAAAACGATAAAAAATAGGTACCCCCATTCCTAGGATCGACAAGCTGTTGGATGAGTTGCATGGGGCAATGTACTTCACGAAGCTTGATCATCGCTCAGGTTATCATCATATCAGGGGTCAGGGTGCAGGATGTTCACAAGACTGCTTTCAGGTGTCATTATGGGCATTACGAGTTCTTAGTTATGCTATTTGGGTTGACCAACACACCGATTGCTTTTTAGTCTTGCATGATGTTTTTTTCGCCGAGTTCAGATCTGGTTACAATCCAAAATAACTAACTTGATAATTATTAATTAATAACACACTGAAACTCACAACCAAACAAAGAAAATCACAACACAAGATGTACTCTGGAAAGCCCAGTCCTTCGGGGAAAACCAACAAATGTTTCTCTTCATTTTATTGCAGGATTTGATTACAATAAAACAACAGTAGTCCTTTGGATACACTCTCCGGATTTGGACCAAACACCCAAGAAGATACTCCAAATCCTCTCTACAAATTAAATAGACAAACCCTAGATCCACCCTAGATATAGACTACTCACTACAAGAGGAAAGCCGTCTCTTGCAACTGTGATGCTAACCACTATAGAAGAACTCCTTTTCTCCTATGACCGTGATGCCTTACAAGTCTCCGTAGACTCTTTTATAATATCACTTTACATCAATGCCATGGGTAATACCATGGGACACCTAGTACCACAGGCCACATAATACCATGGACCCTCCTATACCATTGACAATAAAGTATTACAAAAGAGACTATTACAAGGTTGTCTAGAGAGTTTCACTCAACTCCTTCTATGTTGCTAGACACCCCCAACATAGAAGTACCTTCTGAGCTACCAAAAACTAACAGTCCCTTTTAGCGAGAAAGGTACTTTCGGAGAAACATCCACCAGGATCAAACACATCCTCCGTAGTTGCAGCTGCTCCCTCTGAATTGGAAGACTTCTCGGCTGCATCTGCTACACTCCGATATGAAGATTTGCGCTCTTCTATCAGTGTCATCTCATACATTGATCCAAATTCCAGACTCCCTCTAAAACTCTGCTCAAATATTCCTTTGAAGCTGACTGCCATCTTTAATTGCCCAGACCCTTTTTCAGCTTGCCACTCGAAATTTTCTCGGCCCTCCGCCCGAGCCTACCAATGGTCGTTCCTACCTAGCAGTGGACTCCCTCTTTTTTTTCTTTCTTTCCAGTGGCTACACCAACCATCACCTTCACGCTGGCTCCACTCTCCTTGCAGTCGTCAGCCCAACTCCACGTTGTTCCACGCCGGTTGTTGCACCCATCTCTGTCACACTTTGCAGGCCTAATCTTCCTCATCTACGGCTACCTATGCTGGCACCTACATCCTTGATGACTTGATTGATGGTTGTCAACGGCACCAGAAGTGACGACTGTACTAGCAGCTACAATCCGCACTTCACCTGGGCGCACAGCCCCTGTCGCTCAACTCCCTCTGCGTCGGCTTAATACTCCACTTGAGTGTGCCAGCTCTTAAATGCTGGCCAATCCACGTTCACCGTGCCCCTGGGTCTGCGGGCTCCCTGCCACTCGTGCCTTTGCTGCTCGAGCTCGTGCCTTTTTACTTCTACGTCCGTCGGCTTGCTGCAGCGCAACCACAACAATGACTTCCTCCGCTCGTCTTTGCTCTGCGACTATGCCCTGGCTTCCACGTCTTCTTTGCTGGTATCCAGATCTGGCGACAATGCTGGCATTCACTGCTGTCTGATTCCCGATTCATGGCCACCTATCGCTCCAGACCTAGACTTTGCCTGAGTCTTCACAACACCACTCCCCTCCAGATCCTCGCGCTGTCGGCACCTCTTCCGTGATCACGCCTTGTCCACCGGTGAGCTCTCGAGCATCGGGCCTGTTGCAACTGCCCAACACTTTCGCCGTCAACCACTACTACAGGTCGTTCTCTACATCGTCCAACTCCTCTTTGACCCAACTAGTCCCGCTAACACATGTTTCACGTCCCGCGATCTCTTTACTCCTGTGCTGGGTGCCACTGTTCGTTTACCCTTTCACTTGGCCCTCCGTCCTGGCCTCCTGCGATCGAACACAGTCATAGATCCATCGCCTTGTCCTCTGTTGGCGTCCACGCGACTAGATTTGACCTCCACGTGAACTCCACCGATACCCCAATTCGCAGGTGCGTGCTTCAATGCTGACTCGATCAGCTCCCGTGCCGTCAGCTCGCAGCTCTTAGCATGGATGCAGTTCCACGCACTCAAGATCCATTCCGCCTCTCTCTGCAGCCACAATTCGTTCACGCCCGGGCCACTGCAGTCTACCGCCTCAATGTTTTCGTGGCTATACTCCCCGAGTCACCACCACCGTTTTCCTGTCGGTACACACAAATCTTCTCGACTTGTCGGCTTCGGCTGCACAGCCACCCTCAGCTCTGTCTCAGCACTCATCTCCACTCTCTTGTCGGTTCGACTCTCCGATCTCTGCTGTGACTCCACGTCACTTCTGCATGTGTTGACGTGCCAACTGGCTTCGATCCACCTCAGTCCAAGAGTTCACACTGCAACTCAGCAGAACAGTGAACGATCAGAGACCGTACGACTGATACCATGGTTGTACGGTACTCTCGACATTTCCTTTTACAAAACTTGTACTGGGTTTTCTCTGACCCGCTTTGATACCATGCTATATTTCTTGAGTTTAGTTTTGGTTAAAATATCGAATAATTAACTTGATAATTATTGATTACTAACACACTGAAACTTACAACCAAATAGAGAAAACCCCAACACAAGATGTACCCTGGAAACCCTAGTCCTTTGGGGAAAACCCACAAATGTTTGTCTTCTTCTTATTGCAGGATTTGATTACAATAGAAGAAAAGTAGTCCTCCAGATTCACTCTCCAGATCTGGACCAAACACCCAGGAAGATACTCCAAATCCTCTCTGCAAACTAGACAGACAAACCCTAGATCCACCCTAGATCTAGACTGCTCACTTCAAGAGGAAAGCTGTCTCTTGCAACTGTGATGCTGATCACTATAGAAGATCTCCTTTTCTCCTATGACTATGATGCCCTACAACTATGCTTAGACTCTTTTATAATATCACTTTACATCAATACCATGGGCAATACAATGGGACACCCAGTACCACGGGCCACATAATACCATGGAACCTCCAATACCATTGACAATAAAGTATTACAAAAGACACTATTACAAGGCTTTGTAGAGAGTTTCACTCAGCCCCTTCTACGTTGCTAGACACCCCCAACATAGAAGTACCTTTTGAGCTACCAAAAACTAACACATGATTCACATCTTCAACAAACAGTTGAGGAAGTTTCTGTTGGTATTCTTTGATGACCTTATTTACAACAGGACATGGGAGGAGCACTTGAGGAATTTGGATGAGATATTGGGCATCATGGAAGAGCAGTGATTGTATGCCAAGGCTTCAAAGTGTGAATTTGGCATGACAGAGATCCTGTATTTGGGTCATGTAATCAAGGTGCAGGGTGTACAGGTACATTAGGAGAAGATCCAGGCCATATTGGATTGGCCACCGCCCAAGAACCTTATAGAGTTGCATGGGTTTTATGGATTGTGCAGTTATTACAGGCGCTTTGTTAAGGGGTTTTCACAATTGGGTGCATTCCTAACTGATCTCACAAAGAAAGGCTTATTCAGGTGGACAAAAGAAGCTTGACAGGCATTTGACAAGCTCAAGGAGGTGATGAGCAATTGTCCAGTTTTGGCACTTCTTGATTTCACTCAGCCCTTTGTGATTGAGTGTGATGCTTCAGGTGAGGGTATAGGAGCTTTTTAGATGCATACCAAACATTCGATAACATTTGAGAGTTGGAAGCTAAGGGAGCCTGAGAGGCTCTACTCCATCTATGACAAGGAGATGCTCGCCATTATGCATGCTTTGGCGAAGTTTAGACAATATTTGGTAGGTGGCAGATTTATGGTGAGGATTGACCATAACAGCTTGTAGTACTTTATGGAACAAAAGGACTTGAATGAGAGGCAACAAAAATGGGTAAGCAAGATACAAGCTTATGATTTTGACATTGAGTATGTGAAGGGCAAGAAAAACATTGTTGTTGATGCCCTCTATAGGAAACTGGCAGCGTGTTCGCTTATGGAGGTTTCCGCTGATTGGAAGGATCACCTGCTAGTGGAGTATTCCAACAACAAGTTTGCTTGTGAGATTTAATGAGTTTCAGTCATTTCTTTGAGTGAGGCGCACTTGTCAAGGAGGGTGCTTAGGGATGTAGAGAACACCAACTTTCAACCATCTCTGTTTATTGATTTCTCTGCTATTCTCAGTGGTTAAGAAGGGTGAGCTGGCATTTATCACTGGTTATATTGCTGAGTGAAGGGGTAGAGCTTAGAGGCCAAATTGTGGGGGTTTAGGTGGAATTCGAGTTTCTTGTTGAGGGCGCCTCACACTCCTGGAGGAGTTATCTCTTACTGCTGGTTCAATATAATTGTTGTGGGCTGCATTCTATAGGAGTTTACAGCAATGAATTCGCGGGCTTCCAAACTGTGATCATTATGTTAGTTGGATGGTGCATTCACTAAGGTCATATCCACCATTTCGGGGCATTTGAAGGACGCTACAACCATAAAAGAGCTGTAATCTTTGCTGTCACCTACAGGGACATTTCTTGGTTTGCGGAGGACGATTTTTCTTGGGGAGATTGTACTCTCGTTTTATGAAATCCATTATTCCAGATCTGATCCGAGGAGTCACATAGGAGGCAAATACAGTGTGTTTTCATCATATCAGATCATGCATGTCCAAATTTGTGATCATAGGTTAGAAATAAAGTATCTAGTTGAAGTTCTATGTTAAATTGCTGTTCATGAGATTTTATGTCTTTAGTTGTTATATATTTAAACTTTTTTTCTTTCATACAATACAATGAGAATGTTGTTGGGCACATATTCTGTTAGTTTTCACAATTTAATTCAATATGATCTAGGATCTTATTTGAGAGAACAACATATCAAACATAAGAGATAAGAGACACAAAGCATTTCACCTGGGAAACCATAAAGGAGAAAACCCCGCAACTTCCTCAGAGATAGAATGAGCAATAATACAAAACCCCAAAACAAAGAGACGGTCTCCAGTAGCTTCCTCCTCCTCCACTTGTGCGAACTTGTCTCTCTCTCACTTGTACGAATGAGTGAGTGAGTGAATGATCAAATAGAGAGGATGCTCCTCTCTATTTATACTTTACTTTCACTTGCCTTTTACCCTAACTGGGCTGACTTCTCCTAGGAGAGTCTAATAACCCATTACAACTTAACTCTGGGCTGACCCCACTAGGGGAGTCTAATAACCCACTAAAATATAATAATAGCCTTCCCGATCGGAGGAATGAAACCTCTTTGTCGGAAGTACAATGACATATGAATACAATATAAAATATACAAGTGAAATATCTTCCGAAGTTACAAATACATCAACATATTCTATCTATTATCTATGAAAAACCATTTGGAAATCCAAAATCAGTACAAAACCAAGAACAAGTCAACGAAACCAGATTCATATCAGTTGATGTCAAAGTGTTTGACAAAAGTCCCAAACCAAAGTTCATAAACAGTTAACTTAAAAACCAGTCTAGATCTAGCAAGGGACACTACATTCTATTCATTCTCAGTATTTCCTACTTTTTAGGAGCTAGACTACTTTTTTTGAGATGTTTATATTTACTAGTATCATATATGGCAAGTATAGGGTGTAATGTCAAGGTTACAGTGCACAACGGTGGAGTGATTCTGGGATTAGTGTGGCTAAATGATGTTTTATCACTCAAGCTTTAGTTGCCACTAGAATGTATGCCATCTGGGACGGTAGAGGAGAGGGTAGCCAAGTTGGTGACACTTCAAGCACCAAGTCCACCACTTTTTCAAGTGGTTGTCACACCGGACAAGGGGCTTGTCGCTTTAGACAAGGCACAAGGCCATGTCAAGGGGGAGACCCTTGTCAACCAATGAAGGTTAACGACACAAGAAAAACATCAACACTAAGGATATAGATGAATCAGGCAAGGGAGTCTTGTGTTAGTTAGTGACCCTAGACCAAAATAAACCACTAAGTGAGCCTAGACCGGATGTCAAAATAGGAAGATAAATGCATATATCAGATCTGAAAATTATGTTAATTATGCTAGACTCACTAGTATTGAAGTTTGGAACAAGTCCGGGGTGGAATTAGTGCTAGGAGTAAATGGTCAATACGCTGCCCTATGGGGGAATTGGCTTCAAAATTTAAAATATTCTAAGGCAGTGAGTTTACACAATTTTAAATCAGTCCTAACACTTCAAATGCTTGGGAAAATAGGTTGGAATGATACGGGACAACCACAAGCAAGCAAAACACACTAAAACACTCAGAAAATTGACCAAACAGTCAAGTAGGGCGCCCCAATAAATCAGATGAGCTCCTAAACTATGGGTATATGGAGTCAAAACATCATGAAGTTCTGGTCTTAGGGGTTTAAAACTATTACCAGAAAAACCCAGATCCTATTTTGTCAAGCTTATGAGTGCAAAGTATGCCGACAGTGTAAATGGAGCAAGTTTTAGTGAACTATTTTTATGCAGAAATTTATCGAGATTTAAAACAGAGAAATGCAGAAGCAACTTACTTGTTTTCCGCAAGATATGGTGCTGTAGATGACAATTTGTCCACGCCAAGATCAATTTGGGAGATATGCAAGAGTTTCGGCTTGATTTTTTAAGTGCCTGGGTGACCAAGTGCACTCTCCTCTTGCAAAACCATACAACTAGAAATTAATATGATTTATAATGAAAGGAAATACACACTAGCAAGAAACTTGAAAGAAAAATCATTGACAATAAGCACAAAGACTACTCCTTCAAGAAAAACAACGAGTTGGAGAAGTGCAAGAGGTGATTTGCCCACTAATGCGCCCCTTTAGCTGACTGCCCCTGCAAGTTAGATAAAATCACCACTGAAATTGCTCAAAACCTCTACAAATCTCCTCAAATGCATGGGATAAATAACATGCAATCATCCACAAACAACAATTTGTCATGAAGCACACAAGAAATCTGTTGCAAGTCTCTATTGTATTTCCGAAGTGTCAAAAATGTCCAAGAAGAGCCCATACAATGGGTGAGTTCTCTCTTAAATAGAGGAAATCAATACAAAATTCCTAGCTAAAGATATCAATGGCTGAGATTAAATCATCTCAACCACAAATCAATGGCTAAGATCATCTCTCAATGTTGTAATGAGCAAGCTACATGGGGGGGGGGGGCGAATTCCTCTACATGCCCCAATAGAACACCATGGCAAAGTTATAAAACATGGATTACATGAGGAAAGAGGCCGCCTAGGGGTGTATGTCTCCCTAAGGCACCCTCTTTTACAAAGTATTGGTGCCCATACGTTAAAAACATAAATGGAAAACCCCCAATGGAGCAAATTCGCCCCCCTTGTGGAGCTGTCCCATATGAGGGCCCCACATCAAGTAGATAATGTCCAACTATAGTCCAAAGTGTCAAATATTTACCCCTTTACCTTTACTTACCCATGCACTTGCCACTTTGATGTTTAACTTAGCCAAAGTTTGATTTTCCCATTTAATTTTTGCTAGTTTATATGTCTGAACATGAAAATTGTGATTTTGAGCCACTTCCTTTTCTCAGAATCACGAACCGACTGCTCCATTGAGATTGCAGTCCCCAAATCCACTAATATTGGTCACTTGAACGACCAGAATCCATCTTATATGTGCAATTTGGCCCAATCCAAGCATTTTTAATTAAAACAGGGCCCTGTTGGCCATTAATAAATTAAAATCTCACAAATACCTTCATATTTTTGCAATTTGATGCTTGGGGGCTTGTATGGGACCCCAATAGATGTCAAATAACCAAAATCGCAACCTTGAATCCAAAGTTGCCCAAGACCCTATTTTGTCTTGGTTAAGCAAGGTTGACCAAGTCAAAATTGGTCAAATTATGATATGGGCTAAACTGTGTGCTCCTGCATGCAACGTAGGATGCCATGGCTTCCTTATTTATGTTAGTACATTAACTATAAACATTTAGTGACAAATATAAGGTGATCATAATAAGCAATTTCCCAAAAACAAGCCCAAGGCAAGGTGGGCCCACCACCTCTTCTGAATTCTCCACAGTTATGCACATTTATAGATTTGACCATCCAGCTAGTTATGGGTGAAGTGGACAACAAGGCTTGAAGGCAAGGGGAATGACCAAGACCATGACTGTGTGACCCTTTGGATAAGCATGGGAAGTAGGGGACCACAGTAACATAAGTACACCAGAGAAACACTAGGGAAGGGAGGTTCCTTACAAATGGGTAGAGTGCTTGGGAAACCACCACTAGTCTTTAGCATACACCTTGCAGCTCACATCCAAGCCTGCATCAGGCTCCATGAGGATCTTTGCTAGAACACCGTGCTGGGTGCATATCCAACCGTAATTTGAGGTTCTAGGGGACACTTAGAATTAACTGTCCTTTACTCCATCTCACCTCCTAGTCCTTCATTGGAACGCAGTGAGGAATTTAACCATTACATTTCTCTTTCATTTATGTGGCCAAGCAGTCATTTTGATATGACATGTGTTCCTCATCTGCTTGGCCTTTTTCATTTACTTTTACTTTAGCCTTTGTGGCTTGATTTGACTTTTTTTTAGCCATTTTTTGGCTTTATTTGCATTTTCTTTGGGTAGGACAATAGTGCTCAAATGCATGTAATGGGGGAAAGTGTGCATGTTTCAAGGAGAAGTGGGGAACACCCAATGAGTCTACACAATCCTACACTGCATCACAACATTGGGGGCAACCGATAAGGAGTGAATCCCAGGTTTGAAGGTGCAAATCACACACTCCAGAGCTGAGGCACAGATAAACATGGAGTCATAGTGTACTCAGAGGTCAAAGGGGGGAGGTCCTCAAGGCCACCTATCTTGGTCTCAGTCAGGGAAAGAACTAATGATGAATGGGTCGGATGAGTGGAGGATAGTGACAAGTGGGACCAAGGCTAGCAATCATGAGTCAAATGGCCAAATCTATACCATGAGTGGGGAGAGAACCAATGTGCATAAACGGGAGCCTCCACTCAAAGTGGCAAACTGCCCTTACCAAAGGCCACAAATAAGTCTCTAATCAAGCAAAAAGATCACCCAATAAGTCACCATATGTTAAGTCAAAGTACTAATATAAATAAACAAGCCTAAAAACACACCCATGAGCATAAATCATAAACCATATACCTGCTCTGACAAGTGGATTTGAAGACTGAACTCTGACATATGAGGGCAAAGAAGTGGCAAACCAACTCTGATCTCTACTGCTCTCATCAAATGATGGCTAAGCCACCCATCTCAGTGGGGTCATGCAAGGGCAAGTAGGACAAAGGGGTCTGGACTGCTACTCAGTGATGCTTTGGACATACAAAATGCAACAATGCCACCTCTGATAATAGCTCTAGCTCATCTCAACTCATATCTGCTTTGGCTCAAAAATGTGTTTGACAATGACTTTGCATCATGGTAGGCTCAGCTAGCATGGATGTGATAACAGGATGATGAGTCAAGTATAATATTGAGTAGTTGGATTGTTCTCCCAGTGTGACATATGGAAGCTAGTTGGAGGGTTTCTATTTATATGGGGTTCCAAAATGGCCTTGTGCTAAAACCCTTTGATTTTCCAAGAAGCCCTAATTTGCATTGCTAGCATTATCCACTCTAAAGCCTAAGTTGAATTCCTTTGCATAATTAGCAATTGTGCTAAGTTGCCAAGTGAAAACCCTAATTCACCTAGTCATCCATATTTAGTGTCTTTGCTAACTCTATCAAAGAGAAGGCCTTAAATAGGTGGCTGCTGCTAAATTTGTCAAACATAAAAGCTAGTTCGATTGCCTTTTGCTATAGTTAGCAATCTTGCTAATTGTTGGAAGAAGTTGTCATTGATGTCAAAGGGTGAAGAGATCTATAGTGTTTCTATTGGTGTCAGGGTGATAATGATGATGTGACGAGATAGATTGTATGGGAATGTTTGATGAAGCCTTGAAGTCCCTAGAGAAGACCCTAATGATCCTAAGGAAGCCCTTGAAGACGAATCCTTGTCACAAGTGTACACAACTCCAGAGTAGTCCCCTTATGGCGTAGCGGTTGCACATGGCTCTCACGGGAAGACACTTTGAGTTATACACAAGTGGTGCAAAGCCCCTAGAGAAGCTCCTAATGACCATGATGATGTGGAGTGTAAAGGAGTCCCTAAAGTGTCCCGAAGAAGTGTGAAGAATTTCCTAAAGAAATGATGTTGGGTCTGTTACCAACTTGTTTGTACCATAGTTGGATTATCTGAAGAGTTGCCATTTGACAAACATGATAAGTGTTTGACTCCAGTGTATCAGATGATCCAGCATTTGTGACTAGCCAGTTTTGGCTAGCCTATTTTGTTTTTGAGTCTACATGACCATGGCCCCATGGGGGTTTGTAATAAAGTGTGCTAGTAGGATCTAAGTGTCTCGGTTCCCCATGACTTGATTAAGCAACTAAGGTATTCCAAGGATTTTTTTCCCTTGTCAATTATACTTTGCTTATAGCCGAGCTATAATCGATGAGGTTTTCTCCCGCTCCTCCAAAGCTGGAATGCCCGATTTTGAAAATTTTAGCCATGGGGGGTTATTAGAGTCCAACTAATGTATATAATCCTACTAGACACTATTAGAATAGGTTTTGGTCATGTCCCAAGTCTCTAGGACCCTCAGAAAAAATTTCGAAAAAATTTTATCGGGTCCGTCAAGTTTGGGTTTTTAATTTTTTTTTAAATTTAATAAATTTCTCTATAGTTTAAATAGAGAAATAATAAATTGTAATATGTCAGTCGTCTGGGGTCCGAATTCAGTGGTTGATGGCTCGTTTCATAAGCCAAAAATCACACATGACCTATGGACCGGCTAAACCCAGGTTTCGGATGTCATTTAGGCCTCATAATTAATATTTTCTCTAAAAACCCAGTTACAGAGAAATTATTAATTAAATTAATAAATTTTATTATTTTGGAGAAAATCCAAAACTCTCCAAAATAATCCAAATGGAATAAAGTAAAAGGCTAAATGACATGGCAATAGACACTCATGATGATTCCAATCAACTCCAAGTTCATCCAGTTGAAGATACAGTCAGCACAAGCTTACTCACCATAGAGAATTTTCCCTCCTTCATGCAATCTGCGAATCAGTGATGTGGAGTTCATAATAAATAAATTTTGGTTGGTATGATTTGCATTAATTGAGAAGTGGGGGCGCCTTGCCTAGGTGGAGGCCACCTCCCACTTCTACCTACCGTGATTGCAATCAACTCATAGTTAGAACTCCATTCACCTACCACAAAGCTCACGCATTATTGGCTTGGAGGGCGAGTTTACCACATGGCAGCTCGTTACTTGTTTGATGGTAGTTCCAAAGTGCGATGGGGGGTGCCTTGCCTAGGTGGAGGCCACCTCCCCATCCACATCATCCACAAACTTGAGTTTGATTGGTGTCTATTCACTCCAAGCTTGGTAAACATGAGATTCGATTGGTTGAGACTAGTTGTGATTGGAATTCAACTTTGTGTCTATTGTTATTGGCTCTCTCTCATGCCAATTCGACCTAGGGTTTTAGTATGTAGTTTTGTTATATAAGAGAGGCCTTTTAGGCTTGTTCTTCATGGAGATTTTGAGCATGAACACTCTGCCAAAATATTGTTGTAATATCTATTTAAAACATTGAATAAAGTTGAGACTTTGGAGGTCCATGCTGGAGCAAATTGGGATGTTCTTCACACTATTGGTGATATCTCTTTCATTTGTTTATTGTTCATGCAATTTCATTATTAGATGTATGTTTTAACTTTGATTAGAAATACATCTTTCGGTTTTTGTATGCTTTATAACAAGTTTTTTGCAGAGGTTTCCCAAGGTGGAGAAAGGCTTATTAAAGACTAAATCACTCTTCATTTAACGGTGGTTCTTGGCATCTGATCAATCTATCTTGCAGGTCTTCTCTTCACTTCAAGAGAAGAAACACTTTAAAAGAGATTTGTCTCTTTCTCCATCAACAATCTCTCACTTTCGTGGTTATTGGTTACATGTGTTCTACCTTCAAGCTTTGTGGAAAAAATTTGCCTACCTTGATCCAAAAGTTCAAGTTCTTTACTTTTAAAGCCTAGATTAGTTTGCCATAAGGTTGAAGTTCCTTCAACCTTGAGGAATAACTTGGGATTTGTTCCCTTGTGCTCTCCTCAACATTATTGCATGCGTATCATCCAGCTAGCTGGAAGGATTTCTTGGATAGTGTTTTACCCATTAAGTGTTTCACTTCATTTTTCCATCTCTCATCCATTTCGTTTTTCCTTTGCCCCAACTTCTTTCTCTTCTCGTTTTACCTCACCCTTGTGGCTGCCTTCTAAGTGACTGTTCATTTTCTTTAGTGACTGTTTGCTGCTCTTTTTTTAACTCACTGGCTGCCCTTCATTCTCTCCCATTTGCCGCTCCTATTTCGTGCCATTTTCCATCCATTTCAAAGTTTACCTCTCTCTCCCTCATTCGCTCCCCTTCCTTGTGAGCCTCTTCCTTCCCTTTCGCTCCCTTCCTCTTCCACCTTTTCCTCCTACCATCTATCTTCACAAAATCAACAAAAAACACAAGTTAAAATTAGTCTTACTCAAAGTTGGTTAATTTTTCTTTAGAAAGAGTCAAGTTTAGGCATCTTAGAAGGTCACTTAGAGCTTGCATCTCAATATTTTTTCCTAGTTTCTTAGTCTCATATCAAAGGTAGATAAGTTGGCATATAAAATAGAGTAAAGTTTTGTGGTTGCATTCTCATTTCCATCATTATTTGGAGCATTTTAGCTTGCTGGTCCGTTTTATAAAAATTGCATTTTTAATTCAAAATCTCATGCACGTTGCATTTAGGGCCTCTTTTTCCAATTCTAGGTTCAAGTAGTTTCAAGTCTTAATTTTTTGATTTACTAATGCTAATGGGTATTTAAAGTGTTATATTGTGATAGGTCTTCTTTTGAGAAAGAGAACTATTGGGAAAGACCTTTGAAGCATAAGAAAAGAGAGCAAATCCAAGTTGGAAAGACAAACCAAAGAAGAGAACATTTGAAGTTTGAACCAAGGAGGAAAGCCAAACCATGAATGCCTTTTGAAACAAGCTATTATCCTTTGTACAAACTCATAAGAGTTTTCTCATTACTTTCAAAGTTTACTTTTCTCAAAAGACCTTTTAAGGATCTAGATCCCAAAGGCATTTGTAATCATTCAATAAAGGAGTTAAATGGAGAGGTCCTCCACTTTTTGGGTTTCTTCCCCATTTGGGGAAGAGTGTTGGGTTTGCTTAGCTTAGATCTTAGCTTTCCAAGTTCTTAGTTTAATTTTTCATTTTATACCTTAAATCAGTATTTTATTTTCATCTTATATCTCTCTTCCAAGCCTTTGACCGGAAGTTGTATCCTTGAGATGAAATCTCAAGGGCAGGATCACATTATTTTGTGGTTACTCTTCCTTCCCCGTCGGTTTCCTTGGTAGAGCTTTCAGCTAGTTGGAGGTTCTCAAGTGCAGGCGGTTCTAGTGGTTGACCTTGTTTGGAGGTTGATCCCACCTTAGAGTAAAACTGTGGGTAGAACACTAAGTCTTTTTTAGCATTATTTCATTCTGCAAATAGCATGCTAGTTGTCTCTTACTTTATTTGAGCTATCACATGGTTTAATTCTACAAAGCTTCATAACTGTTTTTCACAACTGCTTCTATTTTCTTAAAATAAACAAAGCTTCTTGAACTTGGCCAAATCCAAGTCAAGAGCACTCTCTGTCGGAGAGCATTGTTAGACTTGCACTTTCCCCTTGCATTAGGCATTTTAAAGTAGGAAGTCTCTTGAACTGTGGTCTTAAGACTAAGTCAAGAGCGCTCTCTGTCGGAGAGTTGAACAAGTGCTCTTAATAATAAAACATTTCAATCCACATTTCCCCCTTAATTAATTTATCTTGGTTGTTTGTCCAACACCCGTATGCTCTGCCAACCGGAAACGGTTGGACTAGTACTCAGAAAGGTGAAGGAATTGATAAGCTCATAAGTGATAATTAATTAATACTTTCACCCCCATAACCAACGAACCGGCGTTGTTCAAAAAGTATTCAAAGCAGTTCTCATGGGAGGCGCCGGGTTGCCCAATCTGCGACACAGTGGCTGGTTAGCATTGTGCACCTCGCTGTGATCCAGACAGGTCCGACATGTCTCTTAAAGGAGCTGCTTAGAATGTCTTTCCGAACACTCTTTTGATATCCTTGGTTTTAGCCCTAATAATCAAGAACACCTAAAACACTTAAAATTTACCAAGAACAATTTTAAAATGATCTCACAAACAGCTACTTTTGACTTATATTTTCCAGCATCACAAGCATTTCTTTTGACTCCATTTGGCACTGGTCTTTAAAAACTCTTATGTATCTTCTGAATCTGGACCATATGTCCTTGTCATTTGTTTGATCTTTATCTTGTGGATGCTTTGTTTTAATTCTAAGTCAAAGTATATTGTTCATCTTCTAAATTGTATCTTGTGGAATTCGCAACGTGGATTGCGTGTTTAATTGTGTTCTCATCATTATACAAAAACTCCTAAACAACACTCATTCGCATCACTCCATACAAAAAACACTTAAAACACAAGAGCCTTAGTGAAACTCTTTTTTAGGGACTACCCCCCTTGGCTTCGTTAGGAGTTAGCCTAAATAGAGGAGCTGGGATTCAGGTGACAGTACCTGGCTCATTGCTTGCCCCCAAGGCCACACCTCTCCCCACTTTCCAGTAAGGGAGACAACTTTTGAAAGATTTCCGCTGCTGGTGTGCAGTTTGGCGGACAATAGGGTCCACATGACCACGACAATGGGTTAGATGACCATGATGGTGGGTCACCTAACCATGATGATGAGAAGTCTATGGAAGTCCCTAAAGTTGCCTTGAAGCAATGTTGAAAAGAATTGTGAAGAAATCCCTAAAATAGTGGTGTTGGGTCCACATGACCATGTGGTTGGGGTCACATAACCCACGGTGGAGAAGGCCCTATAGAGTCCCCAAAGTTGGTCTGAAGCAAGTTTATTTGAAGTTTGACGTATCCCTAATATAATGATGTTTGGTCCACATGACCTCAAAAGTTATGGTACTTTGGCCCATTGGACCACATGAAGTGGCAAGGATCCCCACAAGAAATAATGATGTGTCAACCAAGTATGATGATGTGGAAAAGCCATAAGGCCCCTTTGAGAATATATGGAGTGATATTGAAGTTTTGGTGAAGTGTCATGATGGATCCTTGAAGTGGGGTACTAACCCTTGAGAGCCCCCTAAAAATTGGAAATCATTTTTTTAAGGAAGAGTAAAATGTTTTTGCAAAAATGAGTTGGAGTGCCCTTGAGGAGTATAAATAAGAGATGAAACTTTTCATTTTCAATCAATCAAATTGAAGATCTCACATACAAGAGTAGAGGACTGAATTTTAGGGGTAGATGAAGTGAACAAGGCCGAAATTCTAGTGGAAGATGAAATCCTGTGATGATTTCTATTTGGGCTTTTTGTTGTGAAATCTGTTTCAGGTCATCTTGGATTTTTCGCTATATCTTCTATTCTAGGATGATTCAGAAAGTGTCCTTCGGATGAGATGAAGTAGACATCTCGATGAACCTGTGGTAGAAGTTTCAGATGTTGCTTCGCTATATTTTTGGAGATATGACCTCAGGAAGTTAGGGTTTCTGAATAATCTTCAAACAGGTCAGCTTGGCATTTTTTTTACATCTTTTGATCAAGAAAGTTTCTGACTTTTTCCCTTGGAAAGGATGCAGATACTGGTTAGCTACGGTTTTGGAGATATGATCTCGGGAAGTCAGGTCTTTTGAACGACTCAAAAATCATTTTTTAAATAGGTCAGTTTGGCATTTTCACTATAAGTTTTGATTCAGGATGTTTTAGAGAGTGCCCCTTGAAGGAGATGCAATAGATATCTTGAAGAATATGTGGTAGAAGTTTTAGATTCTGATTCATTACAGGTTTGGAGTTATACTTGTTGGAAGTCAGGGTTTGTGACAGTGACAGTGATAGTGAAAATTCAAGAGAAGAAGGTTGAAGAAATCTTGCGTAACTTTTGCATATGGCATCCGAATCATAAAATTCTTGGCTCAATGGAAAGCTTACTATAAGGAATATGTGATGACATGATATAGGGTTTCTTTTGGTTCCATCTTGTTGTCTTGAAAAATGTATGAAGTTTGTACATGCTGTAGTGCTTCTCTCTTGGCATACTTTATGATGGTCTTGGCATAGATCTTGGTGATTATCTTGGCATATTGTTGGCATAGATCTTGGTGATTTGTTGGCATAGATAAAAGTGGCTATGTTGGTATAGTCCATGGTTATGTTTTGGCATATGACTCATCTCTTGGGGTGTTCAATGTTTTGAAAATGTCTATGATGCAAAAGTTGAGGATGCAAATGAAATCGATGGATGATTGTTTTTGGGTATAGATTTGAGGCTCGTACAGGTTGATAACTTGATATAGTGTGTTAGATTTGAGACAGTGTGACAATGATTGTGGCATTGTGATTTTAACAGTGGCATTGTGTCAGATACAGTGATTGTGACATTAAGATAGAGATATAGTGATTGTGATAGGGACAGTTATACAGGTACAAAGATAGAGATACAGGTATAGGTTGATAGAGACAGAGATACAGGTTGCAATGACAGTGATTGGGTATTGTGACAGAGATAATGATTCTGACAGATTGACAGATGCAGTGATACAGGTACAGGTTGGCCGAGGAAGTGATATAGGTACAAATTGACAGAGACAGTGATAGAGGTACAGGTTGTGTAGTGATATAATGATAGTGGTAGATTGGTCTTCTTATTCACATCAGGGCAGTAGGACGGGGCAAGGATAGGTTGGAGCCTATGATCTTGAGGGGTTGGAGCCTCCTTCCAGTTGATGTTGGTAAATCAGGGAGTTGGAGCTTCCTTCATGTTGGTGCCTGTAAATCAGGGGGTTGGAGCCTTCTTCTAGTTGGTGCTAGAAAATCAGTGAGTTGGAGCTTCCTTCAGGTTGGTGCCTGTAAATCAGGGGGTTGTAGCCTCCTTCTAGGTGGTGCTAGAAAATTAGGGAGTTGGTGCTTCCTTCCAGTTGGTGTTGGTAAATAAATTGAATGTAATCTTAAATATATGAGAAAAACATTCCGTGGTTTTTCTCCCATTTGGGTTTCCACGTTAAATCTCTTGTGCACTGTGTATGGTTTATGTGATGATGAACGACATTGTTAATGGTTAATGTTTACATGATATTATTAATATCTGAAATGGTAAAAGGTGCTCAATACTGTTTCACCCCCCTCTCAGTATTTCCAACACTAATCTTATCAAGTTTTAAAAACGTAAGTTTGATTGTACCCAATATTAGCATGAGAATTAAGCCCAAGACCTGATTTGACCTGTTTTGCATGCTAAGTTGCCTTATTATCTATTGTTGGTAAATGGTAAGTATACTAATTCTACCTGGCAAAAAGGCCTTGAATAAAATTGCCATTCAAAGCCCTAACTGAAGTTGCTAAATTTTACCAAGACAAAAAAAGTCCTAAAGTCAAATTTTCTCATGCTAATTCTGCCAGGCTCGAAAGCTAGTTCAACCTACTTTGCATGTTTAATAGGACCCTAACTTGACCTCATTTATTATTGGCAAGTTTTGTTGGATATTCTTAGAATTTTGTTTCATATTCTATAAACTTGTGAAAATGCAAAATATTAAACAACAGAAAAGCCATGAGTTTAGCATCCATATCAAGGACTTCACAGTTTATTTTTCTTTGATACCATGTAGTTGCAATTTATTTTGTTTTCAGCCCATTTCATTTGTCTCTGAATTTTTTGTGTAAATTGTTATAAAACATGTCCAGATATCAAAATCAAAAAGAAGTATGCAACATTCAGAAGTTTCTCTTGTACGGTGGGTCATTGAGGAAGGTCGTGGTCTAGTTGTGGTAGTGAATAAAATGGATCTTCTAAAAGGAAAAGAAAATGCAAAATTGCGAGCACAAGTTATGAAGGCTGTTCCTGAAGAAATCCAGACTGTTGTGCCTCAGGTTCTTTCATTACCACTCTGTGTTTGTAAAGCTTGTTGATGGAAATTTGCTAATTAAGTTATTTACGAACTGCCTAATTTCTGTTAAGGTGCGTTTGCTAAAAATTTTCATACCTAGCAAGAAAACATAATGCTGCATAAATCATGAAAAAAGTTAATCTTAAGAGATGACTAGTAGTTTAAATTTGCAAATATGAATGCAAATCATAATTAATATCATGATAGCATTTGTGTAATCTGAGAGTTACAAGCAGAAACCAGATCTCAGAAGATAGATATATTTTAGTGGTTTTAGTAATTAAAAGCTAAATACGTTAAAGTTCTACTGGTTGAAATTTATGGGTTTCTTGCAAATGAAACCTTGATTTGTTAATTTCAAAACAATCATGTTTGGTGTGGATTTGTGGAAAATGTTTACTGTCAGCAAAAATACTTCCAATACATTTCCCTTTTTTATGGAAATTTCTGCAACAGTTTTAGAACTTGGAGATTATATTGTGAAAGGAAATCTAAATAACATAATCTCAGATTTTGGGTTGTCTACTTAAAATGGCCCTGAGACAAATAATTGGTTTTCATCATATATTCATAAGAAGCAGCCTGACATCAAGGTACACGATGAGGTTTTTGGTTGAAACAATTAAATATAATTTATTGAAATGTGACCACCGTTTTGGCTGTGAAATTTTGATTGGTTTGTGGTTGAAGCTAAATCTAATTTATCAATTTGTGTAAACAATCTCGTGGTTATCTTCAAAGTGGATGTTAAATAATGGTGATGTTGAAGTATTAACACAATAATATTTAGAATTAGGAGTAATAAAATGTTGTAGAATGGTCACATTATGTTAGTGATATGTGATCAGCGTAACATGTAAATGTTATGGTTAGGGGTTAGTTGGTTAAACTGCCATGACCAGTTTAGAAGTTAGGGATGTTATAAATTGTAATGAGATGTATAATTTTAGCATTAATAACAAATTCATTCTTTTTTTTCTCTCTCCACCATCATGTCTGAATGCATGAGCACGGAAGTTTTACATAGTATTACAGTAATATTGGACTTGGAATCCTGCGATTGTATGTAGTAGAAGTGTAAAAGCTTATAAAATAAATAAATATAAATATTTATAAAATGTATAAATTGATAAAATGATAAATAATAAGATGATAAATGTTACAAATGGGGGCCCCATATAAAAAGGGCTGCTTGATACCTTTTCACGAAAAGTCACGTCTTTTAGTTTACATAATAATAATCTTCTTTATATTTATATAGCTATAGCATTGCCCTCCACTTTTTGAAATGCTTTGCCCTCAAAGCAATTCTGGATACTTTCGTCTGGATACATAGACTATATTAGCTTCCCAACACTTGCTAGCTTATTCACATTCTTTGGTCTAGAACCAATTTTTGTTGTTTTGCATGTCAAGTGAGTTGAGATATCCACCATTACCATAATCATTGTCCTCATGAAAATATATCTTTTCAATCTATTTAGGGTATGGAGGAATAAATAAACATGAAGATTTACACCTCCCAACGCTTCATGGATCCACTGTTGATGAGTTATCAATATAAACAACCACCGAAACCACAAGTGGGCCAAAAAAATCGAGCATCTTGGAAACTATCGATTCAATATCATCTACTTCCCTTGGATCATAACCCACAATTTCATAGCTCGCATAATTGAATTCAATTTGAGGGGTCACATGACTTGTGCAAAAAGAGTGGCCATTCATCCCATTCATGGAATACCCACATAGCTCAAAATTGTAGGCATCGATTTCAGAGACTGGGATAACGTGGCTCAATCCAGATTTGGATGTCATCTTGGATGCAAACTCACAGTTTTTCTTGTGGAAAACGGAGGCTTTTTCAGAATCTAATTGTGTCACGCATATTTCTATGGTATACGAAGGATTAGAATTATAATAATCATGGAAATTATCATGATTAGAGTTAGATGCATTATAAATATGTCACCAATAGTTATCACTATTTGAGCATCCCTGCATTACATAGGCCCGTGGAATCGATGATGGCAAATAACGGTCTACAAATTTGTTTAAATAACTGATTTCTTCATGAAAGCTTCGGTGAGGGAAGTATTGGTCTTCAGGAAACATGAAACAACCGCAGATATATCTCATGTTCTTGGGTTGAATTGAAAATATGGAATTTGCATATGAGGTGAGAATGGAAATCGCACTCAACAACTGTGTTTTCCCATAGGGTTTGATGATGAATTTATATGGATAAATAATAAGGCTCGACTTGGAAAGGAGATAGAGGTCCATGTGTTCGTTTGATATATGAGAAACTACTCGGCATTTGGCTGCTTTTGGTATTTCATGAAGCTGTGAGCAAGTGAGAGTCCTTAACATTAGATTGCTTGCAAATTCGTTTGGGAAGAACTCGATTTCGAGTCTCTTTTCGTAGCCTTCAAGGCGACCTAGAGGGGAACTCTTTGGCTTGAAGGATGAGGATAAAAGCGAGGAATTTCTCCTTCTGACCTTTTACCGCTCAAACTATCAGTCCTTTTAGAATAGGTTATGTGTGGCCGATTGCTAATGATAGGTAAGCATATGGGAGAAGTCTAGGCTCAAATGTCACCACAAACTAGCCTCTCAACTTCTTTGGGTAACTTCCTAAACCCAAAGGAGAGCCCTCAAAGATACCTGCAAACAACACGATACTTGCAAATACCTTTCTACAACCTTGTAACCAGATCAGTGCCTTATATGGAGTCAACAATGGATAATATAGACACAAATCAAAATAAAGGAGTTAATTCAGTTTATCAATCAATATCACAACTTTCAATATACTTCATGAATCCCCATGCAAGGGTGGCAATACCTCAAAAAGGTGCGCTCTGAAGGGGAGAGGCCTAAGTGGCCTAGGGCGCACCTTTTGTCCCAATCAAAGTTGCAAAATACGCAACAGAAACCCTAATTCAACAAATTCATGCTTCCCAATGCACTAGGGAAAAATGGGACGCCCTTCAAGATCTGTGGATAAATCCACTAGGGTGAAATTGATAGGTGGACCAGAATTTCCAAGTTGCAAATATTTTTAGGTTTTTGAATTTATTTGAATTTTAGGGGCTTTTTTGACAATATATAATTTTTAGGGTTTTTTACCAAGGTAAAAGAGGACATCCTCAGAGATTTGTGGATAACAATCCACTAGGGAGAATTTGTAGGGTGGACCAAAATTTCCAACTTTCAAGTATCTTTGTATTTTTTGGAATTTTTCAGATTTTTAGGGTTTTCAAGAATTTTCAGTTTTTTAGGGTTTTAATGCATAAAATTGCAGCAAAATAAAATACAACTAAATTGATGAAAAAAGAGTAATTAAATGACAAGAAAAGGGGATATGATTTTTGTCTCAATCCCTAGGGCATTGAGAGATCAGTGGTCAATGTCCCTCTCTTGAGATGTCCTTTAACACTTGGAAGCTAGGGCATCACCTAACAACCTCTAGGGTTCGGTAATAGAGCCTAACTAAGGGAAATGAAGAAGTCCAAGGCCTCAAATAGAAATAGAGAACTCCTATGGAGGACGTTCCCATCATACAAAAGTTGACAAAATGTTGACAAAATGTTGACAAAAATCCCTAACAAATTAGCAAAATGCACCATAAAAGCACCATTCAACTAAGCTAGGAGCATAACTTACCAACATTTAACAAGAATGAGCAAGGAAAGAGTCCTTAGGTCACACTTGTGCATGAGTTCTTCCAACTAGGCTAGCATCAACCATTTGTATGTGTAAAAAGAAGCCCTAAAACATCATTGATCCACTTTCAAGCAAGAAAGAGCATCTCAAGAGAAGTGTGCATCACATCGATAACTCATACAGTAGGAGAAAAAGAGAAAAGAACATATTTGAACCCTTGTCTTATGATTTTACGATGAGGTGAGGTGATATATTTATATGATTTCATCCCCAACCTTTTTAATTTTTGAGCCTACAAGTCAACATTAAATTAAAACATTTTTAGGATAAATTCCCCATAAGTTGGGAATTAAGTCCTAAAATTGACATAAAATAGAAAATAAGACTAAAATACGGCTTCACTTGATGAAATAGTGAGCCAAAGGGGGACGTCATGCCCCAACTAACCCCAAAATGCTGATTATCCCTCAATGCCCCCCTTTCCAAGCTTGTAGGTTCAACCGTGGATGGATGACGTCATAGGCCAAAGAGCTAGAGGAGGGGTTTCTCTATGCTGGAATGAGGTCCAAGAGGGTTAAGGAGGTGTGCTAAATAGGGGACACCAACCCTTTACAAGACACAATCACCTATGCATAACAAAGCCAAGGTGGTCATGTACCCCAGTGGGTCACCCTTAGAATCCCCGAACACCAACCAATGGGCTTAAAGCTCTACATGGTGGGGATATCCACACACCGAAGGGGTAGTTAGCTGTGCCACAAAGACAAGTACTTCTAAGAGTTAAACCAAGGGATCCTGCCATAACCAATCCAGGGGGACAACAACCCCTAATGCAAATATCCATACAATATAATCCACTTTGGCCTTTACAATAAAAATTTTAGACCCCTTACTCTAGGTTTTGCCCAGTTGGAACAATGTAGTAGCTCTGAGGCATAACACGACCAAGATAAGGTCACACACCAACCGGGAAGATGTGGCTGGATCTGATTTATGTGCCATGTTGGGAGGTGGAGTAGATGGTGATCCCTCCATTGGGTTGTCAGATAATGGCAATGGATGTTTCTTAGTCATTGTTGTCTTTATTTCTTTAATTTGTTATGATTGTTGAGATTGTCGATGAAGTTGCGTTAGATTTTTTATTTCTTTTTTCTTTTCTGCGGACTTTGCTTCTTCGCTATTGCTCTCAAAATGATATTGTCCCTCCGGGTATTCTAAGCGGCATCTTTTGTGAAAATTACTAACTTCTGTCTCCCTTTCTCACTTTCGACATCGACGACCTTTTGGCATTCCACCATTCTGATAATGTCGTTTCGCTAAATTTTCCAATGGATTTCTAGGGCCTTCATTCAAAAGCTCGACAATCATATTGTCCATGGATGAAGAAGCTACAATGCCCCACGTGGCATCCTCAGATTCACCTCCATAGTCTTCTTTGAATACACAATCGGGTTCAAAGTTTTTATCTTCAGAATCGAATTTAGAGTATTTATCCAAAATCAGGATTGGAATCGGAATCAAAGTCTGAATATTTGGTTTCGGCTTTGGCTTTTACAAGGGGTTTGAGGAGCTTCTCAAATGCTCTATCTGACTCTATTTTTTAAAATATTCAAAGATGGCGTCCATGATATATGGCTCTGATACCAATGTAGTGAAAACATAAAAGCTTATAAAATAAATAAATATAAATATTTATATATATAAAATGTATAAGTTGATAAAATGATAAATAATAAGATGATAAATGTTACAAGTGAGGGCTCCGTATAAATAGGGCTGCTTGATACCTTTTAGTATGGTTGCTTGGTTGACCTTATTGGTATGATCGAAAGGTCCAATATGATGCATTAATCAACACTTATTACATAAAGATGACACTAAATATCTTATCCGTATTACACTTGAACTACCACAACATGTTGATCCTAAAGTTCACAAGCATTCTTTAAATTTTATCTGAAAACCCTATCCAGAACACCATTATGCTCTAGTTATGCAGTCCGAGGTTCATTAAGTGATTTTAAAGGATTCTTTAAACCTTCTCCAACAACATTTACTTTGTTTTCTCCACGTTTCTTGCCGATGTGCACACTAGCAACACAAATCTTTTGAAAGTTGTTTCCCAAGGGGAAAAGTGTGGCCTTGGGGGCAAGCAAAGAGTCAAGTGCTGTCACATGATCTCGACTCCTCCGTTTAGGCAAACTCCTAATGAATCCAAGGCGGGTAGACCCTACAAAGAGTTACTAAGGCTCTTATGATTTTAAGTGTTTAAATGTGTAATGAGGATGGGTGTTGTTTTAGGAGTTTTTATGATGATTTACAATAATATATTAGATCCAAGCATCTATTTGCAAAAGAGATGATACAAAACCAATCTTTATGAATGACAATTTATAATCAAAGCATCCACAACATGATATAATTAAAGCAATACTTCAGATAGATAAAAAGCAAATGAGAAACTGAATAGTAGTGCTGTTTGTGTAAATGACCAGTGCCAAATGGAGTCGCTGTCTTGAAATGCTTGGGATGCTTAAAACATGTCTCAGGTGTGCTTGAAAATGTTTTGCAAATGCCCTTGGTAAGTTTTATTGTAAATTTTGGGGTGAAGTTTATTATTAAGGGGATGGGTATCTCTAAGATATACCTTGCGGTACAGGAGATATGTTCGGATAATAGTCTAAGTGGCTCCGTACAAGGACATGTGGGTTGGCCGGAGTCTCCAACGCGGTGTTCAACACTACACCAACGAGGATGTAGCCTAACTGGTGCCCTTAAGGTCTCGGTCCAGAGGTTCCCGCGTCCCCAGGCAGAATTTGCCTACTTTCGACTATTGGCGATCAACGTCGGATTTTCGTTGGTTGTATGGGATGTATTTTATTATGGTTGAAGTGGAGTTAAATGTGAGGAATTAATCAATCTACACTGTTTCTGAGTATCCCACAAGTGGGTAGAGCATACACAGTGTAGTAAATATTTGTTCCAATTTTATTAAGTGAGTTGTGAACCAGAACCACAGAAAACTTTCCGATAGAGAGTGCTCTTGATCCGCTTTATGGCAAGATTCATGTGACTTATAAAAAGATAAAATGCTTGAAATGAAATAAACTACACTACCCAAGCATTTCTTTCAAGTCTAGGACTGTACTTGGGAGAGCAAGGGGGTTAGCAAAAATAAAACAAAATGAACTCTCCAACATAGAGCACTCTTGATCTGCCTTATGGCAAGATTCAAGAGATTTTATGTTCTTTTTAACAAATTATATCAAATTGAAAAAACTAAGTAAAAACAAAAGCAAGTTAAGCTATCAACTTCTAAGATCTAGCAGTTTATCAAAATGGAAAGTAATCTAACAATTGAAAGCTAATCTACTTGCAGGTATAAGACAATGCAAAAAGGACAAGGGACGATACAAGCTTCCCCCAAATGGGGGAAGTGGGGTGTGGGAGCCTTTATCCCACTTGCTCTTTTATTATTCTTTTACAATGTGTTTTGTTTCTCTTCTTGAAAGCACAAGGTAAGATGGGGGAATGAAAGAAGAGGGAAAAGGAGTTTTAGTGCTTTTCAAGAAGTTTTGCTCTTTGTTTCTTTGATCTTGCTTTAGCCTTTAGGCCTTTCTTTGTTTGATCTTCTTTGTTCACCTGTGGATAAGAGCTTTAGACATAAACTTTTATTAAGGGATTAGTAAATAAAAAAATGAGAGTAAGATCTAGGACTTAACTAACATGCAAACTAAATACAAGTGAGAATGCAAAACTTTTAAACAATGACTAAGATCTAAAATGAAACAACTAAACTAGATGCAAACTAGGAAAGACTAGTACTAAATCTAAGTAAAGAGAAGTGAAGAATAGAAAGGTCAAAAGAAGAGAAAGCAAAAGAAGAGAGCAAAGGCAAAAACAAAAAGAGAGTTGAAGAGGCAAAGGAAGAGAAGGCTTGAAAGCTTGAGCGAAAGGAAGAAGGCGTTGGAGAAGGTAAGGAGCGAAAGTAAGAAGAGGAAGAAGGCTAGCAAGGGCAAGATCAAGGAGGGGACAACCAACAAGGTAAAGGGGTAGCCAACAGAAAAAGGCAGCCAACAAAGAAGAGATAAGGCAGCCAACAAAGAAGAGATGAGGCAGCCAAAAGAGAAGAGCGAAAAGGGTGAGAAAAGGAGAGGAAGCAAGAGCGAAAGGGGGAAGAGAACAAGAAGGGCGAGAGCACAAGGAGAACAAGGTCGAGAGTAAGGAAGAGGATTCAAGGAGGAGCGAAACAAAGAGAAGGATGAAAGCAAAAAGGAGCAAGAAACAAGAGGAAGAAAGAGTGAGAGCAAAGAAACAAGGGAAGATGAACAAAAGCTTAAAGGAAGATACAACTTTTAGATCAAAGAGCTTTTGCTTATGTAACAAACTTGAAAATAATTGAAAAGATTGAATTTCTTGAAGTTTAATGGGTGAAGATGTGAAGGAAACTTCAAGCCCAAGCTTGAACAAATGACCTCTTTGTAGGATCTTGAATGCAAAAATTATTAGTAAAAATAGTAGTGAAGGGGAGGAAGAAGCAGCTGAGCTCAAGATCCCTCTTCACCTTTAGGAGATCTGCAAAACTACACAACTTCAAAACAAGATATGATCAAATCTAGTATGGTTAATTAAATGAAACAAAAAAGAGCATCAGTATTGCTGACTACACAGTTTGCTACTTTTTAAATCTCATCTAACCAAGCATAAGTAAACAAATTAAGACTATAAGTATAAATGCTCACTCTATGGACTAGATAAAGCCTTCTAAGCTAGATAAATGATCAAAAAATTGCATAAGAAGAAGAATAATTAAACTAATATCACCTCAATGAAGCATAAAAAATTCCTCATGAACATGATTTGCACACCATATGGACCTCCAAAGTCTTGACTTTTATTCAATAAGCAAAAGAGCAGAGGTTCCTTGCACCAAAATTCCACCTAAATGGTGAAGCAAGGACCCATATTTATACAATTACAGAGTACAAGAGAGGCAATTCGAATTGCATGAAGAGCTAGGGCCATGAGGGCGCATTCACCAAACTCATGAGAGATCTGTGCCTTGATTTGAGGATTAACTGAGCTTGGAAGGTGAGATTTGGGTGATGTGGCCTCCACCTGGGCAAGGCACCCCCACTCCTCTCTTGGAACCATCACCTATCCAATAATGAGATGCCAACTAAGGATGACGTGAGAGCTTGAGGAGAGGGCGCAAATCCCAAGAGAGAGTCAACTGTAGTGCTCCGAAATTGATTCCAATCAGGCAGGTGAGATTTGGAATATTCCTTTATGCCCTGTGCCATGTCATTTAGCTCTTTAGTTTATTCAATTTGGTCTTTTTTGGAGAGTTTTTGATTTTCTCCATTTTATTATTTTGAATTAATATTCCTCATTTATTAATTTTGAGAAAATATTTAATTGAGTGAATAATAATCATTAGAAACTTAGGAAAAGTAGGTTTAGGGGGTAAATGGATACTCTGGCTTAGAAAATGAGCCTCCATTTATCAAAATCCACCCCTAAACCACTTAATTATTACAAATTGAATTTTTTCAATTAAACCATAGGAAAAATGGTTTAATTAATTGAAAAAATTAATAAAAAAAAAAAAATTGTGCACGTCCGCTAATTGTTTTTTCTTATGAAAATGTTTTCGACCCCCTATGGACCTAGGAAATGAGCACAGAACACAAAAATAGTGTCTAGCATGTTTATAATTTATAGTTGGACTCGAATAACCCCTTAAGGCCTAACCGCCAAATTCAGGCATTCCAACTTTGGAGGTGTAGGAGAAAAACTCATCGATTATACTCGGCTATAGGAAAAGCATATTTGACAAGGGAAAAAACTCCTTGGAATACCTTGTTTGGTTGTCAAGTCCCAGGGGACCGAGCCACTCAAGACCACCATGGTAGCACACTTTATTACAAACCCCGTGGGGCATGGTCATTTCAAAGAAAAAATAAAAAGATGGCCAAAATAGGCCAAGGTTGGAACATCTAAACCTCTGAACTCTGGAGATGAACATGAATCATGTTCAAAAACTGGTGGCTCAATAGAAGTTCAACTATTGTACAAAATAGTTGGTAACACTCCACAACCTCAATTGCCTCAAGACACCACCTCAAGAGGACATTTTACAATCTTAAGAGTTTTTTACCTACTACTGTATTCTCTCCTTGCTTAGAAGTTCAGATTTGATAGCGCCTCTTCACTGGTTCACAAACCAGCTCAACATAGTTCATCACTTGAAGCTTCCCTATAGGTTCACAATGCTTTCCATCGTGATCTTCCGAATTAGTTGAGCATCCACGATGTTGTCAACACATATCACGAATCAACATTGGACACAAATCTTGATCAATCATTCTATCGATATTGTTCTAAATTCTCAGCTTCCGCTTGTTGCAGATCAAGTTTTCAACATGAAGATTTACTAGACTTGTCAGAAATCCATCACTTCCTACATTGTTGACGCAACCCTGCTTGTATTAATTTAAAAACACAACACAAGGCTGCACTTGAATCAGAGTAAATAACCACAACACAATTCTAAGCACACATAATTCACATTAAAGCTTGAAAAGCACACAGGTAGTGACTAAAAGTTCCACCAAATGGTTTTACATTAATTCTCAAAAGAAATTACAAATTACATCTTCAAGCTTTAAAGCTTATGCAATTTTTTTTTAAAACTATGCCCTTTGGTCTAAGTCTTAGATGGGCTTCACATTCACAAAATCATATAAAGTCTCCAACTTAGAAATTAAATTCCTGTTCTCCAAACTTTGGCAGTGGGTTCTTTGTTTCCTGCCTTGTCCAATGTCTTTCTACTTAGTTTGCTTCTCTACACGCAACTGTCTTTTTTATTCTCATGTCCAAACTAATCTCCTTTGCGTTAAAATATGGCTTCCCCTCTTCTCTAGGTTTTTAAGTCACTCTCTTACTCTTTTCGGTTGAGGCTATTTTCAGTCTTGTCACTCTCTTACACCATCTTTGAAGATTTGTCGACACGGTGAAGGGGCATGATCGGTACCCGTACTTGGCCTATCTCTCCTCAGAAGCCATCACCTCAGCTAGCTCTTCGGGCCGATCCAGATGTTGGTTTGTGGGTGTTGTAGATCTTTTAGCATCCGTCGGTATTGCGATGGATCGACTTCCTCCTTGTGGGTATTCCTTGAATGTGCCTGGCCACTTCTTCCTACTAGACAAGAGCTTACCAGAATCACATGACATTTATAGACAGTTTGTTTAGGTCACTTGGATCAACCCTCTGGGTGGGTTACGTCCCAAGATGGCCTTCTACGCTACGCACTTCATGGATCTAAGGGATGGTCTCATTGTTCGACCCTCTTACACATTCCGTCATTGGGCACACTCTCTTCGTATCCCTTTAGGGTAGTTCAGAGTGGGATCTCATCGTCTTCGGGTGGAGACAGATCACCAACTCAACCGGTCAGACAGGATCTGCTAGGTTTGTCAACTTCGAGGGGTTGAGACCAAGGAGCATTTCATGTTTCGGTATGCTGTTTACTACGAGATCCATGGGCGGTTTCATTTCCTTTGTAGGGACCTTCTCAACGAGCTTCAAAATTTAGCTAGATTCTTCAGATATCCTGATCAGAGATGTCTAGCCTTGTACTTGCAAGAGATCCTTCGACTTCGCTCTCTCACTCTTCAGGAACACTCTCAGTCGAGACCAGGCTCCATTTAGAGTATCACGTCCTTTCCAGTGCTTCCTTCCTCTAGGGGCACGAAGAGACAGACAGATTGTCGCACAGACCTTAATCATTTAGTTAGGATAGGACAGGCCACCTCCGCCTTTGCCCAACACCATTGGCGTGGAGAGTCTTGACCCCATCATGTCAAATGAACTTCTTCTAGGTAAAAGCATCAAGTTCCTTCCTCCAGGCAACGACGCACGTCTCATTGCAGTTCTTCTTCCAACTCTTCCTCCAAATAGAGTACGATTTTGATTTTACTTCAGTCGGCCTCGGATGGTAGGAAAGATACTTCCAATGCTACCACTACTTCCAGTGTTTCGAATACATCTAGTGGCCCTTGACAGTTTCACCATCACCTTTTCTCGGATTATAGTTCTTGGATCCACTCTCCTTCGAACCATCTCTCTTCATTTATCTCCTTGTATAAATTTTTCTCTGAGACCGACTCTTCTCTTATAGAATTAGGGTTTGTTTTAGTCTTTCTTTTTATCTTTTTATAGGAGCTACTTTTACGCTCCCACTTTGTATTGCTCCTTGGTACTAAACAATCCCATTGACCTACTTTTGTGGTCATTTGTTGGACATTAATAAAATTATCTTATCTTATCTTATCTCTTTTCATGTCCAAGGTAAAAATCGTTTCAGAATTATGGGAGCCCCCTCTTCAAAATTTCTTCACTTCAAATATGGCTTCACCCTTCTTACTTGTCACCCTCTCCATTAAAACTCAAGTAATGCCTTTTTGATAAAATTTACAGAGTCTTTAATGGTCAAATAAATGAGGTTGGGTGGGAATCCACAAAATTATTCCATGTAGCCTTAATTCAACCAACCTTGTATATTAACTTAATTGCCTTCTGTAATGTTTATTACTGTCGTGGAGAAATCAACCAAAGACCACATATGGCCAATCGCAAGCACAAACATTGAGAGTTTAAATTAGGGTTGTTGGATGGATGGGGTTTAGATTCAAGGACTCCCAACGATTTTGGGCCAAAGAGTGGCATTGATTATGAGGGTCCTCCAGCTCCTGTAAAGCACAACAACCGTCCCATCAAATGGCCCAATCAGATGGAGGAGATCTTCTATGGGTGCATGGGGTGGTTGGAAGTGTTAAGATTATATGCTACCATAGACTAGATTGCAAATTCATTAGCATTCAATACATTATTCACAAAGCAGCATAATAAGGATCTTTGAAAGATACACAATCACAAAGCACAAAACAATTTATCTTGGGAGACCCTCAAGGGGAAGAAAACCCAACAAGAACTTCCTGAATATAGATGATCAAGTACAATGCCCCAAAAATATGTCTCACAAATAAGAGAGACAAAAGGACCAAACTCTGGACTCAAGCCACTCCTCCTTCTCCTTCGCAGATATCTCTCTCTCCTTTAACGTGAATTGCACAAGTGAGTGAATGTATAAATGAGAGGAACTCACTCTCTATTTATACATTACTTTTCACTTAACCTTTAACTCAACTAGGTCGGCTTCAATAATCCTAACTGGGCCGACTTCTCTAGGGAGACTCAATCACCACTTATATTACATTCACTTGGGTGCTAACAACCTGACTTACAATGGACGTTTAACCTCATGACCTTTACATGACCACATATAATAATGACATCCCCGACAGAGGTAAAACATCCTTGACGGAGTTACAATAATAAAATACAAGTAGAATATTCTTTGAAGTTACATTAATTTAACACTCCCCCTTAACAAGAAGGGTATTCTACCGTCAGCAACATCTGCATGTGTAACTCTACACAACATTATTGGAGGGAGGAGGGCATCAACAACAACATCATTTGATACATCTATAAATCATTGGAAGTTATTCAACATCATCATCAGCAACTGGAACAACTGCTGTAACATCATCAACATTATCTTTAGTACAGAGTTGAAGTATCATCATCTGTAGCACTGGAGCATCCTCATCTTCAGTACTGGAACATCATCATATGCATCACTGGAGCATCCTCATCTTCAGTACTGGAACATCATCATCTGCAGCACTGGAGCATTCTCATCTTCAGTACTGGAACATCATCATCTGCAACACTAGAGCATCCTCATCTTCAGTACTGGAACATCATCATTTGCAGCACTGGAGCATCCAGGAACCTCATCATCTGCAGCACTAGAGCATCCTCATCTACAATACTAGGACATCATCAGGAGCATCACCTGCAGTACACATGATCCTTCCTTTTGGAACTAGGGATCATGGACAATCCTTCCTTTCGAAACTCGGGATTCAGTCCAATAACCCTGGTGATCCTTCCTTTCGGAACAGGAATCATGGACAATCCTTCTTTTCGAAACCAAGGATTAAGTCCAATAATAGATCAACATTTAAGACTATCCTTCCTTTCGAAACTCGGGATCTCTGTCTAGGGATGATCAATTCCACCACAATCATTTAAGTCTATCTTTGTCTAGGGACGATCGATCCCAACACAATCATTTAAGACTATCTCTGTCTAGGGACGATCGATCCCAACACAATCATTTAAGACTATCTTAGTCTAGGGACGATCGATCCCACTGCAACTTAGGATCAACATTTAAGACTATCTTTGTCTAGGGATGATCAATCCCACTGCACCATAGTATCATGAGCACTACTCCCCCTTTCAAGGGAAGTCCTTACGGACTACACCAAGCTTGTCACGGAAATGCTCAAACTTCACTCGAGACAGAGGCTTAGTCAACACGTCTGCAACCTGCTCATCAATGCTCACATATTGTAGCTTTATAGCTCCCTTTTGCACCATATCTCGGATGTAGAAATACCGTATTTCTATATGCTTTGACCTCTCATGGAACACAGGGTTCTCTGTCATCTTTATACAACTCTGGTTGTCACATAGAATCACTGTGGTATCCAACTTCAGATCAAACAGACCTGATAACAACTTCCGAATCCATATAGCTTCACAACTCGCAGAACAGGCTGCAATATACTTTGCCTCTGCAGTTCTGAGAGCAACACTAGATTCCTTCCTGCTTAGCCATGAGATCATGGCTGACCCCAGACTATAACAACCGCCTGAAGTGCTCTTCCTATCCGAGACACTTCTTGCCCAATCTGAATCTGTTTATCCAAACCTCTGCTGCGTGGGAGCGCCCCCTACCCCCTCACTCCCGCTCCCGAAGCTCGCTTCCTTCAGAAGCTCGCTCCCAAAATGCTCCTAGTTTTGGGAGCACACTCCCAAGGCGCTCTCGAGGTGCTCCCTACCTCTCCTATACTACAAGCTTCTTTACTAGGTTGATCATCTGATAACAATGTTATGGTACCTCCCTTCTTTGCCAAGCTCCTATAAAAGTTGTTATGGTTAATCATTTGATGATAATGTTATAAGTTATAACTACTAGATGATTGATGTTATATGGTTTAATCCATGTTTTCTATAACTAATTGAACATCTCACATGTTTTTTAAATATAAATCCATCAAAATTTATTAAAATATATACTATATAAAAAATGCTCCCGAAATGCTCCCAAAACGAGAGATTTTGAAAATTTCGCTTTTCGCTCCGCTCCCGCTCCCCGCTTCCCACTCCCGCTCCGCGCTCCCAACAGCATAGATCCAAACCTAAGTTGCACGAAACGGGGAAACGAGGACGAGTTTCCGAAACGGGGACGTGTAGGAAACGTGACACCCAAAAATTTAGGAAACAGGGAAACGTGATATATATATATATATACATATTAAAATTTTAAATTCAACAAAATTAGAAATCATAGTCATAGTCATACATGTAACATCACATTTACGATTTTACTCATAATTTCATAAGTGATTCCATAATGCAAGTATTAATATCTCTTTAAATAACTTGTTTTTTATTTGCAAAGAGATATTATAATAAAGAAACTTAAGCATGCTACTTGCATATTAAGAGATTTCAAAGTACAGGTATTAAGAGATGGAATAAAATCTTCTTCCAAGAAAGTTGACACAATTGAATCATAATCTTCCAAATCGTGGATTGGAAAGTCATATTCTAATCTATATGTTAGTGTAGTATATTATAGCAGATATGAAATAATCCACACCTTTTGTTAAAAAAAAAACTCTTAAAGGAAAACAGAATAAGAAACATTATATGATTAAGGTTAAGGAGCAAGCACTCCCAATGTTAAAACAACATACAATCTTTAAGGATAACTAGAAAATCAAAATGCTAAGAATTACTATAAATTTTAACTTTTTAGGATCAAACCTGAAAGTAAAACAATTATACGGAAATTATAAATAGATTATAATCATACTATCTCAAAGATAAGGAATGAATTGTCACTGTATCAGAGGACATGGCTTATCTCTGATTAATTTTGGGATTAGTTATGTACATTCATACCATAACTTTTTATAAAGCTTTGACATATATTTTACTAAGCTTTCCCCTGAGATAAAATATAAATAACTCTCATATTTGCTAAGTTGATGACATTACTACAACGTTACAAGCTCCTCGAAATCTGTGCTTGAAATTCATTAAAAAATTTAAATTTTCGCTTAACCGAGCGTTGACGGGCTGACTTGGATGGAAACGTGGCAAAATTTCGAAAATCTATTTGGAAACGGGTTTCTGATTTTCTGAAATGGGTTTCCGATTTTCTGAAACGAGTTTCATACCCGTTCCGTACACGTTTCCTCGTTTCCATACAGAAACAGATAGGGGATGTGGGGGGGTAGCCCATTTCTTGCAACTTAGATCCAAATAGTTTGAACTCATGATCTCGAGTATAATTGAGAGCATAGTCTATTGTACCTTTTAGGTACCTCATCACATGCTTTGCAGCTACAAGGTGAACACGTTTGGTCTCTACCAGATACTGACTCAAGGTGTTCACAACAAAGCATATATCTGGCCTGCTATTCGTCAGATACATCAATGACCCAATAGTCTGCCTGTATAGGGTCACATCCACTGATTCTGATGAAGTATCATATAATAACTTCAAGTTGGTATCCATGGGTGTGGCCATGGCTTTGCACACCAACATATCAAATCTTTCCAATATTTCTATTGCATACTTCCCTTGATTAAGGAAGATTCCCTCTGGGCTCTGCCATACTTCGAGACCTAGAAAATAATGCAGTAAGCCAAGGTCTTTTCATCTCGAATTCTGCAGCGAGCTTCTCTTTACACTCTGAGATTCTCTTCTCATTACCTGTCAAGAACAAGTCATCCACATATAGCAATAATATGGCTGGTTCATCATCCATAACCTTGAAGTAAAGGTTAGGATCAGCTTTACTCTTAGTAAAGCCCAAGCTTGTCAGAAAACTATCAATTCTTCCATACCAAGCTCTTGGAGCTTGCTTCAACCCATACAAAGCCTTCTTCAATTTACAGACATGCGTCTCTTTGTTTTCGACCTCAAAACCTTGTGGCTGTTCTATGTACACTTCCTCCTTAATAACACCATTCAGGAAAGCTGTCTTCACATCCATCTGTTGTAACTTCTACTTCATCGTGGCTGCCAGTGCCATGATGGTTCTAATCTAAGTGTACCTTGCTACAGGAGCAAATGTTTCCTCATAATCAAGTCCTTCCTTTTGAGAGAATCCTCGAGCCACAAACCTAGCTTTGTATTTCTCAATACTTCCATCCATAGCATGTTTTATCTTGTATATCCATTTGGAAGATACCACACTTTTATCTTCTGGTTTGGGAACTGTGTCCCACACATCATTCTTCATTATAGACTGGTATTCTTCCGTCATAGCTTCTACCAATTCTTTCTTTTGAATGGCCTCTTCGAAGCAAGTAGGTTCTTTGTCTACAAGATCACACATCAAAGCCACATAACTGAAAAATGGCTTTGGCCTTTTGCTTTCTCTTGTGGATCCTTCTGGAGCTCCATACCTCTCTGCATCTTGAATGATTTCTCGAGCCCAAGCTGGTTTTATCTTGCGAGAGATAGGCATGGATGGAGGTTCTTGGGGCTCCAACATATCACGATCTTCCAGAGTCTTATCATCGGGAGATGGTGCAACCTCTGCAACTCTAGGAGGTACATCTTCTTCATATACTTCTTCATGCTGGCACTTTCTGGATTTCTTAAGAGCTGCATCTTCATCAAATGTCACATCTTTGCTAATCTCCATGTGATGATAACCTGGTATATAGATCCTGAAGGCCTTGGAGACCTCACATTATCCAACAAAGATTCCTTTCTTTCCAGAAGGATCCAACTTGGTCCTTTTCTCTTATGGAACATGCACAAACACAGGACAACCAAATATTTTGAATTCTGTTGCAAGTTCTCTCTTGCACCCGTCTATGAGTTTTTTCATCTTCAACCTCGTAGCAAAGTTTGATGTCTCATCACTCTAGGTGATCCTTGATCTCATCATTCTATCCATGGGTGTCTTCTGAGCCTGTACAAAGTCTTCTTCAATCTGCATCTTCTTCTACTTTGATTACACCATGAGTCTGGCTACATTTCGTCATAGCCGACTTCCTCTACTTGATTTCATAAGTCTTGTTTATGGTTGAACCATCGTCACTTGTTCTACGGAACAAGTCTCACCATTCTTCATTTGTAGGTGATCGTTGTACGATACTTCCTATAAGTCAAATTCAATAGCATGGTTAGAAACATTTCATGGTTTCCAAAACATATGCATAAAGCATAAGTCACACTGTCATAATGCTATCAATAACATAACATTTATTTATACCCCACATTCATATGGTAACTTTCTAGATGCCTTCCATCTCTACCAGGACATTATTAAGAGCGTGCACTACTCCCAATATGTCAGCAAAGAGGTTTCACTCTAGATAAGTAGCAATGGATTGTTGTATAGCACCATAGGCTACTTACCCATCACATGCATATCAATGCATAACACACATCCTAAATAAATGTGTACACAACTGGACACTATCTTTTAAACAATTTGATAGAAATGACAATTCAAATACTTATCTTTGTTTGTTTGGTAGGATCTCTTTTTATCCTAGTCTCCTTGTAGGGATTACTGGAATGTTTGATGGTGAGCTCTACTTCATCATCAGAGTTCCTGAACCAATCTTGTATGTTGCTTCTCCTATTCTCCTAGTAAAGCTTTCTGAGGGGAGTCCTTTTCTTCAAGATTGGAGAGAGTGCTTTGAAGCACCACTATTACAAAACATATTCTTCGATTTCTTCCTTTGCTTGCTTCCTGGGAGGTTCTTCTTCTTCGTCTTCTTCTTCTTCATCTTCGGCAAAATGAGCATGATGTCTTTTATTGCTCTTTACTCTTGACTTCTTCTTTTCTATCTTTTCTTTCTGGACAATCTTTCGCAATATGTCCCATCTTATCACAACAAAAACATTGATAAGAAGAGAAGTCTCTTTGCTTGTAGTTTCCCTTCTTATACTTTTGAAACTTCTTGGGAGGATGGAACTCATGATTTTCCTTCTTGAAATGAGGTTTTCCCTTTCCTCTCTTTGTATGGGTAGCTAGAGCTTGATTATCATCCCTGAGTAGTGCTTCTTGATTTGCTACTCTAGCTTCCTCCTGGACACATTCTTCCCATACAACTTCGAATAGTAGACTTTCCTTTCTTGCACACATAGTCTAGATAAAGGAGTCCCAAGGTCTAGTAAGACCATTGAGAGCAATCATCACCAACTCATCTTCATCAAGGGTGTCTCCAATAGCTTCTAGTTGTTCCTTGAATTGGGATACCCTTGTAAAATATTCTTGGATAGATTCTCCTTGGCTCATCTTTGTGCTTTTGAGTTGAGCTCTCAAATTCATCTTCCGATTTATGTTTCTTCCTCCATACATTCTAGTTAGGGCATCAAACATCTCCTTTGGAGTCTTCTTAGAGGACACTTGAGGAATCAAGCGATCTTTAATGGAGTTTGCTATGATCCTCATAGCCCTAATCATATCCTTCTTCTGCTTCTCCTTAGCTTCAACTTCTTCGGATTCAGGTACAACTTATTTAACAAACTTGGTAAGATCATTCTCTTCCAGAATGAGTCCAATCCTATACTTCCAAGCACAGAAGTTCTCTATGCCTTCCAACTTGTCATCAAGCTTGGTGCTTGGTGCCATCTCAACCCGGGGAGCAGAGAATAACAAAAAAACAAAATTTCTCAAAATAAAAAACTGAACTCACCAAAAGATGCGCTTGATTGAGGCGAGTATGTTGGTACACTTGGTTTCTGAAGACCCCACAATTTCACCCTTCAAAATTGACTTGCGAAATTCTGAACTGCAGTTTCTGGCTTTTTTTGGTTTTCTACAGTTTCTGGTCCAAAGTCAAACTAGGGTTTGATTTTTTGGGAGTTTCACCCATTGAAATATTTTGATTTTGGTACCAAAATTTCGATCTTGGAGAGGCGCACTTCCATATGCCAATTGCACTAAAAAATTCCAAATTTGTGAGAAGCCCTAATTTTTCACTTTCGGAGAGAGAGAGAGAGTTTTACCTTGTGAAAGTTGCTCTTTTCAGGCTACCTTTGATACCATGTTAAGATTATATGCTACCATAGACTAGATTGCAAATTCATTAGTATTCAATACATTATTCACAATAGCAACATAATAAGGATCTCTGAAAGATACACAATCACAAAGCACAAAACAATTTCTCCTGGGAAACTCTCAAGGGCAAGAAAACCCAACAATAACTTCCTGAATATAGATGATCAAGTACAATGCCCCAAACATATGTCTCACAAATAAGAGAGACAAAAAGACCAAACTCTGGACTCAAGCCACTCCTCCTTCTCCTTCGCAGATATCACTCTCTCCTCTAATGCGAATTGCACAAGTGAGTGAATGTATAAATGAGAGGAACTCACTCTCTATTTATACATTACTTTTCACTTAACCTTTAACTCATCTAGGTCGGCCTCAATAATCCTAACTGGGCTGACTTCTCTAGGGAGACTCAATTACCACTTATATTACATTCACTTGGGTTCTAATGACCCGACTTACAATGGAGGTTTAACCTCATGACCTTTACATGACCAAATATAATAATGACATCCCCGACGGAGTTACAATAATAAAATACAAGTAGAATATTCTTTGAAGTTACATTAATTTAACAGGAAGTGTCATGCAACTCCAAATCTCGTAGAGCTCCATGACTGTCCAGTCACATGGACCACATCCCAATGCGAAACAACCTATGCACTCTTACATCAGGTCTCCTCGGTAAGAAAAGAAGTGAGCTCCTGCTCATGACCTTGGTAGTACTAACAACAACAAATTGAGTAAGTCTATCTAGCTCCACTTTCAAGATCGATGTGGTGTCTTCCAAACCCTTGTCCTTCCATCGAACTAAATACTCTTTGGTCTTCTGGTTCCTGGTTCTTTCTCCCCTCAAATGTGCTAACACTAAATCACCCTTTTCAAAACTTTTGACCCTTCTTTTTGTATTAGCTCTCTACTTGCATTGTTGATTGCTCTTCTGCAATTGTTTTTGTACCTCTTCACGGTCCACAGACCTCTTTCATATTCTCTACAAAAGATTCTACATTCACACTCTTTTGGCTTCTCTTCAGCAAGGGTTCCAAGTTAACCACTCCTCTTGGTGACCTTCCATTAACAATTTGAAATAGACTTTTACCTTTAGATCTGTTCAATAAAATTATTATAAGCAAATTCTGCTTTTGCTTGTGCTAAATCCCACTGTCTTGGCCTTTCACCAAGCACTTTTACATTTCCAAGACTCTTGTTAACAACTTCAGTTTTCCCATCGATTTATGGATGATAGGGGGAGTTAAACTACAATGTGGTATCTAATTTCTGCCACAATTTTTTCTAGAAATGTTCGATAAACTTGATGTCATGCTCCTAGGAAATCCATGCAATCTGACAGTTTCTTTAAAGAACAATAGCTATGTTGGTAGCATCATCAATATTTTTACAAGGAATAAAATGCACTGTTTTAGAAAATTTGCCAACAACAACAAAGATTGAATCGTTACCTTGTTGGGTTCTTGGCAAGCCCAACACAAAATCGATGCTAATATACTCCCATGGTGCTTCTAGTATAGGTTGTTGGATTTTGTACAACTTCGGAAGATATTATTTATTATATTTTATTGTACCATCATTGTACTTGGTTATACCTCCTAAGGGAGAAGAACATTATGTAAATACATGAAAGAATCAATGCAAGTCTTGGGGTGCAAAAGTAATTAATAAAATATTAAAAATAAAATATTTATTGCCCCCAAAGACAAGTCGGCCCCATAAGGGAATTTTCCAGTTTTGCACATGTATAAATATGAGGCTTGTGCACCTCATTATCTTACTTCTCACACTTGTGACGTGCGCATCACTTGGAGGAGCAGATTTTCACGTCACTAGAAGAAGGAGATATATTTTGGTTGGTCACTTGTGAAAGATACTTTCACTTTCTCTCTCTTTCTTCATTTGTACTTTGATCTCAGAATTATCATCTCTCTGCGAAGGTTGCTGGGTTTTCTCCCTATTGGGTTTCCCAGGGTAAAACTCTGTGTTGTTGTTTTGTGGTTTGTCTTACTTCTAGTGATCTTGGTAATGCATTTATGTTTTATGCTATGAATGTATGAAATTTAACATGGTATCAGAGCCATTCTAGAAGAAGCCATTACCAAAGCATTGTCGGAACCCTGTTGGAATTAGGGTTTCATCTTGTGAAGTCTCCAACCATCATTTTGGAGAAAAGAAGCTACAGGAAGTTCGTTTTTGTCAAGGCGCATCTATTGGTGAAGACAGAATTCAATTCCGAGAATTTTCAATTTTTGACCTAACTCTATGGCTGCAAAAGAATTAGGGTTTCAGTTTTAACTCATTTCTCTCCATAGTTTTGGACCAGCCCACCCTCTATTCAACTTTCCTTGGCAAGGCGAATTTATTTGTGGGTTTAGTTTTTCAAATTATTAACTTTCATTTTTGACCTAGCTCCTACTAGGGTTTCTGATCCAGATCCGTAAATCAAGATGATTGGGATGAAGGTTGAAGATCGGTTGGAAGGAGCTTCCAACTTTATTTCCTGGAAGTCAAGGGTTTTTCTACTCCTAGAAGAAAATGATCTTCTACTATATGTAAATGAGAAGGTCCCCGAACTAGAAGCCGAAGAGGATAAATCTCGATGGAGGAAGAATGATGCTAAAGCAAGAAGGATTCTTGTGGATTCCGTGAGAGATCATTTGGTTCCTCAGATCTCAGAAAAGAAGAATGCTAGGAAAATGTTCAAGACCATTATGAAGTTGTTTGAACACACTAGCCTAAATGTATCCATGACTTTGAGAAATCAACTCTCAAATATGAAGATAGCAAAGTCGGAATCCATTGCCTCATACTTTATGAGGATCGCGGAACTCAAAGACAAGCTCAACACCAGTGGAGATCCTATTGGCGATAAGGAGCTTGTCCTCCACACTTTAAATGGTCTTCCACCATCATGGGAGTCCTTCATCCAAAGCATAAGTGGTAGATCCAAACTACCAAAGTTTGACAAGCTTTGGGCAGATTGCTCTCAGGAGGAGACCAGGATTGCAGCACGTCAAAGACTCCATGGCCATGATACTCAACCCGAGGAGAACCAAGCTTTTGTTTCTCATGCCACGAAGGGTAAGGAAAAGGGTAGGAAGTTCCATAAACACAAGCACCAAGATAGGAGACCAAGTCCTCACCCAGATCAAAAGGAGAAGAAGGACATATCTCAAGTTCAATGCTATAGGTGCAGAAAATATGGACACTATGCAAATAGTTGTCGAAGTTCAAGTAAAAGTAAGCATGAAGCCTCAATTGCTGATGTAGAAGAGGATCATCATTGCAAGAAGCAAAGGGATGATGATCGTTCGGAGTTCCTCTTCTAGAAGATCCAGAATACAAGAACATAGATCTCTCATGGTTCCCACAAGAAGGCAGTGGGGGCCCACACACCAAAACAATAAGAGATAAGTATTTTGTTTTCTTGCTTACATAGATCTGTTTTGTCTTATATGCTTTATATATGCAGATCTAATGTATTGAGCAGGTGATATATTTTACCCTGTTATATTATGCATATGAGCTACACAACATTTCATGAAGTTGGTCTAGATGATATCTCCCTCATACATGCTTAGGCTAGTGCACACTCTTGATGGTATGGTCTAGTGGAGATAACCGGCATCTAGATACTTCCCCAGAAGTGTTTGTTAGACATGTTCATGATTGTTGTGATAAAGTATTAGCTAAGATGCCTGTGTAAACTATTTGTTTTTCCAGTTGATTATAAAATGTCACTGATCATCAGTCAGGATATGACTTGTAGGGAAAAGACCATGTGATTTGGTCTACAAGAGAAGACTTGTTCCGATGGACATATGAATCTCGTTGATGTTCAGCAAGAAGCTTCATGGAATATGACTCTCAACCTAGAAGGATGACCTCGGAGGAAGCTTTCACAGAAGTGAAACCAGAAGTAAGCCACCTTCAGATATTTGGCTGTCCAGTCTTTATACATGTGCCCAAGTTGGAACCTTTAGGCAAGAAGGGAACCTTTGTGGGATACAGTGAGTCTTCAAAGACTTACAGAATTTAAATCCCAGGGTCCAGACAGATTGAAGTCAGTAGGGATGTGACCTTTGAAGAAGAATTAGCTGTTGGGAAAGGCAGAGGATTAGACATGGAGATCGATGATGAAATGATAGAACCAAAGGAGATGAGATTATCTCCCCCTCTAGTTCAAGAGGGAGTTAGCAGAAAAGGATGAACCTATCGATTCCATTGATCCAGCTGATATCTCCAGAAATGTTGCAGTAGGTCGGAAAAGACCTAGATGGGCACAACAAACTTAGCATGGAGCATATGGGAAGTACAAGGCCAGATTTGTCGCTAGAAGATTCTCTCAGAAAGAGGGAGTCGATTATGATGATACATTTGCTCCTGTGGCTCGAGATACTTCCATCAGATCAATCATTGCTATTGTTTCAGCTATGAGATGGAAGGTGCATCAGAATGATGCAGACCCCAACCTTTGCTTCAAGGTTGCAGATGATGAGTCACTGATTTTTGTATTGTATGTTGATGACTTGTTTCTCACAGGAAATGAGAAACTCATTGTATGGTGTAAGAAGAATCTCGCCTCTGATTTTGAAATGAAAGATCTTGGATTGATGCATTACTTCTTGGGATTAGAAGTATGGCAGAGGCAGAAAGAGATTTTCCTAGGACAAGGAAAATACACCATCGATATATTGAAGAGATTCAGAATGTTGGACTGCAAGTCCATGGCTACTTCGATGGATGCAAATTGGAAGAAGTTGAGAGATTCTACTTCAGAGTCTGATTTGTTTGATCCCACCATCTATCACCAATTGATTGGGTCATTGATGTATTTGACCAACACCAAACCAGATATATCTTTTGCTGTGAATGCCCTCAGTCAGTTCATGTGCGAACCGAGGTAGATTCACTGGATTGCTGCAAAACATGTGCTCAGATACTTACGTGGCACTATGGGATATGGATTGAAATATGCTTCAGATGGTGACCTGATATTGCAGGGGTTTACAGACTTAGATTGGGCCGGATGTGTTGCAAATCGGAAGAGTACTTTTGGATGTTGCTTCAGTTTGGGTTCTGCAGTTATTTCTTGGTGCAGCAGGAAGCAGAACTCAGTAGCACTCAATACTGCAGAGGTCGAGTACATGGATGCTAGCACAGCAGCTCGAAAAGCAGTTTGGCTTTGTAAACTCCTGGCAGGATTGTTTGGCCAGATTCTAGAGCCGACCGTGATTCACTGTGATAACTAGAGCTGTGTGCAGATGTCAGTGAATTCTGTATTTCACGACAGGTCGAAGCATATCGAGATTCGATATCACTTCATTCGTGATATGGTGCAGAAAGGTGCGGTCGAGTTACAGTACGTGCCGACAGACGACCAAACTGCAGATGTTCTCACCAAGGCACTTCCCAAAGTGAAGTTCGAATACTTTCGCGGAAGACTTGGAGTCGAAGAGAACGTTTCCCTCCTTGAGAGGGAAAGATGAGATGCTTGTCCTACTTTGCCTAGGTGCCTCTGCAGTCTAGTTACTCAGCTAGATATGGGAGAAATCTCATAGGAAGATGAGTAGGACAGTCAACAGTTGGTCGGGCTCACCTAAGTACCTTTTGCAGTCTAGTTACTCAGCGAGATATGGGAGAAATCCCATAGGTAGATGAGTAGGACAGTTAGCAGTTGGTCGGGTTCACACAGGTGCCTCTACAGTCCAGTTACTCAGCCAGATATGAGATAAATCTCATAGGTAGATGAGTTGGACAGTCAGCAGTTGGCCGTGTGGTTGCACAGGTGCCTCTACAGTCCAGATACTCAGCCAGATATGGGAGAAATCTCATAGACAGAAGAGTAGGACGGTCAGTAGATGGCCATGGCCTTTTGCTCGTCTGAGATCTTAGCCAGATATGGGAGGACCCCATTGGCAGATGAGACAGACAGGTAGCAAATTGTATAGCAGAGATGATATAGTTGTATATCTCAGATATCCAGGATTGAGTGATTCTCCTGGACTCACCGAAGGATTGGTGATGATGATGCATAGAGATTGTGTGGACAACCTTCAGTATGCAGAAAGATGATAGAGACAGAGTTGAGTACAAGATGAAACCCAAATGATCGTGATGCAAATGAAGACCGAAGAATACCTTCCTCGTTGAGAGGGAGTGTTGGATTTTGTACAACTTCGGAAGATATTATTTATTATATTTTATTGTACCATCATTGTACTTGGTGATACCTCCTAAGGGAGAAGAACATTATGTAAATACATGAAAGAATCAATGTAAGTCTTGGGGTGCAAAAGTAATTAATAAAATATTAAAAATAAAATATTTATTGCCCCCAAAGACAAGTTGGCCCCATAAGGGAATTTTCCAGTTTCGCACATGTATAAATGTGAGGCTTGTGCACCTCATTATCCCAATTCTCACACTTGTGAAGTGCGCATCACTTGGAGGAACAGATTTTTGCATCACTAGAAGAAGGAGGTTTATTTGGGTTGGTTACTTGTGAAAGATACTTTCACTTTCTCTCTCTTTCTTCATTTGTACTCTGATCTCAAAATTATCATCTCTCTGCGAAGGTTGCTGGGTTTTCTCCCTATTGGGTTTCCCAGGGTAAAACTCTATGTTGTTGTTTTGTGGTTTGTCTTACTTCTAGTGATCTTGGTAATGCATTTATGTTTTATGCTATGAATGTATGAAATTTAACATAGGTAATGGCATATACAACCCTGTATTTTGACATCTTCCCTTGGCATGTTGGCAAATTTTGCAATGTCCAACCCAGTTCTTAACATCCTTGGTCATTCCTGGTCAATAGTAGTGCTCCTCAACCGATTGCTTTGGTCTCTTATCAACACCAAAATGTCTGCTTAAACCTCCATTATGCGGCTTAGGAATCATATTTTCTATCATAGATCCTCTTGGAATATACAATTGATGATTTTTAAATAAAAAACCCTCTTGAATGAGATAATCCAGGTATGAAGTTCTATCACAGCTCCATGACTCCTTGTTTTCCATGTTTTAACAAAATTTGTATCTTCTTCATATAAGTTTTTCATCTCTTCTAATCTTATCACCTTTGCTGTCATAGTTGACAACAAAGCTGATCTCCTACTCAAAGCATCCACAACTCTGTTCAATTTTCTTGATCTATGCTTCAAGATAAAAATATAACTTTGGATAAACTCAACCCATTTCATATGCCTTTGATTCAACTTAGATTGACTGTTCAAATACCTCAATGCTTTATGGTCATTGTAAAGGGCAAATTCTTTTGGCAGCAGGCAATGCCTCTACTTTTTAATGCTTGAACAATTGCATAATATTCTTGGTCATAAGCGGAATGTTTCTGCTTGACTTCATTCTACTTTTCACTGAAGAAGGCGATTGGTTGTCCTTCTTGACTCATTACTGCATCTTTGGCTGTCCCACTCGCATCACAATCAACCTAAATTTTTTTGTTGAAGTTCGACAAAGCCAACATTGGCCTCTCAATGACTTTCCTTTTCAGCAATTCAAATCCTCTCTGTGGAACAACATTCCACTTAAGTTCTCCCTTTCTATTTATCTCCTTCATGAATTCTAATATGATGATCTTCATAAAATACTTTGTGCCACTCAAACAGTTCATTAAGTCATCCATCCAGGGTAATGGAAATCTGTACTTAATTGTGATTCTATTAATTGCCCTACAATCAGTGCACATCCTCCATTCTCCACCCTTCTTTGGTGCTAGTACAACAAGTACGGCGCATGGGCTTAAGTTTTCTCTGATCAAGCCTTTATCTGACAACTCATGCACTTGCCTATTCAACTCGTCATTTTCAATTGTCATTCTATATGGGGCTTTGTTTTGCAAACTAGAACCTGGTATAAAATATAGTTGATGAGAAATGCTCCTTATAGGTGGCAATCTTTTTGGTACTTCTTCAGAAATAGCCTTTTTAAACTCATCTAACAGCTCTTATGCTTCAACTGAAATTTCCATCCTCCTCATTTCTGGACTTGAACTCTTTGGGAGAATAGCAAAACAACACTTTGCCTTTCTTTCTTCCTTCTAATTATGACTATTACTTCTGTCCCCTTTTTCCTTCTTCATAGGCAACATTTGAATCTTCCTTCCATCCTTTTCTAGAAGGAATGTATTCTTCACACCATCGCAAACAATTTTTCTATCATATTGCCAAGGCCTACCCAGCAGCAAATGGCAAGCATCCATATGGACAACATCACACATAACTTTATCATGGTAGGTTCCAATATGAAATGGTATCAAACATTGTGGGGAAACATTTACATGATGTCCCTTTTGTTGAAAAGTTAACTATGAAAGTTGTCCTTCATGTTCAGATGCCTAGCATGGAGGTACATTTTCAGTATAGGCATCAAGATGGGGTGGAGGGTGAGATGCACTCTATCAGGTGTCATGAATCGAACGGTGGATGTATGCAGAGCTTTCAGGGTGATTTTCTTTTTTCACTGTGTTTTAAAAATCAGTCAGATCGGAATCGGATCGCCGATTTAAGGCAGACCCGGTTCAAATCGGTCACCAAACCGGTTCAGGAGCAATAAATTGGCGATTTATGTAAAAAATTGGTCCGGCCAGATGAATCGGTCCGGTCAACCCGATTTTTTACGTAAATTGGCCAGTTTTTTTCAGTGGGCCCGTGGGCCATTAAAAAATGATTTTTAATTTTTTAATTTATTTGTTTACCTATTCCACCCTCCCGAGCCCCCAACCCAACCCCATTTGCCCGTGAATGGTCGTGATAGCAGGTGCGGGAGAGTTGGACTCTTGGAGTGGCGTGGATTTGGACTTGGAGTGGAGAATTGGGGTGCCCGTGGGCCGTGAGTGCAGTGTGCAGGGTGCCGGACGTCAGTGGAGTTGGTGTGAGAGTGCAACAGTGTTGCTGCTGAGTGGAGTGGGGACTGGGAGAGTGCAGGCACTAGGCCGTGGGCTGTGACTCGTGAGTGCCTGTGTGTAGCAGCATTGTGCAGTGTGGGGAGTGGGGAGAGTGCTGACTGCACTATGGAGGCTTGGACAGTGCACTTGCAGTTGCAAGTTGCAACAAAAATTTGCCAAGTTAACCCTGTCACAGTTTACACTTGTTTTTTTTTATTATTATTTAATTTTAAAGTTGAAAAATTTAAACATAAATCAAATATTTTAATTTTTTTTAGCTTTTAACATAATTTGTATAGGTTAAAATTTAAACAGAAATTAAAAATTATTTTTTTCACATTAACAGAAGTTAAAAAATTAAAAATTCATTTAATTTTTTTATTGTTTTGTTTGGAATTTTGTGCAGAATCCAGATCTGCAGTATAGAATCATGGCCCCCAAAAGCAAAAGATCATGCATGGATCCATGCAGATGTTGTTCAGGGGGACATATATTGCAAGTATTGCAAGAAATTGATTAAGGGTGGGGGAATTTATAGGCTTAAACAACACTTGGCTGCCATCAGAGGCCAAGTTAAGGCATGTGAAGCCCCACTAGATGTTATTGGACAGATTAGAGCTGAGATGCAAGAACAGTTTAAGAAGTTTGAAGAAGGAAAGGCTAAGCAAAGAGAGATAGAGGAAGAAGTAGGGAAGAAGAGGAGGCTTGCTGAAATGATGGGTGGGACCTATGCCCCTGGTTCAAATGAAGGCTCTTCATCTATCCCTTATACCACTCTTAGGGATCCTTTCTAGTTTGTTCCGCCCTCCAAGACTACATAAGATAAGGGTTAATCCAAAAAGACGGGTAGCATTGAAAGCTATTTCACACCTCCCACCACTTATGCCAGTGTCAATGCTTCTCAGATGCAACATCCAACAGAAATTCAACCCACCTTAGATGAGCACTAGAAGAAGCAGTACAGAGAAGTTTCCCATGAGTACATTGCAAGATGGTGGTATGATGTTGATCTGCCATTCAATGTTGCCCAGTCTTCTTATTACCAACCTATGTGGGATGCCGTTGTAGTTGCTGGTAAGGGCTTCAAAGGCCCTAGTATGCATGACTTGAGGGGATCTCTTTTGCAAAAAGAGATCGTTTCCATAGAAGAATACCTGAAGGATTTCAAAGCTTCATGGGTAAACACAGGATGCACTATCATGTCGAATGGATGGAAAGATAGGAGGGGGCGATACCTTATAAACTTTCTTGTATCTTTCCCACGGGGAACCATGTTTTTGAGATCATGTGATGCATCTGATCAGGTGAAAGATGCAAATCTATTATTTCATCTTTTGGATCAGATTGTTGAGGAGGTGGGGGCAACTAATGTTGTGCAAGTCATCACCGATAATGCCTCTAACTATATTCTTGCTGGTAGGATGTTAGAGGAAAAACATAAAACTATATTCTGGACCCCATGTGCAGCACATTGCATAGACCTCATGCTTGAGGATGTATGCAAACAGGATTGGATCAAGTACACTGTGGATTATGCCAAAAGCATCACCAAGTACATCTACAACCACGGTTGGGTATTGAGCTTGATGAGGAGACACACACAGGGCAAGGAGCTTGTTAGGCCCGCAGTTACTAGATTTGCAACTCACTTCCTCACGTTGCAATCTCTCCTTTCCCAAGCACAAAATTTGGAGAAGATGTTTTCAAGTGATGAATGGAATTCCTCTAGTTGGGCTTGCACACAAGATGGAAGAGACATTAAGAGGAAAATTAAAAGCTCTGCATTTTAGAAAAAAGCAGCAGAGGTTGTGGCAATTACTGAGCCACTTGTTAACGTGTTGCGGTTGGTAGATGGGGAAAAATTGGCCATGGAATACATTTATGAAGCTATGGATCAGGCAAAGGAGCAAATAAGGGCATCATGAAAAGATAGAGTAGCCAAGTATGGGCCTATTTGGGAGATCATTGATAGGAGATGGAACAATCAACTCCATCACCCTATACATGCAACTGGGTATTTCCTGAACCCGAAGTATCAATATAGAGATGACATTGATGCTGATCCAAGTGGGGAGATAGTGGATGGATTGTATACTTGCCTTGAGCCCATGGTCCCAAGTGAGGCGGCCCAATTGGAGATACATCAACAGATCACCTCTTTCAGTGCCGCCACAGGTCTCTTTGCCAAAAATGTGGCTAAGGCTGCAATAGAGGAGGGCCAACCAGGATTTCATAATCTAATTTGTTGAATTAACTGCCTTGACTCTTCGCATTTGCAACACTATGGTGGAGGTCATTTGGTAATCATTGTAAACAATTGCAAAAGTTTGCAATTCGGGTCCTGAGTCAAACCTGCAGCGCTTCTGGGTGTGAGCGCAATTGGTCTTTGTTTGAGCTGATTCACATGAAGAAGAGAAACCGTTTAGAGCAGAAACGGTTAAATGATCTAGTCTTCATGCAATGCAACTTGCGACTCAGACAAAACCAGTTGATGAACAAAAGACCTGATACAGATCCCATTCTGTTAGATGATATAGAAATGCTCATAAGGGATAAAGTGGCTAGTCCTCTAGAAAGTGCATCTGCTACCACATTGTTTTTTCCCTTTATGTATTCGATCTCAAAGTCATAGGCTTGAATCTTACTCACCCATTTTTGTTGCATCTCGTTTAATTCTTTCTGTTCCAGGAAGTACTTTAAGTTGTTGTGATCTGTCTTAATCTTGAATTTGCCACCCACTAAGTATTGCCTGAACTTGGTTAGCGCATGGAGAATGGCTAACATTTCCTTGTCATATATTGAATAGTGGCGTTCATAGTCCTTGAGTTTTCGACTCTCGAATGTAATCAGGTGATTATTCTGCATCAATACTGCTCCTATACCCTCTCCTGAAGCATCACATTCTAACACGAATGGCTGTGTAAAATCAGGCAGTGTTAGTACCGGGCACGAACTCATTACCTTTTTCATTTTTTCAAATGCCCGCTGTGCTGCCTCTGACCAACTGAATGCCCCTTTCTTGGTAAGATCTGTGAGTGGTATGGTCATCTGTGAGAACCCGCTGACATACCTCCTGTAGTAGGTGCAAAGGCCCAAAAATCCTTTCAACTCTGTCACATTTTTAGTTGTAGGCCAATCTAGTATGTCTCTAATCTTCTCTAAATGTACCTATAGCCCATTTGCTCCTATCACATGTCCCAAATATAACATCTCTTGCATACCGAACTCACATTTGGACATCTTGGCATATAGTGATTGTTCTTTTAAGATTCCAAGTACTTCATCTAGGTGTTTTAAATGATCTTCCCAAGTCCGACTGTAAATCAATATATCATCGAAGAATACCAGAAGATACTTGCGTAATTGAGCCTTGAGGATGTTATTCATACATGACTGGAAGGTAGCTGGTGCATTAGTGAGCCCAAATGACATCACTAGAAACTCATAGTGTCCGTAGTGATAGCAGATTTGGAACATCCCGTTCCCTAACTCGTATCTGATGGTAACCCGATCGGAGGTCAATTTTGGAGAAGTATTTCGCCCCCTGTAGTTCATTCATCAATTCATCGATCCCAGGGATTGGATACCTGTTTTTAATTGTTTTCTTGTTAAGTTCCCTGTCATCAATGCACATGCGTAAGGTTCCATCCTTCTTCTTTACTAACACAACTGAGGATGCAAACGGACTGGAGCTAGGTTTTATGTAACCTAATTTGAGCAACTCTTTGATCGTACTCTCAATTTCATCTTTATATCTTTTGGGGTGCCGATAAGGGGTAGTGATTACTGCTTGAGTCCCCTCCTCTAACTCAATAATGTGCTCAAATCCCTCCCCGATCTGGAGGCCTACCTGTGGGAAGATCTCTGAATACCTTTTTGCTCTTCTGCAATAGTGCCTGTATATCTGTTGGATGTTGTGTGGCTTAATCTGGTGGCTTCCTGAAAGTAACCAAGCACTCCGCTGCCCACTCTCTGTCTCCTTGTCGGAGCACAACCTCCATCCTATGTGATGATATTGCTCTGGGAGGGTAGGTATTCATCCCTCTCAAAACCACTCTCTTTCCTTCTGTTCCCTGAAATTCCATCTCCATGGTTTGGTAGTTCGTAGGATATTTCCCAATGGAATAAAGCCACCGAACTCCCAATACCACATTTGTGTCTGGTACATCAACCACATAGAATGTTTCGGTCACTATATAGTTCTCGAGATTTACTTGCAATTTTGGGATCCTTTGACTACACTCCATGGTGTGGTGACCTGCTGCGGATACTGTAAATCCATCAAATCTCTCAGTCGGAATACCTTTTCTTTTTGTCTAGGAAGCATCAATAAAGTTGTGGGATGCTCCACCATCTATCAACACTCCAACCTTGTTGCCCTGTATGACACCTTTGATCCAGAGAGTGTGGAATCTAGGAACTCCAGATAATGTAGCAATGACACCTCCCTGTGTCCCCTCAGGAGACTGCTCCTCCTCTGCTGACTCAACTGCCTCTCCCTGTTCCTGATCCTGATAATCCTCATCCTCTCCACTATCGGAGTATACCTCTATGTAGTGAGCCTTCCTCGTCCCTGAACATCTGTGACCTGGTACCCATGGTTCTTGGAAACTGAAACATAGTTTCTTTCTTCTAAGGTCCTGGTGGGTATCATTATCCATCCACTCTTTCTTGGGCCATTCTTTTTGGAAGGGTTTCCTCTCCTTATCTTTCATAGGAAAACTGGTTCTGGGAGGAAATTTATTTTTGGGAATTGAATCCTGTAAATCTATGGTACTACTGATGGCATCTGATAGTGTGGTGGGTCTATAAGCCTTAACCCATCCACGTAAGGGTTCAGTGAGAGCCTCGGTGAATAACATAATTAACCTGCTCTCTGAAATGTCTGTCACCATGACTACTACCCTTTGGAACTCTGATATGAAGGATTATGGACTACCTATCTGCTTGAGTTGTGCTAGCTCTCTGAAATGTACCTTAGGGTCTTTCCTGTCAAAGCGCTCGATGAGACTTTGTGTAATGTCTTTGTAAGAGGTGATGGTACTGTGACCCAATGTCACTAGCCCGTGGTACCACCACTCATGGGCTTCCCTGTCCAAATGCAAAGTAGCCAACTTAATGGCATCTGTCTCTATCATGGGGTTGAGTTGGAAGTAAATGTCCAACTTCTGTACCCAATTCCGTGTCGGGCCACTTCGGGTCCCATCAAAGGTAGGAATAGTCAGTTTCCCTATTGTGCGTTGTAACTCATAGTTCTAGTTGAAAGGCCTGTTATTATCTCTCGGCTTGTTCTTACTTTTAAAATGGCAAAAATCTGTAAAGGTCATGGCTGAATGGAAGTCATCTCCCAATGTTCTGTACTCACGTACATATGCCCCCATGGGCTCTTCTGGCTCTACTTGTACTATTGGAACCGCTGCCAGGCTATCCAAGAATTGTGGCATGGTAGGTCTGGATGACCTATTGTAGAGGTGAGGGTGACTGCATATTATTGTGTAACTGTTCCCCACTACTACTAGTGGATACCTGGTCACTGTTGGGAAAAAGAGGACTGTGTGGGGTGGGCCATGACTTGTCTGCCAATTTGTTGATGGCCGTCAACATCTCTTTATGTCCTGAAGTTAGTTCTTTTAAAGCGGAAAGGAGGCTAGTAAAAGCCATTTTATCATCATTTGCCATTGTTTCTTTTCCTTTACCTTTTCCAAATTGAGTCTCTGTGTCTCCTATTTCTATATCCTCTAACTCTTCTTCTTCTTCTCTTCTTCCACTGTTCCTAATTATCTGCCTCCTATAAGTAATATTGTGTGGGTCCTCTGTATTCATTTACTGTTCACAACTGTATGCTCCCATAGCTGGCGAGGAACATGCTCTGATACCACTGTAATATCCCAAACTGATATTTTTTCTGTTTATGGAATTTTGTTGCTTGCTAGCAGTCTTTAAGGCTCAACACTTGAAGTAAATATGAATGCATGTACTGAACTATGCTTGCATGCGCATGCATGGGTTTGCCAACCTCTAAATACCCAAATAATCAGAAATGTTATAAAATAGGGATAAAAAATATGCATGTACGTACCATCAGATGAATGAGTGGATGTATGTCAATATGAGACCAGCATGCAAGGATCGTACCGGAGAACGAGAAAGATATGGAGTAGTCTTCCTCCAAGAATGCGCCCTCTCCAATCTAGATATGGATGTATAGATGCAATACCGATAAGAAGTAGCTCCGGAAGGTGTGCAATGGGGTTATAATCCCCCTCTGATCACAATAGAAGTGGCATGCAGACCATGCACCAGCTCAGAGGCCTAAAACGTGAGCCCTCCTCTGGGAAAGTCACCCATACAAGAGAGGACATCCTCTGAAGAGGAAAGACGCTAATAACTTGTTTTGAAGTGCAAATAGGAAGCCCTTCTTCCAGGGATAGGGTAATAGTGGTGCTCCCCGAAGAATGAAGCTAGCATGCAGAAGAAAGGACCTCTGTAGATTGAGATACGAAGGTATCTCTCTTTGTGCAATTCGCCCAAGCAAGCGAGGCGAGTTCCTTCAATCCAAACTGTAGCTCGAACCTTGCAGAAGGATGAAGAATGATACCCGATGATAATAGCAATGCTGAATCTGGATGATCCAACCTGAGAGTGACTAGGACAGATAGATTTCGCTGCTGAAATACACTGAATGGTTGAGTGTGTGCCCTCAACCCAAAATAGCTCATCGAGCTCTCCAAATCGACTCCTCAAATCAATAATCATATAGGCAGCCCTTACTCACTCACTTTACCTTTCTTTTATAACATTCACTTGGCCTGACCTAACTTTTGACCTAACTTTTGCATGACTAGGTCGCTTTATCTTCTAATTTCCAGTTGACTTGCATGCAGTGCTTTCGGTGTGCATGGAGGCTCAATAAAGGAGTTTTAGTGCATGCAACAAGAAATATGGCTCGCATGTTATGCATGCAGGGGGCCCCTAGTTCCTGTGGCCACTATTTAACTATTGATGATCAAATCACCATGCTTAAGATCTTATGGTGTAAATGGCATAAATCCTCAGTCAATCCCCTAAATGTCAGTGCCTGCTTGAACCCATGGGAATCAGATAGGTTAGCGGGATAGTTCTCAATGTATGATAAACTTGGTTAAGCAAAAGAGGACATTACAAAGTTCTCTAGAAATGTATGATGAACTTGATGTCCCTATTTGATGTTATGCTCCTAGGCAATCCATGCACAATTTACAATAACATTTTCCCTCTCTCCTGAAAGTATTGGAGGCCAATGCTTCTGTGGTTGGGAGCAATGATAGGGATATTTGTCTCACACTATTATTCATATTATGTGCTCATTATTGTGGTTTTGGTATGATGAAGCCTTTTGGTTGCCAATTCTCATGGAGTAGTTGAGATCCTGTCTCTAACTATCTCTATTATTGTATTTTGGTTGCTATTTCTTAGAATTGTATCGCTTAGTTGGTTAAGGTGGTGTACAACTAAGTAGAGTTCTACACCAGGAGTGCAAAGTGTAATCTCTGACTAATTATCATTAAGCAAGAACAAGCTTTTATAGCTTTACATCAAGAAGACTGAACTGAGCAAAGTTCTACACCAGTGGTGCAAACGTTAATCTCTGATTGATTTTCATTAAGCAAAAACACGTTTTGTTAAAATTGCAGGTTAGGTACATTTTATCACATATAACAACCTTGATGCAAGAACATGTAAACAAATGTAATGCAAAATTTAAATTTAAACTAATTTAAAAACATAAATAACATAATTTTCATCTCTTTCAACTTAATGCTCCATTTAGTCACTGCATTAATGTTGGTCCTTGAGAATCATCAAATACTAAGTTCAGAAAAATAAAATAAATGAACTATAGTAAAATAAACATGATCTGCATTAAAGAATTAAAACAACCATTTTGGATTCAACTTATACTCAGATAGTTTTGATCTTGTCACTGAAAGGACAAGTCAAACTAGATAAACCATATACGTATCTTAAGAGAGAGCAGGTTCAAGTAGAACAAAACAGACCTCAAGTTCTTCAATCAAAATGACAGTAGTAAGAAAGACACACAAGTGCTGCAGACTACAAAGGTCAAGCACGTAGGCAAACACTCACTCAGAGTTCCATTATAGTGATGACTGCTGAATGCTACTGTGAGACTGCTGAATGCTGTGAGTCAATCAAATGCTTCAGCCAAAATACATAAACCATGAGACAGTCACATGCTACAGCCAAAATAAATAAACCATGAGACAGTCACATGCTACAGTCAGAATAGACAATCAAATGCTACAGCCATGTGAAGGAGAGACAGCCGTGAAGTGAAACCCCCGTGGAGATATAGCTGTGAAGGATAACGTCGTGAAAACAGTCAAGAAATCTAAATGGGAGCAGACTTTACAAGCTACGGCCGGAATAGAAATGTTATATAAAAAAAAAAGAAAAGCCAAGAGAGCAACAGCCGTGAGAGCAACAGTCGTGGGAGCAACCAGATAAACCCGTGACAGGGATACCGTGAAGCTAAGCCGTGAAGAAAACCCGTGAAGCTAAGCCGCGAAGAAAACCCGTGAGGGCAAACTCGAGACAGAGATTCCGTGAAGAGAAACCGAAGGAAACCCGTGAAGGTAAGCCGTGAAGCATAAACCTGTGACAGGGAAGCTGTGAAGAAAACCCGTGAGGGCAAACCCGATACAGAGATTCCGTGAAGAGAAACCGAAGGAAACCTGTGAAGGTAAGCCGTGAAGGAAAAGACAGTCGTAATATCCAATTAGGCGCAGACCCGAAAAATATACACAAAAAAAAAACGATAAGTGAAGTGTAAGCTCCCGTAAGATATAGGCTACAAAATAATTGACGCGCAAAGAGAGATATGAAGATTAAGCTCACGGTCTAATTCATTTGATGAATTTGAGTTAAGATTTTATATAGTTTTAGATTTAGAAATCTTAGGAATAAAATAATAATAAAAAACTTAGGATTAAAAAAATAAGGAATAAGTAAATAATAAATAAAATAAAAGTAGGGACCAATGGTCCAAGGGAATTTAAATAAGTAAAAATAAAATAAAAAACTTTATTAATAAACCCATAAAGTCTTTATTAATAAAATCATAAAGATTTTATTAATAAGACTAAAATAAATATTTAATGAATTTATTATAAAGTGAAAAACCAAAGGTCCAACATAAAGTAAAAAGACCAAAAACATAAGTGGGACAAGGCTCTATAACAAAACATAATAATACATGGTCCAATGGTCTTTAATAAACCCTTAGGTAAAAATACTCCATAAAGTAGGAGTCATCATAGTCAAAGGTGCACACAAGTGAGAGTGTTAGGACCAAGTAAGAATAGGACCATGGGTCAACAACCACAAGACCAAAGTGGACAAGCAATCAAATAGAACCAACAAGACCAAAGACTTTTCTCTCTTTTAAGATACATAGTTTATATATTTTTGTCATCACTGTATAAGGGAGAAGATCCAAACGGATGGTGTAATCCTTTTGTCCTTAACGCTGCTCCTAAGGGTTAGATACTAGGGACATCGTCAAGGGGTGGCCAGTCCCTTGAGAAGCAACCTAGCAATAACCGATTAGGAGAGGGGACAGCAAAATCTTCCATTCTCAATGAATGGCTTTCAGCTCAAGGCTGAACCTCAGTCCTAGACTGGGACATGTTGATCAACCATCTGGTCCATGACCAGGATCTCCATTCTCCCAGAGAATGGTCCTCAGCCTCAAGCTGAACATTCAGTCCTAGGCTGAATGTTGATCAACCATCTGCAGGACCTAGGAAGTCTCTGTCTCAACCTGCAGGATTTGCTTGGTCATCATGACCAAGAAACCGTCTGGTTCTAGACCAGAATACCCTAGAGACAAATAGGGGCCCTAGCCACATGCTAGGGACTTTGCCATGGCATCAAACTGCTTGGTCCTAGACCAAGAACCCCAGGAGACAGCTGGGGGCCCTAGGGTACCTTCTAGGGTCTTACTCATACTCTGCCTGGTTAACTTGACCAGGAACCCTAGTCAAATGACTAGGGTACCATTCTCTCTGAGAATGGGTCTCGCAGCTGCACTAAAAATCAACACTCCCTCTCAGCAAGAGAGGCATTCTCAGCAACGCTAAGCTTGTCAAGGACAGAGGCTTAGTCCACATAACTGACAACTGCACCATGTCCTTGTCATGGTGAAACAACCTGTCATAGAATACAGGAAATTCTGAGAGCTTCAAAGAACTCTGAATGTCAGCAAACACTTTGATCTTAAAGATCCAAATGGAAGTTATACTTGACTTCCCTTGTTGTCTGAGAATCACTTTCCATATATCATTATCCAATTTCAACTGAAAAACATTGTTCCAAACTTGAAGTTTGGCTAACTCCACATTTGTGGTTGAACTTGAATCAGTGACATGGCTCCCACTGGAGCAACCTTGAAACCCCACAAAAGGTTCCTTAGTGAGATCAACTGAAGGCTTCTTGGCCTTCTCCCTCTGTTTCTCTGAATGAGAAGTCTCATGGACTTCTATGACTGAGTCAATGTAAGACTCCCTCTTGATCTTTGAAACTTGACAAGGGTTATTCAATAGAGCTTTAACAACATGTCCTGAAACCTTGTAAAGGTCTCCTTCACGGACACCAAATTCAAAAGCTGAGCTCATATTTTCACCTTTAGTCCATACTAAAGCTTTTCCTTCTGAGAAGGCTATAGAGAACCCCTTGTCTTCTAAAATTGCCACTGAAAGAACATTCCTCTTTAAACCAAGAACATATAAAATTTCTTCAACATGAATTAACGTACCTGAATCGAGTTTTAAGGCTGTTGAACCAACTCCTTTTATTTCAAGGGTACTTTTGTTTCCCATCTCCACCTTTGCATTAAACTTCTTGGCCTTGTGACCTACAAGTGCCTGTTTGTATCCAGTCATATGCTTGGTGGCCCCACTGTCAATCCACCATGAGTCTGATGAGTTGGAGATGGAACTTGAGAGCGCTGAAATAAGGTAGTACTCTTTTTTATCTTTTTCTTTGGTCTCGACTTTGGATTTCTTTTGTTGAGGCTCTTCTTCTTCTATAGCAGTTGAAGCATGGTGCTTTCCTTTATGCCAATTCTTCTTAGGAGAATTTCTACAAACGTTGGCATAATGACCGAGCTTGTTACATTTAAAACATCTTACTTTTGACTTGTAAGAGTGATTACCTTGAGGTCTCTTACCTTTGTTCTGGTGCTGAGGGAAACTTCTTTCTCTCCTTGTCTTGGCAGTAAGAGCAAGGTTCTTTTCAGTTTGAGGTCCAGATCTACTCTGGATTCTGCCTTCTTCTTCTAGGCAATCATGCCATAATCTATCAAAGCTTGGTTGAGTTTCTCTTCCATTCACTGCTGAAAGGAATGTCTCCCAAGATGTAGGGAGGCCATCTACAGCTGTTTGCACAAGATCATCATCATCTACTTCAACTCCAATTGCCATGAGTTGATCTTTTAACTGAGCAATCTTTGAGAAGAAGGAGGCAACTGTTTCTTTATCCTCCATCTTTAATGAACGGAGTTGCTTTTTCAAGGCCCTCTTTTGAGTAGGTGCCTTCTTCTCATAGAGATTAGCTAGGGCATCAAAACATTCCTTGGCTGTCCTTAGAGGAGCTATTATAGGCATCAAATTATGTTTGACTGAGTCAAAAATCACCCTCTTTGTTTTAGCTTGCTTCTTCTTAAATGCTGCTATACCTTGAACTGTTGTGGGTTCTTCCACAACATTAGTGACCAATTCATCCAAATCATTTTCCTCCAAAATATTTAAGACCCTGGCCTTCCATGCATTAAAGTTTGAGGCTCCTTCAAGCCTATCTTCTGCCTTTACAGAGTTAGAAGCCATTTCAACCCCTTACAGTCAACTTGCCAAGTAAGCTTTTGTGAAGTAAAGATCTTGTCTTAGGATCGATGTACTTTCTGTTGGCTGCAAAACAGAATTAGCTACACCCTAACGCTCTGATACCATGTTAAAATTGCAGGTTAGGTACATTTTATCACATATAACAACCTTGATGCAAGAACATGTAAACAAATGTAATGCAAAATTTAAATTTAAACTAATTTAAAAACATAAATAACATAATTTTCATCTCTTTCAACTTAATGCTCCATTTAGTCACTGCATTAATGTTGGTCCTTGAGAATCATCAAATACTAAGTTCAGAAAAATAAAATAAATGAACTATAGTAAAATAAACATGATCTGCATTAAAGAATTAAAACAACCATTTTGGATTCAACTTATACTCAGATAGTTTTGATCTTGTCACTGAAAGGACAAGTCAAACTAGATAAACCATATACGTATCTTAAGAGAGAGCAGGTTCAGGTAGAATAAAACAGACCTCAAGTTCTTCAATCAAAATGACAGTAGTAAGAAAGACACACAAGTGCTGCAGACTACAAAGGTCAAGCACGTAGGCAAACACTCACTCAGAGTTCAATTATAGTGATGACTGCTGAATGCTACTGTGAGACTGCTGAATGCTGTGAGTCAATCAAATGCTTCAGCCAAAATACATAAACCATGAGACAGTCACATGCTACAGCCAAAATAAATAAACCATGAGACAGTCACATGCTACAGTCAGAATAGACAATCAAATGCTACAGCCATGTGAAGGAGAGACAGCCGTGAAGTGAAACCCCCGTGGAGATATAGCTGTGAAGGATAACGTCGTGAAAACAGTCAAGAAATCTAAATGGGAGCAGACTTTACAAGCTACGGCCGGAATAGAAATGTTATATCAAAAAAAAAGAAAAGCCAAGAGAGCAACAGCCGTGAGAGCAACAGTCGTGGGAGCAACCAGATAAACCCGTGACAGGGATACCGTGAAGCTAAGCTGTGAAGAAAACCCGTGAAGGTAAGCCGTGAAGAAAACCTGTGAGGGCAAACTCGAGACAGAGATTCCGTGAAGAGAAACCGAAGGAAACCCGTGAAGGTAAGCCGTGAAGCATAAACCTGTGACAGGGAAGCTGTGAAGAAAACCCGTGAGGGCAAACCCGATACAGAGATTCCGTGAAGAGAAACCGAAGGAAACCTGTGAAGGTAAGCCGTGAAGGAAAAGACAGTCGTAATATCCAATTAGGCGTAGACCCGAAAGTAATACACACAAAAAAAACGATAAGTGAAGTGTAAGCTCCCGTAAGATATAGGCTACAAAATAATTGACGCGCAAAGAGAGATATGAAGATTAAGCTCACGGTCTAATTCATTTGATGAATTTGAGTTAAGATTTTATATAGTTTTAGATTTAGAAATCTTAGGAATAAAATAATAATAAAAAACTTAGGATTAAAAAAATAAGGAATAAGTAAATAATAAATAAAATAAAAGTAGGGACCAATGGTCCAAGGGAATTTAAATAAGTAAAAATAAAATAAAAAACTTTATTAATAAACCCATAAAGTCTTTATTAATAAAATCATAAAATTTTTATTAATAAGACTAAAATAAATATTTAATGAATTTATTATAAAGTGAAAAACCAAAGGTCCAACATAAAGTAAAAAGACCAAAAACATAAGTGGGACAAGGCCCTATAACAAAACATAATAATACATGGTCCAATGGTCTTTAATAAACCCTTAGGTAAAAATACTCCATAAAGTAGGAGTCATCATAGTCAAAGGTGCACACAAGTGAGAGTGTTAGGACCAAGTAAGAATAGGACCATGGGTCAACAACCGCAAGACCAAAGTGGACAAGCAATCAAATAGAACCAACAAGACCAAAGACTTTTCTCTCTCTTAAGATACATAGTTTATATATTTTTGTCATCACTGTATAAGGGAGAAGATCCAAACGGATGGTGTAATCCTTTTGTCCTTAACGCTGCTCCTAAGGGTTAGATACTAGGGACATCGTCAAGGGGTGGCCAGTCCCTTGAGAAGCAACCTAGCAATAACCGATTAGGAGAGGGGACAGCAAAATCTTCCATTCTCAATGAATGGCTTTCAGCTCAAGGCTGAACCTCAGTCCTAGACTGGGACATGTTGATCAACCATCTGGTCCATGACCAGGATCTCCATTCTCCCAGAGAATGGCTTTCAGCCTCAAGTTGAACATTCAGTCCTAGGCTGAATGTTGATCAACCATCTGCAGGACCTAGGAAGTCTCTGTCTCAACCTGCAGGATCTGCTTGGTCATCATGACCAAGAAACCGTCTGGTTCTAGACCAGAATACCCTAGAGACAAATAGGGGCCCTAGCCACATGCTAGGGACTTTGCCATGGCATCAAACTGCTTGGTCCTAGACCAAGAACCCCAGGAGACAGCTGGGGGCCCTAGGGTACCTTCTAGGGTCTTACTCATACTCTGCCTGGTTAACTTGACCAGGAACCCTAGTCAAATGACTAGGGTACCATTCTCTCTGAGAATGGGTCTCGCAGCTGCACTAAAAATCAACACGTTTTTATAGCTTCGCATCAAGAAAACCACCTTAAACAACTAGGCAACAAGATCCTAATAAATAGAAAACAAAATACAATAATAGAGATGGTTAGAGATAGAATCTCAACTACTCAATGAGAATAGGAAACCAGAAGGCTTCGTCACACCTAAACCACAATAATGAGCACATAATACAAATAATAATGTGAGACAAATATCTCTATCACTAAGAATTGCTATCACTTTCTTTGGTGCAATGCACACATTTTAGAATACACAATCATCTTTTGTCATGGATTGTATTTCCTGCGGGCTTTAGTACAAATTGCAACTTTAATATTCCTTCTGTGGAAGATTTTCATTTCTTTGAGTTTTCATTACAGATGAGGAGTGCAGTTTAATTATGCCATTAAATGAAACAAAAATGGATTGAGATAGGGTCCAGAGGAATCAGTTGCTATGATCTGCAGCACAGCCATTAGTTAAGCTTGGATTCATGTATTGTAGAAAAAATTACTCTCAAAGTAGTCTCTTTCCCTTTTATCTCTTATCCATCTGTTCAAAATTAAAATTTTACAAGATTAGCTCTGTCATCATCTAGATGTAGAGAAAGAACCAGTTTCCAGATTTCATGCTTTCATCTTTCAACTATTACATGACCTGCCTACTGACCTTAAAATTAAAACACAAGTGATATCATTGTATGTCTCAACTTTTCATTCAGATCCAGGAACTTATCAACATCCATGCTATGTAATTAAGTTTAATTAATGAATATAGTTTTGAATAACAGCCTATGAATAGTGATCTTTAGAGTGTTTCTTTATTTGAATAATTTTTTGGATTGCAGGTTACAGGGATACCTATTGTATTTATATCAGCATTGGAGGGAAAAGGGCGAGCAGCAGCCATGAAGAAAATCATAGAATCTTATGATAAGTGGTGTTCAAAAATACCCACTGCACGGTTGAATCGTTGGCTTAGAAAGGTAATCCATTGCAATCTCTTTCTTCCTTTTACAATTTTCTCAGGATTGTTAGATAGTATTACTTATGTTAAAGGTTTTCATCAATGGACAAAATTTTGACCATTAAAATCTTGTATTTATGTTGTGATGGATGGATTCCGATTAGTGGATTGTTAATATTTCCTTGTCAAATAATTGTCGAGGCTGCCACAGTTGGAGATTTGATTGTTAGAAATTGTGCCTCAAACAGGTAATGGCCAGACATTCATGGAAAGACCAAGGTCAAGGAACAAGGGTGAAGTATATGACTCAAGTGAAGGCTCGACCACCGACTTTTGTTGCATTCGTAGGGGGTTCAATTGAGCTCTCAGATACTGATTTGCGGTTTTTGACCAATGGTTTGAAGGAGGATTTCAACCTAGGTGGTATACCTCTACGGATTTTGCAGCGAACTACTCAAAAAAATAGCAAAGCCTCTCCTAAAGTTTCATCTGGCCGAAAATTCTTAAAGCCTTCCTCGGCTGTTCGTTCTGACAAAAGGGATACAGACAGTCCCCCTGAAATATAATGTGGAAGTTCTTTTGTAGTGTTTGACCCACTCATTTTGTAAAATAGTTTTAAAGTATGTGCTTCTTGTCCAGAGAGGATTCTTGATTGTAAGTGATCACGGAAGTAATTTGACAAATCCATTTTGTAACTTGTTACTGCAAGTCCAGTGATAGACATTGCTAGAATCAAGTTGCAAACAAATGCAGATATGTTTTTAGCTTTGGATTCTCTCATATAGATTTTATCTCTGAGAGTATGCAGTTAGGTACATTGGTGTAAATCTCCACTTGGTCCTATGTATTTCATGTTATTACCTACACACAGGGATATTCATGCTGGTAAGGAAGGTAAAGTTTGCTCAAAGAATTTAGGTGTGTTTGGCTGTGCTTGAAAAGACTATATCTATCACCAAATCACAATTTCCTTTAACCAAATCTATAATAATGATTCTTTTAACCACAACTATAATAATGATTCTTTTAACCAAAACTATAATAATGATTCTTTTAAAGTTATTAACTATTGTTCCAGTACTCAATGACGCTTTATCAACAAATGCTATATTCTTATGTTATGTGGTGCAATGATTGAATGTATTTACTGGGCGAACAATGGAATTTTGTTTGAACTAGAGGTGCAGGCTTGGGATAAATGGTTTATCATTATATGATAGATAATGCCTCTCTTCAAATTTGTACCTGAAAACAGTGCGGATGCACTCACTAGTCTAAGTGCAGCATTATTGAATTTGTGAGTGGATTTTTATTGCTTATTACAGCTAATATAGTGTATTGAAATGATCTGAAGCCAGTTGCATTAGATGTGTCTTTTCGAAGCCATCCTTAATGACAGGAGATGGTTGTATTTTTTCATGTTAACATTATAAAGAGAGAATTTGATAAAAGTTGGTTAGATTTGTGTTGTGCTATTGTGTTGGTTTTAGTTTTAATTAGATTCGTGTTGTGCTTTTGTGTTGGTTTTAGTTTTAAACAGTCTTCTTTCTCGAGTTTCTTAAGTGCATGCAATCCAAAGTTCGAACCCACATTGGATTTAGCAGAGCACCCAATTCATGAGGAGGCTTTGGTTTTTAGAGGAGAGGGGGACTAATATGTATTCTGTACAACAAGTGTTTTTATCTTCCATGCATAACTATGCAAAGACATCTGTGATGAATTCCATTAAATATCGTTCTTTAAGCTACTTTATTATTATAAAATGAATTTTGATATGAGTGAGTCATATTAAATAATAAGCATAATTAGTATTAAAGAGTGCAAGTTTAAACCTTTGCAAGTGAAGCAATGCATATAAATTCTCAACTAAAATAAAAAGTAAATAATGGTAGTGGAAACCTTCGACAAGGAAAAACAACATAAATTCATGTATGCCTCTATCTTCTCCTTGTATTAACTTAAACATTTACAATACATTATTTAGGTATTCTGCAACATTCAAAACCCTAATCCACTAACATAGATTAGATTAGAACCATAATCCCTTAACTAGGATTAGATTACAATGGGTTGGAAACTATTGACTAAAAATAACAAAATAAAGAAAAAACAAACCCAATTGCCTCATTCTTAGCATATTTAATGCCTCATGCATGGGTGCATAGTCTACATGTTGTAGCTAATGCCTCATGCATGGTGCATAATCTACCCATTATGGTGAACACCTTGTGCATTGAGCACAATATACCTACAAAGAATATAACACATCAACAAAAAAATATGAAGAGCTAGCTCCTTTATTGAAGAGTTGTCATTATGATGTTCATTATATAAAGCATCAAAAAACAATGTACAGTTGTCTATTCATATTAATACCAATAAATATTATTTATCCATTATAGATTTCATGGCTTTGCTTCTTTTATTTGGGATAGAGAGAATCTCTCATTAGGATAATAAAACATTGTCAAATTATTTTCCAAGTAACCAAGAAATATATTAGAAGAATAAGTCATCTTCATATATAAAGCATCAAAAAACAATGTACAGTTGTCTATTCATATTAATACCAATAAATATTATTTATCCATTATAGATTTCATGGCTTTGCTTCTTTTATTTGGGATAGAGAGAATCTCTCATTGGGATAATAAAACATTGTCAAATTATTTTCCAAGTAACCAAGAAATATATTAGAAGAATAAGTCATCTTCAAGGTTGTAGACTTGTTAAAAAAAAGATAACATCAACATCATTGCATCAATGAGAAAACATTTGTTTTAAAGACAATTGTATATAATTACATATGGAATAGGGGAATGCATCAATATTTTTGATCTTTCTGAATATCCTTTTGTCCAAACTCAAATTGGGTTGGTTTAATTTGCTACAAAAGAATTGTCAAGGGAAGAGAATATATATATATATATATATATATATATATACTCTACAGATAAGACATAACTATCGTCTTGGAATAGAGATAATATGTATATTGTGTTACATCCCAAGGCTACACTTTAAGTGGTAAAGTCCTGAAAACACAAGTGCAACCTCATGAAAACTAAGAGTGGTTGTCTGTTATCACCACAACAAGACCCTCTCTCACTTTAGGCTAGTTCTACTTTGGCACAAGGGGAGTGCCCCTAATTAAGGTATATGATAAACTTTGGGAAATGAATGGGACAATGGATTGAGACTAGTGGCTATCCAATTAGGGAAAATGGAGCCTAGGCATTAAGAGGGTCCAAAATTATATATGTAGGGGGTGAAATAATGCTATTACAACATGCTAAAATCTCCATATGTGTTCTATTTCAGATTCAATAAAAATTTTGGGCCTTTATAAAGGTGCTCCTTAATACACTTCCATGACAACAAAATGGGTGACCTTGTTATATATAGACTAGACATTTTCTCTACCTTTCATTGGAATGACGACAACAAATTACTATAATTTAGCAACCAAAATTAGCAAGGGATATGGATAGGAAACACCTCAACCAAAACCGTTATTTAAATGACATTTTTCGCCTCAAATTAAAGCCCTTTTGCAACATAGTTTTTAATTGATTTCCAACAATAAGAAAATAACAAGATGGATGAAGAATGAGGAACTTCACATATATAATAACGCTCAACTTCTCATTGTTTTCACAAGATATTCAACTAAGTTGATAGAGGTGATCTCCCACACATCCAACCATGCTTCATAATGGACAAATTAGTCTTTATATTTATGCTTAACCTCTTTACAACAAAATTCCATTTAATGGATTATAGATCCATTTTCCTCTCCTAGAATAATTATTAAATTATATTCACAATAAATCTCTTCTAAGAGGGTGCTCCACAAATAATAAAATATGTATGGGGGAAGCTTGGAATGAGTCTTACCACGTGTCAACCTCTCATGCTAGGTGCTTGTTAACCCCCCAGTTGTGCCTACACTATTGGAGGGTAGGATCCAACAAGAATTCATCAGGCTGGTCATATCGTTCATTGATCCAGGGATGCACATCAATCAAGAGGGCCACATGACATGGGGACTCATGCATGTTGGGTTTGTAAAAGAAGCAGGTTAAAATGAGACTACTTATTTGCTTTTTTTTGTTATGTTTGGGCATATTTATTATTACGATTTTCTTTATGTGACAGGTATAGGTTCAATGTCAAGTCTCCAAGCAAGCAATGGGGATGATAGTCAAGGTTTGGTGGTGAAGAGGTGTTGAGTTAAGAAACAATGCTAAAGCATATTGAATGGTAGTTAATGGAAGGTTTTCATGGATATTGGATCCCAAGTGGTATGGCCCAAGACCTCAAATCACATTGACGTCATGGTAAAAATTGAATGACTAGACCCTTTGTTATCTTTGGTTGATATGTTACATGCGATAGAGATTATTTGGCTTGGTTCTGTGCACTAAAGCAATGGATAGGGTTGATGGAAATGATGATTCTCAAGAGGAATTTTGAAGGTTATTTCATTTTTGGGATTATTTCAGCCCCATTGAATGCATTCTCTGAAGTTCTCATGACAGTAGCCTAGAGAGAGGGTAATGACAAAATCGTGCATTGTTTGTGGCCTAACTAGAGCCATAGGGCTAATCCTGAGCACGCTAATTAAATTATCAGACATGTTTCATGGCATCCCAAGGGGTTTTGTTTCAAAATTGGGTGCATCATTTCCAATCTTGGGAAACATTAGGGTTATTTCTCGGCAGTCATGTGCATGTTCCTGCATGGTTTTGACCTGAAAAAGGCAATGGGAAGCCTAACTACCAAATCTGGGTGCATTCCTAAGAAATTTGGACATCAAAACAACAATGAACAACTTCCATTTTTTGTTCTGGGTGCATTCCTAAGTTATCTAGACATCAAAACAATAATGAACAACCTCCATTTTCTATTATGGGCACATTTCTTAACGATCCGAGCATTAAAACAAAAAAGAACAACCTCCATTTTCTGTTCTAGGTGCATTTCTCAACAATTTGAGCATTTAAACAACAATAAATGGTACTTTTTCTTGAAATCTGGGAAACATTACCCTTTGGAAATCTACATGAATAGGTGACCTTTTTTTATAAGGAAAACTCTCCACAAAAGCAAAAAGTAAAGCCATGGGAAATGTTACTACACTAAAAAAATTGGATGTGCCCAATCAAGAACATTGTATGGTGTCCTAAAGTGCCTTTGACAATAAGGAAGGCCTTCAAAACCTGCATCAACAAATCCAAAAAATAGTGTGAGGAAAGCACGCATGTGAGGGTGCATGCATCATTGATGAAGAGGTGAAAAAGAGAGGTTCATTAGAAGGATGGTGGAGGGTGCACTTAAGGAAGGTGGAGACCATGAGTTAGGGGAGGAACTAACCCATCTATGGAGAGGTGTGTTCATGCATGAGAAGACCACTTCAGATAAACAAGTGAGGTGCATGCATGGAGCCAAGATGTTGATTTGTGTTAGTCAATAGGCAGGGTGTAAATAAGTCCAATTGTCAGTTAAAAGGCCACTTCATTTCTAATGTGCATGCATGGTTTAGTTAAGTAAAGCATGCAAAATAAGACTCCAGTTTCAAGAATGAGGACTCCGTGCATGCAAATTATCTACCAAACAACAATGAAGGAGAAGCGCACTCACTTGCATGATGTTAATCTTAGTATAGGAGGGGCGAATCTACTAAAGGATCAGTTAAGGATGGGTGCAGTCACTTTCATGCAGTTAGTCTAAGTGAAGGAGGGGTGGATATACTAAAGTGGCAATTAAGGAGGGGTGCACTCACTTAAGAAAATAAGTAGTACTATATAAGGATCAAACATTCATGGTTTGAGGCTTTAATTTCAATTGACATGAACATGAGATGAGGGTGCTTAGCACATATACAAAGGAGTCTTACACTAGACTACTAAAAGAGTTAAGAGGTCAAATTACATGAGGCCTCTCTTAGATTTCTTTATATGCAAAGTTTGAGCAAGAGGGAGGTTATACATTCATCTTGGGAGCATTATTGACCACAACAAAACTCTCTTCACTTCTTCATCCACCATTCTCTAACCACCACCTTCATTTTCTATGGCACCCTGTTGCATGTCAACCATTATTATGCAAATAGTCTCTTGGTAATGTGTGATGGATTCAATTATGCTTTATACTAGTTCTTTGTCTCGTTGAATGATAATGATACGGTTGTTGGTAAATGTTCAGTGTTTTTCTTTAATTGATTTTTTCGGTTAAAAGTCTCTTAAAATTATTGCTCTGAACCTCCAAATTTGTCATTTCAACTAACCCTCCCTCTTTAACTTTTTTAGAACAATCAGAAGGAAGCTATAGCACATTGTTTTCTCTTACTTTCTTGTGCATATTTGTAGATCATATTACAACGTGTGACCTCCAGGGACACCCACCTTGGATTGGGAAAGCACCAATCTGAAACATAGAGGCCTAATTGTGATAGGACTAGGAGGCCTATAATTATTGGGAAAATTTGTTGGCGCAGATATGTGTGATAACAAATTAGTGTCGTTGCTGGGGAACTCGTCTATCCTCAAAAACGCTAAATGGCATTGATGATATTTATCTTATTTACTTTGTATTTTTCATCTCACATGGTGATTCCATTTTTTGTAGGAATTAGTCACCCTATAAAATACTAAAAGATCATTGTGATTTGATCCTACACAAGGTATTACCTTGAGCCTTAATGAACTACAACATTTATTGTAGAGTAAAAAAAATATCATCTTAGACTCCTCCAGATTCATAGGTTGATTCCATAGTCACGACTACCTCCTAGGTAGTCACATGACTATATCATGCCACAAGTTCCATGGTAAGTGGATCCATGGTTAGTTATGCTCTTCTGGTAAGCTCTCTAGTAAGCTCATCTTCTTCACCTTTAATCGTAGTTATTTCAGTGTCGTGTTCATCTTAGGCTAGTACAATGGAAGTTGTAGTAGTTAGATTTTCACTTACAATATATGTTCCTTTAAGTTTTGTCTTCATTCCTAATCAACCTCATGATATGACTGTTGGAAACTATTAGATGTGACTTCCAAACTTTGTTGGAAATAATGCAGTATTTGTTGACGATCATCTAACTGCAGTTTTGAAATTCGTGGACGACTTGTAGGTGGAATATGGAGATGTAGTAATGGAGATGTTCGCACAAACCCTCGAAGGAGATGCATAAACATGGTATAAATCCTTTCCCAATGCCTCCATCAATGGATGGGATTCCTTTAAAAGAAACTTCATAAAGATGGGATTATAAATGAGAAAATGCTTTCTTGTTGGCTAAGTCCTTAGCTTGAAAAAAAAAGAAAAGAAAAAAAAAGTAGTTATAAGTTCTAAGTTTAATAATCGTTTTGTTAAGCTTTACAATAGGATTCCTAGGCATGTGTGTAACTGGGATGATCTAGACCAACTCTTATCGACTTGTTGATCCAAAAGGAAGAGTGGCTCAGGAAACGAAAAAAGAAGGGAAGAATGAAAATGGTGAGATGCTAGCAAGGTTTATGGATTTGTTGCAAGATATTACCAGCAAAATGGTTAGTTTAGAGAAAACCTCCAAAATTAGTACATTCATAGTAAATTAGCAAGTTTTCCAGCTAAGGAAACTCCTGCATTGAATAAATTTTCCACCTGAAAAGGAAGAAAAGGTGCCCCAGATTCCGATACCTTCAATGTGAAACAATTTTCCGGCTCATGCATCTTCTAGTCATTAGTTTCGACCATGCAATTTTCCCTATAAAGAGGGTTGCAGGGTTTTTGCCCAAACAACATACATGTATGTCCCCGATTAGTCAAAAGAGTTTTATGAAAGTAAGATGATGCCTTGAACATGTTATTTTTCGAAGAAGATTCCATCTCGAATGTGTACTAGGTGTCGTGTCAACAAGAGGGAAACTAGGCCAAAGTTTTTACTTTAAATTATGGTCAATTCGACGCATGTAAAAGCACTATGGTTCCCCTGAAAGCCAAATGACATCCTCTCTAGCAAATAATGCATACTCCAAAGCTACATCCATGGTGGTTGAGATCACAAAATCTTATGTCAGAAGAAATACAAATACAGTTGATACTAGTCCGCATGTAAACCGATATTCCACACAAAAGGACTCTCAACCAATAGCTTCCCTAGAAAGGCAAGATCTTTCACCGATGCACAAATTTCAATTTTCTCTAGTAAATGAGCTATCCATGGTAAAGATTTCAGTACCATTGACATAACTGGTTTGTTTACCTAACCAAAAGAAGGCTATCAATAGGTTCTTGTGTTTGGGTGAATCCATTGATGCATTAAACAATCACCCCTAGATATATCTTGGGACATGAAAGCTTATGAACCCCCTCCCTTTTACATTTCTTACTTGTTAGTGGTTTATTACTTATAAATTATATGATGGACTCGAGACCTTCCACCAATTTTATGACTCTGGAAGTGGTGAATGAGTTAGGATTGATAGTTTCTAGCCCTTATAAAAATGTGTAGGCCATGGACTCATGAGAGGTACACGTATGCGATGTCATTAAAGACTTGAAGTTCATTTGCAAGAGTATTTGGACAGAGTGTTGACTGTGGATATGGTGGTCATTGATTTCCCATCCAAGTGGGGCATGTTGTTGTCCCAAAAATGGACTATTGATGTAGCAGGTATCATTTGGATGAATTGATCATATGTTGATATCCTAGTGGCTCCACATTTCAAAGTAATACTTTACTAGGAAAACAATATGCTACATAGCATGGGATACCCCCACCAACTGGATAACGAGTCATTGCATCCTGAGGTGTCTGAACATGGGCACACATGATTATGGATGGACTTGGTGAATATGCTATACCACATAAGTTTGTTGTTGATACTTCTTTTGATGTTCTCTAGATTATGCACTATGATGATGCAAAGTCCAAGTTTGGAGCAGGAGTAGGGGAAGTTTTCAATGCCCCTTTAGGTATCTTGTTTCCTTTTTCTTTCCATTTGGAATTCAATTGTACTAACAATATGGCCAAATATGAGGCTTTGTTGTTAGGTTATGAGCAAGGATAGAATATGGGAATCAAGTTGTTGAAGGTACTTGGAGATTCCAAATTGGTATCAAATTAGCTAAGGGACCTTTGTCAGGCAAGGAGCCCAAGGCTCAAGAGAAACATAGATGCGGTATGGGACGAGATTGAATGTTTTCAAGCATTTTCCATTACTGCAGTCTCGAGATCCCAGAACCAAATGGAAGACTCTATGGATTTATATGCTTCTTGTTTCAACCATGCATGTGTATTCCTCATACACAATACATGATTGAGGTAGTATTTCATCCCTCTATCCATGATAACATTAGTACTTGGGATTTTTCAATATGGAAGGCAAGTGTTCAGTTTTCTTAATTGCATTAATGATTTTTCATCTCAATTGGTAGATGAGATACCTAAGATTGAGTCTCCTTTAATTCAGTTACTCACTAACATAATTCCTAGAGGTCTAATCCCTTATGATATTTTTAACGGGACTAACCAATCTGATTTGGATGAACAAGTATTGGAGGTGAATATTGGCTTTGAACAATCTCCTAGGGTCATCAAAATTGGTAAAGGATGTACACACAAAGAGAGGAAGAATATGGAAGCCTTGGGAAGGGAATACAAAGATGTCTTTGCATGGTCTTACGATGATTTAAAGACCTACGATCCTAAAGTAATAAGTCGTGAAATCCCATTGAAGGAGGACACAAAGACATTTAGATAGCATCAAAGGCATATGAACCCCAAGATAGCTCTAGTTCTATATTAAGATTTGCAAAAGATTTTGGAGGCCTGCATGATCACTCCTATTAGGTATTCAAACTAGGTTTCTAATGTTGTTTTTGCTAGAAGGAAGAATGGAGATATTCATATTTGTATTGATTTCGGGAATCTCAACCTCGCATCTCTTAAAGATAACTACCCCCTTCCAAGTATGGAGCGTGTTCTATAGTTTGTCACTACATCATGAATGATGTCCATGATGGATGGGTTCTCTGGTTACAACCAAGTATTAGTATCCAAAGATGACAAGTATAAGGTTTCCTCTAACACCCTGTGTGGAACTTACGCTTATATTTGGATCCCTTTTAGACTAATGAACTTTGAGGCTACTTTCCAATGTGCTAGGACTTTGCCTTTTTCTGATTAGTTGTACAAATTCATAGTAGTTTATCATGATGATATTATTGTCTTTTCTAAAGATAGGAATGATCATGTTGGGCACTTAGGTCATTGAGTATGTTGTTGAATCCAATGATGTATGTCTTGAGGGTGTTCGAAGGTAGGATTTTGGGACATGTCATTTCGAAAGAAGGGGTAATTATCAACTCTGATAGGGTGAAGGGTATTTAGGAAATCCTTCTGCCTAAAACTAAGAAAGTTATTCAATCTTTTTTAGGTCGCATAAATTTTATTAAGTGCTTTATTCCTAACTTTGCAAAAATAGTAAGGCATGAATTTGATATGTTGAAAAAGTATCATATACTAAAAGGGAATGAAGAAGCAAAGAAAAAATCCATAGACATCAAACAAAATCTATGGCAAGCTCCTATTTTGGTTAGCCCAAATTATGGTAAAGACTTTTAGTTATTTTCTTCCACTTTTAATTTTACTATGGTTGATGTTTTATTGCAGAAAATCAGCAGGGAAGTGAATAGCTAATAGCATTCATGAGAAAGGCTCTTGAGGGGCGGAGTTGGATTACTCCTCCATGGAGAAGCAAGTTGTGCCTTGGTCAAAGTGCTCAAATAATTCAAAGACTATTTCTGGAATGCAAAGATTGTGGCCTATGTCTCTCATCCCATGGTTAAGGACATATTATTGCAACTTGAGTGGAATGGGATGAGAGGTAGGTGGATCACTAAGATCCAAGAGTATGATCTTGAGCCAAAACCAACCAAGTCGGTTCAAGGACAAGGATTGGCCAAATTGATGGTTGAGGGCAATATGGATACTGTAGAGAGATCCAGCATGGAGCATGTACCATTGCTTAATCATGAAAATGCTTTGTTGTATTCATTAGAGTTGGTTGATTGGTATTTTGATATCATTTTGATAAGACACAAAAGCATATGATTTTAAGCTCCATGCAGTGAGATTTTGTTTTATGCAGAGTAGACTTTGGTGGAGAAACCCGGATGGGGTTATCCTTAGATGTGTTGATCCACTTGGTTTAAAAGAGTTATTGTAGGAACCTGATGCAGAATTGTGTGGGAGCCACTTTTCAACCAAGACCACAATCCATGAGATCATGTGGGAAAGCTACTATTGGCCTACCATTTCTGTTCACACCTATGTTTATATCAGGGCATGTGATCCTTACCGATGGTTTGAGGGAAGACATAGATTTCCATCATTACCCCTTGATCTAGTCATAGTGCAAGCCCCTTCTAGTAATGGATTCAATTGGATTCCAGTGGGCACTAATTGTTTCACTAGATGGGTGGAGGTTGTTACAATGAAGGCATCCTCTATTGTAGCCATTTTCAAATGCTTAGAGGAGAACATTGTTACACAGTTTAGAGAGCCTGATAAGATACCATGGATAATGCTAGTGTTTTTATATCAACAAAGTTGATCGCATGTTGTTCACACTATGTCATTACATTTTCCCATTTGATCAACTACTACCCACATGCGAATGACCTAGTAGAGTCGACTAATAAGAACCTCCTTCAGATAATGAGGAAAGTGGTTGGGGAGAACAAGAGATCATGGGACAATTGTCTCAAGTTTTCACTATGGGACGGCCACATCACCAAGAAAAGGGAAACTACTAAAATCCATTTTGAGCTTGCTTATGGATTAGACGTGGTTTTGCTAGTGAATTTGGGATTACCCATGCACAATTTATTGGAGAATTTCACCAGCAACCATGATGCACTTTAGGCCCACAACCATAATCTTACTCAGCTTCATGAGGACCGGAGGAAGGATTAAGATCATTTCATGGATTACTAGAGTCAAGTAAGGAAAGTATTTGATCTTAAAGTGAGAGACATGGCTCTATAGGTGGGAGATTTAGTCTTGTTGTGGGATAAGAAAAATGAGATATTGAGATACCATGACAAGTTTGATAGTTTGTGGTGGGTACCATGCCTAATTGATGCATCAACAAATCCTAACGCCTTTTTTCTCACTGGTTTCGATGATAAAATAGAAGAGCCAACAATCAATGGGAAACAATTGAAGTTGTATTTTTAGCGAAATCTTGATGCTTTATATAAATTTAAAAAAATGAGAAAAATATTAAAAAAAAAATGTTTTTCCCACGGGGCATATAATAGATGGTGAATGGGTGTACTCTTAAGGCACTCCTTGTGTAAGGTCACCAATTCGAAACTCCATGGGTACGAGCCTTACAAAAAAAGTATATATTTTTGGGTGGGGTTTGTTGGGTAATATTTGTCGTTTCCAATTTTTCTCACTGTTGTCCTGATTTTCAACTCGTTGTTTTCATTTCTAGAGATGTTTTTTTTTCTTTACTTTCTGCTCTGTTTCAGTTTTGATCCTTTTCCTTTCATTAGAAGTTGTCATATCATAGTGTTGTATATACCAGCGTATTCATAGGTGCTTTACATTTTTTTTGTCTTTTGACATGTTTTCCAATAATGTTGCATCTACTCTAGTGTTTGACAAATCTGATGTCATATAAGAACTGCTTTACCCTTCTCAAAGTTTCCCTTAGTCGAGCTTGGATGGGGCCCTTTTTCCACTTGAATTTTATATTAACTACAAATTCTTGAGTTTTCTAGGTGTGATTAATGTTGAAGAGTCAGTAGGATGAGTCTTCAGTCTTGCTATTGTTCTCTCTCTTTATGTTTCTACTTTTGACTCAGTCCTTGCTAGTCATTTCCTCATCCAATGCTACGGATATGATACCATGTGACTATGTATATTTTTCTTGCTTCAAGCTAGGAGAGAGTTTCTTGTAAGTGTCTATCTCCTACAAGGTCATTCCTCACTTAAGCACATCATCTAAGTCTTGACCCAGAAGCAAGAGCACCTTGATGGGCATTAACCTGATTGACGTCCATCCTTCATTTGTTAGTATTGAGCATCATTGGTATGATCAAATGAGCTCCATCCACGCTCAACTTTAGATAATATTCCGCGTTGGTGGGTTGTGCTTGTACCTTAGATCCCATTAGCATTATTGATGGGTATCTTCACACTTGTCAAGTGATTTCATCATTGGAACCTAATCAAGTAGACCTCTCCCAACTGTCGACTTCATCTCATTTTCTAGTGGGAGAAATGTACTTGTTTGATGTTGTAGGTTGTAGATGTAAATGAGTATCCATGGTTGTACTTCATTTTCATTTGATCAACTTAGATCCCATGCATTTGACTCCATTTTCTAGTGGACAATCACTTTGGATATATGCCAGAGTTTTATGGATCATTTACAAAGCCTTAGAGAACAAAGATTCAATGGTTCTCGACACCTTGCAAGGGGATGTCATCTCCTTGAGTCACCATTGTTAACCCATTAGTTTTGCCTACACTACAAGAGGGTTAATATCCAACAAGTTTCCATCAGGTTGGTCACATTGTTCATTGATCCATGCATGCACATCAATCAGGAGGGCCACGTGATATTGGGATTCATGCATGTTGGGTTTGTAAAAGAAGCAGGTCCCAATGAGACTTTTTTTTTTTTTTTTATTCCATTCAGTTTGGGCATATCTATTATTACAATTTTCTTTATTTGATAGGTGTAGGTTCATTGTCAAGTATTCAAGGAAGCAATGACAATGATGGTAAAGGTTTGGTGGTGAGGAGGTGATGGGTTAAGAAACAATGTTAGAGCATATTGAATGCCTCTCAGTATAACACATACTAGTTAATGGAAGTTTTTCAAGAGATATTGGATCCCAATTGGTATGTCCAAAGACCTCAAATCACATCATCGTCATGGTAAAAATTGAATGAATAGTCCCTTTGTTATGTTTGATTGATATGTTACATGTGAGCGAGATTTCTTGGCTTAATTCTATGTGCTAAAGGTTTATATAGGGTTGATGGAAATGATGATTCTCAAGATGATTTTTTAAGTTTGGTTCATTTATGGGATTATTTCATCCCCTTTACATGCATTCTTTAGAGTAGACCCAACTGGATTAGTTCTCATGACAACAGTCTTGAGAGAGGGTAATGACAACATCACCTATTGTCTGTGGCCTAACCAAATCCATACGAATAATTCTAGATATTCTAATTCAATTATCAGAGTTATTTCATGGCATCATGAGGGCTTTTGTTTCAAATCCGGGCACATAATTTCAATTTGGGGCAACCTTAGGGCTATTTTTGGATAATCATATGCATGTTCCAACATGGTTTTGACCTCCGAAAGGAAATGGGAACCCTAACTACCAAATATGGGCACGTTCCTAAGAAATATGGACATCAAAACAACAATGAACAACCTCCATTTTCTATTATGGGTGCATTCCTAATCTATCTAGTCATCAAAACATAAATGAACAACCTCCATTTTTCGTTATGGGTGCATTCCTAATCTATCTAGACATCAAAACATAAATGAACAACCTCCATTTTATGTTATGGGAACATGCGTTAACAATATAAGCATTAAAACGATAATGAACAACCTCCATTTTCTATTTTGGATGCATTTCTCAATAGTTTGAGCATTAAAACAACAATAAAGGGTAGTTTTTCTTCAAATCTTGGCAGTATTATCCTTATGAAATCTACATGAATAGGTGACATTTTTTGCAAGGAAAATTTTCCACAAAAGAAAAAAGCAAATCCTTGGGAAAGGTTACTTCACTAAACAAATTTGAAGCATGTAGTTAAGAACAATGTATGATGTCCTAAAGTGTCTTTGACAATATGACAAGCCTACAAAAAATGCATTAACAAATCCAAAACAAGGTGTGAGGAAAGCACACATATGAGAGAGATTGCATCACTGATGAAAAGGTGAAGAAGAGATATGCATTATAAAGGATGATGGAGGGTGCACTTAAGGAAGGTGGAGACCAAAAGTTAGGGGAGGAAGTAACACATCTATGGAGAGGTGTGTTCATGCATGAGAAGGCCACTTCAATGAAACTAGTGAGGAGAATGCATGGAGCCAAGATGTTGATTTGTGTTAGTTGACAAGAAGGGTGCACAACAGTCTAGTTTTCAGTTAAAAGGCCACTTCATTACCAATTTACATGCATGGTTTAGTTAAGTAAAGCATGGAAAAAAAGACTTCAGTTTTGAGAATGAGAACTCTATGCATGCAAACTATCTACCAAACAATAGTTAAGGACAGATGCACTCACTTGCATAAAGTTAGTCTCAGTGAAGGAGGGGCACATATACTAAAAGGGTAGTTAAGGAGGGGTGCACTCACATGCAATGAGTATAAGTGAAGCAGGGTCGCCTCTACTAAAGTGGTAGTTAAGGAGGGGTACACTCACTTAAGAGAGCAAGCAATATCACATTAAGAGCAAATATGCATGGTTTGAGGCTTGCAATTCATTTGAAATGAACATGAGAGGAGGGTGCATACCACAGATACAAAGCGGAGTATTACACTAGACTTCTAGCAAAGTTAGAGGTTAACACGCATCAAACCTCTCTTAGAGTCCTTTATATGCAAAGTTTGAGAAAGAGGGAGAGGTTAGACATTCATTTTTGGAGCACTATTGACCACAACATAGCTCTCTTCACTTCTACATCCACCATTATTTGACCACCACTTTTATTTATTGGCAAGGAGATCATTGGAATCATGTTACACATCAAACACTATGGTACAAACAATCCCTCAGTAATGTTTGATAGGTTTGATTATACTTTCTATTAGTTCTTTATCTCGTTGGATGCTAATGGTTGATTGTTGGTAACTGTTCAATGTTTCCCTCTTGCTTTAGCTTTTATTTATTTAATCTCTCAAAGATGCAAGTTTCATCATATATTTCATTGATTTTTTGGTTAAAAGTCTCTTAATATGATTGTTCTCAACCTCCAAGTGTGACATTTGAACTAACCCTCCCTCTTTAATAGGACTAGGAGGCCTATAATTATTGGTTTGATCTATTGGTGCAGGTTTGTGTGATAACAATGTTGTATTGAGTAATTCTTCTCTAGCCAAGTATAATAGTTTGTTATGCCACTTGTTTTCATTCTTCTTTGGAAGGAAACAATAAAATTCCAGCATCTTCATTCTCCTTCCAAAATTTTGTGATAACAGTGCCGTATTTTTCATAGAGTTTTCTCTCGAGCTGAATAATTTCTGCTTCAAGTCTTTTAGATTCTTGCATTTTCTCTTTGACCTGCAATTTTAGGTTCTCTTCAATCTTCTTGGCTTCTTGGAGCTGGATCTTTAGATCAACAATGATTTGGCTTGAATCCTTATCTCTTGTGTTTTGTCCTTCTTCATAATCAACTAGTTGTGTTCTTAAACATTTAATCTTCCTTTTACTTTTTCTCAATTCTTCAAGGCGGTTATGAGTTCATCTTTTAGGTCCACCTCTCCTTCCATATCTGATTCATCATATGGAGCTTGAGTTTCTATTCCCATGAATAGAATTTTTGTTTCATCATCTTCTTCTTCTTCATCTTCACTATCTTCCATAGTGTAAAAGATCTTCTTCTTCACATTAAACTTCTTGTATCTTGCTTTGTTCTTCTTGGATTTTTTAACGGTTTATCTATCATCACTATCATCATGTTTGGGATAGGGACATTTTTAGGCAAAGTGCTTAACTCTTCCACAATTAAAGCACTTCAAGGGTAGCTTTCCTTCATACTTGCCAGTACCTTTCTCAAGTTTCTTGATGAAAAGAGCTTCTTCATCATCTGAGTTCTCAGAGTGGTTTTTGGATAATGCTTCAGTTTTCTTTGAATCCTTTGTGGCTTTAAATGATGCCTCTTTTCTTGATGGTCTGTTTTTTTATGTTCTCATCTCATAGGCAGTGAAGATCCCATGTAAATAATCCACTGTCAGAAATTCTAGATCATATCGATCTTCTACATTAGACAATATTTAGTCATACTTCATTGGTAGGGTTCTTAGTACCTTTTCAACAACTTATTTCTATTGTATTTCTCCTCCCATACCTCTGATAGCATTGACAATTTCATCTACTCTTAGAAGATATTCTGCAATGATTTCTTCTTCTTTCATTTTTAATCTTTCGAATTGTCCTTTGTATGTTTGGAGTTTGGATTGTTTGACTTTGGTAGCTCCTTCATACACATTTTTTAATTTATCCCAAGCATTTTTGGTTGTCTTACATTTTATGACTTTAACAAACACTGAATTTTATAGCCCATCAAAATTGCATTCAATGTTTTTGCATTGGCTTCATATTTATCTTGTTCATCCTTTTCTGTAGGTGGGTTGTCATGTATTTTATAACCCTTTTCAACAACATTCCAAACTCTGCATCCAAGAGACATTAGATGGCATCTCATTCTTACACTCCAATATGCATAATTATCTCTTTTGAATAGTAAAGGTCCGTTAGCAGCTAAACCTTCTTGTTGAACCATAGTGTTTAATAGGATCTTCCTTCCAGTGATTAAGTTGTAGTGAAGGATCCTGCTCTGATACCAATTGTTGGTTTATCCAGCGATACTGAGAGCGGGGGGGAGGCGAATCAGTATTGCCTAATTTTTCTTTTATTTAAACAATTAGCATTAAAAAAAATTAAACAATGGATCAAACAAGTAAGGACAAATAATTTTATCGTGGAAACCTCAAAAGAGCAAACCACAAAATCAAGCTCATTAAATAAATGATTTCTACAAAAATTGTTTTCTGCTACAACAGATGGAATGCACCAACATCCCAGTTTTATATTTCCATCAACAAATAAGGATGCCACAACACCCCTTTTATCCAGGTACTACTGGAAGGAGGCTACAACCTCCTTGACAGACTTCAATCTGCCCCTAGCACTACCCTTCCACCCTTTTCTGTTTTTTATTTATTTTATTTCCAGAACTTCTTTTCTTCAATTTTGTTTCTTCATTTCCTTGGTATCTGACTGATCTTTCTTATTATTTAATATAGGATATTGAGACATATTCCTTCCATATCAAATTATTGTTTATATATTATCTATCTCATTTTTGAAACGGTGTATCTCTTCAATCTGGACTTGTGTATTTTCAAACTCGCACCTCTTCAAAAGGATTAATTTACTGCTTATTAATTAAATAATAAAACCATGTGTGTTACCTTTATTTAATCCTTGTTCTATTTAACTGGATGAGAAATATTCTTATTAAATACCTGTTTTGTGAGAGCATTAAAAAAATGTTTAACATATGCTTAGTTTAGGCATATTCAGATTTTGTGTAAACATAGTTTTTCTTCAACTTGAGAGGTTGATTTTTCACGCGTGTGACCTCCATATGGAAAAATGAAACCATGAATGGATAACTAATTCAACAAGTAACAAATCCATGTCACCTTTTGAATTTATTGACACACACACATCATCTGGTGGGCATTTGAAAATAACCCTTTAAACTACTGATTTAACACTTCGGCAAAATTATCAAACCCTAGGTTAACATGAGGAGATTTTTATTTTCATCAAATTGGAAGTATGAGACATCCAATGGATAGAGGCCAACAATTTTATTCCATCCAAACCAATTTCATCCTTTGAACCCTCTTTCTCTCTCTGCGGGCATTTTTATGGAGCAATGCAAACCAAGCTAGGAGGCACTTTTGGCATATCAATATCTTCACCTATAGAGACTTTTTGAACAAACCAATGATATGGTTGGATGAACCAATCAACATTATAGAGACTCATACCCTAAAAATACTTTAAGACATCAAACACATAAAATGGTGGGCATTTTACTGAGGTCACTTAGGCATTTTTACTAGCAATTGTATACTTAGACAATTTGTGCAATCTCTAAGGTGGATTTTTTATTTCACCAAAATCATGAACCAATGTTACCAGATGATGTAATACATCTCACTGAGCACAACCAAACTGATTTCATATTCAAACTCATCTTCCTCTGACCTAGGTGGCCATTTTACTGGACTAGTGCAAAACTGCCTAAAACCCTATTTTGGAAGATCTATAACTTCCTCCTCAGACACTCTCAAGACAAATTGAGACCATGTTCAGGTAGACAGATCAACAAGCTACATCCTGGTGCTTTCAAATAATTTTTATCATTCTCCTATGAGGTATGACGAGTATTTTCCCAAGGCCACTTGGACCAATTTCCAACACTTAGCCATTTTCTAGAATTTCTCCAAACTGACAAATCTCTATATAATTAGGTCAAATTGTAATAATGACATCATGAAGGTACTAGAACATCATTAGGTGGATTTGAATCTTCATCAACCATGCCACGTCACCATACATTTCATATCATCATATCCTTTGTCTTTATTTCTTTGTCATTATTGAACTCCTTTGACATCAATGACAACCACATTCAACACCTGAGTCCAACTCGGGATCCTATAAGGCACTACCTCGACATACAAGGCTCAATCTTGACACACAAGATTGACTTGGATAATGACTCATGATGTTGTAACTTTAAAACCTTTCACATATGTTAATAGGCTATGTCTTCCTTGGTATCTGACGCTATATGTGTGGGTTGTTGGTTGGTAAGATGCTCTTTTTATGGATCAGATCAATTCCTAGGTCCATTATATATGTGTGTGGGCTCTGGCCACCCAAAAACCTTAATTGAGTAGATATGTCCCTATTTCTCAAGCCCCTCCTTACGCATGTTTTTGGAATGGTGGTTACCCTTTGACTTATTATGAATACTTCCCTCACAAAGAGAGGTGGAATAAACTAATAATCCCCTTGATCTCATGGAATCACCCACCCCCCTGACCCAAACGAAATCTCACTTCTTTTTTGCTTCCCCTTGACTTTTTGTTACTTACCCAACATATCAAGTGTAAGGGATAACCCATATTGGAAAAGTGGTGTTTCACTACTTTCCTAGGAGAAATAGAAACGGTGATTAACTTTAGATAAACACATACAACAAAGGATATGGGTCTCATTACTCATAGAAGCTTCCAATATTTTCATCACTTTGGCGAGGAGTTGGCTCACCCCACCATCTCTTTTAGATATATCTATATAAATATAGGCTAGGTCCATCATTGGTTCTTAGATAGCTCATTCCAATGCTCCTCTGTTTTATGTAGGTGGTCTCTTAACCTATTCCTCACAAAAAAATACATGATTTTTGAGAAACCTATATATAAGAAAGATGGCCACACTTGTAAGAGATAGCTCCTCATTTCCACCACCCTAATGAGGTTCCAAGAAACAAAGCCATTTCTTTGAGATGAAAAATTATTAGGCGGTTCCATTTTCTTAGGTCTCAGTTGATCTAAGATCATATTGAACGGATGCCAAAGAACAAGTCATTTGGTACTATAGGGGTTCGGGAGTGGTGGGTGAAAGCATATTTGGTTGAGTTTCCTACCCCAGTAGTCATCTCTATATGTTCTTATATTTCTAGAGTAGAGGGATTGGTGGGTCAAGATGAAATCCAACATTGTTAGTTACTCCTTCCTCTTCCATTTCCCTTGACCTACTTTCACCGACTAACAAATATTTTTATCATGTTCGATCAATGTACAAATGAACAAATGAAGGAAAGAGAATCCCAATTCATTGTTTGGAATAAATCTTCACATATTTGAAAACCGGTAACATATCATGTCACGACTCACATAATGGTGCTTTGGCACTCACTCACTTATTAATTAACAATGATTAATGATATTTGATTATACAAAAGACTACAATAGGAGGAAGCTTCTCCACAAAACTAAACAACAACCTATCCCAATCAACACATTAGCCCTCATATTGAAATTGAATGGGGGGAGGATTTTAAGCCATCTTTCTTTTCCCAAGAACCCATGTTAGAAAAATTCATTTCGATTCACACATACGACTTAACAACAAATAAGGGTTTTAATTATGACATGAGATTAGGGAATCGTTGAAAGACTTCTTTGGTGCAAACCGAGCTTCACATAATATTGTATATTGAAATATAGTCCCATGCCTACCTCCCCCTCCTTATAAGGTTATGACCAAAGTCATATTTTCTTCTCTCAAATGGCTATTTAAAGACCTCCTTGATCCATTTGATCCATCGTGATATTGTTATATAACCAGTTTTTGGAGAGGTAGGTGTGAAATAGGCTAGGGCATACATAACTAATGGTGCACCTTTTATCTCTTTGTAATAGGCTCATCTATCAGTCACCTCTCAAAGTCACACACACACACACACACAGATATATATATATGTGTGTGTGTCTGTGTGTGTGTGCACATGAGATACACATATATATCATCTCTCAAAGTCATATAAGTTGTGGTATGTATACTCAAATGTGTTTTGCTTTAGTGCACTCATTAATACGGAATTTCAGGTTCACCCACCATCACATCATTCATGTGTAGTGATTAATGAATGATTAGTGTACTCATTTCAATGTGTCCAATTGATTATCTACCAGCTGGATTCAAATGAGAAGAGGTCATGTCATGCATAGTGATTCGTGACCTTCCAATATGGTATGGCCCCATAATGGATGTAGGATACATAATATCAATTTATCAATATATTAAATGTGGAGAGATGTGGGTGGAAATAATTCAACATAGGATCGATCAAAAGTCACTTTATGTTAATTACTTGAGCAAATACATAATGGAGACACTATATATGTCTAACTTAAGAGTCCTATTAATGAGTGTGTGCATGGATGGCATATTCTTTCCTTCTCTATCTACCTATCGATCTTATTTTATACCTCATCATCCTATTAAACAAAAAGCATAGTTGGTTGTTGTTTTCTCAATCTTGACTTGCAAATGAATGGCATACAATAAATTTAAGCATGTACCCTTTCATATGGTGATGAGAAAGAGAGATAAATATCTCACCTTATAGAGTGAATGGAACTCAATGGCCTTTCCTAGAGGTTGAATTCGACATTGATTGGTGGATTACTTACCTCAAACATGTGGCTTGATTGAGGATACTCAAAAGATATGAGTCATACAATGTATGTGGGTGGAATTGTAAAATTACTATGAACAAATGTTCACTACTATGAGCATAGGGAGGGAGCCCCTACCCTAATCTTATGGTATAAATAAAACTTGTGATAAATTTGATTCTTGCCTAATTTGACTATCTTTGAATCAATCCTATATATAAATGAGGATGGGCCTTTCCATCCTTTTGTCACAAAGTACATCCCATAACCTAGAACCGTAAAGGGTTTGAGCATGCCCCTAACTTCATAAGTAGTATTGTTCCAAAAAAAGAGAAAAGGAGGTCCATAATATAATTTGAACAACCTCATGTAATGCCCCAATTGGAGTGCTCCTTTCAATTACTTGAGTTATTGAAGTATAAATCTTCTTTTGTGTTTCACTTCACTAGTGGATTTATTTCAATGTTTTCACCCTTGGCGAACATTATGCAATTATCTCCCCTAACCAAGATTTTCCAAGAATAAATTAAAGGCCCCATAATTCTTTCTTCAATTATTCGTTCTTGTTTGGTTGGTAGGTGTTCCACTGGAACCTTCTTAGTTGGGGGCCAGCTAATTACTAGGGAAGGGGGATATCATTCACGAGGCTTCTACCCGAGTTAGTGTATCAACTGGAATAATACAATTGGTATATTAATGTTTTACTTCACTAACAAATATGGTTATCTTGGGTGGTTTATCTATTAGTCTCTAAGTGGGATGGTGGGGTAGTAGAGGCTATCCCTATCAAATCGAAGGTTTTAAAGGGAAACCTAGTTTTAGTTATTTATCAATCATTGTATACAATAATACATAAAAGCAAAGGAAATGATCTAATTGAAATTACTTTTTGTTGTGCCTAGGAGTTTGTGGGATACGATTCAATTTGTATTTCTATTCCATGTGAGAACTATTTCATTTCAATAACTATAGAGAGAAAAATTTCATCTCAATTTCCTTATCTGCTATGTTGGCCCTTTTTTCTTTAAGTAATTTTTGCATAATACCTTTGAAAATGATGTTGAATCCAAGTAGAAGTAGCATTCAATGCCTTAGTTAACAAAGTATTATTCGAAAATAATAAAAATTTTCCCAATGAAAAAATCTAAGGACCTTATATGGTTTTGATTTTCTTTCTCACCATAATCTAAAATAATCCAATATATACAATACATAACTAAAGTAGTGTTTATATCATATAACAAAGATAATTTTTTGAGTTGAAATTTGATAACTTTATCATGATCATGCATGTTGGGAAAGAAGTATATTTCGATCTCCATTTGAACTACCTCTCCTTAATGGACTATTGAGTGATTCCATTACTCACCATTTGTGAGAAAGTCAAGCCCAATAATAATCCCTTTTGATAAGTAAATTTAAGTATAAATAGTGTATGGCATATGGTAATTTGAGGAGAGGTTGGCCAATAATAGTGTGTTTGATTGGAAGATTAATAGTGAGTGTTAATTTTTTAGCATAAATTCACATATACTCTAGGATCTTCACTGAGAGAATAACATGTATAGCATAAGTATAACAATGCATATCAATCACACCAAGCAATCACATGAGACAATAGACACAGAGTTTCACTGGGGAAAACCATAAAGGTGAAAAACCCCACAACTTCCTTAGAGATAGAAAGAGCAATGATACAACCAAGGTACAACCAAAGTACAAGAGATAGTCTTCTCCTAGCAGCTAATCCTCCTCCTCACATGTGCGCCACTTTCCGAGTGATGGAAGAGAGAGTAATGAGATGATCAAATAGAGATCTCCCGATCTCTATTTATACAGACCCTGTCCTGCCAAATAAACCAAATAGGGATGACTTGTCTAACTTAGTCTAATAACCCATGGTTAACTTAATCAGGGCCGACCCCACACATGGTGGTCTAATAACCCATCGGCAAGTTACGACACTTGTCAATACAAATGATGACACTTCCGTATAGAGGAATAATGACATCTCTATAGGAGTACAATATACATAGATGAAATACATAGGTGAAATACATTCTGAAGTTACATATACATCAACAATCCCTCTTAACTAGGAAGGTATTTCTCGACACAGATCTACTAGCACAAGTCTTCTTCTCTGGATCATCATCAGCGAATCATCGTCCTCGAATCATCATCATCGTCACTGCTGCTGCTATCTCAATCAATCTCCAATCTACTCATCATAGGAAGTTCTACAAAGCCAATCCTTTTTCATACTGGATGTAGGCCCACCACTTGTAGGTCTTCATCATCACTGTCCATACTGTGGAATCCTCTGGACTGATTACATGTGTCAACAAAACCTCGAAAGAGAATCCTAGGCATTTTACGAGCACACAGCTCAACCTATCGGATCTCCCAGGATCTTTTACATGTGACTGTCACAAAACCTTAAAAGAGTTTCTTTCCAAGCAAGATCTCTAAAGAGCATCTGAGGCCTTTTTCATCCTGTCCAGATCTCCAAGACTTATTACATGTGACCCCGACCACAAAACCTTAAAAGAGTGTCTTGCCAAGCAAGATCTCTAAAGAGCATCTGAGGCCTTTTTCATCCTATCCAGATCTCCAGGAATTATTACATGCTACCCTTGCACAACCTGTCCACGGCCACAAAGTATCAACCTGATACTCACCATACATCGTCCTGATGTACATGATCATCCTAATCATCATCACTGCATCGTTATGATGCATGTCATCTAGAGCAACATCCTGAAGCTCGTCATCCATGATCATCTTGATCATACAATGCATCCACCTGATGCATACCAAGTATCTACTTGATACATATCATCATACATGATCCACCTGATCATACAATGTATCCACCTTATACATACACAGATACATGATCCGCTTGATCATTCAATGTATCCACCTGATATATATCAACATACATGATCTACCTAATCATACAACGTATCCACCTGATACATATACAGATACATGGTCCAAGCATCCAACATGATGCATACACATATACATGATCCAACCGATCATACCAAGCATCCAACATGATGCATATACAGATATATGATCCAACCGATCATACAAAGCGTCCAACATGATGCATATACATATACATGATCCAACCGATCATAACAAGCATCCAACATGATGCATATACATATACATGATCCAACCGATCATACCAAGCATCCAACATGATGCATATATAGATACATGATCCAACCGATCATACCAAGCATCCAACATGATGCATATACAGATACATGATCCAACCGATCATACCAAGCATCCAAAATGATGCATATACAGAGCAGTAACTGGAGCATCGTCCTGATGCTCATCATCTAGTGCTTACATACACAGCCATGGGAAGGATCCTCCTCTCACCATGCTTGGAATGGCTTCCAGGAAATGTGTCCATCACTTCTTCCTCGAAGTGTCGTCAATTTGAAGAACACCAATCCTCTCCCTGAAGTACTCAAACTTCACTCTGGCTAGTGGTTTCGTCAGCACATCTACAACCTGCTCATCCGTCGCAACATACAGGAGCTTCACTGCTCCTCTCTGCACCATATCCCTGATATAGTGATATTTGATCTTAATGTGTTTCGACCTGTCGTGGAACACCGGGTTCTCAGACAGCTTCACACAACTTTGGTTGTCACAAAAGATACCAGTAGCCTCCAGCGGGAGATCAAACAACTCAGACAGTAGCTTCCGGAGCCATACTGCCTCACAACTAGCCGAACAAGCTGCAACATACTTTGCTTCGGCTGTACTCAGTGCTACACATGACTGCTTCCTGCTAAACCAAGAGATCACACCTAATCCCATACTGAAGCAACACCTAGATGTGCTCTTCCTATCTGTAGCACTGCCTGCCCAATCTGAATCAACATAACCCTGCAGGTTAAACTTTTGATTTGCATCATACTTGAGCCCATAATCAATTGTACCCTTTAGGTACCTCAGAATATGCTTTACAGCAACCAGGTGAACACCTCTGGGATCCATCAAGAACTGGCTCAATGTGTTCACCGCAAAGCAAATATCTGGTTCCGTATTCGTCAGGTACATCAAGGACCCAATCATCTGATGATACATCGTGACATCAACTAGATCAGATGAAGCATCACACATAATCTTCAGGTTCGATGCCATAGGTGTGGCCATGGCCTTGCAATCCATCATCCCGAACCTCTTCAGGATCTCTACTGCATACTTCCCTTGTCCAAGGAAGATTCCATTTGCACTCTGCCACACCTCCATGCCTAGAAAGTATTGCATCATACCCAAGTCCTTCATTTTGAACTCGATAGCAAGCTTTCTCTTGGTATTGTCAATCAATCCATCCTCTCCTGTTACAAATAGGTCATCCACATATAAGAGTAGTATCACAGGATTGCCTTCCTCAACCTTGTAGTAAAGGTTGGAATCTGCTTTACTCTTAGTAAATCCCAAACTGGATAGAAAGCTATCTATCCTACCATACCAAGTCCTAGGATCTTGCTTCAAGCCATACAAGGCTTTCTTCAACCTGCACACATATGACTCCCTGTCATGTGTCTCAAAACCAAGTGGCTGCTCCACATACACTTCCTCCTCGACTACACCATTCAAGAAAGTTGTCTTGACATCCATCTGGTGTATCTTCCATTTCATCACTGCAGCCAGAGCAAGTATTGTTCTGATGGAAGTGTATCTGGCTACAGGAGCAAAAATCTCTTCATAGTCTATTCCCTCTTTCTGAGAGAAGCCACGAGCTACAATCCTCGCTTTGTATTTTTCTATGCTACCATCTGCAACATGCTTGATCTTATAGATCCACTTGGAAGTCACAACAGACTTCCCTCCAGGTCTTGGGATTTCATCCCAAATATCATTCTTCATGATCGACTGGTACTCCTTGAACATGACGTTCTTCCCGAATCCTGGGAACTTCAATATCTTCAATAGATAACTTTGTTGTTGAACAAATGTTGTAGTCCTTCTTTTGTAGGTGATGGTATATGATCTTTCCTACAAAACAAGTTAAATTGCATGATTAGAAAACATCTCATAGTTTTCAGAACAAATTCTTACACATAAATAAATATGTCATACAGTCATTCAATTATCTTAGCCAATGCTTCAATACAACATTTATCCATATCCCGTAACTTTCTAGATGCTTTCCAATCTCTACCAGAACATTGTTAAGAGTGTGCACAACTCCCAACATGTCAGCAAAGAGGTTTCATTCTAGATAAGTAGCAAGGGAATGTTGTACAGTGCCATAGGCCACTTACCCATCAGATGCATATTAGTAGTATATTGTTCATTAATGCAATTATTCTAATATGCATAATACACAAACTAAGTCTAGGAACATAAGTGTATACATCATTGAACAATATTAATAAAATATACAAGAAATGAAAATTTAAATACTTATCTTTGTTTGTTGTTGTGTGGACTCCCTCTCAATGTTTGCTTTCTTGCAAGAACTATTGGAGTGTGCTCCCTCTTGATCTTTGCTTCTTGGATTACTTGTCCTTGAACTTATATCCATCCTCGATCACTATGCATGCTTACGAGTATCATCATTGTGTTATCCTCGAGATCTCATACATAATCATGCATTCAATATTAGTATACTATCAACACAAAATAATCTTAAACATGTATAGTCATGATCATTTCAAACACAGATAATACGCATTATCATTCAAGGTTTTAGGGAAGACTTCTCTTACTCATGCATATTCATATTTGACTATAGAACTCTTCTGGTTAGTCATATCATCAATCAAGGTAAGAGACATAATATGCATAAACCCTAGATTATTCAAACTTGTAACTTCATGAGTAATCATTATCAATCATACAAAAGTATAAGATCCTTTGATATAAGAAAAACATACTTGGTCATCATATTTGCTAGTTATGTCTAGCAATGTTTTCTTGTTCTCTTCAATTACCTGCATAACTCATAAGTTAACCTTTGCAAAACCAAATTATACATACCTTTATGTGATCCATGACTATGGATGAATCTTTGTCTTTATGTCACCATAGCATGTTCAGGTTGTCCCTTCAATTTGTACAATCCTCCCTCTTACTCTCCAATCACTACTGCACCATCTATAGTTTTACCCTTTGGCCACATTAGGACTTGGCCATCTACAAATGCAACTCCCATGCCTTTTGCATCCAATGTAGAGATGGATAGTAGGTTCTTCTTGAGCCCAGGTACAAATAACACATCTTTCATCTTCAAGGATTTTCCAGAGTCTAGGTTGTAAGAAGCTTCACCACTTCCTTTGATAGGATATTGGTAGTCATCCCCAAGTTTCACCTTATGGGGTGACTCATGTTCAGATAGGTTTACAAAAGATTCTTTAAACTCAGTCATGTGTTTGGAATCCCCACTGTCAATAATCCAATCATTACAACCATGAGAGATAGTACCTGTGAGAGCAGATATTAGAACATATTCATCTTCGCTTGATGAGTCATCACTATCTGATCTAGCCTTCTTCTTGGGAGGTTCATCATCCTCAGCAGCATGAGCATGATATCTTCTTTTGTTACTCTTCTTCTTCTTGTTGAAGTTGTTGTTGTTGTTGTCCCTTTTGTTCTTGGGACAATCTGCAGCAAAGTGTCCCTTCTCATTGCATGTGAAGCATCTCAGATCCTTCTTACCCTTTTTAAGAGGTTTCTTGTGATGAGAGTGCTCCTTCTTGGGCTTGCTTCTTTTGGTGTGAGTTGTGAGAGCTTGATCTTCAATTCCCATCTTTTCTTCTCGAGCTACAAGCCTAGCCTCTTCTTGTGAACATTCCTCCCACAGTCTACTGAAGGAGATCAACTTCCTTCTTGCACAAATTCCTTGAATAAAGGAATCCCATGACCTAGGTAGGCCATTTAGAGTGGTCATGAAAATTTCACCATTCTCCACCATTTCATCCACAGCTTCAAGTTTTTCCTTGATCTGAGAGACCTTAGAGAAATAGGATTGAATGGTCTCTCCATTCTGAAGCTTTACCCCTTTCAATTGATTCCGCAGAGTCATCTTCCGATTTATGTTCTTCCCTTCAAATAGCTTGGTCAAAGAGTCAAACATTGCCTTGGGTGTCTTTAGAGATAACACATGTGGGATGAGATGGTCCTTGATAGAATCAGCAATGATCCTCTTTTCCTTGACCAAGTTCTTATTGTGAAGAGCCTTAGCCTCTTCTCCCTCTAGGGCAGGGACCTCTTCACTTATATAAGTGTCCAACTCATTTTCTTCCAGGATTAACCCAATCCTATACTTCTAGGCTTGGAATTTATCAGCCCCTTCAAGCTTATCCTCAAGCTTGGTGTGGTGAGACATTTTAATGAGAAACTCAAATGGAAATAAAAGATTTAGGTCTTACCACTTGATTTGCTGAAAACTGGATCTGGTCCTAGATTAGGGTTTGTTAGAGAAACCTTAAAAATTCAAAATGTGAATTTCAACTTTCTGAAAGGATAGAAAGATGCACCTTGATGAGCTGATCAGCCTGGTATATTCAGAATTTGAAATTTGCAAAGCTTCACCCTTCAGAAATTCCTTGTAGTCTTCCCGGATTCACTAGGGAGGACTTAGAATTAGGGTTTGAGTTTCCCGGAGCTTCACCCAACCAAAAATATCGATCCAAACTCTAAACTTTGATTTTTCCAAGGAGCTTCCAGCTATGTCCTTAGAATTCAGAAATTCCTATTTTTGTGGAAACCCTAAATTTTAGGGCCAAAAATGAAAGTGCCCAGAATTGAATTCTGATTGGACAAAAAGATTCTCCTTGATGAGTAGAGTCAATCTACCTTACTTCTTTTCCAAAATATGTGGAGAGAAACCTAATAAACAAGAAACCCTAGTTTCTACCACTGCACAATGTGTTCTTCTCAGGGAAGCTCTGATACCATGTTAATTTTTGAGCATAAATTCACATATACTCTAGGATCTTTACTGAGAGAATAACATGTATAGCATATCAAGTATAACAATGCATATCAATCACACCAAGCAATCACATGAGACAATAGACACACAGAGTTTCACTGGGGAAAACCATAAAGGTGAAAAACCCCACAACTTCCTCAGAGATAGAAAGAGTAATGATACAACCAAGGTACAACCAAAGTACAAGAGATAGTCTTCTCCTAGCAGCTGATCCTCCTCCTCACATGTGCGCCACTTTTCGAGTGATGGAAGAGTGAGTAATGAGATGATCAAATAGAGATCTCTTGATCTCTATTTATATAGACCTTGTCCTGCCAAATAAACCAATAGGGCCGACTTGTCTAACTCAATCTAATAACCCATGGTTAACTTAATCAGGGCCGACCCCACACATAGTGGTATAATAACCCATTGGCAAGTTACGACACTTGTCAATACAAATGACGACACTTCTGTATAAAGGAATAATAACATCTCTATAGGAGTACAATATACATAGATGAAATACATAGGTGAAATACATTCCGAAGTTACATATACATCAATAGTGAGGACATAACATTTTGTTGCTCATTTGGAAAGAAGATAATAGTAAGGTGGTAAGAAAATATAAGGTTTTGAGGAGATTAAATACCAAGGAAAAAATGTAGAGCTAATTTCCCAACAACTACGTTTGCTCAATCAATTTAAAGTTCCCAAGAAATAAACAAATTGAGAACCAAATACCGTAGTTTTTAGCAATCGCAAGACCCGTAACCTTTAATTATTTGAAAAATACCATAATTGTTAGTAGTTGCAAAAACCATAGCCCTTAATTAAATAAGAAAGACCATAGGTGAGGGGCATTTTCCCTAATCCCACCAAGCCTATATCTCCATTGCCTACCAGACCTAATCCTCAAGAACTACAATGTTCTCGCAAAAAAAACAACGCTATGCCTTATGGAAAGCTTGCCTCATAAATTAATTGGTTTAAAAGAGAGATATTTAGCTCAATGGAATATACATAAATAGATGTCTATAAAAAATCGCTTACCTCCATGTTGTACACCCAAACAAAAAGAAAAGGTTAATGTGATTTTAGCTAGTTTGGTGGTTGGAACCCCCACTATTGGAAAATCATTACAAGCCTCACTTATTACATGTATAATGTGATTGCTATACCAAAACCAAGATATTGTCTAAGATATCTCTAAGATAATAATGCTTTCTTATTTATATAGTGGGGTTTGTATCAGGGTTAGGTATCTCAAGATTGGTTAGGACAGAAACCTCCTTTTGAAGATGAAGAGTAATTTATATTATTGAGGGGATAATTTTCTTCACTAACTAGAAATGTACTTACACGAACTAGGTCCCTTGAATTTACAAGAGAACGATGGCCCCTTCTTTCATTCGACTAAGGAACACGAATCCATGGCCCCTCTACCCACATTCCCACTATGTTGGTTGGACTAATTTTTCATTATGCATTAAATTCTATCCATTTTAAAGTAACCTATCCAACCAATAGAACTCTCAATCCAAATGAGTTTCGTTAGTGAAATTTTCTATATAAATAGAAAGACTAGCTAAATGGAGGAGGTTGGCTAGGGAATGAAAATACTAAACTTTCCCATCTCCTACTATTTGTTTCTTGATGAGTGTCATCTAAGAAATAGTAGATGGATATCAAGTCAATGGTGGCCTTGTTCTCATGCAAAGATTCTCGTGCATGCAAAGGGGTTGTCTCAGTGGAATTGATGAGGGGTTTATTTCATAGGGAAATGAAGGAAAGAAGTTTCATAACTTAGCCAATTTTTTTTTGTTTATTGTACTCTTAATTGTTCTTACATTAATTTGGTATTAATTATCTCACATATTATTTCATTTGGCTAGTGTTCTTACATTACTTTGGTATTAATTATCTCACCATTTGGCTAGCTTGAGAGGGAATAAGGTAAAACATAGATAGTTGTGTCATATATAACCAAACACTTTCACTAACAAATGGAATTGATGGATTAATTGCATTATTAATATATCTCTTTATCTTGAGGATAAGAAATGAATCCAATGATGGAAAACCTTCTTTAACACAAGGGTGGGCCACTATTTACTCCACGCAAGCATGGTTTTTGCAAGGCCCTATAGAGAAAATTTAGAGGGAAACAACTAAGAAAATGAACATCACAAACCACTAGATATCAAGGAACTTGACTAATGTATTATTGGTGTCTCTTCTTTATCCCTATTTTATTTCTTCCTAGAGTGTCTCTCTTAATAATGTTTAGTCATTTATTCAAATTGCTAGTTTCGATTATTCTCTTGTTGCTTTCAACGATTTCCTTAATGTATTGTTGTTTTTAGCTTTCAGTTTGTTTGTTTCATTCTTGCTCAACCTAGAAAAAGGAGGTGTTCCAAAATGCATTTTGATTGTTTTTTTAAGAAGAAAGCATAGAAGAAGAAATAGTAGTTTTATGAGTTTGGTAAGAATATAGATAGAAACAACCCTTAGTAAAACATTGGTAGCATAGATGAGGAATAGAGGGATATTAGCTCATCGGATGAATAACTTGAGGTTTATGCTCAATATCTATCTAGGGGAACATAGTCATAGTTCATGAGGGGAACAACTATAGTGTTGTTGATGACTTGAGAGGTGTAATAATGAGGCAATTCGAGGGTAATCCAATCCTACATAGATAGATCCCAAAAATACCTTGCAATTCCTTCTATAACAGGTAAGGGCCTTGCCATTATGTAATGTGCACAATACTTACTATGCATGCTATTTTTTGTGTACACCAACCAAGTCTTTCATGGATTTAGGAAAGTCATTTGGGGCATAGTAGTAAAGGGGGCTCTTAGTGTACAAAGTATTAGGGTTCCATTTGGTTCTATGACACCCCCAAAAGAAATAAGTATATAAGGTTTTGTAATGCACTCTCTTCATTTGGATATGACTTCACTTGGCCATGAGCTTGTATCATGTAGATAGCATAAATATGAGGTATGGTTGCTCAAACATCAAGAGATGACTCAACAACCTCCTTGGATAGTAACATATTTCAATAGTCTCTGACTACTAATGTTATTGAGTTATTCCGCTCCCTCTCCCTTTGGTTGAACCCTTTTTTTCTCACCCTTTGGTCGAGTGTCTAAAGACCCTCTTTATTAGCTATTTATTTATTGAATTCATACGAGTCAAAACATCAAACCAATACTTTGCAAACTCAAAGGATACATTAAGGACATTGTATCACTTTCTTTTCATTAATGAATTGTATCATTTTGGTAACTAGAGAGATTATATTGTTAATTGGGTATATTAGCTCGAGAGTCGGAGAGAAAATTTGTTATCCTCCCCACCTATGTTCAAATCCCACTTTGTGACATGCTTTCTCTCTTTGTGAGCCAATGTTTGACACTTGACCTAGCCTTGAGCCTTGAAGAATCCGATTTACTTTGGATACCATCCTTGAAATGAAGGGAAGTACCCAATGGATTTCCACAAGGAAATGCGAAAACAAAAAAAAATTAGAGAGATAATGAAGAAAAAGAAAAATAATACCCTTTTGAGTTTAGAATAGACTCTTGGAAATGTGTTTCTTCTTTTATAACATAGTTAATTTTGTAGTTATTGTTTCTATTATGTAAAAAATTAATATCATTTTGGTAACTAGCCACCCACCCATCTAATGACTAAAATAAGTGCATAAACATAACATCTAACTCATATAGATTAGTTGGAAATTAAGTGTCTCTATAACATAGGTAAAATGGTCCCATCAATATATTCCATTTGGTAATTAGCTAAGGAGATAAGTGCATGAGGGTGTCTAGATGCATGCTCAATGGGACCATAACCCAATAACCCAAAACACAAAACTCCATAACACAATTTTTATTTTAGCCCCTCAATAATAGTAGTGGAACATAAGGATATGTATGTGTCATATACTTTCATAGTGAAAGAAAGTTCTTGGCCCTTTAGTTACCTCATAGATACAATTAAGGGGAAGATAGAAATGAAGACCTTACCCTATAGGTAATGCACCTTCCTTTGTTATCCTCACGCATAGAAGGGAAGAAATATATAGTTATCTCTCTTCAAATAAGAGTTGGTTTCTATGTTGAGAGAGCCCACCTAGATTGAACAAAACACCTAAGCCAACAATAGAGTGTTCGGATATCCACATCATCTTTTTCGGGATCTTCCATGCAATTAGGGTTTGCATGCAAATTATAGGGTTTTCATGCACTTTGCATGCATCCCAGTCACCAGGTTGATGCCTCCAGCACCTTAGCCACCTTATTCTAGCACTTGGGAGCTTCTTACATCAGTTAATTAGCCCTCCTATTCAGGAAGGCACCCACTTCTCACCTACTACCAGAGAAGGGTGCACTTCTTCACCTACCACTGCAGTTCCACTTCAGTTACACTCAGTTAGCTCCGATTCTCCCTGATTTGAGGCTAGTTTCACTCCCGACTGACTGTTTCACTCCGTTGGACCTCCAGATTGACTAGATGACTTGTTCTGACTTCAGTTAGCCTCCCATGCGCCCTCCACTGAGCCCACTTCCCTATATCAGTGCTACACACTTCAGTTACACATGTTACACTCAGTTAGACTCAGATTGACATCTGGATGACTGGTTCTTGTGCATTGATGACCACCACTGACTGATGATGAGGACTCCTAGTTGGATTCAAGCTACTCCATTCATTGATTTGAATGACCTCCTTAGTCAATTCAAATTGCTCAGTTACTGTACTGTATTGTATTGTAATTATTCACCCTCATTGGGATATTGAGCACTGATGCATGCTTTGCACAGTTTTACACCATTTTTCTGAGTTTCATCTATTGTGATTGATTTACTTGTTCATTAGATCTGTTGTGACTAATTTTACATGGTATCAGAGCCATTGCAGGGACAAGATCTCTTTTCTACAGGTGTTTCTACAAGAGGATTTGAGTGAATTTTCTCAAAAATTACAAAAAGTTTTGGCATGAAAGATCTCAAGGGCATTCGCTCCTGTGCATGCAAAGCTTGAAAATACTTCCAATACCACTCCAGAAGCTTGAGTTTCCACATAAATCCTGGATTTGATACATTGGACCCATTCAACATTGCTTGATCTCCAATCCCATGTGTGATGCAACTCTAAAAGGGTGGATTGTTCGACCTCATTGTTATTGGTTTTATTGTGATTTGCAGGTTATTGTCTCCATCAATTGCATTCGCTACTTTGCCCTTGCAAGCATTTCTACATCAGTGTGCACTCACTCCTAGCAATGGAATACTCTTCTTCAAATCCTATCCTCACCCCATTCAATTATTTTGATTGGAAAAATGATACGGAGATCATATTACGTTCAAAAGGTTACTATCGAGTCACTCTTGGTCTTGAATTGGAGCCAAACACCTTGTCAGATAGAACCAAACACTACAACAAGCTTGATGAAGCTTATGGTCTTCTTTGTCTCTCCATCTCCAAATATCTCCACTTCCATCTCAGCGGATTGAAGACTCCAATAGCTATATGGGAGCAACTTGAAACACTATTTGGCAAGCAGGACGAGCTTAGGGATTTTCAATTAGAGAATGAATTGATTGCCCTTAGTCCTGAGAATTTCGAGACCATTAATGAATTCTTCACAAAATTCAAGAACTTGAACATGCAGTTGAAGAATAGTGGAGTTATCAAAGAGGATAAGCAATTGATCCTCTCCATTCTCAGCAAGCTTGGTAAAGATTATTCGGTATTTGTCTCTACTTTCAATTCCGGTCGGCTAACTACCCTAAATTGGAAGATGCCTACCTTGAATGCCTTCATTGAGTCCGTCACAAAAGAGCATGATAAGTTTATTCAAATGGGGTCCATAAGCTCCAAAGATTCAGCCCTATATTTTCAAGGACCCAAGATATCGAATGGTAAAGGAAAGCAAAAGAAGGAGAAGCCCAAATTTGAACCTCACAAGCAAAGAGAGAAAGGCAAACAGACGGATGCACCATCCAGTTCGAAGTTCAAGAAAAAGGGCAAAGAAGGTAACCAAAAATCTAAATGTACTTATTGCAACCGTGGCTTTCATCCCGAAAGTTCATGTATGAAGAAGACTATAGATCAAGTGGCCCTCCTTTTGGAAAGGAACAACATAACTCTTCCTGACGGTGCAAGGAAGAAGGATAGGAATGATGATCATGAAAGAGGACAAGCACTCATGGAAACTGTTTCGAATCCCACTACTCTCTTGATAGATTCGGGTGCATCGAATCATATGGCTGCAAATATTGATTCTTTTTCTTCATTCGATCCAAACAGATCCATCCCCATCCATTTGGGAGATGACTCAAAAATTTCTTCAAAGGGCAAAGGTACGATTCATGTAGATCATGGAAGCTTTCAGAATGTTCTCTATGTGCCTTCCTTGGCTTCAAATATTCTTTCAGTGTATCAAATGACACCCACTGGTGAACCGAAGAAAGTTAAATTCAGCCCTAATACAGTTGAAATTTCTAATATCAAAAGTGGAAGACTTGTTGCAGTCGGAAAGGCGAACCACACTGCAAAATGCTATGAGTTTTCACACTTTATTCCGCTTGCAAAGCCCACTGCTCGTTGCACACATGGTAATGAGGTTAGTAGGATTTGGCATGAAAGATTTGGACATCTTAATTATAAGTATTGTATGTTGTTCTCAAACAGTTCCATGGTAGATGGTCTTCCACAACTCTGTTCCTCGAAGGGAATATGCACTGGTTGCATTATTGGGAAGCACCCCGAGCACAGATTCGACCGTGGAAAAGCTAGTAGAGCTTCTACAATTTTGGGGCTGATACATTCTTATATCAGTGGTTCGCTACCCCATACATCATTAAATGGTTCAAGGTATGTTTTGACATTTATTGATGATTTTTCCTGCTTTACATGAGTATTTTTTCTCAAAAACAAGTCAGAAGTGCTTGGAAAATTCAAGGATTTTAAGGCTTCTGTTGAGACCGCCACTAAGAGCAAGATCAAAGCTCTTAGATTTGATAATGGTGGAGAATATATCAAGTCCGAGTTGCTGCAACTTTGTGCCCAAAGTGGAATTCAGATCCAACATACAGTTCCCTACACACCCCAGCAGAACGGTGTAGCGGAAAGGAAAAATCGGTCACTGAAAGAGATGGCTACATGCATGATTGAATCAAAAGGTTTGGATGCAAATATTTGGGCTGAAGCAATCAATGTTGCTGCATACATACAGAACCGTGTTCCACATTCATCCGTGAAAGGTATGACTCCTTTCGAAGCATTCTTTGGTCACAAATCGGATGTGTCAAATTTGAGAGTTTTTGGCTCTACTGCATGGGCTAGAATTCCTTCCAAGAAGAGACGAGCTTTGGATCCACAAAGTATTGAGTGCATACTGATAGGATATGGGGAAGAATCAAAATCATATAAACTCATGGATATCAAATCTAAAAAGATATTCATAGAGCACAGTGTGCAATTTGAAGAACTGCTTCAAGAATTGCAACTAGTCGAGGAAGAAACTGTCGTTTCACCGCCTTCACCAGAAGAAAATCCGTGCAGCAATAATGAAGGTATGAGTTCTGATATTTCTGATATTTCAGTAGCACATGATGATCATGACATATCAGGTTCAGAATCCGACCATTATGATCCTCCTCAGTTACCAAAGTGGGCCCAAAACACTCTTCAATCTGTTGGTTCAAACCTTGGAAATCCCGCTGATCCGAGATGAAAAAGAGCAGGTATGGATCTTTCTATTTCTGATCCATTACTTCCTGAGATTTTTTATTTGATGACTGGTTCAGATCCCACATCATACTATTCTACCCATCGAGATCCGAGATGGCAAAGTGCCATGGATGAAGAGTACAGTTCTCTTCAAAAGAACAATACATGGGAGCTAGTTTCTCTTCCACCTGGAAGAAAATTAGTGAAGTGTAAATGGGTCTACCACATGAAATTTTCTTCTGATGGCTCTATCAGCAAATACAAATCAATATTGGTGGCAAAAGGTTTCTCCCAAGTCCAAGGAGTGGACTGCACTGAGACCTTTGCACCGGTTGCAAAGATGTTCCATCCGCCTTGTTTTGGCTATTTCCGCATCCAAGCAATGGGAAGTGCACCACATGGATGTGAAGAGTGCTTTTATACATGGAGACCTTGTTGAAGAGGTATATATGCAGCATCCAGAGGGATACACATCAGATCCATCATTAGTTTGCAGATTGAAGAAATCTTTATATGGGTTAAAACAGGCCCCAAGAGCTTGGTACACAAAGATGGACTCTTTCCTTCTTTCTCAAAACTTCCAAAGCTGCAAATCTGATCCGAATGTGTATCTTCAGTGAGTTAAAGGTAATTTGTTGGTTATTGTACTTTATTTTGATGATCTTCTCATTACTGGTAGCACTCTTACTTCAATAAACAAGCTAAAAACTGCCTTAAATCTAGCTTTTGACATGAGCGATTTGGGCTTGCTGAGTCACTTTTTGGGCTTGGAGATAGCTCAAAATTTTGATGGGATCACTATATCTCAGCAAAAATATGCTTCCGACCTGTTATTGAAGTTTAATATGGCTGAATGTAAGGCATCCCCATTCCCATTCCTCTCAGGAATCATTCTTGAGGAGGGAGATTCTACACCGCTTGCAGATTGCAGTATGTATTGACAGTTGATTGGTTCACTACTTTATTTGACACACTCAAGGCATGATATTTCATATGCTATGAGTGTCGTTTCAAGGTATATGCAGCAGCCCCATGAGCTTCATTGGCGAGCAGCCAAGCGTATCTTGCAGTATGTGCAAGGTATGAAACATTTTGGCATACATTATGCTGCAGATTCTGAGCTTGATTTCATTGGTTTTACTGACTCAGATTGGGCAGGTGATAGCATTGATCGGAAGTCCACTTCCAGTTATGTTTTCTAGATTGGTCATGGTGCTATTTGCTGGTCCAACAAAAGGCAGGAAGCCATTGCACTTTCTTCAACAGAGGCAGAGTATCGAGGGGCAGTCAATGCCTGCATTTAGGCAGTTTGGTTGCAGGGTATTCTTTCCGAGTTTGGTTTTGGTGGCACTACTTCGACTGTCCTATTTTGTGACAATCAAAGTGCTATCAAGATCTCCACATATCTAGTTCAGCGGTAGAGGACCAAACACATTGAGATTCATATGCATTACATTCGACAGTTGGTGCATGATCGCACCATCATTCTACAATATTGCCCTACTGATGAGCAAATTGCAGACATCTTCACCAAGAGCTTCACTGAGAAGAAGTTCTCTTACCTCCGTTCACTGTTGGGGGTGAGTTCCATCATGGTGGAGATAGATTGATCCATTATTATGCTTTAGCTTGAGGGGGGGATTTCTTCCCACTGGGTTTTCCCTCTTTCCTCACTTAGTTTATTTTCAGCATTTTTTGGATTATTGTATTGGGGTGACCTTTGGTCTTAGTTACTAGGGCCCCACATTATTTTTTGCACATCATAGTCTAGCTTGAGGAGGGGTGTTTAGATATCCACATCATCTTTTTTAGGATCTTGCATGCAATTAGGGTTTGCATGCATCCCAGTCACCAGGTTGATGCCTCCAGCACCTTAGCCACCTTATTCTAGCACCCCGGAGCTTCTTACATCAGTTCATTAGCCCTCTTAGTCAGGAAGGCGCCCACTTCTCACCTACTGCCAGAGAAGGGTGCACTTCTTAACCTACCACTGCAGTTCCACTTCAGTTACACTCAGTTAGCTCCGATTCTCCCTGATTTGAGGCTAGTTTCACTCCTGACTGACTGTTTCACTCTGTTGGACCTCCAGATTGACCTGATGACTTGTTCTGACTTCAGTTAGCCTCCCATGCACCCTTCACCGAGCCCACTTCCATATATCAGTGCTACACACTTCAGTTACACATGTTACACTCAGTTAGACTCAGATTGACACCTGGATGACTGGTTCTTGTGCATTGATGACCACCACTGATTGATGATGAGGACTCCTAGTTGGAGTCAAGCTACTCCATTCAGTTATTCGAATGACCTCCTTAGTAAATTCAAATTGCTCAGTTACTGTACTGTATTGTATTGTAATTATTCACCCTCATTGGGATATTGAGCACCGATGCATGCTTTGCACAGTTTTACACCATTTTTTTGAGTTTCATCTATTGTGATTGATTTACTTGTTCATTAGATCTGCTGTGACTAATTTTATAGAAAGGCCATGAAAGATTGTCTATTATTCTTACTTACTCATGTCTTCAATCATATCTGCCTTTCTTTAGCTAGCCTCTTAAAGTTCAGAAAGATATGGAAGATGCTACCAATGTTCGGGAAGATTGTATGAAAGATCGGTGTTATATATTGAATCCCATATTTAAGGTCAACCCTACCTAAGCATATATATTTGGAGAAGATATTCAAGGTCTCAAATTCCTAGGTGAGAGCATGAGTTAGAAGGGTTTATGAGCATATGTTAGAAGGGTTTATCCTTCTTGTCTCTCATTAAATATTTAGGTTGGCTTATCGACAAAGGTGATTATATATGTTATTTACTCAAATAGATAAGGATTTTTCAGCAATGTTTTCTTGAGTGGGTACTGTAGATAGTATGATTTTAGTAACTTGAGTTGGGTATTTAAGTATCAATCCAACCGACTTAAAGCCTATGTTTCTTCCCTCAAGGAATTGATCAAGGAAATAAGCATGCACGTTGAAGAAAAATCCATATCTAATGAAATGCCTCATATGATTTTGGTAACTAGAGAGTGAGCTCGCTTAAAGTATAGATTCCTTCCCTCAAGGAATTGACCAAGTAGATAAGTAGCCATAGGTATATTAAAAGCTAGAAATATGTACTACTTTTCACACTTAGACTGCTAAAAAATTGCAATCACAAGTTCCAATTCTATACAAAGCTCAAATAATAAGGCTTTCTTTGTTATTGGTGTTTACTTGACTGGGCATCGTAGTATTATGAGTATCATGTAACTAGAGGGACAAGTGAGTCTCTAAAAATGGCATAACACCTAATCTAAAGGCATAACTAATTGAAGAAACCAAGTCTTTGGATCTACAATGGATATCTTTGTTTCAAGTAATAAATAAAGAAGGCAAGCGTACTTGATTACATAACTAATTATATGTCTTTACTTGTATATTATATGATGGATCAATTATGATTCATGATGCTAAAGTGTAACGACTTAATAAATATATGTGGCGGGGGGAGGGATCACCTCGCTAACATTGGCTAACATAGGTAATTAGAAAACATTGTTTCTATAGTATAATAAAACGTATCATTTTAATAATTACATATAGATCAAAGACTAGCCAACATAAAGTCTATATTTATTCCCTCAAGGAATTGAAGAAACCATATTGAAAGCCATAACTCCATGAACACACACTTATATTTATTTGGGATTATATATATATATATACTTGGTTTTCAAATTGGTTGCATGGGCAAACAAAAATGTAGCACGTTATGGGTAAAACAACAACAAATTTGGGCAATTATGGAAACTACTATCTATAGTGATAGAAATATAGATAGACGATATTGACTTCACTATAATCTGGACACAAAATCTGGGACATCCACATTGTCTCAACTCTTCGGCAAATACATTGTATTCCTAGCTTTAAATATGCTCTACTCCACACTTTTAATATGTTGCAACTTACTGATTTAGCATTCGATATGTTACTTCTTATGCTTTCAATATACTATACCGTGCAACTTCAATACACCGCGCCTTACTTACGTATTACTTTTTAATACATTTACCTTACCATACTTTCTTGCCTTACAATATGTTACACCATATCTTACTTACTTTGCTATAAACATATTACACACATTAAAGTCCTTCACTTTAATTACTTTCAATATATATTGCCTTACCTTACTCCAATACCTTATACTTTCCTTAGTTAGGAAAAGTTAAATATGTATTTCTTCATCCTTTGAAAACTTGTAAATACAAATTTTAAAATCTCTTTTATTTAAAAAATATATATTAATAACACTAATATGAAACATAACATTTTCATAAAAAGGAACTTATTATGATCATGGTGGTAACTATTTACCTTTTAATCCACTTTTTATTGTGATGACATGGAATTCATTTTTTTTCACACATTTTCATTCCACTACAACCTTATTACAATCATTGTTGTCGCTCTTTACCTATTAAGCTACTTTTATCACATGCAATTTCTCAATTTCCAACGAAAACTTTAACTTTACATTGTCATTTATCATAGTTTTTACCATTTAATTTACAACCAGAATATAAATCATTAAAATTATTTATCTAACTTTTCATGATATATTTTTTTATTTAAAAAATAAAAAAAATATGTTCTTTCAAACCAGGTAATGTTGCGTTGCAACGTAGTATTTACCTATATTCACAAAATCTAAGTAGAAAAGGTGGACATAACTTGGTATACATGTAGGGGCACTTGTATACTTACACAAGCCAAGCCATTATTTACTTTATTGGGGTGAGGTCACACACACTTAGTGAAATTCTTTGGCTATATGTCATTTATACATGCATTAGATTATAGGTTATGTGTTCAATGGGAATCGATTATATGTGTTGAAAGTAATAATAGGGTTTGAATAATTTTGTTGGCCATAGAAATGATGAAGTTAATAGAGGAAGTGTTGGTTTTTTTGGATTTTTTGGTTTTGTAATTTATCGAAAAGAACTTATAAGATATGTCACTCATTGTATTTTTGGTTTCATTGGATTTTTTGAAAAACTTGTATGATTTCTCTGATGTAGATTACATGTTTAATTCTAATATACTTTGACATTTTATTTAACATTGAGTTGTTTAGTGTTTTTATACAAAGTGTTAGTCTTTATGCTATTGGTTGAGGGTCAATTTCAGTTTGCAAATATGGAGGGTAGGGAGTGGACCTCAACTTGTTCATCCTTGGATTTACCTCCAACCTCAATGAGTAGACTATGAAAAGATTTGCAACATCTTGATCAATATAATATTACAAGTATAGGTGGGCAAGAGTTGGACTTGGCAGTTTAGGGTTTTAGAAAATGCAGATAAAGCGATAAAATTATTTAGGAAGTAGCAACGTAAAAAAATTGATTGTCTGTTAAAAAAACCTAAACATCATAAAAGTTTGAACTTCAACATATGAAAATTGAGTTTTAAGTATTTTACTTATTATTTTTTAATTACTAATTCATTAGGAAAAATGAGGAATCATATCCCATCTAACTCCCTTTATCCAATAAAAATAATCTACAAAACATAATATTTGAAAATTTATTCTTAATTTTTTAATATTATATTTAATAAGGAATATTCTTAAATCTTTGCATACCATCATGTGATTGGAGGGGAATTTCAAAATTCCACCAATTCCACAAAAAATTGAAAATTCCACCAATTCAAAATAATTCCACTCCACTCACATGATAAAAAATGGAAAATTCCACCGATTCAAAATAATTCTTATCAGATTTTCCCTTCCTGTTATTTTCCCGTTATTTTAAGTGGTCAAAAGATGGAAAATTACTAATGCATTTAGACTATGATAACTATTAAATGCTCCCTCCCATAAAATAAATTACAATACAATTGAGTAGATGTTTGAATCCAAGTTTCAAACAAGGAACTTTATGGTATGACCCACTACAACACCTAGACAACTATTTTCATCTTTTTATAAATTTTCTTATCTATTCCATGAGTATTACTCTCATTATTTGTTCCAATATTAGCTCCAATGCACATTTGAGGAATTGAATTGTGGTTAGCACCATGGAAGGGTATTATGATGCTACTACACCAAAGGCACATTAATTATTTATGTTTGAAATAAGTTACATTTCTCTGGTGTTTTTACATTCCCAATTTTCAATGACCAAAGGTTGTTGGGTGTCAATGTCAATGTTGCATTTGAAGCTACCAAAGTGGTACTTCTTTTCATATGTTGTCAAAGAAGTAGTGTCGTCTCTTTGCTTCTCAATAGTGGCTTATTATTCTTTCACAACCTAGTTCCAACTTATGTGGGTGTCTCCTTCCTATTTTAGCCACCACTAACTCATCCACATTTCAACACCAGTAGTGTTGTCTCTTTGCTTCTCAATAGTGGCTTATTATTCTTTCACAACCTAGTTCCAACTTATGTGGGTGTCTCCTTCCTATTTTATCCACCACTACCTCGTCCACATTTCAACACTATCCCTAGTGCACTATCACACACTACACACCCTTTATGTCATAATGTAGAATTATTTCCCAATAACCAAATCAAAGTAGTGAGTAGTGAATAGTGAATTCTCATCATCAACTCCATCAACATGTTCTTATCATCTTTATAATAAATGTAAGTAAAACATACAATTATTAATCCAAAATAAAGATGATACGATAAATTATTTTTGCTTAAAATATGTAATTTATTGTATTTTAAATCTAAATCAAATAACTATTGCAAATAATTATTCTATCAAGTTTCTAATGATTTGTACAAAGCATTAATTAAAATGGCCTATCAAGTTTCTAATGATTTGTATAGAACATTAATTAGAATAATCCATATAAAGTAATACATCTCATTGCATAGAGTTATTTTATCAAGTTTCTAATAATTTGTATAAAGCATTAATAAATTAGAAGAACCCATTTGTATAAGTAATACATCTGATTAGGGGTGAAATATGTATCTTATGAATTTGAATATGATATACATTATCCCTTCTCAACCCTTAAGTAAAAACCAAGCATTAATAAATTAGAATGGCCTAATCATATGAGTAATACATCTCATTAAAGGTGAAATATGTACCTTATGGATTTGAATAGGATATACCACTAGCCCGGCTTGACCCTATTGAGTCTTGTGAATTGAATGGAGAGACATTTGAAATCAAAGTTTTTTCCCTTAAATTAAACATCATACCCAACGTTTCATTTCATTGGGTTGATGCAATGATATAGGCTTGTAAATTAGATATCATTGGGGTTAAGGCAATGAGGTAATGATATAGGCTTGTAAATTAGATATTATTGGGGTTGAGGCAATGATATAGGTTGTAAATTAAAGTGTACCTAGGAAGGATTATAGTGCATATTGGTTTATAGATTAAAGGTCATCTAGGAGGGATTCTAGCATATATACAATTTCTAAGTAAAACTTTGTGTACCTCATTCCCTTTCAAAACTTGAATAACCCATTTAGCTCACAATGTGTGACTTTACAAATGAGTTTTGACCATTTCATTTGACATTCAAAGATTTATTAAGTAATAAATAATACACATTTGACATGTAAGGATTGAGCAAAATAAACAATGAACAATATAATATGTAAAGGTAAACAAAAATATGTGCAGGTTTTTTTTTTTAATTGTAATTTTTATTTTATTATAAAATAAAAGTCACATATTTTAAATATTTAACGTGTAGTTTAAAAGTTTTATGGTTTTAAACAAAAAAATTGATTTTTCCGGTACGATTTTGAAAAAATCAGATAATTTTTTTAAAATTCTGGTTACAACTCTCAAACTCTGAAATTTTTGGTGCCCAAGGAGTTTTTTATGGTGTTGAATCCATTTATACCATAAAAAACGCCATTAAAACACACTGTAATTCAAATTTTGCAAAATAAAAAACACTAGATTTTTGTGGAAAACATCGTCGTGGCCAAATCGTCAAATTTTTAAACAACTCCAATATTTAAAGCACAATACAAATAAAAAAATATATAGATATTCAAAGTAAGATATAAATAAAAAAATAGTACATGTGTATATTAGTTATTACACTTACATATTTTGCCCCATATATATTAATTATTAATCTTTTACTTTTCTTTCTTTTTTTTTATTAATCTTTTACTTTTCTTTTTCCTTTTAACTTGCCACTTTTCTAAAGGAAGTGCCATAATAAATCACCGAGTCAAAAGGTAGGAGATTATAATTATTAATAGGAATCAATTCCTTATTTGAATCAAGAATCAGTTTCAAAAGGTATTTTTGTTCCACTTAGAGTGGCGTCAACTTCCACGACCTCCCTTGAGTAGTAAAGTTTGGTATTCATTTCTTCTACTCTTTGCCCCACGAAAGGAGTGGATTCCCTAATCAGCATGTGTGGGTCTTTATTTGCACAATTTTTATCGAGTTCAATATTCAAACTTGGCTCGGCCTCTAGATAATTCTATCTCTTTGGTTTTGATTTGGTTTCGTTTTTCCTTGGAAGATGAGTTCAAGCATGGAGACAAGTAGCTTGTAAATTCCCTAGAAGATGGCATATCCTATATGTGAATGTTGTGTTCTCTGCATAATCCAAGACTTGTGAATAATTAAAATTATCCCATTGGAGAATCATTTTGTTTGAAAGACCCTTACCGTAAGGTCTATCTCAACACAAATGCATGCATATGTGCACAAACCTGCTACAACTCTCTCAAGATCTTACTTTATCTAAGTACCCAACACATTCCTAATATACTCAAACATTGATAGATACTAGAAATGTAATGGCAAATTGGGAAGATGAGTCCAAACTGACATTTTTAACTGACACGTTGTTAAAATCAAATTCATGGAACCAATGAGTTATAAAAAGGCCCATGCTTCCCCAAAAACAGAGACCCTCCTCAAACACTTGTTGATAATCAGCATGAAGATAAAACTGAACAATAAAATAGCCCTTGGAGCATAGAGAGATCTCACATTTTTTGTCCAAGTCAAATGAATCCAATGAAACAATGCCAATGTAGGATCCCAATACCCATCTAGTTTGTAGATAATTGAATCTTTTTCATATAGTGAATGTAGATAGGTTACATCCAGTGTTGTGAACTCCACTAACAACACCCCTTCATCATGTTGCATTATGTCAACGCCATGAATAGGAGAAGGCTTCAAAGATGGATTGGTAGAGTTGTTTTTTATTGTATCATTAAATGACACAAGTTTGGAAGTTGAAGGCATCCTTGAACCCAATGCTCCTCCCCATAATCACAAGACCAAATGGATAGTTGAATCTTTGCATAAGCTATAGCCAGAGAACAAAGATTGGTCTTCCAATGTTTTGCCCTAAAAAAAGAGACATTGATGAGCCACCTAAACTCCTTGTGAAAAATACAACTATTACTTTAAATCTACTATGAAATCATTTAAATTAACCAATAAAAGTACAATATTCCCAATGAGAGACTTTACCATCAATTGAAATTGTCAAATTTTAATAACAATTTCAACAAATACTTCACAAGTAGGGAATTCACCAAACACATGGCTTGGCTTGCAAGTGTTTTGTCAAGCATTTGGTCAGCAAAGATTTTATGAAACACTTAAGAGATTGGCATTTCATCAAACACTTTGAGTGCAAGCATTTCATCAAGTACTTGGCACGCCTCTCAAAATGCCAAATCACAATACCACCATCACTCCAAACAAAAGTGTTAATAAATCCTATCCATGCCAAATCACAATACCACCATCACTCCAAAGAAAAGTGCCAATAAACCCTATCCACCTACTTCTTCGCATAAGTGCCCTACCAAACCTTAATACCAAAATGCCTCCACCAAACCTGAAGAGCATTGTTCACCATGGCTACTCCTTGTCCTAAAATTAAATTGAGAGGGAAAAAATGGCAAGCTACAAGCTACTCCTTGTTTCGCAACTGCAAAAAAAAGAAAATATTGACATCCATAATCGTATTTTTCTAAGTCATAAGGAGCATGAGTGGTTCCATCGCTGGTATATCCCACACTTGAGTGGCCTTAATTTTTGGTGCAAAAACTTTCGATCATGTTTTGATTTCAATATAGAGTTAAATTTTTCCATTCGTTATTCAAATTTGGAGAGTTACTGTTTATTTTATAGTATCTTCCTATTAGCCTGGTTGTGATTATTTAGGTGTTTGATTTAGTTAATAATTTTATACTTATAAATTGGGTTAAATATCATAATTTTTGGACCTTGATTTTGTTGTGTAAACATAACACAATATCCTTTATAAACAAAGTATATGTGTAGGTGTTTGATTTAGTTAATAATTTTATATTTATAAATGGGGTTAAATATCATAATTTTTGGACCTTGATTTTGTTGTGTAAACATAACACAATATATTTTATAAACAAAGTATATGTGTAAGAAATATTTTTAAATTTATATATTTTTAATAAAAAGTTTAATGAATTATATATTAAAAAAAATTGTTAAGATATTTTCATAAATTCTTATCTTATAATTATAATTATTTCAAGTTAATTTTCGCTAGTTTATTCGGTTAAGGTGTGGGTTTTGTCAGTAGGGCGACCTGGGTTCAATTTCCCTTAAGGGTGAGCTACTTGGAAGGAGACACCTAAAATCCAACCAGTTGATTTTGATAGCATAGATATCCCTGCGTCCCTGGGTCATAGTTTCTTAGACTAAAGACCACTCCCACAAATCACAAAAATTATAGCAAATGAAAAAAATATAATTAATTCAGAAATTACATTTAAATAATATTATTCCACATAAATTTTCATTGACATATAAAAAATTTACACTATATACATAAAAGAAATTATACTTTATTCATTTTCTGAATTCATTGACATATAAAAATATTATATTTTATTCATTTTCTGAATTCATTAGACTTGCTTTCAGAAAATGAAATTCGGAGAAAGACTAAAACAAATTATACTTTATTCATTTTCTGAATTCATTGGACTTGCTTTCAGAAAATGAAATTCGCAGACAGACTCTAAAATGGAAAGTGTATGAGCCCAGGTTTGAACTGGGGACCTTTAGTGTGTGAGACTAACGTCATAACCGACTACACCACCCAGACAACGATGAAAATCATGTCATTGCATTTTAGAACTATATTTCAAGTCTTTGTCAGTTAAACATGATTAAACAAAGATTGGCTAAGACTAATCCATAAAACAAATCAAAACCCAAACTAATTCTCATTCCACAAACCAAACGAAATTCATTCTCAATTTTTGACAAACGAGGAGATCCTGTTTCCTCTTTTACTTCATTCAAATGCGCATCCACGGAATCGAACCCTGTCAGTACAGTGGAAGGGTATGGCATAGAAACTATTTCTCGTGAGCATATTCTTCTAAGTATATTTCCACGGTTAATTTTTGTTTGTTTTCGTGGTAAATGACTGTATATACTTATTGAAATGACTCATGGTTAGCCTGCTTTTCTTGAAGTTTGGGTTACACAATTTAGAAAATGTTTTGGATTATGATGGCCAATGGCCATTGAGGTTTATATCACTTTGTCAAATTGATTTTCTACAAGTGGTTGAGGGCAGGAACAGCTGTGGGGTTTGATGGTTGTCTCGATGGAAGTTCAGGATCGAATTCATGTGGGGTGGGAGTGAACAGAACTCATCTTTAAAGACCTCGTACGACCATGATGGTGACCGTAATCTCGTTAATTACATCCAATCCAACATTCAGCCTGGCCCTGGGTCGTGAGTTTGGTATCCAAAGTGTTTCAAAGACTTGGATCCTAAGAATTCTCCACACCCATTTTTGGAGTAATAGTGGATAGATTTGCACAGTAATGTTTTTGGGGTTTTTTAAAATAAAATATTCAATCAACCAACCACTAAAAATTTATTTGGATTAGATGATAGGGAACTTGACAATGATAAAGTGGAACATAATGAATTATTTATAAGACACGTAGAATTTCAGCGTCTTGTGGGTTAGCATATCAGCATGGGGTTAAGTCCCCATACACTGTAACCTATGTTCGTTGTTGAAGACACTAAATCTTGCATACAAGATCAAGGAGCGCATATAAGCATGAAGTGTATCTTGTAGAGTTTTAAAAGACTACATAGAATAAAACATAATATGAGTTTTTAAGGCTAGAGTTCTCGTTTTGAGTATAACGATCTCATCAAGTTGTATAATGTGTTGGAATTGATCAAGAAAATAGGCATGCATGTTGAAAACAAATCCATATCTAATGAAATGACTCATATCATTTTGGTAACTAGAGAGTGAGCTCGCTTAAAGTTTATATTTCTTCCTTCAAGGAATTGACGAAGTAAATTAGTCATATGTATACTAAAAGCTAGAAATATGTACTACTTTTCACACTTATACTGCTAAAAAAAATGTAATTACAAATATCAATTCTCTGCAAAGCTCAAATAATAAGGATTTCTTTGTAGGCATGGTATTATTATGAGTATCACTTAACTAAAGGTACAGTTGAGTCTCCAAGAGGGGCATAACATCTAATTTAAAGGCATGACTAATTGACGAAACCAAGGATTTGGTTCTACAATGAATCTATTTGTGTCAAGTAATAAACAAAGAAGGCATGTCAAGTAATAAACAAAGAAGGCAAGTGTACTTTATTACATAACTAATGATATCCTTTTACTTGTATATTATATGATGTATCAATTATGATACCAATGCTAAAACATAATGACTCATAAATATATGTGACAAGGGGAGGGGTCACCTTGCTAACATAGGTAATTAGAAAGCATTATTTCTATAGCATAATAAAAGCATATTAGTTGCTAAACACTTAAAACCTTGCCTTTACCTTTTCATCGCACATTGAATATGAGAAGAATGTGGTTAAATGTTAATGGGTATACAAGACCAAGTTTACATTTGAAGATAGATATTTTTAAAGGTCTTTTCTCAACAAGAAGGGATCAACTACACTGGCATAAACTCAATTTGACTGATTCTTTCAATTGTTGCTCATTTTGGATGGGAAGCAGCATTTTCTAAACAAAGGTTGGGTGAAGACTGTAAGTAAAGTCTAACTGGTAGACACAATATCTTGTTTAGAAGAAGTTCTATTATGAATAAGAAGGTGTTTTTTAAGCTTGGGGTTGTTGTTAAACTGTTGTTGGAAGTTGTAAATAATATGTGACCTATACTCTATAGTTCGTAGTTCAATAATTATAAATAGAATAAGGACAAGCTAACATAGAACCTATATTTATTCCCTCAAAGAATTGAAGAAACCATATTGAAAGCCACAACTCCATAAACACACATTTCTATTTATATAGGATTTTATACACATATATTGAAAATCCTTGGCTTTCAAATTGATTTGCATGGGAAAATAAAAAGTACTATAGTGATAGAAATATAAATAGATGGTCTTGCCTTAACTATAACCTACACACAAAATCTAGGATATCCACAAGGTATCACCTTGTAGGTATATACATTGTACTCCTAGCTTTCAATATGCCATGCTTTGCACATTTAATATACTACATCTTACTTTACTTATTTAGCTTTCAATATGTTACTCCTTGTTCTTTCTGTTAGTAATTGAAATATTCCTGACTAGGGAATTATGCCAATGCATACATTTAAACTTGACTAAAACAATGAAAAAATCTCATTGAAAAACAGAAACTTAGAATACTCTTCACTCAAATAAACTTTAAATAGCAAACACTAAAGATGATCAGAAAAATATATTCATATAATCCACAACCATCAAGGAGTGTTTCAATATATCAGACGATTTACAAAATTTAAATGGGGGATAGAAGAATATGAGAGAAAACATATTGGAGACAAGGGCAAGGTATTTTTAAAAACAAATCTTAGGAACCTTATCAAGAAAAAGGACCTAATGAGCCAATGGAATTCAATAGTAAACAAAATGTGTCTTGAGTATGGTTAAAGCAACATCATTGAGCAACTTTTAACTTTAAGAACAGGGAACATCATATAAACACTGTAAGACTGTTCATAGATATTTTAAAGCTCATATAGAGGAAACATGTTATGGCAACACACACAACATTTCACATAAAATCTGTAACTCTACAAAATTACCCCAATGCATTCAACGTAATGGATGTGATTCCAAATTGTTGTCTGCAACTTTTATCACAAAACTCAAAACCAAATACACAGATAGAGTATTCTTGAAATGACAGAGAAATACAAAAAACATAAGAGTTTACATACTGATACATTTGAAAAGTGAATCTCACTCTATTAATAGACTGGAAATCTCTCCTTTCTAATTCTTCTAAGATGTCCGGCCCTTGATCTTCAACTCCTGAGGGATAGTTACACTTTGCACCCCAAAAATTGTTGATCTCTATCTTTAGTTTGATCCACCCGTCTTCAGTTTGATCTTTGACTTGATTTATTGAAGTATAACTCTACTTCTATGTTTTGCTTCACTGGTGGCTTTGTTTCAATCTTTTCACCATTGGCCAACATCATGCAATTATCTCCCCTGTCCAAGATTTTCTAATGAAAGGCTTTTTTCTTTATTGATTCAATGGTTGGTTCTTGTTTGGTTGGTAGGTGTTTTGTTGGCACCTTCTTGGTCGGTGGCTAGCTAATTGTTGGGGAAATATTATTCATGAGGCTTGTACCTTAGTGTGTGAACTGATTTAGTACAATTGTTATACTAATGTTCTATTTCACTAACAAATATGATTTATTCTCTTGGGTGGTTTATCTATTTCACTAACAAATATGGTTCTCTATGTGACATAGTGTGGGAGTAGAGGCTATTCCTATTGAATTGAAGGTTTGAAAGGGAAAATAGAGTTGGTTCTTTATCAATCCTTTTATACAATTTTATATGAAAATGAAGGAAATGATATAAGTGAAATTATTTATTGTTGTGACTAGGAGCTTATGGGGATATGATTTAATTTCCTCTTTATATTTACCTATGTCGATGCTGCATAGGTATCTTTGTAATTTAATTCCATGTGAGAACTATTTCATTTTGATAACTAGAGAGAGAAAAACTCCATATCAATCTCCTTATCCACTATGTTGGCCCTCATTTATTTACGTAATTTTCACGTAAGACCTCTGACAAGGAGGATGAATCCAAGTAGAAATAGCCTCCAATGCCTTAGTTAACAAAGTATTATTCGAACAAATTGAACTACTACCCCAACGAAGAAATCTAAGTAAGGACCTTCTCTAGTCTTGACTTTATTTCTCATCATAATATAAAATAATCCAATATATGGACACAAACACACAACAAAAGTAGTGTTAATATCATATAATAAAGATAATTTGTTCTCACAATTGGATAACTTTATCATATGTTAATCTTCGGAATTTTTTTATCACAATCAAGCCAATCCAAAGAAAGAAGTATACTCTGATCTCCATTTGAACTACCTCTTCCTAAATAGACTATTGAGTGACTCCATTACTCACCATTTGTTAGAAATTCAAGCCCAACACTAAATCCATATTGATAAGTCAATTTTAAGTATAAATAGTGTATGGCATATAGTAATTTGAGGGCGGGTTGGCCAAATTTAATGGCAAGCTTAATAGTAACGCCATAACATGTTGTTGCTCATTTGACGAGAAGATAATGGTAAGGTGGTAAGAAATATAAGGTGTTAAGGGGAGTAAAGACCAAGGAAAGAATGTAGAGATAATTTCCTGAGAACTACATTTGTTCAATCAATTTAAAGAGCCTAGCAAATAATCAAGTTGAGAACCAAAGACCATAGTTTCTAGTAGTCACAAGAACCATAGCCCTTAATTAGGTCAAAAATTCCATAGGTGAGGGGCCTCTTTCACCAAGCCCGACAAGCCTATATCTCCACTGCCTACTAGACCTAATCCTCAAGGACTATAATCTTCTCACAAAAGAAACAATGTTATGTCTTGTGGATAGTTTGCCTCACCAATTAATGGTTTTAAAAGAAAGATAGTTAGCTCAATGGAATATCTATAGATATATGTCTATAAAAATGGCTAGCCTCCATGTTGTACACCTAGCCAAAAAGAAAAGGTATGTTTGATTTCATCTAGTTAGGTGCTTGGAGCCCTTGCTATTGATGAACCATTATAGGTCTCACATATTACGTATATAATGTGCTTGCTAGATAAACCAATATTTTTTCTAAGATATCTCTAAGATAATAGTGCTTTCTTCTTTAGATAGCGGAGTTTGTATCACAGTTAGATATCTCAAGGTTGGTTATGACAGACAACTCCTTTCTAGAGGGGAATAGTAAGTCATATTAGGCCACCTTAGTCAACAAGAAAATAGTAGGCCCTTCTTTCATTCGACTATAAAACAACAATCCATGGCCCCTCTTCCCATATTCCCGCTACGTTGGTTGGACTAAATTTTCATTATGCACTGGAGTCTATCCATATTAAAAAAAAAACTATCCATTCAATGTAATTTTTTTTCCAAGTGAGGTTCATGAGAAAAGGTTTCTATACAAATAGAAAGGCTAGCTAGATGGATGAGGCTCGCTAGGCAATGAAAATGCTAAATTTTTCCACTGCCTATTTATTGTTGCTTGATGAGTGTCATCTAAGAATAAATTAGTATATGGATGTGAAGTCAATGGTGGCCTTGTTCTCATGCAAAGATGATAATGCATGCAAAGGAGTTGTCTCAGTCTAGGAGGGGTTTATTTCATAGGGAAATGAAGGAAAGAGGCTTCATAAATTAGTCCCTTTTTTCTTTATTGTTCTCTTAATTGTTCTTTACATTAGTTTGGTACTAATTATCTCACATATTATTTCATTTGGTTACCTTGTGAGTGAATAAGGTAAAACATAGATAGTTGTGTCATATAGAACCAAACCCTTTCACAAACAAATGAAATTGATAGATTAATTATGTTATTAATATCTCTCTTTATATTGAGAATAAGATATGAATTTGAATGATGGAAAACATTCTTGAACACAAGGGTGGTCCAACAGCTACACCATGTAAGCATGGTTTTTGCAAGGCCCTATAGATAAAATTTAGAAGGAAACAACTAAGAAAATGAACATCACAAGCCACCAACTATTAAGGAACTTGGAAAATGTATTATTGGTGTCTCTTCATTCTCCCTATTTTATTTCTTCCTAAAGTATCTCTCTCGGTCCTGATTAGCCATTTACTCAAAGTGCTAATTTTATTTATTCTCTTGTTACTTTCGATGATTTCATTGATGCATTGTGGTTTATAGTTTTCAATTTGTTTATGTTTCATTCTTGCCCAACCCCCCCCCAAAAAAAAAAAAAGTGTTCCAAAATTAATTGTGATTCTTTTTCGTGATAAGGAGGGAGGGAAGAAGAAATATTAGTTTTACGATTTTGGTACAAATATAGATAGCAACATGCCTCATTAATCCACTTGTATAATAGAGGGATATGAGATTATCAGATGAATAATTTGAGGTTTATGCTTAGTATTCATCCATAGGAAAATAGTTGATAGCTATTGAGGGGAATGACTATAGATTTGTTGATGACTTGATAGGGGTGATATTGAGGCAATCTGAGGGAAATCCACTCCTACACAGATAGATCCTAGAAAGACCTTGCAATTCCTTATGCAACATGCAAATGCATTTCCATTATGTAATGTGTATAAGCCTTTCTATGGATGTTATTTTTTGTGTACACCAACCAATTCTTTCATGGATTTAGGAAAGTAATTTGTGGCATAGTAGTAAGGTGACCTCTTAGTGTACAAATTATTTCTTTGTAAGGAACTCTCATTAATTGCCTTCACTTGGTTGCAAGCTTGTATGATTTCAGTAACTAGATCTTGGAAGATAAGTGAAACCAAAGAAAAATAGAAGACACACAACCAAGTCTTTAGGTAGCATTTGGTTCTATGACACCCCCATAAGAAATAAGTATATTTGGATATTCCTTCACTTGGACACAAACTCATATCATGTAGATAGCATAAAGATGAGGTATGAAGTTGCTTAACCACTAAGAGAGGACTCAACAACCTCCTTCGATAGTAACATATTTCAATAGTATATGACTACTAATGTTACTAACTTCTTCCTCTCCCTATGATTAAGCACTTCATTTCTTACCATTTGGTTGAGTGTTTAAAGATCCTCTTTATTATCTATCTAGTTATCAAATTCATACCAATCAATATGTCAAACCAATACTTTGTAAACTCAAAGGCTACGTAAAGGTTGTGATTCATAAGAGTCAATATGTCAAACCAATAACTTGTAAACTTAGAGGATACATAATGGTTGTATCATTTTCTTTTCATTATTGAATTGCATCATTTTGATAAATAGAGAGATTATATTGTCAATTAGGTGTGCTAACGTGTGTGGTTTAGATCAAAGTTGTTATCCTCCTCCACATATGTTCAAATCCCACTTTGTGACATGCTTTCTCTCTTCATGACCCAATTGTCGACTCTTGACCTAGCCTTAACCCTTGAAGAATCCAACTTACTCCAGGTACCATCTTTGGAATGAGGGGAAGTATCCAATGAGTTTCCCTATGAAATGAAAAAACAAAACAAAAAACTAGAGAGATAATACAAAAAAAGAAAAAGAAAAAATAATACCCATTAAGTTTTGAAATAGACTTTGGAAAAAGTGTTTCTTCTTTTATAGAATAGGTAATTTTGCAATTATTGTTTATATTATGTAAAAAAGTAATCTTATTTTGGTAACTACTGTCATGTCCCAAATTTGGTATTGGGTCACATTGGCCCTATTCATTAGATTTTGTCAAATTGATGCTAAAGGTCAAATAATTGCCAAGGAGGAAAATTACTAGTTTCCTAGGTTTGGGGTGGAAGCTTTGGGATTTGGAATAATGGGGATAATAAATGATGTTTGAACATTAGAATGGCATAAATATTTAATAAAGGAGCTAAATAAATATATACAAGTTAAAATAAAAGTGGCATTTCATCATGAAGACACATGGAGGAAGTGGGACCCACATATGGCTAGATTTCCCCACTACATTTGGCATCATTCTCTCACCAATTCGAATTCAAGGTGAATGGTAACATACTTGGGGGAGTCCAAAAGGTATTATTCATGGCATGACTCATCCAAGGTCGAAATATAGAGGAAGAGTAACTCCCATGGAAGAGGAAGAGGCAATTTGGAGCTAGTGAGACACGTGGGCTAGATTCCCTAGCTCTATGACAACAATGATGAAGATGCTATGACACCTATGACACAAATCAGACCTGAAGGCTGACATATGACATATATGTCATGTCAGGGCTAAAAATAGACTCCAAGAGGGCGCTCAAGGGTTTTAGGGCAGCTAAGATGCTTCCACATGTGATTTGGTGGAAGTGGGAGACTAAGAATTGTTGTACAATTGGCGTTCTTTGGAATATCTTCCCAACTTGAGTTGGCATGAGTCTCTTGGAAGGAATTCGATCCATGGAGGCCATTAGAACTTTATAAATGTCAATAACAAAGAATGAAACCAGCTTTTTATCTTTTGTAGAATTTGCAATTGCATTTGTGAAGAGGGAGAGCTAGTGGATGACTAGTTTCTTGCCTTAGCCAATTTCGAGGGTGAAAGATTCCCATCCAAGTTGGTAATTGGAAAGGCCATTCAGACCTTTCATTTGGAGATTTAATGGAGTCTTTATTTGCAGGTGTAATCTACAGGGCAGCTCATGGTTTCTTCTATTGTAGCTCACTCCTTCAACCATTTCCAGTTTTGATGGCATATTCTTGATCCTTGAGGGAGGGCGTTTTTGGTGAGCTATTGTACTCTTTTGGGAAGCTTTTAATGCACCATTTCTTTTGTAATATGAATTAAATACTCTATTCTTCATCTACAAAAAGTTTCAGGTCGAAATTCCAAGTATAAATGTATAAATCTCATTTTTAATGGAAGAACAATGCCATTTCCCCACTACCTTGTTGTGAGCCAATGTATTGATGATGATTTTGAATGAATGGATGATTCTCTGATATATTTGTGATAAATATACTGCCATGGATGTCTTCTACAAGTTTCATGTACTGTACTTGAGCATTTGAAGCATTTTTACTCAGTTTATTTGTATTGGGAGGTGAAATAGTGTCATTTCCCCAAGGGTCGAATTGGTGATTTTTGCAATTGAATGGGAGAGGGTGAGAACAATTGTAATAAACCATTAATGGTGCATATGAGACCTTAATAACATAATTAACACATTACATACCTCTGTTCATAAATTTGAGTGGGTTTGGAGGCATTTGGGAAGCCATTTTCAGTACTTACCTTAGGGGGATTTGAACCCCAAATTACTAGTAAAATTGCATACTTGGTCCAGAATCTTAAGAGAGTTTGCAGAGGTCTTTTGGTGGCCATATGTTATCCCTGAACATCATATTCAATTCCTAATATCATTCATAAACCTTCCTTGAATATTTGAAGGCATTTGGAGTCAATTTGAGACCTAGGGACCAATACTAGTCAAAGGGAAATCACTAGTAAAGTTACCTACATTGACCAGAATTGAAAGAGGATTTGCAGAAGTATTTTAAAGGTCCAAAGGCATTTCTAAAACAAATATTTATGTTCTAATATCATTCATATACCTTCTCAGAATATTTGGGATCATTTGGGGCAAATTTGGGACCTAGAGATCAAAACTAGTCAAAGGTCGAACTAGGGAAAAAAAGTGGAAAATTGCCATTTTAATAAAATTCCTAACAAGGGACATTACAGTGGTATCAGAGCATGATCTTGGCACCTGATGTGGTATAATATTCATGAGGACAAGAATTCAGGTACCACCATTAGATATTGAAACCAAAATTGCTTTTGTTGAAGAGGAAAAAAAAAAAAGTAGGAGAAGAAGAGCAAATGTTTTGAGGAAACTATGACTAGGGATGAAAGGGAGCCTCATATGATGGTGAGGAGCATGTAAAAATTATGAAAACAATATTTGAAGATATGACCAAGCAACTTAAGGAAGGATTTGAATTGTTTTCTATCGAACTTGTGGAAAAAATTATTGATTTTAAGAAAACTAAGGGGCAAAATGCATCAGCTTGCTTGAAGGAGCAAAAGGAAGAGACATCACAAGATCATGAAGGAGATTCTATTGAAAATATGGAAGATCATTTCGAGACACTTTCTAGCTTAGACATGAATCAAAGAGCATCTACTGATGGATGCTTAAACTATGAAGGAGTACCTACTGATGGGTGCTCACACCTCTATGTTGGTGACATAGAGATCACTTTTGAAAGTATTGCTACAATCCCAAGTTCCATTAAGCATGATAATGAAGACCTTGCAGCAGTTGAAGAAGAACCAAGATCAACTTCCCCATCACCACTTGAGCTTCATGAAGTTGGTCCAAGAAAAAATGAAGAAGATGAGGTGGTTCATTTGCAAGAGCCTCATTTTCTTGAAGGGTCCTTAAAGATGAATGAAAAGAAGATCCACGAGTCCCTCAGCATTCTCCATGACACTCAAGCATTGGTGTCAAATTCTTGTTGGAGAGCTACTTCATTGGAGGAAACATCCTTCCCTGAAGACATGGAGAAGATTCAAAGAGCAATGTGCCACATCAAAGGTAATTTCATGTCTTTGCTTTTTGATAGAAACCATTTGTTTGAGCTTAATGAATTGTTACATGATGCATACTTGAAGAATAATGAGGATAATCATAAGCTCACAATTCAAAATGAGAAAGTTCTTGAAAAGTTGCAAGATACTTGTTTTTCCTCCTATGTTTCAGATTGTCAAATGGTAGATTGTTTGGAGGATTCTCATGACATGATGGATCATGAGAAATGTGAAAATTTGAATGTTCTTGATGTGTTTGAAAATGAACTTGAAGAGATCCAAACACTTGATGTGGTGGAAGAGGAATTTGAATTGTCTCTTGATGAAGGTTATGCAATTTTTAAAGAAGAGCATGATTCCTCTACATTGGAACCAAACTATGACAAAGAGTTCACACTTTTGAAGGAGCTGCATGATACTACCCATATGGATCCTTCCCATGATGAAACTTCTGTAATTTTTGATCATTTGGGTGATTTGGTTCATTCTCCTACATCCTACAATTCCATGTTTTGCAACATTAGTCTCAATGAAGTATGGGTGAAAGGGTTCTTTTTGATGGTGCCACATGAGGAGTATGGAACTCCTAGATTTACATTTTATGATGATATGGTTGGATCACATTCTTATTCACATTTGCAGCAGCATCCTTTGTTACTTTATGATGATGCACATCTACATGGATGCACCTATGATTTGCATTTGAGTCACTTGAAGACTCATGGTTTTTCTTGCTCAACACTTGATTCATTTGATGTTGGAGGAACTTCATCCAACACTTGGGTGAATATATTTATGATTGGAGAACATTTTTGTTGGAGGCCACATACTTTGTTATATCTTTATGATGATCACATTCAGGGATGTATGGGTGAGACTTCTTTGAGTCATTTGAAGTCTCCTTGTTTTTTCTGCTCATTATTTGGTTCAGATTTTAGTGGAGATTCTTCATTCACTTCTTGGATGAAAGAATACATGGCTGAATATTTTGATGCATATCACATCCTTTTGGAGCAGCTTTATAGGACATGGTATCCTCACCTATGTCATTGGAGGAGATTTGATTGGTCACTTGAAGCTTGTATGCACTTGGAAAATAGTGGTCTACTTGCTTGGAGGTATAAGCACTTTCACAATTCTTTGATGAAGCACCTCCTTGATATTCATTTTCATTATGTAGTTATGTACTTTGATGATATATATTTTGTACTCATGATGTTTGGAAGAATGCATACAAGAAAATGGGATCCAGGAATCCTCTTAACTAATGGTGTGGGTTGGAGAGCACTCTTAATTATTGGGGTGCAATACAAGCAATGGGACCCTGGAATAATTTGTATCTCATTGGTTTCAAATTTTTTGGGGAAACAAACAGTATGGGAGATGGATTTCCCTACTTAATAAAGTGATTTTTATCAGAGTAGTGCAGCAGCAAGCATGGTGGTTCCTCTCTAAAATCTTCATGGAAACTCAAATACTCAAGGTTGGGCAATTCAATGGCAACTTCAAAGAATTATACAGAAAGCAGGTTCTTCAACACCCATGTTTAAAATTGCTTGAGGACAAGCAATATTGGGAAGGGAGGATTTGTCATGTACCAAATTTGGTATTGGGTTACAATGGCCTAATCACATTGGCACTATTCATTAGAGTTTGTCAAATTGATGCTAAAGGTCAAATAATTGCCAAGGAGGAAAATTACTAGTTTCCTAGGTTTGGGGTGGAAGCTTTGGGATTTGGAATAATTGGGATAATAAATGATGTTTGAACATTAGAATGGCATAAATATTTAATAAAGGACCTAAATAAATATATATAGGTTAAAATAAAAGTGGCATTTCATCATGAAGACACATGGAGGAAGTGGGACCCACATATGGCTAGATTTCCCCACTACATTTGGCATCATTCTCTCACCAATTCGAATTCAAGGTGAATGGTAACATACTTGGGGGAGTCCAAAAGGTATTATTCATGGCATGACTCATCCAAGGTCGAAATATAGAGGAAGAGTAACTCCCATGGAAGAGGAAGAGGCAATTTGGAGCTAGTGAGACACTTGGGCTAGATTCCCTAGCTCTATGACAACAATGATGAAGATGCTATGACACCTATGACACAAATCAGACCTGAAGGCTGACATATGACATATATGACATGTCAGGGCTAAAAATAGACTCCAAGAGGGCGCTCAAGGGTGTTAGGGCAGCTAAGATGCTTCCACATGTGATTTGGTGGAAGTGGGAGACTAGGAATTGTTGTACAAGTGGCGTTCTTTGGAATCTCTTCCCAACTTGAGTTGGCATGAGTCTCTTGGAAGGAATTCGATCCATGGAGGCCATTAGAACTTTATAAATGTCAATAACAAAGAATGAAACCAGATTTTGATCATTTGTAGAATTTGCAATTGCATTTGTGAAGAGGGAGAGCTAGTGGATGACTAGTTTCTTGCCTTAGCCAATTTCGAGGGTGGAAGATTCCCATCCAAGTTGGTAATTGGAAAGGCCATTCAGACCTTTCATTTGGAGCTTTAATGGAGTCTTTATTTGTAGGTGTAATCTACAGGGAATCTCATGGTTTCTTCTATTGCAGCTCACTCCTTCAACCATTTCCAGTTTTGATGGCATATTCTTGATCCTTGAGGGAGGGCGTTTTTGGTGAGCTATTGTACTCTTTGGGGAAGATTTTAATGCCCCATTTATTTTGTAATATGAATTAAATACTCTTTTCTTCATCTCCAAAAAGTTTCAGGTCGAAATTACAAGTATAAATGTATAAATCTCATTTTTAATGGAAGAACAATGCCATTTCCCCACTACCTTGTTGTGAGCCAATGTATTGATGATGATTTCGAATGAATGGATGATTCTCTGATATATTTGTGATAAATATACTGCCATGGATGTATTCTACAATTTTCATGTACTGTACTTGAGCATTTGAATCATTTTTACTCAGTTTAGTTGTATTGGGAGGTGAAATAGTGTCATTTCCCCAAGGGTCGAATTGGTGATTTTTGCAGTTGAATGGGAGAGGGTGAGAACAATTGTAATAAACCATTAATGGTGCATATGAGACCTTAATAAAATAATTAACACATTACATACCTCTGTTCATAAATTTGAGTGGGTTTGGAGGCATTTGGGAAGCCATTTTCAGTACTTACCTTAGGGGAATTTGAACCCCAAATTACTAGTAAAATTGCATACTTGGTCTAGAATCTTAAGAGAGTTTGCAGAGGTATTTTGGTGGCCATATGTTATCCCTGAACATCATATTCAATTCCTAATATCATTCATAAACCTTCCTTGAATATTTGAAGGCATTTGGAGTCAATTTGAGACCTAGAGACCAATACTAGTCAAAGGGAAATCACTAGTAAAGTTACCTACATTGACCAGAATTGAAAGAGGATTTGCAGAAGTATTTTAAAGGTCCAAAGGCATCCCTAAAACAAATATTTATGTTCTAATATCATTCATATACCTTCTCAGAATATTTGGGATCATTTGGGGCAAATTTGGGACCTAGAGATCAAAACTAGTCAAAGGTCGAACTAGGGAAAAAAAGTGAAAAATTGTCATTTTAATAAAATTCCTAACAAGGGACATTACAACTACCCACCCACCCACCTAATGAGTAAAATAAGCGTGTAAACATAAAATCTAACTCATATAGATCACTTGGCAATGAAGTGTCTCTATAACATAGGTAAATTGGTCCCATTGATATATTCCATTTGGTATTTAGATAGGGAGATAAGTGCATATTGCCAGTCTCTAAACACATGACCAATGGGACTGTAACCCAATACCCCAAAATAAAAAAAACTTCCAGTTGTTATTTTTAGGCCCTCGGTAATAGTAGTGGAACATAAGGATATGTATGTGTAATGTATTTTCATAGGGAAGGGAATTCCATGGCCCTTTATTTAGCTCATAGATATAATTGAGGAAAGGATATAAATGAAGACCTTACCCTGTAGGGGATACACCTTCCTTCATTATCCTTAATGTAGCAATCCTATCCGGTTGGATGTTAATAGTCGAATCCGACTCTCATATTGAGTGATAAAATGATAATATATTAGATGATTATAAAATTACAATAAGATGGCCTTTTATAAGGCTTGAGCAATCATAACGAAGGGTTACGACCTTTCACTAATAACCTAATAATCTATTAAGTTATAATTAATAATATTAATTAAATATTCACAGCATCTAACTCATATAGATCACTTGGCAATGAAATGTCTCTATAACATAGGTAAATTGGTCCCATTGATATATTCCATTTGGTATTTAGATAGGGAGATAAGTGCATATTGCCAGTCTCTAGACACACGACCAATGGGACTGTAACCCAATACCCCAAAATAAAAAAAACTCCCAGTTGTTATTTTTAGGCCCTTGGTAATAGTAGTGGAACATAAGGATATGTATGTGTAATGTATTTTCATAGGGAAGGGAATTCCATGGCCCTTTATTTAGCTCATAGATATAATTGAGGAAAGGATAGAAATGAAGACCTTACCCTGTAGGGGATACACCCTCCTTCATTATCCTTAATCTTTGAGGAGAAGAAATATATTACAATTCTTCTTCAGATAAGAGTTGGTTCTATGTTCAACAAGCCCACCTAGCTTGAAAAAAACACTTGAGCCAACAATAGGCATGGGATATGGAAAGGTCATGAAATATCTATCTATTATTCTTACTTACTCATGTCTTTAGTTAGATTTGGCTTTCTTTGGCTAGCCTCTCAATGTCTAGGAAGGTATTACCTATGTTCAAGAACATTGTAAGAAAGTTCTAGCTTATATATTAAATCCCATATTGAATGTCAACCCTACCTGAGCATATAGAGTTAGAGAATATATTCAAGGTCTTAAATTCCTACTTGAGAGCATGAGTTAGAAGGGTTCATGAGCATAGGTTAGAAGGGTTTATCCTTATTGGCTCACATTAAAGATTTAGGCTAGCTTATTGACTAAGGTAATTATATATGCTATTTACTCAAATAGATAAGGCTTTGCCAGCAATGTTTGCTTGAATGGGTATTGTATATAGTATGCTTTTAGTAACTTGAGCTAGGCATTTAAGTATAAATCCAACCAATGTAAAGCCTACATTTCTCGGGGAATTGATCAAGGAAATAAGCATGCATATTGAAAACAACTCCGTATCTAATGAAATGACTCATATCATTTTTTTAAATAAATAGTGAGCTCACTTAAAGTCTATATTCATTCCCCGAAGGAATTGGCCAAGTAAATAAGTAGTCATAGGTATACTAAAAGCTATAAATATGTACTACTTTTTATAATAATTAGATTGCTAAAAAAAGGTAACTACAGATATCAATTTTATACAAAGATCGAACAATAAGGATTTCTTTGTCAAGGGTGTTTACTTTAGCGGGCATTGTAGTAATATGTGTATTATGTAACCAAAGGGACAAGTGAGTCTCCAAGATGGGCATAACACCTAATCTTAAGGAATAATCAATTGAAGAAACCAAGTCTATGGTTTTGTAACATATCTCTTTGAGTCAAGTAACAAATAAAAGTAGTATCATCGTCTCACGTCATGGGTGAAACAACGATGAAATTTGGGCAATTATGGCAACTATGATCTATAGTGATAGAAATATAGATAGATGATCTTTCCTTATTTATAATCTACACACAAATTCTGTAAAATCGATAAGATCTCACCACATAGCTATATACATTGTACTCCTAGCTTTCAATTCTCTATGTTTTACACTTTCAATATGCTACACCTTAGCTTTCACTATATTACTCCTTGTGCTTTCAATATGCTATGCTTTGGACTTTCAATACAATACCCCTTACTTACATATTATTTATCCATACATTAGGCCTCATCTTTCTTTTTTGACTTTCAATATATTACACCATATAATATGTTACAACATGTCTTCCTTGCTTTACTTTAAACACATTACACACCCTTTAGTGACTTTCAATATGTTATACCTCACCTTATCTTACTTTAATATCTTATACTTTCCTTACTTATAAAAAACTAACTATGTATTTCTATCACTTTGTAGAACTTTTTTTTAAGCTCGGTGGGCTAGCTCAAGTGGTTGAGCGTTGTTGTAAGTTGTGAGCAGAAGGTCTCGGGGTCAAATCTCCGGGTGGCTATACATCGCTATATAAGGGCCTCACTTGATGTCCCCATTGGGTTAACTCTGTAATCATAGCGAACGGGGTGCGGCCCCTTTGAGTGGCCCCCTGTGATTTCTTACCGTAGACGTAGTAGCTCCGCTGAGGGGTTTGTGTACCACATGTAAAAAAAAAACTTTATAGAACTTTTTCATACTATTTTTAAAATCTTTGTTTTTAAAAATATTAATAACATGAAAATAAAACATGACATTTTTATTCCACTAAAAACTTACGACGATCATTGTTATAACTATTTGCCTCTTAAACTACTTGTTAGAATGGTCATTGTTATAATTATTTACCTCTGGAGAGAATGGCATTTCATCAAAGTATTTGATAGCAAGTGTTTCATCAAGCACTTGGCATGCTTCTCAAAATGCCAACCATCACTCAAAGAAAAGTGCCAATAAACCCCATCCACTTGCTTCTTTGCATAAATGCCTTGCCTTGTCCTACAATTATATTGAGAGGGAAAATATGGCATGTCCTACAATTAGATTGATAGGGAAAATGTGGCAAGCTACTAACTATTCCACAATTTGTGAGGAACCTGCAGTAATTAATTAATGCAAATACACAAGATATCAGAAATAATAGAACCCAGAATCACTTTTATATTGATCACAGGCCACTTCGAGGGGGCAACCTCCTTTGAGCAAGCTCAATACAATTAACTCCATAGTGCCTTCAATGACCTCAACACACACTTATATACTAAGTCTATGCCCAATACTATGAGTCAAAACCATGGGACATATAATACTACGGGACGACTTACAAAGCATATGCGTCCAATACTATGGGTCAATACTATGAGCTAATATAAACTACGAATCAAAAAATACTACGGGACGACTTACAAAGCATATGCATCCAACAACAATATACTAACATAGTAAAGAGAAGGGTTGACATAGGTTCCTAACATCCCGTCTCCCTTAGAAAAAGCTTTGTCCTCAAAGCTTTGGTTGGAGAAATTGCTACAGAATCTGAAGGAGTGGTTCCCCGGTAACATCCTCGGGTTGCATTTCGGGCCACTAACGCCTTTGGAGTGTCAAGGAGGATTGCTTGGAAGGCTGTAGATGAAGAAGAACCCTGGCAGCTGCGTGGAAAATGCGCTCAGAACGGTGCTGATCGGCTTGTTGTTTCAGGCGAATTCTAGCCATGTGAAGATTGTCCTGCAGAATGAGAAGAATCTGATCGTGGTTTCGAAGAACCGAGTCAATTTCCTAAACTGGGGAGCTACTAAGGGTGTATGGAAGAAGAACTGACGGTGTTTTTCCATAGACTGCTTCATATGGTGTCCTTTGAGATGTGGTATTGTACCACCAGAGCGCTGCTAGGAAATCCATAGAAATAGTTGGCCAAAGCTGTGTAGGGATGGGCAAGGGTTTGAGCAATCCCGAAAGGAGTGTCATTTCACCCTTGTTGACTTGGAAAGTATCATCATCAGCCACCATCTGTTGAATTGTCATTTTTAGTCCCTGCCAAAAGAAGTTACATTGTTCCCGGTCATACATTTTGCAGAACCCAGAGTGCCATGTTGATGAAGAAGCATGGAGTTCATAGAAGAGAGAGCCCTGTTGAACATATTGCAACCAATTTGGAACAAGCAGAGAAAGAGATGTAAGAGAAACTGGGTCATCAATTGTGCAAGAAGGAGCATCTTCCACCATATTGTCCTTACCCTTCTTGGAAGTGATCACATAGGGATAACCCATGAGTTGGATAACCCATTTCAGGTGTGTTGGGGAGGAGACCCATTGTTCCAGAAAATTTTCCAGACTCTGGAGATCAGTCTTGATGCAGAAATAATTCCCTAATAGGTATGGTTGCCACTTCTGTACTGCATGCAAAATAGCCATCATTTCCTGCTGAGAGGTAGATGTGGCTAAATTCTTACCGGAAAGGTCTCTTGAAGGCAGCAAGCGCATTGGTTCAGCAAAGATACCTGCATATCTATCCAAGGAAGTAGTGGAGACTATTGATGGGTGCATCTGAATGGAATTGAGCTGAGCGATGACACCATGTGAATTCTTCTTAAGGATTTTTTCAAGGCGATATAAACTAATGATGCAGAGAGACCCTGGTTATAAGCCCATAAATTTGTGTTGTGCCCCATTGACTTTAAACTGCATCCAAAGTTCAACAAAATCCCATAAGATGGGGCCAAGTGTGCATAACCATTGAATGCCCAAAACCACATCACATCCGCCTAAGGACAAGGAAAACATGTCAGAGCATAGGTTATAATCTTCCATAGAGATACGCACATTGTGACACTTCCCCTTGCAAGGTAAGGTGCCCCCATTGGCAACCATGACTTCAAAGTTGGAGCAAGGATGGACAAAACAATCAGCCTATTTGGCAATCCGAGGGTCAATGAAGTTATGAGTGCTACCAGAATCAATGAGTATGGTAAGAGGGAGCTTCTTGAAGTAGCCCCTGACCCGCATTGTTTGTGGGGTGGTGACGCAGGTTACAGCATGGAGAGAGATCTCGGGTGGGTCATCCTGATATGGGGTGTCAACAGGCGGGTGTTGAATGTCGACCTGATCATCTACTGTATCTGTAGCTTCTTCACCAAGTTCTAAGGCGGGCAGATAATCCACATCCAAGAGATAGAGCTTTTGTTGAACACATCTATGTCCCCGAGTGAATTTCTCATCACAATTATAGCAAAGCCCTTTTTCTCGGCGTGCCTGCATTTCTATTTCAGACAAATGCTTGATAGGAGTTGGTTGAGGAGAAGGCATGATGGGAGGTCGTTGGGAACCCATATTTCTGAAGGGAACAAAGGTGGGTTTGGAGCGTTGTTGAGCTGCGATCTTGTCCTCGGCCAGCTTAGCCAACCCTAGGACTTCCATCATTGTGTTGGGACAAAACATTGTGACCTCTGAGCGGATTTCATCCTTGAGACCATTGATAAAACAACTCCTGTAGAATTCATCAGATAATCCTTCTGTGTGATTGGCCAATTTCTCAAATTCTGTCTGATACTCTCTCACTGTGCCAATTTGGTGAAGTTTAGTGAGTGCTCCTGTGAAATCATCAAAAGCACTAGGACCAAATCGTGGCAAAATGAGTTGGCAAAAATCTGTCCAGTTTGGCTCGGGATGAGCTTTGATGTACCAACGATACCATTGAAGGGCTTCTTGTTCCAAATGAAAGGATGCAAGTGGAAATTTTTGGGCATCAAAAGTATTATGCAGACTGAAATATTGTTCTGCTCAATATATCCATCCAGTCGAATCAGTACCATTGAAGCGAGGAAAATCAAGCTTTGGCCCACGAAAATTGTTGGAAGAAGAGAACCCAGTGGCTGCAAAAGATTCTGGCTGTCTGGTATTGTTCATGGCTGAATGTTGAAGATGGAGGCTGAGAAATTTTTCATCCAGATCTTGGAGTTTGGTTTGGATGGCTGCAAGTGCTTCCTCCATGGTGTGTGCTCCTACACGGGTGACAACCATAACCAGGTTTTTTTTTTTGTGGAATGGGTAAAAAAACACAAACAAAAGCTGATTTAGTAAAGGGAAATTTGGATTGGGGAAATAATCTGATGGGTAATTGGGGTTTGACTAGATTTTGAACACTGTCAAAAGGACAAGAAAGCAAAAAGGGGGATTTCAGAAGTGGGGTGATAGAATGAGAAAATGTGGCAGAGAGGGACAAAGATGCAGAATTCAGAAAGGAACACTGTGGAAAATTTTGAAGGTGATTGGGTGAAATCTAAGGAATTTATGGAAAACCCTAAAAATAGACAAATGTGGGATTTCGGGCTTTGGGAAGGGGAATTGGGGATAGGGTCCTCAGGAATGAAAGATGCAGAATGGGATGACAGGGGTTCCCCAAAAATTTCAGGGGAAACAGAGTGAAAACAAGGGATTTCAGAAATGGATCGGCAACAGTGGTGTGGAAGGGATCCGCAACAGATGGATCTGCAATGGCGCGGAAGGGATCGAAAACGGCTGGATCTGAAACGACGACTGGATCTGGAACGACTTTCAGAATAGATCTGAAACGGCTGGATCTGGAACGGAAGTGATCAGCAACAGTTCAATTGAAAATAGATATGGACCCTAGGTATGTACAGCTTCCTAACAATTCAGGTGTTTCACTCGGCCACCAATGCTGTCTGACGGCTTGCATATTGGGGCAGTACCCCTCACTCCACGGCTCAGGTAAAACTGATAACCGCTTTGCCACAAACAACAGCTCTTGGTTTACCTCACGGGTGGGACCTAGTCAATCGAGTAGGGGTCATTGCCCTTTTCGCTGGCAGGTCCTCTCAATGGGCCAGCTACTTTGGGGTTCCTGTGGTACTCCTCACAATGAGTTTTAGGGCTTATGCCCAAGTACTTCCCATAGTTAAGCAGATAGGGATTATTCCCAAATCCGAAGCTGCAACAGATACGAAAAAAAATTTGGCAGAAATTCCACCCAACGAGCCCAAGAAAGTGCTCTGATACTAGATGTGAAGAACCCGCAGTAATTAATTAATGCAAATACACAAGATATCAGAAATAATAGAACCCAGAATCACTTTTATATTGATCACAGGCCACTTCGAGGGGGCAAACTCCTTTGAGCAAGCTCAATACAATTAACTTCACAGTGCCTTCAATGACCTCAACACACACTTATATACTAATTCTATGCCCAATACTATGAGTCAAAACCATGGGACATATAATACTACGGGACGACTTACAAAGCATATGCGTCCAATACTATGGGCTAATATAAACTACGGATCAACAAATACTACGGGACGACTTACAAAGCATATGCGTCCAACAACAATATACTAGCATAGTAAAGAGAAGGGTTGACATAGGTTCCTAACACAATTGCAGCAAAAGAAGAAGATTGGTGTCCATGGTTATGTTTTTCTAAGTCCCAAGGAGCATGAGTGGTTCCATCATTAGTATATCTCACACTTGAGTGGCCTTCATTTGTGGTACAAAAGTTGGCCTTAATTTGTGGTGCAAAAGCTTTCAATCATGTTCTGATTTGTATATAAAGTTAATTTTCTCCACTAGTTATTCAAATTTGTAAATTTAATGTTTATTTGATAATATGTTATTATTAATGTATATAAATTATTTTAAATTTATATTTATGATTTTGTAATAATGATTTTTTATAAGAATATCAATATATCATAAGAGTTTAAAAATCTTATTAATGAAATATATATTAAATTAGAGATTTGTTAAAATTGTCTAGGACTATGGGTGTTCTTCTTCGAGGTGTTAGAACTTCACTTCTTTATAACTCTAAAATGCTACTAAAACCAGTGCCTCTAAATTGTTTGAGTCCAGGTTCGAACTGGGGACCTTTAGTGTGTGAGACTAACGTGATAACCAACTACACCACCCAAACGGCTCTGTTAAAATTATCATTTTGATTCCACTAGTGCCTTCTGAGTGATTGTCAATTAGACATGATTAAAGAAAGATTTGCTAAGCGTATCAATAAAACAAATCGAAACCCAAACTACTCCTCATTCCAAAAACGAAACAAAATTTGAGAAAAGTGGAGATCTTTTGTCGATTTATACCATTAAAATACATTTAACCATATTCAAATTCAAATGCGCATCCAGGGAATCAAACCCTAGTTAGTACCGTGGGAGGGTACTATGATACCACTACACCAGATGCACAGATGTCTATTATTTGTTAGTACAGTACATGTTGAGTAATTTATTCAATCTCTTTCAAATATATTTAAGTAAATTACGACTGTCTAAGCCCCAGGTTTGAATTGGGGACCTTTAGAGTGTGATAACCAACTACACCACCTAAAGAGCTCAAACCTTTTTTGGTTTCCAATCATTTACTCTTAAACAAGATCCATGAGGTCGCAAGCAATTTATAGGCGGGGTGGCTAGGGTGATCGGCTATAGCCATCCCCATCCAAGTTCGAACCCCTAATCCCATCTATCAATTCCTTCCTATACGCTTGGGCACCAACTGATCTAACCGTATGAAAAAAAGCAATGTCCCTGGCATTGCCAACACACTTTGAAATACGAAAATTGTTATTATAGTTCATAGTTCATAAGCTATATAACAATTCCTTACCAAAGTAGTCCTTAAATTTCTATGGTAGAGGTTCTTCTGCAAATGCTCCTATGAGCATATCTCCATGGCTCCTTAACCATCGCTGGCTAATTTTTGCTTAAGGTAAATGCCTATATACACTGCTTGAAATAACTTATGGTTACTTTGTTTTCTTGAAAGTTTGGGTTCCACAATTTAGAAAAAGTTTTGGATTATGATGGCCTTTTAGGTTTATCACTTTGTCAAATTGATTTCTTACAAATTTTGGGTGTATCAATGGCTTGGATAGTAAGAACTCTTAACATAAATTCTTGGAAGAACAGTGGATAATATTTTTTTGGTTTTTGAAAATGAAACTTTAAGAGACCAATCACTAACAATATATTTAGATTAAATTTTAGGGTGTTTGACAATGATAAAGTGAAACATAATGAATTCTTGATAGGACACGTAAAATTTCATCCTCTCGTGAGGTAGCATGTCGGCATGGGGTTAAGTCCCCATTCGCCATAACTTGTGTTAGTCATTGAAGGAAAAATTTCATACAAGATCAATGAGAGCCTACAAGAGTGAAGTGTATCTTGTGTTAGTCATTGAAGGAAAAATTTGATACAAGATCAATGAAAGCCTACAAGAGTGAAGTGTATCTTATAGAGCTTCAAAAGACAATGCAAAATCAAACAAACTCCATCCTAAGTGCAAGTGCATGTAAATGGAAAATTGTCGGAATGACAAGACAATGAAGCATAAAGCGGTGTAAGGTGATATGTTTAATCATTAGTGTCAAATTTTAAAAAAAAAAACTACTGTAAACATTGCATGAAGATGTTTATTAGTTGGAGCTATTGTATGACTAACGAACTTAGAGTCCTTGAAAATCAATAGTGTTATTCTTAGGTTAACCCACAAAACCAATTGTCTAGTGAATATAATAGGTCGTTTAACACCAAATTATAGATTGTACACATGTAAGTGCAATGTTCCATGTATATTTCATGGCATATATATGTTTTAAGACTCCAGCATCCTAAAACATTAATTAATATAGATACATTGGTAAACACAACGTTGCACTTGATTGCATAAAGAGTAGTGAGGTGCTCTACAACCTAGTATGAGGGAGATGTTGTCACGTAACGTAGCGTTATGTACCAAAAGTAAAAAGTAATTAAAAAAATTCATGTTGGCTCATAAAATGAAAAATTAAAACCAAATAAAAGTAATCAAAAAATCCATGTCTACTCATAAAATAAAAATTTAATATCAAATAAAAAGTTATTAAAAAATTCCATGTTTGCTCATAAAATAATAAATTAAAAACTAGCATAGATCCATCTTAAACCCAACACCAAGAAGGATCAAAGTTCTTGAGATGTAAAACTTTTCTCGACGTTGAAAAAATATAAGATTTAAAAAAAATTATACCTCAAGAAATTGGATCCCTCTCAATGCTTGATAAATCTGGATTAAAGATAGATTTATGCTGATAGATACATTGACAAACACAGCGTTGCACTTGATAAACGGTAACTAAATTGCTACATGATTATCATTTCAATTCGAAGTTGTGTCCTAACTACATGGCCACCAATTGTATTTTAGGAAATAACTGTAGTTTGCCCCATCTACCTATGATATGATGTTTCGAAAGATATGATTCAATTTTTTAAAGAACGATCACCTCCTCAATGTTCAATGTAATAGTTGGCAATATTGCTTAGGCGTTTCCTAATCAATTTTAAGTCACTTCATAAGTTTGTCTTAGAGGTTCTTTATTTGGTGTTTGATTTATATTTATGTTACATATGCGTTTTGAAAACTTGATTTAATTAAAATTTTAATTTTTGAAAGTCATATTAGAATTTGGTTTTTTATGATACTTTGTTGAACCAAGCTGTATTTTTTTAAGTTATAATTTTCAAGCATTTATTGGTTTCCTTTTTCTTGTGTCAAGATCCCTTTAAACTTCATTCTATCATAAATTCATTGTTCAAGTTAATTATCTCTATTTCCTGAAGAAAGTATTTTTCAAACCAAACTAAGTGATTTTTTATATTTTGTGTCTTTATTCAATATAAACTTTTCTTGTAAAATTTTTTTTTGCACATTATAAAAATATACCCAAAAAAAATCATTTCAAAGCATACATTTCAAAATATTCAAAGATTGAAGTTAAAAATACCAAGATAAATTAAATATCAATGTTCAATTATTAAAATTTTAATTTTGTCTATCTTAAATTTTTTTATTTAATTATAAAATATTTTTATTTTTTATTTAAATTTAAATAAAAAATTACAAATATAATTCACATTATATAACATTTTGATGATGATGATGATGATGATGAAGGTAGATAACGTCCACTAAGACCAACTCTAGTCTATCAGACCTTAAAAGGATTACTTGGATTGCTGTAAAATTTGATTTTGATGCTCAAAAAAATTAGAAAGAACCATTCCTAGGTTGCCATAGTTTTGACACATTAAAAAGTTGGGGAGGTTTGTAATGTATCAAATATTATGAAACATCGATCTAATGTGGGTGTACGCAGGGCATTCTAAGAGAAAGTGACTTTCATCCTCAACGCTCGTAGTCTCACATAAATGGCAAGTCCTTTCCACCTGCAGTGTTTTAGGAATTGTCCATCATCCCATTTCACTATGAAGCTCATGAGGGTTCATTCTTATCTTGGCTATATTAATTTTCTTTCTTGAACTAGTTAACACAAATAAATACTTTTGGTATTCTATATTAGGGTTAATGGCCTCCTTGTAGTATCATAATTTTATTTTAACCTCTAATTCTTTCTCGCCCCACATTTTCTCTTTAAACTTAGATTTGTTAATATCATTTTTAATGTTATTGATATCTTGAAAAGTGGCATTTTCATCAATCCCCCAATGGTTTAACTAGACTATGGTGTCTTTATACCAACCTCTCTTGTGTCGAAGTTGGTCTTGACTGGATTTTAAAGCAATTTTAAGAAGTCTCTGGTCTCCCATGTTATTTATCATGTAATTGTACATAAGATACCTGGTCATAATGATGCTCTTGATGGGGGAAGATCCACTTCTAGAAGGATAATAGGGTAGGGTTTATTGCTTTTAATTTTGAGGTTATATGTTATGAAATGATTTTGGATTTCTTCAATCTTTCTCTGAAATTCTCCAGAGATGTTGCAACCCCAAACTTCACAATCGTACAAGATAACATGAGTGACAAGAGTTTCAAAATGAAACTTCTTTTTATCCCACATCACAACGCTTGTTGATTTACAATTGTCTTCAAGACCAAAATAAGCTTTCCATCATCCATTAATCCTTTTCTCAATGCTATAGTTCCAGTTGAGCTTGTGATGAATATCAATTCTCAGATATTTGTAGGAAGACACTTCCTCCAAGTTGTTATTATCATAAAAAAATTAGCATAAGTGACCTTCTTGGACTTGATAATCATAACTTTTGTTTTGTCAGTGTTAACAGTCATACCCATATTAGAGCATAAATCCTTGAGAATTCTTAATTGCTTATCAATATCAAAGGGGCACCTTTCCATAAGAATGATATTGCTAGCCTAGAGAATGAGGATGATGACTATTCCATCAAAGGTCATTCCAGTGCATCCTGGTTCTTCTAAACAACCTTCTAGCTTATCGATGTATATTCCAAAAGGGTAGGGGAGAGGTGGAAACCTTGATTAACACCAATATTACAATTAATAGCTTTCAACCACCCCTCAATGCTCTTAACTTTTGCAATGACGGTCTCATACAAACTTATCTGAGCAACTCTCAACTCAAAAGGAACCTTTATCTCTTCTAATATATTCCACAAGTTATTTATGGGCATCGTATCAAAATATTTCCTAAAGTCCACATAGCAACAAAAGAGATTAGATTTACTATTACGACATTCCTTTGCAATGATCCTATGCATAATGAGGTGGTTTGTGGTAAAGTGATGTATTATAAGGCCCGCTTGACCTTTAGCCTGCTTACCTACACTTTCTAGCCATGCGTTGATTTTTTTTCTAAAATGATACTGTAAAGCTTGGCTAATATAGGGCTAATCATAATGGTCCGGTAATTAGAGGGGATATTTTTATCACCGCTTTTAGATATAGGAATGATAAGGCTCTAAGTCCAAGGATTAGGGGAACCTTGCTTGACTTCTAGATTGAAGAGTTTATGGATGTGAGGAATGAGGACCGGCCCTCCAATTTTTAGGATTTCTGCTTGGTATCCTTCAATGTCCCTATCTTTTCCATTTGCAAGGTGCTTAACCCAAAAATCAATGTCTTCTAACGAAAAAAATTTCTTCCTCTATAAGGAGGGTTTGAATGTTATCAATGACATCTGGGGATTCGTACAACTTTTTAAGATAGGCATTCCAATCTTCCAAAGAAATCCTATTATTATCTTTAGTTTTACTAATTAGAATTTGCCTCCAAAATTTTATAGGATCTACATTAGAGAGGTGTAAAAGATTTTATGGTTTTTATTTATATAGTGCGATTTTTTTCTTTAAATTAGGGCTTTCTATCTATTTATCTTGTCAATTTTTAGAGACTCTTCAATAGCTTCATTGATGGATCTTTTCGCAATTTTACATTCTTTATCATACCAGGGTTTGGTTCTTCGGATATTCTTTTTACTCGAAAATTCAATAGAGAAATTATTAATGGAAGACGAGAGGACCATAGTAAAATTGTGACAGAGGTCTTCTATATTGTCTGTGCTTGAAAGAGGAAACAAGTCATTTTTTAACTCATTTATGAAAAGATCATCCTTATTTTTGTCGAAGATAAAGTGTTTTTGATTGTGAGAATTTAATGACTTCAAATAATTTAATATTTTAATATTTAAAAAAAAAAATGTATTTTTTTACATATGATGGATTATAGGGGTTTTTCAAGATATGGAGGAAGAGGAAATTGATTTACTGATTATGCATATGATAGATGTCATATCTGGTGTCTCCTCCTCTTAGATATGCCATGTCCGGTGATTTGGAAAAGACCCATAATTCCATTTTGGTGGGCTCCGATCCACTTGATGCAAAAACCCTTCAGACCCTCAATGACGTGGTCAAAGGCATGATGGTGGACTAATCATTTCAATCAATCGCTCTACATTTTGATTTGGAATCCTCGCTAGAACCAAGCTCAATGGGTCTGCCATCTGTTGTGGATCATATCCAAGACAATCATGTGTTTAATGCTTCATATCAATTGCATTTACAACTGCATGTGAATGAGGTATTGGATGCGATGATTTTCCACACACAAGCACTTAGCATTAGACTGTTCCCTTCCTCATTGTTTTCAAATACAAATAAGAAAATATCCCTCCTCCAAATTGTTTCAATCAATATCACTAACATCCTCAGATGACCAGTCGGATGAAAACCTCCAAAGAGAAGAGGCATACTAACTCAACGAAAAGGACCTCTGAGGACTCAATGGATACGCATTCTCCGACAAGAGATTGTCCTAGAAGGTCCCACTCAAAGATGAATTCACATGTGGAGCAACTTGTGATCACATCAAGTGTTTTCTCTCCTTCATTGAAACAAGGTATGTTGGAAATGGGAACATTCCCTTGCACTATCTTGCATTCTAACAATTCATTTCAATTTGCATCTATGGATATTTCTAGGATGGATTTTCCCTTGTTAAACTCAAATGGGGGTCAAAGTGATTTTTTTGATAGTTTATCTAGCATAAGCTCTGATCACCCTACTATTTACATTCATTCCCCCAACAATAATAGGTCAATCTTTACCAAATCTACCTCCTCATATAACAATTTTAATCTCAGGGATGATCTCGAAGAACCCCATTTGCATTCTAATGAATATTTCCTTAAGGGATCTGAATACAACTTGAGGCCCATGTAAACTACGAGTTAAGTCATAGGTCGGGACTAAGATATCAATGATATCTAGACTAACCACTTAGTTTTTACTTAATATCATTTAATAATAATTAGTCGTATGATACTAGTTAGGTCATAGGAGTTTGTTACTTCCTTACGACAGATAGTAATTTCTTCGGCACTCCTATCTAGGATTGGTCGTTAACATAACTTAAGACGACACTTATAGAATTAAGTGCCCATCTAGTGAACATCACAGTGCACCAAGATGACACCCGTCATCAAACTCATGGCTTCCCAACCATTCAACCTCTCACCCTACTGGATTCCATGCCCCTTTCATTTAGTTGCATCAAGCCTTCAGTCTCCTAAGCCTACAAATTCACATTAAAACTTAAGAAATTGTAACCATACTTACAAAGTTATACTTGCGAAGCCTCTGGCTTGAGCTCCTTGCCATGGAAGGGTACACAATTGTACATTCTCTTACAAAATAATAGGGTGAAAGAGGGACATTACACCCATAACCAAAGGCCCTCTTGGTATCCCAAAAGCAGTTGAAGGGGGTTTAGTTAGCATGTAGAATGTTGAACTAAAAGGAGGGATCAAAGGAAGGAAAACCCTCCTATCCAAGGCTCAACATCAAGCAAGCAAGGAAATCATCTATGGAAAATAGCTATCTCTTGAAGGGGCACTCATAGGCCAAAATCCCCTATGTGAAGTTTCTCGATTATAGTACTCACCTCAGCTATCAAGGGCTCACGAACGCCTCCAATAAATTGGAGGTTAAACGATTTTTGTCTACCCATAATACTCATGTTATATTTTAGTTCAAGAAACTATTATCGAGGGAAGAATAATTATTGGTTGGGACTCTGCTTGTGTTGACCCAAAAGGAAGTTCGGGGTCCTGATAACATCTTATAAATCTCATCTCTTTCAGTTATAAAAAATGTGGTCCATCCCCTCTAGCAATGGTACCATTATTTTATCAAAGGAACACGGGAGGAAAATCTTATTTCTTAATATGTACATGCCTTACCTAGATATATGGTATTTTTTGGATCTATTCTTCACCAAGAAGTGGATTTTTCAGGGATTTTTTATAATAGGAGGTAAATTGAACCTTTCAATTGGTGCCTTAGAATTCTAGGGTCCTTCTGCGCAAGTGAATGGATTGTCACAATAATTTATGAATATATGGGAGGAGGTTAAGTTGATTCACATATCCCCAACCATTCTTATCCCCAGGGTATTTTTTAAGGATTCTAATATTATACTTAAGTATAGCATCGTAGGCGATTATTTTGGATTGAAGAAAACATGTATATAGATAGGTAGGCGAATATTAAATATGAAACACACAATTTACTACTGAAATGTGTAAATTTTGGCGAATATTATGATAAAAAAACATATTTTATGTAAATATAGGCGATAATAGAGACTAAAACTTCTAGGGTCCTTTTGCGCAAGTGAATGGATTGTCACAATAATTTATGAATATATGGGAGGAGGTTAAGTTGATTCACATATCCCCAACCATTCTTATCCCCGGGTTATTTTTTAAGGATTCTAATATTATACTTAAGTATAGTATCGTAGGCGATTATTTTGGATTGAAGAAAACATGTATATAGATAGGTAGGCGAATATTAAATATGAAACGCACAATTTACTACTGAAATGTGTAAATTTTGGCAAATATTATGATAAAAAAACATATTTTATGTAAATATAGGTGATATTAGAGACTAAAAATGACCAAATAGTGAAGTTATTTTTTGAAAAAAAATCCAAAAAATAGCCAATTGGCGAAATTTTGCCCTTAAAAATTACCCTGCTTATCCCTACCTGGATAAATAATCATGATGGAGATGCCCGAGTTGCAAAGAGATTATCTCAGAGTCCCTTATTGAGAAAAAAAATCATGTATACAATGGGTTTCTTGGGTGGGCGTGATTTTGAACACCAACTTATCATCCTTGACCTATTTTATGAGGAACCAAAACCCTTGAGTCCATTTAAAATGAACCCCGAGTGGATAAAGAATGATAGCTATATTGAAACTATAAAATAGTTATGGATTCCCTACAGTGATCAATCTTTCGACCTTATGGCTGTGTACTTATTGAATATTAACCTAAAGAGGGCCAAAAAGCTAAGATATAATATACTCCTGACTAAGATTGAGAGTAAATTATTACATAATTACTTTGGTGAAGGTTTTGGATTTCTCTCTACTCATACCAAGCAAGAGTTACAATATCTGGAAGCCAAAAATAAGGATCTCTTGCTTAACCAAGAAACTAAATGGATTCTAAGTAGATCCCTATGCTTGAATGGTAGTGACGAGAATACTAAGTTCTTCCAAAGATACGCACATTGTGAAAATGAGAGAAACTAGCAATTCTATTAGAACATTACAAAACCAAATGGTGACTAGGTATCCATTTTTTTGGTATTGCTCATGAGGGTTCTAAATATTAAAGAATATATACAAATCCAAAGGAAAAACCTGAATAGTTGAGATCTTAAAGGTGGTTGTTGATATTCCACAATTCATAAATGTGTAGGATAATGAGGATATTAGGGCTGATGTTAGTCTAAATGAACTTGATCCATCCTCCACAACTTTCAGAAGGAAAAAAGATTGGTTCAGAATGGGTTTCCAATTGATTTTATTTTGGATTGTTTTGAATGTATGGGAGAGGATTTTCAAAGTGTGATTGAGGACTCCCAACTCTCTTGTAAGATCCTTCAAGCTTTCAACTCTACCTTGCTGGCCCTTATTCCCAAGGTTAACAACCCCCCCAAAAAATCTACCTTTATCCCTTATTCCTTAGAGTTGAAGTTAGTCTAAATGAACTTGAGCCATCCTCCACAAATTTCTGAAGGACAAAAGATTGGGCCCCAATGTGTTTCTAGTTGAGTTTTTTTTAGGTTGTTTTGAATTTATGGGAGAGGATATTCAAAGTGCGATTGAGGACCCCAAACTCTCTAATAAGATCCTTCTTGATTTCAACTCTAGACTTCCTGGCCCTTATTCCCAAGGTTGACAACCCTGTATATTTTGATCAATTAAGAACAATCTCTATATATAATTATGTATATAAAATTATCTCCAAAATCATTGCTAAGAGACTAAATCCAATCTTATAAAATAACATCTCTAAAGAAAAGTTTGGTTTTTATGAAGCGCCATAGATCCATGATGTTATTGGTGTAGTCCAAGAGGGTCTTCACTATATCAATATAAAAAACTACAAAGCCTTAACTATACAAATCAATCTTTCTAAATATTTTAATCGAGTGAATTTTCTCTATATTTATGTTCTTTTGATTCACATGGGGTTCAGAGTCTCTTTTGTATCCTAGTTTATGGTGTGTGTATCTTTGGTCTCATTATCTCTTTTAATAAATGGGTTTGCTACCCACTTCCTCAATTCATAGTAAGGTCTCAGGTCAATATTGAAGAGTTTTGATAAACCTATGTAAGAAAAGCAATACCAAACAAAATCTAAAACACAAGAATTAACAATGGCTCACACAAACATTACATAGAGATTTACCTTGAAAACTCAAAACTGGGAAAACCAACAATCTTGAGAGTTTCTCCACTCTCTATCTCATTGTATTATCATTTTTATTTACAATACAATATTATATCATACAAAACCCTAATACATTAACCCATATTAGATTGGAACCCCATTTCCTTAACCATAAATAGTTTAGAAGGGACCGAAAAACTATTGGTCGAAAACATCTCAAAACATACCAAAAACAAACCCACTTTGCTCTAAGAACCTACAAAGAATACAAACCATGTTCAATAGGGATGCCCACTCTCCCCTCTTCTCTTCCTCCTAGTTGTGGAAGTTCTAAGTAGGATGATGAAAGCTGCTCACATGAATGGTTTGATAAAAGGCATTAAGATAGCAAACTCTTACTCTCTGGAACACCTATTGTTTGCAGATGACATCAAGCTCTTTGTTTCTATGGATGGGGGGTTATATAAAAAAACTCAAAGATGTAATTGACCTTTTTGTGTAGTTTTTGGAACGAAAGTCCATACAAATCAATCCTAAATTCTTATACATGGGATTAAAGATCAAGACATGGCTTTCATTCATTCAATTTTTCCTTTTCTCCAATCTAAATATGAATCAAGAGTAAAGTATATGGGATTATTTCGCAAGGCTAATAACTATACGAAACATAATTGGAAATGGATCATCAAGAAGGTGGATGTGTGGATCAACCTGTGGTGCAATTGTTGCTTATCCTGGGGGGGGCAGGGTCAATTGGTCCTTGTAAAATATGTGTTGGAGGCCCAACCAATCTACTGGTCAACTCTTACATGGATACAAAAATATGTACTTGAGAGAAGAAAGAGGTTATGTTTCAAATTTCTATGGTATGGAAATTAGGACAAGAGGGATATTATACTAATTACTTGGAAATTAATTTCTCTGCCAAGATCCTTGGGAGGTTCGGGCTTAAAAAAAATCTTAATGTTCACAAAGGATTTGGAAACAAAAATCATATGGTGCTTAATCAAATCCGATGGTCTTTGGTCATGGATTACTCATAGGAAATATATACACTCGGAATCCTTGGTGGATTGGCTACGTAATCCAAATGTATCCCTCCATAATGTTTCTTCAATTTGGAAGCCTCTTATATCTTCTCTTCCCTTAGTTTGTAATTGGTTATGTTGGAAGGTTGGTAAAGGATCCTTGGTCCATGGGAAGGTTGCAAAGAGAACTTTTGTTTAAGCAACATGATGATACTACACTTGCAATATCAAGGGATTTACTCCTTCTCACTGGTGCAAGACCGCACAAAATCCTCCATTTTGCACCAGACCTGGATGACGAGCAAATTGCTTGGATTTAATGATGAGAATGGGATCATCTATAGATGCAGTGATCAATTGTGGGAAGGATCGGTTAGGATTAAAGATGAGGAGGATTCCCTTCTTTAGTCAAAATACCCAAATGGGATTTACACTCCCAAAAGTTGGTTACAATCTTCTTAATAAACAAGAGGCTAGAGGTCCTTTTAGGTGGTGGTTGAAAATGATCTGGTATTTTAAACTCGTATTAATATGTGGATTATCCTTAACAACATGGATCCTACTTGGGATATCCTCCAAATGAGATCCTACATAGGACCTCAAAGATGTAGCATCTATCTATCTCAAGAAGAAACAATATACCATTTGTTTATGTATTGCACTTTCACTCAAAATGTTTGGAATGAAATTATTGGTGTTTTGGATTAAATGACAATTGGGAAGGAAATTCCATTGAGGATGCCCTCAAGAAATGGTGTCAACATGAAAAGGCCAAGCCCATTTTTGCTTATGCTATCCCATTGACAATGCATGGAGGATTTTGCTTGCCTGCAACTCTGCTATCTTTGATGATAATATGCAACTGTTGTTGGCCATCACCATACAAAACATCAACACTACAAAATAATGGAATTCTCAACCAAAGATAATACTCCCAAAGCTATAGGCGGGGGAGGAGATCGATCATGGTAATCCTTAGGCATTTTTTGATGAGGCCTCTCAAGCGAATAATCATCTTGTGGGTGCTAGAGGTATATTATATTTCTTTGGTTCGCATTCCCTCCACTTCAAAGTAAATCTTAGCAACGGTACAAACAATGTTGTGGAGTTGTGAGCATTAAAATTAATATTAACCATGGTAATTGAACATGGACTAAACTATGTGCACATATATGTTGACTTGTAGTTGGTTGTTAATTGGATCACATTGAAATACAATTTGAGGAATTTCAGTCTACAAGCTTTGTTAAATGGGACCACCTTGTTGTATAATTCTATCGAAAATGCATCTATCTCTCACATTTAAAGAGACTAGAATTAAGTAGCAAATCTCCTCTCAAAGGAAGATTCACATCTTCCTCCAGGGACTGGGTCTACTCTGGAAACTAAAAATGATAGAAACTAAAAAATGATAAGATATTGGAGTATCTCCATGCTTCTTTTCTATAGTTTCACTTACATGGTTATCCTGTTATCTTTTTAACGTTTTTTTAGCCTATACTTGAATATATTGGATATATGTGGGCTCTCCATTTTGTATTTAAAGAATATTAAGGACATAAATGAGCTAGTTTTTAGTCTCATTTAAGACACTATGTGCCACATCACCAAAACTTGGGAAAGGATCATGAGATATGAATACTCAAATATATGAATGCTCTAGTACATCTGATATATATAATTTTCTTAAAAAGAAAGAAATTATATTTTTTATATCGTAAAAAAAAATATTTAAAGATCAATAAAATTTTCAATTTTTCTTAAATTTTAAATTTATTTAAATCAAACAACAAACGAATTCAAAATAATAACTATTATGAGTCCCAACTAATTAAAATCACAAAATAATGATTACAATCACTCAATTAAGCTTGCTTTATGAAAACTAAATAAAATAAAATAATTAATAAATTCGAAGTAAATGTATACACTGTGTGGTGTAATAGATGAGCTGTAATTGTGGGTTCGAGTAAAGGTCTATAGATTAGCCACATAAAGAAATCATTAAAAAATATTTAAATTACAATTTGAAATTGATAAAAATCTAGTTTTCTCATTATTATCAATTCAATTGTAAAATCATAAAAAAAATATTTAAATTACAATGTGAACTTGATAAATTTTTTGTTTTCTCATTATTACCATTTCGATTATAAAATTTTAGAGAAAACCTTCCCAAAAAGTTGAAAACCAACCATTTAATGAATTAAAATCGGGCATTTTAATTAATTAATAAAATCTATGACAATCTGTTGTTCCTTTTTATTATTCTCTTGGTTTTCAGAGAGCTAGTTTATGTGCTTTGATTTCTTGATCTTGATTCTATTCGTCGGGTTATTTGGTTTCAGTTTTGGTTTATGTATATTGATCCTGTGCATTAGTCAATACTTGATATTTTGGAGAATCAAGATATGGCCAAAATCACATCCATCTAATCAATACATAGTCAAAGTCGATGCCAAAGGAGTAAGTGTCACAAAGTTAGACTTGAACCCGAGTGGGGAGGATAACAATATTCTTCCCAACCACCTGATCTACACTCAATGATTATTATAAAATAGTAATTAATTTTAATTTAGAAAATTAAAAGTTTTTTGTTTGTTTGTTTTAATTAAAGTAAAAAAGAAAATCAACATTGTCAAAATAAAAATGATTTCTCATAAATTATATAGTATAACAAGAAGTTGTACAATTCCTAAAACATTGACACTACGATGATTGAAGATGAATAACACTTTCTTGTGAAGGGACTATAGATTATGAATAACACTTTCTTGTGAAGGGACTATAGATTTATTGATAGAGTGGGGACTAGCCATCTCCAGTTTTTTAACTAAGTATAGTTAGAGGGTAGTTTCCAACTGGTGTCAATAACCACAGTTTTTAATTGAGCTTGGTCTTTTGTTTTATCTTTTCAGGTCTGAGAAGCTTATGCTTAGTAGATACAGAGCTATGTAAATATGTCTAATGGACTCTAATGTCTTTTGTTGTTTCTTTGATTCACTTTATGAATATCAAGAAACAATTTTTTTCTTTTGAAAAAAAAACACTCTCTTAGAGAGTTTAGTATACACCCACATTAAATCTCAATTTTAAAAATATTTGTTTTTGTTCCTATAATTCTTCACCTTTTAACTTATCAAAAGTGTGGTGATTTAGGAAACAAAACAAGTAATTATTTACCTCATTTTGAGAACCCAAAGTTAATCTCAATGGAGTTAATAACATCATCGTCATCATCAATACATTCAAAATAATATATTCAACATCTCTATAACAAGAAGATCATGACAAACTATTCATTAACACACCTTTCATAAGAAGTTGACTAGATCATTTAGCGAAAAATGTTAAAAACAGATATTTATTAACTTTAAAAATTACACCCACAAGGAGTGCCTTAACAATATACCCGTTCACCATATATTCTACGTCCCGTGGGCCACTTATTTATCTATTCACTCAATTATGATTATTATGATTTCTTGTGGAAATTACACTATTTGATTAAAAAACTTTTTATTCATAACACAAATAATTTTGTAATTCCATATAATTTAAAAAAATTATATTTCAATTATTATACATGCCGGCAGAGTATATAACAATCGTTCATTGTCAAACTAGTATTACTTTACAAAAATTTTGTCTTAAATTTTCTTCATATACCTAATGTTTTTGCAATTATTTTATATTAAACATAATTTTTTAAAAATAAAAAATACTTTTCAAAATTTTATGGTTTAATATTTCTATTTTTATATTAGTTAAAATCATCGAAATGACTATTTTTACCTGGTATGCAATATAATTGTCAAAAAAAAATAAAAATTTAAAATATAAAATATAAAAATAAGTTAAAATGCCACCTGGCTCTTTGAGGCTGCGTGCATTTATTGTGAGTTTAATCAAACCCATATGCATTTAATAATGATGCGATTTGATGGAAGGTTTTGATATTTTTATACCTGCAGGATATATTGAAATAGATGGAGAGTCAAATTTGCTTTGAATTTTTAAAATTACAAAATTTAAAGTTGTATCCTTCATAAAAACAATAAATTTTAATTATAAATAAAACATATTTATTTATTACATGATTGATTGGCCAAGACTACGAAAAGACTATTTTTCTTCTTATTATTGTCGCCGTTTATAAAAATATATAAAATAAAAAAATCTTTTCACACGATTGTAATCTGTCGGGTTCATTCGCAAGCTATCCGGTTGATCCTTCTTTGCCTCTGTCGTTGACTGGCTATACTTTCACGTTTGTACTTCTTTGCAATTAAAACTGCATGATTATAATCTATCCAACTCGTTCAACTTGCAGTCCTGCTATGCCAGGTCATTCGACTTACAACCTTGCTCATCTGACTAGTTATCCTACTTGTCATGTTCACCTATTTCAACAATTAACTTCATGATAGCCTACGGTGTTCATATTATTATTATTTTAAGTTTTTCAAACAGTGTTTTTATAAAAGCTTTCTTTTAACCCTATTCAAATACAAATTATTTTAAGTTGTAAAAAATAATAGTTATTATAATACGATTACTATATACTAGTTAATTATTAAAGCCTTGATTGCTATATTTTATTTTAAACTATTATTTCTAAACTGTTTCCATTTTAACTTTTACTTTTGGACTATATCAACTTTGCTGCTATTTTAATTATATCAAAATGTATTTGGAAAAGTCAACATAGCTTAGATTAGGTGATTAGGAACATTGGCTATGATCTAATTCGAAGATCCTCGTGAGATTTAAAAATTCTAGATCCCTCCTAAGTTTAAAATAAGCACCTTTTCATAAGAAGTTAATGGAGAATATAAATGACAATATTTTTATTTCTTCTATTTAAAATAATTACCATTAAAAATCATTTATACAAAAGCAATGAGCCACAAAAAAAACACTAAAATAATGCATGGTAAGAATTTTTTAATTAATTATTTTAATAATAAAAAAAGCAAAATTCTCTTTGGATATTCATTGAACCCACAGTTTAATAATTACGATGGTACAAAATCTGTAGTAGAGTTTTTGTTTCTCGACAAGTTTCAAACCTACAAACAGATTCATCCTCAGAAGAGACTCATTAAAACTCGCACTTCTTATTTTTGTTTCTAAAAAGAAATATAAATAGTAATTAAAATTCTCTTTATAAAATCTACAACTAATTTAAAAACGGAATTGTGACACCTAATAATAACAACCTCTCTAATATTTTAGAAATACAAAACCTAGCAATAGACACAAAAATTTAAAAGAAAAAAATCTTATTTATATATACATATTTATTTTAATTGCTTTTCAATCATTAGTTCTCACAAAATATTCTTAGAACAATTTCATCATTTTAACATGTTTATCATATAAACCACTTTAATAAAAAAAAATCTTATATTATAAAGTACAAATTCTAACATCTGGCGCCCGTGGCCTAATGGATAAGGCGTCTGACTTCTAATCAGGCGATTGTGGGTTCGAGTCCCACCGGGCGTGTTCTGGTTATTTATTAGTAAAATAAAATTGATAAACGTTAACCATCAAATTAAAATTGATAAACGTTAACCATCAAATTAAAATTAATAAAACTGATGTCTGAGCCCAGGTTCGAATTGGGACCTTTATTTGGTGACCGAATTTTACTCTGCAAAACATGATATATGGGAAATGATGTCTGAGCCCAGGAATTTTACTTTGCAAAACGTGATATATGGGAAGTGATGTCTGAGCCCAGGTTCGAACTGGGGACCTTTAGTGTGTGAGACTAACGTGATAACCAACTACACCACCCAGACTGTTACGCTCATTTCAATAATTACACCAATTAGTTATATGAGTACGCCGTTATTTGGGCTTACTCATTTGACACAGTATTGTCTTGGCAGGTCATAACACTGTTTTGGTCCCCAGCATTGCATGGACAAAGGACAAAACAGAATATTGTAGGTCATATATATGATATGTTGTAAGTTTGAGGTTCTTGGATAGAGGCTGCAAGTTTGGTGCGACTTGTTTAATATACGTATAAAAATGATTGCAATGCATTGTTGCTCCTTCAAAAGGAATGGACTGCACAGGACCAAGATTTTATCTGTAACTTTAATTCCAATTCAATATAGGATTAGAGTCAATTTATGGCCCAACTCCAAATTAGGGTTAGTGTTTTTGACCCTCTAGAATATTTTTGAAAGTTCATAATGACTAGCTCCACATACGTGAGTAATCAGAGATGACATGGCACCTTTTTAGTTTGTAGTTTGTGGTCATCAAAATATAGTTTAGCTTGTTAAAGGCATAGCTTCCTCGTGTGAAATCTGATTGAGGTTATCTTTTAACTATTGGAAATCTCTTTATGGGCATAGCAATGTCAATGGGATAAGAGTTATGTTCACAAATTATTTAACCCAAAAAAATGTTATTTAATTCTCAAAACATCCTCCAAATGTAATAGGACTTAAAATCAACAAAAAATTATTTACACCTAAAATGAGTTTAACAAGGCCATCGGTTCTAATTTTTCCACACATAAAGTATTGAAACATATAAACAATTAGAGAATAATTAATTTTAGACTACACTTCCCATTTTCGAAGGCTTTTGATCCCCAAAATATTTTACTAAAAGAAATGAGAAAAATTTCCTCAACTTTCTATGTGGAATACCACTTGGCCTTGCATGGAAGTGTTTCTTTTAACGTAACTTACCGAAGTTCCTCACTTCCCCTATCTAGTTGTTTTGAACTTCTTCTATGAACATGCATCTTCTTATAGCTCTTCTTAAGCATATGATGCTATATCTTCTATGATAGATAAGGTGTTCCCCTCATTTTACTATCGAGCATGGGTGGCTTGTAGAGTTTTAGATTATCCACATACACTATTGAGTAAATGCATATGTATGGAGGTAGACTAAGTCTATAATGATTATTTCCTATGTGTTCCAACACTTCAAAATGACCCAATCTCATGGACTTGATTTTCTTACGAGGTCCCTACATCCTCTATTTGTTCATATGCAACCAAACTCGGTCTCCTACCTTGAATGTTTTCTTAATTTTGTGTTGGTCATGTCTAGCCTTTTACTTCTCTTGTGATTTTTTATTTGTCTCAAGTACTTATAAATGGATCTACATGTTCCAACACTTCAAAAGGACCCAATCTCATAGACTTGATTTTCTTACGAGGTCCCTACATCCTCTCTTTGTTCATATGCAACCAAACTCAGTCTCCAACCTTGAATGTTTTCTCAATTTTGTGTTAGTCATGTCTAGCCTTTTACTTCTCTTGTGAGTTTTTATTCATCTCAAATACTTGTAAATGGATCTACATGTTCCAACACTTCAAAAGGACCCTATCTCATAGACTTGATTTTCTTACGAGGTCCCTACATCCTCTCTTTGTTCATATGTAACCAAACACAGTCTCCTACCTTGAATGTTTTCTGAATTTTGTGTTGGTCATGTCTAGCCTTTTACTTCTCTTATGATTTTTATTTGTCTCAATTACTTGTAAATGGATCTTTCTCTTTCAACTTTCAATAATTCTCATGTGGTGTGTTTCTTCTCTCCTCCATGTTGCATATCCACAATATCTAGATGTGTAAGTGGAAAATATACAAAACACTTTTTAAACGAGAAATTGCTAATAAAAATATGATCTACTCTATTATAATAGCATTGAATGTAAATCAAATTCTTATCCCACCAAAAAATGAACCAATATGGTGTTTATCACTTGTGTTTGCCCATTTGCTTTTGGATGGAAAGTAGTAGATCTCTTAAGCATGAAGTCTATCTTGTCCCAAAGTGTAGTAAAAAAGGCATTAAAAAATATCATATCTTTATTCAAAATGATGCTCCTTGATATCTTAACTCTACTATGGTGTTTATCACTTGTGTTTGCCAATTTGCTTTTGGATGGAAAGTAGTAGATCTCTTAAGCATGAAGTCTATCTTGCCCCAAAGTGTAGTAAAAAAGGCATTAAAAAATATCATATCTTTATTCAAAATGATGCTCCTTGATATCTTAACTCTACTATGAAACAACCTTTTAACATAGGTTTTTGAAGAGGTGATATCCAGTGTTTTAGAGTTGGGAGAATTTTAATAAAACTTTTGGTGGAAGTAACATTTTTTTCAAAAATTACTACACTGTACTTAACCATTATAACCACGTTGTTCTGCATTATAGTGAAAAGGAATCGTTGTGTCTTATGAAGCATGCAATGGGGGAGAAATTAATAGTTATTAAATATTAATATTGTGATGCGTTATATGGGACATGATGTGCATTGATACCACTGCACCATTCATTATTGAGAGCATTGTATACCAATTTTTTTAATAGATATTTCCTAGCACTTGACCTTGGGTTAAACCACTCCCTAACTCTAAATTAAGCGCCACTTATATGATGAATTGGAAGATTTGGATGTACAAAGTGAGGTAACCAATAAATCCATGCAAACTTGTACCTTGTTCAATGATTGAAATAATTGCAGGGTATGTCAGGGATACTCACTCGAAACTTTTACTAAAGGGCATGCATATTTAATAATAGTCATGATAGTTAATATATTTTAATTTCTATCATATATATATATGTAAAATTGTATTTCTAAATTGTGTCAGTTTTGTTTTACCAATGAGTACACCATGGGGGTTGAGGGGGCCACTTAGGCCTTCCTAAATCAGAATGTATTATTAATGTACGTAATTTGCTTTAATGTATGAGTAGCTGGAGTGCGTGCAACAACTCTAACATCTTAACATAATGCATAATTATATCATCTAAGAATGGATACAATGACTGAATGTTCCGTCTAATCTATTTTTTTGATGGTTGTGTACATAGTAGCATAATTCTACTACGAATATGGTTTGATATGGGAAAAATACGTAATAAAAACATATAGTACGAATAAAATACGGAAGTAGAGTGCTTACAAGTCAGGGTCAAGGATATGGTCGCCCATTGGTGGGCTTAGATGAATTTCATTCCATCCACCCGAGTTCAATTCCGTTGAGACATCTTCTGGCTTGGATTACTGGATGACGGTTTGCTCGACCTACCATCCACGATATGTGAGGAAGTTTGTTGAGATTTCCCGTGAAGATGATTTTTCCAAAAAAAAAGAAAAAAGAAAAAAGAATGCTTACAAGTTACATATAATACTTTTAATCAAATATTCACAAATACAATAAATGTAGACATACATTTATATATTAAAATCAATAATTTATTTTAAAAACAAAAATATAAAATCTCAACTAGCAGGTGAAAGATGACAAGTAGTTATTAATATTATTTTAATAAGATAGTATTAAATTCAATAGTATTTATCTGTATCCCTATTACATCTACACTAAATATTCGACGAATTCCAATTTGTTTTGAATTTCCAGAAACGGTTATGCGACTATGGTTATGTGTACATACTTAATAGTTGTCTCTGTTTATTTGAAGTTGCTCACTTTTAGCCCCTATACTGGATCCATAAATTACATGCTAAACAAAACGTGAAGTTGGGAAACACTTTTATGACAAAAGGTTTTGCGGTTGACACATGTTGGGAGAGCCAATATTTATAGGAAAAATATATTTAAAAATTGTATACACTGCATCTATTCCTATACTTGAGTCTCTAAAAATATTTTAGTCAAAACTGATTACTAACTATGAAAATGTTGACGTCAACATGAAAACGAAATTTTAAAAAAACAGGCAAAATTGTTACCCAACATAAATGTATGGCCTATGTGGAGCAGAAAGTGTTAACAGAAATGTATGGTTATGTGGAGCAGACGAAGCTGGGAGTTGATATAATTAAATTTGGGTTCCCCATAGCCTCGCCCGATGACCTAGAAGTCGTGAAAAATATCACCAAGCAAGTCGGCCACCATGTTGCCGACGATGATTACGTGCCTAATAATGCCTAAGTATCATCTGATAGAAGCTATGGTTGATATTATTTTTTGGTGGATATTACTTTGTTTGATATTATTTTTTGGTGGATATTACTTTGTTTGATATTATTTTTTGGTGGATATTATTGTTTGTCAAGGTATATCACAATGCAATCATATAGTATTCTTTTGTAAATTGTGGTTGATCCTCACTATGGTTGATTCTTCATTTTGGTCGAGCCCTCATTGTGGTCAACCCCTCACTAGGGTCAATTTCTCATTTTGGTCGAGCCCTCATTGTGGTCGACTCTTCACTATGGTTGATTCTTATTTTAGTCGAGACTCTAAAATATTGAGTTGGGAATATATGTCCATAGCTTTAGGCAAGTCCTCGATGGTTGAAATTATGAACTTGTTGATTAAAGGTGAGCCTTTGTGGCAATCATGTAATGTAACTTGAGTCATAACAAGTGTATTTGAGTCGACTGAGCCATAGTTCGACAAGTGACTTTAATGTAATTTTTTTTAAAGTTGATTAAAGCACAGAGGGGATGAAATGCGCGTCCTTGTGGCAGGCAATCCCCTTTATCATCGTAATTCAAGTCGGTCTCTATCTGACTCATTCAATGTTTAGTTGATAAGCTAATTTGTAAGTCAATTCAAGTTATATGTTGAGTCCAAACCAATCAACTACCAAATACAGATCACAACGAGCAAGCAACATAAGACATTGCAAACATTATAAATCCTCACAACAGAAGAAGACGAAGGAATTGAAGGAAGAGACATCATATATCACAAAGAAAAGAGCTTGACCCATAGCTAATGACACAAGAACAACTGAATTGATTGAACCCCCCGATGTAGAATTGTAGAGTAGTCTTTGGGTTGTGACCTCAAAGGCCAGAAGGCAAAGAAATTGTGGGTTGACATAACAAAAAGGTAAGACACGCTCACACTATAGAGTATTGTACAGGGATGGGGTGAGCCAATACTGAAGACTCACGAGTTGCACATGCACCTACCAGATTGAAGATGGAGGCTGAAGAATAACATGTCACGACAGAGCCTTGTACACATGTGTCTTCCTATCCAGCTGGCAGTTGTTGCACCTGAGTTACCTATGCAGACCGGTATGCATGGTTGATGTATACCGAGGACTACTTCGACAGGAGTAGAGACCCAGGATGTTGTTGCACATTTCTTTATTCTCTTTAGGATGAAGACGAGTTTTGGGGTGGGGGAGATGTTGAGGGGGCCACTTAGGCCTTCCTAAGTCATCATGTATATTAATATATGTAATGTGCTTTAAAGTACAAGTAGTTGGATCCTGTGCAACCGCTCCAACCTCTCCACATAATGTATAAATATACCATCCAAGAATGAATACAATGATTGAACATTCCGTCCAATCTTTCTTCTTGATGGTTGTGTGTGCATACTTAATGGTTGTCTTTGCTTGAATGCCCTATGATTTCGTACACCACAACGGGGGTACTAAAGGTAGAGTTTGAACTTGTGGCAATGTTGTCACTAATCCTATCAAGATGGAGTGATACTGGCAATGTTGTCACTAATCCTATCAAGATGGAGTGATACTCATACACCTTAATGGTACACATGTGATCTACATAAGATTAGAAAGGACCCAAACTTATCCCTATGTTCTCTTCAAGAATTTTCATTCGTTTTCTTGTTAAATAAGTTGTGGTTAAATGGTAAATCAAATAACCTTTCTTCACAAAGAGTCCAAGTGTAATCCCAGAATGACATATTGTCATGTTAATACAATCAATTTATTATCCTATCTTGTGATATCTTAGAATTAATGTGATCCACATTTCAAGTATTTTCATTTATTTTCTTATTAAATAAGTTGTAACTAAATGATAAATCGAGTGATCCTTTTTTAACAGACTCCAAATGTAATCCAACAAGAACATATTGTCTTGTTTATACAATATTTATTATCCTATCTTGAGATATCTTACAATTAAATGACCCTAAGCATTTTTGTTTGATAACAATTTTAAATCAAAAACATGTTTTATGCAATTTCAACAAAATAAAACCCTCTAAATACAAATACAACTTCTTCTAATTTAAAATTTTAAACATATTTTATGTAATTTCAAGAAAATAAAACCCCCTAAATATAACTTATAATTTAAAGCCTTTTTTATGTACAAAATTGTGACATGAAAAGTATTTAACTAAAAAAGACCATAACAATGACACATCCTAGTATAACTCAATAATCAACTAAAAATCATTTTGGACATATAAAACTATCACTATATTATTCTTTTGAACATAGGCAAATATAACACAAAAGATGTTAAACAAAACCTTCCAAACCTGAACCATCTATGCAACCCTCAAACTTACAGCGTATTTGTAATATCTACAAAATTCTTTTGTTGTCGATGGAGAGTTAGGAAAAAAGAACAGGACTATTTCCTGTCATACAAATAAACTTTGAAATTAAATAACAGCTGCGCATCTGGTGTAGTGGTATCATAGTACCCTCCCACGGTACTGACCGGGGTTCGATTCCCCGGATGCGCAATGGATTTTGGTTTTATCCAATTCAGCATTACTTAAATCTTGTTCCTCTTATGCTCTGTCTCTTCTTCTGGAATGACGTGTTTGGCAATTATTTTACTTAAATTCTGTTCCTCTTATTATTATTCCACAATATGGCTAACAATGTATATTATGAGAAACGAAAAGCTTGTTAACATTGCTGTCTGGGTGGTGTAGTTGGTTATCACGTTAGTCTCGCACACTAAAGGTCCTCAGTTTGAATCTGGGTTTAGACATTAAATATTAAAAACAAACTTCATTTCAAATTGTTTTTTTCAATGGTGGTTCACCAAAGGGCCTACATCCACCAGGATATATGCTAATACTTGGAAAAATCAAGGTATGACCAGAATTACATTCATTACATAGGGGCTCAACAAGAGTATCATTTCATTCTAAACATAGTACACAGTTTATATGGATTTGATTAACTGTAAAAATCCTTAATATAGATGTAAAAATCCTCAATATGGATTTGATTAACTTGGATTTTATTAACTGTAAAAACCTTCACCTTCAAAATGTTATATACAAATTGTTAGGTAAGTAATGTTTACATCATCATATATATGAGGATCAAATAAGACATATCTCATGGAGCTTGCATGTAAATTTGGAGGGGAATAGGTGGGATAGTAGAGATGGAGGCTATTGAGTTAGTGCAATTGTCTTTCCAATTAGCTTTGGTAATTTATTCTCACCTTGCGCTCATTTCTTTTATTAGAAAAATTTGGAGCTGGATTTGTGAAGGAATTGTATGTTTTCAATTGTTTTTGGAGGAATTATGGTTTTAGGAATTAGTTGGAATTGTGCATTTGCATCAAATGGTTTGAAGGAATTTCATTCACAATGTTTGGTTGGTATTGTGAAAGTATTTTGTAAGTCAAGTGCAACCTTGCCTAGGTGAATTGTTTGTGATTTATTACCAAATTTCCCTTTGCCTAGCTTCCTTAATTACTCACCTTTTGATGATACTAGTTGTGAGATGGGGAAAGTCTTGGGTAGTTGCATTTGGTTTTGTTTGATGAGGTTTGTCAAATTGGAAAGCACGGAAATATGGATAGCCTGAGGAATTATGGGAACTAACCTACATCGACAATTTGGGAAATCCATAACGTGTTGTGTAAACATAAAGACCTTATCAAGAATAATTGAACTTCCATGATCTTTGTTGCAGTCAAGATTCATGAAAATGAGGAATCAAATAGTAGATAGCATACAACAATGATGAATATCATCCTCCAACAAAAAGAGCAAATGCAGATCCTAGAAGTTGAGTGTCTATCATAACCTTGTTCACTAATTTGAATAGAGACACTTTCTTATCGATCTCTAATTACAAAATGTTAACTGACTCTATCTTTGGAGAGTTAAAAGGAAAAGGAAATTGTACATCGAGTTGAGGAAGATGCAAACAGAGATAACAAAGACTATTAACTTTCTTATATCAATGTTTTTCATATTTTTTATTAAAAACAATGTTTAAGATGCAAACATGGAGAACAAAGACTCTTGGCCTTCTTATATCAATGTTTTTCATACTTTTCATTAAAAACAATGTTTATTTATATCAATGTTTTTCATACTTTTCATTAAAAAAAATGTTTATTTTAATGTATTGCAAAGTAGTTTTTGATCTTAGGAGTAGTTTTTAGAATCTATACTAGAATAAGTTAATGTATATCCTATGTGATTGTTACCGCAACTTTTTTTTTGTTTTAGGATATTTGTTAAACTACAAACTGAGGATAATTTGTTTTTGGTATTATTATGCTGTCAAGAGGTTATAATACTTTTTAATACAAATATCAGAGGTTATAATACTTTTTAATACAAATATCAATTATCTATGTTAAAAAAATAAAAATAGTAATACTATATATTAATTAAATATACATACAAATAAAAATAAAAATTCTTACATATAGAGAAACAAAAATTGTTATTTAATAAATAAATAAAAAGAAGAAAAGAGAGATAGTAGATTTAAACATCAATAAAAACACTACATATATGATATTTACATTAAAATATTGTTACATTGCAATATATATTTATTGACAATAATCAAAATTGTCTTTTTTAGTGAGATTACATCTACTCTAAATCCATCTTAAAATGATAAAAAACATTATAACTCATTGGATTTGATCAAGTCTCATCAAGTAGAGGAGTTGTCTCCCTTCAAATTCCATTTTCACTAGTTATTGTATGAGGACCTCAAAGCACCGATCCATTTCAACACTGCTACAAAGAATCTATTTCAACAATATTAACCTGTGTGGCATTATGTCTGAAAGGCACCAGGAAGGTACTTGTGAGGTTCTCTAAATCAATTTTCCTACCACTTTTCTTAAAAAACAAATTGAAGTAAGACTTCTTGTAGAATTTTCCTCTATACCGTGCTATAGGATTTTTTTGCAAGGTCTAGTTTGATCAATATGTTGTCTTTTCATTCATCATCTTGAATGAATGAATTGCTTCTTGGAAAATTACCAGATTGTCTATGAATTTTCTTCCTGCTTCAACCCTAGATTGTTCAATAGAAATAATACTCTTCAAAATTGGTTTTAATATTGAGGCAATTGTATTGGTTATAATTTTGTAAGAAGTGTTGCATAGAGATACCGGTTTGAAGCTTTAAAAACTTGCAGCTTTCAAACTATACATTGACAACTTGAGTCCTGTTATTACCTTGAACCTACATGTATTTTCTATTTTCTATGTAATTGTTCAATTCTATCAACTTTCACAATCCGAGGATAGTATTTAGTCCCATTTATAGAATCAAATTATTAGAAAGCACATGACTTCATTTATATAACCAAAGCAAGATGTTATTAGAAAGAACATGACTCCAATATATATGTGGTATAGATGAAAATCCCACAATTTTATTTTGGTATCTTTCTTGTGCTAAATATACTTTGGGGCGTGCTGCAAAATCTTATAGAAAACTTCTTCTTACTTCCATCATTAAAAAAATTGATTTTTAAAGAATATAAAACTTCTTGTGGTATAGAGTTTTGAAATATACTTTGGGGCGTGCTACAAAATCTTTTAGAAAACTTCTTCTTACTTTCATCACTAAAAAAATTGATTTTTAAAGGATATAAAACTTCTTGTGGTATAGAATTTTGACTAGCATGAAAGTTTCTTAAGATCAAATAAATTGTCTTTCTTTAAAAAAAAATATAATGAAGTACAATTTAATAAGTCATCTTATTAAAATATTTCTTAGTATAATAGTTCACTAATGTATAAATATACGCATGTTAATTATTTTCTATGTGCAAAATGTGGATCTTGAAGTGGGGCACTTGCACTAACTATTATATGATCTATTTTGGTCCTTTTTTAAGCTACATCTCTGCTATTTTTTGGTTTTGTTCTTTCATTTGTTCTCTGTCAGTTAGGCATCGCAGATTATTTTTTGGCTTTGTTCTTTCATTTGTTCTCTGTCAGTTAGGCATCGCAGATTAGTTGGTATTAGAGCCTTCGATCTAGATGCTTCAACTATAAAGATCAAATTTAGTTTCTTTTAGAATTTTGTAGGCGGTTCCACCTCATCTCTTAGGTGCTCGGGTTCCCAATACTAGGTATTTTCTTTATGTCCTTGGCCAAGTGCCTTTTTTGACGATCTGCTAAGGTTCTCTACCCTCTATCTTTTTTTTGGTTCGTGAAAGGATCCTTCCCCTTTTTCAATCCTTGCACTAATATGCCTCCATGCAAGGAAACCACATCAGAGGACTCTTAAACAGGTCCTATCTCCTCAATGGGAGATTTGGCCTAGGCCCTACATGAGCTCGTGCACTTGCAACGACTGTAGCGCCCTACCGCCCCTCTGCAACTCGATACTCGTTTTCAACTGCCTAAGTACAATGTCCTTATGAATGGTGATCTCTTAGATTCTTAGATTAGGAGCCTCTCTACTTATTTCCGAACCCACCCAGACCTCAACAAAGACACCAAACTTCATGTTGCTAGTCTGCAGTTGGAAGGAGTGGCACAATAGTGGTGGGATTCATAGTTGACTCCTTCCAAGCTAGATGCGTATCTCACTTCCACCACTTCTAGTTCTTCCCAAGCTTGTCCCATTCACAATTGGGCCTCTTAGGTCAGGATTTGTAGGATTGTGCTTATCCCCTCAAATACATCTAGAACTTCCTGGCTCGTTGGCTTCAACTCAGGCAGTAGAAATACCAATCAATGCAGGACTATATTAATGTATTTTGCAAGCTTCGTATTCAGCTCAAGATCCGATCCAGAAGAATTACTTGTGGTTAAATTCAATTATGGTCTTTTACTTATCTTTAATAGAGAAGTGGACATGTTTTTTTTTCTACAGAAAAAAAATGTATTTTTCTTATTTCCTTGAAATAAAAAAGTACAAAGCATCTTGTCAAGTTCATGGACACATATATGAGCTTCTAAAAAGAAACTGATCCAGTCCAAATACAATAAAAAACTGACCATATGTCAAAAGCATAAAACTCCCCTAGTACAATTACTGAACCATGAACCATAAGTCTTGCAAAAGATCTACAAAACTTGATCCGATAGATCACCAAAAAACTAGTATAGTTCAGAAAAAAAAAAAAAGAGTCATAAGAGTCTATTGATACAAGTTGATTCTACACCCATTCTTCCCAGGTGAGTATACCTGGAGCTCCATCAACAATAGCCTTGGACAGTGCATCTGCCACATCATTGTTCTCTCGATAGGTATGTTCGATGGAAAGAGAAAGAAAGCTATTAATCATAACAGAAATTCTGAGGCACCATTATTGAAGAGGCACCAGAGAAGTGGACATGTTTGATGCCTCCACCTTGGATACTGTATTTTTGTGTGTTCCCATTATGGGAAGGAAGGTCATCCCTTGGTTGAGTCTTGCACCTTCCCATCCCCCACCCTCATCCTCCTCCTCCCAACCCTCAACTCTTCATTCTCCCAAGTATGGCACTTGGTGCACCTTTCACCGTACTCGTTTTCACTCTTCTGAGGAATGTCATGTGCTGTAAGGGAAATGATCTCCCAAACCTTCAGCCAAGAATTTATTTGCTAAAGATTCAAAGGACTCTTTGAATACATCTCCTAAACCTACCCTTATTCCTTTGAATAATCCTACAGATCCAAATCACTCTTTGACCCTCATGACTACTGTAGCTAGTGTTTCATATCATGCTCCTCTATTAAAACATAACTGTCAAATAAAACATTAGTTGGCTACTATGATTATGGACAACGACAATCAAAATATCCTCATGGCTCATGACCTAGTTCATCACATCCATACCAACTTGGTTGGGTGCAAAAGGATGGCCCTCATCTCATGGTGACTCGGTGTTGTGTTGTTACCTTTTCCACTGGGCCATTCTGAGACACTACTGACTATGACATCTCCCCATTATATTTCATTTATTTACTCGTGGGTGTCCATACCAACAATAACGTGAGGTAGTATATCATGTGAATACACACCAATATTATCTTAAGTGAGAAGTGTGGACTTATGTTCTCACCTCATCATCCTTAAAGGAACCTGCTTTACTATCTCTCAAAACCATTATCCATCACATTATCCTTAATCATTGTGTCTCATTGTCACTACCTAGTCCATCCTCTCAAACCTGATAATACCACTCACCTGTGTCCTCCCGACATGATCCCATTTTTGTAGGAACATGCACATGTCTTTGCGGTTCCTGCTGGCCTTCCTCCCTCCCAACCTATTGAGTATACCATCGATTTGATTCTTGGTGCTTCCTTACCTAAAGCTCCTTCTTACCACCTTGACCCACTGAAGTAGTCAAGATTGAATCTCACATCCAACATCTTTTGAACTCAGGCCATATTCATCCTAGATTTTCCCCCTATGCCTCTCTCTCCTTCATAATTCCAAAAAAGGAAGACAATGAATGGTGCTTGGTCATAGATTACCACACCCTCAATAAGGCTACGGTAAAAAACTGCTATCCCCTACCCAAAATTGATGACCTTCTGGGCTGGTTCCGAGGGGCATTATAGTTCACAAAGATGGATCTCATGGCTAGATACCATTAAGTGCAGATGCATACAGTAGAAGCTTGGAAGACAACTTTCAAGACCAGGTTTGGCCTATATGAGTGCCTGGTGATGCCTTTTGGCCTCACTAATGCACCTGCTACCTTTATGCACCTCATCAACGACATCTTTCGACTGCACCTTGATAAGTTTGTGGTCATTTATTTAAATCGTATTCTCATTTTTAGTAACACATGGGAGGATCATCTCCAGCATGTCCGCTCTGTCTTGGCTCTCTTGAGGCAACATCAATTGCAAGTCAAAGAACGCAAGTACTTTTTTTTGGCAACCCTCTGTCTAGTAACTGGTGTTAATTATCAATCAAGAAGGGATCCGTCCTGATGATCCCAAGGTCAAAACCTTGGCCACATGGCCTTCTCCTACCAATGCTTTATCTCTCAAAATTTGTATGGGTGGCATAAATTTCTATCGTCGGTTCATTGCCAATTTTTCTCAACTTACTCACCCTCTCCACCACTGGTTGAATCAATCCCATTTTCCTGGACCACTCTTACTCAACAAAATTTTTAGTCTCTCAAAATTTCTCTTTGTTCTGCTCTCGTGCTTCATTTACCTGATCTCCAACAGCCTTTTGAGATTGAGATGGATGCCTCTCAATTTTACATTGGGGCCATACTTAAACATGGAATTCACCCTGTTGCATACCACTCTAAAGCACTCTCTAATGTAAAACTCCACTATAGTACCTATGATAAGGATTTTTACAGTTTGGTACAAGCTTTAAAACAGTGGCACCATTACATTTTGGGCAAGGAAACCATCTTACATATAAATCATAACCCATTGATCTTTATTAATTCACAAACGAAGATTTAGGAAAACTGACATCTGAAGTGGGCTGCATACAATCAACATTTCCATTTAATGATCAAATATAAAAAGGCACCTATAACTAGATAGTAGACCTTCTTAGTCGTCCTCCCACTCAAGTTCTTAACATTTTAAAGGTATGATGTGCAACCTATGATGCTTGGAAAAACCTTTATGCTTCAGATGTTTTCTTTGGTCTAATCTGGAAGGCCTTACAATGCCCTACTGAGATCAACTAGACCCCTTTTTTGGATTATTCTATTAGCGATGGGTGGCTCTATAAGCTGAGTCAAATATGTATTCCTTTGTCTAATGATCTTCTTATTCTCATCAAAGAATCCCACGCCTCTTCCTATGGTGGCCACTTTGGTTAAAAGAAGACCATGCAACACTTGTAGTTCCATTTCTTTTGGCATACAATTCAGCCCCAAGTGGAACATTTAATCAAAGCCTGTTCATTGTGCAACCAACACAAGCCCACAAACAGTAAGTATGGTCTTTACCATCCACTTCCAATCCCCTCTCTCCCATGGGAGTCCATCTTAATGGATTTTCTTGGTGTTTCTCCCCAAACATTCCACAAACATTGTGTAGGACTTCTAGATTAAATTGGGTCATCATTTAAACACACATTATGCAATATGGGTGGTGGTTTGTTGCTTTTCTAAGATGGCCCCTTTTATTCCATGTACCAAGGCTATCTTTGTAGCCGAAACTATCGATTTTTTCTTTCAACAAGTTTGGTCTCACTTTGGTTTACCCACTTCTATTATCTCTGATCACGATTCATGTTTTCTGAGCATGTTTTGGAAAAACTTATGCTCCTTGTTGGGGTGTCTTCTTTAATTTTATATTACCTTCCACCTCCAAAGTGATGGTCAAACTAAGCTTGTCAACCACAACCTTTTTCATGACCTGTGTATGTATTTTTCCAAAGACAAATAGTGGGATACCTACCTACATATCATCGAGCATAGTTATAATTGTGTTTCTCACTCCTCCTGACTGAGCTCTCACCTTTTGAGGCATATTATGGCTATCAACCTTTAGCCCCTTATGAGTTTCCTCTCACATTGACTCTTGAGGGGTATTCCCACTAGCAAAACATTCTACTCAATATTTCCTGTATCATCTTGCTCACAAACATACCTAGGTCATAGCATCTCTCTAGTCTTCCCAACAACACTACACATCCTACCATGATGTGCATTGTAAACCTCTATCCTTTTCTCCTGGTGACCATGTTTGGTTATATATGGAGAGGCATCATTTTTAGTTCTAGCACCATCATAAGCTAAAGCCTCTACGTTATGGTCCTTATACCATCCTACAACAAATTGGAAAGAATGCATATCGCCTGGACTTACCTCCTTAGTTGGGAATCCACGAAGTAGTCAATGTAAATAACCTCAAATATTTTAATCCTTCCTTGCTATAGGAATCCATCACAATATTTCACCCTTCTGTGAACATTTCTAATTTCCAACCTCCTCTCTTGACCAATACCTTACTAGATACTCACTCTACCAACACTCTTCACTCCCAGCATACCTCTTATCTAATTGGAAAGAAAGGGAAACCCCCAACACAAGCTAAATGGCTCTCCCATGCAATGCAACAACAATTTCCTTAGTTGTTAGCATAAGTAGGGACACTTCCAGCTTCAAACAGGGAGGAATTGGGGTAGCAATGAGGGTGCACTTCTGATCCTCCACCTTCCAGCAATGCATAATCTCCAAGAGAGGGTGCACTACCCAATAAGATGGCATAATCATCTAGGAAAGGAATTGGCCCAAGATGAATTCTATTGAATAATTAATGAAGTAACCGTTAAGATATAGTGGTTAGTTAGATTTGTTAACACAATTAATTACGCCGAAAGCGTTTCACCAACGAGAAGCTTGACCATCCACGTCTGCTAGATTCCTCACTTATGGAGCGAATGGAATCCTGCCACATGGATGCGTCAATTTCTTCTTACCTCTTTCTATCTCTGCACTCCAGCCTATCGTGTTCTCGAACCTGGAAGATAGTGTGCCGCGAAAATAAACCTACAAGAAAATACGAAGATTGTACTTGCTCGTACATGGTGCCGCTGCCCAAGAAAGTTATCGCGTGAAGCCTGCACGAAAAAGTTGAATAAATGGTAGTTATGAGCATTTATCAGCACTAGATTCGAGCTATAACTCGTCGAATTGAGCAGTTGTAAGCTTTACGACTTTACGAGTTCCTGATTCTCGTTTTTATTGTGTCGAAAAGAGAATTTATTAACGTAAACATGAATTTCCTAAACTAACATTACCTGCAAATAGTCTGAAAATGCTTCATTACCATGAGGTGATTCTTTCAATTCTCCACATGCCAGATCAGTTATACTAAACGGAAGCTACGATAGGCCATTGGAACCATTGACAGAAGCATAGTCACTCCACAACCAAAATTTACTCTATCAATTGCCGGTTGTTGACAGTATTCGCTGAATATTTGAAGGCTGGATTTCTGTTGTTGTTCCAATGAGACTGACAAACCTGTCGAATCCTCATTCCTGTCGATTTGTAAAGTCTTAGTGTCGATGAGACTGACAAACCTTTCGACTCCTCATTCCTTATTCATGTCGATTAGTAAAGTCTTATTTTGTGGTCGACTCCTCATTCCCGTCGATTAGTAAAGTCTTAGTGTATTGATCGAAGTCGATATATTCGACCATTTTAATATGGTTGATAGTTGATATTATATTTTTGGTCGAAAGTGTTGAGGTCAACTCTTTCTTATATAATTTTGTAATTTGGTCGATGGGTGAGTAGTCGATGAACTATGTATAAGTTAAATTATCTTTCTTTGAAGCTGGCGGAGTTGTAAGTAAAGTTTGGTCGAGACTTTAACCTATGAAGTGAAGTCATTCTTAAACAGGAATTTCCTGAACATTTATTAACGTAAACATGAATTTCCTGAACTAACATTACCTGCAAATAGTCTGAAAATGTTTCATTACCACGACGTGATTCTGTCAATTCTCGGCATGCCAGATCAGTTATACTAAACGGAAGCTCCGACAGGCCATTGGAACCATTGACAGAAGCATAATCACTCCACGACCAAAATTTACTCTATCAATTGTCGGCTATTGACAGTATTCGTTGAATATTTGAAGGCTGGATTTCTGTTGTTGTTCCAACGAGACTGACAAAACTGTCGACTCCTCATTCCTGTCGATTAGTAAAGTCTTAGTGTCGATGAGACTGGCAAAACTTTCGACTCCTCGATTAGTAAAGTCTTATTTTGTGGTCGACTCCTCATTCCCGTCGATTAGTAAAGTCTTAGTGTATTGATCGAAGTCGATATATTCGACCATTTTAATATGGTTGATAGTTGATATTATATTTTTGGTCGAAAGTGTTGAGGTCAACTCTTTCTTATATAATTTTGTAATTTGGTCGATGGGTGGGTAGTCGATGAACTAAATTATCTTTCTTTTACTTTGGCTCGGCTTTGCAATGCCAAAAAATAATAAGATTTGATCTGTAGGTGTCTTATTATATCTGAGAAAATCATTCTGCGCTGCGGTTTCATGGCCATAATGAAGAGCACTTGTCAAGTAAGCGATGAGTCAAAGGAGAGTTACCAGGATAGTGACAAGTTCAGCCTTGAAATTTTCTCCCAACTATAAAGCAAATGGTTGTCACAATATGGATCCAATATTTTCTCCTTATGAATATGGTGAGTGCTCTTTTCTATCAGTGCAAAATCTTCAATTTGTTTTCTAATCTGCAATACAATATGAAATAAACAAAAAATTAAAAATCTGAATGTTTTGTAATCAAACTACATTCATATTTGAAAAATATTCAAATTAAAACTAAACTCCAACTGTAATCTAGTTTGATATGTTGCAAAACCTCCTCCTCAAGAAATCCTCAGTAATTTCTTCTTTTCCGGCGTATGGAGTGACATGACTACAATTTGGAAGACAGTCCTAGAACATGTAGCACATTGCAACTCTCTATTGATATGTTCTGGTCAACGATAAGATGACTGTATGGTATTGGAGTTGATTTATTGTACCAAAGAGTGAAAAATTACAAAAAAAATGCCAATTTTTAAGCAAAAGTTGGAGGGTTGTGAAAAATCAATAGCTCATTGATAATGAAAATTAATAACTCTAATACAAACTTTGACATATATCCATTTAAAGCTTAAAAATAAATTGATATTTAAAAGCTTTAATTATGTTAATATTCTTATGTCAGAGAATGAAAAATGATCAAAATACATGATTTTAATAAAGATTTAATGGTCATAAATATTTGATAAATATTTCAAATTCAAAACCAATGACTCACTTCCACTTCTAAACATGTATTCTTACCAGACTTAGATTGAAACCTTAAAAAATAAGCATTAAATCAGTTTATCTCGATTCATCAACATGGTCATTTAACTCATTAACGAAGTGAAGGCCAAAATTTGAAAATGTCCTCGAAACAACGTGTCAATTTAGCACAGAAAAACAAGGCTTTGGATATTTCCATAATCCATATTATGAAATACTTGGAAGAAGAAGCTATTGATCTGGCAGATTGTCGTGGAATGAACGAGCTTTGCGATTTCCCACAGTGGGAGACAATCTGTTTCATATTCTTTTGTTCCAAATAGCTGGTGGACCACCCAACAATTTGTTCCCTACCATCAAAGAATGGACATGCAAATCTCCTTGGAGGTGGAATGAGAGGGATTCTCACCTGCTATTATCTCTTATAGCTCCAAAACGCTCTCAAATTCAAGACGGGAAATCCGAATGCACGCAGTTCAAATTATTTTGACATTGCCGTTGGGACCAATATTGGGGGAATTATCGTTGCTTCGTTATTTGCAAATGTGAAGATGGACGACCTATTTTCACAACCCAAGAGACATTGGATTTCATTATAGAAAAGGGGAAAACAATTGTTCCAGTTGCAGTCATCAAGTACTAGGTTGTTGGGTAAGTTAATCCTCAGGATCAAGGTAGCTGCTGCATTAAAATACTCCACCAAGAGCCTCAAAATACTTGAGCAACTTTCTTTCATTACCACGACGTGATTCTCTTAATTCTCAGCATGCCAGATCAGTTATACTAAACGGAAGCTACGACAGGCCATTGGAACCATTGATAGAAGCATAATCACTCCACGACCAAAATTTACTCTATCAATTGCCAGCTGTTGACAGTATGAAGGCTGGATTTCTGTTGTTGTTCCAATGAGACTGACAAACCTGTCGACTCCTCATTCCTGTCGATTAGTAAAGTCTTAGTGTTGATGAGACTGAAAAACCTGTCGACTCCTCATTCCTTATTCCTGTCGATTAGTAAAGTCTTATTTTGTGTTCAAATCCTCATTCCTGTCGATTAGTAAAGTCTTAGTGTATTCGTCGAAGTCAATATATTCGACCATTTTAATATGGTTGATAGTTGATATTATATTTTTGGTCCAAAGTGTTTAGGTCAACTCTTTCTTATATATATTTGTAATTTGGTCGATGGGTGAATAGTCGATGAACTATGGATAAGTTTAATTATCTTTTTTGAAGCTAATGAAGTTGTAAGTAAATTTTGGTCGATGTTATTCAAAATGGTCGAGACTTTAACCTATGAAGTGAAGTCATTCTTAAACATGAATTTCCTGAATATTTATTAATGTAAACATGAATTTCATGAACTAACGTTATCTGCAAATAGTCTGAAAATGCTTCATTACCACGACGTGATTCTATAAATTCTCGGCATGCCAGATCAGTTATACTAAATGGAAGCTCCGACATGCCATTGAAACCGCTAATAGAAGCATAATCACTTCATGACCAAAATTTACTCTATCAATTGTCGGTTGTTGACAGTATTCGCCGAATATTTGAAGGCTAGATTTCTGTTGTTGTTCCAATGAGACTGACAAAATTGTCGAATCCTCATTCCTGTCGATTAGTAAATTCTTAGTGTCGATGAGACTGACAAACCTGTCGACTCTTCATTCCTTATTCATGTCGATTAGTAAAGTCTTAGTGTATTGGTCGAAGTCGATATATTCGACCATTTTAATATGGTTGATAGTTGATATTATATTTTTGGTCGAAAGTGTTGAGGTCAACTCTTTCTTATATAATTTTGTAATTTGGTCGAAGGGTGAGTAGTCGATGAACTAAATTATCTTTCTTTGAAGCTGACGGAGTTGCCATATAGAGTCTGACATAACTTCAAAAATTGTCTCTCACTGTGGGAAATCGCAAAGTTCCTTCATTCCAGGACAATCTGCCAAATCAATAGCTTCTTCTTCCAAGTATTATGCCTTTGAGTTGGACAGGTTCTCAAGAAGATGGATTTCCATTTCCAATTCCCCTCCCATAACCAATCTTTGTTTCGTCAAGATCACCAATTAGGCCTTTGAGCTGGACAGGTTCTCAAGAAGATGGATTTCCATTTCCAATTCCCCTCCCATAACCAATCTTGGTTTCCTCAACAGAAAGTGCATATCTCTGTTACAATAGGAAGAATCTGAAGCCGCGATGTGATTTCACCTTTTTCTATCCTCTGCATAAGTTTTTTTGTTATAGCTCCGGACTCTGTGTTAGAAATGGAAATGTTGCTCAATCTGTGATGAGCGTTAAAGATTTTCATAAGATGAATCTGCCTGCGCGACTTTTTCTGCACATATGGAGTCGGTCGTCGACTATGATCCATAGAGTGTTGTCGACTAATTATTCAATTAGACTGTCTAAGCAAACTATTCATTGATCGGTTGAACATCTGCAATATCAAAATTTGGTTGGTAAGTTAAATTTATTTCCATGGATTGAAGGCATATAATATGTTGCAAGTTGTAAAGATATCAAGATATCATTGGTCGATGCTCAAATATCTGTGCTACTCTTAGAAAGAAGAATTATAATTGTTTTCATTTTTCATGTGTGAAATCGTTATGCTATCCCGTCGACCAGAACTAATGGCTTGGTCGAACATGTAATCCGTCGATTTTATGGTTGCAAGAGAGAAAGATATCAACTGGATGGAGATATCGACTTGTTGCTCGATCACTTTATCGTCTGTCAAATTAAAGAGACCACGACCAATTGCTATATCAAAAATTGATTGGAAGAAATAGATAGATGTTTGTTGAATTTGTTTGAGATTTCAAAGTATGGGAATGTAAAAGTGATGATCATATTCAAGCACCAAAAACATAGAACTTTATTGAAACTGTCGACAAGACGATGTCTTTATTACAATCGGTCCAAAATTTTATGAACTTGTTCCGACCACTTAGTCGAACCCCGACCACAACTTTAAGACTCGACTAATTACAATATCTTTACAATTCATGGACTCGACTATTATATAAAAATAAAATCACTCATGGACCATAATACAAAAAGGAGGTGTCGATGAGCAATTAAGGACGGTCGAACAACTGCAGGTCAACATTTTTTAATTGGTTGATGAGAAATCCATGTATGCTTTTACTTGGTAAATCCAAGTTTTTTATTCATGTCAATGATTCATATAATTTTTTTTATTTTAAATTAAATAAAAACAATATCTATTTTAAATTAAATAAAAAAAATATCACTTTAACAACTAATATGTAACAAAAGGTCATTTTTTTTAATAGAATTACATTACAAAAGGGCATTTTTTTTAATAGAATTACATTAGATGCCCATCAAATACGATGTCTATTTATGATAGTTTTGCATATGAAATTGTAGGTTACAACACTATTTATTAATATTACTTTTATTAGTTAATGAGTTTTTTAATTATTTTTTTATACTATTATAATTTTTTATAAATTTAGAGATGATATTATTTTTAATAGTATCAATATTTTACACAATGAACTCATTCTTTATTCTCCAAAGATTTAATCTATATTTAATATCTTTATGTCATCTCATTTTAATTTAAAAGTAACTTTCACTATATTATGAAGCAACCTTAACAAGCCTCTTGTCTTTCATGTTACTTGTCTTGTGCTTGTACATTAGATACTAAACATTGCCATACTCTCAATGATGAAATACTAACTTCTATGAGGAGGATAGGATATGGTCTATTTTTTTCATTTTAAGATTCTAAATTATAATTTAGGCTCATGGATGTTGGCACCTTATATTGTAGCATTTTGGATATGCACGGATAATCCATTAACATGCCAATAACATATATTTAACATCATAAATATGGATGGGTGGTATGATCACTTGCTCTGAAATAATTGTACAGAACCATGATCCATAATTCATCTCTTTTTGAAGGTCTGCCCATTCCTTGCACAACATTTCGCTTCCCACGATATGCAAAAATTGTAATCTCCATAGGCTTTGAAATAGAATGTCGTACAATATTCTTTCTAAACTATTACAATAAGACAAATCTAGATATTGCAATGAGAGAAGGCTAGAGAACACAAACACGTGACGCTCCAAGGTTGTTGCATTAGTCAAAGAATGACTGATAGAACAGTAGTCTGAGCCGACTACAACATATAATATTTGATCTGGTAGGCGATTGGATGATAGAAAATGTCTCCATAGTCTGTCGAGGTTCGACAGGAAGCTGAACAAAATGGTTGATGGCAATACCATATAAGCTAGCAGTCTTTGGATCCCACCAACAATAACCTCGTCATGCCTTAACTCCAGTAAAGGTGTATCGATCGACATCTGAGCAACTTAATTTGAGAAATAATAAAGGTTGACGGAGTATTGTAATAGCCCGATTTTAAAATAAGTAAATCGACGGTCAAAGGAAAAAAAAAAGACCAACGTCGACAAGGAATCAACCAGCAGATGCGTCCTTACCAAGGATCTTCTATCGGTCGCAATTGCACTCCATCGACTTCCTTTATTTATGTCTTGAATGTTTATTCACTACTTGGCCATCAACCGATGTATTTGGAGATTTTAAATGCAATCGGCTGAGTGGTCGGAAACAATCGTGGAGTTGGTTTGGCAAGAATAGGTAGAGGTTGTAGGTCTCAATCTTTCTTTGCTTCTTTGAGATTGTTTATTCATGGCAACTAGGGGAATTATGTATTCTGGGCATCTAGCAATATTCATTAAGCCAACTGACTATTGTCATGAACTTGTCCGACCATTAAGCTGACTATATTCATTAAGCCAGCCGAATATAGGCATCTAGCAATATTCATTAAGTCATCCGACCATTTTGATGGAGGTTAAGCCATTTTGATGGAGGTTAATGCATGTGCTTATGTTTTTCTTCCTTCTAACTTTCCTCTTTTCCTATCGGCGTTTATTATTTCCCCTAAAGGGGCAAATGCTAATATTATATCTTGTAATAGCGCTCTATATAAAGATGTCCTCTCTTCAATGATAAGATCAATGATCTATTTTGGTCCTTCTTTTATGAGATACATCTTTGTTATTTTTTGTTTTTGTTCTCTCGTATGTTCTCTGTCAATTAGGTATGGCATATTAAAGTTATTATAAGCAAGTTTGAAATAATAAAATATCAAAATACCAACCAAAGAGACAATCAATATAATAAATTAGTGTAAATGCATTGTAGAAAATAAAAATTCCTTGAGAACCTTCCAATATTTGTTATAATTGCAATAAGATCGAAGCGACATGAAGGATTTCCATTAGATACCTTAAAAGAGAATGATTTCTCGTAGTATTGATCTAATCCTTCAAAATTACCTCAAAATTTAAATTATCAAATAAAATTAGATGCTAATCCTGTAGTCTGGACGTCAAGCATCCAATACCTTATCCAAGAGTTTGACCAAAGGTCATCAAAGCCTTTAATCTCTAGATGTTTTTTTTTCTATTTTGGCAAGAAACATCAGCTATTGTGGAAAAAGCTATCTCTAAAATTAAATAAATTTCCCTAAAATAACTCAAGGAATACCCAAGTTTGCCAATGGTAGTCGCGTTAACGTTAAGATATCTCAAACAAGAGCAAACTTGTAGTGTATTTTGAAACAAACACTTCAAAATGCCCTAAAAATGCTAAAATTGTAGGAAAGAATCTAAAATAACTCAACATACCTTGAAAAATACCAAGCCTTAGAAAAAAATTGCAGGCTAGAGGATTTTGAAGTAAAAATATGACTAGCAAAGGTGATCCTCGATGGATTGTTATGGTATTCTTGTAGTAGAGGTGATCCTCGATGGATTGTTATGGTATTCTTGTAGCAAAGATGATCCCCGATGGATTGGTGTGGATTGGAATACGAGTCTGTTTAGATTTGGTTTACTTATAAATGTCAAAAAAGGGCAGAGAATGCATCTATAACTTTGTAAGAAATGTTGTTGACGAGCCTCAATATCTAGCCTCATATACCTTGAAAAGATCTAGCTATAAGAAATGAAAATTCAAAAATTTTTTGATTCAAAGATGTCCAGGATATGCATATGCCCCTTTCCACCATATTGAAGTATATTGAAGGGTGTATGATTACTTCTCAGAAGATAAATTCTCAACCACCAACCACCATTACTAGTGATGGCCATACCAATGCCCATACTTTGCTTATGGGTGCAGTGCCTAATATAGTTGAATGCCTCCATCCACTGCATTGAAGGGTGTATGATTACATCTCATATGATGAATTCTCAACCACCAACGACCATTACTAGTGATTGTCATACCAATGCCCATACTTTGCTTATGGATTCCATATCTAGGTGACTATTGTATACTACCTCTTCATCCAAAGCAAGGAAATTTCTTATAAGGATATCCACTAGCATCATCTTTGTATGCCTCTGTCCATTGCAATGAAAGGTGGAAATAATGTGGGAGGTCAATTTTTTTTTTGAAATAATTTGTTTTTAATTTTATTTTTTATTCTAATAAATTTATTTACACCTACAAGGATTTATGTCCCATTCAAGGGTTTCTAAATTGTTGGTAGGTAATTCCTCTCTCTTACGGTATTAATTTGAATATGATTTTGGTAGCTCAATATTTACTACACTAGTTGTAGTTCGTAAGTATGATTAGATTTTAGAAGAATCCTTTGGAAGACACGACTTCTTATGTTAAGGAAGCGTTTAGACAGGGTAGAGTAGGCGAAGATAAATGCCTATAATAAATCCCATGAACAGAGAGTGAAGGGTTGTGTCACCATCAAGCTTGGTGAACTATAACCAATGATATACCAATAGAAGAAGGGAATCCCAATATTTAAAAAGAAGAAAAAAAACAAAGGGGGGAGTGCCTTTGTAAAGGTAGGGATAAGGATTTTTCAAAAGGTTTTTTTTTTAAAAGGGGGCCAATGTTGTACTAGTTAGTTCAAAAGAGTAGATATACATGGTTTTAAAATAACAGGTTGTGTCATTAAAAAGGGGAAAGATAATCCCATGTTTTAAAAGGAAAAAAAAAAACTTAAAAAAAGAGAGATCTCGTAATAAAAAAATGGGGCATATCTGTAATACCCCCAATTTTGGCCTGGAATGTATTTAATCAAAATGATGTAAAGGATGTAAATATGCTAATATGGATGCCTAGTCTGGAGCTCAAGGCCAAGGCCCAACTAGTGAATGGCCAGGCATGTATGATGTATATCTTTTTATTTGGACCATATGATTGGCTTATCATGCCAATTCAAAATGTATGTAAATATTATGTTGAAAATTAATAAAAATGGTCCAAGATGGCTGTGTAAAGAGAACCAGAGGGGCTATGATTCCACCAATGGGGAAGAGGAAGGGGGCCTATGGGAAACCAAATTCTATGTTTCCATGTGTCAACCTTAGAACTCATCCAAAATCTGTCATGTGCCTTAAATGAGCCAATTACCTTCTCTTGACTATTAAACCCAATCATTGAATGCATATGTGAGGTTGGTGGGAAAAAGTCACTTCATGTAGTTATTGAAGCATGGGGGTTGCGACAATTATGTTAGTTGTTAGTAGTCCTATTTATTCTATGGTCAGAAGCTATGTTAGATGTATTTTCACACTTACCTCATATCCTTGGAGTCAACACTCTTTTGATCATCCTCTCATGCATGTTTTATACACTACGTACAGTTTTTTCATTGCGGTTCATGACCATTACCGGACTGTGTATAACCCAAAAATTTGAATTTTTAGAAAGAGCTGCATTTTTGGAAGGGGAAATAGATGGTTGTAGGTGAGCATGGAGGTCGGGCAAGCTAGGAACATTTACCCATTGAGTTATGCTACTCTTGGATGCTTGAGAAGCCATAAATTAATGTTGCAGGAGGTTCTGCAATAGCTTACAACGGGTTGGACACTTACTGCACACATTGCTAAGCACTATAAGGGTTGGATTTCCTAAGGGAAATGTGGATCAGTGAAGGGAAATGCCTTCCTTGTGTTGTGTGGGGAAGTTAGAAGGAGTGCTATGGCTGTGAAGTCTTAGTGAGACCCCTATAGAGCTCTATTGGAGCTTTTGGCTAAGCATAGAGAGCAGAGTGGGTAGTGGGCTGAGAGAGAGAAGCTTGTAGACATTTCATTCGCCATGGTGGCCTCATAGCCCAGCTTGGAGGTGGAATCTCAGCATAAAGATTATATGCTGGACATAGTGCCTAAGGTTGGGTGCAAAATCGCTCTTACACAACCAGTTGCTTGTATCTTCTTTGCTTAAAGATAAGTATTCCTATGTATCTGATGTGTAATGTTTTTTAGTTGCATTCATGCTAGAATTATGCATGTAAATTACATGTTGTGTGTGTGGATTTTATTATTTCCGATGTGTGTTTTATTTCCATGTTTGCACATGCATTTTAGCTGTATAAATTCGTAATTATGGTTATGGGTTGAAATTTAGAGGCCCCGATTCAGTTAATGTCCCTTCCTGCCGGCTGGATTGAGGGATGGGGATGTTACAATATCATATTTTGGCCAGGTTAAAAAAAGGGGGGGTGTGAGTTTCAAAAATTGAAAACCCTTGTAAGGGTGATGACCGAGGAAGAGATTCATATCTTTGAGAATAAATAAACAACCTATATAGAGGTAAAGAAGACGAAAAGTCGTGTAGAGCCATGACTAAAATTGAAAAAGACAGAAGCCTGCGTTGACATATGAAGGAGACAAGAAGAAGCTTAGCAGCTGAGTTTTATGTAAGGGGGGAGAAAACACTATTGAAGACAAGCATTGAATATGGAAAGTTGGTTGAGATGAAGTTGACCATCATGTGCAATTAAAGTGAGCCTGAAGGTTGTTTTATGAAGAAAAATTGAGAGGGTTGGTAAACATAATCGTATATCTACTAGTGACTGATAGAGATGGGTCACAAGAGAAGTGTAAAAGAATTAAAAATACAAGTTTATGAAAATGGAGACAATTGTGAAGGGTTGAGAATATTTCTCAACAATCTTGAAATGGTGGAGGGAGAATTAGCTTGAGAAACAAGAATCAAATTTCAGAAGAAAGGATAATATAAAGGACTGATAAAGGCCATGATGAAGAAGAAAAGATTACTCTCCAAAGTTGAAGTGAATATTGTATGTCAACAACTGTGTGAGAGAAGAAGATTTGTTAGAGAGCTTACTAGAATGAGGTTTGTGGTTGATGAAGATCTCACAGCAGATGAGGTGAAATATGAAGATGAAGTAGAGTTTGAAATCATGGCTTGTAAGCTAGAACCAAAACAAAACTTGACGATGAGCAGCAACTCATACAAAGGTTAAAAGAATTTGATAAAGATTAAAAGAACTTGAACATGGTTGCAAAAGTGGACGTTAACGTGGATGCAAAACATGGCGCTAAAGAGGAAGCAAAATTTGGTGCTAATGTGGAGGCAAAACATGGTGCTACATGTGAAACAAAACATGGTGCTAATTTGGTAGAAAACATGGATGAAATACTGGACGATAACATGGACGCCAGCTAGGTGCTAATGTGGAAGCAAACATAGATGCCAAACTGGATGCTAACTTGTTATATACTTAGCGGGGGATAATATGGGGTGCCTAGGGAGGTACCTAAGGGGAATAAATGATGTAATGGGTACCCAAAAGGGAATAAACTATGTAAAGTGTACCCAATGGGGTAAATTAATGTAATGTGACCATTAATAATGGAATATGGTCCACTTGGTGGTTGGGGGTTAGTTAAAAGAAATAATATAATAACAAGGCAAAGAACCCTAAGTATATAACATAACTTGGCGCCAAATTAGGCATTCAAAACGGAGAAAATAATCTCTTTTAGGCGCTATTCTAAGTGTTATCTCAGGCAATATTCTAGGTGCTAAACTAGGCACTAAACTGGATGAAACTCCTAGTGCTAAACTAGACGCTATGTTGGATGCTATAGAGGACACTAAAGGGGAAGCTAATTGGGATGCTAAGAGGATGCAATTTTTAGTGCTTTAAAAAAGTCAACGACCCACCAAGTTTAGCACTGAGTTGGTCCACTCAATTGAGAAAAAATTATACTAAAAAGGGGCGCTAAACCTAGCACTAGTTGTCAGTTTTGTGTAGTGATATTAGAGTGCAATTTCAAAATATTTGCCACCATATCGACCTTCCTAACCTTTTAACTCATCACAACTATGGTGATTTAAGAATGCTTCTCTTATAGCTTTTTGAGCGTAGAAATAAAATTCTAAAGAAATCCAAATGACTAGGTTTACCTTTTTAAAGTCTAATAGACCAAAGTTAGTTTCAATAGATGTTAATAACTATCATCAACATCATTTAAAAATACTTATTTATATTAATAAAATGATAAGAAGGAATTTAAAAGAAAAAACCTATTTATATTGAAAAAGTGTTTACACAAATTTTAACTTAAAACTTAAGTTACTTTTAACTTATTAAACTTTTATTATATAATTTTTTAAATATATTATTATTAGAACATCATAAACATACACACAAATTAAATCATATAAAGCATATACAAAGAATATTCTGCATATTAAAAATGTCAATACATATTACAACTTAAATGGTCTTAACAATTAAGAACATGTGTTTCCTCTTAAAAGGTCATAAGTTCAAATCCAAAGGGGGTAGGGTATGTACACTCTATAAATTTAGACTAATGATAAAACACTTTCTAGCTTTTCAACATATCGATATTATATTTCTTATGAATTAGGGAAATCCATAACCAAGTTTTACTTTATGTATGGAACTAAATCTTGGTGGCTATACCACATGAGCTTTGCCTAGCCTCAATGATGGTGGAGAATAGGGGATATTGGGTATCTTGGGGTTACTATAGGCCACTAAAACCACCTTTTTGGTCCCGGAGTAAGACTTAAAACTACTTTTGATTGGCTTAGAGTTTGTCTTCCTTGGATGTAAGGAAACACGTTAACAACCCCAGGGGCACATATCAAGAGTGGAAACCCCTTACATATTATTTTATGTTGCATGGTTTTCCTTGAATAACAATGATGAGTCAACTCACATTTGTTGATAGCAACTAGTGATAGTTGTCCTGACTACCATGACAATTGAGTTATAATAAATTTTTCCATCTTCCATAAAAACATCAATATTATATTTCTTATGAGATTAAGAAACTAATAACTAACATTTTAAGAAATGATTAAAAGTTAGTTAATAAAAATAAAAATTATTTAATTATATTACATTTTTTTTTATAAGCTAAAGTATGTATTGATAGCAAAACATGAACAAAATAGCGTTACGAAGTTAGAGCTTTTATGGCTGGCCTGTCAAAACAAAAACCAGGCCAGCCAGTAAAAGTCTCAAATTGAGTCAAGATAACCATGAAATAAAGTCCCAAGAAAACCAAGAGGGGGTCCTGCCCTACATAGGGAAACAAGGATGACCCTTTTGAGTCTTAGATTGAAAACTAACATGTTTAAAACAGATAGAAACAAAAACAAATAATCTAACCATGGTAACTTAAAAACGAAACAGAACTCAAGGATTAGGAACTTGAGTCCCGACAACAGAATTCACAGGAGGCCTGCTGATAGGTCCAGCTTCAATTGCACATCATACAAATGTACACTATAATATCCCTTCGTTTAATCAAATTATCATATCTAGGTCCAATTTCGTTTAATAAAATGTATCCAAGTCCAGTTTCGTTTAATCAAATTATTATATATATCAATAAAGAAATCTTCTACTATTACTACTACTACTACTATTATTCTTGTTGTTGTTGTTGTTGTCGTCGTCGTCGTCATTCCTTTATGCTTTAATATGTATTTACTATTCTCTTTTACTTAATCAAAATTAACTTATGTGAATCAATTTGGTTGTCCAAGCATGTGAAGTAAATTTATTGAAAATTTATATGTTCTAGAGTTGCTCTTGGAAGAAAAAAAAGTCATATTTCTACCCAATTTAAGTGAGAGTCATATTTTTTTCTTGTTTGGTTGATATAAGATTTCTCGTCATTCAATTTTATATGAGGTTTTGGTTTAATGGTTAAGTGAGAGTGGTGATACTCGTCATTACAAGTTTCAAATTTATAAAGATGTGATTTACTTCTCATAGGTTAATTTGTATGTGTAAATAATTCATTCTATGTGGTTGAGTTCATTAAGTGCTAGTTATTGGAAACTTTGGCAGAATAGATATGCCCAATTTAAGGTTTTTTTTGTAAGGAAAACTTTATAGGGGAATTCAAGAGATGTTTCCCTACAATCATTGATGGCATCCCTAGTGACCTGTTGCTGTAGAATAGTGTATCTAACCCATGAGGATTCAAACCTGACACCTACCATCACATAACTAGTCAAATACCCAACAACATTGACAACAACTTATTCACCTAAAATATTGACTTTATTATTAAAATTTTTATATATTTATGCTTAATTATAATACTTCCATGTTAAAAAAGGACATTCTTAATTAAGAGGATATTGTCAATCCCAACTTTATTCAAAAAATCTTGTCGCTCAAATATGCATTATCCTTTAATAATCGCTTTATTGGTGTCAGAATATGATGCGTGAGAGGGGAAGGTAATGGCAAAAAAATGCTTAGTTTTCCCTTTCAATTTTTTTTTCCGGTAAGGCATTAATCCCATTATATATATATTTTTGTGTTAATAGTAGAGAGTAGGTATCTTAGCCTAAAGCGAAAGCTAGTTTCATTATAAACGACCTAGATAGATTTGATGTTTCATCCATCCAAGGATAGTATTGATGATACGATACTATATTGGCTTATGACTCCCTCAAACTTGATGAAAGGATTAGGGATGGAACCAATTTCTCATGGTTTTGAATAGTCCACTTAACACTCATTGCATTAGGTGATGCTCACATGGGTGGAGAAGTGGGATTGAGACTAGCAAAATGAATCACATAGCATCAATAACCAAGACTTCCCAGGAGGTCACCCATCCCAAGAATCCTTTAGCTATAGCGTGCTTAACTATGGAGCTTTCCCCACAATCAAGCCTGCTTAGCTTGCTACCCCATTTGCAAAACCTTAGCAAGTATTATGGCTTATGAACTATTTAATTAGAGATCCCTTTACTCTTTTCTTTAAGTCTCGAGGGGTTTTCGCAGTCCATCATATGATATATAATTTTTGGGATGATATATCCCATGAGTATAGCCGCAATTGACCAATTTCTCATGGTTTTTGAGAAAACTAAGGCTCTTAACCAATACAAATCTCTTAATGACCCTACCAGTTGTGTCATAAACACTTATTTGATTGTTTCCTATATAAATTATGGAGATTAAAATTTAAATTGAAATCCTGGCTCTTTTGACTATGTCGTATGTGGAAGTTGCTTATAGAGTCAAAATATTTTTTGTTTTGTATTGTCTCTCTATATCAGCCTAGCTCTTTTGACTATGTAGTATGTGGAAGTTGCTTATAGAGTCAAAATATTTTTTGTTTTGTATTGTCTCTTTGTATCAGGTAATTTAGTTATGGGCAACATGCTTTGCAATCAAAGCTATAGTTATTGATAATCAAGAATTCACATCGTCCAATATTTTGGTTTTACTTATTTTTTCCAATACTCGTTCAATGGCCATATATACTCATATTAAACCAAAGCTATAATGATTGATAATCAACTAGATAGTCAAGATGGCATTGCCAATAAATTTAAATTATTTATCATTTTTTAATTATGAAATGAGTAGTTTAAAGATTAAATTATCCGGACCATTTTTTCGGCTTGTTTTCTGACTATCGTTCTTCAAAATCTGGTTGAAATTGTTGGAATCAAATATATAACGTGTTTAATTGCACAATTATGGGTGGAACATGGGATTTTGAGGGCGTTGAATCAATTTTTCAATAAAAAGTGGACTCTAAACAATGAAAAGTTATTGTTTGGCCAAAAGATTAGATCGTCTGATTTTGTCAATAATGACCAAAAAAAGTCAAAATCATATAATCTTTAGACAACTCCATTTTGAAAAATGTATTTTTTAAGAGATTTATGTCCCATTCTTGTACTTTTGCATTAATTAAAAAAATGGTATTAACATATTTGCTTTCTTTTACATACGATAACAACATCTTTATGCATTAATTAAAAACATGGTATTATCATATTTTTTCTTTTACATATGATAACAACATCTTTAGGGGTGGTTGGCATGCAAGCTTGAGTTTATCATTGATCTCAAAGGAATTAAGGAAATCAGCTTCACATGGGGATTAGGAGCAACATCAAACAATCAAGCAGAGGCTTATTCTCTTCTACAAGGAATCAAGGCTACATTATCGTCAAACATAAGAACCTTGATGGTCTTCGAGGACTCTTCAATTCTAATCTTGTATATGAACACAAATTCTTCTCCGTAGGATGAGAAACTTGCTATAATCATTGTTATAATTAGGAGAAAAATGCATGGGTTTAATGAGATTAACTTTCTACATATCCCGAAGTCTTTAAACCAAGAGGCCAATTGCCATGCCAACCACGCCTAAAGGTTAGAGGAAGGTAAAATTATCCACTGGATTTTGAAACCATGGTAATCATCTTTGCATAGGAGTATGGGATATTGGGAGTTTCCAGCAGGACTAACACTTGGTTTGGTTCTAGAACAAAAACTTGTCGTTTCAAGATAAGTTATGTTTGGTCTCTTATTGCAACATCATTCATTATCTGTCTTTGGTATCATCGATTTCGTGTTGGGTTTGAAGCTTGTTCAAGGTATTTAGTTCCAGAAGTTTATAGTTCTAGTGTTCATTTTTCTTTCAATCCTAAGATTTGTTTTGAATGGTTTCAGGGGATAGCCCCCAAGTTTGCTTGCTTTGGGCACTTCCTAGGGCAAAACTTCACTAATTGGCACCCTAGAAAACTTGGGATTGGGACATAAAACTTTATATGCTAGACAATTGTGGTCAATTGTTTTGTAGGGTAAAGGAAATTGTGACAAGGAATTTAGGCCCTAGACTTGTAGATCCCCAAAATTGCAGTGCTCAGTTGTAGCTCAGCCTCTTGGGGATAGGGGTTCTCCCTTGCAGAGAACTTGGGATGCCATAATTGTGTGGGATATTCATTGATAGAAATTGAACCATAAAGGATAACCTTTACTCCTCCTACCATAGAGATATACAAGAAATTCGTAGGATCCTCCGACATCAGGGAGACTTAATCGATGGGAACAAAACTTCAAGTTTCTTTATCACAACCAAAGCCCACAAGTTAGAACATCAACATACTTCACATGATGCAATCATACTGGACATCTTGGTTTAACATAAAAGACAAATTTAGGATGAAGAGGATGAATGTGCAAGGTTGAAAGCCATAATCATAGCATTCCAAAAACGTTCATCTTCCTTAACTTCAAATTTGAACATTTTAGTAAACTTCTTGTGAACTTCATAGAAAAAGAAACAATTCATCAACTATGAAAGGATATGAAAGTTGACAAAACATAAATGACATCCCACATCCCTCCAATCATGACAAAGACAACCCCATGAGCAAACATGCATTTTCTCATAGTTATGTATTAGTTAGTGTATTACAAAGAAGTTTTAGTTTTAAGAGTTTACTATATTAGCAATTCCATGCTAAGCAATGTAAGCTTCTTTTAATATATAATTTATATATATATATAAATAATATGTTTATTAATATATATATAATATGTTTAATATAATTAATGTGTGTTTGCTTTTGGTTTTTTTTAATATAGATAAAAAAAAATGGGTTTTTTCTAATATAGATAAAATTTGTAAAAAATGTTTTTTTTTCTAAATCAAAAGGTGAGGTTATTCCTATGAGGTTTTATTCACCGTTAAGCGATGTAAGCTTCTTTTAATATATAATTTATATATATATATAATATGTTTATTAATATATATATATAATATGTTTAATATAATTAATGTGTGTTTGCTTTTGGTTTTTTTTAATATAGATAAAAAAATGGGTTTTTTCTAATATGTATAAAATTTGTAAAAAATGTTTTTTATGAGGTTTTATTCACCGTTAAGCAATGTAAGCTTCTTTTAATATATATATATATGTTTATTAATATATATATAATATGTTTAATATAATTAATGTGTGTTCGCTTTTGGTTTTTTTTAATATAGATAAAAAAAAATGGGTTTTTTTTGATATAGATAAAATTTGTAAAAAATGTTTTTTTTTCTAAATCAAAAGGTGAGGTTATTCCTATGAGGTTTTATTCACCGTTAGAAGAAAGAACACAAGTCTCAAATCCACACGCCCGGTGGGATTCGAACCCACAATCGCCTGATTAGAAGTCAGACGCCTTATCCATTAGGCCACGGGCGCCACATGATTGCCTGGTGGAAAATAGAAATGTATTGAACCAATACTATGGTCATAATTAAAATCACTTTAAATTAGTGAGTAGTGAGAAGATGTAAAAAAAATCATATTTCAAATTTATGGATAAAATTATTCTTTCGAATCTAATATTTCTAGATTAATAAAATTCTTTATTTTTAAATTTATTTTCTTTATTTTTAAATTTATTTAATAAAATATTTTATTAGAAGAAAGAGAATATTATTTGAATGTTATTTTACGATAGTGTGGAGAGTATATATTCATGTATGTGAATCTAATGATATTATTGGGTTTATAGATATTTTCTATATCATATGAGATGTGTCACTTTTGTAATATATGTTTGTTTAAAAAAAATTAATACAAACAAAAATAAAAATAGTGTTAGTGTATAATTAAATATATATATATATTTTTAAAATTTGGTAATATAAATAATATTATGAAATAGATACATATTAAATTTTATAACACATTGTTGAAGAGATTGTAATATTTAATATTGAATATGAAATAAGATTTTATATCAGTATTGATTTATCTTAAATTTGGATCTATCAAGTGTTTAACGGATCAAACTTCTTGAAGTGTGAATCTTTTTCGGAGTAAAAAAAATGATAAAAGACTTACTTCTCAGGATATTTAATCCCTCTCGACACTTAATAGATATTGATTTAAGATAGATCTATGCTAGACTAGATTTTCTAAGGATTAATAGATGGATAAATGTAGTCTTAAAAAGAGGACTTTACACTTAGAATAAGAAGAAATTGATTTATGTTTTTCCAATTGAATGTTATCACTTTAATGTTATGGGGCCTTGTGGTGGGCCTTTGTGCCTAGAATGTGTTATTATGACTTTCAAAATCATTATAGTAAAATGTGCTTTATGTTTTGATTTATGGATAAGGAGTTTATGTCAATGGTTGATAGCAACATCTATAAACATTTCTTGATAATGAGTGATAAGATAACAAAGTCATGTTCCATTGATACATCAACTGATTCTCCTAAAATCTCGTAAGCTACTTTTCTTTCTCCCAATTGTAGATTGGTGTGGGAATTAGATGAGGCTTACACATATTGCACTGACATTTCTTTGTCAATCCTTCTAAAGTGCACACAGTGTCAATCAATGAGAGATCCAACAACTAGTGCATCTTTCTTATTTCCTTTATCTCTAATAACCTCCTTCGAAATGTACTAGGAAAGCAATGGTTTACAAGATTTCACAATTGACAAAGATGATGCTCCTACATAAATGAAAATATAGATATTGAAGAATTATAGCCCCCAACTACTATTACAGGAAATAAGGATACGCCACTTGGCATTTTTTCCCAAGGAAAACCTCCTAGGGAAGCCCAAGGGATGCTTCCTCACATTTGTGGATGGATTCTTTAGTAAACCCGTTCACATAAACTAATGCCCCTCACCTATGGGGATTTGAATCATACACTTGTGGGCACATAACTATCCAAATTCCCAACAACATTGGTGACAAGAATTGGATCTCCATGACAACACAATTGACTATTGGCTCAAGTTCTACAAGGATCGACACAAGCAAGGTTCGAGGTTAGGACGAGGTAGGAGCCAAGGTTGATGGTGTGAAGGGATCTATGTCATATCGACTAGTGTCCACACATGCATTGAAAAAGTACTCTTAATGTAAGCATGGGGAATTTAAATAGTTGAAAAGAAAATGTATCAATTATTTTTGTGTATTTTAAAAAATAAAGCATGCTAACATTATTCCTCAAATGTTAATTGGAAAATTGAAAAAAAAGGAGAAGCACATTGGACTTAGGGAAGCTGAAGATTTGGGGATGCCTGGCCTTCTAGATTTAACCTCGAAGTAAGCTACTCTCCTATTTACTCTTGCACCACAAAGGAATAAGGGTTCTTTGGCTGAAAGTAAGATGAATTGTTGCCCAAATTCCCATGTGAAGATTGAGAATGGACTAGAGAGCTCGAGGATACAATAACATGCCCATTGCCAATAAATAAATAGCCTAGTCGAAGCCAGTTGAATATTGTTTTTTCCATGTGGGATTCCAAGGTAAATATTATGTTCAAGTATGATGTATTTTCTCTCTATGTTGTTTTAATGTTGTGAAAGTTTTGTATTGTGTTTAAAAGGAAGCCCCTTTATATTTTAATGGCTACTTGGTTATTCTAATGGTGTGAGTATTCAATCTATGATGTAGATCTATGTTTTACTCTACATTTTAATTTCCCCTTAGCCATTAAAATTCCCAACAATGTTCTTTTCTCCACCATTCTTTGATTTTTTAGATTAGAAATCAGTGGTTCCCATTACATAATTATTGCATGATTGTAATGAGTTTCTAATTCTGGTTTTTCAAGCTTATTGATTGTTGAGAGAATACAACAAATTCCCTGCTTCCCATGGCTTCCCACTTATGAAGACTATACATTTCATGCAGTTCCTTTGGAAGGTTGAACACGGTCAAGTTGAAACCTATTGAATCATATGTTGTTCTTTAGAAAAGTGGGAGGTTGTATGGCCATACAAATGTATGAGGGGGGTGTATTATCTCTTTCCTGAGGTTATGCAATTCATTAGTTGGGCATGTGAGAAATTTGAAGCTTGCTTAATGTTCAGTAGCGAAATTCATGATAAGTCATGCCGCTAAAGCAAAACTTAAATTATTAAATTGCTCTCCCTTCTTTATTTTGGCATCTTGTGAGTTAACACTGCATGGGCATTCCTTAGATCCAAGCATTGTCTCTTATGAACTTGTTTTCCTCTCCCATGCCATTAAAAAAATTGTGTCACATGGAGAATTGATAAATGGTGCTAAGTGTGGTCATTTAATGCAATGAGGTTATGGCAATCTCCCCATATAAAGATACTTTAAATAATATACATTTTCTTGATATATAGGTTTTCATAAGTGGAGTGATGGAGATATGTGGTTACGAGTATTAGGGTTTCCACGGGCTTTGGAAGTCAACAATCTTGGCATAGTAGGAGGTTGGCGCTATGGATGAAGGTCTGGACTTATTTGATTATGGGGAGGATGATTTTACAAACACTCTTGTTGTGTTTCGTACTCGGGAGGAACTTCGTGACATTTGGAAAGCTGCACAGGCCTTTAAGGAGGTCAAGATTGGTCCTGGGATGGAGGATGATATGGATACTAAAGGTGTCAAGTGAGGTAGGGATCCACATCTACTAGGAGGAGAAGAGGTGGATAGTCACTTTAATGCCACCTCTTTGGAAGGTCAATATGGTTAGATTTTTAATATTTTTCGACAAATTTTGGAGAGAAACACCTAAAATGAGGTAGAGTTGGTTCCATGACGATGACGTCACTACCTAGTAGTGTAACATTTTGGTGCAAGATACACAGTCGAGAGCATATGAGGTGAATGTAAGGGCTGGTTATGTGAGGAAGTGTATCAGAAGCAAGCCATGTAGTATTCGCACATGGATGTAATAAGCGTGCTTCAAGCACGATCTTAGATCAGTGTCTTGTAATGATGGCGGCTTTGCAACGGACTAAGATGTAGCCATCGCCCAAGCTTGGTACCTAACAAGTTGTACTATGATCTGATCGCTACATTGTGCAGTGATTTAAACATTGCATATAATCAAGTTATAATCACCATTTATTACACCTTGATTTCACAAATCATCATTGAAATTTTAAATTTTATTTGATGATCGACATTGATTATACACAAAGTTTGGCTCCAAGCTACAATCTCATGTGCACTAAAGGGGTGCTTTTCCCTAAATTACATTAGCGAAATTTGAGATCAGGGGCATCCCTCTTCTCTCCATGTGTGAATCCTAAGAGAGGGTAAAGATAGTATCGTGGCTTGATGTGGGATTGGAGAGGGTTGAGGAGTTAGTGGGGGATTCTATAACAAATAGATTCTTAGGAAAAATGGTGAAAGGAGAATCACTCAAATGTTGGATGGAGGTGGGGTGGCGAAGGATCCTTGCCTACATCCCAGTCTTCCATCTGCTTCTGAGAGGTTGGACTTGTTTGGTTTTGAGTACCGAGGTGGATGTAGATACAATTATCAAACATTTTTGGTTGTGAGGGGATTCAAATATAGCTTTAGACATGTAGAAGCTAAGGTTTGACCTTCAATGTGAACCCATGCACATCCAACACCTGTAGGTTTCGCTACCCGTCCATCCACTTGAATTTTGGTGTGAAGAGGCTTTGAGTAGTATAGGAAACCATATTGGGAGATTTAGAATATTATTACTATGCCAAAACTGATAAATACCTAGCTAGGGATTTAGTAGAAGTTGACATTCAGGATGGGTTACATGCAAAGATAGAAATCACGCAAGGACATGTGGTTTTGGTGGAAACACTTAATTATTGGGGAGTTCCTTTTCATTGTTCAAAGCACTGGGAGGTTGTTCATATATGGAAGGAATGGAAAGAGTGTAGAGCTATCAGAACACATTGGAAAGACAAAAGGAAAGTCTGGGTAAAGAAGCGCATAGAAGTGGAAAATTAGTCCTCATTGGATTCAAAGGTCCCTAAAGAAATAGAGGGAGAAAAATGGATCTGTAATGAGTACGAGGCAAGAGTTGAGAATGAACCCCTACCACTTGGCAAGGAGACTCAAGTTAGGTATCAATTGATAATGTCATTGTCATTGACTGACGATAATAAAGGTTTGCAAACCCTTCTTCCTTCTCTCAATCCTCTAGTCACTTGATTTTGGTCTTTGATCAAAAGACCATGGATTTGGGGAGAAGGGGGATATGGGGGATGATACCTCTTGTAGGGGTGGGGGGTTCATCTCTTGGTCTATGACATTCTTTAGCCTCCCAACTAACAAGGGAGTTTCAAAGACCATAATGGCTTGGTAGTTAGAAATTGATGGAAACCAAACAATCATGATATAGTAATACATGCCATTAACATGATTGTAATGAAAGGAAAAATAACACACTTGGCCCACTCTCCAATGCTTTGAGTGTTGCTAAAAATGGATAACAATCATGATATCGAGGGATTTGTGAGACCCAAACACACCTAGTATACAATTAAAAAAACATTATAGAATCCTGATGGGAATGGCTCGTAACCTTCTATATCTTTATCTTTAGGAAAATTCTCACCTTTAAATGCAAAGCATGCATGGGATTCCAAAGCAAACAAAGTTGTTCTTGATGATAGATTGAATCCAAAGATAATATAATTAGGTTAGAAAGACTTTATATTAGACTCATCTCAGTGCCAAATGGTCTCTCAAGTATTATATTGTCATTTAGTGCAGAAAAAGGGTGGATGCCTATCTAACTTTTGAGTAAGGTGTGTGAATTTTGAAATAACAATTATTTAATGTAGCGTAATAGGATATGGTGTGCATCAGTAATCACTCAAGTCTCATACATAAGATTATGCTCTTATTCAAATTGGATTTTTTTTGCTGAGCGCGGATGAGCCGAGCACAATCGCAAGGTTGAGCTAGGGTTTCTTCCCTTGGCGCTCCCCCCTGCGGGTTGAGGATGGATCCCCCTCTGGATCCGAGTCCAAAGAACCAACGATGGCTCCTTGACGAGGCCTTCAGGGCCCCGATGGCTTCCATGCCACTCCCTTCTCCTTTTGCGCCTGACCCCGATGATGGCTTCATCAAGTGGGTTGAATCTCCACGAATCCAGATCATGTTTGTCGCTTCAAGGATGAAAGCCCTTGTGAGAGAGGATTGATCAGTCAGTTTACTAGGATTTTTCCATCACCAAAGACAATGGACTCTTGGGTTTAAAAAAATTGGATGACTTTGATCTTAGGGGGTTTGTAACACTGCTTCTGCGGTAAAGGTTTCTTCACCTTCTTGCTCGAAAACAAAGAAGACAGAGATCTCATTTTTAGGAGCAGACCTTACTTCATGGGTCCTCAAGGTTTATACCTAAATCGTTGGAGTTTATCCTTTGACCCAGAAAAGGACATGCCTTCTGCGGTTCCAATGTGGGTTTGTCTACCCCATCTCCCCTTACACTGTTGGAATGACGAAACCCTTTAAGCAACCGGGAACTCTCTTGGAAATTATATTGATAAGGCGGAACCAAAGGGACCTCTATTTTCCTATGCAAGGATATGCATGGAGGTAGATCTGGAAAAAATCCTACCATAAGTTGTAAGCCTATGTATGGATGGATGGGAACACATGCAAAAGGTAGATTATGAACAACTACCCTTAAAATGCAAGAAGTGTCATGAGTATGGACACTTTGTCAAAAACTATCCAAAAGTAGTTCAAGAAATTCTTGGAAAAACCCAAGAAGAAGGTTGGCAACAAGTTAAAAGAGGAAGGAAAATGCCTGCACCAACTCCTGATCCAAAGGAGTTGCAGCCAGAGAGAAACAAAGTGCCATCACAAGTAGGAAAAGGAGCATCAACAAGCAATCAGTTTCAGGCTTTGAATGTGGAAGAAGGAGAAATCACAAAGACAAAAGCTCTTTTAGTTGAAACAGATCCAGAACTTCAAGATTCCTTTGCAACCAACAACATTCCCGTCTCTTCTCCTAGAGAAGAAAGATCAGAAAATGGTCAAAATGGGCCAGCAGTGATGACTGGATGGAGTGGTGCGGGGGGGAGATCGTGTTTTGCAGGAAAAGACCTGACAATTCACACACCATTTGACAACATAGACATAATATTTGAATACATAGGGCCAAAAAAATATTGCTCGCAGGATTTTTTGGGCGGTGGCTAATCCGGAGAGGTGTCTGTCACACGCGTCGCTATGGCAGTCATTGAGAAGTTGTTCAGCTTCGTCGTGCGTTAAACATCGTTGAAGACTAGTGTCGATACCGCGACAATATAGGAAGTTTCTGATGAGGAGGTATCGCAGTTCCTGGTGGCGGAGCGAACTTTTGGGCACAAAGATAAAGAAGGATATCGTTGTACCAAGGATCTTCGGTCGTAATGAGAAAGAGGTGCTCATCGGGTAACTGGTCCTGAATAGGCTCGCTTATGGTGGTAGAAGGGAGGCTTGTAATGAGTTCGGCTAAGGCCATGGCTTTATTGATTTTGGGAATAACAAATTCGAGGTCAAATTATTGTAAGATAACGATCCACCGTGCAAATTTACTATTGATAAGGCTACGGTTAAGTATGTATTGCATAGGGTTGGAATTAGTGACGGCGGTTGTTTTCCTACAGAATGTAGTGGCGGAGTTTCTGTACAGAACGGATGACTACAAGTGCAAGCTTCTCATCATGGGTGTAGTTAAGTGAAAGTCCAACAAGGGTTTTACTGACATAATATATGACATGTTCCTAGTGGTCCTAGGCAAGTTGGACTAGTACGCTGGTTACAATGGAGGCTGACACAGATATATACAAGATGAAATATTTCCCAAAGTCTGGAAGAGAGATGAAGATAACTGATTATAATGCTTGTTTAAGGGCATCGAAAACGGTTTGGGCATATTCATCCCACTTAAACATAATATCTTCTCTGAGAAGCCGTAAGAATCCATGGGCCTGAGTGGCATAGTCGGGAACAAAATGACGAAGGAAGTTGGCCTTACCTTGGACACTCTATAACTGGCGTCAAGTTCATGGTGTTGGTAATTACAAGATGACTTGCACCTTGGAAGGGTCGACGATGATGTCATCTTTGGAAATAATGAATCCTAATAGGCGACCAGCGGTGACGCAAAATACACACTTGAGGGGGTTTAAGCATATATTATACTTGCGACATCTTGTGAAGATGGTATGAAGGTCTTGCAGGTGATCACATCGTTTTTGGTACTTGGCGGTAAGGTGTTGGAAGGCGGTTTGGATGAGTTAGCTGCGCAGCATCGCAGATGCTACGAAAGGTCAAAGATGCCACGCAAGGAGGAGAACCGCGCACAAGTTGGAAATAATAGTATTTTATGTATTTTTGGGTCATTTTGGACCGCATTGTGCGGGTTAGGGTCATCCTTTTTGTAGATTTTGTTAAGAAGTAGTTAGGCAGTTGCCTAAGTGGACTATGAATGTAAAGGCACAAGCCTATAAATAGATGTAGCATTGCAAGTGTTGATATACTTATTGAATACCAATTGGAGACAGATTGAGCACCGATGATAAGAGAGAATCTTGCTTGTTTTTGTCTGTTAATCTGGGTATGCGACAGAAGAAATATATTGTTGTATCTGTGTTTTGTTGCAAAGACTAATATGACATGGCGGAGTTTTGAGCAGAATCATTTTGTCTTTTCCTATTTTATGTTATGAATGAAATATGCAATATGAATCTGTGAATGATGCGATGTTTCAATTGATGTTTACTATTATATCTATTGCGCATTGATAGCTATGTTAATGATGAGATCTGTTGAATGATGATGCGGATCTGTTTGATGCATAAGATGAAATGTTAGATCTGTTAAACAATGTTGCGATAAGTCAATAAGTTGATGCACAAGAGTCCTCCTTCATCCAGCGGAAACGTGGTTCCGTCAGCTCTCCCTCGAACATCTCGGGTGAGACTTCATCTGCTTTGCAGGTGTTGTCGGATATGGTAAAACCTGTCTGAGCCAGTGCTTAGGGAGATCGCGGTGGTTTGGATGTCAATAGAGTGAGGAACCCCTTTCTACTGGGTTTGTGTCAACATAAGGTCCTCTAAAAAGGCGAACATGATGTGAGCCAAGTCGTTAAATACATATGCCATTGCTCTCTAGAAAGTGGCTTCGACGTTCTTCAAACCGAAGGGCATGAATTTGTAAGAAAAGGTTCCCCATGTTGTGGTAAATGCAGTTTTATACTGATATTGGGGGTAGATGCGTATTTGGTTGTATCCGGAGAACTCATCCACAGAGGACAACATTTTGCTACCGACACATGAGTCAACGATTTGGTCGATGAATGGTGTGGGGAAGTTTTCCATAGGACATGCTAAATTTAGGTCTCGAAAATAAACATAGACACGAATAGTTCCCTGCTTTTTGTTAACTAGGACAAGGTTAGACACCCATGATGTGTAAGAGATGGGAAAAATAAATCCGGCTTGTAAGAGTTTTTTTATCCCGACTTTGATTGAGGGGGCCTTAGAAGGGTGGATCGGGCGTTGTTTTTGTCAGACGGGGATGGTATCGGGCCAAGTGTCAATGTGATGTTCGACAATTGTGTTAGGAACCTATGTAAACCCTTCTCTTTACTATGTTAGTATATTGTTATTGGACGCATATGCTTTGTAAGTCGTCCCGTAGTATTTGTTGATCTGTAGTTTATATTAGCCCATAGTATTGACCCATAGTATTGGACGCATATGCTTTATAAGTCGTCCCGTAGTATTATATGTCCCATGGTTTTGACTCATGGTATTGGGCATAGACTTAGTATATAAGTGTGTGTCGAGGTCATTGAAGGCACCGTGAAGTTAATTGTATTGAGCTTGCTCAAAGGAGGTTGCCCCCTCGAAGTGGTCCGTGATCAATATAAAAGTGATTCTGTTCTATTATTTTTGCTATTTCGCATATTCTTAGTAATTAATTGTTGCAGGTGCATCTCATCTGGTATCAGACCACTTTCCTTAGCACAAGTGGGATTTTTTTTTCTTTTTTTGGGCGGCGACTTTCAGATCAATTTCTGAAACTTTCTGCACAAAATCAGAAGAAACCAATTGCATATCTGAATTCCTCTTTCAAAAATACGCAGTTTCAAAAAAAAAATCATCTCATTTGGAGTTCTAAAAGTGGAGATATCGCGGATTTAAAATCAGCAATTTTTCAGAATTTCGGTGACGGCCACGGAAATTGCGGCGATAAAATCTTTTGACCGAGTGCCCAGATTTCTATTCCGCTTTCATGGGTAGAAGCAGAGTGGTTGTTCCAGTTTCGAAAACATGCTATAATAGCGATTCTGAGCAATGTAGATCCGGTTTTTGAACATTGGGTGGAATTTCTGCCCAAATTTTTTCTGTTGCAGGTTCGGATTTGGGAATCATCCCTATCCGCTTAACTGTGGGAAGTACTTAGGCATAAGCCCTAAAACTCATTTTGAGGAGTACCACAGGAACCCCGAAGTAGTTGGCCCATTGAGAGGACCTGCCAGCGGAAAGGGCAACGACCCCTACCTGATTGACTAGTTCCCACCCGTGAGGTAAACCAAGAGCTGTCGTTTGTGGCAAAGCGGTTATCAGTTTTACCTGAGCCATGGAGTGAGGGGTACTGCCCCAATACACAAGCCGTCAGACAGCATTGGTGGCCGAGTGAAACCCCTGAACTGTTAGGAAGCCTCACATACCTGGGGTCCATATCTACTTTCAGCTGAACTATTGTTGATCACTGCTGCGTCGTTTCAGATCCATTTGCAAGCCGTTCCAGATTCAACCGTTTTCAATCCATTCGGCGTTGTTCCAGATCCCTTTCGAGCCGTAGCCGCTCCAGTCTGGAAAAAAAAATAATAATAATAATATATATATATATATATAAAATAAAAATAAAAAAAATCAGTTTTTTCTCCATATCTCTCTTATTTTTACTCTGTTTCCCTTGAAATTTTTGGGGAACCCTTGTCATCCCATTCTGCATATTTCATTCCTGAGGACCCTATCCCCAATTCCCCTTCCCAAAGCCCAAAATCCCACATTTGTCTATTTTTAGGGCTTGCCATAACATCCTTAGATTTCACCCAATCGCCTTCAAATTTTACCACAGAGTTCCTTTCTGAACTCTGCTTCTTTGTCCCTCTCTGCCAAATTTTCTCATTCTATCACCCCGCTTCTGAAATCCCCCTTTTTGCTTTCTTTTCCTTTCGACAGTGTCCAAAATCTAGTCAAACCCCAATTACCCATCAGATTGTTTCCCCAATCCAAATTTCCCTTTACTAAATCAGCTTCTGCTTGTGTTTTTCTACCCATTCCACAAAAAAAAAAACCTGGTTATGGTTGTCACCCATGCAGGAGCAAACACCATGGAGGAAGCACTTGCAGCCATCCAAACCAAACTCCAAGATTTGGATGAAAAATTTCTCAGCCTCCATCTTCAACATTCAGCCATGAACAATAACCGACAGCCAGAATCTTTTGCAGCCACCGGGTTCTCTTCTTCCAACAATTTTCGTGGGCCGAAGCTTGATTTTCCTCGCTTCAATGGTACTGATCCGATTGGATGGATATACCGAGCAGAACAATATTTCAGTCTGCATAATACTTTTGATGTCCAGAAAGTTCCACTTGCATCCTTTCATTTGGAACAGGAAGCCCTTCAATGGTACCGTTGGTACATCAAAGCTCATCCCGAGCCAAACTGAACAGATTTTTGCCAACTCATTTTGCCACGATTTGGCCCTAGTGCTTTTGATGATTTCACAGGAGCACTCACTAAACTTCACCAAATTGGCACAGTGAGAGAGTATCAGACAGAATTTGAGAAATTGGCCAATCACACAGAAGGATTGTCTGATGAATTATACAGGAGTTGTTTTATAAGTGGTCTCAAGGATGAAATTTGCTCAGAAGTCAAAATTTTTTGTCCCAACACAATGATGGAAGTCCTAGGGTTGGCTAAGCTGGCTGAGGACAAGATTGCAGCTCAACAACGCTCCAAACCCACCCTTGTTCCCTTCAGAAATATGGGTTCCCAACGACCTCCCATCACGCCTTCTCCTCAACTAACTCCTATCAAGCATTTGTCTGAAATAGAAATGCAGGCACGCCGAGAAAAAGGGCTTTGCTATAATTGTGATGAGAAATTCACTCGGGGACATAGATGTGTTCAAGAAAAGCTCTATCTCTTGGATGTGGATTCTCTGCCTGCCTTAGAACTTGGTGAAGCAGCTACAGATACAGTGGATGATCAGATCGACATTCAACATCCGCCTGTTGACACCCCATTTCAGGACGACCCACCTGAGATCTCTCTCCATGCTATAACCGGCGTCACCACCCCACAAACAATGCGGGTCAGGGGATACTTCAAGAAGCTCCCTCTTACCATACTCATTGATTCTGGTAGCACTCATAACTTCATTGACCCTCGGATTGCCAAACAGGTTGATTGTTTTGTCCATCCTTGCTCCAACTTTGAAGTCATGGTTGCCAATGAGGGCACCTTACCTTGCAAGGGGAAGTGTCACAATGTGCGTATCTCTATGGAAGATTATAACCTACGCTCTGACATGTTTGCCTTGCCCTTAGGCGGATGTGATGTGGTTTTGGGCGTTCAATGGTTACGCACACTTGGCCCCATCTTATGGGATTTTGCTGAACTTTGGATGTAGTTTAAAGTCAATGGGGCACAACACAAATTTATGGGCTTACAACCAGGGTCTCTCTGCATCATCAGTTCACATCGCCTGGAAAAACTCCTTAAGAAGAATTCACATGGTGTCATCGCTCAGCTCAATTCCATTCAGATGCACCCATCAACAGTCTCCACTACTTCCTTGGATAGATATGCAGGCATCTTTGCTGAACCAATGCGCTTGCTACCTTCATGAGACCTTTTCGGTAAGAATTTAGCCACATCTACCTCTCAGCAGGAAATGATGGCTATTTTGCATGCAATACAGAAGTGGCAGCCATACCTATTAGGGAATTATTTCTGCATCAAGACTGATCTCCCGAGTCTGGAAAATTTTCTGGAACAATGGGTCTCCTCCCCAACACACCGGAAATGGGTTATCCACCTCATGGGTTATCCCTATGTGATCACTTACAAGAAGGGTAAGGACAATATGGTGGAAGATGCTCCTTCTTGCACAATTGATGACCCAGTTTCTCTTACAACTCTTTCTCTGCTTGTTCCAAATTGGGTGCAATATGTTCAACAGGGCTCTCTCTTCTATGAACTCCAAGCTTCTTCATCAACAGGGCACTCTGGGTTCTGCAACAGGTATGACCAAGAACAATGTAACTTCTTTTGGCAGGGACTAAAAATGACAATTCAACAGATGGTTGTTGACGATGATACTTTCCAAGTCAACAAGGGTGAAACAACACTCCTTTCGGGATTGCTCAAACCCTTGCCCATCCCTAAACAGCTTTGGCCAACTATTTCTATGGATTTCCTAGCAACACTCTGGTGGTACAATACCACATCTCACAGAACACCATATGAAGCGGTCTATGGACAAACACCGTCAATTCTTCTTCCATACACCCTTAGCAACTCCCCAGTTCAGGCAATTGACTCGGTTCTTCGAAACCGCAATCAGATTCTTCTCATTCTGCAGGACAATCTTCACATGGCCAGAATTCGCCTGAATCAACAAGCCAATCAGCACCGTTCTGAGCGCATTTTCCACGCAGCTGATAGGGTTCTTCTTCATCTACAGCCTTCCAAGCAATCCTCCTTGACACTCCAAAGGCGTCAGTGGCCTGAAATGCAACCCGAGGATGCTACCGGGGAACCACTCCTTCAGCTTCTGCAGCTATTTCTCTAACCAAAGCTTTGAGGACAAAGCTTTTTTTAAGGGAGAGGGGATGTTAGGAACCTATATAAACCCTTCTCTTTACTATGTTAGTATATTGTTATTGGACGCATATGCTTTGTAAGTCGTCCCGTAGTATTTGTTGATCCATAATTTATATTAGCCCATAGTATTGACCCATAGTATTGGACGCATATGCTTTGTAAGTCGTTCCGTAGTATTATATGTCCCATGGTTTTGACTCATGGTATTAGGCATAGACTTAGTATATAAGTGTGTGTCGAGGTCATTGAAGGCACCGTGAAGTTAATTGTATTGAGCTTGCTCAAAGGAGGTTGCCCCCTCGAAGTGGCCCGTGATCAATATAAAAGTGATTCTGTTCTATTACTTCTGCTATTTCGCATATTCTTAGTAATTAATTGTTGCAGGTGCATCTCAAATTGTTGGGTCAAGACCTGGAATTTATTCGTAGGACCATGCAAAGACGTCACGGAACTTTTTAATTAGAGCGGTAAAATTAGTGATTTCCTGCGGTGAGTAGGAAGCCCTGATAGAGATGTTTTCAACGACTCCTGGTGTGACAAAAATATTAACCTGTATGGTAGGGGAGATATTGGCAATATTACCATCTTTGAACGTATATGGGGAGGGGATAGGATTTTTGAACCAATCGATGTGACTAGGGGGTAAAAAGTCTTTTGACTCAATGGTATATTGTTTTTCAGTGGGTTGTATGTGTGGTTCCTGCCTACACATTGTTGAGGATCTATGATGGAAGGTGTTCCATGGATTTTAAGTAGCATTCATGGCCTCGATTATTTCTTCATTTGTGGTGAAGATTTATTCTTCTAACATATCCTCATCTGAAGAACCTGGGTCTTCATTTTGGGGAGGAAGAGGAATTGAATTGAGATGCAGGATGTTAAGGTACTCGGAGATAGTTTGGGTGGGTGCTAGAATCTCGTCTTGAGGGAAGATTAAGGGATCTAGTGCTTCACGGGAAATATGTGATGGGGGATCAAGATCTCTCAAGGTATCTAACGGATGTGACGTTTTTTTGTCAACATTGGACTCTATTGGTTCAACATCCTCCTCAATTATTGTAGGAAGTGTGGTCCCACAAGGGGTGAGGTTATCATCCAATCGACTTTGGGTTGTACATAGAGTACGAAATGCGGTGACGATAGGACATTGGAATGAATTGTGAGACATTAAGTTACATGAGTGACATGGTCTCGTGGCGTTAGTATGATTTAGGACAATGGTCGGGATTTGTGGATGTCGTGGCAACTTTTGATTGGGTATGGATTCATCCCACCATGGGGAGGGACTAACCAGGGTCACTTTGGTAATCGTGGGGATAAGGGTCGCCTCTGGTGATAAGGGAGGTGAGGTATCTTCCAAGGGTGCACTGAGGCGAATGGTTGCAAAAGCCTCTTGATAGAGAGGGAGGTCAGGAAGTGATGTGTATAGTGCCCATATTGAGAAAATAAGGAACATGTGTGGTTTGTGCATAGTGTTCTCGACTTAGATGTGGACGAGGGTGATGTGCCCCCTCTTACTGTCGGTGGAGCGTGGGTGATGCTAACAGGAGTGTTGAGAAAATTCCTTAGCTCTAGTAGAGTAGGACATAAGTTGGTTGCATGGGCTTGCAACCCACAAATAGAACACGGTGGTGTGACCCTTTGGTTGGAAGTATTGATCATAATTGGGGCTTGTAACTCCTATTGGTTGATTCCCCCTGCTTTAGGATTAGTAATTTATGTTGGGTTGGGTAATAGGGGACCTTTCAACTTCGGTTGTTTGGTGCCCCCATTGGCGGTCTCAGTGACGACCGATTGTGGTGTAATTGTGGATGTTATAGGTTGGGATGTTGTAATTGAACGTGTTAAAGGCCTTGCATCCGTACTAGCCAAAACAAGTACAAACTCATAATGGATGACTGATTTAGAATCCATCTCTGGGAAGGGTGGTGTAAGGTACCAAACTGAGAGTCCCAAAGTTAGCCTAGGTATATTTAACTGAGCCATAATCGACATCCCTTGTACACCCGTGGGAGGATACAAGAATGGGATTTGAAAAATTGGTGGTACCGATGGACTCAACGTTTGTTCAATGCCATGACTTAGCAGTGGTGTTGATGACGATGTTGAGGTGGATGCGGCTCCATTTTCTGCGGTGAAAATTGTGCACATTAGGCCATCGGTCGATGTAGGGATATTTGGTGGTGGTACCAAATATACTCCTAACAAATTGGAGTCCTTGTACATGACGGGGGAAATGTCAACATATGGTTGGTCATCCCCCAATACAATCGGTAGTACATTGTCGGGATTGCTTGTGGTATTAGGGTCATAGTAGTTAAGCTAGTCTAGGGTAACTACCTTCCCATTTAAGGGAAACATCATGGTACGAAAGATCGAGGAGGTGACCGCCTTCATGGTGTACATATAACTATGCCCCAACAGGTGTTGTAATCGAGTTCTACGTCGACTACTTCGATATCGATCATAACCATCTTGCCCCCATCTCTATGGGGACATTTTGGTACAATCCTATTGGTTGGGATGGTCTCCCATCATATGCACGAAGAGCGATGGATGAGGGGACCAACTCAAGAGACCCTAATTGTTTCCAGACTTTGAAAGACATAATGCAAGTGGATGCGCCTTCATCAATGATACAATGATGAATCATGACATTTTTTACCGTAACTAGAACTTGAAATGCAACTTATGATGGTAGTCGAGGATCACCTTTGTTGATATCAAAGGTCACGAGGTGAGATTCAGAAGGATTGACGCCACCGAGTGCATTGAGTAATGACTTTCTCTGTGTTGGGAAAGACTGTAACACTTCTAATGTGGACATAGCTATAGGGGATTGAGCCAAGTCATCCACAATACTGTAATTGTGGGCAGCTTTCATGTGAGGGTTACTAGGGGTACGCCAAAGTGGAGCTTTCAGAATTCGTGGGATTTGTTCGGTATTAAGGCCTGGTATCTATAGAGGGACCCCTGAGGGGATAGGAACGTCTTCCACTTGGGGGATGGAAGGCCCGTCATAACCTCTGTCTCGCATCTGAAGGTTTGTGTCCAATGTATATATATTTTGGAAAGAGCCATTGCTGGGTGGGCGAGGGTCTTGTTGTTGTGTTACTACCCCTTGATTGGAAAAGGGTTGTTATAACACGACGGTTGTGGTTGGGGAGTATTTGTTTCCTGATGAGGATTCGTTACCATCTTATTTTTGGCTTCCACTAACTGTTGGCAGTCGAGGATAAGAGGGTAATGATGTGTGTAGTGACAATAATCGCCGCAAATGGAGCAGCAATAATTGGTTCGTAGGGTAGGATTCTTCCCTTGTTTGGGGAGGTTGTTAGTCCCTATATTTTTTTCATGCGTATTATGGTTTTTCTGGGGAGGGGGATTATCCCCTTACCCCGGCTGCATATTCTGCTTTTTCTTACCTTTCTTCTTCCCCTGAGTTTTTGGATTATGGGGGTTTACGAATTTTGATTGATCGAATTGTTGAGCTTGTTGAATATAATTAGGTTTAACTAGGTTTACCCCCATGTGGGGGGAGTTTGTTGACCAGTTGGGCATGGAAAAGGATAATATCGGCTATACCCCGGTGGTGGGATAAATGTGGTTTGCATTCCATAAGAGGTGGACGTAGGAACAACTTGTGCCATTGGCAGTGTAGGAACCATTGTCGCTTGGCTAACGTTTGGGTATGTAGGATTATACTGTCCATACTAGAATTGACCAACTAGTGGGTTTGGTACCGGTGTAGGGGGTTGGGGTTGGTACGAGACTGTCTCAGGATGTTATTTTGTTCCTCAATGGTGAAGGCTTTGTATCAAACAAGAATGGTAGTGGAATTTAAACACAATTGAACAAATGCAAAAATATGTCAACCACAACAGATGCAAAATGGTGCGATAAGTGAGTGATATGTGTAGTGCATGCGGTCCCACATGTAGGTTCTTTTTATTACAAGTTAGTGAACTTGTAATTAAAAAGAAAATAAATGTAAATTCGCTAGAAGACCTAACGTCCTTCCTCTCAAATGTAATTGGGCCTCCCAAAATCACAATTGATGGTGATAATGTTATCCATTCACCAATCGACTAGTAGAGGTAACAAAGAGCTAGTTCTATTGGCAATGGGGCCAATGTTCCAATCAAGAAGACTTGGCAACACCTCCCAAAGGAAATAGCTAATTTCACGAGTCAATTGCATTCACAATTGCTCCTTGGTGATATCCTAAGTTGGGCCACTAAGATATCGTGTGTCAAGTGTGGATCAGTTGTTTGTCCTGCACGGTATAGTGTCGTCTCCATACAACAAGTTGAGTGGCTTGTATGGGAGAGCATGGAAACTATACCTCAAATTTCACCTCCTTGGTCATGACGCGCTTCTGATCCGGGTTTTCTTTTAACACTTGCTTATAGAAGGATTTTGTAAGTATCCTGTGAGACAACAATGTTATGTTTCAAAATATTGGCAATGAAACTACATTGGTGGGCATTAATGGATGCCTAGCCCAATCAATCCTACCTAACTAAAATATTGTTTTGTGACCTATTGTGGAGGATTTTAGTTGGTTAAGGAAATTACAATGTTGATTTTAAGGGGTTTGATTTGTTCACTTATGGAGTGTAACAGAGGTATTTCACAATCCCTACCTTTCCGATTCACCAAGCTCACATGAAGTGCGAGGTGAAGAGCATACTTGGATCATAAGATTTTTTAGGTCTCTTAGTGTGTGCTAGTCGTGCAAACACGTGTGATGAAAGCAAATTGACATCGAAAAATTAAATAGAAGAGCATATCAAGTAATGTGTACTTTTAACTCTAAAAGAAGCTAATGATGCTTTGCAAATCAAAGATACTAACTTAGTGTGCAATGGAGGTATTTCACACTTCTCGCTCTTTTTTTATTCACCAAGATCACATGAAGTGCGAGGTGAAGAGCATACTTTGGGAGACAAGTGTCCTTAGGTCCTTGCTTGTGTGCAAAAAATGTATTATGCACTAGCAATACTACTAAAAACATGTCAATTGGTGCATAAACAAGAAATGGTCTTGAATACTAGTGACAACAATGGGTCCTGTTGGAAGCCTCAAAGTTGGTTACCTAGGTAAGTTTCGAGAGAGATGAACTCTTTACTTCCTAATATTGGTCTAGGTGTACTAATTACTAGAAAATTAAGTGATTATGTGAATTAGCCTTAATTTAAGTTCACTAGTGAGCAGTATTTGGATTTTCAAACTAACATATGCAGAAAGAAAGCAAATAAATAACAACAACACAACTAGAACACACTCTTCCGCACATACAACACAGATTAATTCAAAACAGATGCGATGAGTAGTGAGGGCGGTACACTGACCTTCCGTGTGGATGACCTTGTGGGGTAGAGCGGGTCCAACACTGTTAACCTGCACTGTGCGCGCGGCTGTGCGAGTCGTTTCCATGTTGTCAACGCGGCAGAGATGTCAGGATTTGCGCTACTATGTGAAAATACATCGTGGTCCTGATGGGGCCAAATTATAGAAGCAAGAGGTGGAATACATGACCTCCTGCAAGTGATAAATACCCATAATTATATACTTAGCATAAACTAACCTAGTTTAATAAGAAATGAACAAAAATAAGTATGGTTTCCATTAGAACTGTTTTGGAAGAAATTGCACAAGTGCACTATTCCACTTGGTAAGGGGCTAAGCCTTGTAGGTTGTAGCAAGGTCTCAGTCCTTGCAGGAGCCCCTTTTTGGTGTGGTTGGTATTCCTCCAAGTGATCCTGCAAGATATTGTTAGTGTAATTAACATTCAAACATAGAAATATTGATAAAAACAAACTGAAAGAGATGGGGGGAGAATACAAAATTCAACAACAACCAAAGATACGCTAAACCACTCTTGTATTTCCCAATGGAATAGTTGTACAACACCTAGGATGTGTGGGATTCAAGTGAAGCCAAAAATATCCCTTAGGGAGGCCTTTCTTGTCCAAACTAAATGCTAAGTATATGGTAGAACAATGGAGAGAAACACTTGCCCCTAGATGGAAGGTGGAAAAGGAGCTTGGGAATGCTTACAATGGTAGGAAATAGTGGGATATGAGGAAGCTTCAACTCAAATCCAACAACATAACCTTACTCTGATTTATCTCTACAAAATGCATTCCAATGGCTTCTTTTTATAGGCCAAGAGCTGGCGAACAAACAACTAGATCCAAATGTGAACTCTCCTCCTTCATGAACTAGCTCCAAGGTACACAAGGGGGGATGATTAATGCCCCCAAGTGTGTGAGGAGCCAAATTCAGATCTTTGGGGAGGGATGATTCTTTAATGCACTGCTGGGAGTGAGTGGTCCCATCGTTTTTACAGTAGCATGACTATCAAAGGAAAAGTCGCGCAGGTGTAGCCCAGGCATTGTTCAAATAACCTACACTATAGCACGGGTCAACTGTGTATTACCCGCACTATCCTTTGTTTTGACTGTTCCTTGGCACTTATGAACTCATGCTGTGTTTTGGATCTGTTGAGGATGCCTGTGGTGATATGTATTCTTTATGTTCATGACGCCTTACTGGATTACTTGCCGAAATGTCGCATGTGAGCGATTTTTAGGTGTTAACACACCTCAAGAAATTGGATCCCTCTCGATGCTTAATAGATCCAGGTTTTAGATGGATTATGGTGATTACAAGAGATTCATGATTAAAGAAAAAAAAATCATATAACTATAATTTATACGTGTATTAATTTTTTATTCAATTTATCAAGGTTAAAATGTCTTTTTCCACCAACATATTACACTTTCTAAATTAAACCTGATCTTTTATACAACTATTTTTTTAGAAAGATTATGGTTTGTAGTTTACCAATAGCACTTGTTGTATGTTGTTGAAAATGATTGTAAAGGTAAGAGAAACCTTCACACAACAATTCTATGCTAGATCTCTCGGCTAGGTTTTCCAATGGCTCCCATTCTCTGCCATGTCTTTGGAGGGGGATCCTCCGCCTCTCAACGACGACTTGGCATTTCATGATTTTTTGGACGCTCTAGTTAATAATACTCGAGCAAAAAGAAATGTGGATTGGTTTGTCAAGAAATCATAAGATATTTTGAAGGTGGTGTTTCCATCAATGACCTTCAGAAGCATGACTTGATCATTGATTGAAAGAGATCTGGTAGGTCAATTTACAGGGATTTGGCCCTCTCCGAACACAATGGAAAATTGGCACTGGACAAATCTTGGAGGTTGTTGATCAAAGGTGTTCTCACTCTATATGAATGCATGAAGGGATTTTTCGTGTTCCACTTTCAGCTTCTGGAGGATAGAGATTTGATTTTCTGTAATGGCCCTTATTTTTTGGGCCCCCAGTGTCTCTATCTTAATAATTGGACTTTAGACTTTGATCCTAAAGAGGATATTACGTCTACCATTCCGATGTGGGTGAAACTCCCTCCTCTTCCTCTGTCATGATGGGGGAACCATTGTATGCAAGCAATAGGTAAAAATTTAGGTAAATACATCGACTGAGCAATGGCCAAAAGTAACCAATTCACATGTGCTCGAATCTATGTCGAGGTTGATCTCGAAAATGCCTTTACTACTGAAATAATGTTATCTCATGGAACCTCGAATCATCTCCAGTAGTTAGATTATGACCATCTCCCATTTAAATTCAAATTATGCCATGAATACAGACACTTTGCTAGAGATTGTAAGCAAATGAAACCGGTGGAAACACAAGAAAACATCCCTAATGAGCAATGGCAGACTCAAAAGAAAAGGATCCTATGAAAAGAACTTATCAGGGTGCATCTCAGAGCTTAAAACCATTGGCTGCCTCTTCCAACCAGGAGAATCATATCCAAATCATTTCAATATTCTCTCCTCAATCACGGAAGATCTAGCTGCTCAAGATACAAAAGATCAACTCCCTACTATGGTCCAATCCTCCCCAATTTTTTTAAGGAAGCTACAATGGGATTCGATCCATTTTTATCTCAAATCCAAGATTTCTCTAGCATCCCCCTCGAGGAAGTTCAATATTTTCATTCTAAGATTCAAGAGGGAACCTAGATTTCTCCATATTCTCCAATAGTCCCTCTCTCCCTTTCGTCAAACTCTAAATAAGAACTCGGTATAGTCACATGCAGTAGAACAATTCAGAAGAATAAAAAATACAAGGGGGAGGAACAAGACTCTAATACTTAGAAACAACGTGGGTTCCATTCTAATAAAGAAAAACGTGAAGCAAAAGAAACAAAAGATATAAGGCAAGGCACCCAATCTATTTTGGACAAATAAGAAATTAGTAGTAATGAATAATCATCGAAGCATCAGGAATTTGGTAGCGGTAAGTCTCTCCTCCACAAGTCTAAATAATGAAGATTGTCTTTTGGAATTGCACAGGGCCAGGAAGCGCCAAAAAATTATTGGCCATGAGGAACATATCATTCTTTGAAAAACCCAATATTATTTGCATCCAAGAGACAAAACTAGACAAATTGAACATGAAGAACATATGCTCCTTAATCTGGAAAAACAATCGCTCTATCTCCTCTAGTTCATGGAGGGGCTCCGAGGGTCTCTGTACTTTATGGAACCCAAGCAAGCTTGAGCTTTTGGAAAGCAAAGAAACTTAGTCATAAATTCTCACAGTCTTCTGATAAGTTGAGGATGGAGACATGTTGACTGTCATCAATGTTTATTCTCTAGTCATTTACATAGATAAGATTCAGTTTTGGATCTCTTTGAATCAACTTCTTCAAAAAGGATACAATAATCGATGTATCATCAAAGGATATTTTAATACCATCCTCCATTCGGGTGAAAAAAGAGGAGGATCCAAAGTTCATGATCCATTTAGAGAGAAAATGGAAGACCTTCTCACAAAATGTGACTTAATGGATATTAGACCAATCAATGGCAAATACACTTGGTCCAATAGAAGAACATAAGTGTCACATAGCATCACGCCTAGATAGATTTCTGGTAAGTATCAATCTTCTCTTTCAAGACAAGAATGTTATGTATGAAATCCATGTTAACAACAATTCTAACCACTATCCGATCTTTCTAACAATTGAAAATTCAGAAAACTATGGCCCTATTCCTTTTTGGTTTAACCCACTTTGGCTTAGGGACTTAGAATCCATGAATATCATTGCATCCACTTGGTCAAATTACATTCAGGGCTCTCCCGGAAACGTGTGGGAATCCAAGCTTAGGGATGTTAAGAGGGCTCTTAAAGAATGGGCCAAAGCCTCTTTTAAATCCCCGTACATCAAAAAAGAAGAAATATTAGAGAAGATGAAAGAAATTCAAGAATATTTAGAGAATGAGGAGGTAACTCCCCATCTCTTGCGGCAAGAAAAAAATTTAAACACATAACTAATTGGGGTGTTAAAGGATGAAGAGGAATATTGGAGGCTAAAGTCGCACAACTTGTGGTTGTCTTTGGGGGATCAAAATACCAAGTTCTTTCACCTTCAATATCGTCAAAGAATATTTATCAATGAGGTCAAAGAAATCACTATAGCCAATGGAGAGGTTGCTCGGTCCTTTGAGGATATAAAGCAAGTTACCTATGACCATTTCCTGGCTCTTTATATTGAAGATGGATAAAAAAATTCAAGTCTAGTTTCAAATTTCTTGTAGGCCATTCCTCATTTAGTATCATGTTCAAATAATGAGAATATATGTAAAGATATATTAGAAAATCAAATTATTGAAGTAGTTTGGAGTCTAGATCCATACAAGGCCCCTGGACTGGATGGGTTCACCATCCACTTTTACAGGGCCTGCAGGAAAATAATAAAATTTGATTTGTGTCGAATGCTAAACTGGACCAAATCAAAAGAAAAAATAGGAGGGGGTACAAACTCTACTTTTTTGGCCCTCGTCCCCAAAGAAACAAATCCTAATTCCTTCAGTAGATTCAAGCCCATTGAGTCTCTGCAATGCCTCTTACAAAATTCTGACGAAAATTTTGGCCACCTGATTCAAGTCTCTTCTTGCTAAGCTGATATTGAAGAACCAAGGGGGTTTTATGCCAAATAGGAAAATCCTAGATAACAGTATTTTAGTTCAGGAAGCTCTTCATACAAGTAGCACAACTGGAGAAAAGGGGATGGTAATAAAACTCGACATGGCCAATTCCTTCAACAAGGTAAGGCAATCCTTTCTTTTTAAAGTTCTGCAAAAATTTGGTTTTAGTTCCACTTTGATTAGATGGTTGTAGGATTGTATTGGTTCGCGATGGATAACCCCTTTAGTTAATGGTAGACCGGATCCTTGTTTTCAAGCTTCTCGAGGACTTTGGCAAGGAAAACCGCTTTCTATGATTCTCTACATTCTCGTGGCATACATTTTTAGCTGGAAGTTGGAGAGAGAGAGAGAGGGTTGCAGGATGATTGGTTGGACTTCATTTATCCTGCAATATTTGTTCTTTGAATCATTCTTAGTTTGTGGATGGCACTTTACTCCTAGGAGGTGCTTCAAAAATTATTGCAAGGAGATTCAAAGATATTCTAAATAATTATGCTAAGGTCTCTAGGCCAAAGTAAACAATTCAAAATGCCAAATTTATGTTTGGAATTGCCATGCTCATCTTCTACGCGTAATTTCAACAATTCTGGAGTTTCCTTTTGTAGTGGCTTGGAACTCTTTCAAATATCTAGGTTTGTTGATCTCTACTAAGCCCTTCCTTTCCAGAGAGTGGGACACTCTTATTCAAAAGATTCATAAAAGGATGCATTCATGGGGTTCCCGGTGGTTAAATATTGCAGGTAGAATAACACTGGTTAAATATGTTCTTTCCTCCCTACCTATGTTTCAGTGCTAAAAAATAGTTCAATGTAAATTTAAATGTAGATAAAAAGTTATAACTTCTAAATAATGAGAATGCAAAAGAAATTCTGAAAAGCTATTTTAAGTGTATATAGTAATAGGAATGCAATGGGGTGGGGTGCATAGACCTCGTATGTTAAGGCCTAGTACGACCATGATGGTGATCGTATTCTCGTTGATTATGTCATGTCCAACATTAATCCTAGCTGCAGACTATGAGTTTGGTATCCAAGTGGGGCAGCCGAGTAGATATCATTAGGCTGCTTGGAAAAGTTCTCACTGATAACAATACTAATAGAAATGGAAAAAATATTTTTTAAAAATAAAATATAAAAGAAAGGAAAAAACGTTACATAATAATCATTTTAAATAAAATATAAGAGTCCTATTGAAAAAGTATAGAAGTTGAATTTGATTACTAAACATGATTTGTTAACAATTCACATATTAATTAGAGAGAAAAAGCCCCAAAGACTAACTACAAGTAGTTGTTACCCTTGTTTTACATCAATTTTTTAATTATTAATTATTATTATATTTAGTTTTATATAATGTATCATATTTAATCCTATCAAGATTAACTTGCCAATACTTTTCATTGTTGAATAAATCATAGTTTTGGTGTTACCCCTTTCCCATGAATGAGGGTTATTTGAAGGCCCAACGGAAGTTTGCTGGGAGGTGAAGGGAGATCATGGCGCAGTGCCACTGGAGTTTTGGAGTACTGGGTTAGCATGGTGGAGTTCTGCAGGTGCCACTGGGGGGGTTATTCATGGCGGGGTGTCGTAGGGTTGACCTTTAGGGCTTGCTTACTTGGTATTTTGGTTGTTTTGTTGTTTTTATTTTTGGTTTAGTTTTTTGGGTGATTTAGTAGACGGTGGGTGGTTTTGAGGTGCTCTTTGTATTTTCTTCGCCTCCATCATCGACTAGATTTCCTTTCGACTTTCATGGGCTAGAGTATGCATTCCTGACAAGCTCTTTTTGACATATTGATTGTTTTTTCTGGACCTCGACGATTGGGAGGTGGAAATTTAAAAAAGGTCTGACTCTTACACTATTGATAGGTTTTGGTGCCAGATGGTGAGGGTGGTTCCCCAAGCTGGGGTTATTGACGGGGGAATAAATATGGGGATTACTTCAAACTTTAACCCCTTTACTGTTATTATTGGGGATGATCCACTCTTCTCGTTGTTTGGGGAGGATAGGGTTACTTCAGACGAAGAATCTGACAGCTGCAATTTTTTTGAGCCGGATAAACTCCCTAGAAGGGGGGTGGATCTTTGCGTAGTAAGGGCCTTAAGGAAAGAAAAAACAGGGCTCAGAAAGGGTATAAGTTATGGTTAGACGAGCCAGGGATGACGGTTGGGCGTGATGTTCAACTAGGGAGGGTACTCAGCCTCTCGACTCGGGCATTGGTTGGTAAGGTATGCTTTTCAGAGGTTAACCGTACTACTATTATGGCTTGGGTTAATGATTATTGGAAACCCATTCTCACTTACTTCCCTCGCATCCATATTCTTGTCAACAACTAGGTGGTTTTCCACTTCTTAGACAACGACCATGCTACACAGATTCTTGGGCGGAGTTGGGTATTTGGCCATGGGTCTCTGTGCCTCAAACGATGGCATACCGATTTTGATCCCTGCACTGAGGTGGTACAACTGAATCACCTTTGGGTTTTATTGAAGGGATTTCCGCTGGAACTCTGGTCAAGGGATATTTTTACAGCCCTTGCTAATCGCATCAGGCGGTTCATTTACTTTGATGAAAAATCACTCTTTCATGAGGACAAGCGTATTGCTTTGGTTTTAGTGGAGATGGATACATCCCTTGGCCTCCGAGATGTCATTATTATAAATTGGGGTTCAAAGGTTTTCAGACAACCCCTTGATTACTGGCGAGTACGTTTTTGGTGCCACAACTGTGAGGAGTCAGGTCACTTGAAAGCGCAGTGCTCACTTGTGTCTTCTCAGACTGGGGTTCAGAAACAACATTTTCCATCCAGGAACATTGTTTGTGGACCTGAATTGGCTATTGAACCAGAAGTATTACCTACTATTCATGGGCAGAGTACCATTTTTTATTCCTTTTCGGGTAAGATTTCCTCTTTATTTCCCTCATTTTATGAATCTCTTTCGACACTAGATCCGGACATGATTAAACTATGTGATATTGGGGTACCTGCATTGTGTCATGGGTCTTGTAATGAGGGGATTGATTTTGGAGTCACACCTTTTGTTCCTCTGAGTAAACCAATCTTTGACCCCATATTGTCACCGGATTCTCAATTGTTGGTTGATGAACGAGTGATTTTGGGACTTTTGAGTCCGGAAAAAGGTTGACATTCTGATTCATACCCTATGAAAGGATCTTTTGAAGGAGCCTATCCTGATATTATCTAGTAAATTGGACAGGGAATCATCCTTTTCTTGTGGAAACCCTAATGTTACGATTCATTAAAAGAACGGGGGTAGGCATCCCAAAGCATTGGCATGAAATATTGGGGTGGGGTGTGTATCCTCAGAAACCGGTGGTGATATCAACATAGTGGAACTGGATTCTGTTTCAATGTCACTTATATCTGATACTTTTGGGCCTCTTAGAGCAGAGACGGCCCCTTATAGGGTTACATAATGTTACTTATTTCCTTAAATCTTCGAGGGGTTGGGGGTGCCCCAAAAGCACTAGCCCTATGTAGACTTGTGACGACTACTGCACCTGAAGTTTTATTTCTTTAAGGGACTATGGCTTCTAGCTCTAAATCCCGGGAGCTTTATGGCGTATCCTCCTGGATTGGGACTGTTGTGTTATTGACTCAAATGGACTATCCAGGGGTCTTTTGGCAGCTTGGAACCCTTGGTTACTCTCTCTTCATTCCTTTTTTGTTGGCGGGGACATTTTACTACTGGGGAGGCATCGAGAACTTTCTTTGGATGTACAATTGTTTAACTGTTATGCACCATACCTGGGTAGACAATCCTATTGGACTGATTTGGAGGATTGTGGACTATTGGATTTGCATTCTCTTATTTTGGCTGGTGACACTAATTACCTTGTCCGCCAGGACGATATGGGGTCACAGGGCTCGGGGGATCCCCAACAATCACGGTTCAATAATTTATTCACTAGCCATGGACTCATTGATGTGGCGCCCAAGCCATTACCACCTACATAGAAAAACAATAGAAAGGGTATTGATTATATTGCTAAATGGTTGGATCATTTTTTTGTGAGTGACTCATTGTTTGGTTTGGTGGATAGATGTACTTCCAACATTATCTCGGCTACCATCTCTGATCATGTCCCTATTTTTCGACATATTTAGAATGGTCCTCCTCTCTACAGGTATCCTTTTAAGTTTTGTCACGTTTGGTCTGCTGAACAGTCTTTTATTACATTGGTTCATGATCATTGGACTACTTATCGATCTATTCCTCAGGGTCGGGAGATGACTGCATTGCCAACATTTCTTAGATCACTCAAGGCTATTGTTATCCCTTGGATCAGATAATGGGCTAAATTACAAAAGGTTGATCTAGCTCACATTGAGGAGTAACTTCTAGATTATCACTCTGACCCCAATTATTGTATCCATTCTGAACCAGAGGGTTCTATCTTACAATCCTTGGAAACTGAGAAGGCAATTATTCTTCGTTCTGAAGAGGAGATCTGGCAGCTAAAAATTCGGGCTCTTTGGATTAGCTCGGGTGACCAGAATTCCATTTTTTTTCATACTTTTGTGAACATGAGAAGGAAGACTAATAATATTTGGGATATTGAAGATCAGGATGGTTGTCGGGTATCGACTCAGTCCTCCATTGAACGGGTGGCTTTGGTTCATTTTGAGAATTTGTACACTAAGCCTATTGTAAACAATCTGACTGCTCAATTGGAGGTACTTCAGAGTATGCCCTGTATTTTTTCAGATGAGGATAATGAGCACATTGGGCGCCTGGTTAGCTTGGCAGAGGTAGTGGGTATCCTCAAAAAGATGGCCAAGGACAAAAGTTCGGGGCCTGACGGTTGGACCGTGGAATTTTATTTACAATTCTTTGATTTACTTGGGGTAAAATTGGTCAAACTGGTGGAGGAAGCACATCTTACAGGCAAGGTTAGTGGTGTTCTGAACTCGACCTTTATTTCACTGATCCCTAAGACATCGGAGCCTACATCATTTCGGGATTTTCGTCTAATTTCTTTATGTAACCTACTGTACAAGATCATCTCTAAGGTGATAGCGGACCGTATTAAGACTGCCCTGTCTCGTGGTATTTCACCCAAACAGTTCGGTTTTCTGCAATAACGACTGATATTTGATGCGATTGGTACCGCTCAGGAAACACTACACTCTGCTAAGTCCAACAAAGGCTCTTCTTTGGTACTCAAACTTGATCGTGTTAAAACTTATGCCTTGGTTGACTAAACTTTCCTTAGACTACTATTACTGCTGGGTTAAATATTGCGATTACAAACTGGATTTTTGGTTGTATTACTTCGGCCAATTTTGCAGTACTTGTCAATGGGCGGCCCACTTCCTTATTTAAGGGGTCCTGTGGTCTTCGGCAGGGATGCCCATTGTCACCATTACTCTTTCTTCTTGTGATCGAGGGCCTTATCATACTTCTGAATAAGGAAAAAGCATCTGGTTTGATCTTAGGTATTAAAACATCTAGGTATCATTACATCACACATTTACTCTTTGTGGATGATGTATTATTGTTTGGGGTTGGCAAGATTGAAGAATGGCGTCATTATAAGGCCATACTTGATCTCTTCTGCACTGCTACAGGTATGACAATAAGTATTCCAAAGACCTGTCTCTTTCATTATCAGGTGGATGTAGAGACCTATTAACTCATTGGTGGATTATTTCCCTATGAGTTTAAGGCGATGGATGAAGGCTTGAAGTACCTGGGCTACTTTCTTAAACCTAACGCCTATAAATCGTTAGATTGACAGTGGCTACTAGCGAAGTTTGAACATAAGATTCATTTATGGTATTATCGCTACTTATCACTTGGTGGCCGTCTTACATTAATAAATTATGTATGGCCAATCTTCCTATTTATTGGCTTACAATTGCCATGGTACCTAAATCTATTCTGCAACATATTCGTAGGATCTCATTTAATTTTCTATGGAGTGCTAGACATGACCATAAGGGGATTCATTTAATTGCCTGGAAAAATAATGCATTACCGAAGGCAGTTGGTGGTTAGGGCGTTCAAAATATCTTCTGGGTTTACCAAGCATTGCAATTGAAAAGTTTGTGGAGAGCACTCAGCCACAGTGGTCCGTGGGGTTTAGTATTGCGGGACAAGTATCTCAGAGGTAAGTCGGTTACTGAATGGACCAGATTGCCTAATAAAAAGATCGGGAGAGCTTCTAATATCTGGAATGGACTCATTGCAACATTCCCACTACTCAATTTTTTTTTAGGCTGGCAAGTTGGAGATGGTTTTCAGGTCAGACTGGGGATTGATCCCATTATTGGGTTCAGTGATTTACTTAATATTGATATTGTCCATGCTATTCATGAGAGGGGCCTTTATTTCCTTAACCATGCAAACAACCCTCAGAATGTTGGAACGAGTGCATATTGGAAATCGGTGGATTATATTGGTCTTACTGGTTTGACAGGTTGGGATTGGGATAACTATGTGACAAATCTCTCACACACCAGTATTCTTCTTTCAACTCAGTCGGACAACCTTCTTTGGTCGTCGTGCGACTATAATGGAGAGATTGCTACCAACAGGGCATATCAAGCTATTGTACATCTCCAGTCTTCGGAATAGTTTCGATGGTGGTATAGATGTTTATGGCACTGGAATGCACCAATAAAAATATTGTGTTTTACCTCGCTGACTCTTAAGAACAAGTGATTAACCACGGACAATTTTATGAACATAGGAGGTATGGGACCAAATGTCTACTCCCTCTGTTTACATGATGAAGAAACGATTGAACATATTTTTGTCAAGTGTCTAGCCACTCTTCAATTGTGGTGTGAGGTATCTGAACAACGAGGGATGGACTACTGCTGGAATCAAGGTACAGTTGAGGGCATTTTTCATTATTGGTATCATTGGCGCATGGATCTCATTTCTCTCCCTTTATATTTCATTTGGGGCATCTGGAAATGGCAGAATCGTATAGTGTTTGATGGCACAAAACACAACTTTGCCAGCTCTCTTTTTTTTTTGATCTTGCAGGTTAGTTCGAATTCTACTCAAAAGAAGACCAAATTCAAGGAAAAAGTATGTTATGTACCTAAATTGATATATTCGAATCTTTTTGCTTTCTTCGACAGTGCAGCACAGAATGGTAATTGCGGGGCAGGAGGTTTTCTTATCATTTCCGATAATTGTTATTATGAGCTCTCACTTGGTGGGGGATTGGGTAGTAATACCAGAGTAGAACTTTGGGCTCTTTGGATACTATTATCCTTTTCACATACTAAGAACTTACCCACACTACAAATCCTTGGAGATTCGACAACGATTATTGATTGGGTACAAGATAAGTGACTCCTGAGTGTGGCATCTCTTACTCATTGGAAACGGATAATATCCTTATTGCTGGATCAATTTGATGAATATTCTATACAACATATCTCTCGATTCTATAATCATAGAGCTGATCTATTGTCAAAAAAAGGTTTACAATTGGCAGATGGCATATTCCAGGTTACTACATTTGTTGACCATCGACTTGTGGTATTGGACAATATTCGCCTATATTAATTGTTTTTGGACAGTCTTCTATTATTCTTTTTGTATTTTCGATGCACATGGACTAGAGGAACTACGATGTAGACAGCTACAGATTATTAGTATATTAAGCATAAGATGTAACCAAATGTAATTACTGGACTAATTGGCATAAAGAAATATATCGGATTTTGTATACAGATACATAGTATAAGACTATATAGTCTGTAACTGTAAGTTTCTTTGATTCACCCTAATGAATTGCAGGGAATTTTTTTTTTTGGAAATAAAAATGAATAAGGGTATATTCTATTACTTTGTGCGGGTATAATCTATTACTTTGTTTGCACTCGGTCAGTCGAAAAAATGTGGGCGACCATAGTTTATGGCGTGGGTTATCAGAATTATAGACGGAATTAAAAAGCGTTAAATAGTGAAGATGATTCTAGACACGAAGGTTCTAGACTCGCGCGCCCACGGTTTTATGAAGCCGCCTTAATGTGACCGTTGTTTATGGCGTGGGTCAAGGTTTCAATTGGGAAGAAGGTTCCAGAGACGAAAGTCCTAGACTCGCTCACCCACTATTTAAACACAGTCCGTGGGCATCAATATGTAACAGGGATTTTCTTTGATTGAGAACGCAGGATACTTGTAGCTTGTATTGTGGTTTCAGGTGAGAATTTTCATTTTGTAGTCCTGTAATTTGCAATTGTTGCATGTCTGTTTGTCATAACTGGGGTTTGTAGATCTGTGTGAAGTCAATTATCGATTTTATTCAGGGGTTTGCAGAGGGGAATTAGTGTGAATTGGAGGATTAAAGAGTTCGAAGAATGCCAAGCCGAACGAACGGGCCAATAACTCAAGACTGGACGCCTGTTGTTCTTCACAAGCGTCCTCAAAAGGCCAGTGAAGCGCGTGATCCTAAGGCGGTTAACGCTGCAATCAGAGCGGGCGCGCAGGTTCAGAGTATCAAGAAATTTGAGGGGGGAAGCAACAAGAAAACTCAACCTCCGCTCAATACTCGGAAACTGGACGAGGAGACTGAGCCTGCCGCCCTTCAGAAAGTACCGGCAGATGTTCGACATGCTATTCAGAAGGCTCGTCTTGATCAGAAGCTCAGCCAGGCGGAGCTGGGGAAGCGTATTAATGAGAGAGCACAAGTAATTCAGGAGTATGAAAGTGGTAAAGCTATACCTAATCAGGCAATCTTGTCTAAGCTTGAGAAGGCCTTGGGTGTCAAATTGAGGGGAAAACTCAATTCTCACTAATTGCTTGCTTTAATGGCTGCTTTTGATCTTCATCTGTACTGTTTTGCTTGTAATGTTCAAAATTTTATTATTCTGAATGGAACTTCAATGTGCCGGATCTTTGTATATGTGCCTGCATTTTTAACAGAAAATATGCGTGTTGAAGTATATTTGAACAACTGATGAACATATTTGAAGAACCAGGCATGCTTGTCATCTACATTGCATATTTGAACATGTGCCTTCTCGAGTTCCTTCAGATAAAGTTACCATCGTTGAGTCCTCTCTCTTTCCAACCCCGAGTCCTGAGCCTGCGCCCAACCTTGACACCATAGAGGAACAATTTCCTTGTAATGTTGAAACTCTTGTTCATAAGTAAGGCAAAACATAAGAACAACATCAACAAAGAGGTGGGTCTGTTGTTTCCTTCCCTCAAATGAGATCCACATAACCTTCCTTTGTTTGGGAATAGCGAAGATCGCCCTACTCGAGCCTTTCACTACTAATAAAAAGAGGTAAGGGGGCAACGAGAACCCATGTTAGGACCAGGGATCAAATTTGAAGGGTGGGGTCCCATTTCACTTTGAAGGGCTATGAGATATTGAACCCTTCAATGTTGCCATGTAAAAATAAGTCATTCTTTTCATTTGAAAATGTACTAAGACATCAAAAGTTTACTTACGGAGTAAAGTCGAGAGGCTTTATTTTGCAGTGAATATAGTAGCACTGAACGTTATATATGTTATATAACACAACCATACTTTGCCCCGATTTAGCGGTTGGGTCTCTAGGCCACTATGCCACCTTTTCCATCTTAGCAGTTTCCCAAATTGATCTTGCCTCTTAAACTTTTAACGAGTATAATAATACAATTAACTTGCTAAGCCCATTCCAATCCAACTTTCATCCTTACATCCAAAATTAATACTATTTTAGTTTTTCATGATCTGTTTGAACATCAGGAATTTAATAGTGAAGCATAACTTAGGAGACACATAGAAAATCCACTTTTCAATGTTCAGTGTGAATTGCCATAACTAAATTCATAGATATTTTTTGCTGCATCAACTATAGTTAGCTTGCTAGCCCAATTCCAATCCAACTTTTAACCAGTATAACAATATTTACCTCTTAAAATGAGTTCCTAGGCTACTTCAAACACTACAAACTTGATGAAGAATTGGGTTATTCAACTCTTCTAAAAGCAACATGATGCTTATTCTTGGAAAAGTTCAATCTTTGTGAATCTGTACGTTCTTCAAACTAATATAAATTCTAGCCTACTTAACAATGGAAAAAATGATAATGTAAGAAAAAAAAAAAAAGAAATTGTTTTATAAGCCAAAAACATTGGACGTTGAGTTTGGTCTCTCTCTGTTACTAAATTAATGAACAATAGAGATGTATAATTCTGCTTCACGCAAGTATATTAGAGAGAAAAGTTCAACAAAGAAGTTGGATTGGATTGAAAACTAATAGCAAGTTTCTTTGTCACTCTAATTGTGTACCCTACGGCAGAATTGAATGTCAATGACAACAATATATGTTTTAATTTTTCATTCAACACTATGAATGCCACATGTACTTGGGATAGAATAAGTTTAAGCACTCCTTACATGTTACATGCTATGTTATGGTTGAGCAAAGAGAACTATCCAACTCCAAGAAAATTTTGTTCTCAATAGCTGATTAAGGACCATGGATGCTTCTTCTCTATAGCCCTCCCCCTAGATCTCATTATACATACTAAATCTATGGTATGAGGGAGTAGAGGATGGGTTGTAACTTGTGAAGCATAAGTAAAACATAGGTAGACCAAGTAGAGAGGAGATGCATAGATGGTTGAAGTTCTTGTTATATGGTTGAAGTTCATGTTTTATTCCAGACTAGCCGATAAGGGTAACAAAATCAAAAGGTAAAGTAGCATTGTCGTTCTAAAAATCAAGATTACAAAAACATTTTTGTCCCAGTTCGTACAGTCGAACGCAGATTGTAAGTGTAGTAGCATCGGTGGTCTTCATATTAATAAATACCAAGAATATTAAACCGTTTACTAGAGGAAGGTATCAATTCAACGACTGAGCAATTGGGAAAATAGCTCATGTAATACAGTTTTAGATACAAAGTTTGGATTCTTGATCTAACTCATTAACTAGATGCATGGATTCTTGATCTAACTCATTAACTAGATGCATGGAGGTTGGTAGAGTGGGAACTTCCCCAAATCCCCAGGCTTTTTGGTAAAGCTGGGGTTGCATTGTGCACACCTGTTTCCCGTAGGGATGCAATAGTGACTGGTGGAAGCTGAACGGGGAAGAACTCGGTTTTAGAGTGAAAACAATGGTCTTCCTTGTCCCCTCCATTTCAGGAAAGTTCAAGGGTAGCTAAATTCTCAAGTGCTTCGATCAAGCGATAATGGAAAATAGGGAAAGGCAAGGAGCATGTGGAATCATATGCGTATACATAGGACATATGAAGAAAGAATCAATTGTTGTTGTTGCTACAGTTGGGAATTGATAAATGTCGTTCTAAACAGCCTTTGACGGATATTTGTGACAAACCCACTCTCGAGTCCAGGCTTTAAATTTGAAGCCTTCAAGGCCCATTTGAAGTAACAAAATTTCAGTCAAATAATAATATTGTGTTTGAACTTTGAAGTTACAGAATTTTAATCAAATAACAAAATTTTTAAATAATTGATGGGATCATGAATGGATAAAATGATGTACATACCTGTAAATTCATAGGATGTCAGCAATCTAGTCAGCCTTGAAGTTGAGCTCCTCAAAGAAAACGAATTTCTTTATATATATTTATGGCAGGCTAGAATTGGCAGCTTCACTCCGCAAACTCTCCTGGAGGAATGGAGGAGATGGGGTAGGTGGAACTTGGAAGTAGCTCGACCACAGTGGAATAGGGGTATAAGAAAAAACTTGTTTGTATTCCTGTAATATTATATATTGATGGTCAGAGCCATGGAAGCATGGAGTTTGAGCATTGACTTGATACAACAAAGAAAACACAAGGTGGGACTTGGGAGCCACAGGATTGACTTGATACAACAAAGAAAACATAGGGTGTGAGGATGGGAGCCGTAGACGGTAGGATTAACTTGATACAACAAATCAAACATAGGGCTGTGGGTAGAGGCCACGGGCAGGAGCAACATCCTACAACATTACAAGAAGCTTCTGGATTATGGATTTTGTCTGAAATGCCAAATTTGGGGCACATTAACATAATATATTATACATTGAATACTCAATTAACTCACTGAGTCAAAATTCACGAATTGGTATGTGATAACTAGTAACTTGGTAACTTGGTAAGCCCACTTCCAACAACACGTATGATCCACCAACCTAGTTTAATAACTGTGCTGCTTCCATTAAATGTGTTAAACATGTAAGCGCTCACTGCAAACACAGGAACTTAGAAGCGTTCAAGCCATGGGCTGCTCAATGTAAGCCCGTCCACGTAAGTTGGTCAATGATATTATTAGAGGCCCAATGGTCCATGATCCATGGATGATCGAACACGTGGATATTGGAGAGTAGCCGAGTCCCATTCCCAAGTCACCTAGCTAGTAGCCACATTCCCAATTTCGCACTGAAAACTGTCGATGGGTGAAATTTGAAGCTACCCTTCTGTTGCAATTTTAAACAGTAATGGTTAATTTAATTATTGAAGGGCTTACCATGAAATTGAAGTTTTTTTGCATGGTAAAATTTGAAGTGGCCTTCTATGACGTGTAAAATGGCCTCTGAAGGGCCCTGAAGGCTTCAAATTTGAAGCCTGGTTAGGACCTTCGATGACTTAAAAAACTTGGATCTCGAGCCATTGATCAAGACAACAAAAGACTAATACAACCCATAATCCATTTGACAACTAGTACACTGAAGGAATTTCAAGTACAGCCAAGCCACCCCGTCATATGCTTTGGAAAGGTCCAATTTTAAGACAATCCCAAAGATATGAGCCATTTTGATTGAATGCAATTTTTCTTGTGCCAACTTGATTGCCCCACAACCCATAATCCATTTGACAACCAGTACACTGAAGGAATCTCAAGTACAGCCAAGCCAAGCCACCCGGTCATATGCTTTGGAAAGGTCCAATATTAAGACAATCGCAAGGATATGAGCCATTTTGATTGAATGCAATTTTTCTTGTGCCAACTTGATTGCCTCATGGATCAGTCTCACTTCCAAAATCCAAATTACTCTATTGACTTAACTTTGGAGAGAAGAGGCCTAAGGAAGACAACGAGAACCTTTGAGATTAGTATGTAATCTCCATTACAAAAGGATATTGGCTGGAAGACATCAAAGGTTTCTAGACAATTAGTTTTTGGAGTTAAGGCTAAAAAGGTGGAGCTAAGATTGCTTGACATCTTAACAGTTTGATGCACTTCCTCCACCACTTCCACTAAATCATCACCTTAAACTTTAAAAAATCTACAAACCAGCCTAGATCCAAATCCTAGGCTCTATCAAAGGCTAAGAGGGATCAAATCTCAAGGAGCTTTTACATGATCTCCCTCATATTTTATTACATTTTATTTATGGTCGACAATAATCGACAAACACTCGACTCACAAGATCTCCCTCATATTATTACTTTTTACTTTTTATTATGACATTTTATTTATGGCCGGCAATATCGGCAACCACTCGACTCACAAGATCTCCCTCATATTATTACTTTTTACTTTTTATTATTACATTTTATTTATGGTCGACAATATCAACAAACACTCGACTCACAAGATTTCCCTCATATTATTACTTTTTACTTTTAATTATTACAATTTATTTATGACCGACAATATCGACAAACACTCGACTCACAAGATCTCCCTCATACTGGGTTGTAGAGCGCCTCTCGGCGCAAAAATTATGTTGGCCAACCATTTGGGCTAGAGTTCTTGTCTTTCTGGGAAGAGTTAAGAACCGCTAGGAGCTCCTCCTTGGTCAGTAGTATAAAGGTTTCATCATTCTCGTCTTCCTCCACTAGTTGAGGAAAGAGGACAACCATCTTCAGAGTGTCTTCCAAATTTACATGCTCTGGTTTCAAGAAGAGGGACTAAAAATACTTCACCCTTAGCCCAACTATCTTATTAAATCCTTTGATCATGTTTTAATATTATCTTTCATCTCCCAAATAGAATTTGTCTTCTTATGGTTGTGAGCAAAATTTTGAAACAAATTTATATTTTGATTGCTAGAAGCAATCCACAAGGCCTTTCTCCTTAGGTGCCACTTTGTCTCTTTGTCCACCAATAGCTTATATTTATTCTTCTCTAGCTCAAAAATCAAGTTCTAGGTATCATTTCCGTGCGTTCCTTCCTTCACTCCTAGGAAGAGTTGTTTTAAAGTCGCTCTTGGTTCCATTTCGCCACCCTCCCTTTCATCATTTTCAATGCATTGGAAAATTACAACCTAACACTAACCGTTGAAGAGTCCTTAATATACACCTAATTTTCTTTAATGATATGTTGTATATTCTCCTTTGACGCCCAATGATGATTCTATTTGAAAGGGGTGCTTGATTTATCACCTCTAGTGCCAAGCTCCAAATAAATTAGGTAATGGTCCGAGAATCTAACTTTACCAACCCAAGGTCTAACCTTCTCCACTTGCACAACCAAGTCCTCATGCATCAAGAATCGTTCCAACCATTTTGACACCCCTTCACCACCAATCGTATTGTTGCACCAGGCCAGATTAATTTCGAAGGATCCACATCAACCTAACCTATTGCTTCAAACTTGTCTCGAAAGTAAAATGCTAAACGATCCTCTCTAGCAAAGGAGCCCCAAATCACTTCCTTGAAGATTGTCAAATTTAAATCCCCACCGATTATCAAATTATGAAACCTTAGGAATTGAATTGAAAACAACTCATCCCAAAACTCATGTTTGTTGTCGTAAGGCCCATACAAGTTAAGAAAAACAAAAGAGAAAAACAAAGCAATCTGATGAAACTGCAAAACAACTTGTTAGAGAAAGGTTATGGTTATAACCACTAATGAGTCCCCTCGACATGCCAATACAGTCCAAAGTAACAAAGTCCCACCCCCCGAATCGCTTCCTAATATTCGAGACTAAAATCAAGCCTCTTCTCATTGATTCTTGGATCAGCAATAGATTAGGTTTCTCCACATTGACTAAATGTTTGACGGAAATTTTCTTTGCCCTCCCTCCAAGGTCATGAACATTCATAGAAATAATATTCATTAAGAGGCCTTATTAGGGACTTTCCCTGTTCTAAGAAATTTGGAAATCAATTTATGTTTTCCTTGACAAACCTCCTTGGCCGCCTTTTCCTTCGTATGTTTGATGGTCGGTTTCCTACCCAGCTTGGAGGTTCTAACCTCCTTCGAGTCAAGCTCCAAATTCCCTAAGGCCCCTAAGTCTTGTGAAAGAGATTGAGCCCTAGATCTCAAAGAGTATGGGCCACCCTCGCGATAAGAAGTTGACCCTCCATTAGATATAGAACACTTAGGAGCTTGGTTATGAAGGACAATATTCGAGTTACAAGACAACCATATGACCAATTGACCCTAAAAAATATTCTCGCTTATTGACCCATCAATTGGTCCCCTTATGTTATCCATGAGATTCAAGCCTGAAGAAACAAAAGTATTTGGATCCAAAGGAGCTGTTGAAATAGGTCCTTAAATCAATCATGGATAGAGGTTTCAATATTCTTACCTGTTGGGAGATCATCATACACATTCAACCTCCATAAAGCTTCGGGTTGAGCTAAATGTTCCTTTGAAACCTCAACATCACCAAAAATATCTTTGGGTATCTCCTGATAATCCTCAAGAAAGCACTCGTTGGTTATGAGTGGGATAAACATACCCTCATCATAAAATCATTAAGTATGCAACCTTTAGGATTGTTGACCCACTTATCATCGATCTCCTCGACATACTTGGCATCCAAAACCCTACTCGACAACTTTCCATCAAGACATAGCAACACATCCCACTAAAATGAAGAGTGCACCCCTGAGACCACTTGTCTCTTGGATTTCCATACCTTTTTATGGCATGGTCTTTCAAAATCTACCAACACATGCCCCTATAGATGACCTCATGCACATCTAAATAGAATGTTAAGATAATCCAATATTTGGGTGAAGGAGTGACCTCCAACAACTGACTCCATAGACTCAAATAAACCTTGGCAGAGGTTGATTTCAATTAGTATTTTTTCCATTGATCGAGTAGCATTGTTGAGAGTGCTATTGTCCACTGCAATAAAGGTCCCCCAATGTGTCCCCTATAGCCTTTAATCCTTCCTCAAATCAAAATTTCAATGACAATCTCGGGATTTTAACCCATATTGGAGTGTTGGCCATAAACTCCTCCCCGATGTTGAAGAAAGGGTGCCAAAACTTGAAAACAACATGCTCTTATCTAAAAACCACACCCAGTGAAGATTCTTGTTCGAGTCCTCCTTACTTTTGAAAATGAATCCCATCTATCCTATTTCCCGCATATAGATAATAGGGGTGTAACAAACCATTGACACCCACATTTTTTGTGACAAAATCATTACAGAGGCCAAGGAAACTCGTTGAGCTCCAAATCTCCCCACTATGGTTCATCCCTCCAACTCAAAAATTTGCAATACGCTTATGTCTTTGTTGATGACCAACAAGGGCCCTCAACATTGAGGTTTGATTACACTCCTCCATTTATTTGATTGTTGTGAGTTAGGGACCCCTGAGACGATGCTGTGAAAATCCCCCACTCCAATATGCATTCCAACAAACCATGGCCAATCTTTTGGGGGATCAATGTAGTTGAAACTCAAACCTTCTAACTGAACATTAGATAAAACCACAAGTGAAAACCAAGAAAACTTGTTGCATGCCTCAAATATTGAAATTGGGTCTGACAAGACCTACTGATTTGACTATTTCCTCCCCACAAAATCCTCCCCTTGATCCACTGTCCCCTTAGGGGAATTTACATGGAAATGATTTGGAGAAATAATGGACCCCTCCCACACCCCATTATCAAGGTTGCTCTAATGTACTAAGTTATGGACAACTACCCTCCAAGAATCTTGTAGTTACTCCATAAGATTCATGCAAAGGGGAGGAAATGAAGATGTCCTCCTCCGTGAGGGAATTTTCAAAATAATCTACGAACTGAATATCGTCCTCCATCCGAAAACCCCTACCACCCTATCACCCTTTTTCCATTTCCAACATAGTTAAATCATGCATTGTGATACAAAGTATTAGAGAGAAGATTGTATTATATTAACATAAAAAATCAAGTTTTATTACAGATCAGATTATGTAATATTAACATAAAAGTTAAAAACAATAAATTGGAAAATTGCTCAATGTTAATATGAACTTTTTTCCCAAAATTGCTCAATGTTAATATGAACTTTTTTCTCAATGTTAATAAAAAAATTGAGAAAAAATGAATAATAAATTACGCAATTGAAATATAAAAAATTGTACAATTTTCATATAAAAAATTTATGCAATAATAACAATGTTGGATAAAAAAATAAAATGACGAAATTATGAAAAAAATAAAATGAATTAAAAGTTAGGAGTGGTAGGTGCGGTTGATATTAAAATAAATCATGGCCTATATCAAGACCGATCTACTAGGGAAGGAAAAGAGATAATAACCAACTTCAAGAGTGATGCTCCTCCCAATCAAAATTTTTGAAGCTTGGTGAAGAAGTTTGAGACTTTTTGAAGGAGATTCAGGTATTGTTGGTCAAAGATAATAATCAAAACTTGAGATTTGGGGCGAAGGAGTTTTAAGGCATTGTTAGTCAAATATAATAATCAACCTCATGAATGACCCTCATCCTAAAGGATTTTTAAGGCAATTGTGTTAGTTAGAGAACGTCCTGTGTTAGTTAGAGATAATAATCATCCCTTCTCCCAAATCAAAGTTTGAGGCTTGGTGAAGGAGAGTTTGAAGCTCGGTGATGGAGTTTTGTAGGTGTGCAGGGAGCTTAGCTTCCACCCAATTTGTTATTTAATGACAATTCACTTCTTGATGCATGCCTTCCATGTAAGGGAGGGTCTAATTTTTAAGGTATCTCAAATCAACTTAATGGAGGAAGTATTCTTGCACAATTATGGCAAATGCAAGCACTTGGATAATCAGTTCAACATGCTTGGGGATAGATATGTTTTGGTCGCGATGAATCGTTCCAATTTTGTGTGTTGGTTTGGGGAAGAGGTGCATTTTTGCAATGAGTAAAATCATCTATTCATTTTCGTCCCCTTATTGATTGCTTCGTAATTTTAATGGGTTTTGTTCTTCAAGTACTTAGGATTTCTAAAGGGGGGGTCTATGTCTTTCATTGATCAATTGGACTATCTTTATATGAGATTGGAAACCTTGTTGGAATTTGGTTTGCATCTTTTTAATGAATCTTGGATATCATTGTCTCCTTGACCCTCATTGGGTCCCCTTTGTCTTGAGAGAATTTTGGGCTTAGTTAGTTGGTGTATCCTTTGAGCCCAATTGCTTACTAGACTTATTTTAATACCATTACAAATACTTGGGTTGGTAGTGCAACACTGGGAAGGTTGTTTAGAATTTGGTTTGTCCACCTTTGAAGAACCCGATCTCTTTGCAATTTTGTAGGTTGGTTCCCTAGTGTCTAGGTAATTTGACTCAATTTTGGAAGTGTAGCAACATGCACTGCAAACACACTCACTTTAGCGAGTGTATTATTTGTGAAATCGATGAATTTCATTGACTCTTAGGCGACATGAAGAAATGATAACATGCAATGGTACTTTCATAATTTTAGTGCTTAATAGGGTATACAATTAGGATGAAAAACATAATAGTTCATGTGTAGTAGTTATGGAATTGATTGCACATTATAAGAGGCAATAATAGGCTCTACAGTGTCAGCACCTTCACAACATGGTTAATCATTTGTGTAAGGATGTCCATTCCACAACCTTGAACTTCAAATTTTTCATTGAAGTAAGCCCAACAGAGAAGAAGGAAGATGAAATTGTTGAAGCATAAATGGATTAGGATGGTTAGGTAAATATTGAAGTTAATGAAGTGCAAGATGAACAAGAGGAAGCCAACATTAAAAATGGTTTTATGTAATTTACTTACTTTGTTATGTTTTACAAATCTTCTCTGTATTTAAGGTTTTTTGGTTAGTTTATACAAACAGATTTAGTAGTAGATCTTTTGTAGAGGACAATGCACCTTTTTTATTAGAACCATAGATAAAAAAATGGTGGTCTTGTTGTACAAATTAAATCACACAAATATCTTATAAATCAATATTAACATAAATAATTGAGAAATATATTTAAAATCATGGTATATAGTGTTAACAAAACAAAAACAAATGCTCATAGTAGACATGGGTTTAAATACTTTGGAAATATTTCCTTGCAAATATGAAGTATTTCTCAATATATAAAAAAAAAATTTAAAAAAATGTTTATTCTATTTCATAGAAATATTCATCAACCAGTGGTTTATTCTATTTCATAGAAATATTCATCAACCAGTGGTTTATTCTATTTCATAGAAATATTCATCAACCAGTGGTTTATTCTATTTCATAGAAATATTCATCAAACAATTGACATAACATGGTTTGATAGTATGTCTCTTCAAATACTTTGATGGGTTCCATAAGCCTTTTGGTTTTTAACTACATATTGTTAATGCAAGTCTATGTCTTATATGTTGTTGAATTTTCATAATCACTTTTAGTTAAAAGATTTAAGCAATGCAAGTTAAGTTTTAGAAATCGGTTATTGTATTTTTAGCAGCATTGATGTGTGTTTTATTCTTCAAAATTGTGTTTGCTCTGTATTAAATGGATGGATATGTTCATTAACCAATGAAGTAGATATTAGTAACGTTTTTATTAAAACAAACTCTTTGGTCACACTCTATATTTTATTTTAATCTTTTTCCTTAAAGCTTAACTTGTCACATCTAGAAGTGCATGTGATATCAAATTTAGCCTCCACAACCCTGTGAGTATGGATGCTCTAAAATGCGTGATGTTGTAAACTGTCCAAAATTCTTGTAGATGACACATTCAAATCTTATTAAGATTGTTTCTATACTTGTTGAGGTATATACAAAGGAATTTACTCAATAAGTATACTCTTTCTATCCTTTCTATTTGGTTTTAGTTGAAAATTTACTCACCAATGTTGCAATCTAATATTTTAATGATAACCATTTAATTTAAGAAAAGTGATTGAAACCCTTTAGAGTTTGCTTCTTTACGTGATTAAACACACATATGCAAATATACCAGTCCTGTGCAATTGATATGTGCATGGTATTCCTATGGTGTTCTATTGACCCAATTCTGGGATGTCTGATCAATGTGAAACATGATACTTGATTTGGCTTAATAGACATCTTCTTGGTTTTGAGTGCCCTGTAGATTTCAGATATTGATAAATCATCTTATGCCTATGTTCTATGAATTGGAGATGGTTTTGGGGAGTCTTTAGTGCTCGGTGGAATTAATATGCCTAGGTAAAATACACAAATAAAGAGAGACATTAGAATATGTCGGATAAGACAACCTTTGTTGCATTATTTCCTCCAAAGTGACGCAATTTTTGAAACTACCATAACTTGTAGGTGGTTTGTACTTTGAAATTAATTATTTTTTGTCTCTTGTAAAATCAAAGTTTGGTCTATGTATTTGAAAGCAAATTTTGAATTGAAAGCTTGTTCTCCAAATTTTTTAACCAGTCCTTGAGCTTATAAACATAAAAAGCCAAAATAAGTAAGAAAAGTCGAGCATTGTTGCTTTACTTAGTTATTATTACCAGAATACGCTGTGAGGCCACATTCCATTTTCAGTTTGGATTAAGGATGCAGATCTCCAAGCAAATTGACCCAAAATTCCTCTATTCCCAAATTTTGTTTATGGAAACTAAATTGTATGATTGCTCAAGTGAATTAACAGTAAAAATCCATGTTAGTTGTAGCTCAGGCTTTCTATATGTCTACACATTTGGATGTTTTTATTTCATTATCTAACCATATAATTCAGGGAAAGCTAGGATGATGACATTGTGAAACTTGGATCAAGGAAAGTTTTTGTTGTACTCATGTCGATCATAGTTTACATGTAATTTGCTAGCTTTATTATTGCATTTTGAAATTAAGTATATTTTGCATATGTCTTTAGATCTTTGGGATCATTCTTTGTTAGCTTGAAGTGGCATAATGGATTGTGTTTGTAAAATGCCTTGCTTGTTCACGAGTTTAGTTCTTCTTCACCATAAATTAAATTGGGAGTTCGATAAAGGGTTGTTAGAATGTCCTTGAAACCCTCTGTCTATCACTATAAATGGGCTTGTAGCCACAATGAACACAAATTGACAAACCTGTTGCAGCCTATGGAATGCTAAAGGAGGGCCATTAAACTAACCCCAAAGTTAAATGAGCACTTTAGCGGTAAAATATTACTTGGGACTCATCTTGGTGGAAATAATTTCCAAGAGTTTTTATGTAATGCCTCACCAAAAAACATTCTATTTCATTGTTTGTCATTATTGGGTTAATATTTCATATTGTGCATTGTATGAGAAAGTATGTTAAAAGTTGCATTTAATTCCATGCCTATTTAGGGATGTATTGTCTATATATTATAATTGCATTTGGGTTGTATCGTATGTTATGATGTCATTTTCCTTTTTCTTTACATTTATGATGTTATTTTCTTTTTTCTTTACATTGATGCAAATTAGAGTATATTTGTGAACTCATGTAAGATAGGTTTTGACTCTCTTGTAGTTTATATGAGGGGTGTGTTACAATAGCACCCAACCCTATGTATGACACAAATCTAAGGCACGACACAACCACCAATTTTATTTAGCAATTATAAAATAAGATGAAAGAAACTTCATATTTGAAGCAAATAATAAACAACCATGATCCACTTCATTATAAGAAAACTAAACTGTCATTAACCAAAATTAGATAGCATTTTCAAGAATGTGAACAGTTTCCATGCCAACTTATCACATGTGATTCTTTTCTTGGGAGTTTTTTTTTTTTTTTTTAAATTTTCCAGGAGAAAAAAGAGTCTCTTGCTATTCATAAATGAATCAAAGAAACTACACAGTGAGTCATGTCCAAAGACATAATCGAAAATATTGATTACAATGCAATACTAAGATAGCCAGCTGAATCAAAAACCAAGTGCTAAAAAGGTTCCAAATGTGCTGTGATCTATATACTAGTCACATAAAACCGCCAATATCATCTACTATCAAATCCAAAAAAGAAAAAACCATAATACTTTTCGAGACAATTTGTCCTAACTATGATAAACATTAACCACTATACTATAAAAACCTAGCCGATAATAAAACAAAAATAAGGAGCAAAGTATTCAGTAAAGGACTGTTTCCTTTTCCTCCAAGAGCTGATTCTTCTGAAAGACACTGATCATGGCCTTCCCTTCCATTAAAAGTAGGCCCTTCTTGGATAATGTATCTGCCCTTTGATTGTAAACCCTGCTCACATGGCTCAAGTTCAAGAAAGTAAAGGATTCTTTGAGATGTGTAATCCTATTTTTCCAATGTAAAAGTGCAGGAACTTGTAGCCTGTGTAATCCAGTACACCAGTTGATAATCGTAGTTGAGTCCCCCATAATATCCATCTTATAAACCCCAAAGGATTTTGCCAGCACTAATAGTCCCCATAAAGCCAGTAGTTCAGCTCTGGAATTGCTCCTCGCACCACAACCAATTGACATTTCCGCGTAATTATCCTCGTCCAGGATAAAAAAGCATCCAACTCCACACAAGTCCAATTGTGCCGCACCATTGAACATGCCAATAGGAATGACATAGCAGATAACAGGTGCATTCAATGTTCTTCTAATCACCGGTTGATTAACCTGCTTGGCGTCCATCAAAAAGTTCTGACATAATGTACAGACTTGCTGAAAGAAAAAATCATATCTTCGAACAACATCGAATTCCTCAACCTCCAAATACCCCAAACAAATAACAGAGGAAATGAAATCTGTTGCCGGTGACTGATATGCCAGTATTTAATAACATCCTCCAATGAGTCTCCCATCCAGCACCCCGATAACATGAAGTAAATGGCTATTTGGGACAAACTTTTATTGGGAGTTGGGTATATAATGAAATGGTCCATGAAATTTTCTTGGTTGATACTCTTTAAAACCCAATGTTCATATACTTTTGATGAGTATGCACTTAAGGAATGGAAGGAATTTAACAAATCTCAAAATTTTGGTGCTTCATGGACTTGCAATAAGGCCAGGTCGGGAAAACTTTAGCCTATACACTTTTTTGGGGGGTTTTCCCCGAAACACCAATTCGATTTTACTTTTCCTTTTTCAGCCATTTCACCCTCCAACAACAACCTATCGACATATTATTGCACCTTTTTAGGGCAATTGCTAGTTATATTTAATTTTATATAATGTATCATATTTAAACCTATCGAGATTAACATGACAATACTTTTCATTGTTAAATAAACGAGCATAGATCCATTTCTTTTTTTAAATTTAAACTCAATAAATTTGATCTCTCTTGGTTGATAGATCAAGGTTTAAGTTTTAAGTTTTTATTTTATAAACTACAATTTATTTTTTAATTATTTTTCATAATATTTTATTTTATGAACCAACATGGATTTTTTTAAATACTTTTATTTTATGAGCCGACATGAATTTTTTAAATTATTTTGTTAGTAACAAACATTACATCACATTACAACATCTCCCCCACAATGATTACTTTGCACTTTGTTTGCAGAAAGAGAGGGAACGCGGTAAGTCGCAAAAATGTGGGCGACCATAGTTGATGGCGTGGGTTATCAGAATTACAGCCGGACTTAAAAAGCGTTAAATAGTGAAGATGATTCTAGACACGAACGTTCTAGACTCGCGCGCCCACGGTTTTATGAAGCCGCCTTAATGTGACCGTTGTTTATGGCGTGGGGTCAAGGTTTCAATTGGGAAGAAGGTTCCAGAGACGAAGGTCCTAGACTCGCTCACCCACTATTTAAACACAGTCCGTGGGCATCAATATGTAACAGGGATTTTCTTTGATTAAGAACGCAGGATATTTGTAGCTTGTATTGTGGTCTTCAACACAGCGCACTTTGCTGTTTGTGCCGTAATCCTGTAATTTGCAATTGTTGCATGTCTGTTTGGCAAAACTGGGGTTTGTAGATCTGTGTGAAGTCAATTACCGATTTTATTCAGGGTTTGCAGAGGGGAATTAGTGTGGATTGGAGGATTAAAGAGTTCGAAGAATGCCAAGCCGAACGAACGGGCCGATAACTCAAGACTGGACGCCTGTTGTTCTTCACAAGCGTCCTCAAAAGGCCAGTGAAGCGCGTGATCCTAAGGCGGTTAACGCTGCAATCAGAGCGGGCGCGCAGGTTCAGAGTATCAAGAAATTTGAGGGGGGAAGCAACAAGAAAACTCAACCTCCGCTCAATACTCGGAAACTGGACGAGGAGACTGAGCCTGCCGCCCTTCAGAAAGTACCGGCAGATGTTCGACATGCTATTCAGAAGGCGCGTCTTGATCAGAAGCTGAGCCAGGCGGAGCTGGGGAAGCGTATTAATGAGAGAGCACAAGTAATTCAGGAGTATGAAAGTGGCAAAGCTATACCTAATCAGGCAATCTTGTCTAAGCTGGAGAAGGCCTTGGGTGTCAAATTGAGGGGAAAACTCAATTCTTACTAATTCTTTGCTTTAATGGCTGCTTTTGATCTTCATCTGTACTGTCTTGCTTATAATGGTCAAAATTTTATTATTCTGAATGGAACTTCACTGTGCCGGATCTTTGTATATGTGCTTGCATCTGTAACAGAAAATATGTGTGTTGAAGTATATTTGAACAACTGATTTTTTCTAATTAAATTATCATAATCTTTCTAATTGAAAATTATTAAAGTTAGCTTATTTCATGCAATTGGATTGAGAAAAGATGGAAAGCATTTAGCCTTTTTTTGGGTGTCTGATTAAATTAACAGACTCTCTTATTCAAAACGAAACGAGTCACTTAAACCACTTCCTTCTGATTGTGCCTAAAAGATTACTAAAACCACGTCCATCTGATTGTGCCTAAAAGATTACTAAAACCACTTAAAAGATCATTAAAACTTTACTAAAACCACCTAAAAGATGACTAAAACCACGTCCATCTGATTGTGCCTAAAAGATTACTGCCTATCAGTAGGGCTTATATATTTTCTGATGTTTTTATGTTGTTTAGAACCACCCTTTTGAAGAAAACTATCTTCCATACGATGGAGATGAATATTTGCACTGTGTTTTCCATACGATGTATATGAATATTTGCACTGTATTGTGAGGCCATTTGCCATTCTGTGATACATATTAAAGATATTTTCCTATGGAAATAAAAAACAAAAAACAAACACCAGTTACTATAAAAAGGTACAAACAAAAACTAGTTACTAGAACAAGATACTTTTGGGCAGAGCCACCACCTTCCACAACTAGGTGGAGTGTTGGAATTTGTTTTTTATTTTACATTTTGTATTTTTATATTCCAAATAGTAAAATGTTTTGTTTGAAATTGTATTCTTCACCAATAAAATTTTGTTAAAAAATTTATTCTTTAATAATTAAATTTTGTTATGAATTATTGAAATTATGGAAGAAATCACTAAATATTATGTTAACAAAAATCCTTAGGAAAGAAATCACTAAATATTATGTGAACAAAAATCCTACAGGCTATAGTGGATAAAAATCTTGCTGGCTACACATGAATAATGCCATTTAAAATTATCAAAGGGGGAGATGTGTAACTCCTTCTGTGCTCATCCTATAGCTGACATGTGTCCTTTATTAAAAATAATAAATATTATACAAAACAACATGTCGCATTGCATTATACACTTCTTCAACATTTCCAATCTAAAAAGGGTTTGCACCTATGAGAGATTAGATCCCTCTGGGTACTTGGTAGATCCCTTTTAAAATGGATTTAAGCTAGTTAATAATACAATAAGGCTCATTTAGATTTCCACGTTTATTTTCGAAGACTTTGTCTCAAACTTCAGTTACTATGAAAATTACAACACTAAAGAGAGAAGGATGTTAAAAGGGCCTATAAAGATTTCACATGAATATTTAAAAAAAGTTCAAAAATCTTACAACACTAAAGAGAGAAGGATGTTAAAAGGGCCTATAAAAATACTAATTTAATAGATTTTTATATTTATTCAGTGAAAATAAGGCTGGAAGTTGGAATTTGGAAAGTATAATTTTATATAACATAAAGGTATTAATACTACTGGTAGTAATATAATGACGTTTTAGAAATTTTGTTGCTCTTAAAAAATATGTTTAAATGATAAATCTATCCTTCACAAAAGATGGTTAACGGAATTTTTTAACCGTATTTGATAATCAAAATGATGGTCACTTTTCCCATCGTTGCTGGGTGGAACTTGATCCCCTTGTTCGATCATCGCCGAGTAACTAGGCTTTGGGGTATATTAACTTGTGCCTTGTTGAAGAACCAGGCATGCTTGTCATCTACATTGCATATTTGAACATGTGCCTTCTCAAGTTCCTTTAGATATAATTCCCATCGTTGAGCCCTCTCTCTTTCCAACCCCGAGTCCTAAGCCTGCGCCCAACCTTGACACCATAGAGGAACAATTTCCTTGTAATGTTGAAACTCTTGTTCATAAGTAAGGAAAAACATAAGAACAACATCAACAAAGAGGTGGGTCCGTTGTTCCCTTCCCTCAAGTGAGATCCACATAACCTTCCTTTGTTTGGGAGTAGTGAAGATTGCCCTACTCAAGCCTTTCACTAATAATAAAAAGAGGTAAGGGGACAACAAGAACCCATGTTGAAGGCCCCTTAATGACTTAAATAACTTGGATCTTGAGCCATTGATCAAGACAAGAAAAAACTAATACAACCCATAATCCATTTGACAACTAGTACACTGAAGGAATCTCAAGTACAACCAAGCCACCCCGTCATATGCTTTGGAAAGGTCCAATTTTAAGACAATCACAAGGATATGAGCCATTTTGATTGAATGCAATTTTTCTTGTGCCAACTTGATTGCCTCGTGGATCAGTCTCACCTCCAAAAGCCAAATTGCTCTATTGACATAACTTGGAGAGAAGAGGCCCAAGGAAGACAACAAGAAACTTTGAGATTAGTATGTAATCTCCATTACAAAAGGATATTGGATGGAAGACATCAAAGGTTTCCAGACAATTAGTTTTTGGATTTAAGGCTAAAAAAGTGGAGCTAAGATTGCTTGGCCAACCATTTTGGCTAGAGCTCTTGTCTTTCTGGAAAGAGTTAAGAACTGCTAGGAGCTCCTCCTTGGTCACTAGTATAAAGATTTCATCATTCTCGTCTTCTTTCACCAATTGAGGAAAGAGGGCACCCATCTTTAGAGTGTCTTCCAAATTTATGTGCTCTGGTTTCAAGAAGAGGGACTAAAAATACTTCACCCCTAGCCCAACTATCTTATTAAATCCTTGAAACATGCTTTACTATTATCTTTCATCTCCCAAATAGAATTTGGCTCCTTATGGTGGCAAGCATAATTTTGAAACAAATTTATATTTTGGTTGCTAGAAGCAATTCACAAGGCCTTTCTCCTTAGGTGCCACTTCGTCTCTTTGTCCACCAATAGCTTATATTTCTTCTTCTCTAACTCAAAAATCAAGTTATGGGTATCCTTGCCACGCGTTCCTTACTTCACTCCTAGGAAGAGTTGTTTTAAAGTCGCTCTCGGGTCCATTTCGCCACCCTCCCTTTCATCATTTTCAATGCATTGGAAAACTACAACCTAACACTAACCATTGAAGAGTCCTCAATATACACCTAATTTTCTTTAATGATATGCTGTATGTCCTCCTCTGACGCCCAATAATGATTGTATTTGAAAGAGGTGCTTGATTTATCACCTCTAGTGCCAAGCTCCAAATAAATTAGGTAATGGTCCAAGATACTAACTTTACCAACCCAAGGTCTAACCTTCTCCACTTGCACAACCAAGTCCTCATGCATCAAGAATCGTTTCAACCATTTTGACACCCCTTCACCACCAATCATATTGTTTCACTAGCCCAGATTAATTTCGAAGGATCCACATCAACCTAACCTATTGCTTCAAACTTGTCTCGAAAATAAAATGCTAAGCGATCCTCTCTAACAAGGGAGCCCCAAATCACTTCCTTGAAGATTGTCAAATTTAAATCCCTGTTGATTATCAAATTATGAAACCTTAAGAATTGAAGTGAAAACAACTCATCCCAAAACTCATGTTTGTTGTCATAAGGCCCATACAAGTTTAGAAAAACAAAAGAGAAATCCAAGCTCTTACAAAATACCTTTGTGCAAAGCAATCTGATGAAACTGCAAAACAATTTGTTAGAGAAAGGTTATGGTTATAACCACCAACAAGTCCCCTCAACATGCCAATAGAGTCCAAAGTAACAAAGTCCCATCCCCCAACCGCTTCCTAATATTCGAAACTAAAATCAAGCCTCTTCCCATTGATTATTGTATCGACAATAGATCAGGTTTCTCCACATTGACTAAATGCTTGACGAAAAGTTTCTTTGGCCTCCCTCCAAGGTCATGAACATTCATAGACATAATATTCATTAAGAGGCCTTGTTAGGGACTTTCCCTATTCTAAGAACTTTGGAAATCAATGTATGTTTTCCTTGACAAACCTCCCTGGCCGCCTTTTCCTGCACATGTTTATGGTCGGTTTCCTACCCACCTTGGAGGATCTAACCTCCTTCGAGTCAAGCTCCAAATTCCCTAAGGCCCCTAAGTCTTGTGAAAGAGATTGAGCCTTAGGTCTTAAAGAGTATGGGCCACCCTCGCGATAAGAAGTTGACCCTCCGTTAGATATAGAACACTTAGGGGCTTGGTTATGAAGGACAATATTCGAGTCAGAAGACAACTATATGACCAATTGACCCTCAAAACGATTCTTGCTTATCGACCCATCAATTGGTCCCCTTATGTTATCCACGAGATTCAAAACTGAAGAAACAAAAGTATTTGGATCCAAAGGAGCTATTGAAATATGTCTTTAAATCAATTATGGATAGAGGTTTCAATACTCTTACTTGCTGGGAGATCATCATACACGTTCAACCTCCATAAAGCCTTGGGTTGAGCTAAATGTTCCTTTGAAACCTCAACATCACCAAAAATATCTCTGGGTATCTCCTGATAATCCTTAAGAAAACACTCATTGGTTATGAGCGGGATAAACATACCCCACCATAAAATCATTAAGTATGCAACCTTTAGGATTGTCGACCCACTTATCATCGATCTCCTCAACATACTTGGCATCCAAAACCCTACTCGACAACTTTCCATCGAGACAGAGCAACACATCCCACTAAAATGAAGAGTGCACCCTTGAGACCACTTGTCTATTGGATTTCCATACCTTTTTATGGAATGGTCTTTCACAATCTACCAACACATGCCCCTATAGATGACATCATGCACGTCTAAATAGAATGTTAAGATAATCCAATATTTGGGTGAAGGAATGACCTCCAACAACCAACTCCATAGACTCAAATAAACCTTGGTGGAGGTTGATTTCAATTAGTATTTTTTCCATTGATCGAGTAGCATTGTTGAGAGTGCTATTGTCCATTGCAATAAAGGTCTCCCAATGTGTCCCTTGTAGCCTTTAATCCTTCCCCAGACCAAAATTTCAACGAAAATCTTGGGAGTTTAACCCATATTGGAGATCTGGCCATAAACTCCTCACTGGTGTTGAAGAGAGGGTGCCAAAACTTCAAAAAAGCATGCTCTTATCTAAAAACCACACCCAATGAGGATTCTTGTTCGAGTCCTCCTTACTTTTGAAAATGAATCCCATCTAGCCTATTTCCCGCATATTAATAATAGGGGTGTAACACACCATTGACACCCACATTTTTTGTGACCAAACCATTACAGAGGTCAAGGAAACTCACCGGGATCCAAATCTCCTCGCTATGGTTCATCCCTCCAGCTCAAAAATTTGCAATACGCTTATGTCTTTGTTGATGACCAACACGGCCCCTCAACGTTGAGATTTGATTACCCTCCATTTATTTGATTGTTGTGATCTAGGGACCCCTGGGACGATGCTGTGAAAATCCCCCACTCCAATATGCATTCCAACAAACCATGGCCAATCTTCTGAGGGATCAATGCAGTTAAAACTCGAACCTTCTAATTGAACCTTAGATAAAACCACAAGTGAAAACCGTGAAAACTTGTTGCATGCCTCAGATATTGAAATTTGGTCTGACAACACCTGCTGATTTGACTCTTAACTCCCCACAAAATCCTCCCCTTGATGCATTTTCCCCTTAGGGGAATCCACATGGCAATGATTTGGAGAAATAATGGACCCCTCCCACACCCATTATCAAGGTTGCTCTAATGTGCTAAGCTATGGACAACTACCCTCCAATAATCTTGTAGTTACTCTCATAAAATCCATGCAAAGGGGAGGAAATGAAGATGTCCTCCTCCGTGAGGAAATCTTCAAAATAATCTACTAACTGAATATCATCCTCCATCCAAAAACCCCTACCACCCTATCACCCATTTTCCATTTCCACAATAGTTAAATTCTACATTATAATACAAAGTATTAGAGAGAAGATTGTATTATATTAACATAGAAAATCAAGATTTATTACAAATCAGATTATGTAATATTAACATAAAAGTTAAAAACAATAAATTGGGAAATTGCTCAATGTGAATATAAAAAAATTTGCCCAATGTTAATAAAAAAAATTGAGAAAAAATGAATATAATAAATAACGCAATTGTAATATAAAAAATTGTACAATTTTCATATAAAAAATTTATGCAATAATAACAATGTTGGATAGAAAAATAAGATGACGAAATTAGGAAAAAAATAAAATGAATTAAAAGATAGGGGTGGTAGGTGCGGTTGATGTTAAAATAAATTATGGCCTATATCAAGACCGATCTACTAGGGAAGGAAAAGAGATAATAATCAACTTCAAGAGTGACGCTCCTCCCAATCAAAATTTGAAGCTTAGTGAAGAAGTTTACTACTTTGTGAAGGAGATGAAGGTATCGTTGGTCAAAGATAATAATCAAAACTTGAGAGTTGGCGAAGGAGTTTTAAGGCATTGTTGGTCAAATATAATAATCAACCTCATGAATGACCCTCATCCTAAAGGATTTTTAAGCCAATTGTGTTAGTTAGAGAACGTCATGTGTTAGTTAGAGATAATAATCATCCCTTCTCCCAAATCAAAGTTTGAGGCTTGGTGAAGGAGAGTTTGAAGCTCGGTGATGGAGTTCTGTAGGTGTGTAGGAAGCTTAGCTTCCACCCAATTTGTTATTTAATGACAATTCACTTCTTGATGCATGCCTTGCAGGTAAGGGAGGGTCTAATTTTTAAGGTATCTCAAAACAACTTAATAGAGGAAGTATTCGTGCACAATTATGGCAAATGAAAGCATTTGGATAATCAGTTCAACATGCTTGGGGATAGATATGATTTGGTCTTGATGAATCGTTCCAATTTTGCATGTTGGTTTGGGAAGAGGTGCATTCTTGAAATGAGTAAAATCATCTATTCATTTTGGTCCCCTTATTGATTGCTTCATAATTTTCTTGGGTTTTGTTCTTCAAGTACTTAGGTTGCCTGAAGTGGGGGTCTATGTCTTTCATTTATCAACTATCTTTATATGAGATTGGCAACCTTGTTGGAATTTGATCTTGGATGTTAGTGTCTCCTTTACCCTCATTGGGTCCCCTTTGTCTCGAGAGAATTTTGGGCTTAGTTGGTGTATCCTTTGAGCCCAATTGCTTACTAGATTTATTTTGATACTGTTGGTTGTGGAGCCTGATTTTCCATATTCAGAGATGTTATTCAGTCGTGTTTGTACCCTAGGCTTACTGTACACTCGTTCCCCAACAGTATACAGGCCCATGGTTTTGGGTAACCTGTGGTATTTTCCCATTGTATTTACCCTATAAAAGAAAGACACTGTAACATGGCTAGGGTTGATGTATTAGGTATTATGCATTGTAAAGATCTCTGAGATCAAGAAGAGAGATTGTGAGACAGTGAAGAGGAAGTGCAGCGGTTGTGCTGTAGGTTGTATCCCTTTTGGACGATATAATAATAAGGACTGGCAATTTCAGTGTGGACGTAGCCCATCTTGGGTGAGCCACGATATATTGGTGTCTCTCTTGTAATGTGTTTGTGTGATTATATTTGCATTTCTGTTTATTGTTATTGCTTTACGATCCTATTTTTCTAACAGATACCATTACAAAGACTTGCGTTGGTAGTGCAACACTAGGAAGGTTGTTTAGAATTTGGTTTGTCCACCTTTGGAGAATCCGGTCTCTTTGGAATTTTGTAGATTGGTTCCCTGGTGTCTCGATAATTTGAGTTAGTTTTGGAAGTGTAGCAACATGTAGTGCAAACACACTCACTTTAGCGAGTGTATTCTTTCTGAAATCGATGAATTTCATTGACTCCTTAGGTGACATGAATAAATGATAACATGCAATGGTACTTTCATATTTTCGATGCTTAATAGGGTATACGATTAGGATGAAAAGCATAATAGTTCATGTGTAGTAGTTATGGAATTGATTGCACATTATAAGAGGCAATAACAGGTTCTAGAATCAAAGTGTCAGCACCTTCACAACATGGTTAATCATTTGCACAAGGATGTCCATTCCACAGCCTCTGACTCCAATTTTTTCATTAGAGTAAGCCCAACAGAAATAAGGAAGAGGAAATTGTTGAATCATAAATGAATTAGGATGGTTAGGTAAATATTGAAGTTAATGAAGTGCAAGATGAACAAGAGGAAGCCAACATTAAAAATCGTAATGTACTTACTTTGTTATGTTTTGCAAATCTTCTCTATATTTAGGGTTTTTTGGTTAGTTTATACAAACATATTTAGTAGTAGATATTTTGCAAAGGACAATGTACCTATTTTATTAGAACCATATATATAAAAAATTGTCGTCTTGCTATACAAATCAAATCGCACAAATATCTTATAAATCAATATTAACATAAATAATTGAGAAATATATTTAAAATCATGGTATATAGTGTTAACAAAACAAAAAAAATTCCTCATAGTAGACCTGGGTTTAAATCCAATAGAAATATTTCCTTGCAAATAGGAAGTATTTCTCAATATCAAAAAACAAAAATTAAAAAAGTTGTGCAATGATAAATAAAAAATTGTACAATGTATTACAAATCAAATTGTGCAACGTTAACAAGAAATTGTACAATGTATTTGACTCCCATTATTTATGTGGAAAGGCTTGTATTGGAGCCATCACAAATGATAGGGAAGAGTTTATGGCCCTTTAATTGTTTCTTAGATTTCCGAGGGACTGCAGACCGGATCAAGTACAGGCATTTGGGGAATCATCCCTTTCTAGACAATGGACACATAATAAGGTATTGATTTGTGATATGAGGCTTGGTCACTTGGAGAACCATTTGAAGGAAATCAACCAATTATTTACTTGCATTGATTAGCTCCATGTTTATCACGAACAAAACTCAAAGGCCGATGTTCTTTCGAAACATGCATTATAGTTGGCAGAGAGGACTATGTTTATGGATGAATTTGAAAAGGATCATTTGTCTCTAGTTGTACAGAGTATATATAGGTTATGAGTATTGTTACTGGTTTGTGCTTTCCCTTAAGAGGTGGATTTTCAAAAACTTTGAAGTTTTTCACTTTGACTCATTATAGTATGTTTGAACATGGAGAAACTAGCTCCTAGGATTCTACATTGGATCACTAGTTTTGGTCTTGAAGTGACTGCATTAGCACCGGCATAATGTATTTTCAATTTCTACTTGAAATGAAAATATGGGTTTTTTTTTGGAAAAAAATATAAATATAGTTATTTGAAAAAATAAGGTTTATTGAAGTGAGTTGTAAAATTGTTTTTGTTTGGTATGGATTATAGTTGGGTATCCTAAGTCTTTGTTAAAATATTATTTAAGGTTTGTTACGCGCACTAAAGTTTATTTAGATGAGGTACATAGTTGCATCGTTATTTCCTATAGATCAATTTTTGCTATTAAGATTTTAGGAAAGTAAGAGGCCATCCTCAAAACCTTGAATTAATTAAAAATAGTAACAACTACTCTCTGATAATATCTAGAACATATTTTCACCTACTTATTAAAAGGAAAAAGACAAAACATATATTGTAACAAGGTGCTAAGACTAAAACAAATGGCATTAACATGCTTGTAAGAATAAAGTGTGAGATTTCAATTTTATGTACCCAGGCCCCTCGTTTATAAATATGCACCATTTTGAAATGAGAGATGTTACATTCATGTTCTTTCCAAGTACATTTTCACACTTATCATAATCTTGAAGGATCGTGTTCTTTCCGAGTACATTTTCACATTTACCATAATCTTGTAAGGAGAACCAAAGGTTGATGCATAGAGGTTGAGATTTGTGTATGTTGTATTTGAATTGCAAAGTTGTTTGATAAAGGGCATTTTTTTACTTGTCCATGTTTCTTTAGTATTTTTGTGAGCGAACAACACTAAAGGATTGAGTTCAAAGCTATTAAGATACCATTTTAAAGGTGATTTCCTTATTTTACCGAGTAGGTTAGCAAGGATTAAGTCTTTGTCCTAGTGAGTAGTGTGGTATGTAGGCCTTTGATCAAGTGAGTTAGTTAGGAAGGATACATGACCAATTATTGTGGCACATTATATTTCTAGTAAAAAAATTTGTGGTTATGGATCTCACCCTACATAGTGAGTAGACTAGCATTCTAACTGAATTATACCACCATCATCTTTATTTTAGTGAATAGGTTTGTGAAGGTTGTGAGATTGGCCTCTAGTAGTAATTTTTAGAGAGCATGATAGGTGCCTTTGTTAGTCTTATCACATCATTGCCTAGCTAATGGGTGGTACTTAATAATTGTCGTGCCTTATTCTTTTTGCATTATTTTGCTTATGATTAGTAGACTTGGCACTAATGGATATAGAGTATGTGTTTTCATTACATTGTTTTTATTTGAGATAAAAGGTGGGATTTTTTATTAGCTTTGTTTACATTCATGATCATAACTTAACCCAGACAACTAATGAATTTTATGTTATGGTGGGTATTTTGTTAATTATGGCTTATGCATAGACACATACATGCATGAAAATAAATAGTGATTTTAAGAATAGAAGATTTACATGGCATAGTATATTAGAATGGTATTATGAATGATCACGATTTTTGGAAATATACTTTATGATTTGATATATGTCAGGAAAGAGGATTTGCTCCCCCCCCTCATATGTTGGGAAAGCAACTTTGCTCGTTAGAAAGTTTATTTTCCCAAAGAAGGATTGGATGGACTTCTTGTGCTTGCTTGTTGCATGGTCATTTTTACTTTTTTCTTCTTCTACTCCTCTATTGCCTTGGTCCACTGCTCAATGTCCCAGTCTACACACTTTCATGTCAACATAAATTTCAATTCCTCAACTTCTACTTTCAGGTTTACACTATCATTTGTTAAATATGGCCTCATGTGGCGGAAATGCCAATTGACTTCATGTTGTTGATGCTAATTATATTGGATGTATGTAATTTATGTTAGCCACATGGTGACAATGATTGGATACATGTGATTGTTGATTTGATACATGTGATTTATGATTGAATACATGTTATTACTTGATGTCTTGTTGTTATGAAGTGACTAAGAGGTTAGTAAAATAACTGGATGGTTTCAAGATAAATATTGTGGGAGGCAATACCCATAATGGATTTTAGTAAAGAATACCATAATATTGGTTGGAGACAAAAGATGGTGCAATCATTAGTCCTATACTAGCTACTCTATACTTATATAACTCCTAGATCTAGAGATCTCTTTAGATTCTTAGGATTGTAGAGCCTTGCGAGATGATGAAAGTTAGGGTAGATCCTCCAAGTTGTGATATGGCTTTCGATACCTATTGCAGTAATGCATGTGTTGAGTTTCAACACCATAATGATGAAGATGACATAAAAGACTAGTCCCAACGGAGAGATCTAGAGAGCTCTTCAGATGCTTGGGGTTGTAGAAACTTTTGAGATGATGAAAGTTATGGTAGAGCCTCCAGGTTGTGATATGACTTTCAATACCTATTTTAGTCATGTATGTACTGAGTATCAACACCATAATGATGATGATGATGACATAGAATACTAGTCTCAATGGAGGGACTCATGCTATGGGGAATGAGACCAATCAACAACCAATGGTGGATTGCTAGTGGTTGCGGATGGTATAGTGTGATATAAGTGGTGGATTATGGGTGTATTGAACAACTTCTTGGTTGTATTCAAATTTATGTGCATTCATAATCATGAAATTAAAGAGTATGGATCATCCTCGAGGTATGTTGACTTGATTCTTCATCTTGCATTACAAAAAGCATGCAATGTTATGGGCTTTGATTTAATGTGTGGCATTATTGTACGTGCATAATTTTCACATGTTGCCCACACATGCACATATTTCGTTTACACATTGGTACTACTATATTAAAAGCACGGGGGGTTCACTCAGTGAACTTGTTACATAGCACGATCGTTCGCGTGATATTAAAGAATACCCCTGATTTTACTAAGTATTGGAAAATGTGTCCTAAAATTGTATTGTTGAACCCCCTCCCAATATGCCTTTCCAATTAAGAAAACCCCTAGTTTCACCAGATATTGTAGGTATCCATTTTTATCAACCCATTTTTAACACCCCCTTTATATCATATTATCAAATTGTAACTAAGAGGAGCCCTAACACATCTTAGCATAAGCAAACAATATGATAAATAAAATAATAGTGTAATGCTAATAATGACCCCGCTAGGATTGCAGGGGCGACTGATCAATTTGTAGCATTGGATAGTGGAAGACCGAATGAAATAGTATCGGGGAAGGAAAAATGCGTAAAAGGAAACCTAGTCAAGAGATCAACGTAACAAAGAATGTAAAAGACTGATAGTCGAATAGTTGGTGCAATGCTTAGAAAAGATGATAATTGCATATGTTTCACACCAAATCTTGCGAATATACCAATTTTATATCATGTAAATACAAGTATAGCCATATATAGCTCATGTTTTCTATAAGATTAATAAATCAACCTCTATAAAATGAAAAATTAAAACCCTTTCATGGATGGACTCCCCTACCCTCCTATCAAAAAAAGCATCATTGATGTCTGAACCAAAATGAACATAGAAAAATTACTCTTACTTTTCAATAACACCATATGATCATGTGCATAGCTTGGATTTGGGTCATTCACAGATCCAACGAATTTTCTCCACTTCATCTACATTTATTCTTGCAATTAAGGGAATTGACAACATTTAGTTACCTTTTTCTTGGGTTGTATCTAGTTTTTGTCTATCTTTATAGGAGAGGAAAAAATATCCATTGTTTAGTTTAAGCATGCAATAGTTATAAAGATACACAGATGGTAAAACTTATATGATACCATTTCATGGTACATATGACATGTAGGGTATGTAAATAAGGATTTATATTTTCATCTATGTTCATGTCAGTTCCAATACAATATTAAGATGGATTCCTTGCATATAAGAATTGAAATTACAATTATGAATGTGCCAAATATAACTCACTCTAACAACTATTCCTAACTGGCAATGTGAAAATATTAAAGAAGAATACAAAAAGTTGAAATAAATAATTAGTCAAGAAAAATTGATCTAAATTTTCTTGGTTCCAATGAGCCAACAAAGATTGATCTCACTTTTATTGGTTGTATTGGAGGAAGGTTTAATTGAATCTAAATACCCACCTAAACCCAAACCTAAAAATGAAGAGTTAGATCTTTTACTTGAATGCTTACAAAAAAACAATACAATTATTCAAGTTGAGAACCCTCGATTAGATACATATCTTAACTTAAAAATGAAAAAAATATAACATCAATTCAAACCAAGCCTAAATAAGCTATTAAATGAGGATTGCTCAAGGGAAATAATCCAAAAATACTTCCATCGATATTATTATTGGCACACTATTATCAAATTTATGCAAAACTTAGGATGATAAGAAATATCAAATAAAATTGGAGGGTACTTAAGTTTTAGGTGGATATGAATTGAGCCCATGATTTGGAGGTATGAATCCATTCCACGATTTGGAGGTTATTCCTCAGCACGACCAAATAAAATAACCCCCAATATTTATATTACTATGTCAAATTAAAAAACCCCCTTGACCCCTTAATACATGGAAATATATTTTTGAGGTTTTTAAGAGTATTCAAACCCCCAATATGAATGGACGTGATATGATATTGCCTCACTAGTGAACCCCGGTGATTAAAAGTATGTTTTGTGTGATGACTTCATTGTATATATGTGCAACTAGTAATTAAATATGTGCAAGTTTAATTATAGATAAAGTTACGTGCATGTGCATATAATTAGTCACATTGATATTTTTAGAGAATAACATGCATGTGCTATTATTAGAGTAATGTGCACAATTGTGTGATAAATAGAGATGATAAAGATGATGTTGGGGTTATGCATTCCAATCTCAGTTCAAAGGAGAGGATTTTGCTAGAGGTGTCAAGTTTATGGATTGAAGGGTCTGAATTAAGAGATAAAGTTGATATACTATTAGTGATTGTAGGTTTGTGGGTCTTCAACCTAGGAGTTGAGGTAATCATGTTGCGAAGAAAGCACTTTTGTCCCCACAATTGGTTGTGGATTTGATTCTTAAAGGTTGCTATTGTTGGAAATGTTATTGCTGAAGTTGTTGGAGATATCACCTTGGCAACTTCCCACTTCTTCTTAAGAGGTGGCATTCATTCCTCTTCTTTGTATACTCACATATAGCTAGTTTATATGTAAGTTGCTTCCATTGAAAGGTTTTCTCTTGATTATTATTGTATTCAGTTGAGAACCTTAGAAAAGTTTAGCTTATGAATTTAAGGTAACATGCTGGAAATTACATAGTTAAATTTTAAATATTAGGAACTATGAGCTTATATTGCTCACAATTTTTAAGTTATGATTATCATGCACCTGAAGAAAATTAGTAAACTTTAGGAGGTGAACATGGTGATCTCTTGCAAAAATGATTGAAATTATTAATTAGTCATTAGGAATACTTCACCCATTAAATGAGGGCATCACAAGAATGAATATATAATATATAGAGAAGGGCATTACAAGAGTGAATGTATATAGTTTGGTGGACAAGGGAAGAGATTGGAGATTTAATGGTCATTGCAAGTATTCCAAGATAGACTTATGAACATGTTATTTCTCCAAGACTTAGGCATACATATACAATTTACACATGTCCAAAACTTCAAAACTTTGCAGATCTGCCCTGCATTCTATCCTTTACTTTGAACTTTCAGGACCAAGTCCTTTGATCTTCACGAGCTGCTCCTGCTGATTCGGATCTTCCAGCTCATCCATAAGTCTGAAAACTTTATGGCTGCTACCTTCTTGAGGTTCTCTTGTTGGGCAATTGCGGAGGCAATGATCCCCTCCACATTTCCAACACTTCACTGGTTGCTTCATCTTTACCTGCTCGATTTCCTTTGAGTCTTTCCACCTGGAGCGTCTCTTAATCGGACGATTGGATGAATGCTTCTTCATTGATCCACTTTTCTCTCCTTTGCTGATTGCTTTCACAATGCTTTTTACCTCTTTCTGCAGACGAAGAGTGTCCTGCAAGACCTCGTGGTTCATCTCGTTCTGCTGCTTTTGCACCTTGAGCATCTCTCCAAGATTTTCTTGGGTCTTGGCAATTGTTTGAAGAAGACCTCCAGCCAATTCTAATAGCCCTTGGTCTGCTGCCATGGTCAATGGAAACAACTGACCACGCTTTTCTCACTAGCAACACTTGCCTGCACCGGCTGCAACCAATTGATTCAATTTCCACCTGTGAAATTCATCATTACAATTCTCGTTAGGCCAAGCATAACCCAAACATTTAAAAATCAGTCAATGGTTTATCCCCAGTTGACATGGATAGTCCATGCTTTACTCATGAGACTTCCACACTTTTCATGCTTGCCCATCATACACATGAATCCCTTCATGTTCATTCATTCATAGGAAATTCATTAATTAGCATTCACAATTCACTAATTTTATAAATGCATCAATAAAAAGGAAAGAGAGGGAGCAGTAAGAGTTTCTCCTCTTAGTCTTGTTCCATTCTGGAACCCACACCACCACTGTAGTTTTCATGCTCCTGTCCTCTTTCACTTCAACGTGAATGCTTGACCTGCCCTTCTCGGCTATGACACGTAGTGTCTATGGTCTATTCCAGATCTTTCAACCATGGAGTTCCTCCACTTGGTTGGTCAAACTCCTAGCTGCTAGGACTCACACAGTTCCACTAGCCCCATCTTTCATTACTGCTCATGCTGAGCTCTTTAGGGTGGTTACATGTCCACTCGCATCCTTGAGATGCCTTCATAGTCATTGCTTCCAGCAATACCTACACTCAAACATTGAATTATTTCACGTGTTTAGTTTATTTTCATAGGAAATCATAACCAAATCATATACACATGTATATTCCTAAACAAGAAATCACAAGATAACCAAATACTTATCTGCACTAGATGTCTTCACTTTATTCCATAGGGTCCTTCTTTGCTTTACAAGCCTTGGAATCGCCTATGGATTTGGGTGTTTGGCCAGCGCGCAGGCTGCCCCTTAACATCTAGTAGTCTTGTATGTTTTTCCAGCACGCAGGCTGCTTCACAACATCACATAACCTTGTATGTTTGGCCAGCACGCAGGCTGCTCCAAATCATCAACCATCTCGCATGTTTGGCCAGCACGCAGGCTGCTCCAAATCCTCAACAATCTTGCTCAACCAGCCACTTTCTGGATTTACCAAGCAACTTTTAGTTCTTTCAGGGTCCTTGCTTCCTGTATTGACCAAGGTTTCCAACAAAGAAACAATAATGCATCAGCTCACTGTTACAAGCTTTATGCTTGAAACCTTCATTATTTCAAATAAGAAATGAATGAAAATGAATACTTATCTGTACTGTGCATTTCCTCTCTGGTCCACAGGGTCCTGCTTTTACTTTATAAGCCTTGGGATCCTCCTGCGGACTAAGATGTTTGGCCAGCACGCAGGCTGTTCCAAATCATCAAATAATTAATGCCCTACCAGTACACCTTCACGCCGACTGGGTTTACCAAGCATTTGGTGGTGCCCAACCAGTCCCATACCTGGTTGGCCCTCTCCATTGCCGAGCCAGCACATACGTCTGGGTCATCGACCAATGGAAGGTAACTGCGCCACCGACCATTACAGGTCAAGGCCCCACTACTCTGCCTTAGGCTTGCATCAGCCTTTCACGGTATCACAATCCCTCAATGCGCATAACAATTCTTCACCCACACAAGGGTGGCACTTCTTCTCTTATGTAAGCCGGCGGTTCCATTAAGGAATTCTTTAGGTGACTTTCTTAACTGCAGGCTATCATGGCCTCATGATACCCACTCACCCTTCACGAGGGTTACCACTGCTCATACATTCCTCTTGAGTACTATTTCTTCACTTTTCCCTTTAATGTGCAGCACTGAATTTCATATGTATAATCTGTCAACACAAAATGGATAGCGAGCTCATTAGTATCGCTGCCCTAGAATTGTAAACATATTTCATAACATTCACTATCCAACCTTGAAACACCAGGAATGCGTCCATTCCCTTAAGGCGTAGTCAATGTTGGCATCCCTAACATAACTCAGCACCAGAAAGGCGTGCACTCCTTACTGATGTGAACTATGAAGGTCCTAATCATACTTCAAGCAGTCTTTCATGAAGGAAATAAAATCAAAACATGCTCTGCATATTAACTCTAATAATTAGATATATATATATATATCATTCAGGGTTTATGGAAAACTTATCCATTTTGCAGATGTTATTTCTCTTCTTTAATGAGGAATGGAGGCTCCTTCTCTGAGTTGACAGTCCCTCGGTTTGCCATCCCAATTCCTTTTGATGTTACATATCCTTCATATGTCTTACTGACATAACCTTTACCATCTCACTCATATTGTTTACCAATCATGCAGTGCAGATGAAACATTAATAATGTCTTATGGCATTCCACCTGGAACCCATTTTCAAATCATGGAATCCCTTCTCATGAAGTTTGGCTTCTGCAGGCCCACTCTCATGGTCTTACTGCAAGGTGTCTTCCTGGCACACTTATTGAACAGCCAAACAGTTAGCAACATTTAATCAATACAATTCAAATCCGATTATTCCATAACCAACCCATGGCACTAATAATTAAATTCAGTATGCATTTGCAACTCTGTCTACTACAGAAATTGGTTTTCTTATCCATGAGGCTATCCTCATAATGTTGGCTCCTGCAAGTGATACCACTCTACCCGTTATGGTCTTATGCTCGCTGCCATACATGAGCATCTACTTACAGCATGTCCTCCTGACACATTTTCATATAATCCAAACAGTCATTAGTAAAATTTCAAATCCAAAACATTTACAAGTCTGATATCTACAACTGTTCTTACTAACAGAACTTAGAGCTCTCAACCATGAGAACCTTCTCATAACCTTTGGCTTCTACATGGGGTAGATTCCGGTCTCTACTATGGACTTATCCTCACAGCCATATGTAAGACCTTCCTACCGGAAACTAAAACTTCAATCAGCCAAACATGTCATGAGTATCTATGCATATTATCATTTCATTGCCACAACAATTACTGAGGTGATCTCAGAATTATAATGCTCAATAATTCAAACACCTTCAGCTGTTACATTTGAAATGCAATGAAATATTTACACTTCTATATATGCATCCTTATCACAATATAATTTCAAGACATAGTCACCATATCCATGCAACTTAAATAAACCGTAAATACTCATTATTCCACAGTCATATCATTCATACAATTCTGTCCTTCCACAAAGTATTCTAGCAGCCCATCGATCATGATTGGGCTCTTCATGCACTTACTATTTTGCATTCACAACAACTCATGAAATGATCTTAGAATTATCATCAATTCATCATTTCATTCATTATTCATTTTTCAATAACATATGCATCATCCCTATGCATTCATACAATGCATCACAAGATTTATAAAATCTCTTAATGCACATCTACTTAATGCTATCTTGTATTGTTTCATGAGTACTATGCATTCAAGCATATTATGATCGAAGCATGACTATCTCATATAACTTGCATTACCATAATCAGGACCACCAATCCTCACTTGCTTTGGTTATTAAGCACATAACCAACATACACATGGCATGATATAAATTCATATGAAGGCATTGAGATTTATAAATAGTCATAGGGTGTAAGGATCATTTCCTTCACTTACCCACACCTTACTAAGCTTGGTAGGTTAACAGTCCCAATCGGTATTCAATATCACAAGCAAACTAACTCAACATAGCTCAAACATAGTTGAAGAGATCTTACCAAATCCTCTTTCAACATTCATGCAATTTGGCACCAATAATCATTACCTGCATGGTTACCATTAACATCGCCTGATGTTACCTGATCAGTTGGCCTCTTACCAGGGCTGTTCAGTCCTTTTGCCAATTTTATGATCATAGATTTGTTGGCTTCATGCAACAACATCCTCAGCACATTTAGCCATGCTCTTTGTTATCTTTGGTCCTACAACCAATACCAACATCAATAATGATTATCAGCCACAATATTCTCCATTAGTGATTTATTGCATATCCAGACTTCATTATTCTACCAATATGCAATATCCCATTTATGCACAAGCATTTCCATATGTACTATGCAATGTTGTTAAGGTGCCATTTAGTGCATATACATCTATGTAATCCCTTACATTTTTAACATTTTTATGCCATATGACAATTTCATAATTATAAGTATGATAACAAACTGAGGTTTAAAGAATTCTTCCCTTTTCGATCCCTCCTCGTATCATGGAATTTCTCTTCCATGTCATGCAATTGTAGAAATTGCCTGCATTGACAACAAAATTTGTTCGTCAAAACAGCCGCTGGCACTCTCCTGCACTAAATAACTATGATATCTGTAGACCTCATTCAAACTCTAGCCATGCATCATTGTTCCCTGCTGGACAAGCTTTCCAATGCCTGTCTTCATGCTCCATTCCGACATCAGGTGCGGAAACTGCATCCCTTCAAAAATGACAACTTTCACTTCAGTTTTGCACATTTTACGCAGTTGCATTTTGGTCCCGAATGCCAACTTCAGCCACCTGTGGAAGAAAATCTATGACGAATCACAAAAACTTATCTATCGGGCGAAGTTAGTCCATATAACACGGAACACTCAGCAATTCACGGATCTCAATTCCGATGCACCGTTCATGTTCTATGAATTTCTGGGTTTTGCTACTTCTCATTTTTCACATTTTTCCAAAATTCCAAATTTTGGGCCAAAAACGGCTATCTCCCAAACGGTGCATTTCTGGAAAATCTTCGTCTAACGGAAGTTGTCCGTCTTAATGAGAATATGAAATGTCTAGTTCAGTAAAATTTCTGATTCCCACATCTAGGGTCACTTTTACTGCCCACAAGCTTTTCAAAATCCCGAAAAAGTGGCCCGGAACAGTGCTTTTTGGCCTTCTTGATCACCCCGACTCCACATCCCTTGGAGTTTGGCTCCAAGATTCGAAACTTAACATCGTGCCTGCTTCATGGCCGCCCCTGATCAGTTTCAGCTCAAACCGACCTTCCTTCAATCCTCGGGACTCCGTCCTTCAAAAGTCACTATTGTCCATTTTCTGTCAAATCGGGGTGTAATGGGCTAGGGGTCTTCACTGGTCCTTTCATGGCCTTCGTCAATGGCCTCCGAGCCCCACAGGAATCATTCCATTCTGAGTTCGGATGCTCCTGCTATCAAAAAATCAAGTTTTAGCCACGGCCGGTACTCCGAACGCTTCCGCAATGCGGAGCAGTTCAGAGAATGCTTCCGCAATGGCGGAGCGATTCGCTGAATTCTCTCACAACTGCGGAGCCATTCGGCGAATGCTCCCGCAACTGCGGAGCCATTCGGCGAAGGCTTCCGTCGCGGAGCCATTCGGCGAATGCTCCCGCAATTGCGGAGCCATTCGGCGAAGGCTTCCGCCGTTTCGGAAGACTTTCCCGAACTCTTCCGCAATTTCGGAACCGTTCGCGGAATCCTTCCGCAGTTTCGGAAGACTTTCCCGAACTCCTTCCGAAACAACTTTAAACAAAGTTTTCGAAAACACTTAGAAAATTTTCTTCTTTTTCGGAGCATTTCGCCGAATTTTTCCGCGTTGCGGGACAACTCGCGGAATCCTTCCGCAAATTTCGGAAGAGAATTCCTTCCGCAACTTCGGAAGGGAATTCCTTCCGCAAATTTCGGGCGACTTCCCGAACTCTTCCGCGCTGCGGAAAAACTCGCGGAATGCTTCCGCAGTTTCGGAGCAATTCGCCGAATGCTTCCGCAACTGCGGAAGACATTCGGGAATTCTTTCCGAAAAGACTTAAACGAATTTTTCAAACAGACTTAGGAAAAATTTGAAATCTTTCATTCATTTAACATTCGATAATCCAACTAATGTATTCACAATTAATCACCAAGCAACCAACAATCATGGGCAAGGAAACGCATAAGTATAAGGGCGTGCAAGCTTTCCTAACAATTGACTGTTCATGCTTTTATTCAGGAAATTAACAAACAGAACTCATTTTGCAACAACACAGTATTCCAAGAAACGAAAATTGCCCTTCTTTAAGCATGAAACAACAATTCAAAACAGCATAAGATGGCAGAGGTTGCCCATGTTCCTTTCTCTATTTCATAGAATGCACTAAATGCAATCAAATGCAAGCAATTTGCAAAAATCCCCAACAGTGATGCGATCTTAAGGTTTCTCTAATGCATTTTTGTTTCAAATACAAAATGCATGTACACACACAATGACTTAAATTTCTGTGAAGGGCCCAACAGTCGTAGGGTTGAACCTAGAGCTCTGATACCACTCTGTAACGTCCCCTTCTCCATAGAACAACACGGAAGGAAACATTAACAACATACCGGGCTTTTGTAAATTTAGCCCCAATAATTTTTGCACATAAATAACTAACATTTTAAAACTTCTATATGCAGATTCGTTTCAATATAAACACAGCGGAATGAACATGCTAACAAGCACTCAAACAGACAGTAATTACAATCATATCAATCACAGCAAGGAAGGATTCAACATACAGAGACCCAATCTCATTCGTATGCCATGCATGGATTCTATATTAATTCATTTCATTAAACATGGGCAATTTAACATATTGCAGAACACAAATGGAATAATTTACAATCCACAGAACACTTATCTTGAGAAGTTGATGTCCAACGACTGGCTACGTGAGAGAAACGTTCCACCCAACCATAGATCTCTGTCCAGCCTGTATTCTTTCAGCTGAGAGATCACCCCCGAGCTGGGCTGTGTATCCACTAAGGAGGAACTGGATGGCTCACTCACAATCAGGGTTTCACTCAAACAACCATGCTAAGCCAACACACGGTTGGGTTTCTCAAGCATGTAATAGGAGATGGAGGAGGATGCTAGTCCACTAAGCTCAATCCCGGAGCCACATACTCTTCAAGCTAGACTCAACAATCCCATCCTCTGCTCATACATCCACAACTGGATTTCTCCCAACTCTGTCACAAACATCCCAAATCCGTCACTGATTTTATGGGCCATTAAAACTGGGTTTTCCCATGGCTTTTGGGGTAGCTATTGCTCCCAAATTTGCCCCAAGGTTCCTACCAATGGATCCCCCATTGGATTTCTTTGTCCAATACCAAATCGGGACGTTTTTGGCTTCCCAAAACGTGGGTTCTCTCACAGTCGCGATTTTCGGTTTTCTCACTGCTGGGAGCTCGTTTTTGGGTGGGGAAGATGTCCCATACTTCCACAATGGAATGGGGATAAGGATGGAGCAACCCCCAAGATGTAGAGTGACTTATGGGACAAGTCAAAAGAGCCCATACCTACCCATACGAATTTCAGGGCTGCCCATACTCCATCAAAGTCATGGGATGAAATCTCAACCACTTCCTTACAATTGGCATTAATGTCACCTAAGGAAGTCAATGGGTTCACATAATGACAAATGGCAACCTATGGGTCACTCCCATAGCCCCCTCACCACTCCCTAGTGGATACACGTGGCCCCTTCTCATTCGTTGCCTCCGTAGCCAGCTTTGGACATTTTATATTGCCTGATGTTTATTTACATCCTATTACAATTTCCATGGCTTAAGAGCACATGGTATCAAAATATCAAATACTTGCCCTTTAAATAAAATTCGGCTTTAACTAGCGGGGCCTTGGCCTTGAGTTCCACGCTAGGAAAACATACATCACATGTACACTTATTTACATTAAAGGCTAATATATCCTAAGGGTCGAATTGGGGGTATTACATTGTTTAACTTGGTAGTGCTACTAATTTCCAACTCAAACATCATTAATCCTCAGAATAATGTTAACAATCTCACACAATGAATATTCTCAACAATCATGGAGACGGACTTTGTGTCATAGTAACATGGAAGACATAGACATTATTGTTGATTCAGATTGATGTTCCATGAGACATATCAATAACCCAATTGTAATCACTAGCTTCTTCCTTTGTGGTAAGAAGATAAAAAGCATGTGCTTCTCCTCCACATTTTTAAGCACACATCTCACACTGGGCACATAGCCTGCCTCTTCCATTGATGGCCTCTTGCACCCATAGTGAGATGGATCTGCAACAAAGACTAATCACATGCATCCACATAAGATAAGACACAGTATTTACTTGGTAGAAGATTTGATTCTTATTTCTCAAGAATGGAGAATTACAAACACCCTAGAAGCAGGCTCATAGCCTTGACTCTTTACTCAATATTTGCACTTAACAACTACATATTTAAATTGTTATATTAATAACCTCTGTATTTGCACCTTGCACCTGTAGTTGAAGCACAATACTGATTTTGATCTCCTTTGGTAGCAAATAAGACAACTTACCAAGCTCTCTGAGCCTCTGGACTTTGTTTTCTCAATCCTTCTTTCAACCCAGAAATTGCAAGAACTAATAGCAAATATTCTGAATGTTAAAATAAAAGCATATCTTCATTGACAGGGAGGACAAAATGAACAGCATGCAAGAACAAGCATACGCACAGGACTGTAAAAATTTCAGAACAAAGCATATATTTAAAATACAGTCACACACTCCAGAAAAATCAAAGTTTGGGCATGAACTCTCTGCTTTTGTATTTTCAACCACGCTCTATGCTAAGACAGTTTATACATATAGTAGCTCTATCACAATCGAGACCTACAACAAAAGCATACATTCACCAATAAATAAAAACGGTTACAAAACTACAATACAATGAAGTTTCACCAAGTACAAGGCGTCTAGAGCCTTCCTTTGCTGTTGGTGGGAGAATGGATTCATCGAGAAGCCTCTTTCATTTAATTCACCACTTACATTTCTATCTACCAACTGACAGAAAAACTGAGTTGGCAACGGACGGGTGAGCTGGAGCAAAAACACCGGAATTTGGTTTCACCTGCTAACATTCTCCCACTTGAAATCAAATGGAGGTAGAGGAGAGTATGTTAATCATCCAAACCCGTGCATCAAGTTACCCCCAGTCCTACCAATTTTCTACAAAGCTCTTGCTTGTCTCTTGGCAAAGTTTTAGTCAACATGTCATCGGTATTCTCGGTAGTATGAATCTTTTCCAGATATAGTCTTCTTCCAATACTTGGTGGATCCAATGGTACTTCAGATCAATGTGCTTGGTCCTTGAGTGAAATGCTGGGTTTTTCGCCAAGTGAATGGCACTTTGACTGTCACAATGCAACACATACTTGTCTTGCTTAATTCCCAGCTCTCCTAGGAATCGTTGCATCCACAACATCTCTTTGCAAGCCTCTGTTGCAGCTATGTATTCTGCCTCAGTTGTGGAGAGAGCTACTACCTTTTGTAGCCTGGATACCCAAGACACAGCTGCACCTGCAAATGTATACACATAACCAGTAGTGGACTTTCTCGTGTCCACATCTCCAGCCATATCTGCATCTGTGAAGCCTTCAAGCATAATGCCATTTTCACCAAAACATAAACAGTAATTACTAGTAACCTTGAGATACCTTAAGATCCACTTCACTGCTTGCTAATGTTGTTTGCTCGGATTGGCAAGAAATCTGCTCACTACTCCCATTGAATGTGCAATGTCTGGCCATGTACAAACCATGGCATACATTAAGCTGCCAACTGCTGAATCATAGGGAATTTTACTCATTTCCTCCTTCTCCTTGTCATTACAAGGGCACAAATCAGTGCTCAATTTGAAGTGGGCAGCAAGAGGTGTTCCCACTGGCTTGGCATCCTTCATGTTGAACTTGTTGAGCACCTTTTCAATGTATTTTTCTTGTGACAGCCACAACCTTTTATTCTTTCTGTCACGTATGATCCTCATGCCCAATATTTGTTGTGCTTGGCCCAAATCCTTCATTGCAAATTGATTTCCCAAATCCTTCTTCACCTTGTTAATCATGCTCTTATCTTTCCCAACAATTAGCATGTCATCCACATATATGTAATGTCCCCACTTTGACCCCCTTTGCATTAAATCGTAAATGATGTAAATATTGTAATTTAATCATGGTGAGGAGCTCAAGGACAAGGCCCCACCATTGATTTAGCATTTTATGTATCGGCAATTAAAGAAATAGATGCCTATGGTTCTTGTGCTAGACAGGCACAATGTAAATAAGACATCATGTAAATACGAATTTTAATGAAAATACCCACAACTAGCTATGCAATGCAACAAAGAGATGGGCATGATTCTACAAGGAATAGGGAGGGAAATTATTCAAACCCTTGAGCCAATGGTGTTAATCCATGTGTCATGAGAAAACCCATAAACCACCAACTACCCATTTTGGGTTATGGACCCAATCATTTAATTCTTCCAGAAATTGGTTGAGGCAGTTAATGCCTTGGGAATGAAGAGGTATGGCAGCCAATTTCGTGTATGGGCAAGCCATCAACCTGGGAAATCATATTTTGTCTCCTTGGGCAAGAAAACACCCACGAAATGGTGCCCAAAGCCATTCTGAACAGTTAGTCTTTCCTCTCTCACGCAGTCTGAACTACTGGGTCTTTCCCCATCACGTTTTTCACCATTTTTCCTGCATTTTCCATTCCTGGGAGTTGTTTTTGCATTATACAGCAGTTGGGAGAGAAGGGCCACAATTTGGGGACTGTGATGGAGGTCGTTTTTGCCCCAAAATACCCATGGGCGTTTTTCTGAGAACGATTTCTGCTCTCCAGGGTTGTTCCCCAATTGCCATTTCGTTTTTGAGCTTTCCCACGTTTTTCTGAATTGGTAGAAACCCCCTCTTTGGGCATCTCACTGTAAAAACGTTTCTTCATGCCCAGCACATGTACTTTTGCTGTTATGTGCATCCCTGTTTTGATTTGAACCTGTGAGCAGGAAACTTGGAGTGGTAGTGGACAGAATTGGCCTGATAAATCTAGTGGAGGGAGTAACCTCTCAAGAAGATCAAGAGGGATGGCTACTCTTCTATGCACACCTGGGACACTCTAGAATTGGAAGTTATGGCCTAAGGGACTGTGAATTGGTGAAGGGAATACTTCCTTGAGTGGGGTGTGTAGGCATTGTGGGTGCCAAGCTAGATAGATCTTGTAGAGGTACCCATAGCTCTATGGTTGAGCTCACTAGCTTAGCAATTCTTCCTTTCCATTTCCTAATAGCCTGATAAACCCAACTGTAGTTTGGCTTAGCTGATTTGGTGTATCTTTGGGCTATGTGTGAGTCTGTTGTTCCTTGATTCCTTGTGGAGATCATGCCCAGCTCGGGGGTGGCAGTGTGTGGAGATATTGATGACCACAACTGGCCTATGGTTGGGTGGAACATTGCAGTTGCATAGCCAGTTGCTTGGGACTACTTTGTTAAGATAAGTATTCTCTTTTATAAATGCTGCAATGTCTTTATTTAATGGCTGTCACAGAAATGTTGAATGTATATTAGATATTAAACATGATTTTTAATTCCGCTGTGTTTCTATAACATGCACATGTATATGTCTTTTTATCAATGAGTTTTTACTTAATGGATATGGGGCTAGATGCCCGGTTTTAGCATCACGATCCTCTCTATCATGCTGGTATGATAGGAGGGGACGTTACAATATAATAATAAAACAATAAACTTTTCTTGGTCATAATTTTTAATGTAAACACAATGATCAGCCTCTAATCTCCTAAAACCATGCTTCAACATAAAGGCATCAAATTTCTTATACCATTGACGAGGTGCTTGTTTGAGCCCATAGAGGCTCTTCTTCAACGTGCAAACCAAGTTCTCTTTGCCTTTTACTTGGAATCCTTCTGGCTGCTCCATATAAATTTCCTCCTCGATTTCTCCATGGAGGAAGGTCAACTTCACATCTAACTGTTCACACTCCAAGTCTAAAGCAGCAACAAGACCAAGAATAACTCTAATGGATGACATTTTAACAACAGGTGAAAAAATTTCATTGAAGTCAATACCTTCTTTTCGGGCAAATCCTTTCACCACCAACCTTGCCTTGTACCTTCCCTTCTTTCCTTCACCTTCCTGCTTGATCCTGTATACCCACTTATTTTGTAGGGATTTTCTTCCTTTTGGAAGCTTCACTAACTCCCAAGTTTTATTTTCCAACAAGGAGTCAATTTCTTCCTGCATAGCTTTCTTCCAATCCTTGCTATGCTCAACATCACAAGCTTCCTAAAAGCAATTTGGCTCACCTTCATCTGTTAGCAAAACATAGTTTGACGGTGGATACTTTTGTGAAGGCTTATGAGGTCTAGAAGACCTGCGAACCAACTATGGTGGTATTTTTTCCACCTGGACCTCTTGCAATGGCTGCTGCAAAGTTCCTTCTTCTTGCTGTCCATAATTGTCAACTTGCTGTCCATCATTTCCTGCTTGTTGTCCACCATTTTCTACATGTTGCCCATAATCTTCTTGCAACGGTGGTATGTTTTCTTGCTGCTCAACATACCTGTCAATATATTTCTTGACCTCCATATCACCTATAGGCTTCTTAAACATCTCTAATTCATTAAATATAACATCCCTGCTTCTAATAACTTTACATTTAACCGGATCCCATAAACGGTAACCAAAATCACCATCCGCATATCCCAAGAAAATACATTTCATTGATTTATTGTCTAACTTAGTTCTTTGTTCTTTGGGAATGTGTACAAATGCTTCACATCCAAAAATTTTAAGGTGAGAATAGTTTACCTTCTTCCTGGTCCAAACTTCTTCAGGAATGCCACCATCCAAGGTTGTTGTAGGTGATCGGTTGATGAGGTAACAAGCTGTTCTTACTGCTTCTGCCCAAAAACGCTTCTCCAACCGAATTTGACAACATGCTCCTCACCTTCTCCATGATGGTGCGGTTCATCCTTTCTGCAGTGCCATTCTGCTTAAGAGTTCCAGGGACAGTCTTCTCATGCTTTATGCCAAACCTGTTACAGTATTCTTTGAATGCATTGGAGCAATACTCTCCACCATTGTCTGTCCTTAAACACTTGAGCAACTTCTTAGTTTCTCTTTCAACACTAACATGAAATTTCTGAAATGTTTCAAATACCTCATATTTTCTTTTCATGGGGTAGGCCCAAACCCTCCTAGATGCATCATCTATGAATGTGACAAAATATGAGGCTCCTCCTAAGGACTTCACATTCACTGGACCAAACACATAAGAGTGTAGCAATTCTAAGAGATTTGCTTTCCTTTCATGGCCTCTTCTCATGAATGACACTCTGCGTTGCCTACCATATATGCAATGCTCACAAAGGTCAAGTTCATAGGATTTCAAACCTGGAAGCAGGTTTTTGTCAACAAGAATTTTTAGGCCCTTCTCACTCATGTGACCCAAGCGCTTATGCCATAGATATGGCGAGATTCCTTCTTTTGCAACAGCGGCCACATCTGTTTTCCTTGTTGTTGCTCTTAATGTGTACAACATTCCTGTCTTGGGTCCTTTAGCCATGACCAACGCTCCTTTGTTGATTTTCCAACCACCCTTTCCAAAGCTAGTATAGCAGCCTTCATCATCTAATTGCCTCACTGAAATTAGGCTCATGTGCATTTCTGGGACATGCCTAACTTGTTTTAGCAAGATATCATGGCCATCCTTTGATTGGATTCGAACATCTCCCACTCCAACAATGTTGCAGTAGTGATTGTTTCCCAAGTGCACTCTACGATAATCACTGCTTTCATATGCAACAAAATTTTTCTTACATGGAGTTACATGGTGGGATGCCCCGGAGCCAAGGATCCAATCTATGCTACTACCAGAAGTATATAAGCATGCATCTTCTACTGAAACAGTAAATAAGACATCACCATCTGAAACAACTGCAGTGGTCTCACCTTCATTTGTGTTGGCTGACCTTTGGTTTGTGTTGGTCAATTTTTGCTCCTTCTACTCTTTCTTCCAAAACCAGCGCTCCTTCTTCACGTGTCCTTGTTTTCCACAATGAAAGCAAGTGAGTCTTCCTTTTCTTGATTTTGATCTGGCCCTGGATTTTGAACGCCCATGTGAACCTCGATCCATTTTCTTGCCACGATCAGTTAGGCTTAGAGCTTCTCCTCCATGGGTTTTTGTCACTGATTTTCGTTGCAGCTCCTTGTTCATTAGACTGCTGCTAACATCATTAAACTTCAAGGTCCCTGCAGGAGATGAAGTGCTCATGGAAACAATCAAATTCTCCCAGCTGTCTGGCATGGAGCACATAAGTAGGATGGGTCTGATTTCATCATCCAAGATAATTTTGACGGAGGCAAGATGGTTGGTAATTATGTTGAATTCATTTAGGTGCTCTGCAACTGAAGCACCCTCCTTCATCTTGAGGTTATACAGCTTCTTCATCAAGAAAACTTTGTTTGAAGCTGTGTTTTTCTCATACAAGTCATGCAGCTTCTTCCATAGAGCCTCTGTTGTCTTCTCCCCAGCCACATTGAAGTAGACATTCTTGGCTAAGTACTGCCTGATTGTGGAAATGGCCTTCCTGTCAAGCTTGTTCCACTCTTCATCTGTCATTGATGAAGGCTTACTCGCTGCTCCCTCAATTGGAAAGTACGGGTCCTTTAGAATTAGTATGTCGTCTATCTGTGCTTTCCATAGAGAAAAATTGGCCCCATTCAGTTTCTCCATGTCACTCATGGCAGTGACCTCCATGCTGTGGCTTCCAGAACCTGCTTTGATACCAGTTGTTATGTTAATAACCTCTGTCTCTGCACCCTGCACCTGTAGCTGAAGCACAATACTGATTTTGATCTCCTTTGGTAGCAAATAAGACAACTTACCAAGCTCTCTGAGCCTCTGGACTTTGTTTTCTCAATCCTTCTTTCAACCCAGAAATTACAAGAACTAATAGCAAATATTTCGAATGTTAAAAGAAAAGCATATCTTCATTGACAGGGAGGACAAAATGAACAAAATACAAGAACAAGCATACGCACAAGACCATAAAAATTTCAGAACAGAGCATATATTTAAAATACAGTCACACACTCCAGAAAAATCAGAGTTTGGGTATGAACTCTCTGCTTTTGTATTTTCAACCACACTCTATGCTGAGACAATTTATACATATAATAGTTCTATCACAATCGAGACCTACAACAAAAGCATACATTCACCAATAAATAAAAACAGTTACAAAACTACAATACAGTGAAGTTTCACCGAGTACAAGGCGTCTAGAGCCTTCCTTTGTTGTCGGTGGGAGAATGGCTTCATCGAGAAGCCTCTTTCATTTAATTCACCACTTACGTTTCTATCTTCTCGTCACATAATGTTTTCATTTAGTTGGTTTTGTTTGGAGGATATCGTGAAAATCCCATGATATACAAAAAGTTAGAGGGGATTTGAACCCTATGAAAACCACTATATAGCAAAAGCTATCCAGTCTCATATTAATTATAATAAGGGATTTTTACTTCCGCATTTAGGCATAACTTTAGCTAAGTAGAATCAAACCAGTAGTGGTTGTCGATGAAGTAATTACTCCACTACAAAATGAAAAACTAGAGGAATAAATAGAAGGTTGTGTACACAATTCCATTTCCAGTACAAACATAAACTACACCAAAGCCAATAGGGAATACAAGTGATATTTGAATATATTTGTATTAAGTCTTTTGCTGAGGGGACGAACTTGAATTGTGAGCATTTTTTTCTGGAGATCCACAAGAAATAACAAATGATACTCATTGATCCTAAGGCGGCTGAAGCTAGTGAGAAGATTGATAAATTAGAATGGTTGTGCCTGAAGTGTCAAGCTTTGTGGGTAAAATTTCAATGACACTAACACCACCACCTGCTTTTCCTCCTCCAACTTTATAACTACCTCAAATTAATATCACCTATAAAATCATAAACAATAAAAAATAAGGTTTGGATATCAACCTAACAAGTAATCAAATTTTTTAACCAGCAAAATACGGCCTCGGCATTTTTCCAATCAAATTCCAACCTTGCTCCCCAATTACAAAAAACTAAAACTGCTATATTTGTCAACAATCGTATTAAGTATTGAATATTATGAACTATCTTATAGTTAATTAGTTGTCACATTCGAACATCCATCTCAACTTGGTAACTTGTTCGACATTGGATGTGTTTCACCATGTGGATGAGTGTAGTATTCCATCTCTTGCATGGAAAGCATACACACGTTCGTTGACTTCAATCTAGTTACATATATAAATTTAATGTTTTTAAAATTAAATAGATATAAATTAAGTATTTTTAAAATTAAATATAAATAAATTAAGTGTTTTTAACATATATCCAGCTAAACATTTTAGTATATATAAATTAAGAGTTTTTTTTTTCTACAGTATAAGTATTTTTTACTTATTAACTTTTTTTATAAAAAATTATGAAATAATAAATATTAATATATTAAAAATAGTTTTAAAATAAATAAATAAATATATATATATATATATATATATATATATATATATATATATATAATAAAAATATGAATTAATAAATATTTATATATTAAAAATAGTTTTAAATATATAGAAATTAAATATATGTGATTTTTTAATATATTTTTACAATGTAAAAAAATTAATTAAAACTCAATATTAATGATTGACAATTAAATATTTTAATAATTAACTAAATGCCATAAAATGAATATGGTTTTAAAATTATTTAAACATGTAAAATATATATTTTATTTAAAAAATAAAATAATTTTTTTAATAAATATTCTTAAATATATATAATATTATTTTAAAATAAATAACTCTTAATTTAAGATTCATATAAATTGCCTTTTTTTTACAAAAATGATTATGATTATATTGATAAAAAGTTGAAAAGTTTTAGCAGATCATAACAAAATTCCTCAACAATTGTTCAGAGGTTTATCTGTTGTAACTTGCAAAAAAGACAAATATTTACAATCATCTAAAACGAGGAATTCCTAATCCAAAAATAGAACTCCCTATATTGTTGTATATTCTAACATATTGACCAACTAACAACTTGCAAAAAAAATTCATTAAGAAAGAATACTAATTGTTGGAGTCACTATATATATACCCTGCACAACATAGAGAACATCTTCATCTTCTTTAGAACTCTTCACGTCATCTTCTATAGTGTCTTCATCATGACTAGTGTATTCAACATCTATGTCTTCCTCCATAGTATCCTTAATAGCATCATCATGAGAAGCTTCATCATCCTGAGTATCCCTAGTATCCTCTTCGTCTTCCTCACTGTCTACATCAAGATCAACTTGTAAACCCTTAGTCCCATCTCTCTTCATTGAGCTGGAAAATATTTGGACCGGCTGCATGACTAAATTTCCCTCACCATTCTTTGCATCAGATTTTTGAGTGTTCTTAGAATTTTTCCCACTACAAGGTCTTCATGTTTCATAATAGTCTTGGCTATTTCTTTCAAATTCTCATCACAGGACCTTACCGTTGCTTCAACGCCGATGAAATGGACATCCAAACCAAAGTTGATTTGATGAGAGAATTGTTCATTATGATCCAATCTCCCATCGAATACCAGCCTATGAGCAATCAACAGTTGAACTGCGAAAATCAAACCTTCCATTCAATCATGCATCCACCTCATTTAGCAACAAAAATCATGAATGCTTTCTTGGGAAGCACTAACTTGCTTAGTGAGATCTTCAATCTATATTTCTATGTCCATAATCACAATGTCACCCAAATTCCTGTCAGTCCTGCAAATATTGGTTCTAAGCCTATCACTGAAGGTAAGGCACATGAAATTCAAGTAGGAATTCCCTCCCAAAGAAACAAAATTCACAACCCAATCATAGTTTGCACCTAAAAGAGCAGAATTACTGACAAACCAACCAAAGGGAAATAAAAACACTTCCTCACTACCAATGAACCAATCCAAAGGAAAGAAAAGAGCTTATGTATGCAAACTCATAGCACAAATCCCCAAACCAAAATCACCAATTGAATCTTCCAAAATGCCAGTTTCCCAAACTTCGCAAACAAAGGAGAGATGTGAGCCACTACGACGGAGAATTACCTGAAAATGAGAGCACGAACGAATGGCAGGCTCAGCATAAGAATGCCTATCTCCTCGAGCTAAGGAGAAAGTAGAGGGATTATGAGCATTCCTCACCACCATTCCAATTGCATGATCCTCCCGAATATTGAAGCTTTTGAAACAACACAGAGGGAGGCAATTCCCACAACAACTTACAAAACGTTGAACCTTCACAGAACTCCAACTCTTGTCGCAGACAGAGAGAGAACACTCTTTACCTCCACAAAAGGGAGTGGTTTAGTTAGAAGTACATTCACACCAACCATCATTAATATCTCTTGTGCAACCCTTTGAAATCCAGGATTCATCGCCAATAGAGAGGCCTTCCATCCTCCACATGTCAACAAACGCAATAACTCTAATGGAACCCTCCTGCCACTACATTTGAAAATTAAAGAGGTGATTTTGCATCAATAAATTCCAAGGAGAAAGCCTTAAGGGAGCCAACAATATTGGATTGATCCCCCATTTTCAAGTAAACCTCCCCTAAGAAGATGAGAGGCTTGATTAGCTAATCCATCAGCTAGTGAGTTATGCTATCTTCTAACATTAAAGAGTTGAAGCGACTGGAATTAGTAAAGGAAACCCATTATGCATTTGTGGATTTGTCGAACAATTTGATCCACAATATCATGACAATGCCTAGTTTGAGAGAGGATGAGAAGTGAATCACCTACCACCACTAAGGAACGAACTCCTTCATCAAGAGTTAACTTCAATCCCAAGAAAAAAACAAATCGTTGCACCCGATTATTGGTACCAATCCCTAAACCACAAGCATAGGTATTTACTATATTCCCTCCAAGATTATAAAATAAAATAAAATAAAAAAAAGACCCCCACACTGGCACCCCCAAAATTCATATAAATTACTTATATAAATAATTTATATTCATTAAAAAAGTATTTTAAAATAATTTACTAATGGATCACCCCACAACTTCCTTTCCAACTATGAGCTTCTCTCAACATTTTCAACTAACTTAATGAAAAGAAAAAAAGACCTTAAAGCATGGTAAAAAAAGCATTATTTCCTCCACGGATAATTTAACTTGAAGTAGACCTTAAAGCTAAATCCACTATCACACATCATATTGTTGGGCACTCTATATGTCAGTTAATTAAAGCTAACACACAAAATGATCAATATAAATTGTCAAACCCAGGAAGGTCTTTTATTTCAAAGGCAATAAGCACAATCTATGCATAAACAGATTAAGCAGTTGATTAATGAATGTAAGTAATGATCCTACCTAGATGCTCAGCCAGCTCATTCCCTAAGCAACTAATCTAATTCACACATCTACAAATCCCAATTGAAACAATCTTTCTTACAGAATCAATCCAGAAAGTTAATGATCTAATAATGAAATGAAACGAGATTACTTTTGCAAGAAGTTAAATCCTTATGATCATCAAACTACAGCATTCAACCTTTACCAAAATGATCTATCCAATGACTACTGTAACACTATCATTGTCTGTCTAATCTATGTATGCAATTAAAGATACAACAACAACCAGAATTGAAATACAAGCTTGAACTCTACTGATGATTACTGGAAGTCCTAGAAAGCATAAATAACTACAAATTGATTGGGATTGAGCTTGGCTGTCACAGCTGATTAAAACACACATGCAATTAATTGAATTGTCCTACACAGTGGATTCAGGGTTCAGGAATACGAAAGTTGCTTCAGCAGGGTCGGGGATTTCTGTATCTTGAAGTTCAAGTTCTCGGCAAAAGAGTGCCCAAGAATCCTCGAGCTCCGGATTTATGGTGGAGCTGCTCGACACGGGTGAACGGGATGTAGAAGCTTGTATTGATGGTTGATTTGACGGAGGTATTAAATTGGGATGACAGGATATAGGTTCCCTGTCAGGTGCATTACTTCTGGCGTCGTGGGTATTTTTATCCTTTATTTCTTTTCCATCATGATGTCGCGATACCTCGATTGATGTGTCATTTCGACGGGCCTCTCTGGATGAGTTTTGTCGGTCTGTGCTCCATTGTTTCTATCGTATCTAGTTTTCCTCCGCAACTCATCGATGTCTATAATACCGACGGTTATGTGCCGAGATTTTCTCTTTTCTCTTTCCATCCTTATTCTTCCAATCTCTCGTCATTTTGCTTTTGTCATGCCTTTCTGTTTATTTGATTGCTTATAGTACTTTCTCTCGTTCGGTTACCTCTAACCGTTTTTCTTTTTTTTTTAATATTCTCGACTTGTATCGTTTAAGTCAGGCGCCATTTACCGCTTTCTTGAAAACACTACCTTGTAGCGTTTTCATTCGGACTGATCCATTGGGATTTAATGTTTTGACAATATAGGGTCCCATCCACTCTGTATGCAACTTCTTCGGTTTCCCTTTTACACGGCTATTATAAATGAGTGCCAAGTCTCCAACTGACAGATTTTTCTGTTTGATATTCTGTCGTGCCACACTTTATGTTGTTGTTTTTTAACTTGCTGATGTTCTATCGCCATCTGTCAACTTTCCTCTAGCTTCGACAGTTGTAATATCCATTCTTGTCGAGCATCTTCGACATCAATGTGCAAGACTGCTGCAATAGTCGGTTCTTGTCGACGAAAATGTAAAGGGACGACTGCTTCTTGTCCATAGATAAGAGAGAAAGGTGTATGTCCTGTCTTTCTTTTGTATGTTGTTTTGTATGCGCAGAGGAAAACAGGTACTTTGTCGTCCCAGTCGTCCTTCTCCGTGTTGCATATTTTTGTCAGTCCTCTTGTGAGTGTTTTATTGAATGATTCTACAACGCCATTAGACTGAGGATGGTATGCTATGCTTATTCTATGATCAACTGCAAATTCCTTAGTTAGTGCTTTAATGGTTTTGCATACAAAATGTGTACCTTGGTCGCTTATCAATGTTAAGGGGCATCCAAAATGTGTTACGATATTTTCATAGATAAACTTGGCGGCAACTTCGCTTGAACATGTTTCGACCGGCTCTGCTTCTGCCCACTTGGTGACATATTCCACAGCAAAGATAAGATATCGCGCACCTGTCCACCTGCCAACTACTGGAAATGGTCCAATAAAATCGATCACCCAAATTTCAAATGTCTAGCTAGGATTAATTGGAACCAACGACATTTTTGATCTTGGCAGCAATCGACCCATATGTTGACATCTATCACACTTAGATACAAACTCTCGACAGTCTTTGTGAACTGTCGGCCACCAAAGTCCGGCTTGCAGAATTGTTCTGGTTGTTATGTCGGCATGATAATGTCCTCCTCCCTATCCAGAATGAGCTTCTACAAGTATATTCTATCGTTCATGCTCAAGTGCACATCGACGTAATATATCATCCAAGCCAAGTTTATAGAGGAATCCATTGATCAAAGTGTAGGAAGATTCTTTCATAGCCAGGATCTTCCTCTTTTTCTCAGTCATTCCTTCAGGAGCTTGTCCATCCTCGAGCAATTGTGCAATTTCCGCAAGTTCTGAAGGGACTGCTTCAATGCGAAACAAATGTGCATCTGGCAAATCATCTTCAATTCCTGTCGGCTCCTCTCCTGTGTCGACTCTCGACAGGTGGTCTGGCCCGACGTTAGCCTTTCCAGGTCGAATAATTACTTTGAATTCAAATTCCTAAAACAGTAGAATCCAGCGACACAACCTCCCATGGTCTGTATAAAATACGAAGGGGTTCTCCAATAAATAATGACGGTATTTATGTAGTGCAAATACCATACCTAATGCTTCTCTTTCGGTCGTAGAGTAATTTCTTTTAGCTTTATTCAACTTCCGACTGCTGAACGCATTAGGATAATCCATTCCATCTTCTCCAGGTTGTGTTAGAATGGTGATGATTGCTATTCCAGATGCGTCAATATGCACATGAAATTTTTTCGACCAATTAGAAATCAGAGGATGGGTGCTTTGACCATTTTTCTTTTCAACGTGTTAAATGAGATGTCTCACTCCTCCGTCCACCTGTAATCTTGATCATCTTTTAACAACTCTTCGAGGGGATAAGTCATATCGGAGTAATGTCTGATGAACTTCTTGTAATACCCGGTATGACCCAACAGGATCCGCACTTGTTTCGGATTGACTGGAGACTTTAGGTCGAGAATAATTTTGATCTTTGGATAGTCGACCTTGATTCCTTCTTTGCAAACTACATGGTCCAGTAATATGTCAATAGGTGTCGCAAAAATGCACTTTTTAATGTTCAGCGACAACTATATCTGTCGACACCGTTCCAACATCATTCAAAGCCATTTGCAATGATCCTTTATCATTGTATAGATTGTCCAATCATCAAAGTAGACATCCATGGTTTTGTAGATATATTCTTGAAATTCCTTGACGACAATTCTGGAAAAGATTGTTGGTGCGTTCTTCAGACCGAAGGGCATGACTTTGTACACGAATGACCCGAACTCGCACACGAATGTTATCTTTTTCTGGTCTTCTTTTTCAATAGGTACTTGGTTGTACCCAGAAAATCCATCCATGAAAGAGTAGCACTCATGCCCTGCAACTTCATTAATAATTTCATCTGCGAAAGGGGTTGGAAAGGGGTCTATGAGTGTTACCTTGTTCAGCTCGCGAAAGTCGACACAGATTCTCAGTCGTCTCGGATCTTGTTTCTTTGGTTGAACAACCATCGGGCTTGCCCACTCCAACTGGTCGATAGGATATATGATTCCTGCTACAAGCATACTATCGATCTCCTTTTTAAGAATATCCTTATATTTGTGAGCAAGTTTGTAGGGTCTTTTCTTTACTGGCATGGCATCTGGTTTAATATCAATTTTCATCTTGCCCATCTCCTGCACAAGTCCTTTCAAGTCTTTATAATCTCGAGAAAATACGTCTTGAAATTCCTTGAGGAGACTGGTGATTTCTGTTGTTTGTTCCTCATTCCAGGATTCGCCAATTCTTGCCATTTTCGGTCGGTCGTCGTTTGAAATATCTACTTCCTTTGTTTTGATCTTTGCATCCATCCATTCTGGTGCACGACTGTCACTTATCGGTCTTTCACCTTCTTTGATTTGTGTGAATGCTGGTGGAAAGTCTTTTTCTGACAACCTTTCAGGTTCGTCTTTTTCGACAATCTCTGTGCTAAATATTGTTTTTATGGGCTTCGACGTGTTGGGGTGATCCTGCCTCCATTGAAAAATCATGCCGACTGATTTTTTTGTTTCTAGGCTTAATCTTGTCGAATGCTGGCTTTCTATCGACTTTATGTTATAGAAGGTAGTAGGTCAATGAATAATCTGCTGCTTTTCTGCAAGTACTGAATTTTCTGTTGACTGCGGAAATTCTTTGATAGTTTTACTTGCTTCAACCAACTTCTCTTCCTATGGAGAAAACTGGAAATCTTTAATAAAATTTTCCTTCAAGTCTTTCCAAATGAAACTTTCCCCTCTCGCCTCCTCCATTTTATACCATTTGTTGGGTAAATCATCAAGTGTTCTGGGGAAGAGGGGAGGCCATGCTCTTTCATCTTTATAGCCCAATTTTCTCCATTCTCTTTCACAACAGTCAATGTGGACTTCAGGATTTTGTCCTTGTGTAAACAGAGGGATGTCGGCCTGAGTCGTCAGTTTCCTTCCTCCAAACCTTTCTATAAAAAATGTCAATGCGGTATTCCAACTTTGGAGTTTCGACTGATGGGTGTCCCACCATCTTGTAGCTTGACCAGTAAATGTCTCTACCAAACTTTGTAGTCGACCTTGCTCTCTAAAATGTTTTGATACATGTTCGACATGTACACCAGGTGAATCACGTCTTTGTACCTCAATGTCGGGTTACATGTTTGCGTACTTCTGTCTGGAACAAGTGTCGGATGTGCTCACATTTTCGTTCAAATATCTTCGGTGTATATGATATTGAGAGACACTTTTTTATTTGTTTCTTTGAGATGGCTTCCACCGTCCAACATTCCTTTGCATGCAAATCATAGTTATCTATTTGGTAGTCATAGAGTTTTGCATCGGAGTTATATCCAAGTGAAACAGGATCTCCAAGGTGAAGTTCTCCTTGGGAATTTGGTTCAATGCGATCTTCATTATTGTCTCTTCGATAAAGCTGTCGAATATCATTATCTACTTATGCAAGTTCTGACCATGGTTCTCCTTGAGATGGGAAGATTGGTATGATAACCTTCTACCCATTGCCTTTCAAATTGATGCGACTTTGGTCTAAGGAAATTGAAGCCTTCATCTTTCGCCCCCAAAGTTGACCGACCAAAGCTGGGAAAGAACTCGCATCATCCTTGGGATTAATGATCTCAAAATCCACTTTTGTCGTGATGCCTTTGATGGAAGTTTCGACTCCTTTCCATACTCCAATTGGATCAATTAATCCTTGATCTGCGAGCTTTAGGTAAATGCTCGATTCCTGTAATTGTGATCGACTGAGTTGGTCCCAGGTATCATGAGTCATGATATTCACTTGGGAGCCAAAGTCTAGTATTACTTGTCGTACATGATATCCATTTATGTCGAGGTCGACTAATGGGTCAGCATCATTTTTCTCTTTTTGATTTAGTCGGCAAATGTTTTTAGTTTGTCTTTACTCGACATGCTTATATTTCAATTTATGCAATAGGTCAATCAATTTTCCTACAAGTTCATCATTTGAAATTAATCTGAACAATTCATTGAGAACTTCCTGTCGGTTTTCTTCAATATCTTCATGTGCTGCTAAGTCATAGAGTATGTTGGATGCATTTTTGTACACATATTTTTGTTTCATAGGATTTGGGTAATCCTCTTTATCTACAATTTTACTTATTTGTGGCTTATCTTGACCAATGTGAGTACCTTTCTTAGTTACAATTTGCAAGTTTTTTGTACGAAGCACATCATTTTTGGATACACAAGATAAGACATGAACATTCTTTTTATTATTTATTTTCTCAATCATGGTAGGGAAATCCTCTAAAAAGGGATCGCCTACCCCACACTTTGTACAAAATTTAAGATCAGTTCTTTCCTTATAGGGGCATTCTGCATGCCGATGATCCTCGCTAAGACATGTGAAACACAAACCAGGTCGATTAGGTCGAACACCGCAACCACCACCGCCACGACCATGACTCTGGTATCCTCCGCGCCTATTGTAGCCATCATTTCGTCGATCATATCAACGGTCGTTATACCTTGGGTATTTTTCGTTCCTGTTCTGATTGTACCAGTTATTTCTTCCATCGTTTCTCTCAAACCTGTCGTTTCCTGTATTTATGTCGTGATGCTGCTCGACAGAGTTTGTCTGGTATACTGCATGGTAGTTTTGCCGATTTTTCAGGTTCAGATGACATTCTTCAATTGCATGTGTACTGACTTCGCAAATTTGACACCATTTTGCTTTCTTGTTTTTCAGATTGTATAGAAAATCGTGTGTGGTATGCAAGTCATAATATTTGCACAGATCGCAAAAGCATCTGGTTTGAATGAGTTTAACTTCTTGTCGCTGATCCTCAATTTGACAAGAGTCTTTGGTATGTCCTGAAGTTCGACATGTAGTACACCATAATTTTGGCCCTTTCAAAGTCATACTTCGGATTTATTGTTCCATACTTTCAAGGCGTTCGTCGACGTGTCTGTCTATGGAGACTAAAGGGTATTCATCATCCATTTCAATCCCCAGTGCTACTTTTAATGCCTCTGCATAAGTATTAACACTTTGTCGATGGACATGTATTCTGATTTTATTTATGAGACCGGCAATAAAACATTTGATTAATATATTTTCTTCGATATCATAGTCTAGCTTGCTCAGGAGGTCTTTGAACCTCTTTTCATACTCCTTAACAGTTTCTGTCGGCTTCTGGACTGTTGTCTTCAGTCGTTCGGCCGCCAGGTATGTCGCATCTTCGATCATGAAAAAGGACAAAAAGCTTTGTTTAATTTGTGATTTGGTTGCATTTGGTGATTTTTCTATCTACCCCATATACCATGTCAGTGCTCTTTTTCTCAGCGAACCAACAAACTGAGCAACCTGTCTTTCTTCGCTGGTGATTTGATTGGTTGTCCATATCGCTTCGCACACAAACCAATGTCTTGTTGGGTCTTCATCACCTTCATAGAATGGAAGGTGTGATTTTGAGTGAGACTTGTCTACTAGTGTATTGTTTTGAGAATTTGATGGTGGTGTAGGTGGATTATTTCCACAACCAGAACTTGGTGCTTTGTTAGATTGAATTAGTTGTCTATCTGGACTAGGTTATCTGTCTTTAGAACCAGTAACTAGAACTTCTTCTCTTTCACCGGGTCTGTCTTCTTCTACCACTTTTGTTGAAATCCAATTAAAGTTAGCTTGAACGGGATTTCGCTGAATCTTGGGTTTTCCGACGTACTCTACGAGTCACTCAAATTTGGTATTGGCTGGGGGGGGGCACTTCTTCATGTTCTGAGTACACTAGATGAAAGCTTCTATTCAAAAATTTGGGTTGAAAGGACACCCAATTTCCTTCCTCCGGCTGATGAATCAATAATCTATTGATATCATCGCCTTCTTCACTTCGACAACTCCAGATTCCCGACTGACCAGCATGGAGACCAAGGTTTTCCTCAACAATTTCCTGCACCCGAACACTTTGTGTTAAATGAAATGGACAAGGAGGTGTTACCGTTTCAGGTATCTGAACTTGGATAGCTCTACCATGCTCTATCCACAAGTCTTCATCCATCAGAGACAGGTCTTCTTCGACACCTCGATCATCGCGGGCTCGACTTGACTCTAGCAGATTTTCTTCTGCATCTGTCATGTCATTTGATCCTCGCGTCCTCCGGAGCGTAATTGCCTGCTCCCGCAGCTCTTCACGCCGCTGCCCTCCTTTTTTCTCTTTCAATTTTTCTGGATATCTAGGGTGCTTTTATGACTCATGAGTCTTTCTTTGTCGGATTTTCGTCCACTGCTGGCCATGTCGTCTTGTCATATGTAATTTTTCATCAAACTAGGTACATCAGAACATGCTTCGTCACCCCCCCAATGTCGACCCGAATTTTTCTAGATCACTGGGGAAGTACAGAACATCATTTGTTCAAGAAGAATTCCCATTCGCGCTCCTTTACAAATCTTTCCCACTTACGTTCTTTCTCCTCCCAATTAGAGTTTGGAAGGGGAAGGAGCAGCAACGGTAGTGTCTCGACAATATGCTTAACGCCTTTATCGATCATAAATTTGAACAATAGGGTCAGCAGAGAACACATAAATTGATCAGCTAGTTCGGTGAAGAACTTTCTTCTAACTTCGTCTACAGAGACATGGTCTTCAATCGCCTACTCCTCACAAACATCGATTGCAATCTTTTCGCAGCACTCCGACAAATTTGTGCATCCTCCATTGATCAACTTCAACAACAGCTTCCTCTCTGCTTCATCAACTGGTCTTTTCATCTAGAAGCTTCTTCAAGGCAGTCGGCACGAACTCTACAAATCTCTCATGGGTCTCGGAGAAGAATCGATCTATCGCTTGGCTAATCGTCAGCGTGTTCCGTCGCGCATAGTTCTGCAGATAATTCGCGATTTTCTTCTCCCACCAATCCCTAATCTCCTATTCTGAAATAATAGGTCATGCTGTTATTTCTTCAATGCATCAACCGACAACGGAACCAGATGTTGTAGTCCCAAGGTTCATGTGGTTACCATAGATACATTACATGTTATAAGCAAGCATACACAATGACACAGATACAAGAGACGAGACAGATAGAGAGAAGCACAAGCCTTTGTATTAACCAGCAAGAGCAGAATACAACATAGAACCAATCTAACTAGTACATTGGCTCAACAACCTATATAAATATATCTGTCAATACAGTTACATAACCATCTGTCGGTCTAACTGACCGACCCGACCTATACTAGTCGAAGCGACATGTCGGCATATACTTCAGAGTGGTCGGGCGGAGGGCCTAGTCGACAGGCCGACCTAGGCCCCTCCAACAACATGTATTGGTTTTTCCGTAGAGAGAGGTGACTTTTCGTTGAAAAACAAGACTCTGTTGGGTGGGGCTACTAAGCTTGACTGCGTTTCCTTTTCCATTGAAGCTTATGAAAGATTTTAGGTTTCCATTGTATCTCACTTGTCTTTGAAACATGTTCTATTTGACTAGCTTGATGCGTTAATTGCCTCCCTAAATAGAAAGGGTGAGAGAGAGATTACTTTACAAAGGAAGTTAGAGAAGCATATAGTAGTTTTTCCATGATTATGGAGGGATTTTATTTATTTTGGTGTTAGAAACACTTTTTAACTTGAGCATTGCAGTAATGCAATGCAAAGGAGGTCGAAGGACATTGCACATAAGTTTGCAATGGAAAAAGCGGCTTTACGGTGTTCCACTTGTGTTTGCTCACAGCCAAATTCAGTATCTATAGGATTTTTGGCATATGTCATTAAATATATAGTAGTTGTTGAAGCCCTTGAATGAAATATTTTTTTTATTTGATGCCAGTAGTAGCAATTTACTGGTCAAAATTCACATGTACCTATCAAACACCAAAGTAGTGACAAAATTAAAGTATAGTTTCGTCATGATGTTTCCCTACACAGGGCTAAGGAAAGATACAAAATACTAAACTAAGTTGACCACTAATCGATTTGTATGGACTCTAAACTGTGATGGAAAAAATAATATACAATATTTGATATCAAGAGTCCCACCAAGAGTTTAATCATCAACGAAATATAAACAGTATACTCGATTTCCTTAGCCAAGAAATATATCACTATTGCTGAATTCATATGGAATTTATCACCATCACTGAGTATGACTTGTATGTCGGAGAACACCTCAAAACTATACTATTAGTTTTATATTGGAACCTTCTACATTTAACTAATACTTTCATAGGCTTCAACACAACCAATCGATATAGAGATTTGATGCTATTATTGGTTTTGGCTGAACTTTGTTCTCATCAAGAATCTTCTTATTAATATCCTCATCTTTATCAAGTCTCAAGGTTTGCTCATTCAAACAATCGACTACGGTGAAAAGAGTTCAATAAAGAAAAGTGGAAGCAGTTTAAATCTTATAAGATAAATAAATATTTAGGTTATTATCACTTGAATCAGGTTATACAATCTCTTATTTAATTATAATTTTTTATTATTTAAATTGTATTTTTAATTTATAAACTATTTCAAGTTTTTCAATCTTCATAGCGTTTTGATCTCACAATCTCAACAACTAATATATATATATATCTCCAATCATTTTTATAAATTATTCATAAAAGTTTAGCCAAAAATATGAAAAAAATAATAAAAATTTAACATTTTCTACTCGTAATAAAATAAAATAAAGGATGCCAACTAATCCACAGGGTTACGTTTCTTTAACATTGATAGCATCCTTCTTCTACGTAAGAATAGTATAGTGTTCATATAGGCCAAGTCGAAATAGTTATAATGGGAACGCGAAATTACAAGTTCTTAGTTTCTATTACAGACATTATAAAAATATATTCTTGCAATCAAATGATATCTAGGGTGTCGAAATACCTTTGGTCTTGTATACTGATCTCTATAACACTTTAAAATATTTTTGGTATCACCTTATTGTATGAAAATTCTCCCAGGAAAATTTATTGGATGAAAAATATGTTAATATGTTCATAAAATTAACTTAAAAGCATGGATCATTCTATAAAATTAGAAAAATGTTATTGGCTTACAATAGTGATCTATGATAATAAAACACCATCCTGGCTCAAAACATAGTGATATGATTTCTTTTTGCAACTATTAGCTTTTTTATTTTAGTGGCAATGCTCACCAAATGTTAGCTCCTATTACAATGCAAACATCAATTAAATGCCATACAAGCCAAACGTAACATGTCAAATAAATAATATTATAAATGAATCATAATACTTTTAATTATTTACATCAAAATAAAAATAACAAGACAACATAAGATACACATAACATGTCAATTAAGTCATACCATCAATGGATCGTAGCATTATCATAATTGAGAAAACTAAAAATAGCAAAACAACATAAGATGGCAAATAACCAAAAAATAAAAAAATAAAAATTATATGATAAAATCCTTGAATTGAGGAAGAAGAACCCACAGTTCAATAATACATAGAATATTTAACACATACATCCCAATATATAATATTCCTTCAACCCCTTTTTATTATATCAACATATCTTCTCCGCAAATGTGTATCACTGTATAGATCAATTGTGGAAGCTTATACCAATTATTGTATTTTATATTCTATATCTATATTCTTATTTTCTATTTATTCCCATGACTAGAAAAACATCTCTTGGGATTTTCATGATATATGTTTTTTTTCACAAATAAGGGATTTACCTTCAATAAATATTTCTAGCCAAATTACTGGCATATTTAGTAGATTATCTATCTATTAGGTCTAGCTTGGGTGGTTAGGAGGGGATGTTACTATCCTTTATACTATTAAAACATCAAGTTCATCACACCTCAGTATTTTTTAAATAGTGATAGCTAATAATAGAAGGTCGACTAGGAGAGTCAACTATTGTAGATTGAGGTAGAGAAGGGAGATATGTGTGTGCACCCTAAGAAATCAATATTGATTGTCTTCTTCATTCTAAGGAAGCTAGTTGTACATTGGGATATAAATAGATGACCTTATGGACCATCCTATATATATGATGTTTTGAAGTTTTGTTGTTGTTATATATTGTATCTTTAGTGATGCTCACTTGTGCTTCACTACTCCAACATTGTCTTTAGACATGGCCACTTCTTGGAATTCATAACTCCACTTTTTAAAATATCCTAGCTCTCAAATGTTCTCTACGAACTACTCGCTTTAGCTTGCACACAATCCTACTCATGAGAGGTCTTTAGTAGTTTGGCTTCATGTTTTGACTTGAAGACTAAATCATGGTTTATATTTGTATATGAGTTATAACTAGGAATCTATGGTTCTAAATGGCCACAATTATATTACTTGGGAACAATACATGGAAACGCTATTGAAGAGTAAAGTTCTTTGTCATTTTACAAAAACTACTTGATTCCAAATGCATTTTACAAAAACTACAATTCCAAATCATCACGGTAATCAATAAAAATTCATTGTCAATAAATTAAACAATTTTTATATTTATTTCCATACAAAACATTATAATTCCCAAATTTCCAATGACAATTTGTGTTTTTGTGTTTGGGAATTTCCAAAGAACACATGTGCGCATGATTTTTTTAATTGATAGTTCTACTTTGATTTTCACTCAAAGTTTTGTATCTATTCCTGTGAAAACCATTTATAATTTCCTTTCCTTAAAGTATGAAAGTTCCATTTCGAGTTCCCAAACATTGTCAGTGTGCGATCTTTTCCGTGTTCATAGGTACAGTTAGGAATATGATTTTCTTTTGACAAAATTGATCATGACTGGTATTTTTATCATGCTAGAATTAAGCATATTTAATTTCATCGCCATTGTATTAGACAATTGGTTGATAATGTGTCTCACAACATAGCAAACTACTGACATAATGGCAAAACCATTTGGCAATGATAAATTTTTTAAGTTTAAAAATAAGTAATAACATATTTGGTTGGGAATCGTGTTTCCATTATAGTGAAGTGTCCCTCTGGAATAATTATAGTTGTGACTCTCGGCTTAGTCATAGCCTAGCATTTTTCTATTGTGTTGATCAGCTTGCAGCCCCTCTTGCAAAAAAATCCTCCTTGTAGCTAGTCGCAAAGCCGATGGCAATGTCGGGGACATTGCCACCATGTGGCTCTTGTTTTAATTTAAATTCTAACCAGAGAGATGCAATAATGCTACAAGTCTAAACGTATTTTCATGTTGTTCAGGTGATGTTTTATCTTGGTGAAGAGATGGATAAAATTTTGATCATGACAATTTTTTAGGAACACAAGATTTGCAGTCCGGTGAGTAATCTTAAGTGCGTTCTTTCCAACAGGAAAATTTCACATATTTTTCCCCTTCAGTGGAGGGGTGATATTTTATTAAACATGGTTGATACACAGTGTAGATGATAGTAGGTATCATATAATTACATTTAGATTTAGATTCATCTTTACAATTTCGATCCTACTCTAGGATCATCTTCATGAGATTTAAAGAACCTCACTTTCATTCACACCCCTATAAATAATTAAAGAACCTCATTAATTAATACTTAATCCAACTATAAATATAGTGTGATCTGACCCAATCAATATCATGAATAAGTCTTTCTTTGTAATTTGTGTGTCAATGGTTTCCAAGCTTTGCTTAACCTTATACCGACATCCATATTGATGTTGTTTGAGTGCAACTCAATTTCTAGGGTTTCTCTTATCTTCCTTTTTATGTGATTTACCTCTTTGGCAAGGATTTTTGTGTTCTCCATGTAGATTTGGCGATTAGTGTAATGTACATGCTCTACTAGAGTCGACCTCTTAATTTGATCATGTCTTAAATCTGTGCAATTTTCTTTTAACCTTACTTGAATGGATCTTACAGTTTCTCTGATGTATAGCTTTCCACATTAGTAAGGAATGAAGTTGTAGGAACAAGCATGCAACTGTCATGAGAAAACAAAGGCAACAACAAGTTAACTGTAGTGTTGGGGTAGGGTTTTTCCTTCTTTTATGTATTTCGGGCAGCAGGCAGAGGCTGCATTCCATTTGTAATAAGGTTCTAACCATTTCCAAGACCTCACTAGATTGTAAACTTGTTCACTTTCAGTACCCGAAACTGGGACAATTGTTGAATAATATGTCACGTGGTGCTTGTGGAGTGGCCAGCCACACACCAATGGTGCCGAAATACATTATATAACGCACCTTCCAATCTGAGTTAACTTATATAGTCAAGTGCCAATGGTGCGCTAAGTAGTAAATATGCATTGATAATGAAATGTCCATACATTTTCTAAATGCCACCATAAGTCATGATGCTTCCTTGCATTGCGAATTGAAAAATTCATAAAACCTACATATTCCTATATAATAGTTCATTGTATATCTACCAAATGCTTGGATATAGTGCATTGACAATGTTAATATTGATCCGTAAACTAGCATGAATATTCCACTGGAATAGTTCGCCACAACGGATCCTATTACTTAGTCGTTTTTATTAGCTTATTTACACTTAATGTTAAATAAATTGGAACTAAAAAAAGAATAACTAGAGAAAAGAAATACACAATCTACAAAATAACACAAGATATACCTTGGGAAAACCCACTATGAGGAAAAACCCAATGAGAAATGAGGAGTATGCCTTGCTCTTTTATATAGAATGTAATATAAAGGAAATGGTACTCTCTATGGAGTTACCTATGCCTCCATGGATAGAATGGCTAGTATAGGATCTACTCCTTCCTTTGTTCTACTATAATATCCACTTCCATTTTGTTTCTCAACTATGGAACAATAAAATAACATCATAAGAATGGAATCCATTCTTCTCTTATCGGCCCGATATTTAACATAGCCCAATAACCGTTCGGAGTTAATTTTAGGGTTTTTGCATGCCTCAATTACCAATAAGGGTTAGGGTTTTGGACCTTCTAGAATGTTCTTGAAATTCCACACGTGGATAGCTCCACATGTGTGAAAAATGAGAGATGACATGGAATCCACTCGATACTATGGTGGTCAAATGGATAGGTCAACTTGCGAGAGGCATAACTTATTCATACAGACTCCAGTTGAGGTGATTCTTGGACCGTTGGAAAGGTCTCGGAGTGTAGAATCACATCGAGGGTCATGGAAAAAGTTATGATTTTTTTACCCCAAAAACATCGTTTAGACGCTCAAACAGGCCCCAAAAGGTTCTAGACCCTAAATCTACAAAGTGAGACCTACCCATAAAATGGGCCCTACAAGCGTAATCATCCAAGCTCTCCACCTAGTAAACGCCAAAATAGATGAAAAAATATATATTGATCCATTTCGGATCAGAGACACACCATATAGGGTGCATCTAATCTTATACATCACATCAATCTTTTTTAAACAAATTTTTTTAATGTTGTGTGACTAATACTCAAAAGAATCATCACTAGTGCAACTAACTAGTATCAAGTGCACTGACAATGTCATGACAATTGTTAAATAATATGTCAGTTGGTGCTCATGTGATGTCCAAATGCACCATCGACGGTGCCCCAATACATTTTATAACACACTGACAAATCCAAGTTATCTTATATATTCAGGCACCAATGGTACATTTCTAATCACAAGATGCATTGTCAACAATGTGCTTTAAATCTAAAAGGCACCAATAATGGTTATTATAGTTATTTAAAACACACTAAACATGGGGATAATTTTAAATTAAAAACATTATCGGTCCTCGTCTAGTATTTAGAAGCAACATAAACAATGCACAAAATTGTCAAGCTTGGGAGAAACTCCAAGGTTGGGAATGCATTTCATTATTCATAACCACTTTTATACATCAAATGTTACTCTTGTCTTTCATATTCCAAAATGCAGTGTGAATGAATCTTTAGTTCTAGGTAAGTGAAAGTAAATCCTAATTATTTACAATATTTACAAAAAAAGGACCTTAATCCCATAGGATTAGGTTTTTGACATTCCCCATGTTGATTTCCAACATTGGCATGGTTTCGAAGTGTCGAAATGTTATTTCAATGGCGAATGCTCTTATCTAGATCTCCATGCTAATATACATCAACCATATATGTACGTCCAAATCCCTCCTTATTCCTATATTCAGTTTCGTCATGCGCATTATTGTTTTCCTCCCGCGCCACTCTTGACAAATTTTGTCATGTTGATCCAAACACATCTTGTCCTTCAAATCTTGTCTATTCCTTTTAAATAGATGTCCTTTGATAAAAAAACACATTGGTTCTCTTTTCCATTAGTTTCATCGCCATCAATATTCCCAAAAAGAAAAAAATCCTCCCCCTCTAGCTTTGCTCGTCAAAGTTTCCATTAAATATAACAAAAGATCCAATGTTTCTCACCCCAAAGATGAAACTTTGCAAGCACCTTTTACTGAACCCATGAATAATATTCAAATATTGTATTTTTGAAAATTCTCTCGACATTTTAATAAACTGCTAAAGACTTATCTAGTGTTAGTATTGTCGAATATGCTAGTAAGATAATTTAACAGATAATGATACGAAAAAGTTCACAAATCCATTCAAATATATTACTAATGTTCCAGCTAAAGGAGAACATAGAATAACACAATGATGCACACCATTCAATTGAGATTTAATAGAAATACAACAAGTCCAAAGATTTTGCATCTATTTAACACGTTCTTGCATATCCCAAGCAACAAACAATAGTCCAAAGCAATTTTTGGCTCATTTTAAAAATATGGTTTCAACTCTTTATTGGAAGGCAAGATCTCTTGAAACGTGATGTTTGGGACATCGAGTTGGAAACAACAACTAACAATCTTTGACAACATAAAAAAGTGAATATGATTAGCTTCGTCATGAGAATATTATGACAGTGATAATTCAATTCCTTAGAAAGGTGAATTACATATTTTTCAGCTGCATTTCCTTGAGCTACTGTTGGAAGTCGTTGTTCTTATTCAATATCAAAGATCTACAATTATGATATGTCATCCACACATCCAATGCATATGTCCACTTCATGACATGGCAAGATCATTAACATTCCTCCAAAACCTATAGAGTGACCAGAAAGATGGCAATGACAACAATATACTCGTAGCATGTCGGTACATTGGTTGTAGTATTGATTCACGTCCCATGGGTAGTTTCGTCTCATCACGACCTTGATCAAGAAGGGAGGGTACATTCGAGTTTTGTATCTAGAATTTCTAAAGTAAAATTCACAAGCATGGTGACATGTTTTGCATTGATGTGAACGATGCCATTCTCTTCATCTATTTCACATTGGATAGGCAGTACATGGTCATAACCTTGATGAAACACATGAAGATACATTGGAGTTTTGAACTTCCATGCATTGATTTATTGGAAATTCAAATAATTTTTCATCACCTAAAATAGTTTGAATTCAGAACTAGGATGCATTGATCAAACACAACTGGAGAGCATGTACAAATTATTTGAATGGAGGACATGATGTATATAGATGGGACTACATGCATAATGCATTTTTTGGTAGTTTGACTTGAAAGTATGGAGAAACAAATTGAATTTCAAATTTATTCATGGAATACCTAGGCCGCAAGTGTAACGTACCCACCCATCCATCCAAGGCAAGGAAGGGTACCTGATGGAAATCTCTGGGGCTTTCACATAAAACTCAGCCCACTCATTAGATTCATATCATTAAAAGGGATGTGTGCATATGGAAAACAAGAAAATGATGCACATCGGAATTAAAACATCCACACACATTACTCATGCATACATCATATCAACAGTCATTGAATTAATATGTGCAGAAGTAAATATATAGGCATAAAAACACTTATCTCCATTTTTGCAACTGCCCCAAGCAACTAGCTATGTCGCTACAACGTTCCACCCAACCATAGGCTCTTCGACAGCTTATACTGAGTCCATCCGAAGGCAACCCCCGAGCTGGGCATGATTCTCACAAGGAAAAGGGGACATTCACTCATTCACAACCCATTTCTCATTTCCTTTCAGCCAAGCTAGTGCACAACTGGGTTTATCAGGCTGCATTCGAACCCTGGAGGCTTACACTCAAGATCAAGCCAAAGCAATGGATTTTCCAACAAGATGGCCATGGGTTTGGGCTTTCCCAAATTGTTTCCATCCAAAAATGAATTGTGGGATGAGGAAAAACATTCACAGGGAGGAAAAACGATTTTCTCCCCAACCATCTCAGCATTTAACAGCCATAATGGTCTCTATGGGACCCCAATTCGATTTTCCATCTTCCCCACTGGTATACAATACAAAAAACGCCCTTATCCTAGCTGAGGATCAAGGAGAACACCCAAAAACATGGCTGGAAAACGCCCAGGTAGATCCCCACTCGTGAGGGAGAGCAAATTGGTTGATGGATAATGGCTTGGGGAGCAATTCATGGCTCTTTTCTTTCCCAAGAAGCAAAACACGATTTCCCATGCAGGGTGGCTTTCCCATACCCGAATTTGGACAACCATACCTCCCGTTCCCCAAGGCATTAACTACCTCAACCAACTCTTGGGAGAAATCAATGATTGGGTACAAAAGTCAACATGGGTAGTTGAGGGTTTGATGGGTTCTCTCATTGACACTTGGCTTGACTTGATTGGCTCAAGGGTTTGAATGTTTCCCCCCCCAATTCCTTGTAAAATCATGCCCCCATCTCTTTGTTGCATTGCATAGCTAGTTGTGGGTATTTTTATTAAAATGCATCTTACATGATATTGAAATTCCAATGTGCCTGGCTAGCACACAAGCCATATGCATCACTAAATCGATGGCAGGGCCTTGGCCTTGAGCTCCTCACCATGATTTCATAACAATATTACATCAATTACATTTGAATGTAATGGGGTCAATAATGGGGACGTTACAGCAAGGAAAGGAAAAGACTACATGCATATGATGTGTTTGAAATCAGTTCCCAGAATCACTCTAATAGACAACAATGACATGCATCTCATTCTCCAATATCATTAACCAGGTTTACACAAATAGGTCTATGGAGCGGTTAGGGTGCAATCCTACTTCTATGTTGGCATTTTCATATAGGTTAAATTATTGGTGTTTACATTCCCTGTGATTGGTCATCTTAATTTTCAGAAAAAATTGTTTTCATTGATGAGAACTTCAACGCAGCTAAGAGTATCTCAGGGAACGATGGTCCGCATGCCATTTTACTCTTATACATTATGGTTTCGTTAGAAGTGTCATTCATATTCTTTATTTTTGAGAAAGGGCGGGAAACGGTTAGATATGATAGTTTTTGTGTGTTATACATATTGATGTTAGGGAATGATCATTGTCCCGGATTACCCATGATGCTATGGGATATTGAATGGTAAATAACTTCTGTAAAAATAGACAAGAATGGAAATGGAAGTGTCCAATCATCATCTTTGCCAACACACCTGGTTTATGTCACTCTATTATGGTACTAAGGAGAGGATCACTTTGAGAATTGTAGCAGTTCATGCACCGATGACATTCTCTCAGATTTTATAGAAAGGATATATGTAATAAAAGGTTACAACACGGCCACCAATTCCAATGAAGAAAAATATATGGGGTTTAAATCAAAACCATGACAAGGAGGAATTGGACCAGATTAATAAACCTACAAAATATAAGTTGTCCATGCAAATGATGATTAAAGGCTCGAGCTAAGTTTGGTTACCATTGGGCAGTTCTGGAAGTTACACTTCCCTTGGACATTCTTGGACATTCATTTGTTCACCAAGCACCAATTGTTTCCAAAAATGCTTGAGCCCCTGAGGTAGATGAGACACTTTGGATACCTCCAAAAACTCTTTAAATATGAGGTGAAGATGAATGCTAAAACACATCGAAGGTAAGCAACACCTATAGTTGTGTTCCATAGTTTGTTTTTTCTTTCCCTCATACACAGTTGTCCAACAGCCTAAAAATGTATTGATGGTAGGTAAGACTACTTCCAGGTCCATCCATCATCTTTCCATTGTAGGTACGTTATGTTATTATGCATGTCATTTGTGATTTTATATATATTTTAAGGCTAACGCATTCGTGCATGCAGGATACCTCAAGAAAATCTGAGTGTGAGCACATTCATGTTGTCTGGGTGTCACTCGGTCGAGTTATGGAATGTTGAGAGTAGCATAGGGTCCTAGAAACATCATGTCCTCAATAGTCTAAAATTTGTCGTGATTGTTATGTATTGAATGATTATCAAATTCCATTCATCAATAAAATATCTGATTGGGCATACATGCATCCTTGTCTGTATTTTTTTAATCTCACCTTTATTTTTTTGTTTATTTGGATTTTTAACCAATTGTACATATTAAGAGTTGTAGATATTACTTTAACTTATATATTTTTTACAAAATTTTATATGGAAGACAATGAACTTTTTGATTTACCTTTTGTAAAAGAAAACTAGTTGCTAGCATTAATTTTTCCTGCTCTATAACAATAACGCGGATTAATAAGCTAAAAGACTTCATTTCATGAATACACTCACATCCAATAAGTAATATATCACATAGCGATTTTTGTACAATTATCACATGCACAACACATAACGAAATTGTTACATTCTGTAGTTTTACAATGTTGATATTTAGTGCCTAATTGATGTACATTTTGGCACATTTTTTTCAGCTTAATAATTTAACGGACAACTTATTTACATTCGGATTACTTACATAAGTTTGGTTTTGTTCATCAACTAACACTTGAGGTTTCATTCATTCATCATTAGTTGTTTAGTTTTTTAGTCCCTCCGTACTTTTATTCAGTCAATTTGTGTTTCTTGTCACCATATTAATGATTTATGTTTCTTTTCATTAAGCACTTTACATACTTTTTAATTCAATTTTTTTTGTTTGTTTCATAGTTTCATTCATTTGATTATTATATATATATATATATTATATTAACATTTGTAGGTCAATAAACAACAAGGAATCTAAACAATACTAGGGTTTCCACCCCCCTTTTCCCCTTGACCATCCCTCCAAGGGTGTTCCTTCAATGTTTTTTTCTGAGTCATTTTGAACATCAATATAAATTGGTGACCATAATGGGGGAAACCTTGAGTCATTCATTTCCTTGTACCTTGGTGCATGTCCTTAACATCTAGAAGATCCAATAGAATATGAGGTGAATCTCTCGAGTTTGAACTGCTTATAGCCATCAGAAAAGGAGAAGAGTCCTAGAGCATTTTAGAAATATTATGACTTAATCTCCTATCTGGGGCCCTAGTATTTATCCATCCCCGCTTTCCATAAGCATGGATTCTTCTAGCAGTGTTGGATTTGGAACTGGCATCACTATGTCTAGTTCCACAATTATCATAAGTATGTTCAGCCATTACAATCATGTCACAAACCCCAATAACCCTTAAAATATCATCAAGAAATTGGGCATTTTCCAATATAAGGTAGATGCTAATGCCACTGCATGGTGCATATCTTCTCCACTGAACTTATCCACAACCACTAATCCCTTTACTGAAATTTAATACCATCTGCCTAAGTTTTTGGGAAACAATGTGATGTCTATTAATGAAAACCTTTCTTCCTTTTCCAATGTGTGTGCCAATATTGGCGCCCATTACAACAATATTTGTATCTTCCTATTCGTCAATTCTTTAGAAGTGAGGGTTGTCACTGAATTTTTTTACTTACATGACCATATTTACTACCTATTTCGATTTTATGTATTGATTTAAATCCACATTCGGAAGTGTCAAAAATCCAACCAAATACCTAAGAAGTTTTAATATCCTATATTTCAAAGAGAAAGAAACTGTCAAATCCTTTAATCTTAAGTTCATGAAGCTTTACAATAAAATCCCTGATGTAATTCGACCTTCTCAGCGAGCTTCCTTGGTCTAGTACTATATTATCCTTCCTCCTGCTTACCGACATCAATTAGAAGAGGGAAATGTGAACTTCTGTCATGTCCCAAAATTTTGCATTGGGTCACAATGGCCTAAGCCCCTTGGCCATACTTATGATAGTTTGTCAAATTGATGCTAAGGGTCAAATTATTGCTAAGAATGATTTCCAAGTTAGTAATAATGTGAAATTAGATCCAAATGGACAAGGTGGGTCACATTAAGAGAAATTCCCAATTCAAGTTTGTCATATACCCATCCAAATGAACTGTCATGGAGGAAAATTACTAGTTCCCTAGGTTGGGGGTGGAAGCATTGGGATTTGAAATAAGGGGGATAATAAATGATGTTTGGACATTAGAATGGAATAAATATTTAATAAAGGATATAAATAAATAAATAGAAGGGAAAATCAAAGTGGCAATTGATCATGAAGACACATGGGGGATGTGGGACCCACACAAGCTAGATTTTTCAATGCCACATGGCATCCTTCTCTTGTCAATTCGAATCCATAAGGAGTACAATGTTCTTGGGATGAGTTGGAAGGATCATACACTTGGAAATATGCATCATGGGTCGAATTGGGATGGAAGTGTAACTCCCATGGAAAAGGAAGAGTCAAAGGAGAGGTTCTTGGACACTTGGACTAGATTCCCTAGCTCTATGACAACAATGATGAAGATGCTATGACACCTATAAAACAAATCAGATATGAATGATGACACATGACATATATGACATGTCATGGCTAAAAATAGACTCCAAGAAGGCTCCCAACTAATTTAGGGCAGCCAAAGAGACACCAAATCGAATTTGGAGAAGGAGGGGGCTAGAATTGGAAGGACAAGTGGCATACATGGGAATCTCTTCCCAACTTGAGTTGGCATGAAGCTCTTGGAAGGAATTAGACCCATGGAGGACCTTAGAAATTTATAAAATACAATAACAAAGAAGGATGGTAGCTTTTGATCATTTTCAGAATTTGCATTTGAGAGGAGAGCTAGTGGAGTCCTACTCTATTTGCCTTAGCACCAATTTCGAGGGTGAAAGATTCCCATCCTATTTGGTAATTGGAAAGGCCATTCAGAACTTTAATTTGGAGATACAATGGAGTCTTTAGTTACAGTTTGAATATATAGGGCATCTCATGGTCACATCTCTTTCAGCTTGCTTCTACAACCATTCTTCCATTTCTTGGCATATTCTTGCTCCTTGAGGAGAGGCGCACTTGTTGAGGTGATGAACTCTTTGGGATAGCTATTGAGGTACCATATATTTTTAATATGATATATATACTCTGTTTTTACTGATCATAATACTTTCAGGTCGAAACTCAAAGATATTTGATGTAAAAATGCTAAACTATGAACAAATGGTGTCATTTCCCCAATACCTTGTTATTTGCACTTGAAGTGGTATCAAATTCGAATGGTTCAGTCAATGTATGATGTATTAATGTTGTATGGAGTGCCATTAATATTCTGAATAATTTTAATATTCATTATACAAGCATTTGGAGCAATATTCTCAAGTTTCATAACCATTTGTGAAGATTTACTATCATTTCCCCCTATGTTGAAGCTAGTATACAAACATCTGATTTATGGAAGTTGCAGAAGCCTTTAGGAACTGATTAATGCTGCATTTTGGTTCCCATTGAATTCATATATCTTATCCATGTCTCTTTTATGAAAGTTGGGAGGTTCGTACTACATTTGGGAAGCCATTAGTGACCTCTACCTTGGGGGGTTTAAACCTCAAAATTATTATTAAATTGCTCAATCTCTCCTAGACACCTATTAGACCTTAAAACCACATATAATTATGCAAAATTACTCTCCTTAATTTCCTTTAACAGATACAAGTCTCATACCAAGAATTTGTGAAGTTCGTACAGTGTTTGGAAGAGCTTTTGTTACAAGACATAGGGGGGATTTCCACTTCCCAAATTGACTAGTCTTGTCCCGAAACTTATTCCCTTGCAAATTTCAGACAATGGATGGGTATATAAGTTGATTATGTGTTTTATAGATGTGTTTATGTTCCCTATAGCCCGTCATGACCTTCCTCAGTAAATTCCAAAGCAATTGGAGGTGTTTGGAATCAGTTGTAAACCATATACCTAGAGTTGAAATTTGGTGAATTTGAGCAGTTTGGGAAATTTCATTAGAAGGGACATTACAGTGGTATCAGAGCATGGTCCTTGCACCTTTGAATTAATATCATATATTGAAGAATAATTTGCATCCATGTCTTACTACTATTATGACTCCTATGAGTACAATGCATATTATGAGCAGTATGCAGATGATTGTGAGCAATATGAAGCAGAATGTGAATGGTTTGAGGAAGAGGTGCCATCATGCAACACTTCTTACAATTTAATGAGGAATGAAGATTATTATTATGAAACTATGTATGATAAAGATGAGTGTGTCACACTACCAAATAATAACTCTATGAATGAATTACAAATATTAAGAGCAACATGTAAAACCTTGCCCCAACAATATCATACATATCTTGATTGTTATAAGGGAAATACAAAAAATGCCCCTCCTTTCAAAGACTTTGCTAATTGGGTGTTTTCAAATAGGCCCGAAAATGAGGATGTGGTGTTAGTAAAGAAAGGTTTATGCCATTCTTGTAAAATAACTTGGAGAGAAAATCATATGTGTGTGAGTGAAAAGAGCAGTGAAATATCTGAACCTTCAGGGAATGCATATATTTCCTGCTTGATGAGAGTTTTGGGGATTTCTTCAAAAAGAGATTCCAAATATATTGATCTTAAGGAAACCAAGGGGGGAAATGAATCAAATTTCTTGAAGGAGCAAAAGGAGGAGACCCGTGAACCACCTAGTTCTGAAATAGGTGAAGTAGAAGAAGCAATACATGAAGAGGATCGAAAGTAACTCCCAAGTGACTCTGAAAAAGATGAAGAGACATCACATGATCATGAAGAATATTCTATTGAAAATATTGAAGATCATTTCGAGACACATTCTACCTTGGAAATGAAACAAAGAGAATCTACTAATGGATGTTTGAACTATGAAGGAGTACCTAATGATGGGTGCTCACACCTCTATGTTAGTGACATAGAGATCACTTTTGAAAGTGTTGATGCAAGCCAAACTTCCATTAAACATGAAAATGAAGACCTTGTAGCAGTTGAAGAAGAAACAAGATAAACTTCCCCATCGCCACTTGAGCTTCATGAAGTTGGTCCAAGCATGAAGGAAGAAGATGAGGAGGTTCATTTGCAAGAGCCTCATTTTCTTGAAGGGTCCTTGAAGATGAATGAAAAGAAGATCTAAGAGACCCATAGCATACTCCATGACACTCAAGCATTGGTGTCAAATTCTTGTTGGAGAGTTTCTTCATTGAAGGATCCATCCTTCCTTGGAGACATGGAGAAGATTCAAAGAGCAATGTGCAACATCAAAGGTAATTTCATGTCTTTGATTTTTGATAGAAACAATTTGGTTGAGTTTAATGAATTGTTACATGATGCATAGTTGAAGAATAATGAGAATATTCATAAAATCAAAATTCAAAATGAGCAACTTCTTGAAAGGTTGCAGTATACTTGTTCTTCCTCCTATGTTTAAAATTTTCAGATGGTAGATTTCATGGAGTATTCTCATGACATGGTAGATCATGAGAAACATGGAAATTTTCATGTGCTTGATGTGGTGGAAGAGGAACTTGAGTTTCCTCTTGGAAATGATAACACAATTTTTGAAGAAGTGTATGATTCCACTACCTTGGAACCAACCTATGAGGAAAGTTTTGCACTTTTGAGGGAGGTGCATGATCCTACCATTATGGAGCATTCACATGAGGACACTTCTACACTTTTTGTTCATTTGGGTGAGTTAGTTCATTCTCCTACATCCTACACTTTCATATTTTGCAGCATTCATCCTAATGAAGTATGGGTGAAAGGTTTATTTTTGATGGTGCCACATGAGGAGTATGAAACTCCTATATCTCCTTTATATGATGACATTATTAGAGCTATTTCTTATTCACATTTGCAGCAGCATTCTTTGTTACCTTATGATAAAACACATATACATGGATGTGCTTATGATGCTCACTTGAGTCACTTGAAGACTCATGATTTCCCTTGCTCCTTGCTTAGTTCAATTGATATTGGAGGAACTTCATCCACTACTTGGGTGAAAAGATACATGATTGGAGAAAATTATTATTGGAGGAAACATCCTTTGTTATCTCTTGATGATACACATGTTCATGGATGCACAAATTCTACTTATGTGGTCCCCTTGAAGGCTTATTGGTTCCTTTGCTCCCTACTTGGTTCAGATTTTAGTGGAGGTTCTTCATTCACTTCTTGGGTGAAAGAACACATGGATGATTATTTTGATGCATCTTACATCCTTTTGGAGCAGCATTATAGGACATGGGATCCTCACCTATGTCATTGGATCAGATTTGATTAGTCACTTTAACCTTGTATGCACTTGGCAAATGGTGGTCTACTTACTTGGAGGTATAAGCACTTTCATGATTATTTGATGAGGCACCTCCTTGATGTACATTTTTATTATGTTGTTATGTACTTTGATGATATATATTTTGTAATCATGATGTTTGGAAGAATGCATACAAGAAAATGGGATCCATTAATTATCTTTCTTGATGGTATGGGTTGGAGAGCACTCTTAATTGTTGGAGTGCAATACAAGCAATGGGGACCTGGGATAATTTTTAGCCTCATTGGTTTCAATTTTGGGAAGAAACAAGCAGTATGGGAGATGGATTCCCTACTTAATAAAGTGATTTTAATAAGAGTAGTGCAGCATCAAGCATGGTGGTTCCTCTCTAAAATATTCATGGAATCTCGAAGACTGAAAGTTGGGCAACTCAG